>JAVSCE010007733.1:37500-1283125 GCA_032199065.1 Smutsia gigantea | reverse complement strand
GAATAACCTCTAGGACACTTTAGCTTGGGACTGAAAGCAGGACTCTGTGCAATGACCCACAGGCTTCTAGCTGTAATTGGACTTAATTTAGTACTTCGCTTTGAATAAAATATGCATTTCAACTTTTAAGTGTGTTTAATGGAAAAGGAGAAGGGAACCTAAATCAAGAAATATTTCTGGTGGTAAAGCTAACCATTCATTTTAATCCGTTCCAAATACTTTGTTTCTGCTACAGTACAGGCTCTGTAATGTGCATAAATTCAAATGGGATTGGTACAGGGGGAGATGATGTCAGTCTAACTTGGAAGACCAGAAGGTTTTCATGTGATGTTCCCCCAGCATTCTAATGTTTGGTGCTGCCAGTAACAGCAGCAGAATGTGAAGTTATTGCTTACAAAGCTGAAATCAGCAATCCACGGGAGAATGCAGTGCAGTGCTGTGCGTGTGCATGGTGTCCATCCATCCATCCCGCCTTTCTTGAGGTTGATCGTGTGCAAAAGAAACCATGGCAAGAGGATGATGCAAACCCATCGATCTGTATCTTTGCTCCAGTGTGTGTAAAGCCTGCATCTGCTTATCCACCCATAATCTGTGATGGTGTGCATGTCTCCAATTCAGCAGCCTTTCTTTTACCTCCTGCCATCAGTCTACTTTCGCTGTATTGTAGAATAAAGTCCTACAATTACTTCAGTCTTTATTTGTTATGATTTCAACATTTACAAAAATGGGCACATTGTTTTTAAGTACAGATTTTTGTTGGTGATGGTGTTAGTGCTCTGGCCATAAGGTGGCATGGGTTTTGACTGGTGTGTATTAATTCTATTTTTCCCCATAAACTCTGTAACTTTGAGTGTAATGTAGCATATTGCAAGATTTTCAGGAATGCATGTACTTGCTATAGCAGATGTTTATACTTCTAAATATGCCTTTTGATCAAATCAAAATCATGTTTTAATGATGTCATCTATTTGTAAAGGTATTTATAATCTTCAGATTGCTTCTATATAAGGAGTCTGTCAAAGGCGAAAATGGATTTACCTTCCTGATGTGAAATAACCAGCAAATCTTAAACTCTAATTTTGGTGGTATATTTGTAAGAAGAAATAAAATTAACTGATAACTGGCAGTTAGTTGACAGGTAGGACAGTATGGCATAAGAATGCAGTTTCTGTATCCACACTGGCTCAAATACCAGCTCTGCTGAAAATTTATAACTTGGGCAAATCATGTAACCTCACTGTGCCTCAGCTTCATTTGTAAGATGAAAATATATAGTGTTTACCTCGTAAGGTTGTTGTAAGGATTAAATGTGTTAAGTACTTGGTACTTAATATATATGAGGTATTATACTGCTTTAAAATACAATTAACTAATCAAATTGTCATATATAACTTATTTTCTTCTACTATACAAGTTTCTTGGGGGAACATCTGTATCTTATAGATCTGTTGTGTTGGGGGTTGAGTTTGTTCCCCTAGATTCTTGTCCCTGCTGCAATGAAGAATTGAAGGGCAGAGACACAGTAGTGAAGCAAAATGAAAGTTTTATTTGAATGCATTCCAAGGGAGCTGCGGGCCAGAGTCAAGGTAGACAAAGGCAGGTTTACTTGAATAAAGCAGAAAGGAAGGAAAAACAGGGAGGAAGGGAAAGCTCAGTGAACTCCTGCTCGGCATAGGACACATCCCCTGCGAATTCCTAAAACTAGTGTCATCTGGCATCTAGTATCTGCTTGGATCTGCACAGTGTGGGAACTGAGTCCCTACTCCCCCAGGATTTGGGGGAGCCACAGAGTGCTGTATGGAGTGAGATTATGTTCTGAGAACTTCCCAAAGGCAAAGAAAGGTTTTCAGGCAGACTATAAAGGAGCATGATCGTATAGCTGCAGTTCCATCCTGTCACCCAGGTGATGGGAACTTGCAAGCCCAAATATGAGCTCGCAGTAGCCTCTCCCTACCTACTTGGAGTAGAACAACTCCAGATTGGAGAGAGTGACAAACTCTGAGTGGAGTGAGTACAGACAACCTCAGAGAGGAAGCATGCTTAAGGATATAGGGTCTGGGTTTTATAGGGCCTTTTGGGGTAAGGGTCAGCATAAGGCATGATGTGCACAGGTGACTCATAATTGCTTTGAAGTTTTGTCTTATGAATAGGGTTATTTAGGTGACTATGTTGGCCTGGATCTCAGCATTTTTTTTATCTACATAGGTTTATTTACACTTTGGAGATCTCTCTCCTGCCCTGGTTACAAAGTTATTTGATTAAGGGGCAGGAAGAAGAGGATAAAACAGCATATAGGTTAAGTTAAAGAATAAACTGGGCCTTTTTGAAGACTAAGTAGATTTTACAATAGCATGATCTAATTGATACAAAGAAGACATGGGCTGAGCTCGGATACTTTTCTTTATCTGGGAATATCTGGACATTCTAAGTTACTCCTGGCCTTTGGAACTTCAACTAATTAACTCATTAACTCTGTGAGTCCTTTCTGGCTCTCCGGTTTTACCTGCTTAACTCTTTGAGTCCCATTTAGTGGGCTTTACTGACCTTATTCTCCAGCCCCTCATGTCTATTCTGCCTAACAGTTTTATCTTCAGTGCAAAAGACATAAGAAAAGTTGAACAAATGATGGTTGATTAATTTAATGCTTTTACTACATTATTTTTTGTTTCCCTTTGACTAGCATATTTGTTTGAGGATTTATTATTCCAAAGATAAAAACTCTTCTTCCTGTTCAATCTACACTACTTAAAAATATTTTAAATGTCAAATTAGTTTTAGAATTCTTTATCTGATTACTGAAATAAAAAAGAGCAACAAATAAGTAATTGACAGTGAATAAGAGAGAACAATGCTGAAAAATCTAAAACAATAGTGAGGTTTTTGGGTATAGAAAATTTAGTTCCAAAGAAATAATTCTGCTTTCTATAGATAGCTAAAGCAATGCACTCAACCAATGTTTTCTGAGTCAAACACTCTTTTAGATACTAGCATTGAAATAAAAAATCCTTGACCTGAAAAGCTTATGATATTAAAGGAATGAAACATATATATGATACCAGAAACCCTTGAATAATATTGGATTATGTAGATTGAATATGAAATAGTTTATTGGTAGCTCATCAGATTGGGTTCTAATCTTTAGTCTCTCCAAGCAGCCTCATCTATAAAAAGGAGGTTTTTAGATTAAAGTTTCTTTAAAGTGCAGGCAATTTAGAATTTACTGGTTACAAAAACAGCCCTTCCTTTTATAATATAATGCTTTGAAATTCAACAGCTTTCTCAGTTGACAGACATTTGTCCCATATTTCCTGTTATCTGTTCTTACTCATCAAAGATTAAAATACTATGGATTTGGATATCCCTTACGGGTTCAGCATCTTACTCCCTCTGGCTGGGTATTATATGTATTCTCTAGTTTGACTTTGTTCAGACTGAGTAAGGGTTAGATATGCCTCTGCTTTTCAGTTGGCATTCTTATTGGTTAGCTTTTCTTTCTGGCCCCTTGGTTCAGTCTTACTGAGCTCTGAGCCTGTTGCCTGTAAGTGATTTTAAAGGTAATGTTTTGTATTTTATATACTTTAACATAGCAAAGTAGATGATAAAGTTTTTCTCTGTGCATAATACTGAGTTGCTATGCCTGTATTTTCTTTTTTTTATGTCATTTAGGTAATTTCACTTCCAACTTATTCAAATTTCTAAAAAGCCCTTGCTCCTACATTACTTAGTATTTTAAAAATAGTAATAAATAAAGGCAAGCATAGGAGTACATCTTAATGATCTTGGGTTAGGCAATAAATTCTTCAATAAAACATTAACAGCATAAACAAAGAAAAAACTTGATAAATTGTACTTAATTAAAATTAAAAACTTTTGTGCTTCAAAATATGATCACAAAAGTGAAATGACAATGTATGGACTGGGAGAAAAATATTTAAAAATCATATATCCCATAAGGGATTGTTATTCAGAATACATAAAGCACATGTACAACTAAATAATAAACTAATAAGTGGAAAAAGCTTTTAAATAGACATTTTTCCAAAGGATATATAAAAATCGGTTATAAGCACATAAAAAGATGCTCAACATCTGTTATTAGGGAAATGCAAATCAAAACCACAATGAATGATCACTTCCCACCCTCTAAGATAGCTGTAGTCAAAAGGATCAAAAATAGCAAGTGCTGACAAAGATATGGAGAGATTGGGACACTGATACACTGTTTGTGGTGAAGTAAAATGATGTAGTCATTTTGAAAAATAGTTTGGCAGTTTCTTAAAAAAACCAAACATAGACTTACCATATGACTCAGTAATTCAAATAATAGTTATATACCGAAGAGAAAGAAAAACACGTCCACATAAAAATGAATGTTCACTGCAGCATTGTTCATAATAATCAAAATGTGGAAATCAAATGTCAAATAGTTGGTGAATGGAAAAACAAATGTGGTACTTCCATACAATGGCATATTACTCAGCAATGAAAAGGAACAAAGTGCAGAAACACAGAATCATTGTGATGATGTTTTTACCACTTTATAAATTAAGGCATTGGTGGCAAAAGCAGAGAAGGTGGGGGATGGTGACCTGTGTCCTTAGGGAGCCCTATTATGTGTGGGCACTTTTACCCAATATGTTAGGCATATTAATTCTACCATACAGTTATGAAGAAATTAAGGCCTAGAGATAAGGATAATGCTCAGTCACCAAGCCAGATGGTAGCAGGGACGGGACTCAGCCCCCAAACCAACTTCTGCCATTGCCACATACTCTTGTCTTTTCCAAATACCAGCTGCACCATCAGATATGTTGAAACAGTCAATTTTTTACTGCTTGAAATAATTTTCAAGCCACCAATCTTTATTCCTCCTTGGAAGATTAAATGTGACATCTGGGTACAGCCTGTATCTCTTCTTTCTTAATTTTGCAACCTGCTCTTCCCGTCACCTTTAATTTATAGTTCATTTTAATGGGGTTCTCCGCAGCCCACATTTTCCTGTTTAAATTTTTCCTCTGACAAGTACCAGTGTATAAATGTAATAACAGGTTTTAGTTGTGACAAGTGCATTGAAATACTTTTTATGACAAAATTACTTCTAAATTATTTTTGTAGTGCATGGATTTGCAGTTTAATATTGCATAGCTTATACACAGAATTGGGTTATTCTGTCTGCAATTACAAAACCAATCAGAGAGGAATGAATTGGAGACAGAAAGAAAATTCAAGTTGATTAATTAAAAGGAGATACATTAATATGGCCAAAATAGTTATTTTCCTTTCTGTAAAATACCACTTTAATCACATTACTATCCAATTCCAAAACTTTCAATAACACCCCAAGCCCTTTATAGTACAAACTATTTACATTGTCTTCATCACATACTTCTTCAGTCACATCTCCCACTTCATTTTTCAACAACTTCCTGCACATCCCACTGAGCATACCTTGTAAATTTCCACCTTCAACTCATGAACTACTTTTCTTCATTACAATACTCCACATTCCTCCCTGTCTATATGCACCATATTTCAATTTCAAGTCTCACTTCCTTCATGAAGAGGCTTCCTTGTCATTTCTCTCTGCTAAACTTCTACATACTTAGCATAGCTACTATTTACATGTTATTAGAGATTATTAGTAAACTCTGTTATTTTATAGGAAGGAAAATGAAAGTCAGAGAAGGTAGGTGATGTGACATGACAACTTTCTGATAGTTCATTTAGAACAAAACTGAGTTTGATTGAACAAGCAGATATTGGATGCCTGGGATATGGACACCATGGTATGAAGAGCTCCTGGGATGCAAAGTGAATAAGATAATCTATATACATCCCTGAGAGATAAGTTATAAGTTTTTGGAATAAGGCATGTCATCATTTAAATTAAAATAAAAGAACAAAAGTATTATCTGATATTTTCTAGTTCTACATATGACTTTCAAGGATATTTTGTAGACTTCAGGAAAAGATTTATACCAACACTAATGAAAAATTCCAGTGGTCTATTTGTCAACAAGTTTGGGAATTTCACTTCTCTGAGAGCCCTTCCAAATGTGCATAAGGGTTAATGTGATGGTCAGTTTTGTGTGAATTTGGCTAGGCTGGACAACCAAGATGTTCATTCAAACACATCAGAATGTTGCTCTGAAGGTTTTTTTTTTTAGATGAGATTATCATTTAAATCAGTAGACTTTGAGTAAAGCAGATAACCCTTCATAATGTGGGTGGGCCTCATGCAATCAGGTGAAGGCCCTCATAGAAAAAGATTGACCTCTTCTTAACAAGAGGGAACTCTGCCTGCAGTCTGCCTTTGGCCTTGGACTGCAGTAAGTTCTTCCCTTGGTCTCCGGTCTGCTGGCTTACCCTGCAGATGTGCAGACATGTCAGACTCCACAATTGCATGAACTAATTCCTTAAAATAAACTCTTTCACTTTCTACACACACACACACACACACACACACACACACACACACACACACTCACAGAAACTATTGGATCTGTTTCTCTGGAGAACTCTGACGAATGTAGCTTAAGCCCCTTTCAGCTCAGCTCTATCTCCCTATGATTTATGTATAAAATATAATTTTTTATTTGAATCTATAGTTCAACATTGCTTGTATACAAATATTTGTATTTATTTTCTGTCCTTAGTTTGTATCCTTGAAGTGGAATCACTGCACCAGGAATAACATTTTCAAGATACTTGACACTCATTTGGTTATATAAAATATCATGGGGCTTTGTAGCATGCTCCCTGCATTTATAATTTTTAAATTGAATAGCATAGGAAAAATAATTACAGAATGCTTATAATTTGCATAGCCTCATTTATTTTACTTCTCTTTCTTCTTTATGAGGTTTCCTCCAACCTTTCATTCTATGTCTTCACGGATAAGTTGGCAACAATACCAGTCTATGAATATCAATTTTTTTCCAGAGGCCTTAATCTTCTTGCTTGTTGTGGAAAAGAAACCACTCTCTATAGCCACTCATATGAGAAATTAGTAGCTCCTAAAATACCTCTGGGCCAAAAGGAATTTTTTTTTCAGCTATATCTGTAGAATAGTATACCCTTGCAAAAAGCTTAATTCAGTCTTCCTAAACATTATACTTTTGATTTTGCAATGTCCTGAATGCATCCACATTTATAATTGCTTTCATGCCACATTTCTTTTTATTCCCCATTAATAGGGTTTGAATTCATTCTTTCTTAGTTTATTTATCAAGTACTCACCTAGTTCCTAGTATTTGCTGGGCACAGTTCAAGGCACTGAAGATAAAGCACAAACAAAATAGACTTTTGTCTACTCTGTGGAACATACATTCTAGTAGGAAAAGAAGAATATCACTACCAAACACACAAAACTTTAAAAACTTCAGTCCAAAAATAAAAAATATAAAAAGTTATAAAATATTTGGAATTATGAAGTAGGTGTGTGTGGTTCCGGGAGGAAGGCGGTGCCCCGCTCCAGGTAAGTTCCCTACAATTCCAGTGAGCCTGAAGGAAGACAAGGGTGAGAAGTTGAGAAAAGCGTTTTTTATTTCTCACGGCTCCGTCTCTCTCAGAGTGTGCTCCCAAGCCCTCCCCTTCCAGCTGCCACATGGTGTCTGCCCCCTCTCGTTGGACTCCACTCTCCAAGATCTGTCCCTTCAGCTGTGGCTCGCTCTCCGCTTCCCCCTGACTCTTACACCAGGATGAATCCCTGTGGGCGGGTCCCCTGATGAATGGTGGTCGCCTGACCAATTACATACCAGAAACAGAGGGAAATTTCTAAGAAGTCTAACTTACCACTGAGAAAGACTCACTGTTAACAACACTTTAATATATTAAAACACAAAATGTAAAAGAAAATGTACATATAAATGTACAAGCTCAAAAAATCAGGCTCACGATACATAGCATTTCGCGGCCTCCATTTTTGCTTGAAGTTGTGTTGCAGAATTATTTTCTGTCTTGAAATATCTTCCCAGAATACGACATTGAATGGCTACAAAAGTACTATGATGTTGCTGAACCCGTGTACTGTTGTTGGACATTTATGCTTTCTCCGTTTGTTTATCTTATCACATCATCTCTGATCATTTCCGTAAGATAAATTCATAGAAGAAAAATTGTTGGATCAAAGTGAATGTACACTTTTATTATTCTTGATGTATGTGCCCAGATTGTCCCAATTTACACTCCCGCAAGCAATGTGTGCAAACGCTATAAAGGTTACATTAAAAAGCAAACACAAACCGTAAGGGTAGCAGGTGAGATGAACAGGTCTCCACAGTAGGAATTGCTGTCTTTGGAAAAGGCTTTTTCTATTCAGGTCAGAACTAGTTCTAGTGGTTGTTGTTAAATCTATGTTCTGATGAAGCAGACAGGATGTTTAAGGAACACTATGTGGTATTTTACAGGCAAGGTTTGAGCAGTATCCCAGGTCTGGCCAGTGCTTAGTCAACCAGCCAAATCCCTTCCTTAGCACAAAGGTGCCAAAGTCAGAGACTTCCCTTGGAGATTTCTAGCCTTGAGGTCACATGTACATAGAGCTAGAATACCTTTTGTTTCAGGGATTTCTTTTGTTCTAGGCTGTAGAGAGGTGATGGCTCCTATTTTATCACTGAGACTTTCGAATCCTTCATTCTTCACCAAGAGACAGCTCATTTTCCTACTTAAAACTCTCCAGTGGCTTCCTGTACTATTCATAACAAAATCGTAAGTCCCCATGACGGAAAACATTACTCTCCTGACCTCTCTGATTCTTGCTCAGGATCCTCCAACCCCATCAGCCTTCCTCTGTCCCTTGCACTTTTCAAGCCCATTCCAGCCTTGGAGCCTTTATATTTGCTATTCTTTATCCCTCCTTTCTTATACTCCCTATTTTACTCAGTTCTGTATTGTAAGCATTCCGATGCAAATGTCCAAAAACAGTTCCCTTCTATCATCATGCTCTTCACTCTCTGTTATAGAACTCTGCCTTATTTTTCTTCTTAGAACTTAGCATTCTTTGAAATTATGTCATTCATTCATTTGCTTTTCTTGTTCATTGTCTGTCTCTTCTTGATGGAATATAAACTCCATGGGGGCAGGGGTCTCCTGTGAATTGTTCATTGGTGTATCTCCTTATATTCGGAACTAAATATAATAAATGCTGAATATAACAAATATGAATGGAATGAATGAAGGAAAGAATGACAGTGAAAAGCAGTAGATAGTCCTGGGTGGGCAAGACATTCTAATTTGCACCCCCATGTGCTCACATTAACAGCAAATCGAGCCTTTAGCGAGATGTCCCTCTTCCACTGCTCCCAGCAGAGCCCCATTCAGATGTACAATAAAAATACTTTTATCCTTGATGTCCTCAAGTGGAGGTGGGAGGGTCAGAGGGCAGGACTCTAACCCTTACTATCAGAAGTGACCTTTAGATAATCTTGTGTACATTTAGAGCTGTCCCAGATTCCAAGATTTGCATTACAACATATTTAAGGAATTAAATTTCCTTAGTTATTTAATTCTTTTTTAATTTATGTGAAGGAATTTTTACACTGATTATGCTTTTGGGGTCTCATTTCATATCCTGTTTGCCTCCTTTACTCTCCAATGTCTTAAATAAGTTTAAGACATATAACACACCTGGAATCCTATGGCAGTTGTTTGGCAGATGACAAGCCTTCAAAACAGACTAATTCTCTCTTCAGGAGCATTGTGCTCTTTCTCTCTCTTTTTCTGAAAAAATGCATAATGAAAGAAACCAAAGAGCATGTCAAAATAGTGGATGGGGGAGGAATATTAACATTCTTCCTTTTGTTATCTCTTTTTTAAAGAACCTTTTTGTTACTCTTGCCTCCAATATTTTCTTTTTAAATTTTTGATAAATTGGGAAACTCATCCTCATAACCACTGGAGAATATTCGAGAATATGGGATTTATTCTCTTATCTGGGCTCTGCCTGCTAATCATCATGTGACTTTGGTTAACATCATGTGACATCTGGATAACTCTTGTTGTAAAACAAGAAGTTTCAATTAAGTGGTCCCTAAGCATAATGGTGTCAAGAAAAAATTTGTTGACTTATAAACTCGGGTTATTGTGCACACATTAAAAAAAAAAGAAACCAACTTATTTCTGGTTATCTCAAAAATAATTTATTTTTTAAAATTAAAACCTAACTTATTTCTGACTCCCTTAAAAATAACAGTAATAGTCAGGAGCTCTGGCAACACTGATCCCACAGTTCTGAAGGGCAATATTTGGCTGTGGAGTTGAGTAGAGGCAGCTCTATCTACCTGAGATGTGTTCTCTGCAGAGGGCCACACTCATTTTTGTTTGGCTTTACTGGTTTATGCCACATTCCTGAGCCTGAGGATGTCTGAATCTGCTCCTCCTGGATGACGTGATCTCCCAGGTGACTTCTTCTCCTGACGCCCCTACCCCCAAGGGATTGCTGATCTGCCCCAGGCTTTGCTTCTTCCCTGCCCCACCTCACCAGCCTGAGAGAGCCTGAGCCTCCTCTGTGCCTCCCGGACCAAGGTGTACATCTTGAATGAGGGCTGTGGTTTGTCTTTGCTCTGGGCCCAAGTTGAGGAGAGGAGCTTGAGAGAAAAAAATGGGGCAGGGGGCAGGGGACGGGGGGGTGGGTGGGGGGGAAGGAGACTTGAGAGGAAATGGTAGAGAACAGAAGTGAACCAGAGTCCTGGCCATTCTCCCTCATCTGTCTGAACAAGCTCATATTGACTTTGTATTTAATTTATAATGTGCCACTCATTTAAAATGGGGTTCAAAAATCTAAGTCCCCTTTCAATTTTCACCACATTAGGAACCGGAGAATGTATAGGAGCTTTATAATCACCAGGGAGTAGAAAGGAAACCAAAATAGTTATGTATTTCTTTAAGAAAATCCTTCTTGGGTACGTTCTGAGGAAAGCAAAATTTCGAACAGCTTTGGAAAAGATGACTACTGATCAGAAGGTGGATTGTGCTTAATGACTTGGGGAGTGGGAGTGATGGGGGAGAACACCAGCGAGGTCGCGGCGAGGGGCTCCTCCCGAGCAGCACGCATGTGGGCATGGCCCTGCGAGAACCGTGTCCAGCAGGAAATGAAGTTCCTACCACAGGAGCCATAAAAATTACATTTTTCTTTTCCCCCCAAATTATCATTACCAGCTGTGACTGATGAGGAAGGCCCACTTAACATTCTCCCGAAGGAATAATCACCAGCCGCCTCTCTGGCCCAGCCTCACATGGACAAACATGACAAAGACATAATTTTGCCCTAATTCTGAAAAGAACAGGAAAACACTGATGTAATCTGCTTGTTTAATTCTCGAAAATCTTTCCCTAAAGTCTGTTCTTGCACTGCCAAGCTGGGAAAGGATGTCTGGGGTAGTATTTAAAGGCTTTAAATGTGAACGAAAGAGAAATTCTGACTTCAGAGGGGAAAATGGGGACCAAGGGAAATGGAGATGGGCAAACGCAAGTTGGTGGGAGGGACCTATCAATATTGTAAGAGACGTTTGAAGTTGTTGCCACTGAGGCCAACTGACTGCGGTTTACCTCTGCACAGCCTACGCCGAGCAAATTAGTGTTCTAAAAAGACTGCCGGAGGCAGAGTAACATCTGCACAAGAGAAGAGACTCCATAAGGGCTTGGGCTGCTTCCTGTTGGTCGTAGATGGGTGTACGTGATGCACTGACATCCTTTCCTTAGAATGTCTGCATTTACAGCAGTTAGAGTTCCTGGTATGACCTAAATATATAAACTGTGGATTTTAAAAGTATTATCCTATAATGCTAATTTGAGGGGACATGTATGAAAATTCTGCATATAATCTCAACTGGATACAGTCAAAACTGAAGTCATTATTTATTTTTCTTCCCACTTCACTGATTTTTTTTTTTTTGGTCTCATTCTTTTACTGGTTTTCTTTATAGCTGATACACATGTGCCTAATTCAGAGACTCTTTCTCAGTTTTCTAAGTTCTTAGGTGAACTCACTCAGGTTCCTGGCTTTAATAACACATATACTCTGACTTCCAGATTCGTAACTGTAGTAGGACCCAACCCCCGGACTCTGGATTTACACATTCATCTGCTTACACAACATCTCCACTTTTCTGTATCTCATCTTCTCCGTATCTAATAGATACCTTAACGATTACAGATTTCAAGAATCATGAAGCATAAACTTGGTGAAGTTGGGGACTTTGTTTCTCAGTGTGCTAGACATGTAGTGAAAACATGCTGAATATTTGTTGAATGAATTAATAAATGATTGTCCTACTTTGTCCTGTATAGTTTTCATCTTAGTTAAGTGAACTGCTACACATCCAGCTGGCCAAGGTAGAAAACTTACAGACATCCTCAATTCTTCCTCTAGCTCACGTTCCACATCAAATTAGTCATTAAATTCTCTTAATTCCACCTGAAAAAATGATCTGCAATCCATTTCTTTGTATTACAACTATCACACATATTCTTGTCTTCCCTAGCTCTCGATATATGGAGTCAACAGCCATGTATTGCCCACAGGTGTGCAGTGAGCCCATCAACCAGGGCCAGGTGAGAATCCTGGCCACAGGAACTCTCATTTTATCCACAGTGGTATAACATCAGGGATATGATGATTATGTACTATGCAACAGACAATGAAGAAGCATTCCTTGAGAGCATAATATCCACCTTAAGATGAATGATTAATATTCTGTTCTGAGATAATTAAGAGATGAGTATATCTGGTATATGTCCCTCTCCACGAAGACAGGGACTTAATCTCTTTTGTTCCATGCTCTTTTGCCAGGGTGTAAACCCTGACACAGAGTAGGCACACAAATCTTTGCTGTAGGAAAGAATGTTAAAACGAAAACATGTTGACACATTAATCAAAATTAGAAGAAATGAGTAGAACTCTTCTCTTTAAATTACTTAGGATTTGGGTTGCCACTAACAATTTTCAAGATGTGTTTTCAAAAAAGCTTAGCTCCAAGAGCATTACAGTTATCTGCAAAGTTGCCTGGGAACACAATAGAGATGGAAAGTTTTCGAATGTCAGTAAAATTTCTCTGTACATCTAGGCCACGAAATAGAATTAAAAAAAATAGTAAGGTAACAAAAGATCTCTGTAAATAACTGCAAAAATAGAGAAGAAAATAAAATCAACCACCCAGAAATACACAATTTTAAGATGTATTTTCCTTCCAGTTTTTTTTTGCTTGGTTTCAGGTACAGTATAAATATGCACACACCTGCCTACATTCTCAGAGTTGAAATTGCACTGTAGATGGAGTTTTGAATTCTGATTTTTATTACATCATATTATAAGCATTTCATCCTTAATCATTCTTCATAATTTAAAAAAATTGCTCCAGAGGCTATGGGATAAATGTACAACATTTATGAGGCATGAGCTGAGATGCGTTGCAGAAATGCAGTCTTGAGCAGGAGCCATCAATAATAGCTGATTCAAGAATGAAGTTCCCGGGCTCCACCTGCCTGCGGTGATATCGTGCTCTTTGTGGCACTGAAAAGTATATTTCTGTGAGTCAGACTAAGCAGATAAAAAGGACACCTGATGACTTTGGAGCTGAGAGGAAAAGAAAGAACTTACAAGGAGGAAGTCTGACAGGGCAAGCCAGAAAATCAATACTTACTGCCCTGTGAGGGAGTCCAAAGTTTTTTTGTCATGGAGGCTTCTGTCCATTACTAAGAAATTGCGGTAATGATGTATCTGCATGAACTCTGGCCTCCTCTACCTACACACGTGAACAACCTGGAAGGGAGAGATTTCCATGTGAGTATAAAAGTGCTCTAAACTGGGTTATCTTTGTTGTGATACCAGCTCCATTACTGAGTGTTTACTGTGTCCCAGGATAGGGTCTATGTTCTTTCTGCTCACGAACACATCTAATCAAAGATTCCAATAAATAATTTCCAGGACTATCCCATTATCCCCATATTACAGAGAGGATAAAGGAGGCACAGAGAAGTTGCATAAATTGCCCTCAGAAAATAAAATTTAAACCCAAGAGTCCTGGTCCCAGCATATATATGTATATGTAGTTATTATACATATATATTTATATGTATGATTCATATCCTGAGTATCTGTGTAGTTTATATACCACACACGTGTGTGTTTGTAGATTCCCCACTGGTATTTTTCCTAACCTAATAAAACCCTGCCTGTATTCCCCTCCAAGCAGGTGCAACTCTTCTGTTCTCTGTTTGCAACCATTTAAGCACTGACTTGGGTGAAGCTTACTTCCTCAACTCACCTGTTGAACCCTGGAAAAAACTGAAACAAGTTTTTCTTTTCACAGTTCTATTAATGGTTCTCTGTAAGACCACTCATAGCCCTTCCAGTTGCCATGGAGACTTTTCGGCCACTGGACCTCTTTGTAGCTTTTTAAGAGTCAACAGTGTCTTCCTGGATAGTTTCTACCATTTAGTTGCTATGTCGCTGAGCATCCTGGTTTTGTTTTGCATCTTTTTGGCATTCCTTTCTCTACCTGCTTAATGTGCTCTTTGACTTCGGACCCTTCACAGTTGACAGTGTCTAGATTTTTGTTTTCATCCCAGTTCTCATTCTGCACATTTTCCCTATTAGCATCATTTTTAAACTTTTCATCTCCCATCTTTACGTGATAATTTTGCAGCTCAGAAATGGATACAGGTCTATCCAGAGTTACTTAGATCTACTTATCAACTGATCCCCTGAATGACGATGGCATCTTAAACTGAACATGTGTGAAGCCCAGCCCATCATCTTCTTCCCAAAACCTGCCTATCCTTCTGAATGCTTTATCTTAGCAAACTACTCTTTCACTCATCACTAACTAGGATAATAGTATCTTCTTGTTTTCTTGTTTTTCTCATCTCCAGATAGTGTCATTTTTCAAGACTTTCTTATTTTATTTCCTAAATATTGCCTGAATTTGTATTAATGATGACACTTCGATTTGCGAGGGACAGAAACCCAACTTAAATTTCCCTTGGACGAAAGAGAAACTATAAAAGCTTGTGGCACCTAGACTGGTAGAGATGCAGCCGCGGAACAAGGGAATTCATGCTGCTAGGTGTCTCTCTAAGTCTCTCAGTATCTCTGGTGGACCACCCCACCCTGTTCTCTGTTTCCCCCTCTGTGTTAGTTGCATCCTGTCTGTCAACTTCAGGTTTACACCTTCATATAGACAGGAAAGGATGCTTCCCCTCCTAACTCTAATCTTAGAAGTGATTTTTATTGGCCCAGCATGTATTATATTTCCATATCTTGGCTCAGTTATGTGGTGGGGTATGGGGTTGAGAAGGTAGGTGCAATGGTAGCATATCTGATCCATGTAGTGGCCACTATTAGCATGGTGATGGTGATGGTGGTGGGGGCTTTGGGGGCGAGGGTCCATTCCACCAGTGAAGAAGCTACTTTTTATCAGAAGAATCAGAGAAAGGGGTACTGCACAGACAAAAAAATAATGAATTTCCATGCACATTAATTTCTTCTTCTCTACCCTTACTTCAACTTCTTGTTCATCTTTTTTAAGCTATTCTCCTTAATTACTGTAATAACCCCTTTTTGTATTTGCCTGACTCCAAGTCCTGTCCTCTCCAATTCCATTGTCAACACAGAGATCTGATTTCATATAAATAAGTAAACAAATAGGTAAGATTGTGTGTGTGTGTGTGTGTGTGTGTGTGTGTGTGTGTGTGAGACCATTTCCCATCTATATCAAACTCTTCAAAGTTCCCATTCTCCCCGAAGTTAAAGTCCAAGTTTCTTCTTCTAGTCTCCATGACTTCCAGTCCCATGCTTGGCAATCCAATCTCAAGTATTTTCACTTTTGGTGAAAATCACCAACCTGTAGTGATGCCAAACAGCATTTGTTTTTGTTGAACACAGCCTTTCCTTTGCTTCTCTGACCAAGTTGCTCTGCTCTCTGCGGGTATGCCTGTTTCTATACTTCCTCTGCCTTCTTCTACTTGGCCTTTAAAGCTCCATTCCTATGCTATCTTCTCCTGGTCTCTTTAACAGGTACTGAACTCTATCAATAACTTGTATATATTTGTATTATTGCAAACAAATTACTATGTTTTCATCATCGCCTTCCTCCACCAGAACGCAAGCTCCCTGAGGGCAAGGACTTTGGGTTAAATTACCTTGGTATTTCGCATACTAAAACATTTCTTAGTGGCTAGTAAACACTCTAGAAATACTAGAAAAATGAAATTAAGAATGAAAATACCTCAAATGTAATCAATTGTATTTCCTTATTTCTGAGATACCTGGCAGAATTCTACTCTAACATTTATAAATCACATATTTGACTTAGTTGAAATCATGTTACTATTTCCTAAATAAATCCATTATATTTGAGGTTCCATTAAAAATCATTAAATTAGACTTCCGGGAAGATGGCGGTGTGAGCAGGGCGGCAGAAATCTCCTCCCAACACTAAATTTATCTACGAAAACACAGAAAATACATCTATTCTTAAAAGAGAGACGAGAATACACAGGAAAGCGCACAGGTGCAGCTACACCCGAGAGGACTCGGCACCCCAAGAGGCGGGTAAGATACGGAGCTGCGACCTGGCAGGACCCGAGCCCTCCCTCACCCCAGCGCACCGGCGGGAGGACAGGAGTCAGAGCCGGTAGGGAGTGGAAGTGCACCCCGCGAAGTAGCCAGCCCCGGGGATCTGCATGGGGAGCGCTGACCCACATTGCGCAGTGCAGCGGAGATTGGAGAGACAGAGGGGCAGGATCTGAGCGGGGAACGCGCCAGGGTGCTTGCAGCCGGCTCCCGGGAAGGAAAAAAAAAGTGTGCGCTTTCTTCAGCGGTCTTAAAGAGACAGGAGCCCAGCGGAGGAGCCGGATCGCCCCAGCACACTCAGCCCAGCAGGCTGGGAGTCCTGGGGAGTTTCAGACGCCTTAGCTGGTGACTGAGGAAGCGTAGCCATACTTACACTTCTCACTGAGATCAACAGCCTCCTATTCGTTCCCACCCCTGCCAGAGCGATAAAGGGCCCTGCGGAGCGGCACAGTCACAGCTGTGGAATAGTGGGGCAATAGCGCCACCTACAGGATTCCCACAGAATCTACGTCCGGTGGGCATTTTTTTGTTTTTTTTTTGTTTTGTTTTTGTTTTTTCTTTTCTTTCTTTTTTTCTTTTTTTCTTTCTTTCTTTTTTTTCTTTTTTTTTCTCTTTTTTTTTTCTTCTCTTTTTAAAGTCTTAAAGAGCCCAGCTGACATACATGGCAACTATCAGTGACCAATTATACAGCCATGAAAAGACAGAGGAATATGGTTCAGACCAAAATCAACCAGACAACCCCAGAGAGGGAGTCTGAAGGGATGGAAATGCACAGCCTCCCTGAAAAAGAATTCAGAATAAAAGTCATAACCATGCTGATGGACCTACAGAGAAATGTGCAAGAGCTGAGGGAGGAAGTGAGGGAACTGAGGAAAGACAATACAGAAATCAGACAAGCGATCGACGGGCTTAACAGCAGAATGGATGAGATGCAAGAGACTGTTAATGGAATAGAAAACAGAGAACAGGAGTACAGAGCAGCTGAGGCAGAGAGAGATAAAAGGATTTCTAGGAATGAAAGAATATTAAGAGAACTGTGTGACCAATCCAAACGGAACAATATTCGCATTATAGGAGTACCAGAGGAAGAAGAGAGAGAAAAAGGGATAGAAAGTGTCTTTGAAGAAATAATTGCTGAAAACTTTCCCTCGCTGGGGAAGGAAGTAGTCTCGCAGTCCACCGAAGCTCATAGATCTCCCAACACAAGGGACCCAAGGAAGACAACACCAAGACACATAATAATTAAGATGGCAAAGATCAAAGATAAAGACAGGGTATTAAAGGCAGCTAGAGAGAAAAAAGATCACCTACAAAGGAAAACCCATCAGACTATCATCAGACTTCTCAACAGAAACCTTACAGGCCAGAAGAGAATGGCATGATATATTTAACGTTATGAAACAGAAGGGCCTCGAACCAAGAATATTGTATCCAGCACGACTATCATTTAAATATGATGGAGGGATTAAACAATTTCCAGACAAATGAAAGTTAAGAGAGTTTGCCTCTCATAAACCACCACTACAGGATATCTTAAATGGACTGCTCTAGATGGAAGCACACCTAAGGCTAAAAAGATGTCAATAGAGAAAAAAAAATCATAGCAAAGAAAGCAGACCATCCGAATACTAACTAAAGGCAAAGAATAAAACACCTATTATAAAAGAATGGAGGAGGAGGAATAAGAAGGGAGAGAAATAAAGAAACATCAGACTGTGTTCACAATAACTTAACAAGAAAGTTAAGTTAGATTGTTAGATAGTAAAGAAGCAACCCTTGAACCCTTGGTAACCACGAATCTAAAGCCAGCAATGGCAATAAGTACATACCTATCAATAATCACCCTAAATGTAAATGGACTGAATGCACCAATCAAAAGACACAGAGTAACAGAATGGATAAAAAAGCAAGACCCATCTATATGCTGCCTACAAGAAACTCACCTCAAATCCAAAGATATACACAGACTAAAAGTGAAGGGATGGAAAAAGATATTTCATGCAAACAACAAAGAGAAAAAAGCAGGTGTTGCAGTACTTGTATCAGACAAAATAGACTTCAAAACGAAGAAAGTAGCAAAAGATAAAGAAGGACATTACATAATGATAAAGGGGTCAGTCCAACAAGAAGATATAACCATTATAAATATATATGCACCCAACACAGGAGCGCCAGCATATGTGAGACAAATACTAACAGAATTAAAGGAGGAAATAGACAGCAATGCATTCATCTTAGGAGACTTCAACACACCACTCACTCCAGAGGACAGATCAACCAGACAGAAAATAAGTAAAGACACAGAGGCACTGAACAACACACTAGAACAGATGGACCTAACAGACATCTACAGAACTCTACACCCAAAAGCAAGAGGATACACATTCTTCTCAAGTGCACATGGAACATTTTCCAGAATAGACCACATACTAGGCCACAAAAAGAACCTCAGTAATTTCAAAAATATTGAAATACTACCAAGCAACTTCTCAGATCACCAAGGTATAAAACTAGAAATAAATTTTAGAAAGAAATCAAAAAGGCTCACAAATACATGGAGACTTAACAACACTCTCCTAATTAATCAATGGGTTAACGACCAAATCAAAACAGAAATCAAAGAATATATGGAGACTAATGACAACAACAACACAAAGCCACAACCTCTGTGGGACGCAGCAAAGGCAGTTCTAAGAGGAAAGTATATTGCAATCCAGGCCTATTTAAAGAAGGAAGAACATTCCCAAATGAATAGTCTAAAGACACAATTACTGAAATTGGAAAAAGAAGAACAAATGAGGCCCAAAGTCACCAGAAGGAGGGACATAATAAAGATTAGAGAAGAAATAAATAAAATTGAGAAGAATAAAACAATAGAAAAAATCAATAAAACCAAGAGCTGGTTCTTTGAAAAAATAAACAAAATAGATAAACCCCTAGCCAGACTCATTAAGAGAAAAAGAGAATCTACACACATAAACACAATCAGAAATGAGAAAGGAAAAATCACGACGGACCCCACAGAAATACAAAGAATCATAAGAGAATATTATGAGAATCTATATGCTAACAAGCTGGAAAACATAGAAGAAATGGACAACTTCTTAGAAAAATACAACCTTCCAAGACTGACCAAGCAAGAAACAGAAAAACTAAACAGACCAATCACCAGTGACGAAATCAAATTGGTAATCAAAAAACTACCCAAGAACAAAACCCCTGGGCCTGATGGATTCACCTCTGAATTCTACCAGACATATAGAGAAGAAATAACACTGATTCTCCTTAAAGTTTTCCAAAAATAGAAGAGGAGGGAATACTTCCAAACTCATTCTATGAAGCCAGCATCACTCTAATACCAAAACCTGGGCAAAGACCTCACCAAAAAAGAAAATTACAGACCAATATCCCTGATGAACGTGGATGCAAAAATACTCAACAAAATATTAGCAAACCGAATTCAAAAATACATCAAGAGGATCATACACCATGATCAAGTGGGATTCATCCCAGGGATGCAAGGATGGTACAACATTCGAAAATCCATCAACATCATCCACCACATCAACAAAAAGAAGAACAAAAACCACATGATCATCTCCATAGATGCTGAAAAAGCATTTGACAAAATTCAGCATCCATTCCTGATTAAAACTCTCAACAAAATGGGTATAGACAGCAAGTACCTCAACATCATAAAGGCTATATATGACAAACCCACAGCTAACATCATACTTAACGGCGAGACGCTGAAAGCTTTTCATCTAAGATCTGGAACAAGACAAGGATGCCCACTCTCTCCACTGTTATTCAACATAGTACTGGAGGTCCTAGCCACAGCAATCAGACAAAACAAAGACATAACAAGGCATCCAGATTGGTAAAGAAGAAGTCAAATTGTCACTATTTGTAGATGACATGATACTGTACGTAAAAAACCCTAAAGACTCCACTCCAAAACTACTAGAACTAATATCTGAATTCAGCAAAGTTGCAGGATACAAAATTAACACACAGAAATCTGTTGCTTTCCTATACACTAATGATGAACTAACAGAAAGAGAAATCAGAAAAACAATTCCATTCACAATTGCATCACAAAGAATAAAATACCTAGGAATAAACCTAATGAAGGAAGTGAAAGACCTGTACTCTGAAAACTACAAGACACTCCTAAGAGAAATTAAAGAGGACACTAACAAATGGAAATTCATCCTATGCTCTTGGCTAGGTAGAATAAATATTGTCAAAATGGCTATACTACCTAAAGCAATCTACAGATTCAATGCAATCCCTATCAAACTACCAACAGCTTTCCTCAATGAACTGGAACAAATAATTCTAAAATTCATATGGAACCACAAAAGACCCCAAATAGCCAAATCAATCCTGAGAAGGAGGAATAAAACAGGGGGAATTACACTCCCTGACTTCAAGCTCTACTACAAAGCCACAGTAATCAAGACAATTTGGTATTGGCACAAAAACAGACCCACAGACCAGTGGAACAGAATAGAAAATCCAAACATTAACCCAAACATATACAGCCAATTAATATTTGATAAAAGTGCCCTGGATATACAATGGGGAGATGACAGCTTCTTCAGCAGCTGGTGTTGGAAAAACTGGACAGCTACATGTAAGAGAATGAAACTGGACTACTGTCTGGCCCCATACACAAAGGTAAACTCAAGGTGGATCAAAGACCTGAATGTAAGTCATGAAACCATAAAACTCTTAGAAAAAAACATAGGCAAAAATCTCTTGGACATAAACATGAGCAACTTCTTCATGAACATATATCCCTGGGCAAGGGAAACAAAAGCAAAAATGAACAAGTGGGAATATATCAAGCTGCATAGCTTCTGTACAGCAAAGGACACCATCAGTAGAACAAAAAGACATCCTACAGTATCGTAGAATATATTCATAAAAAACATATCTGATAAAGGGTTGACATCCAAAATATATAAAGAACTCATGCACCTTAACAAACAGAAAGCAAATAATCCAATTAAGAAATGGGCAGAGGACATGAATAGACACTTCTCCAAAGAAGAAATTCAGATGGCCAACAGGCACATGAAAAGATGCTCCACATCGCTAATCATCAGAGAAATGCAGATTAAAACCACAATGAGATATCACCTCACACCAGTGAGGATGGCCAACATCCAAAACACAAACAACAACAAATGTTGGCGAGGATGTGGAGAAAAGGGAACCCTCCTACACTGCTGGTGGGACTGCAAATTAGTTCAACCATTGTGGAAAGCAGTATGGAGGTTCCTCAAAAAACTCAAAATAGAAATACCATTTGACCCAGGAATTCCACTCCTAGGAATTTACCCTAAGAATGCAGCAGCCCAATTTGAAAAGGACAGATGCACCCCTATGTTTATTGCAGCACTATTTACAATAGCCAAGAAATGGAAGCAACCTAAGTGTCCATCAGTAGATGAATGGATAAAGAAGATGTGGTACATATACACAATGGAATATTATTCAGCCATAAGAAGAAAACAAATCCTACCATTTGCTACAACATGGATGGAGCTAGAGGGTATTATGCTCAGTGAAATAAGCCAAGCCGAAAAAGACAAGTATCAAATGATTTCACTCATATGTGGAGTATAAGAACAAAGAAAAATACTGAAGGAACAAAACAGCAGCAGACTCACAGAACCCAAGAACGGACTAATAGTTACCAAAGGGAAAGGGACTGGGGAAAATGGGCGGGAAGGGAGGGATAAGAGGGAAAAAGGGGCATTACGATTAGCAGATGTAATGTTGGGGGGGCACGGGGAGGGCAGTACAACTCAGAGAAGACAAGTAGTGATTCTATAGCATCTCACTATGCTGATGGACAGTGACTGTAATGGGGTTGGTGGAGGGGACCTGATGAAGGGGTAGTTTAATAACCGTAATATTGCACATGTAATTGTAGATTAATGATAATAAAAAAAAGAAGTTCCTAGAAAACCAAATGTTGTACAAAGATAGTTACAATCCAAGTATGAAGCAAATTAAAATACGACACAAATTTGGCCTATGGATGAAATAGAAGAGAAGAGAATCAGTTTGACTTTGATGTTTGGAACATTCTCCTACAAGTGGCGCAAGTTTCTTCTTAAAATAGAATTATTTCTTTTTCTCCATAGTTCCATGGGCATCTCTTGGTTCTGCAGTGAATGTTTAGAAAATCATTACTGTGCTATGGTATGAGGCTGGAAATTTTATCTGTGGCACCAAGATATGACCGAGATCAGGTATTAAAGTGAGTCTCAAGATGGACCCTCTGCAGAAGTTTCAAGAGTCAGTCAGATGGTTCACCTGACTACACTGGAAAATTAGATCACAGAGACCAATGGGCCAGCTACTTTGTGAACAAAGAGACTGAAGTTAAATTGGGTTCAGACCACAGTATCAATTTGTCTGCATGAAGGGAGGGTGAAAATTTCCTCTACTAAGTTTTGAACTTAGTAAGGGAGAGAGAGTGCCAGCTTGGGAGTATTTAAAATCTGGGGTTACTTAGAATCACCAGAAAGGGCAGTGGGACCTCCAAAATAGTGCATATCTGGAGTCATCTGCTGAAAAGGCCAGGATCTGAGGGGGAGAAGCTGTCAGAGGAAAATGCAATGCACTCCCTGGGGAAGCCTCTGAAGAACTGTGACAGCACCCATGGAGATGGGCCAACCCCAGAGGATGTGAGTTTTTCTACTAGGGTGTCAGTCAGGTATTAACAATATATTCCCCTTCTTTCTCTCACTTTGAATTTGAAGAGATCAGAAACCATGGTTAGCAAGATGGGAAGGGAGGGTTGGAAGCATAAGCCAGAGAAGGTCAGGCTGGCCTCCCTAGTTTCCTGCCTATTAAAGGTACTGCTGGAAAACAGAAGATTTAAGTTTAACATGTTCTAAATTTTGATTTTACATGGAACTCAACATTATTACTTACTGAATTAAGACTATCTTTCCTAAGTAATGTGATCGTGGGGATTTCTCTTGCCTAAAAGTGCCCCAATAATCCCTGGGACATATCAGTATTTTCAAACAGAGGAAAGAATCCACCCACTGAGCAGGTTTAAAGAGAGAGGGAGACAAAAATACAGTTGTTTTCTGATTCTATTTAATGAGTCCTGCTTGTTTAATATGACAATTATAATAATACTGTGAATGTTATCTGCTAGTTTTATATTTCTATAATAAACCTACAGACAAAGCTTGGAAGACTTAATTATCATTACAGAGCAGAACAAAATGATTATAAACCTTGATGATGTAAAAGTTAAGGGCATAAATTAAAGAAGCCATGAGGGATATGAGGATGGAAAAGTAGGGGAATCAGAGGGAGTTAATTCTTATTTTATAGAAAGTGGAATGGAGAGATACTACCTTATATTGATAGATGAAGAAATAGGTGTTTAAAATGAAATTCAAACTTATAAAGATAACCTACAGAAGAAATAAAAATGTATAAGTCAAAATTGGGAAGAGGAGAACAGGTAGAAAAGGGGAATATCATGTGATTTAAATGCCTGAGCTTTCATAAAGGGTTATCAGTAAGTATTGCTTAAAATTGATAAGACAAGAAACAGAAGTACAAGACTTCAAAACACAAATAGAAAACAGGTCACCTCTGGGAATGAACTGGTGTGTGAGGGGCAACTTGTACTTTTCTTTTATACGCTTTTATACTTTTTGAATTTTTATTGCCATGTGCACGTATAGAGTTCATAACAGTAAACAAGATGAGATTAGAGGAAAATAATAACGTTCATTTAAAATGTCCTACCTGGCTCTAATCCAGGGTTTGGTGTGCATATTGAGACTACTTCCCCAGCTGCCATGTTTTTCTGAAGCTGGTGGCAAAAAGCCCCTTTCTGGGGCCAGCTCCTCAGCAATCGCCCTGATGTGATAGGGCTCAAAGCCGCAGCACCCGCCAATGTACCTGACCCCCAGGTTGTAGGCCTCTCGGGCATATTTTTGAATATCCCATCTGGTTGCAACTCTGGCCTCCAGTCCTGTAACACAATAATGACAGCATTTCCGTTATGGCCCCCATTTTCAAATGTTAGATGCTCTGATGGCATTTTTTTTAACGAAAAAAATGGTGTGTTTTAGATTATGCTTTCTTCAGATAGCTCATTTAGGTTTTGGATGTTTTTGTCTTACGCAGTCTCAAATTATAAGACTGTACCATAGTTATTCATTACAGCTGTTTGCATTTTGTCACAATGAGAAAGCACAAGGACCTCCGACATGAGCCTGAGCATACCAAAGGGATATTCTGGGAGATCCACAAAGCCGCCTTTGCCGCAGTCAGGGGTGTGGAACCCCAGGGACTGCACCATCAGATGTGCTTCCAGTCCAGAGGCCCGCAGGCCCTCCTTCATGAGCTTTATTGTCCTCAAGCTGGTTTCCGGCCCAAATCGGCAGTTCACGCCCACAATCGTAGCCCCTATGCAAAGAAATAAAGACCTTTTACACTTTATTTATTCATTTGCTTATTTTACTTTTTGATAGTTGGAAGGTGCCTTGGAAATTAGCTCTCCCACTCCACCTCCCAAGGTAACCGATTCCAGTTAATTCTTTGATTTCCGAACTGCTCTCACTCTAGTAAGCAACTTTTGTTAAATTTCACAAAGAATAACTGAACGGTTTATCACATTATGGTTCCAAATTACCTGCCTTCACCAACTTAACAGCACAGTCTCCAGGTGTCACATCATGCATGTCTCCCTCTGGGCCTATGCACATGGTAGCTGCCACTGGTTTACCCGATTCTTTCAAGACTTCCACAGCCCACGCTGCTTCCTCAGCATGCTCAAAATACTAAGAGAGACGTCATTTTTTTCTATTGGTCCAAATATAAAGCAGGTTTTGAGCGATAGAATGCAAATGCTGCAAAAAATTACCAAATATGTAAAATATGTGGTAAAACTGTCAGACTGACTAAGGGATCACTTTCTGAGTGTTTTAATTCCTTTAGCAATGATAGATTTCATTCAGAGATCATTGATTCAGTGAGATGATGTTACTAAAAAAACAAAAGACATACAAAAACCCAAGTAATTGAGTTTATAATTCATAATTTAAATTCATAATTTTGAAGGAACAAAAGTTTTACTGGTAAATTTTGGACTCATCTTTTATGGACCTGGGGTAATCTCTGAAAAAGTGAGTATTTTATCATGCTTTAGACTTCAAAGTTCTTTTATATTCACTTGTAGTTAGATATTCATAAGTGCTCTATGAAATAGGAAGAAATACGATTATTTCCCCAGATGGGAACACTGAGACACAGAGTAGCAAGGAATAGCTACTGCGTTTCTTTGCTGATGGTGGGCAGGACAGCTTGTGTGATAAACCCACAGCCTCTACAGGGGTACCTGCCAGGAACTACCTTTAAGTGCCACAATCAAAAAGCTGAACTTAGGTAGGTGGAGAAAGTCAGCAGAAATCTCCCCGCTTCTTCCTTTTTGACTTAGAAACAGATTCTGCTGAAGCAACGTGTGAGGAATGGCAGAGATTACCGAAAGCAAGGTTCTTAAGACACAAACTTGAGTTCCCATCCAGCTGGAGAACGTTCACACGGGAGAGTTTGTGCTCCTCTCCACAGAGGATTGTTTCCAAACGGGTTAGTTTGGGGCCTGAGCCTTGGGAGGGCTGCCGAAGCAAGGTTCCCATGGGTTCAGTAGAGGGACTGGGGAAATACAGTTGGGGGGGCTCTTGTCCTTGTTGGAGGTAAAGACTTGGGTTGAGAGCTTGACTCCAGGTGACAGCAACTGTGATGGGAAATGGGGAACGAGGGCTTTTTAATTTTTGGAGGTGGAAGGAAGAGAATGTTCTGGGCCTTCATGTCCAATCAGTGACCAGTTCTTACTGATTCTTACTTCAAAATTTCACCCACATGTTTTGGCATGAGTGAAAGCAGAGATGGGAGAGGGCAAAGCATGTCTGGAGGAGCATAGGAAACTACATGGCACTGAGTGTTCCTGGTGGGGCCTGGATCACCTGAGCAATCACCTACCTCCTAGGCTTTTCTCCCTTCCAGCCTCCATCCCATACACACAGCTCCTCCCAGCCTTTCCTCTCCCATCAGCAAGGATGTTCCCTGGATCACCTTCCTCTCACTCCACACTGGAGGGTCCTCTGAGAATCAGTTGCTACAGCCACTCAGAAGAAAACCAAAAGCTATAGTCAGACCTCTCCTGGGTCTGTCCTTTGCCTTCACAGGGAACCTAATGTACAAATGAGAGGATGTTGGCCTTGACTGTGGTGCACTTAAATCAACCTTTGACCCTCTACATGGAGCAAATGAGGGTGTAAAGCAGCCCAATAACCTCATGGAAGTTGAAGACGATGAAGTTACATTTGTCAAAATAAAGTTAATCCCTTCTCTATGATACTAGGCGTACCTCCGCAATCAAGAAGTCCACATTTTTCTGGGCAAAAACCTCTAGCTGTAGTTGAAAAAGCTTTTTAATTCGTGCTTCATCCTTGTGGTGTTTGTACATTGATGTCTGGCAGAGCCCCCCTGCTACCAAAGCATCCCCTTCACCAGCCACTTCTCTGGCGAGGTCACAGGCTGCAGCATTGACATCTTTCCACTGAGGTTAGAGATCAAGAGTTCAGATGGTGAGCTTTGCATTTTAAAGGTAAAATATAATACAACAAACGGGGCAATGAGCAAGTAAGGTGTGTGCACTTAGAGAAGACCAGCTATGTTGTGTACCGTCTGCTTTACTATCAGTGTTTTTTCCACTATTGTACTTAATACACTAGATTTTAGTATATGCTTGCTTGTTTGCTTCCCATACTTGACTGTGAGCCACTTCAGAATAGGGTCTGGTCCTTTGTATCATCTTTGTACTGAGCATAGAGGAAGGACTCCAACAGGTATTCAGTAAATGTTGGTTGGTTGAATGACTAAATGGGTATTAACATTTGTGAGTATTAACACCTTCATTTACAGAATATCTCACAATAATTCTACATTCTTCACCTTATCCACTTTTCTTAACAACCTTATGTGTTTAAGCATAGTTATCTCCATTTTGCACAGAGCAAACCAATGCTTCATGTAGTTAAATGTTTTGTACAAAGTCATATAGCCAATAAGTGGCACAACTGGGTATCAAACCCAATTCTTGTCATTCCTAGGCCAGTGCTGTATTTCTAAGACTACCCTGTCACCAGATGGACAAGTCGGAAAAGAAGAATGTAAAATGAGAAGGTGAAAAGGGCATCTATTAAATGTTCTTTCTCTACAAAAAAATAACACAGGAGGATAACTGTGTCCTTCCTTCTAATTGCCTATTCTTTATAGTCCTATTCTTGTACTTCCCCAGCTAAAAAGACAGAAAAGCACATTTGTGTAGAATACATATATTAATAGATATTTTATGCGGAGTTTGTAATAACATGTAGTAACACATTAGGTCAATTCCATAGCTTCCCATCCAGGGGTTATTTTCATTATAGATAATTCCTCCCACCTCCCACCACATGCCCATGCATTACAGCTTACCTCACTCTCCATATTGTCCTCACTGGCAGAAAAGGTGAAAGTCTGCATGACATTTGATCCTGCTCTCAAGAATTCCATGTGAAGCTGACGAACTACAAAGTAGTTTTTTTAATTGAAATTAAAAAATAAAAATCACACAAGCTAGTATTTTCGGCCGCAGTAGCTTCCCCACTCACATCTCTTTCAATCAGACACAATTTAAAACCTAGTACTTATAAAAAATTGCAGATTAAGGGTCAGTAGCGTTCAAGGACAGGACGTGGCAGAGCCCACACCAAACTGGAGCTCTTTAGAGTAGTCTCATATTGTCCTGCTGATGAGCCTCGGTGGGCTGGTTCAGTCACATGCAGAGGTTAAATTGATTGGCCGGGGTCCCTTGGTCTCTTGGTCTAGAGAGAGTTTAGTCATCTGCCAGTGTCATGAAGGATGTAGTTGGTCTACTTACAGTCAGCCCTGGAGGGCACTCAAAGTAGAGTCAGGATATTCTCGTGGTGGACAGAATGTAAATGGGTGGCACCACCATGAAACTGATTCTGCAGCAAGCAGCTAGGGAGATGCAGTCAGGGAGCTTTCCCTAGCTATCAGAAAATCCTTCCTCTCTTTTCATCTCCCCTCCACCACAATCTTTATCCTTGCTATTTTGGCACTTTCCTTCCTGATTTAGCAAAAACGGTCTTGTAAAATTAAGAACAAGTTCTTCTTGGATGAGATAAAAATTTCCTACTAAGCACCAGCGAAACAAAACTTTGTCCTGCCATATAACTCTGGTGTGTCTGATGAAACAGTAATAATGGCCGTTGGGTACTTGTGATATGCTGGGCATTTCATATGGGTTAACTCACGAGTCCTCATGACAAGCCCATGTCATGCCCTCTTGTGACAGATGAAAAAACTGACCCTTGGAGGAGTCAAACAATTTGCCCAAGGCCACACAATCGGTCAGTGGAAGAACTAAGACAGGATCCCAGGTTTCTGGGATACACTGTGCAGATATGACTAAAACAGAGTGAATCAAAAGTCCCATTTTCAACTTGCATCCTGTTTCAACCATTTCATTCTGTGGCTTTATTTTCCACTTGAATTTAGGATAGCAAACCCAAAAGTGAGTAAAAATAGAATTAAAGTTCCAATGTGATGTTACTAACCAATCCCATCACAGTTTCTACCTCTAACTCTTGTTTTTTTCAGCCAGGAGGATGATGCAAAACTGTATTTATTTATTCACCCTCCCTGTCCCCAATAGAACTGGTTGGCTATTGTCTATGCTCTGTTAAGCTGCTGGTTACCATCAATCATCCTTAATACACTGTTATAATATAATATGCAAATTAGCCAGAAGGATGAATGTGAAGCAATAACAGTTTTACTACTTTATGGCAACTCTTGAATATCTCTACAAGGTAACTATTCATGGAACCAGTATTAAGATGTATATTTTAGCATCCCTGGATATGAAGATGTGTGGTGAGGAGGGGAAGAGAGAGAGGGAAAGGCCATTTTTTTCTATATGCTTCAGCCATGTACTTGTCACTGTCTCTGCATCTTAGCAATTTGGCAAGTGAAACAGCCCTTATAACACTTGCTATTATTTCTTTACCTTCTCCCAGTCATATTTAAGCAAAATGTCACCCTATAAACACTCGTGGGGGATGCTGGCACTGACCTGCATTTGGGTGTTCTAGTACTGCTTCTGGGGTCCAGAGCCCAGCCTTCACGTAGCCCCTCTTCTCCAGAGTTATGAGAAAGCTGCCATCTCCAACTACAACCTCCCCACTATCCAGACGTTCCAAAATACCCTGAAGAAAAGGAAGGAAAAAAATCACCTAAGATTTTTTCTTTTTTTCCTGAAAGTAGTTACTAATTTTAGGAAAGGTGGTTCTGTGTTCTTTCAGCTCCAGTTCTATTAAAATCATTAGTGTCTTAAGAGCATTTCAGAAAGATTGAATATACTACACTTCTAGAACAATCTGTGTGCTTGTTTGGTGCAAAGTGCTGTGACTGTTTTTTTCTCAAATACCATTTAACTGAGTCAAATTATAGTGAAAGTGCTGATTCCATGATAATTATTTTGTTTTTTTTGACATGTTTGTGGCAGACACTGCTAGGTGCCTAAGTAATAAGCATGTTCTCTCCTCTCCTTTGCTAATGTATTTTGTTTGGGGAGACAATGTCTCCAACCAAGAAAAAAATCATGCTCCCTTGCTGCCAGGGGTGGCTATGTAACAGCCAGTGCCGGCCAGTGAGACACAGGTGGAAGTCTGTTGAACATTTTGGAAAGCTTTGCTTTTCTGATACAGCTGCTCACTCCCTCCCATCTTGGCACCCTTTCTCCTTGCTGACTGGAATGTCAACATAAGCCCTGATATTGCAGTCATCTCACAGCCATGCCTTTGAAAGCAGCACATTAAGGCTGATAACAGCAGCTTGGTCTGGTGTCTTAATGACCATCTTTGAGTGGCTGCAGCAGCCACGGACTGCTAGACCTCTTGTTAGGTAAAAAAATAAATAAATAAACCTTTTTTTGTGTGTAATACACTGAACATAATCTTAATGGATGCAATGTTTCATCATTATGCCCTATATTTTCCAACTTGTTCATGTACATATTAGCATTTGGTACTCCCAACAACTCTGTGAGCCAGGCAGGGAAGACAGTTTTTATTCACATTTTATAAATGAGGAAATGGGTTCAGAGAGGCTGAGTGACTTGCCCAAGATCCCAGAGCAATGTAAGTAAAAAAACAGACTTCAGATCTTCTGAATTCCTAATCTTGTCTCTTTCTGTTTTACCACCTTTCTATTCAGTCCACCCATAACTTGAAGAAAGTTTGCATCCAGACTAGTTATCCAAGGCTTACAGTTTCCATTAAAATGTGCCTCCCCCAAAACCTGCATGGCTCATCCTCTCACATCCTTCAGGGTTTTGGTCCAGCGCCACCTTTTCAACGAGGACTTCCCTGATCATCCTATAAAAAATTGCAAATACTCCCCATGGCGATCCCTATCCCTTTTGTACAGAAGGCTCAGTTGAAGATACAGTGTTTTATTGAAAATACAAGGCCCGTTTATTTCAGCCCTGCCTACAGCTGGACACAGAGACATGAATGAAAGGGGGGTGGGGAAGCCTCCAGTTGTCCCTTCTAACCAGTCACATCTGCAATCCAGGGAGGTGCATTAGAAGGAGCTGCTCTCCAGGCTAAGTACCAGGCAACTGTATCCACAACTTCTCTGTTTTCTTATGGAGAAAAGAGAATGGAACACAGCTGTGTTAGTTGTGTTAACCATAAACTCTATTTTGACAGAGAGGCCTCCAACTCTGGTTATTTTTCTATATTTTATATCTAAAGATGAATTTTAGCTGAATGTGGAAGAAATGTTAATATTTACAATTCTCACCTCTTTCTCTACTCCCTCTATAAAATGCAATTTGCTCTTTTCATTTGGTACATTTGAAACATAAAAAGCTTTAAACTTTCATTGAGACCTTCCCACATGCCAGGTACAGTTCTAGCAAGAGGGATAAACATTGGAATAAGACAAAGTCCCTGCCCTCAAGAAGTTCAAAGTTTAGTCACCTTGGAGAAAGCCAAGGTCAACAATCATCACAATACAATGTAATAAATACTGCAGAGGAATGTAGAAGAATCCGAGATACAGGCATCTGTATAAAAGGTTATCTTGAAAATCTAACACACTTCAATTCAAAGTCATCCATGTTAACAGTCAAATTTAATAGAACATATCAAACAAATTTAATAGTACACATTCCAGAGGGGAAAAACATTGGCATACAACTGGGGCATTACAGGTTAGTATCTTACCTCCTGAATTCAATCCATCACAGGGTTACACCAAGTATATCTATTTAACCGTCTCATACATGTCACTCCTATCCTCACTGCTCCTGGATTACTGAAATGGTCTCCAACTCACTCCAGCCCACTCTATTCTATCTTTCATTGCTGCCAGAACAAAGCCTTCCCTGGCCTACTCTTATTTGTGATTACCTCCTCCCCTGTGTCCTGCTTAAGTTCGAATACCCTCTGTTCCTGCATCCATCACCTGTACTGCAGTATCTGGTTACCTACCTGTCACCTGTTTGGCTGTAAGATGCTTGAGGCTCAGGTGACATATCTCACTGGTTTGTATCGCTACCACTTCATACAACATCAAACAAAAGGTAGGCCCTTAATACACTATGCCGAGTTAGCAGGAAGACAAGACTGTTTTGAAAATGTCACATGTCTCACATGTGCTACAAGTTTTGTCCTGAGGAGTTAAAAAAAAGGGGGGGCACTCTTTAACAAAATTAACTAGGGTTTTAAGAAAATTATAGTGCATAGTTTGTATCTTTATGATACCAAATAAAGGTAAGACATTTTGATCTGTTGTCTGGATGTTTGTCCAACATTAAAAATTTTTTTTCCAGTTTTCTGAGCAGCCATTAGAAAATAATTAAATTATCAAGATTTAAATTCAGAGCATCCTTCAGCCCTTCCTTCACTGCTATACTTACCACTTACCACCTCAGTTAATTACTACACCAGTATGATCTAAAGACAGTGCTTGAGTGACAGAGGACTGTGTAAAATAAAGAGCAATGTAAATTAATTTGCAGTACTTTCATATTTTCATTCCATCCTCCTTTTCAGTTTGGCAGTGAACCTGCCTCCGATCTGGTAATGAGCTCTGAGAGGCACTTACGCCCCCCTTTTGCAGATAACAGCATCTGGATCTCTGGGTTCAAGATGTGGCCACTACTATTCATACACAGAGGAGTAGACCAACTTCAGCCTGTGGCAGGAGGCTGCCAGAGATCCAGTCTGCCTAAAATATCTCCCTGTCTGCCTTAAATGCCCCCAGGACTGTTCTTTCAGATTAAGGAAGCAAGTGCAAGTGTGGCCTGTGGCAATTAAATGAATTCATGAAATGTACCTGTTAGCTAACAAAAGAGGTGAGATTAGCTCCTTCCCACTAACATTTTAACTCCTAGGTACACATTAACATGGATTATATGATAGAACAGGGATAGCGTATTTTTAAAAACTTAAGAAACAACAAGAGCTGTAAATAAAAGTGAAACATAGTATTACAGAAAGTTTAGGGAAAGAAATCAGCACAATGTTCTTTGCTTATCTTTTTATTAAGCTCATTTTCTTCAACCCCATATTTTACTTTTACAATCAGAAAAACATATCCCAAAACATGTTTTTGTTTTTAAACACATATTTCACATCTTATGTAACCATTGCCATTACTTTATCCTTCCTTACAGTGTGTATATAAAAATTTTTACATAGTTGGGGTCAGTCTGTGATACATCTCCTTTTGTAACTTGAAGCACTTTGCCTAATACCTGTGAACTTTAACACAGGGAACTTAGTATTGCAGGCATCTTGTTGTTCCTAACTTTTTAGTATAAATCAGTCATTTCCTTGTGTATACTGCCCCTTTATTCCTCACCTTCTCTTCTGAATTACGGGGCATAGGTGGGTTGTTTTGAGTGGCCTTGGAGACATCTTGCATTCAAGTTTATGTCCTTCCTAATTTCGTTTTGTCAGCCTTTCTCCCCACCACGCACATAACCAGTATAGAAATCGGGGGACAGTGCCGACAGCTGGCGAGCGGATCAGGAAAGGGGCGGAGAGAAGGGGCCTGGAGACCCAGGCTGCCCGGTGGGACGGGGCGGGAGTCTCCCGCGCACCCCACCTCGACCCCCACCTTGGGTCTGGAAGCATGAGCGCCCGGGACTCCTTTCAGGCCAGCCTGAGGCCCGCAGGGCCCGCGGCCGCCCTTCCCCAAACAGGAGGGAGGCAGCCCTGTGAGCGCTGAGCCGAAGGCCTGCGGGTAGAAAATGTGAGGGCAGCCTCTGCGCCCCAAGCGAGGCTTCCAATCACCGGGGCACCCTGGACTCGGTTGGGTGACCCTGAGCTAGTCGACTGGCTCTCTGAGCCTCTGTTTCCTCACTGTAAAAACGGGATACTATTTGCAAAGAGAAAATAATTTGCGTAGACTTCTCCGCACACTGCTGGGCACCGACTCGGGGCTCAATAAATGTCACCCCAGAGTGTTACCTAATCCTCACACCGAGTCAGTCTCCTCACCCGGCAACTCGCCATCGGGGAAACCGAGGCCCTGGGCCGTCCCGGGGCTTGGCGAGGCCGCAGAGCTTAGCCAAGGTGGGGTTTGAGGTGGGCGCCCCGCCGCCTGGAGGGCCGCGTGCCTCGCGGGCGCCCGGAAACTCACCTTGCTGGCCCCGGGGCCTCGGGCCGCTGCCATCGCGCCGCGGCTGTGAGGGCGCGGGGCCCGGGGAGCGCGCAGGCCCAGGGGCCCGCCCCTCGCCGGGGGAGGGTCCCACCGCCGGCCCCGTCGGCCGCAGGCGGTCGGCCGGCCTCGGAGCAGGTGCCCGCGCCCTGGGCCTCGGCCTCGCCATGCTCCGCCCGGGCGTGCAGCGGCTGCGGGGCCTCGCGCTGCAGAGCCTCCCGCTGCGCGGCTGCCCGGACCGCCCGCGTTCCGGCTGCGGCCGCCCAAGGTGAGTGCGGGCCCGGTCCGCGCAGAGGCCCGCGGCGGGGGGCTGCGGGTGCGCGGAGCGAGGGCCCGAGGCAGTCTCTGGGTTAGGGGCGTTAAGAACTGAGAAATGGGCATTCGGATGCCTTCATTTATTCTGCTTTCTTATGAATGCACAAATGTACAGAGGGAAACTCCAAAGGGGTCGCAGTGCAAAGTCTCTCCTGTCTCAACCCCATTCCTCCGTCAAGTGTTAATAGTGTCTTGTTGTATATATCCAGAGATGGTCTACGTGTAAACAAACACAGGTGTGTATATGTTATTTGCCTTACACCTTCCTTTTTACAGTATGTCTTGGAGAAGCTCACAATCCAGCTAGGAAGAAAGCCGTGCAAATAAATAAGTTAAACCGCTGAGCAATAATGATAATTAGAGAGGCATGTAGACGGTGAGAGGAAGTTAAGGGAAGAAGTACATTTTACTCCCTCTCTCTTCAGCCTGGGCAACACTGAAGGGAAGAGGTGATACAAGATTTACAGATGCTAAACTTCATGATGATTATGGTTTTTCATGGTATAAAATGAATGTAAGTGTGCTCTTTAAATAGACTAAGAAAAAATATTCTCTAAAGTCTTTGAAAAAAAGAAGTCACTCTTTCAATTCTTAAGCTATGTTTGTTATCTGCACCATAATTATACAGAATGGGGCCCTAGGTGTTAAGTACTAGAGAAGCAAGGAGAAGAAGCACATTAGTCCGAAAAAATAAAGCTACCATACCCTACTAAAGCTACCATTAAAAAATTTTTTTTCTTCCAGAAAGGAAAACCCACCGTTGTCAGCAGAAACAAGATGGAAGGACAGAGCAGAAACAGTAATAATTGGAGGTGGCTGTGTTGGTGTGAGTCTGGCTTATCACCTGGCCAAAGCGGGGATGAAAGATGTGGTCCTCCTGGAGAAATCCGAGCTCACCGCTGGATCTACCTGGCACGCAGTAAGAAAAGCACCTCAGCACTGACACATGCCCTGAACTGTGTACTAGTGCAGTCAGCGTCCTTCTCATTCACAGTTCCACACCGGCTCTTTAGAGTGAGCTGGTTCCCAACAGTGTTAGCAAATGCAGTTGTAAGTGTCGCTGGTGTACTTCCAGGGCATGATTAACATCTGAGGTGTATCATCACCTCGAACACGTGGCTTTTGGACTGAAATCCTGGGTCTGCTATTTTCTACCCATGTGACTTTTGGGAAGTTGCTGACGTTTCCATTCCCTGATGTGTAAAATGGAACTATTAATAGTATCTACCTACTCAGGGGATTGTGATGAAGACCGAGTTAATATATGTAAAGTTGTTAAACATGGTAAATGTTTAGTAAATGTTAGCTTTTGTATCGAAGGACACTGGCTGGGTGATCCTGAATATAGGCCCAAGATCTTTACCTCTACTCCCTTCACTTGAGTTTAGTGGTCTTTTTATTTTTATTTATGTATGATTTTAATTCTGTGAGATGACAGCTTGGCCTTCATGAGGACTTAACTATGAGGGCTGAGAACATGTGACACAGCTTTCATGTAGTTTTAAATAAAACATACCACCAAGTAAATCTCAAATATTTTATGATATATATATATATATAATTGTTCTAGAGCTACACAACAATTGGGCTTAAATGGAAAGCTGCTCAGATAAATGAAGTGACTAATACAGCTCTCATAACTGCTGGTACAGATTTCTTTTGGAGGAAGCTTTGGGCAGTGATCCACCACTGCTCATCTTCGCTTTCCGTCCTTAGATTTCTTCTGCTGAGATAAGGGGGAATACTTCTTTTAGGAGCCGTGTGATATCCAGACCTTACCCAAGGGATGGGGATAGAGGGTCATGCACTAAAGGGCTGCCTGCCTCCAGCTGTGTTTGGGGGAGATTATGGCCCAGATTTTAGCCCAGGTTCCCAAGTGGTCACAGTCAGACCACAGCTGCTTGTTGAACAGAGGCTCTTAGAAACACCGCACCAAGCCCAGCTCTTCTCCTTTCTGTCCTCTCCCTCTTGCCCTGTCATCCATCCATTTGGGAGACGGCCCACGCACCTGGTCCTCCCTGAGTATAATTTCAGAGTCTTCATGGGTGCACTTGTCTCTTGTTTCATCAGTTCTCCCTCCGCTCGCTTCCTCCTACCTGCTGGGAGGGGACTGGGAAGCCCCAGTACTCCTGTCTCTTCTGCACTCCCTGAACTAAACTTTCTATGTAGGCTTCATGTTCTCATGTGAGAGAAAGCCTTCATTTCTCCTATATCTCTCCTATAACCTCTCCCTAGTAGACATTCAGCCACCCTTTCAACAAATATTTCCTGAAAGCCTATATTGTGTCAGGCCAGCACTATTCTAGGAGGTGAGGACACAGCAGTGAACAAAACAAGGTCCCTGCATTCGTGGAGCCACAGCCTGGTGGGGCAGATGGAGAGCACACAGGCAATGCCTGAGAGTAGGTGGTGCCATGAGGAAGAGTGAAGCAGGGGAAAGGGATGAAGAAAGATGGAGGCAGAAGAGTCAAGAGGGAGGTGACACATGAACAGAAGCGATGGAGGGGCCATGAGGCTGTCTGGGTAAGAGCATGTAGGAAAGGGAAATTCAGGCAAGTGGACATATCCTGAGAGAGAAAGTTTACACCCTTTTAATACTTTTGGATGGTTAAGAAGGGTGTATACTTTAATATTTTAATTATATGCTCACATTTGATTGTTTGGATGTGTCCTACCTTTTAGAGTAGATTACTGGATTCCATGAATTACTACTTCGATGTCCCATGAATTTAAAAAAAAGTGACATACACTGAACCTAAGTTCTTTTCAGAAAAGTAACAAAGTTTTTAAGATGATAGCTTCTTGGTAAATATTAACTGTGCGAAATAATTTTTTCTAAAGCAAAGAGATACCAGAGTGAGTGGAAAGGCATTATCCTGCGTTATGCACAAGGTATTATGTCATGGTTTATAAAATGAGATCAATGCAGTGTGACCTCAGGATGGACTCAGGCATCAGAATCCAGGCGATTTGGCTCCCTAAGAAAAAAGGGAAAGAAGCTGATTCTAGGACTTTTTTCAAGTTAAGGAGGCCTCACTCTGAGGAGCAATATGAAGAAATCCCACATATTAGAGTTTTTAACAGAGAACTATTTGGAGCAGATATGAGAATGTGGCAGGTTGGGGAGCCAGATGAAGAGGCAGACTCCAAAAATAAAGGCAGCCTCATATACTCGAGATGAAACAAGTCTGTGGAGTGCAGGAATCAGGTACTTAGGGAGGAAGGCAAAGCTTGCAAAGTGAATGTTAAAGATGGAGTCACACGCTGAAAGCTTTTCATCTAAGATCGGGAACAAGACAGGGATGCCCACTCTCTCCACTGTTATTCAACATAGTACTGGAGGTCCTAGCCACAGCAATCAGATAAAACAAAGACATATAAGGCATCCAGATTGGTAAAGAAGAAGTCAAATTGTCACTATTTGCAGATGACATGATACTGTACATAAAAAACCCTAAAGATTCCATTCCAAAACTACTAGAACTAATATCTGAATTCAGCAAAGTTGCAGGATACAAAATTAACACACAGAAATCTGTTGCTTTCCTATACACTAATGATGAACTAACAGAAAGAGAAATCAGAAAAACAATTCCATTCACAATTGCATCACAAAGAATAAAATACCTAGGAATAAACCTAATGAAGGAAGTGAAAGACCTGTACTCTGAAAACTACAAGACACTCCTAAGAGAAATTAAAGAGGACACTAACAAATGGAAATGCATCCCATGCTCTTGGCTAGGAAGAATAAATATTGTCAAAATGGCTATACTACCTAAAGCAATCTACAGATTCAATGCAATCCCTATCAAACTACCAACAGCTTTCTTCAATGAACTGGAACAAATAATTCTAAAATTCATATGGAACCACAAAAGACCCCGAATAGCCAAAGCAATCCTGAGAAGGAGGAATAAAACAGGGGGAATTACACTCCCTGACTTCAAGCTCTACTACAAAGCCACAGTAATCAAGACAATTTGGTATTGGCACAAAAACAGACCCACAGACCAGTGGAACAGAATAGAAAATCCAAACATTAACCCAAACATATACAGTCAATTAATATTTGATAAAAGTGCCTTGGATATACAATGGGGAGATGACAGCCTCTTCAGCAGCTGGTGTTGGAAAAACTGGACAGCTACATGTAAGAGAATGAAACTGGACTACTGTCTAGCCCCATACACAAAGGTAAACTCAAGGTGGATCAAAGACCTGAATGTAAGTCATGAAACCATAAAACTCTTAGAAAAAAACATAGGCAAAAATCTCTTGGACATAAACATGAGCAACTTCTTCATGAACATATCTCCCCGGGCAAGGGAAACAAAAGCAAAAATGAACAAGTGGGACTATATCAAGCTGAAAAGCTTCTGTACAGCAAAGGACACCATCAGTAGAACAAAAAGACATCCTACAGTATGGGAGAATATATTCATAAAAAACGTATCTGATAAAGGGTTGACATCCAAAATATATAAAGAACTCATGCACCTTAACAAACAGAAAGCAAATAATCCAATTAAGAAATGGGCAGAGGACATGAATAGACACTTCTCCAAAGAAGAAATTCAGATGGCCAACAGGCACATGAAAAGATGCTCCACATCGCTAATCATCAGAGAAATGCAGATTAAAACCACAATGAGATATCACCTCACACCAGTGAGGATGGCCAACATCCAAAACACAAACAACAACAAATGTTGGCGAGGATGTGGAGAAAAGGGAACCCTCCTACACTGCTGGTGGGACTGCAAATTAGTTCAACCATTGTGGAAAGCAGTATGGAGGTTCCTCAAAAAACTCAAAATAGAAATACCATTTGACCCAGGAATTCCACTCCTAGGAATTTACCCTAAGAATGCAGCAGCCCAATTTGAAAAAGACAGATGCACCCCTATGTTTATTGCAGCACTATTTACAATAGCCAAGAAATGGAAGCAACCTAAGTGTCCATCAGTAGATGAATGGATAAAGAAGAGTGGTACATATACACAATGGAATATTATTCAGCCATAAGAAGAAAACAAATCCTACCATTTGCAACAACATGGATGGAGCTAGAGGGTATTATGCTCAGTGAAATAAGCCAAGCCGAAAAGACAAGTATCAAATGATTTCACTCATATGTGGAGTATAAGAACAAAGAAAAAATACTGAAGGAACAAAACAGCAGCCGACTCACAGAACCCAAGAACGGACTAATAGTTACCAAAGGGAAAGGGACTGGGGAAAATGGGCGGGAAGGGAGGGATAAGAGGGAAAAAGGGGCATTACGATTAGCAGATGTAATGTTGGGGGGGCACGGGGAGGGCAGTACAACTCAGAGAAGACAAGTAGTGATTCTATAGCATCTCACTACGCTGATGGACAGTGACTGTAATGGGGTTGGTGGGGGGGACCTGATGAAGGGGTAGTTTAATAATCGTAATATTGCACATGTAATTGTAAATTAATGATAATAAAATAAATTATATTAAAAGAAGATGGAGTCACAAATCCAAAAATCCTGAGGTTTTGCTTTATTTCAATGAGACTGCTTTGTCAGCACATGACACTGCCCCTAATACAGAGCATTTCATGTAGGACGGAAGGAAGGGGGAGAGGGTGGAACAAGAAACAGACTTGGAGCATGGGCCCCAGGAGAGAGTGCCCCCAGGGATGGTGCCAAGGTGGGTGTCTTGGAGACTGAGAACTAAAGATGCAAGACAATCCATTTGGCATGTCAGAAGACAATATTAGAACTTCCTATTTATTTTTAATCTAAAAATGTAAGACACAAATTAAGTTTTGCTAATCTTTATAAGTAGCTCTCACCTTTGTTGTGGTGTCTTTATTCTGTCATGCCATATAGCAGGTCATGCCATAGGATATCATTATTACGAGTAATTTTATAGAAATGGGGCTTTAAATGATATAATTTGTGATTAAAGGAACACAGAATACCTTGAGATTGTAGTACCACATGGAAGTCTGTTGGTTATCTCATAGCAATAATTAAAAGAGTTGTGGAACATCTATATGAAAAAAATGGACCTTTACATATACTCACACTTCATACAAAGATTAACTCAAAATGTATCACAGATCTAAATGAAAATTCAAAACTATAATAATTTTAGAAGAAACCATAGGATAAAATTTACATGTCCTTCAGTTTGATGATGGATTCTTGGAAGTATTAACACACAAGGAAAAATTGATAAACTGCATTTCATCAAAACAAAAGATTTTTGCTGTGCCAAAGACATGGTTTAGGGAATAAAAAGACAAACAAGCTATAGAATGGGAGAAAATATTTGCAAATTACGTATCTGAGAACTTGTACTGAGAAAATTATATAAAGAATGCTCAAAACTTAACCATAAGAAAACAAACAATCCAAATGAAAAGTGGGCAAAAAACATGAACAGGTGCTTCATTAAATAGGAAATAAAAATGGTAAATAATCACGTGAAAAGATGTTTTACATCATTAACCATTAAGGAAATGGGACTTTGAACTACCAGGAGATACCACAATAAACCTATCATAATAGCTAAAATGCAAAATACTGCCAATATGAAGTGCTAACTAAGATACAGAGCAATGGGAACTCTTACAATGCAAGTGAGAATACAAAATGATACAGCCATTCTGTCATTATTTTGGCAGTTTCTTATACAATTAAATGTACATATAGTATATGACTAAGCAGTCCCACTCCTAGGTATCCACTTGAGAGAAATAACTTATATTTACATAAAACCTGTTTGTGAATGTTTTAACAACTCTACACATAGTAGCTAAAAAATAGAAACTCAAATCTCTCTGAAATAGTGAATGGACAAATTGTAGTATCTCTAGACAATAGAACACTAAGCAATAAAAAGGAACAAACTTTTGATACATGCAATAACTTGGATGAATCTTAGAAGCATTGTGTTGAAAGAAGCCAGTCCCATTTATACAATATTCTCAAAAAGACAAAACTGTAAAGATCAGATCAGTGATCACCAAGGGTTATGGGGTGGGTAAGGGGTGAATATTTAGGGATAATGGGAGTTTCTTTGAGTGATGGAACTGTTTTATGTCTAGTTTATAGGGGTGGTTTCACTGAATGATAATGTAAAATAGCACTAAAAAATAATAGCATTGAAGAGCTAAAAACTACTAAATAAGTAAATGTATGTAAAGTTCATGTGTTTCTACTTTAATTGCCCAACACTGGGATTTCATGATAGTAAACCAAAACAATATTGTTCATCCTTTTTCTGATGAATAATGCACACTTTTAATTTCACAATTTAATTTAAATCGAGGTTAAGTTACATACATAATAGTTTGCTAGATTTAGCAAATAAAGGAACCCAGTTAAATTTCCATTTCAAATGAACAATCATTTTTTAATACAGTCTGACCCTCACCCCCAGTCAAAACTTCATGTGTATCTTTTAACTTGCCAAAAACTTAACTACCAATAGCCCATGTTGACCAGAAGCCTCAACAATACATAATCAACACATATTTTTGTAGTTATATTGTATACTATACTCTTAGAACAAAGCTAGAAAAATGTATTTTCTAATTGTCACGTATCTCTGAAAGAAATTCCAATACATCTTGTGAAAAAGATCCACATATACATGGACTCATGCAATTCAAACCTGTGTTGTTAAAGGGTCAACTGTATAAATATGTCCCAAATATTGAATGGGATATGCTTGTATTAAAAAAAAAACTTACCTAAAGTTCAATTTAACTGGTTATCCTATTTTATCTGGTAATCCTGGCACAGAAAAAATGCACAGATCCTAAATCTATATACAATTGAACGAACTTTGGTAAATGTTAATATCTGTACATCCGACACCCGTACCAAGAAAACAGAACATTTCCCTTATCCCAGATTCCCTTCTATCCTCTTCCAGCCACTCTTCACTCTCTCCATAGGCAACCACTGTTTTCTTTTGATTAGTTTTACCAGTTCCTAAACTTCATAGAAATAGAATTGTACTCTTTTGTGTTCTGGCTTTTTTGACTTAACATGTTTTTTGAAATTCATTCATGTTGTGAGTCAATAGTTCACTCTGTTTTATTGCTAAATTATATTCCATTGTAAAACATACCACAATTTTTAAATCCATTCTCCTGTTGATGGACACATGCCTTGGTTCCTGTTTGGGACTATGAGTGAATAAAGTTATGAACATCCATGTAAAAAAAAAAAGAGTTGTGAAACAACGTTTTCATTTACAAAAGACCAAGTGTCCCAAACTTGGTGACCTTTGTAGTGATGCAAATGGTGGCCAGTCATTTCTACATAGTAGACACATATAGAAAACATAAATACAGTCCTTTCAAAATATATTTTGAACACTTTTTGAAATTTGTATTATTTCAAAAAAATAAATACTATCCTTTCAAAGTAAAGATGATGTGACAGTAAGAAATAGCTGCTTTTTTTGCAAAATAGTCCTGTTGGGAAGAGAGCATTTTGAAAAGGGATGTTTGGAAATGTTGGTGTTATTATTAGGTTTTCTGGCCAAAATGATACATATCACTTTGAGAAATTCATATATGCAAGAGAAAAATTTTTTTAGCCCACCTACATTTTTTTCCACATGAGGAGTTTCCATGGGATATATACCAGTTTATTTAAAACATAAAAATGTAATACTTTCCAATTACCTTGTAACAACAACTGATGGGCAAGAGAACATGAAATATTAATAGTCAAATTTCAACAGAAACCTCTGTGTAGGAGGCGCTGGGGTGGAGGTGGTGATGCCAAGATGCAGGGCACAGCCAGGAGAGCGCCCTTCTCCCACTTAGAGCTTTGTCTCAGGTGGCCGCTTCTGCTGTCTCAGCCATTCAGACCAGTCTCGGAATAAAAGAAACCTAGAATCAGGCCTTCCGATTGCTGTTTTAATTCAATATTTATATTTTAGTAATGAAGTGTATTAATCACATATCCCTTACTGAAATATTAATAAATATGCTTAATACTCAAAAGCTTTTCTACACAGTAAATAAACTTTTTAAATTTGGAAGCTTTTCAACACAATAAGTAAAATGAAAATTATTTAAACTATTTAATGCATTTCAAGTTGTTTTTGTGTGTTTTATGATCTCCATTAGCATAGCAATGCATATTTATATATATATCATGTGAAAATAAAGAAATACATATGTTTATGGGATAGTACAAACTTTTTTTCTGGATGTGACCTCACAGAGCCACTGGGGTGAAGGATGGCTTGAGGTCACTTACTGGGCTTCTTGAGGCTATAGAAGCTCATGAAAGAGGAGGAAGGATTACTAAAGAGATAGGGAGAGCGTCACTAGCTTCAGTGTTCATAGATGATTTTCTGACTCCATCATTTCTTTCATACTTATTTTTGGTCTACTGTAAACAAGAGCTTTCCCTTTTCCTTATTTATTTATGTCAACAAGGATTCAAAAATGCTTATTTTGTTGAAAGCATTTTAATTCTTAATGATTACTTCTGTCTGTGTTTCATCTACCCCTTTTATCTTCTCAACCAACCATCATCATTTTCTTCCTTCAGTCAAAGGCAAGTCCCTTCCTTGTCCCCCTTGAAGATTTCTGTGACCCTTCTAGCGTCTTCTCTTCTTTTACCTCTCTTAATTGTTAGGTCATATGTTAGGTCATAAATATGTTCTTGATTTCATTGTTTCATGTATGAAAGTTTCATGACCTCAGTCAGACTATGAAATCTTGAAGTGGGGGTGTATGACTTGTTCAGTAGGAATAGATATGCTATTTTAGTAAAGGTGACAAACTTGTCCTTGACCAGGAATTTTTAGAGGAATTTGTTTCCTAAACAAAGTACACTGAGCTAAATATCTTGAAATGATGATTTTACAGAAACGACCCATGTAAGTTTTTCAGGTGAAGGATCATTAACTCATAATTCTATGAAAATAGCTTATTGAGGTGAAGAAGAGGATTGAATAATACAGATATAACTTCCTGGTGTTCTGGCTTAACCCAGGTTAAGTGAGGAGCGAATGGTGAACAGAACCCTAGGCCAGTGCTCATGAATAACAATCTTCTCAACTGACAGGAGATATATGGAAAACAAAACTGAGCTCTCTAACAGATGCCCGAAGGCCAGGGATTCTTTATTATTGGACTAGAAAAGTTCATATGCACACTAGATAACAAACATCTAAAGGAGAATGGGCTGTTTGAAAGCGAAAGAGCCCAACTTACAGTTCCATCAGGATGCGGCTGTGCTATGAGAAAACCTGAAAGCTGGGCCAGGGTTTTTCTCAAAAACAAAAAGAAAAAAACAAAAACCAGATGTGCCTATGTCCAAATGCTTCCATAAAGGATGATTGATAAACTTTAAGTGGGGTGTTTTTGAGTTTAGGAGAACCAAATGCCTCCCATCACCAGAGAAGAACCTTACAACTACCCTTGAACAGATTTTATTTTGAACAGATTGTGTTCTGATGAGCTTTCCAGGATAAATTAGTGGCAAAATGGGGCCCCCAGAGACTTAATTGAGAGAATCTGCTTCATATAATTGCTTAGAATTCTTTGTCTGTATACTGCATTGCATCTGCCAGAGTTGATAAAAGGGGTTTTGGCATGCTACAATATAGATATTTTTTTCTGAGAGTAATTAAAAAGTATTTATACCACAATTATTTGTGGGATACAATCGTGCTCATCAAACAGGTTAAACTTTGACAAATCTCTGCTCACCAATACCCAGACTCTAATTCTCAGGAATTCTCCAATTCTTAAAGTTTAGAAATTTCAGGAAAGGGAACAGGAGGCTGCTCCATTTAAGAGAATGGTAGGGATTGGATCCAGAAAAATTCTTTGCTAGTCCATGGTCCTTGTCCCTTAGGGAACACACATGGTTGGGTGGTTTTAGTCCATGTTGTGTTCCAACTCCCTACACTCTTCCTACTAGCATATATTCCTAAAATTCTCATCTAAATCATCCCATTTTGGAACCTGCAAACAATATTTTCCCTAGTAACTGTTAGGGACTTAATGTTTACATTCGTTGGCTGGCTCTCACCTTACTTTAGTAGGTCAAAGAGAATCTTACAACTGCCACCAGCGTTATGCTCAGGTGTGCTCAAACGGTGTCGCTGTGCTCTCCTCCTGAAAGACTGGCTGGTGCCGCTCAGTTTCTTTTCAGCAGTAATTATTGCTTAACACATACACAGTCAACATTTTGAGAATGTTAATTTATTTTTCAGTATTTCCTTTCCTTCCCACTTTCAAGGCAGGTTTAACAACTTACTTTCATCCTGGAATAAACTTGAAGAAAATACATTATGATAGCATCAAACTTTATGAGAAATTGGAAGAAGAAACTGGACAGGTAATTGTGTTTAACTTGTATTTGAGGTCAGTTTTCGATTTCTGAAGGATTTTGACATATCATCATGTATAGCTGTGTGTAGTGGCAATGGTGTGTCAAATGTTTATAAGTAGTAGAGAAATCCAATGAGAGTTTAAGGTAAGAATCTCTAGAGTTTGTTTTCCAATCAATTTAATTTCTTGAAGCATATTACCTGGGAAATTAACCACTCTTCTTGATTTTTTTAAATGAGTAAAGAATAAAAAGCAGCTTTCAAAAACATTGTTAGTCAGTCATTGTATCTAGAAACTAAAAAAATCAGAGTCTTGCTGCAGCTGGACTGCAAAGGATCTGAGAACAGGGCCTGCCAGATTATCACATGGCTTTGAAAAAGTACTTCATGAAAAGCTCTCACTTTTGTTTTTATTTCTTCTTATATTTATTAGTACTTTCAAAATAAAGTGGCAGGCAAAGATCATCCATAGGCTAAGATTAAAGTTTACTTTAATTGTTCATGCTATTCCTCTTGCCTAGACCCATCCAAGGGCTTCCCACAGTCTACAGGCCAGAGGCCAAAGGCCAAAGGAGGAGGGCCTTCATCAGCTGAGTGCTGCCACTTTCTCTTGCCACTCTTTGCTATGCTCACGGGCTTCAACTATTCGTAATCACATATAATTCTAGAAAGTGCTGGGCTCTCTGCCTGAGACAAAATTCCCTCTGGCCCCTACTTCAGCACTCCCATTCCACCCTTTCCTGCAGGTCACACACTTTGAGAAGCCGTCTTTGACTTTCCCCACCCACCAGTCAGGCTGAGCTCAGGGCACATCTCTTGGTTCTAAGAAAATTTGTGCACATAGTTCTGTCTTTCACTGCAGAGTAAATCTCTTTTCTTGTACATCTGCATTTTCATTGTGCTGGAGGAGAACCGGGTTTGGGGGCCAACTAATAGTTTATGTATGTGTTTTTATCGGCATTATTGTCCCAGGTAGTGGGATTCCACCAACCAGGGAGTATCAGGATTGCTGCAACTCCCGTAAGAGTGGATGAATTTAAATATCAAGTGACTCGGACTGGCTGGCACGCCACAGAACAGTATATTATTGAACCCGAAAAAATTCAAGAGATGTTCCCTTTACTCAACATGAATAAGGTATTTGTCTTAAGTCATTTGTTGACTTGAATTAAGAGTAGAAAAGGTTATTTTAAGAAGTCAATTAAAAGTAGAAAAATTTTGCACACACATTTTAACAGTAAAGTCAGGTGATTAATGCTGGAATTTGGGTATATTACAGGGTGGGCTATTAAGTATGCTGAATGAAATATGAAAAAATAATAAAAATCTTATTTGTTTTCTACCTTTGACAACTAAGGAAATATTTTCAACAGCTTCTTATAACTGAGTCCCCCAGATCTAGGGGTTTCTGTACATAAACCTGTTAGAGAACTGCAGAGAAAGTAATAATCTGGTATGATAAATATGTGTGTAGAAAAACTGTTAGTAAAATATTTTACAAAACCAAATTTAGAAGTTTTGTGTATGTTGCTACACAGATATCACTGAGCCAATAGCTGTACTTCTCTGAGAAGCTCTATTCAAGGTAGTGATACAGTTTTAACCAAATCTGGCTGAGAGAATCCACTTGGGGATTTAATGTCTTTTTTTTTTTTTTGCTATGTGATAATCCTATTTGAATAATAATAGTGACTAACACTACAGCACATGTTAGGTACCAAGTGGTTTGCTAAGCCCTTTATATGCATAATTCCACTGAATCCTCACACTAATATTATATGTATTAATATTCAACAGGGAACTGCAGCCTAATGTTCCATAGTGGGCCCAAGCTCAGCTAGCTAGAAAGAGCTGGAGCAGAGATTTGAAGCCAGGCTCTCTCACTCCTTTGTGCATGCTACCTGAGTATACCAGGTGGGGCTGTCCAGGGGAGCAGAGGCTTATGTTTCTACCTAATGACTTCTGCAGTATCTTCAAACCCCAAGGGTTTGTATCCTTGATCTGGGTTGCTGGGTGGTTTGCCTTTGAGAGTCTCTACGGGCTGCTGGCCCTCCCTGGTCTGTAGTTTTGTGCGACGACAGTGTGGTGGCAGATTGGTGTTGCACTGCATTGTTTGTATTGAAATTCAATCACTGCTACTACTAAGGATATGTTTTATATCTGTTTATATGTCACTCTTGGGATGCCCTGTTGGAAATCCTCATCATCATGGATTTTTCTCAAGGCAACAGGCAATGCGAATATGTGAGCAGAGTGTTCTTTGGGTCTGGAGCAGGATGCCAAATCAATGTGATGTTTGAAAGTCTACAGTAATATGAATTCCATTGAAATAAAAACTCTCCTGCGTTAAACCTGTAACAAGAGATGGGATTAGTATCCAAAAATTTCCCACAAACTAAATCCTGTTCCCAAATGGCTTCACTGGTAAATTCTACCAGACTTGTTTAAAGAAGAGTTAATGCTAAATCCTTCACAAACTCTTCCAAAAATGGAAGAGAAGTGAACACTTCTCAACTCATTCAATGATGCCAGTATTGCCCTGATACCAAAACCAGACAAAGTCGTTGCAAGGAAAGAAAGGCTGGTGTCTCTTATGAGGGTTGATGCAAAAATCCTTAACAAAATACTAGCGAACTGAATTCAACGTATAGAAAGGATGATGCATTATGTCCAACTGGAATTTATCCCAGGAATGTGGGGTTGATTTAACATCTGAAAATCAACCAATGTAATATACTGCATTAACAGACTAAAGAACAAAAAACACATGATCATCTCAATAGATAGAGAAAAAAATACTTGACAAAAGCACCTTGCACATATTTGGTACTTAATAGATTTTTGTTGAATGGATGAGACCTAACTATAGTACTTCTCAGTGTCCACTCTATCACTTTGTTTCATCTGAGTTTCATTCTTCTGTGTTTCCCCAACAGTACAGAGCCTGAAGCCCTAGCACAAAGTAGGTATTCAGTAAGTAGTTGTTGAATGGCTGAAGCAAGTATACACTTTCTTGACAACAATCTATATTTAACATGTGAACTTATTAAATACTTAAATAGAAATAATCAATCAGTTAGCATTAGATTTGACTGCAAATGTCAAAAAACAAAATATTAATGCTTAAACAAGATAGAAGTTTATTTCTCTTTCATTTAGGCAGCCCAGAATTTGAATGGTGGCTCTTTTCCATGAAGACTTCAGGGAACGAGTCACCTTTGAGATCATTGCTCTGTCATTTCTAAGGTGTAACTATTGTGTTCTTATTCCACTAGGCAGCTAGGGCTCCAGCTATCCTGTCTGCACTTCAGACAGCAGGCTGGAGGAAGGGACACAGAAGAAGGGACAAAGGACATATGCCAGCTTTTATTTTAATGGTTCATGGACGCTGCCACGTGACACTTTTCATTTGCATTTCATTAACCAAAACTTAGTAATAGTTCTACTTTTCAGACGAATCTAATAGTTGCCAACTATTGGAAACTCTTTGTTCCTAGAGGCCAGGTGTCTAAATAAACATTCAATTTCCATTGCTGTCGGGCTGAGTAGGGAAGGGAGGATGGATATTGGAGATGATTGCAAGCCTCTGTCAAATAACCTAACTCTGCTTAACTCTCCTTGCCTCAGTTTCAGCTTTGATACAGGAAAAAGAAATGCAGACTGATCAATCTGATACCGTGTTGCTCTTTTAAAGTCCTGCTTTACTAAACATTTGATGGCAGGATATAGTTACACTAAATAATGAGTATATATTCATTTGAATATTGACTCTCTTATGATTGATTTAGATTTTAGCTGGACTGTATAATCCTGGAGATGGTCACATTGATCCTTACTCTCTCACTATGGCCCTGGCTGCTGGCGCTAGGAAATATGGTGCACTTTTAAAATATCCTGCACCAGTGACTTCTCTGAAATCCAGATCAGATGACACATGGGATGTTGAAACACCACAGGGATCTATGAGAGCAAATAGAATTGTGAATGCTGCAGGTAAGCATCCTATCTTTTTTTTAAATTAGTGGGTTTTTTAAGTGACCAAGAAATACGATGTTTAACCATAAAGTAATGTGAATATACTATGAACATTGTTATGAAACACTGTGATGCTCCCAAGGTGAACATTTTGTCTCTTTCTAAGCTGCAAAGCCCTCCCTCCAACACTTTGCTCTTGGTGTGTGATACTACTCTGTCCTTAGTTATCCATAGAAAATTGGTATTCTTCTCCATTCTGTTTTCTTCTGCTCCAGATCACGTTTTGCCAAATTTTGCTTCTTTTTTCTTCTCATGTTCACTCTTTCTTTATAATGACCACATTCTTGTGTCCAAATTCATGAGCATCCTTCTTGTCCTCAGTTTGCTTTTTAGGGCAGATTGAGTCATTTGTGTTCTCTCATCCTTTTTTGATTACTTGACTCACATCAGAACTTTTTATCCCTTTTCCTTTCAGAACATTATGAAACATATTTCATGATCTTTTCTTTAGATTGCTGTGTTACAATTTAGACTCAGAGTAGTGAAGCCAAAAGGGATATTTGAGATAATCTAACAACCCACTCATTTTCCATTTGTGGAGACCAAAGTCCAGAAAGGTTATGTTACTTGGCAAAATGGCACAGTTAGTTATGTCAGAGCCAGGACTTGGACCTGGGTCTTTTGATTCTTCAGTTAATATACTTTCTAACATGCCATTTGCCTATGAAGCATTTTCAACTAGTGCACATAAAAAAGTAAATTCTTCTGCAAATGAAAACACTTGTGTGGCCCGAACTGGGTTAATAATTTATACTTACCTATAGTTCATAATGGTTAGATAAAATCTAAAAGAAGCATGAGGCAGTAACTGGTTTTCTTGTGGTCTGCTCTTTGAATCTCCTTGCTTAAATTATAAAATGAAAACAATCTTTATTATTTATCAGATCAAATGAAATGATATGCCATGAGGGCATGCCAGAAACAGAGACCCTTAAGATCCTTTCCTCTATATTGTAACTTATGATTGATATTGTGTTAACAAAACACTTTGAGTGGTTCTAGAAAAAGACATGTCTTCAATATTTAAGAGGTTAAGTTAGTATTTCTGAATCTTTCTAATCCATGCTTCCCATTTGAAAAGCGTAAAAATCCCAGCCTTCTTCAGTATCATTTGAAATTCAAAATAATGTAAAATGACTTGCCTAAAAAATAAAAGCAAAGGCATAAAACGTCCCTTTGTTTTTGAACTTCACTTGTCCTCTACCCTCACAGTCCCCATCTGAAACCCCTCACCCCCAGTGGTCCTTGGGCACCACTGATCTAAATTCTGTAGAAGATCTAAGGCAAAGAAATCACTCATCCTTTTTTCCTACATACCAAGGATTCTTTGTAATCTTGTGACTTTCTTTATTGTCTCATGAATTAAGTCCCTATAAACATTTGACTGTTATCATAGTGATAGAAAATACTAAACAAACATCCTGCAGATGTCCATATCAGCACCCATGGTAGACATTACTAATTGATCACTGCACTCATTTCAGTTGGGCATGGACAAACTCCATCATTTTTCTCAACACAGTGCTTCAGACAGCCGCACACTCCCACTGGTATTTTTGAGAAATAATGTGGAGATCTTAATCAAATACAATTATCTATTATTTTCCTAAAATGATAAACTTTTATTTACATAATTATGTAAATAAAAAATTTTTTTCAAACCACAAACTGAGGAATAAGGAAGCATTGAAGAGAAGAATAATTCCCAAAGAGATCTGATCTAAATTCAGGACACCGGTTACCAGATGAAATTTTCTGTGCAGCTGTGCAATCTGTGGCGTGATCATGGCAGGGGAGGGCGATGGCGGCAGGTGCTGGAGAACAGCTTTTCTGGTGTTGGCCTGGGAAAATCAAATCCCTGGAACTAGGTTTATAATGTAACCCCGTGTTTACTATTCCAGGGCACTTAATTCCTGGAATTTGTTTTCCCAGGCCAGCACCAGAAAAGCTGTTCTCCAGACGTCCTTCTTTGTTCTTTACTCCTGAAGCCACATCTACCCCCTTTCCCATACTCAGTTCTTGGCAACTCCAGGCAGCTCCCTGTTGAAAATTACATGAAGAATTATCCTGTCTCAATGTTCAATTCTTTACCTCATTCAGGTCATATCTCTGGCTGATAAATTTTTTTCATTTTCCTCCCTGTCTCTTCTCTTCCAATGGGCAAAAGTTACTGGAGAAATCTGGTTGCATTTTTAGTAGTCTATGGAAGGTGTAGAGGACAGTGTGTTTGATTATTTATAAGTATATTTTCACAATAACTTTAAAGTATAGAAGCCCCCAAAAGGTAAGCCTCAGTAACTGTGGGCAAAAGTTGGATATGTCCCCTTCTAGAATCGAAGCTAACAAAGATTAATTTTATGAATAAAAGCAACCACCCACAGAAGGTATCATGCTAACCTGATTTGAAGATGTGTGGCTGATGGACTATATCCCAGACGTACTTGGTGAGACCAGGATATCTCACAAATTCAGGTGAGGCCCTCAGGCCAGCTCTGAAATCTAATTAAGTATTAGAATATGGGCTCAGGATATAAACTCAGAAATACAACTAAGATTTAAACGATGTAAAGGCCGCCATTAGCTACTCAACTGTACCATAACTTGCTAGAAGTTTCTTTATGTGGAGTCATAACAGAAGGCTGCTAAGTCTTCAGGATATCCACAAATAAGAAAGTCTAACAGGAAAAATGTGTCTGTTGATGTGTCCCAGCCCTGTCTAGGGCAGTGGGGCTTTCTGGCCCAAAGACACATGTACTACCAACTGTGTGACCTGGGCAAATTACTCATTTGTAAAATAAAGATAATAGTGCCCATCTCAAAAAGTTACAATTAGTAAATGAACTAATAATGTAGAGCACCCAGACAGAGTATACCACATAGAAAGCACTAAAAAAATTAAGTATAATAATGATTATTACTATGATTATTTCCTTGAAAGTCTAAGTCCTGGTCTGGGAGACACTAGCATCAGGTGACCATAGCTCCTTGGTACCTATGTTAAGATGACCAAACTTCTTTTGCTTGCTCTGTGGTCGTCCAGTACCCATTCTCCTAGTGAACTTTCTTCTCGGAGAGCTTGGTTCTCAAGCTAAATGTGCATAAAAATCACCTTGGAAAGTTTCCCAGACTTCAAAAGATTCTAATTCAAGTGCTCTGGGTAGAGGCTTACAAGCTGTTTTTAAATATGTACTCCAGGTACTGTACTGTCTGTACCAGATGGTAGGCAAAACATCCTGAGAAACACTACTCTCTCTATAGGTATTCCTCCAGTAGAGAGAATGTAGTAGCCTTGTTACTGAGCAAGTATTGCTGAGGAACAGTCTCTGACACTCCTAACCTCTTGGTTACAATAGTCTAACTTGCCTTAGGTACCTAAAGCTTTCAAGATCTGCTGCATTCTAGTCCTCTCCTCAGGTATAGCCCAGGGGCTTGGGAGGAGCTATTTATTATGATGCAAGTTTTTTCTCTGCATGGTGATCAGTGTTTCTCTTGACTTCATTTCCAATTGACTCATTATGGTTGATAGAACTTTTTAAGTTTTACTTAGGAATTTTCCTAATATGGCAGATCAGAAATGTTATTGGATCATGCCAACGTGAAGCCCAGTGTTCAGCCAGAAAGAATTGCTTAGTTTTACCTGATAGTCTGCATCAGAAAATGTCACTGTATAAACCATCATTGTCATTGTATAAACTCTCTAGAAGAAGTAAACTTGTCCATGAACCTTTAGCCTTCATTCTAACTCTATTTCTATTAATAACTGCATTTAAAAAAAAATGAAAGCCATTTCTAATGATCATTTTTATTGAGTATTCTCTTCAGTTGTTTATCAGCTAAAAATGGTACATTATTACCATATCCACATTTGTCTCTGTCTTCCCTTTTGAACTTGGTGGTTGGCGATGTAGAGGGGGCTGATGTGTGTAATCCTGGATAATTTAGGTTAACTTGGCTGATGTATTGAGGAAGAGAATGCCAGCAAGCATCCCCACCATATGGTAAAATAGTATTGGGCTTGTTATGGGGTTTGAAGTAATATAGTTATATGATAATTAAGCATACGTTTCCACTTTATTTTAATGATGAAGTGCACTAATAAGCAAGTAATTAGACTCAGAAATTCAAAATATGTTTGAGTAGGACAGAATTTATTTGCTTCAATTTATGTTTTTAATTGAAACATGTATATTGAGGATACTGCAGTGATTTGATTGCTAGCTAAATATTTTAGCTCTTTATATTTTAAATCTGCCCTAGTGCATATAACTGGAATACATGGCTTTACTATATTTTCCCACAAACTCCTTATGTCAGTAATTCATATTTTCCTATTAGGAAGAATAAATTAAATCTCTGAATTATTAGAAGATGAACAAGCAGCTCTAATGCCCAAAGGTTAAGATTTTTGGTTTGCAAATTGGCACCAATTTCTGGGGCTATTATACAAGTATGATCAACTTATCAGTTAGGCCAAAACAATAGAACACAAGGGTGATGTTTAGATAGCTAAATAGAAATAAACTTTGGCACATAAGAGTACATAATCTGGGTTCCCAGACTGACTCATAATTAATAATTCTGTTTCTAGCCCTGAACTTCCTAGTGACAGAGACTTCCTCATTAGATTCTGAAAAAAAGCAAAAATACAAATAGTTAAAAATTTAGAGAATGCAACCTTCAAAGAAATAACTTAAATAATCTTATTTAATTCTGTAATCATTTGAAAGATTGCAGCAAGAAAACCAGGAAGATATGATGATTCCAGGTCTCCTAGTGTGAGCCTGGGCACCTTTCTTTCCTTCTCTGGAGCTTAGCTCTATCTGTATATTCAAAAAGTCACCTGGGGAGAATCAAGGGTCCTTTCAGCCAGTACTTTTCTGTTCCATCTTTTTCAAAGGTAAAAATAGCATTCATTTCCACCAGGCAAAAAGTCCCCATGCACACTGTGAAGTGAGAAGCATTGGTTCTGAGAACCCCGCTTGGTCATGAGCCCTCACCTTGCTGAGCTCCTCTTCCCTCCAGCACTGGACTCCTAGTGCCTTCCTGCCCTTTGCAAGAAAGGCTTTACAAACATATTCAAATTAAACTCTCAAAATAACAAAACTTAATGCTCAATCTCTCCCAAAGTATACACATTTTCATATTTTAAGTTAACAGAACATATCTGTGTTTGTTTAGGCATCAACGATTTGGGGAGAGGTGGGGCTGGGGATGGAGGGACTGACTTGTAAGAGTTTATTATGCATGATTATTATGTATTATGTTGGTCACATCGACATGGGACCCACTTCCATTGCCTGATCATCCTTGTTCTACAAGTGGGGTCAGTCTGTGACTGTATTTCTAATCAACATGTATACATTTTTATATTTGGGTTGTTTATTTTTTCCTTCAAATAAATTTTTTCTTGTTTTTTTCTTGCCCACCTTTGCTTATGGGCAAAATACTTTCTCAGGAATGGGGTTTCTTTAAATTAGGTATCTTCAAAATGCTGTGACAATATTGTCTTTTCTTTCCCTGTTCAATTGTGCTATGACAAAAAATTTAAAGTTGACACATTCTCTAGACTTTGCCATGTGTACTGAAGTCTTCTAAATATTTTAATATAAATTGCTGTATCAATGTCAGATGTGGTATGTTTATATTTGTCGTGACACTTTTAAATGATTTTTTATTTAAGGATTTTGGGCTCGTGAAGTAGGTAAGATGATTGGACTAGAGCATCCTCTCATTCCGGTTCAGCATCAATATGTTGTTACATCGACTATACCTGAAGTAAAAGCTTTGAAACGAGAACTCCCTGTGCTCCGTGACCTGGAAGGATCTTATTATCTCCGACAGGAAAGGGATGGGCTTTTGTTCGGTCCATATGAAAGTCAGGAGAAAATGAAAGTTCAGGACTCATGGGTTACCAACGGAGTCCCTCCAGGTGGGTTCAACAAATGGACATATGTTCAGGTCACACATGCATGTTTTGCCCTCTTCACGATTGGGTCTAGCTGTGGAATAAGATGACACCATAATACTAGACTATTGGATACTGAGATGTTGGCAGTGAGAAGCTTGAGGTAAGCTCTCTTCTATCCCTTTGAATAGTCACAGCAGGAAGTAAGGAAAGAGACAAGAGGCAGTTAGTGTAGCAGTTGAAGAAACATGTTCCCTGCTGCTTTGGAAGGCTCCAGGTAATTTTTACCAGCTCATACCAACCTCCTGCCTCCCCCTTTCTCCTTACTACCCCATCTACTTGGTCTAGTTCCCACATTTGGATATGGCTGCTGTTGTGCTATGCCAGTTGGAAACACAACAGGTATCAGAGACAGGCTATCCAGCCTGTTAGGAATGAAATCCTTGGAGTCTATGACTGAGCAGGATAGGTTGTTCTGCAAACTGAAGCCCTCTGCTACTACTTAAGTGAATATGGAAAAGGCTCAGCCCTCTATACTAAAGCAGGTGTTGCTATAGTTTCTCTGTCAAGTTCTGCAAGGGAGATGGACCTGTTTTTGTTTTTCATTTTCACCTAAGGCAACCAACAATTAGAAAATCTAGAAAAGGAGCTAAAATGTCATTGGGGCACTGAAATGTTATAGGGGATATAAAGAAATGGAGGAAATTGTACTTTCTACAACTATAACTTTGATTACTTGGGATAGGGAATGAATCCCTCCCTCTCACTCCTCAAAGACCACCTATTCCCATCTAACAAGTGATCACTAAACTGCCTCCCACAGATGCTGGGCCAGCAAGCTGAGGACTTTAGTCTTGCTGAGTGGGCTCTGCACATTGAGTACAAGCAGAATAGCTTCCACTCTCAGAGGGAGGGCTGATCTGCTGCCTGAGAGCCTCCCTCTCTGATCTTTCCCTAAGCTGGCAGCCTGTCCTCCAAATAAGTGCTGAACAAATATTTAAATAATTTAAGTTGGAGAGAGAGCCAGATTGTTAGCTGGCCCTGGGTGCCCACATGTCCTGGTCCAGCCCTGGTGGTCTGCAAGCCGACACACAGCTGACCCAGCATACAGGCCACAGGAGGAACAGGAAGTGGCCTAGCTGCCACGTGGGGAAGTCACATGTATTGGTGGAGACTTTTTTTAGAAGCTCATCTGTGGCCCTACCTTCAATCTCAGTGCCTTTTGGGACTGAGAAGGAGATTCTACTTCAAGACCCTGACTCTTTTCACGGAATTCTAGCACTCAGATGGGTGTGGGAGCAAGCTTGAGGAAGGCGCCTCCATGCCATTCCTTCCCTGCTGAGAGTTAAAAGGGTCTAGAATCCATCATCCCAGATCCTACAGTAGCTTTCCACTTAGCCCTAGTGTCCTGACATGGCTTTGTAAACTCCCAGTTGTCCTCACTTGGGAAGATGAAGCAGACTTTTATGGTTAATTGAAGGATAAAATATGTCTTTTAATGAACCAAATTGGTTTTTTTAAATTATGATTTGGATTAAATATTGTGAACTGTTAATATGCATAGATTTACATTTTGTATTAATTAAAAAGTTTAGCTTTCAAGATTTTATTGTTTTAACAACAATAACATTATTGTTCTCAGTAATATCATGGGTACCCATTTGTTGATAGTGAATATTAAGTTTAGCTTAAAAAAAAAAAAGGAAGTACCATCCTAACAGGCCAACTTAAATGTAAGATGATTCAGACTTCAATCACTTTAGAGGATTTGTCAGTGGTGGGCATCCCGACCACAAGGGCATGTCTTCTCAGGTTTTGGAAAGGAGCTCTTTGAGTCTGATCTAGACCGAATCATGGAACATGTGGAAGCTGCCATGGAAATGGTTCCAGTCTTGAAAAAGGCTGACATCATCAATATTGTCAACGGTCCTATCACCTATTCTCCTGACATTCTGCCTATGGTGGGGCCCCACCAGGGGGTCAGAAACTACTGGGTGGCTATAGGCTTTGGGTGAGTATCTCCATGTAATTCAACATTTATTATAGAGCCGTGTATATTAGGTAAGTTTTGTCCCATAATCTCAGGCCAAAAATGGGAAATGGGGTTGGGACAGAGAGTTTTCTCCCTGTCATGACCATTGAAATGTGAAGAATAAAGAATTTCAGTCTGAAGCTCCTGACTATATAATGGCCTAGTCACTTATATAGGTTTTAAAGATTAGCACACAGGAGGACAATGTTTCTGGAATTTTCTCTTTGCCTATTTTCAGCCATTTCCATTACCTGTGTCTCTTTTCATGTTGTGTATGTTCAGATTGGTCAATTTGCCCCAGTTTTACAAGCATGTTTTCATAACATAATGTGACAAAGATGATTCAAAAATATCAAACGTATAAAGTATCTGATGCATTTTTCACCATAATTCATGTTTGTACAACATGACTTCCTTCTTCATGATTCCTCGGGTTGCTTCCTATTTATGATTCCATTACCTGTTTGATGTTTCATCTCTAATATTTGTCCCATTAATTTGGTGAATATCAAGCACACTTTACTCTCATGTCACATATTCTAATATTCTATTTTTCTTCCCCATTTTGTTTGGCCATTTGTTCAACTAACTAATATATAATGATTGCCAGCTCTGTGTCAGGTTCCCCTGCTAGGAACTGGGCTGTAGCTGAGAACAAGCAGTGAGGTCTTAGCAGAGGCCCAGGCTGGTTGGGGAGCTGTTCTGCTGATTCAGTAGAGGCAGAGGTCTGAACTACAGAAGCAGCAGTGGGGTCTGAGAGATAAGAGGTAAAATTACATAGATTTGGTGCTCATTTGCACTTTTTTTGCTAAATTTATTCTGAAGTATTTTACTGTTTTAAATTCTGAAATTGGCTTATTCACAGAAGTACTGATTTAGTCAACCAATATGTGGATCATTGACCATAAGCCATACTCCAAGCTGGGAACATGCAGACAGTATCCCTGGCCTCATGATTATTTATACTTTAATGGAATACCTATTACTGCTTGCTAAGGAAATTAGGAAGTTGCCTTCTTTAGAACACCAGTTACTTATTAGAAATGTACCTGTTTCCATAGGGCTGATCTGATGTTAGACTCTTGCTCTGATTGTTCTGGGTAGTTTCCCCAGGTTGCAAACATTGGGAGTTGAATAGAGAAGATGACAGTTGGGGGGTGGGCATGCCTCACTCTCTATGGCATTTTTATTTTGAACCAAAAAGGACTTCTTGTTATCTAAAAGTTGAGATTGCTAAAATATTTCTTTGTGTATTATGCTAGAATGCTAACATTGGCTGCCTCTCCTGGCTTATATCATGATCCATTCCCTGGTTCTGGAGGCCAGTGGTTCCCATACCATCCCTGGCTGAGCAGCAGATCATCTGAGAGGCATGCTAAAAAAGCAGAATCTCAACTTTGTAGTTAGATGCTTGCATTTGTTTCATCCTCCTTTACATCTTATCTATGAAATTCCTGTCATTTGTCACTAGAATCTATGAAAGATGTGCTAAATTGGAAAACCAACAAGCAAACAGATTCCAAGATACCACTCCTATAGATTCTGATTCAGTGGTCTGGAGAGGGGCCCAGGGATCTGCATTTCAATGTTGTTGGTTATTCTGGTATTAGCAGTCCAAAGAATTTGGGGAATCTACAAACTGTGTACTTATATGCTAGTGTGCATTTACTTTACGCACAGATTACCCTTAGTTAAAGATGTTTTACTTTTGCCTCAATTCTAACATGTTTTTCTGCTTCTGGGTGATGAACAGTGCCCCCCAAATATTTAATGAACTGTATTGAATTGAATCTAGTTTTCTTGGCTTAGAAAAGTTTATAAATATCAAACATAAAGAGGGGAGAACACTATAAGAGATAGCATCTGACAGTTTAACAGAGTTATTGTAAAAGCAGACACAAGCACTCCAAAAGCCTAACAGCTGGGCCACTGAGAAGAAGTGGGTACTGCAGACTAATGCTGGAGACAGAAGAACTTTCCTCTCCTCATCGAGTTCCTTTCCACTCCCACTTCACACGTTACTTCCTCATGAAAATCTTACTAGCTGGGCATGGGGACACTTTGCTGCTGGTCATATAAGGGTCAAACAGCCACCATGTATTGCTTGCCTACTGTGTGCTTTTCATGCCCTGTCAATTATTTCTCCACCGACACCACAAAGAAAGTGTGTACATTAGAAGACTAAAGCACAGGGTAGTCACACCACTTGCCCAAGGTCAAACAGCAGGAGGGGCAGAACAAAAAACCATACCCAGATCTCTCTCACTCCATGCTTTTATACTTTTAGCTCCTAAACCTGGGGCTCTCAATATGAAAATAGATGTTTCATAATACTCAGTTATATGGTGTTTTACGTATAATTTCTTAATGGTTAGAAAGGTGAAGTTTGTAAGGATTTACTTTTTAAAAATGTTTTAAAATGGGTTTATTGAGAGAATTTTCATACCATAATGGTCACCATTTAAAGTGTACAGTTTAGTGTTTTCTTCAGTAGAGTTATGCAAACATCATCATAATCTACTTTTAGAACATTTTCATCATCAACAAAAAGAATCCTTGTACTCACTAATTTTAAGTTTGTGTCTATGGATAAAGTGAAGGTTCCTATGGCTGGGATTCTCACCTCACCCTGGTCGGCTAGCTCACTACACAGGTGTGGGCAATTCGTCTTTATTGACCCTGTGTAAAGAGCTATGCCAGTGCTCTGGATGATGTGGTGGCATGGCTGCAAGGCTGCAGGAGAGCAGAGACAAGACTGTAGTGGTGGCAGCACCGAGGACAGAGAATGAGACGGCTGCAGGAGTAGAGAGGCCCAGAGACAGAGACTGGCTTGCTGCATGCAGATTCGCTCTGAGTGGGCGGGATTCTAGCAATTGACTTCGTATACTATTGTAAACACAACCTAAAAGTTCTTTTTTTTTTTCCTCCTTTTTCTTCCTCCTCCATTCTTTGTATGTTATGGATCATATTCTGTACTCTTTATCTTCCCTTGAATGACATCTGTTTAGCCTTAGGAATACTTCCATCTATAGGAGTCCCTCCAAAATGCCCTGTAGAGGTGGTTTGTAGGAGGTAAATTCTTTCAGCTTTTGCTTATCTGAAAATTGTTTAATCCCTCCTTCAAATTTAAATGATAACCTTGCCAGGTAGAGTATTCTTGGTTCAAGGCCCTTCTGCTTCATTGCATTACATATATCATGCCACTCTCTTCTGGCCTGTAAGGTTTCTGTTGAGAAGTCTGATGATAGCCTGATGGGTTTTCCTTTGTATGTGATCTTTTTTCTCTCTCTAGCTGCTTTTAAAAGTCTGTCTTTATCCTTGATCTTTGCCATTTTAGTTATATGTCTTGGTGTTGTCTTCCTTGGGTCCCTTGTGTTGGGAGATCTGTGCACCTCCATGGCTTGAGACACTATCTCCTTCCCCAGATTGGGCAAGTTTTCAGCAATTACCTCCTCAATGACACTTTCAATCCCTTTTTCTCTCTCTTCTTCTTCTGGTAGCCCTATAATGCGAAAATTGTTCCGTTTGGATTGGTCACACAGTTCTCTCAATATTCTTTCATTCTTAGAGATCCTTTTTTCTTTCTGTGCCTCAGCTTCTTTGTATTCTTCTTTAATTTCTATTCCATTTACCGTCTCTTCTACTACATCTAATGTGCTTTTAAATCCCTTCATTGTATTTTTCATTTCAGATATGGTATTTCTTAATGATTGAATCTCCATCTTAAATTTGTTCCTGAGGTCTTGAATATTTTTCTGTACCTCCATAAGCATATTTATAATTTTTATTTTGAACTCTCTTTCTGGAAGATTGGTGAGCTCAGTTTCATTTGACCCTCTTTCTGGGGTTTGTGAGATTTTGGTCTGAACCATGTTCTTTTGACATTTCATATTTCTGTGTGGTGCCCACTAGTGTGCAGAAACTCCAGTCTCTGGATCTGCTCAGCCCCTAGAGTGAGGTTGGGGGATGAAGCGGAGCAGAGCTGGTGCCTGGGGGGAGGAAAGATCTGTTTCCTGCTTCCCATATGGAGTGCCTGTCTCCAGTGTCAGAGGCAGTGGGCCAAGCACACGCGGGTAATCTGTGCTTTGCGTCCCTAGTTGTTGTAGGCGGGGCATCGCTTTGGCTGGCCTGACGCCTGCGCAGTGACTGGGGGTTTGCAAGCAGGTGCCTGCAGGCCAGTAGGATGGCTCATTAGGCTGTGTGTTGCAGTGGGGGGCCTCGGAGCTGAGCAGGCAGTCAGGGGGATGGAACACCTGAAGCTCCTCAAAGTTCCCAACCAGCTGGGCAGAGTGCACCCAGACAACGTCCACCTCTCGCTTCTTCCACACAGGAAGCTCCGTGCGAACCCCACCCCTTCAGCAGCCCTCTTGCTGCTAGGAAGCCTCTCAGACTGCCTGCCTTTCCTCTGACACAGAGCGGCCAGGTGTGGATCCTCTCCTCCACAAATGGCCAGAATGTCAATTTCACAAGCACCCTGCCTGTCCGAGTCCCCAACGCCCGGGGCACCACACAATATAGGATTCTGCTCACAAAGCAGATGTCCAGGGCTAGGTGTTCAGTAGACCCAGGCTTCTACCCCTTCTCTCGCTCCGTTTCTCTTCCTCCTGCCGGTGAGCTTGGATGGGAGAAGAACTTGGGTCCCTCCGGATTAAGGCTTTCGTACATTACCCTGTTTCTTGAGGTCTGCTCTTTTGTGAGGTCTGTATGCAGTCTGGTTCAGCCTTCTTTCTTGTTGCTGTGTGAAGGTTAGTTGTGTTTATTAACTATATTTTTGTTCTGTTTGTGGTTTTGGGAGGAGCTCTCCATCTCACCTTTCACGCCGCCATCTTGGATTCCAAGAATTTACTTTTTAAAAATAAATAAGACTTGATTCAGGATTATCTCCACATAACATCTCCTGCCCCATTTGTTTGCCCCTGTGCACTGTTGAAAGGGGAAGAACATGGTGATGTGGCAGTGAGTTCACAGGAAGCCACAGCACCGCCCTGGCTATGCCCAAGAAGTCTGCCAAGGATGTAAATTCTACCTGTCGTGTGTGTCTTGGCTGAAAAAAGATTGAGAACCATTGAAGAAGTCCAATAACAGAGGAGACAGTAGGGTCAGATAACTGAGTTTATATCCTGACTGTGTGTTGCTTTGCGACCTTATTTAACTCCCGTGGGCATGTGCAGATTGTTGTTTTCGCTGGTGAAATAGAGTTGCTAAAGAATAAATCAGCTGGTACCTGTTAGGTGAAAACAATGCCCACTAAATGTTAAGCATCCAATAAATGTCAGTGAAACTTTATACAGTTTCACGTCATGTAAAGAGGACCTTTAGCTCTCAAAAATGGCAACTATTGCATATTATACATTGGGCCTAGGGAAGTGAATAAACATTTTAAGCATGTATTTCTTAAGAGTTTTCTTGAAACTTTGTAAGATTGTGGATAACTTGGATGACCTGTGTCCAGAGAAGTATTAATTGCTGTCTTTTTATTCTGCTTGAGAAATAACCTTATAACAAATTTAGGCATTCATTTTAATGAAATAGTCAAACTGGTATCTTGTGGGAAAAGTCTTTGCTAAGGTCCTCCCAACTCATGATTTTGGCTGTTAAGTTGCTGTTATTTGGGGTACTGACATGACTTGCATTTCCAGGTCTGCTCATGTAGCTCCTGTTCTTGGTCTCCCCATGACTCCCTGCTCACCCAATTCCCCAGAAGCTTCTCTTGACTTAAACCACTGATAAACCCACAGTGAAGCCCTTTATTAGACAAGAATGAGTAGGTAGAACTGCACAGGTCAGTCTTAAGCTGTAATCCCTCTTTCTGATACCAAATTATTTGCAACAATCATGTCCTTGGTTTTAAGACATCTTCATATGGAAATAGAAAACAAACCCACCCTCCCTGCCAACCGCCCCATCAGTTGCAAAATACGGAGGCCAATGTTCCTTTCCCCCTCTTCCACACAAGTGTCTGGGTGAGTATCTTCTCCTGAATGCTTCTAAGAAAATAGCCCAAGATCCTTTCATAGATGTTGTGCCTAAGGGGACCTGAACTAACTAGAGTTTGAGAAGAGATGGTAAAATGGCGAGCCACTCTACAGTGTACAAATTTTTCCTGCAAGGTTCCAACAGTCAGGATAATGATAGCTCGAGAGGGCTGATAAGGTACCAACCACATCTGTTTACTTCCTTTCTCCTACTTTCCTGAAGTGAGACTCTACTACATAAGAGTTGTAGAATATATTATAGGTATGCATACCTTGAAATTGTGTAAGCAAATTAACTCACAAGTCAGGCACATTTCATCTGGATGCCTTATACATGTATTCTTTGAAGAATGATTATAAAGATTAGGTTAGTTTTATGTTCCAAAGAGTACAAAACCCTCCAACTTTGCGGACCTGTAAAATATTTGGACATGTTTCATTATTTGGAAACATAGATTACCTAGTCATTTGTAACAGGATATTTATTTCTGCGTTTGAAAGATATGGCATAATCCATGCTGGTGGGGTCGGGAAATATCTCAGTGACTGGATCCTGCATGGAGAGCCTCCTTTTGATCTGATAGAATTGGATCCCAATCGCTATGGCAAATGGACAACAACTCAGTATACAGAAGTCAAAGCAAGAGAGTCATATGGATTCAACAATATTGGTAAAGTACAAAGATACTGTTGTCTATGAAGTGTGTGCAAAATTTACTTGCAGAGCCACTGACTTTAGTTACTTTTTATTCTGTGCATTGTGGTGGGAGTGCTTAGGGATTCTAAAAATGACAGTGCCTCTAAGCTACAACAAGGAACCTATATGAATGGAAATATTTAATGTGTAGAGCATATCAGTGATTTTAAGTTTTAAATCTATTTTTTACTTTACCCTTTGATGATCAATATAAGTGACAGTTTTGGAGTTTTTCTTACATAAAGTTTTTTTTATTGTAGTATAGTGGACCTGCAATATTATATTACTTTCAACAGTGATCAACATTTATACACATTATGAAACCATCACCACAATAAATCTAGTTACCATCTTTTACATAAATTGAACACATGTATATGCTTCTGGACGTTAAGTACTGTATTTTCCATATTCTGGATCCCTTCAAAGTATTTTCTAGTTTTGGTTATATACTATTTAGAGTATCGGTTTTCCTTTTTCAGTTGGTTATCCTAAAGAAGAACGGTTTGCTGGGAGGCCAACTCAGCGAGTCAGTGGGCTTTATAAAACCCTGGAGTCAAAGTGTTCAATGGGGTTCCATGCGGGCTGGGAGCAGCCACACTGGTTCTACAAACCAGGTCAGGACACTGGGTACAGGTGAGTGACTTCACCCCTGGGGCCTCTGACTGCAGAACCAAAGTTCAAAGGTAAAATGGAGGTACATCAGAGGAGCCATTTCCCCCTCCCACCCCATCAGTCCACCCTATCCCAAAGAGCATTGAGCATTTTCCTACGAACATTATTTTCTGGCAGTGGAGGCATTAGTCTATCCCACATGACATTGGCCCACATTTAGGATCAGTGTGGCTTTGAGAGTCCTACAACCAGCCCAGGTGAAGCCTCCACTTGGCTCAGAGGAACCTTCCCCCAATGCCTCTAATCCCCACATTGCCTCAGTTGGTTTCTAAAGGTTTGTCCTGGTTTAGGATGCCTGGTCAAATCACACAGTATGAAAATATGGATTTTTCTATTTGTCAAGGAACAGCTCAAAACAACTCCTTTCCAGTGTGTGTGCACTGAGTCATGCAAATTATGCATTGCTGATAAATTAGGGGTGTCTTGCCTGAGGGTTTCAGCCCTGAGCAAGTTCAGTATGGATTCAGTGAGACCAAGAAATGACAACAGAACATTCTTGGGGTAAAAGGGTTTATACCAGAGCACTGGGCAGAGCTCTTTATAACATGACTCAGTCAATAATAGCTTATTTTCCAGGCTGTGAGAGCATTAGCCCAGCAGTAGGCCAATTACATCATCAAGTAGTTTAGGGTCAGGTGAGGATCCTGGCCATAGGAACTTTAATTTTCCCCACAAGGGGAAAAGATCATTTACTTAGCATTTTAGGTTAAGTGAAAACATAAAGCATGTCACTAAAACAATTCTCTGAATTCCTCTAAAGTTGTTGCCATAGTTGTACTTGGGATTAATAGTGATTATTTATTTTTTCTCATAAGAATCCATAAACCAAGAGAAATAGAAAATCTAGAAATTGTTACCTTTGCTTTTGGCTTGTCATTTTGTTTATTTAAGCAGGTTGTGATTTTTACTTTAAGAACAGATCTAAATGGTGCAGAGTATAATAGAGGGCAGCATTGACTAATGAATTTGGGCTCTGTAGGCACCCAGTTTAAATCATCTGGAGGCAAAATGCTGGTCTGATTTTTCCTAAATTACTCAGATAAATGCCAGATCAATTCTTTACCTTGTGCTATTTGGATCTGGCCCATTTCTTCTACTATTTTAATAATTAAACTACTGAAAACTCATTTCAAAGACTTAGTATCCTGCTCTGAAGTTAAAATACCATATGAGAAGTCCACATTGTAAATTGGGAAGGACCCTGCATAATGAGTCAGGAGATCTCTGTTCCAGGCAAAACTCTGTCATTAATGAATGCAAAGGCCTTGGAAATCACTTTGTGCCTTTTCTCTAAAAAATGAAGATGTTGGACCAGATCCTTGGTTACTCCAGGTGGGACCAATAGCTTGAGTATCACCTGGAAGCCTGTTAGAATGCAGAATATAGGGCCCCACCCAGGCTTGCTGCATCACAAGTATAAGTGATTTGTATTTGCATGTATGTTTGAGAAGCAGTGGAGAAGATGGCTCCACCCCCATATATTCTGGTTTAATTAAGTTAAAAAACTGGTATTTTAAAAATGCTCCCAATCATTTTATTCTAATATGCAACCAAGATCGAAAACCACAGGACTGGGTGACTTGATTTCTAAGTTCTCTTCCAGATCTGACAATCCACATGGCCTATCTTATTTTGTAATTAATTAATACTTCATTCACTAGGACATAGGTCAAAGGGATGGTTGAATAACCTTAAAAAATCAGATTCCAATATATATATATGATTTGCTGAACAGAATTTTAGGTTGCATTTTTTTTCCTAAAAGGGGCTTTCTAGATGAATAAACGTATTAAAATATCCATATTCAGTAACGAATGACAGTTGTTTTATGACAAAAACATTATTTATTTCAGGCCAAGTTTTCGTCGCACGAACTGGTTTGAGCCTGTGGGCTCTGAATATAAACAGGTTATGCAAAGAGTAGGGGTGATTGACCTGTCACCATTTGGCAAGTTTAACATCAAAGGCCAAGATTCCATTAGATTGTTGGACCATCTCTTTGCAAATGTTATTCCAAAGGTAAATAACCTTGTAGGGGTACAAGGTCCAGGATTCAGGCCTGCTTATCTATCTTCTCATTTAAAAAAAAAAAAGAAAAAATGATATTTTAGTCCACCCAATGATGTCTGTATGAACATGGAACTCTTCAACTGATCAAGCGTATTCATGCTAATTAAAAAATTTAAATTTTTGTTGAATGAATTATCATCCAAGGATCTTAGGACTTTGGTTAATTGTGTCAATAGAAACTGTGAAATTGACTGAATGACTGAAGTGCAATTTTTATGACAAATAATTTTAATGATCATTTAAACTAGGAACTTCAAAGTTAATCTTGGGTTTAAGTTTATAGGTAGTCCACACAATTGATATAAATAAGATTCAGTTGTTTTTTTTCATTGTCGACATCCACATTTTTGTTTCCATGTTGCGTTAAAAGGACACATAAGATTTTTATTTCATCCCTAAGTAATTTTAAATTCTTTTGTGTAGGTGGGTTTTACAAATGTAAATCACATGTTAACACCAAAAGGTCGAGTGTATGCTGAGTTGACTGTTTCTCACCAGTCTCCTGGGGAGTTTCTATTAATAACTGGTTCTGGATCAGAACTTCATGACCTTAGGTAAGTGCACACCCAGTAAGAAAACTTTATATGGATTATATATTGACTCAATCTTGCACTGAGATTTTCTTTAAGTTTAAAGTACAGCTTCAGTCCTTTCAAATGAACTTCATGTCTTTTATAAGACATTATCTGAAGTGAGGGACCTTAACCCAACCCCCCTCCAAATGGTAATCCATCCAGAGGGTTTACTGGTTCTAATAATATTAACTTAAATTTATTAGGCATTATCAATGTGTCAGAACTGTTTTTACACATTATTTCAATTAATTCTTTTAATAGATATATCTGCAAAGTATATATTATTCCCATTTTCGGAGGAGGAATCTGAAGTTTGGGTTTACGTAACTTGCTCAAGCCTGTCCTTTTGATTCTGATGCCCACATTCAATTCACTTTTGTAAGCTGTCTCCCTGGGTTGTCTTCCCCTATTTTCATGCTTTGTGCTCTCTGGCCCACAGCTGAATCTAAATTATTTACCTGCCAAGTTGATGTTTCACATGAATCTTTAGTCTACTATTTAGTCTACTAAAAAACCTGTAGTCTTTAGTATTCCAAAAATGTTTGGAATATTATTGTTTAATAAATGTCATACTCTGACAGATACTCACTCTAGTTGTAAATTGATGCAAATTATATCCTTTAATCCAAGATATATTGGGAGCCATCTTTGTAGCTTAGATTTGTGTAAAACCAGGTGATCATTTTAATGATAGACTTGTGTAGCTCCAGGGACTGCTCAATAAGTTATAAACAAACACCATAACTGGGTTCCAATAATTCATCAAGAATTGGAAATTAAAATGATTTCAGAATTTTTATCTTTTCCTTGTAATTGTCAAAGCAGTTATGTGTTTGGTGGCAGGCATATTATTAACCTTTAGCTGTACAAATGTGCCTTCTGTGCACAGGTATTAGAGAAAATTTGCGTTGAAATAAATTTTGGAAGATTGAATCATTAGTTTAAATGCAACAGGGCTGTCACTATTTAAAAGAATTGTGTGGCAGAGCTCATTTAAATCGAAGGATCCTTTTGCTGTGAAAAATTACCTCCAAACTTATAAGTGGTTGTTTAAGGAAAACCACTTAACATCTCCGGAACTCAGTTTCTGCAACTTTAAAATTTAGGTTATTATATGAAATGACACTCTAGGGACTTTCACGTAATTTTAGACAAGAAAATGTCTTCAGAGGAATAATATGTTACCAATATACATTATTCAAGGAAGATTTAACACAATGTTTATTACTCAAATGCAGATGGATTGAAGAAGAGGCAGTCAAAGGTAGATATGATGTTGAAATTAAAAATATAACCGATGAACTTGGAGTCCTTGGAGTTGCAGGGCCACATGCAAGAAAGGTCCTTCAGAAACTGACCTCTGAGAATCTTAGTAATGATGTTTTCAAGTTTCTTCAAACCAAGTCTTTAAAGATTTCCAACATTCCTGTCACTGCAATTAGGATATCGTACACTGGTAAGAACTGGAAAGTAACTTAGAGTTAAGTCTCTAAAATTTAAAAGAAGCTACCAGAAATGTGCATGCACGCATGTCTGTGCGCACGTGCGTGCACACACACACGCACACACACACACACACACACACATCCACATTCACTTTGTCAATGTAACTTAGGAGGAAGATTTCTCCTGTGCATATCTTATGACAATTCTGTCTATTCACTCTTAGTCTGAAAGTCATTCCCAGATTTCCATTTGCTGTTCCTATCCCATAGATGCCTACCATTCGGAGGGGGAAGATAAGAGAGTAGGAGGAGGATGGCCATTGGAATATTTGGAAGAGTTGACAGAATATTCAGTCAAGCTGGCTATCTAGGAATATTCAAAATGGTCTCCCATGGATGGAATCTCCCATAGAGATTATCTTGAATGTATCAGGCACCTCTCTTAAAGCATTACTACTATTCGTTTTTCCTTCTAGACTTGAAGGGAAGTCTTCATATAGCATCTAGGCTTTGTGCATAGTAGGTATTTGAAGCAGACATAATGAACTGCTCTTCAGTTCACCACTGGAGCTCTGGGCTCACTTCTACCTTCTTCTAGACCCTCTTGTCATTTCACAGAAGGACTACTTGGTGACTAGGCATTCATTCAATTCCATGCTGCTCACATTCTGGTGGTGTCCTGGGAAAGCACCCTACCAGCCCTCAACACTGGTGCAAACAAGGAGAACTTTGGATTGGGTTTAATTTTCTTTGGTTTTTGCCCACAGCTTTAATGGTGAATGAAATGACCACGTGGGGAGATGGTGGTGTGTGTGTGTGTGTGTGCACACACATGCACGTAGGTGGTTGTTAAAGACTATGGCTGTCCCACAGTGAAGACCATTTGAAAGTTTATTGCCTATATTCTTAAGCCTTGTTATTTTGGGGCAAGGAATTGGGTGTTGAGGTATCTAAACTTTGAACCCCCTACTTTGATAAAATATGCCATGCTAATCACTCACTTAACATTATGAAGCTGAGGCCAAGAGTCAGGATTAACTCCTGCATTAGTCTTTTGTGTCATGAGAAGAGCTGTCCTAGATACCACTCTCTGCGTGGGCGATAGGATTGGGCACGAATGCATCTGTGATGTGGCAGCCTCCTTTGCAGTGGGATTTTGTTACAACTTTTTCATGAATAGTCTTTTCAAACTCAATAATGTTTATGTTGCATAAATGGAATTTCTCCACTATTTATACATTTCAGCTAATGCGCATTAGACCTAGTAATCATTGATCTTACTCTAGTGTGGCACTTGTGGGTTTATTTCAGGTGAGCTGGGTTGGGAGCTGTACCACAGACGAGAAGATTCCATGACGCTTTATGATGTTATCATGAATGCAGGCCAAGAGGAGGGAATTGACAATTTTGGAACATATGCCATGAATGCCTTAAGACTGGAGAAAGCTTTCAGAGCCTGGGGGTCAGAGGTCTGAAATGCTATTTAAATGACATGCTAATTAAAATTTTATGCTTTTTGTATCTGATTTTTGTAGAAGGGCTAGTTTCAACTGCATTAACATTGGTTCTGGCTGAAAGAGAAATTATGTATTTTTAGATAACTCTTTTTAATTAGGGGAAGAGGCTTTTCTCTTGGATTTCCCAGTTGAAAGTTCAGTGGAATTATGACACAATGTTTATTCTGCCTTAATTCCTCCTGCTTGGCCAAGAGCCCTGGACATTCTTTCTGTGTGTGGAGCTGTGACTGCCTACCCCTCAGGATTTGAGGGCCAGACCAGCTTTCAAAGGCTTCCTCCTCCTCTGTCATATTGCCTATCCTCATTCTCTTCTTACTGTGTGCCTTTTGGATAAATAGCAGCAAGAGGCATCTTTCTGAGGAACAGAGCTGATTGTCTAGGATGTGTTGATCAAGCCTACTTCCACCATTAATAATGGGAACTAAGGGTTTCTGTTTGTATAATTACATACCATTTACATATGCATGATTTAATTTACCTTCTCAACTCTCCCTAAAGATGGTATTGGTGATTCTTGAACAAGACGTTGGGAGTGGGGGCACCTAATTATACCTATTCTACACATAATCACACTAAGAAATAGTAAACAACTTGGCCTGAAAGTTATACAGAAGTGGCATGCTGTGGTTCAAACTATGTGTCTCCTGTATGGCAGGCTGTCTCTGGACACCTTAATTTTGTCACATCCTTAACTGCTTGGAAGACATTGAGGTTTTAGGCCTGAGAGTGAGATATGGGATAGTGGTAAAGGGTGTACTTCAGAGTGGGGGGGTCTCTTGGGTTTGAACTTTCCAGAGCCTCTGTTTGCTTTTCTATAAAATGGAGATAATCTTTATCTTACAACGTTACAGGTATTGATAGTCTGTCTATAAAGTGGCTAGCACTTAATAGAATGAACTTAATTGGAGGGTAAAGTGAGTTTGGAAGCTCAGGCAAGATCCCTGGGCATTTAGATTATGGGCAGAAGCAAGTGGGCTCTGAGGTGGGGAGCAGCCTCCTGGAACCATTGAAAGAACAAGGACCCCGGAGCAAGTTGCTCTTTTGCAAGAGAAGCGCTCTATTAAGGGATTCTCGGCCTGCAACGGGGACCTTAGAAGAGGCTGCTGTGGGGAGAGAGGACAACTCCATCCTCACCCTCCCCAAGGAATGAAGCTGCAGAAGCAGCTTTTGGGAATTAGGCCTTTCTCCACCCCTCTGCCTTTCATTTTCTCATACCTCCTCCTAAGAACTTTTCTCCATCCAAGGTTCCTCTGATTTCCCAGCAGTGCTAGCACGCCCTCTGGTGTTATTACAGCAATCAATCCAGATTTTATATCATGTGAAACAAGTTTATATTACTCATCTGGTTTATATGAGTGCTATATTGTCTTTTTTTTTAAGTTTGGCTACTTTTTATGCAGTTTAGAACAGTTCTCTTGCAGCAAAAGAGACTAGTAATAACAACAACAACAACAAAAAGCCCTAACTTCAGTTCTAGCCCTAAGGCTTTTGTTCCAACTTAAAGTATATTGTAATTACTCATCTGTATTTGAAAAGATTGAGATTCAACCTCTCATTTTCCCTTTCCTGAACTCTATAGAAGCCATTTTCCTGCCATCAACTTTCTCCTCTACTTATCCAGATTCCTGGCTAATTATAAGTAAATTACTTGATAACTTTTCAAAACCCAATTATGTAAAATTATTACATAAGAACACATGAAAGTCCTGTTTCTGGAAGGAACATCATGTGGTGGTATCCCTCAGACATTTATTATAATAAAAGAGCCCCAGAAACAAACTACATTTTAATTTGTAATTTGCTATTCAAATAACATCTGAGTTTTGGATATAAAAAATTAGTAACCAATCAATGCTTTTCCTTTTTCAGAATCTATATCCAAAATCAAAAAGTGACAGTGACTGTAATGGGGTATGTGGGGGGGACTTGATGATGTGGGGAGTCTAGTAACCATAATGTTGCACATGTAATTGTAGATTAATGATACCAAAAAAATAAAAATAAAAAAGCATCTCTTCTCTAAAAAATAATATGTGAAAGTGATGTTACTAAAATGATTTGCACTCATCTAGATTTTAAATGTGTGTTTCTCTTTTAGATGAACTGTGATACAAATCCCTTGGAAGCTGGATTGGAATATTTTGTGAAGCTAAATAAGGTATGTTTACATTCCAAAGAGTACTTGAAGTAAACCTTAAAATGATGATGCTGTTCTGTGACAGCATTATGCTTTAAAATTTAGCCAAGTGTGATTATAGGACAAGTGAGTTGAACGTAAGTACTAAGCATTGCTCAAGTGCTTCATACTAAGATTTAGTAAATATTTGATATCATTTTAAACTATTGCACTGTGCTTGTAAGATAGCAGACTCCAGCAACTTTAAAGACTAAATCTAAATTCTAAGATCAAAATTAGTAAACATAAGATGTCGGCAGCCATTCTTGTAAATCCTGGTGACTTGGGAAATCACACATTAGCTAATCTGACGTACTGCATTGACTCTCCCTGGGTGCTCACAGCACCAAGCAGCTTCACCTTAGCAGATCTACCCATCTGCTTATTAAGCACTTTTGTACGTAGCGTAACATCTAAGTATAAGCAAATGACACATTCCGAGTGTGTTCAGCATAAAATGGCATTTACTGAGAAGTCAGTAGAGGCTCAAAAGCTAAAATCATGACTGATATTAATATCCAAAGGGACCTCAAAACCACAATGAGATAACACCTCACACAAGTCAAAGTGGCTAATATCAACAAGGCAAGAAATAACAAATTTTGGCAAGGATGTGGGGAAAATGGCTCCTTCATGCACTGTTGGTGAAAATGTAAATTGGCACAGCCACTGTGGAAAACAGATGGCGATTCCTTAAAAAATTAAAAACAGAAATACCTTATGACCCAGTAATTTCACTTCTGGGTATTTACCCAAGGAAAACAAAATCACTAATTCAAAAAGATATGTGTACCCCTATGTTTACTGCAGCATTATAGCCAAGATATGGAAGCAACTTAAATGTTTATAAATGGATGAAAGGATAAAGAAGTGGTATATATGTGTGTGTGTGTGTGTGTGTGTATATATATAATGGAATATTATTCAGCCATAAAAAATTGAAATCTTGCTATTTGAGACAACATGGATGAACCTAGAGGGTATTATGCTAAATGAAAGAAGTCAGACAGAGAAAGACAAATACCATATGATTTCATTTAAATGTAGAATCTAAAAAAGAAGAAACAAAACAGAAATAGACTCATAGACACAGACAAAAAACTGATGGTGGCCATAAAGGGGGAGGGTGGAAGGACGGGTCAAATAGGTGAAGGGGGAAAAAATTAGTGAGAATGTTTGATATCTTGATCTGGGTGATGGTTACATGAATGTATACACACGTCAAAATTCATCAGGCTATATGCTAAGATTTGTGCATTTTACTGTATGTGCCTTTATAAAAATAATAGTTTTAGAAACAACAACAAAAATAAAAGGGCCTCCTACATCAGTAGTTCTCAAAGTGTGGCACTCAGGCAGATGACATCACCTGTGTCCCCCTCAGGCCAAATAAATCATCATCTCTGGGGGTCGCCAAGATGCTGTAAGGAGCTGTAGGGGATTCTGATGCCCCTAAAGTCTGAGACGCACTGCCCTACATAATTACTATGGAAAAGCATATTATGTAGCCAATTTATTAAAGTCTGTATCATCTATACAGGTACTACAAATACACGTAAACGAGGTTATTCCATTGTTACGGCCTGAATGTTTGTGTCACTCCAAACCTCATATATTGAAGCCCTAACCCCCATGTGATGCTATTGGGAGGCAGGGCCTTTGGAAGGCCATTAGGTTTAGATGAGATCAGGAGTGTAGGGTCCCAGTGATGGGATTAGGGTCCTTGTAAGAAGAGGAGGAAAGACCAGAGCCTACCGTGTGGGGACAGTGAGAAGGCAGCTGTCTACAAGCCAGGAAGACGACGCTCCCAGGGGAACTCTGTCAGCCGGCAGTTTGATCTTGGACTTCCCAACCTCCAGAACTGTGAGATATAAATTCCTGTTGTTTAAGCCACCCAGTCTGTGGCATTTTCTTATAGCAGCCCGAGCTAACTTAGATACCCATGAGCAGTGTCTTAGTTACTATAACTTAATAGAGGTGCACTTTGCAGTAATAGTGAAGGAAGGCGGCAGCAGCTGCTGCTGTTTAGTATACTTGTCAGAATTCCAAAAATAAACTGTCCTACCTTATGTGCTAATAAGCTAAAGTAAAGGCTGTTTCCCATCCTATGGAAATGTATGAACATGTGTATTTGAATAAGTCTAAGGAAACTTTTCTAATGCCCTTCCATCAGTTTCCAAATTCTAGGCTAAGATATTAACATAAACATGTATATTTATAGTATTAGATTCAGGAAAAAGAGCTTTCTAGAGGGTTTTAAAGGGAATATCTTAAAAGGAAATATTTTCCCCAGGACTTCTCTTTTTATGATGTACCATCTGCCTCCAGACCAGAGAAAGCAGGTGCTTGGAATTCGGGCAGACCCTAGCAGCAGAATGCTCCTTCTGATAAGAGAAGTCTTATTTAGCTGTTTAAAATGGGGATGAAAATGGCCTGACTCCTGAAAACACTAAAGTTCTGTGTTGGTCACCAATAGGTAAATAGATAACTGACTCCTGCTTCAGTGTTTGGCTATTATTGTTTGGGGATAAGGCATGAATAAATGATCTCTTTGTATTAAAAATAGGTGTTTGAAGCTCCCTTTAATGACTATAAGCAGGTGTGAATTGTGTACTTATTAGCTCCTTTAAATTATTTCAACAACCAAAGCTCAGTTCAGATCTCAGTTCTTTGTTTAATAATGATTGTGATTTTTGGGTTTTTTTTTTTATGATTCCTGAGTTGTTGGTTCTCATTCTGGTGTCAAAGTTAATTTCTAATGCTTTCAAGGGGTGAAGGTCTGTGTAGCACAAGGGCCTGGACCTAACTGAGCCAGTCTTTTTCAATTATATTGACTCTGGTAGTTAGTGGGTATCAACCTAACTAGTGATGCTTGCTAACTTCCAAGACAGGTGAAGAGGTTAGATTAGCTTTATTTAGATCCTATTTGGTGACCTTTTTCTTGGTTTCCTAGCAGTCTATGATATGAAACAGGTTCCCGAAAAACATATTAACATAATAAACTACACCATGTAACTTGATCATTCAAATCCTGGGCCAAAAAAATGTTATTCAAGCTGACTTCATACAACATTGTAAAGAATAATATAATGAAAGTCCATATTGCTTTGGAAAATTGATGGTATATGAAAACTGAGGAATATTTGTATCTGATACCAAAAAAACAAAACAAAACAAAAAACCCTGGCATTTTACAGCTGTTTAAAACCAATTCTTTCCTTTCAAAACAAACATGTAAAATTCTCTGCTTATTCCTTAAGCGTTTACATAATAATCATATAAGTCATAAAATGAAGAAAAATATAGAGATGCAAGCCTGTCAAGGGTACGCAGTACCACTACAGAGTCCACCTCCTCATTTGAGGGCAAGCACAGGGAGGTAAAGTGACCTAGGTGTAGTCACAGTGTGAGCCCAGGTTGAATTCTGACCTCACCAAAGTACTTTCCCACCCACCACTTTTCCCAAGGTCCTTTCCAATTATGGGTTTATCAAGCCTTGAATAACTACTCAGGAATTTTTTTTTCTTAGCAACACGTATCATAGGATTTGCATGGTTATATTTTACTAACTGGTATTTCCCACAGTCACATTTTCGTTATAATTAATTTTGTGTTCTCTGGTAGGATCAGAATACCTGCTTTGCCCATTTGAAGAAGGGAAATGAGTAGGTGAGGACATGGGCCATCAGACTCATTAGGGTGAATGTTCTTGTCAAAACCAGTACAAAAACAGGGAAAAGAAAAATGGAGTATTGAAGAAATTTTAGATGGCAGATAAAGTTGGTGCACAGCACTTGCTTTCCTTACTTCCTAGGTTGTTTGAGCCTCCAGTCCCCCCACCAGTGCTAATGAACGTTGATTAAGTACCATTTATTAAACACCTTGCTAGGCCACAGGTCTACAAGTTAAAGATATAACTCCTGATGGTTCTCAGACCTCATGAAGCTTGAAGCAAATGGTATTTCAGGAACTAAAACAGTAGGAAACTTTCTTAACGTTAATTCTGAAAATATTGCTATGAGGAATATTGTCTAGCTGTATACAACAGTGCCACCTTGTGGAGAGTGAGCATAGGACCGGAAAGGAAGTGTTATCCAGAACTGATATTGATAAAAATAATTAAATATATACTTTAAAATCACCTCAATTAAAATCCCTTTATCTGAAACAACCATATCATTGTTCTTTATGGTACTATAATTTGTTCCAAAGGAAGTTACATTTTAGGAAAAAAATTATTGGCTTTTTTTTTCCGTTGGAAATGAAAGAAATGCATTAATCATTAGCAAAAGAAAAATCAGCTGCCTTAAAATGGAATTATAAATATTCTTGGAATTTCCCCCTTGGACTTACTAAATCTTCATCCATTTCTAGAGAACCCCAGCCAAGATTCACAAGTACTAAGTGTAATGTGTTTAAACAAATCAGAAAAATTTTTTTCTGTAAAATCATTCACATATCTCTTGTTTCTCTCCCTCTCTTTTTTTGTGTTGGGTTTCTAACCAGTAGATACAGAAAAATAATGTGATAGACATTAACAACAAGTTGCAAAACAATGTTGATTCTGGAATATACAGGGCCTCTCTTTGAGGAAAAATTATTTAAGGCGTACCTATTCAGTAAGCAAAACAAAATTAAAAAAATGGTAAAGAGGTAAAGCACTTACCACCAGGCTTACCACATCCTAAGTATTCAAAAGTATTAGCATTATTAAAACATCAAAGTGGAAATAAATCATTGTTCACAGACAAGTTAGAAAGGAATTTCTAATATGTTACAGTGGTATAAGTATTCAACTAGGCTGGGGAAATTTTAGGTAAATGGTATTAGGAATCAAGGAGGCAGAAAATGTTCAGTGACTCAGCTGCACATTAGAATCATCTAGAGTATGATTCTTTTAAATCACACTATGCTTAAAAAAAAAAAAGCCCAAGGCTCTGGCTGCGTCCCAGATCAATTTAAAAAGAATCTATGTAGGGATTCAGGCATCGTTATTTTTTTTCTAAATTCCCCAGGTGATTCTAGAAAAGACTGAGAATACGTTAGATCAATGATTTTCAACTAGCTGAATATTACTATCTTACAGAACTTAAAAAAATAATGATCTGATGCCCTAACCTCAGTAGTTCTCAAAATGTGGTTCACAGTGTTACCTTGGAATCTGTTAGAAATGCAAATTACTATGTAGCAACCTGTAACTCCTGGGGGTGGGGATGGGGAAATCCCAGGGCAAAGTACCTCTAAAAACAAAATCAGTCAAAGGGAGAAATAAAGTTAGGAAACCCTTTTATTTCTTACAAGCAGTCATCCTGTCTCTCTCTTGACTGGGCTGCAGCAGAGGAAAGCTCCACTCAACCTCTCTGGTCCAGATAAACCCTTGAAAGTCCTTGTAATTACCTATTGATATGTAGATGGACTAATTATCTCCACCCCTTGAAAATACCTATTGATATGCAGATGCAGTAAAGCCAGACAAGAGATTCTGGAAATATTGCCATTTTACCCACAGTCCACCCCCTCCAGAAATCTCGCCTCACAATCTACGCATTCCACACCTTCTGCGATGGCCCCTGTGTGAGAAAACTAGAGCATTGTAACCAGGCTAATAACATAAAATAGCAACAGCAATAAAATCGTGATAATCCTCAAGCCAGAGGCTTCAACTAAGTTCAGAGTCCTAGGCAGATTAAATCCATAGCTCACCCATTCCACAGGCAGGTAGTAGCTGAGCAGATAGGGAGTTCAGAGCAATCACCACGTGGCAGCTTCAGCCAGGGGGCATAAGGACTGTAGAAGAAAATAACCTTAAGGGCGATAAGATACATGTTTTAATGACACCAGCATAGGCAAATCTTGTCCATAAGGTAGGATACATGCAAAAGAGTGCTCCTGTGATAGGACAGTGGCAGGAATGGGATCTAGTCCTGGTCTAGTATACCAAACTTTCACCCCCTCCCTGTGGGAGTCACAGATGGGTCAATGTATAGGGTTACAGGAGGAACATGCACTGGCCACAAAGGTATAACAAAACTTCCCCATAAGATGCTCTTACTTCCTGGACATTTTCGGTACACTATCTTGATCTTTGGGGGTTACTCTGCTGTTACTCCAGAAATACACACAAGGCCGGCTTCCAGGCCTTTTCCCCAAGGTGCTAAAAGGGCCAGCCATTGCTGGTCCATATGTCAAAATGCCCAGTTCATTCAGCAGTGTCTCCAGGGTTTAATGCAGTTAGGGCTGGCAGCAGGATGTTGCTCTGCTGGCCATATCCTGGCTTCAATAACTCCTCTTTGGTTTGCATGTACAGTTGTATGGGAGAAGCAGCAAGGTGTGTTAGCATATCCACAGGGCTCAAGGCTCCTTTTCGGGGCTTCTCATTCAAATGCCATAGCACTGTCCATAAGCAAACTGACCAGTGCCATAGGCTATTGGTGTCTGACTTCAGGCCAGATTTCAACAAACCATTGTACCTATCATTCCTTCCCTAGTAGGGTTATATAGTACATGAAGCTTCCACTTTATTTTTGATTGCTGCACCCATTCTTGTAACACATGTCTAGTAATGACCCGACCTGCAGGTCAGCAAACGTAAAACCCCCGGCCGCAGGGTTTGCCAACTGGGACCTAAGGAGGGGGTGCGCGAATGAAAAGGGACAGAAGACAGAGAGAATGGAGACAAGACAGGCTTTCTGATCAAGTCTCGTTTATTTGCAGAAAAGGCAGGGAATATATAGCATTTGAAGGGGTGTGGTAGGGAGTGGTTTCTTCTGGTTGGTTGCCCGTCATGTTAATGAAGTGATCTACAAAGTCCAATCACGCACCAAGTTGTGAGCATGCACAGTTGTCTCTGATGTAAGCGGCGGACCGGAGTGGGAACACTTGGCGGGAAATTGTGGCGCGAAAGTGATCAAGAAGAAGTAAACAACAAGATGGAGTCTTTAAAACAAAATGGAGTCTTATTGTTCTTGTGCCACATGGCTCCCAACATAGTAAAGTGAGTGCCTTGATTGCTTTCAATCACCTGTGGCCCGCCATACACTGCAAAGAGATGCTCTAGGCCCCTCTTGGTTTGCTGATCTGCACGATTTGCAGGAAAAGCAACCAATAGGCCAGTAGCCTTGTCTACACAAGTCATGGCATACCTATATCGTTTTGATATGAGCAGAGGCCCAATACAGTCTATCTGCCACCTGACAAGGGGTATTGGCCCCTTTACTATGTCCCATGTTGCTGTGGGACTCGGTGTAAGTCCCTTTTAGAGCACACAAGGCATTCTTTCCAGGCTCTGCTGACTTCTTTGAAGGTCAAAAAGGTCAACAGCAAGCCCCACCGACAGGCAACAACCCACATTGTCTTTTGCTCTGCATGCAACAAATGCTGATGTAACCATTGGGCTACATCAGAGGCAGGCTTTCCTTCTAGCCAGTACACCCAGGCCAGTGTGCCTGCTTCATCACTCCCTGGGGATGCCAAAGGCAAATGGCCAGTCACATGATATACAATAACAATCTTAGTCTGACCAGAGGCCCATAGGTCTTGCCACAACTCTTGTCCCCAAAGGGGCCTGTGACCAGCCATCCAGTTGGCATAGTACTATGTTGGTAGCCACAGGGTCAAGACCCAATAGATGACCCAGCTGTCAGTTCAGACAACTATAGAGGAGGGCTCCTGGGTGATCACAATTCATACTGCCCACAACTCAGCCCACTGGCTGCTCTCCCCCTCTTCATCCTCCATCCGTATTGTCTCAGTCTTAGGATGGAAAGCTACAGCCCTCCACTTTGGGGGCTGCCCACAGCTGGAGATGTCTGTATACCAAACATCTTCAGGTATAGGTGCTTTTCCCTCCTGATAAGGACTCTCAGCTAACAATGGCTCGAAAGCAAGTTCTTCCTACTTTCCACTGGTATATGTCACTGGCCCCACTACGTGTTGGAGTTCTTCACTTAAGGGACTAGTAGAGAGGGTGCTATGCTGCTGTACATTTGCCCTCCATTTGGCCAGTGTAGGCGTCTGTGTCACGCCACTCTGTGGCCTTTGGGTCCAGTCTTGCACCCACCCTGCTATAGGATAGGTGGTTATTGCCTTCACTGGAGCTGTTCTGGTGATCGGCTCCATAGCCAGCAAGGCATGGTACACAGCAGCCAGTTGCTTCTCTATTAAGGGGTACCGGACCTCTGCTCCTTTCCATGGTTGTGACCAGAATCCAATAGGTTGGCGTGTCTGTTCAAGCCGCTGCCAAAGACCCCATCCATAACCTTCTTTGGTTACATGAACATCCAGCTCACAGGGCCTTGATGAGTCCATTACACTCAAGGCCTGCACAGCCTTGACTGCTCACTGAACAGCAGTAAAAGCAGCTGCCCATGTCTCATCCCAGTCCCACCTGATGTCCTTTCATACTAACCAGTATAAGGGCTTCAGAATTTGTGCCAAGTGCAAGATAAACACTCTGCAGTAGCCCAGAAGACCCCAAAACTCTTGTAAGACTGCCACAATGGTAGGGGTAGGGAAAGCCTGGAACTTGTCTATGACTGCTTCAGGAATAACTTTAGTTTTACCCAACCAGACAACCCCCAAGAATTTTACAGACAAACCAGGTCCCAGAACCTTGGTGCCCTTCCTTTCTCCTGTAGATGTAGCAGTCTGGGAACTGCCCCTTCTAAATCTGCAAAAGAATCAGACGTGAGCACAATATCATCAATGTACCATTTCCAGTTTTTCCACGTGGCTAAGTCCTGGGCTACGAGTCCATGACAAATGGTGGGACTGTGGAGGTATCCCTGTGGAAGGACAGTGAATGTCCACTGCCGGCCTTCTTTTCAGCTATTATGTTTTCAAATAATTGTTCCACCCCTTTTTCTCTTTTACTTCTGGAACCTGTATAAAGCAAATGTTAGTACATTTGTTATTGTCCCGGAGGTCCCTTAGCAAATCCTCATTTAAAAAATTCTTTATTCTTTTTGCTGTTCAGCTTGAGTGCTTTCCACTACACTGTCTTCCAGATTGCTGATATATTCTTCTGCATCCCCTAATCTGCTATTGATTCCCTCTAGTGTATTTTTCGTTTCAATTGTTGTACTCTTCAACTCTGATTGATTCTTTCTTTTTTGTATATTCTATTTCTTTGTTGAGGTTCTCACTGAATTAATATTTTCTTCTTTCAAGTCCAGTATATTTATAACCAATACTTTTAACTCTATCAGATTGCTTAGCTCTGTTTCATTTAGTTCTTTTTCTGAAGTTTTGTCTTATTCTTTCATTTGGAGCATATTTTGTTTGACTCCTGATTTGGTTTGACTTTCTGTGATTGTTTCTATGTGTGAGGTGAAAGAGCTAACTCTCCTAGTCTTGAAGGAATAGTTTGTGTAGGGACATCCCCTGTGTAGACTGTGTGTGCTTGGAAGATTTGGCTGGTTGGTTGGAGCTGTACTAGGTGCAGGCTGGGTTACCTTGAGTGGTCTGTGCTGGGCTACCCTGTCAGGTTGGGTGGAACTAAATGGACTCAGGCTGGGATTCCTGGAGCGCTCCACACAATATGTGGCCTTGTGGTACCACTGAAGCCCAATTGGGCATGGGCTAGGGTCCTGGGGTGCTCCATACAAGGTACAACGTATTTTAAAAATAAAATTATTTTTGTTTTAACAGCTTGACTAAACATGCAGTAAATTGACATAAAGTGCACATGTATACACTTGTGAAACCATCACCATAATGAGGATAGTGAACATATCATTTGTCCTCAGAAGCTTGTTCATGCCTCTTTGTAATCCCCACCTTCCAGCCCTCCCTACAACTCACATACCCTCAAGGAACTTTTGTCACAATAGACTCTTTTTGCATTTTCTAGAGTTTTATGTAATGGAATCATACAATATATACTCTTTTTTGTCTATATTCTTTCATTCAGCATAATTAGAGACTTGTGTGCTGTTACATGTGTCAATCATTCCTTTTTATGCTAAGTAGGGTTCCACTGTAGGTAAATAGCACAATTTGTTTATATACTTGTTGATAAGCTTTTGGGTTCTTTCCAGCTTAGGGCTATTATAAATAAAATGGCTATGAACATTCGTGTACAATTATTTTTATGGATATATGCCTTCTTTTTTTCTCTTGGGTAGATACCTGTGAGTGGAATAGCTACATAAAATGACACTTATATATTATATCAACTTTTCTTACAAAGAGTATACCATTTTATTTTTTACATTCCCACCAGCAGCCCATAAGATTTCCAGTTTACACAGCCTCACCAAAGACTTGTTATGGTCAGTTTTTTTATAACACTAGTTATTCCAAGAAATATATAGTGGTATCTTATTATGATTTTATTTTTTATTTTTTTATTAAGGTATCACTGATATACACTCTTATGAAAGTTTCACATGAAAAACATTGTGGTTACTACATACTCCCATATTATCAAGTCCCCCATTACCCCATTGAAGTCACTGTCCATCAGCATAGTAAGATGCCAAAGAGTCAATACTTGTCTTCTCTGTGCCACACTGTCTTCCCCGTGAGCCCCGTCACACCATGTGTACCAATCATAATATCCCTCAATCCCCTTCTCCCTCCCTCCCCACCAACCCTCCTTCACCCCTCCCTTCTGGTAATGACTAGTCCCTTCTTGGAATCTGTGAGTCTGCTGCTGTTTTGTTCCTTCAGTTTTGCTTCGTTGTTATAGTCCACAACTGAGGGAAATAATTTGGTACTTGTCTTTCTCCACCTGGATTATTTCACTGAGCATAATCCCCTCTAGCTCCATCCATGTTGTTGCAAATGGGAGGATTTTTTCTTTTTATGGCTGAATTATATTCCATTGTGTATATGTAACACATCTTCTTTATCCATTCATCTACTAATGGACACGTAGGTTGCTTCCATATCTTGGCTACTGTAAATAGTGGTGCAGTAAACATAGGGGTGCATATGTCTTTTTGAATCTGGGATCTTGTTTTCTTTGGCTAAATTCTGAGGAGTGGAATTCCTGGGTCAAATGGTATTTCTATTTTGAGTTTATTGAGGAATGTCCATATTGCTTTCCACAATGGTTGAACTAATTTACATTCCCACCAACAGTGTAGGAGGGTTCCTCTTTCTCCACATCTTTGCCAGCATTAGTTGTTGTTTGTCTTTTGGATGCCGGCCATTCTAACTGGTGTGAGGTGATATCTCATTGTGGTTTTTATTTGCATTTCCCTGATAATTAGTGACGTAGAGCATCTTTTCATGTGTCTGTTGGCCATCTGAATTTCTTCTTTGGAGAATTATCTGTTCATATCTGCCACCCATTTTTCAACTGGCTTATTGGCTTTTTGGATGTTGAGGCACCTGAGTTCTTTATATATTTTGGATGTTAACCCTTGTCAGATATGTCATTTACAAATATATTCTCCCATATTGTAGGATGCCTTTTTGTTCTTCTGATGGTGTCCTTTGCTGTACAGAAGCTTTTTAGTCTGATGTAGCCCCATTTGCTCATTTTTGCTTTTGATCCCTTGCCCAAGGAGATGTGTTCAGGAAAAAGTTGCTCATGTTTCAAGAGATTTTTGCCTATGTTTTCCTCTAAGACTTTTATGGTGTCATGACTTACATTCAAGTCTTTTATCCATTTTGAGTTTACTTCTGTGTATGGAGTTAGACAATAGTCCAGTTTCATTTTCTTATATGTAGCTGTCCAGTTTTGCCAACACCAGTTGTTGAAGAGGCTGTCATTTTCCCATTGTTTTTCCATGGCTCCTTCATTCTATATTAATTGACCATAGATGCTTGGGTTTATATCTGGACCCTCTATTCTGTTCCATTGATCTATGGGTCTGTTCCTGTGTCAGTACCAAATTGTCATGATTACTGTGGCTTTGTAGTAGAGCTTGAAGTCGGGAAGCATAATCCCCCGAGCTTTATTCTTCCTTCTCAGGATTGCTTTGGCTATTCGTGATCCTTTGTTGTTGTTCCATATGAATTTTAGAAAAATTTGCTCTAGTTCATTGCAGAAGGCCGTTGGTATTTTGATAGGAATTGCATTGAATCTGTAGATTCCTTAGGCAGGATGGCCATTTTGACAATATTAATTCTTCCTATCCATGAGCTTGGGATGTATTCCCATTTATTGGTATCTTCTTTTATTTCTCTCATGAGTGTCTTATAGTTTACAGGGTATAAGTCTTTCACCTTCTTGGTTAAGTTTATACCTAGGTATTTTATTCTTTTTGATGCAATTGTGAATGGTATTGTTTTCCTGATTTCTCTTTCTGCTAGCTCATCCTTAGTATATAGGAATGCAACAGATTTCTGTATATTAATTTTGTATCCTGTAACTTTGCCAAATTCAGCTATTAGTTCTATTAGTTTTGGAGTGGATTCTTTAGGGTTTTTTATGTACAATATCATGTCATCTACAAACAATGACAGTTTAACTTCTTCCTTACCAATCTGGGTGCCTTTTATTTCTTTGTGTTGTCTGATTGAAATGGCCAGGAATTCCACTACTATGTTGAATAGAAGTCAGGAGAGTAGGCATCCTTGTCCTGTTCCTGATCTTAGAGGAAAAGCTTTCAGCTTCCACTGTTAAGTATGATGTTGGCTGTAGGTTTGTCATATATAGGTTTATTATGTTGAGGTACTCGCCCTGTATACCCATTTTGTAGAGAGTTTTCATCATGAATGGATGTTGAATTTTGTGGAATGCTTATTTAGCATCTATGGAGATGATCATGTGGTTTTTGTCTTTTTTTTGATGTGGTGGATGATGTTGATGGATTTTCAAATGTTGTGCCATCCTGTATCCCTGGAATAAATCCTACTTGATCATGATGGATAATATTTTTAATGTATTTTTGAATTCGGTTTGCTAATATTTTGTCGCATATTTTTTCATGTATATTCATCAGGTATATTTGTCTGTAATTTTCTTTTTTTGTGGTGTCTTTGCCTGGTTTTGGTATTAGAGTGATGCTGACCTCATAGAATGAGTTTGGAGTATTCCCTCCTCTTCTACTTTTTGGAAAACTTTTAGGAGGATGGGTATTAGGCCTTCACTAAATGTTTGATAAAATTCAGCGGTGAAGTCATCTGGTACACGAGTTTTGTTCATAGGTAGTTTTTTGATTACCAATTCAATTTCGTTGCTGGTAATTGGTCTGTTCGGATTTTCTGTTTCTTCCTGGGTCAGCCTTGAAAGGTCATATTTTTCTAGAAAGTTGTCCATTTCTTTTAGGTTATACAGTTTGTTAGCATATTATTTTTCATTGTATTCTCTCATAATTCTTTGTATTTCTGTGGAGTCTGTAGTGGTTTTTCTTTCCTCATTTCTGATTCTGTTTATGTGTGTAGACTCTCGTTTTTTCTTGATAAGTCTGGCTAAGGATTTATCTATTTTGTTTATTTTCTCAAATAACCAGCTCCTGCTTTCATTGATTCTTTCTATTGTTTTATTCTTCTCAATTTTATTTATTTCTGCTTTAATCTTTACTATGTCCCTCCTTCTACTGACTTTGGGCCTCATTTGTTCTTCCTTTTCTAGTTTCATTAATTGTGAGTTCAGAATGTTCATATGGGATTTTTCTTTCCTGAGATAGACCTGTATTACTATATACTTCCCTCTTAGCACAGCCTTCGCTGCATCCCACAGATTTTGTGGTGTTGACTTATTGTTGTCATTTGTCTCCATATATTGCTTGATCTCTGTTTTTATTTGGTCATTGATCCATTGATTATTTAGTAGCATGTTGTTAAGCCTCCATGTGGTTTGTGGGCTTTTTCATTTTCTTTGCATAATTTATTTCTAGTTTCATTAATTTGTGATCTGAGATGTTGGTGGGTACAATTTCAATCCTTCTGAATTTACTGAGGCTCTTTTTGTGGCCTAGTATATGAATTATTCTTGAAAATGTTCCATGTGCACTTGAGAAAAATGTGTATCCTCCTGCATTTGGGTGAAGTGTTCTGTAGATTTATGTTAGGTCCACCTGTTCTAATGTGTTGTTCAGTGCCTCTGTCTCCTTGCTTTACTTATTTTCTGACTGATTGATCTGTCCTTTGGAGTGAGTGGTGTATTGAAGTCTCCTAAAATGAATGCATTGCATTCTATTTTCCCCTTTAATTCTGTTAGTATTTGTTTCACATATGTAGGTGCTCCTATATTGGGTGCATAGATATTTATAATGGCTGTATCCTCTTGTTGGACAGGCCTCTTTATTATTATGTAACATCCTTCGTTGTCTCTAGTTACTTTCTTTGTTTTGAAGTCTATTTTGTCTGATACAAGTACTGCAACACCTGCTTTTTTCTTCCTATTAGGTGCATGAAATATCTTTTTCCGTCCCTTCAGTTTTAGGCTGTGTATGTCTTTGAGTTTGAAGTGAGTCTCTTGTAGGCAGCATAATGATGGGTCTTGTTTTTTCATCCATTCAGTGACTCTGGGTCTTTTGATTGGTGCATTTAGACCATTTACATTTTGGATGATTATTGATAGGTATGTACTTATTGCCATTGCAGGCTTTAGATTCATGGTTACCAAAGTTTCAAGAGTAACTTCTTTACTATCTAAGAGTCTAATTTAACTCACTTAGTATGCTATTATAAAAGCAATCTAAAGTTTCTTTTTTTTCCTCCTCCATTCTTTTTATATTAGGTATCATATTCAGTATTCTTTTTCTATCCCTTGACTGACTTTGGGGGTAATTGATTTAATTTTGCATCTACTTAGTAATTAATTGGTCTACTTTCTTTCCTGTGGTTTTATTTCCTCTGGTGACAACTGTTTAGCCCTACGAACACTTCCATCTATTGCAGTCCCTGCAAAATACACTGTAGAGATGGTGTGTGAGAAGTAAATTCTCTCAGCTTTTGCTTATCTGGAAATTGTTTAATCCCTCCTTCAAATTTAAATGATAATCTTGCTGGGTAGAGTATTCTTGGTTTGAGGCCCTTCTGCTTCATTGCATTAAGTATATCATGCCTTTCTCTTCTGTACTGTAAGGTTTCTGTTGAGAAGTCTGATGATAGCCTGATGGGTTTTCCTTTGTATGTGATCTTTTTTCTCTCCCTGGCTGCTTTTAATAGTCTGTCCTTATCTGTGATCTTTGCCATTTTAATTATTATGTCTTGGTGTTGTCTTCCTTGGGTCCCTTGTGTTGGGAGATCTGTGCATCTCCATGGCCTGACAATCCACTCCCCCAGATTGGGGAAGTTTTCAGCAGTTACCTCCTCAATGACACTTTCTATCCCTTTTTCTATCTCTTCTTCTTCTGGTACCCCTATAATGCGAATATTGTTCCATTTGGATTGGTTACACAGTTCTCTCCATATTCTTTCTTCTTAGAGATGCTTTTTTTCTCTCTGTGCCTCTGCTTCTTTGTATTCCTCTTCTCTAATTTCTGTTTCATTTACTGTCTCCTCTATATCATCTATTCTGCTTTTAAATCCCTCCATTATATGTTTCCTTTCAGATACTGTATTCTTCAACATTTGTATCTCATTCCTGAATTCGTCCCCAAGTTCTTGAATATTTTTCTGTAGCTCTGTGAAGATGTTTCTGATTTTATCTTGAAATCTCTTTCAGGAAGCTTGGTGAGTTCAGTTTCACTTGGCCTGCTGTCTGGTGTTTGTGGGATTTTGGGTTGAAGCAGGTTCCTTTGATGTTTCATATTTGACGGTGGTGCCCTCTAATACCCATAAGCTCTACTCTCTGTAGGTGCTAAAGCCCTGGAGCAATAGCGGGGGTCACCACTGAGCAGCCCTGGTGCCTGCTGGGAGGAAGGAGCTCTTTCCTGTTTCCCAGCTGCAGTGCATGCCTCCACTGCCAATGTCAGTGGACTGAGCATGCAGGGAAGCACATCTCTGCTATGCACTTGTAGCTGCCATTGGTGGGGCCACTGTCTGGCTGGCCTAGCACAATGGTGGGGGCATCTTGTTTGCAAGCTGTTGCTGGCTGGGAAGAAGGTACAGCAGGCTGCATATTGCGATGGGGCCCTCATAGCTGTGTTGCCAGCTAGGAGAGTGGAGCTCCTGAAGCTCCTCAAAGATCCCAACCCTATGGGCAGTGTGCACTAGGACAATTTTGTCCACCTGTTCTTTCTCCTGAGCCACAAGCTCTGTGCAATCCTTGCCCCTTTAGCAGCGCTCTCACTGTTAGGAAATCTCTCAGAGTGCCTGCCTTTCTTTTGTCTCAGAGCAACCGGTTGTGGGTACCTGTTCTCCACAAGAGGCTGGAATCTCAGTCTCTCCAAAAATTCTGCCTGTCTTAGCTTTCCAATGCCACTAATCTCCAGAGGACCATGTATTGTAGGTTCGTGCTCCCAGAGCCGATCTCCAGGGCTGGGTGTTCAGCAGTCCTAGGCCTCTACCTCCTTCCCACTCCATTCATTTCTCTTCCTCCTGCTGGTGAGCTGGGGTGGGGGTACTCTTGGGTCCTGCCAGATCAAGCCTTTGGTACTTTACCCTTTTCCATGAGGTCTGCTCTGTTCCCTTGGTGTAGGCAATCTTCCACAGCCTTCTTTCCTGTTTTTCTCTCAGGATTATTTTTATTTGCTGTGTTTTCATATTATTTGTGGTTTTGGGAATCGATTTATGTCTTACCTCTCATGTTGCCATCTTTAAGCCAATCTCTTCTTATCATGGTTTTATTTCCTTAATCACTTGATGTTGAATATCTTTTTATATCCCTATCTACCATTTCTATCTCTCCTTTTGTGAATTGTTTAGTCAACTCTCTTATTCATTTTTAGTTTGTTTTCTTTTTCTTCTCTTTGAGTTTCAAAAGTTCTCTATGTATTCTAGGTATAAGTCCTATATCAGACACAAGCTTTGCAAATATTTTTTCCCAATCCCTGATTTTTGTCTCTTCTTCACTTGTCCAATAGTGCCTTTCAAAGTGCAGAAGTTTTTAGTTTTTGAATGTTTAAAGTCTTTATCAATTTGTTCTCTTATCGATTGTGCTTTTGATGTTGTATCTAAGAAATCTTTGCCTAAGTCAAAGTTACAAAGATATTCGGTTTTCTCCTAGTGGTTTTGTCATTTTTTTCATTTAGATCTCTGATTCATTTTTAGTTAATGTTTGTGTGACATATGGATTGAAATTTGTTGTGTAGCATATAGACATCCAATTATTTCCAGCACCATTTGTTGAAGACTATATGTTCTGAATTGCCTTGCCTTTGTATCTTTGTAAAAATTCAGTTGTCCATATATTTTTGTTTATTTCTGAGCTCTTTTGTGTTCCACTGATCTATTTGTCTTTCTTGATACCAATACTTACATCAGACTGTGATAGCTCTGAAACATAGGTTTTTTTCCAGTTATTTTAGCTATTCTATGTCTTTTGAATTTCCATGAACTTACACAAATTTTAGAATTAACGTTTTAGTTTATACGAAAAAAAGCTGCTGGGATTTTGATTGGAAGTACATTGTACCTATAGGTCGATTTGAGACTTTCAATTCATGAACAAGGTATATCTCTCCATTTATTTAGGTAATCTGTAATTTCAAAAAATTTTTTATAGTTGAAAGTTTCACATATCTTCTTATAGATTTATCCTTAAATATTTCATATTTTGATAGTGTAAATGGTAGTTTTAATTTTAGTTTTCAGTTTGTTGTATATAGAAAACAGTTGGTTTTTGTTTACTGATCTTGTATTGTGCAATTTTTCTAAACTCACTTAATAGTTCTAGTACTTGTAGTTCTTTTTGTAAATTCCATTGAATTTTCTACACATACTGTTTAAAAATAAAGGTTTTCTTTGTCTTTTCTATCTGCATGCCTTTTATTTCTTTTTCTTGTATTATTGTACTGACTAGAACTTCCACTGGTTGAAACTTAAAGTTAAATGAAAGTGATGGGAGCAGACAGCCACATCATGTTCTGATCTTAGGTGGAAAGCATTGAGTCTTTCATTATTAAGGATGATGTTATATGTAGGTTTTTTATAAATGCTCTTTATCCAGGGAACCCTCCTACACTGCTGGTGGGAATATAAGTTAGTTCAACCATTGTGGAAAGCAATATGGAGTTTCCTCAAAAAACTAAAAATAGAAATACCATTTGACCCAGGAATTCCACTGCTTGGAATTTACCCAAAGAAAACAACTTCTCAGATTCAAAAAGACATATGCACCCCTATGTTTATCGCAGCACTTTTTATAATAGCCAAGATATGGAAGCAGCCTAAGTGTCCATCAGGAGATGAATGGATAAAGAAGAAGTGGTACATATACACAATGGAATACTATTCAGCCATAAGAAAGAAACAAATCCTACCATTTGCAACAACATGGACGGAGCTGGAGGATATTATGCTCAGTGAAATAAGCCAGGCGGAGAAAGACAAGTGCCAAATGATTTCCCTCATTTGTGGAATATAACAACGAAGCAAAACTGAAGGAACAAAATAGTAGCAGACTCAGAGACTCCAAGAAGGAACTAGTGGTTACCAAAGGGGAGGGGTGTGGGAAGGTGGGTGGGGAGGGAGAGTGAAGTGGATTGAGAAGTGTTATGTTTAGTACACATGGTGTGGGGGGTCATGGAGGAAACAGTTTAGCACAGAGAAGGCAACAGTGAATCTGTGGCATCTTACTACACTGATGGACAGTGACTGCATTGGGGTATGGGTGGGGACTTGATAATATAGGTAAATGTAGTGACCACATTATTTTTTCATGTGAAACCTTCATAAGAGTGTATATCAATAATACCTTAGTAAAAATAAAAATAAATAAATAAATAAATAAATAAATATTCATCCTACTCTTCATTTTGGGGTTAAAACCTACTTAGTAATTATGCATTATCTTTTTCTATATTGTTGAATTTTGTTTGATAATTTTTAAAAGAAATTTTGCAGTTACGTCCGTGTAGGACATGTTACATCTTGCAATTATTTTGTTTCTTTTTATTTTGAATGGAATGTAAGCTTCTTGAGTACAGGTGTGGCAATAAAAATATGTTTCATTTTCCATTTTATCCCCAACACCTAGCTCAGGGCTCAGGGCTGGCACATAGCCGATGCCAAGCAAATAGTTTGTTGTTGAAAGCAATGTGAAGAGATGATGCTGGAGAAGTACTGGGACCTTTTCATGAAGGTTCTGCCAGACCAAGGAATTTGGAGTGTATCCTGGAAACACTGGGAAGCCATTGAAGGATTTGAGTAAGAAGTGACACTGTGGTGATGGAAGACAGATTAAGAGGGAATTATCTTGGTGACTGGGAGAACACTTTCCTAATTATTGAAGAAATCTAGTGGAGAGAATCCAGGGCTTTAATTAAGGCAGTTCTCATAGGATGGAGAAGAAAGGTATGAATAGTATTAAGAAAGTAGGTTGGAGACCACATGAGGGACTGTATGTGAAGGGAGTGGGTAGGAGGACCTAGGATACTATTAATAAACTAGGAAACACAGGTGGGTTGTGACTGGGAGGCTGAAAGGGCTCTGGAGTTGGGGTATTATGGGCCAGCAAAATGGAGAGTATCAGACAGCAGCCAAGCACATGGGTTTGGACCCCTCTGCTCTGAAAGTATGGATTTGGATCATTCACATATAGGTGGCAGTGAAAACCAGGAGAGTGTTGGGAACCCCTCTTCTACAGCACCCTGTACTTACCTCTACCGTACTTATCACCCCCCATAATACTGGCTGCCCCCTCAGCTACAGTGTGAGCTTCTGGAGGTGGATAATTCTTAGTGCCAGCACTGTGAGTTATAATTAGTAGAGGTAAGTATTTTCTGAATTGTTTAGTCATGGTTCTGCCGCTTACTGGTTCTAAAACGAAGAAGTTGCTTAACCTATAAGCACTTCAGTTTTCTCATCTGTAAGTGAAAAATAGCCTATGTCTTAAGTTTAAGTATTAGGTGAGGTAAAGAACATTTGACACTATAATAAATGTTAGTTCCCTTCCACCTTTTTGAATTTAATAAAATCTTTCAGGGAAAAACAGCTATAGATAAACTCCTTTGAGTTTTCTGAAGACTCCAGCAAGAGAGATATTGGGTCCCTATTGAAACCTCATTTCTTCATGTTTTTCTTATTTCCTTTAATAATTACTTACGTTGCATTTAGGCTTGAGTGCTATTCTTTAAACACCAAATGGAGCAATTGTTCTTCACTCTGGTCTAGAGATATGAATACTGTTATGAAAACTCCACATTTTAAGTGTTGCTAATATACTTAAACATAAAACTACCTCTGAGGATGCCACAGGTCAGTTCCAGTTTTCCTTTGAATCATTAGCCTCAGAAACTGAAGAATAAATATTCTCTTTAATATTGAATCTAGTAAAATTCATAAAACACATGTAATGGGGACTATTTTAGTTCTGAAAAGTCTAGTTTGGTTTGATTGCTAATTAACCTAATTACTGGTCTGGCTTGGGAATAATATTTAAGATATTTTCTCTAGTTTTCTATTTATCCCCACCTCTCTTTTAGCTAATACAGTCACTTTTCTAGTTGTGTTAAAGACTTTTTTGAGAAGGAATACTTAACTGATTAAATAATTTTGGTTAGAAAAATGCTAGATGAATTATTTCTTTTACCTTGCCAAGAGCAGAGAATGAAAACTATGTGTATATGGGAGTATTCATTTCCAGCCAATAATAACAGGCTCAAGTTGCAAAATAATAATTTAACATTTTGCTAATAAAGAATATTGAAATTGTGATTATTATAAATGTCTGTGGAATGTTAAAAAGACCTGCATAGTGAAAATGGAATCAAGAATTGAAAAGCCCATGTTTGCTGCTAACTCACTTTGTCACTTTAGGCAAGACCATTAAATTTGGGCCTTATTTTTCTCTTATGAACTTTTCTGCGTGCTTAGAAACTTCTATAATTCTAATTATGTGAATGTAAAATGAATAATGGTATAATTTGGCTCAATGGGGTGGTGAATCAGTCGCTTCGTTCCCCCAAATGAGTGAATCCAGTGTATGGCTTTATCAGTTTGACCATGAGACAGGCACAGATGCTCCTGGTATTCAACGATGACCAAAAAAGTTAAGATTTATGTAGGCTTACACAGACTGTAGGTTAGTAATGGCCACATGCTTCACAAAGGGATTTCCATCAGGATTGTTTTTAAATGATCATCCCTGAGCCCCATTTTAAATGAGAAACTTTTCAGGATAGTATGGAAGGACAATGGCAGAGGTCTGTCACCTGGATTTTCATCCCCAGTCTGTCACTGACAGTAACTGGTGACCAGTGGGTCTTTGCACACCTCTCTCCGTGTCTGTCAACTCAGGAGCATGATTCCACAACCAGTTCTCTGCCTGGTTCCTAAGTTGGGGGGCTTTCTTGGGACCCAGGATGTTACACCAATTCTCGTATGCCTTTGGAACCTTATGATATTTAGGTTACAAGGATTTTGGCCAAAAAATCAAATTAAATTGATGACTTCCTTGAATTTTCTGATGGGTTTTGGCTCAAAATACATGGACTCCAAATGTATGATCCAAAACTAGGTGTTTATAATTTCTCTCCTGGTCTGTGTGACCCCACTACCCTGACTCTCCATATCAGAACCTTCCCTCCGCTGCTCCTCTCAAATTTGAGTTTGCACATCTGAGAGCCCTCCATTGCCCTAAGAATCCTGATGGGGTGGTGAATCAGTTGCTTAATTTTATTTCACTTCCATGTGCCCTTTTTATTTTTTATTTTAGGAGAGCAAGGTACAGGCTTTTATTTAGAGATAAAGTGAAAGGACAGAGCTCCTGGCTCACGCCAGGAGGGTACAAGAGAGTCCTCCATGTACTCTTTGTAATTAATATGTGTGCTTTTAATAGAGCTAATAAGAGACGAGTAATTACATTTCACTTAAACTCTTAATCTTTTCATCTAAGTGGATGTTATATTTAGTATGTATTACAGGTGGTCATTTTAATGGCTTTTATTACTTTATAAAGTTAATAAATTAAAAAACATAAGTCAAGACTATATTTAATCTGTAGTCTTAATGCTCCAGAAATTCATGTTTTTCAAAGATGTTAGCAGGTATTTATATAGTTAATTTTTCAATGACTCATTAAAGAAATATATCTCTGCTCTCGAGTCATCCTGATATCAACAATTTTAATCACAGCACTTACCTTTAAATACATATTCCTCTCTAATTTATAAGTAATGACTATATACTAGAGTAAAATCTATAGTCTTGGGAGGAAAACCAAGTAAAATGAGAATGAAACACCACTGTCCCACTTTAAATTGTCCCAAGTCAGGTATAGGTTAGCTTGGGAGGGGAGAAGTGTCTGAGGGGCAGATGTTTTAAGTATGTATTCCTTACTTTTATTCAAGTTTTTGTTGTTGTTGTTTGAGTACCGTTTTCATTCATGTCTGAGGGTGATATTGTTGATAAGATACTGCTAATTCAGGGATGTACAGATATAGATGTCATATTTCATTTCAAATCCTATCACATATTACAAAAATATTATTGTGTAAAATAATGAATGTCATTCAAAATAGTTCAGGCTACCTAGAAATAACTTAAAAGAAACATTCTTTAGAGTATTTACTAAATACTACCAATGATTTAAACACAGATAAAATCTAAAGGTGCTGATTTATGTACCCATGTAACTGAGCCTCAGGAAAGAGTCAGCATTGCTGGGCCTTTCTCTTCTATAAACTGGAGGTAAAATTATCTTATCTCATAGGAATGCCACGAAGATTAAAAATGAGTTCATGAATATAAAGTACTTAGCATATAGTATCATCTGGCACATACCAAATACTTAATAAATTGTAAATATTATTTATTAACATTATTTATTTTTTACTGAATGTATCATTTTAGTTATTCTCTTCTAAAGGGGACCCCCCCTTTTCTGATTTCTTGTGATTAGCTGATGACTTATGTTCCTGCTAAGACTTTGGTAAAGTTGTGAATTTTGCAAAGGGATAGTTAGACTTCCCTTCTAGCACATCTTATGCCCACCCCAGCCCCACTGCCCGCCCCATTACTCTCATCCAGCACCCCAAAAAGGACCCATTTCTGAAAGCTTTGGTGGTGGCCAGCTTCCACCACAGCCCCCCAAAAGGTATGGCAGGGGTTGGCTTAAGTGGCTCTGTGCAGGCAGCTCAAAGTAGATGAAAAGAAAAGAGCTGGGATTCCTGAGATCTTGGTTCTTACCCACTTTGCTGATTGGCCAAGTTAATTCATTTCTTTTAGACCCCAGATCCATCATCTATGGGTTGTTGTAAAGATAAAATAATAAGGGAAGTTCAAGGACTTTTGGAAAAGGCTATGCAGACAATAGTCATTATGAAACCTCACCTTTCACAGCTCAGTTCTAGCTACTTCCTCTATGAAATTGTTCCTGACAGACGCTGTCCCAGCCCCACCCTCCCACCCTGAAGAGAACCCATAACACTCCTTCTTGAGTCTGACTGTGCATACCCCTATCATGGCATCTGTTTGCACTTCTGCCTCCACACATTAGATATTCCTCGTTTTAAATTTACCAAATGTTGTGATTTTTACACTCTCCTGGAGCAAACAGAACCAACATAGTCACATTTCAAGCTGGTATAGCTGATTTGTATGCTATTGTGTGTCATGTTCTACCATATTTCCAGTAATCCCAAATTATGCTCTTTTCCTCTGATATGTTAAAACATTGAGAAAATTTCAGGACTGGGGATGTTGTGATGTGTACAGAAGTGGTCACAACTCCTTGCGGGCCTCACAGAAGCTATAAGACCACCTTCTATTAGCTCTGAATTCCCGCTGCCTAACACAGATCTGAAACACAGTAGGACATAACAATAGTTGAGTAAATAATCAGAAGAAAATTCTTCAATAGGGACTCAGGAAGACCCAAACTAAATAAATCTCTAGTGGTGAAGATTCAGATTCCATCACAGGCGATGAGGAAACTATTTGGATCTCTTGTCACTCCACAAATCCCACCGTGTAGTGCGCTGGCCACTCAGTATTGTTTAAGTGCTTTTTCACCAATTAAATGTGGCTCCTTTCCAGTGTAGTTACTGACTTCTGTATAGACGAGAAACCGTCAGAGCACCCCTCATTGTCATTTATCCGTGAGAGCAAGTCTTCTTTTAAAAAGATAGTAAAAAAAAATTGTCATAGAGTTCTTCTGTAGTTAGATACACGTTTTAACTGTGATGAACTTTGGTTTGTTATGACTTTTGGTATCAGAAATTTATCCTACATGTGAATTCAAATGAATCAAGCTTGTCCTGTGAGTTTGTCGTTTGGTTTCGCCCCAGTAGTTCTGTCTGAAGTGGCATGGGATCCAGTCGTCTTTGAATTTTTATCTGGCTTTGTAATAAAGTTTTATAGTTGGTTCTCACCATCTGGACCTCACTGGGGAAGGGAAAGGAATTGAAATTTCTTTTTGCAATTATTATAACCTTGGCCAATGGCAATTTTCTTTAGCTGCTTGTGCAGGTCAACAGTTTAGAGTTGCAACATTCATAGAACTCATACCTCATTGTGGGCTTATCCCAAAAGTTCTGAGTCAGTAAAGGAGTGAACTCGGGAGGGGGAACATCCTCATTCCGAGGGCATGTGAGGACCCTTGCGCCACCTCACCGAGAGTGGAAGAGACTTATTACACCCAATCCTAAATGTTTTGTGCACAGAAGGAGCTGTATAAATCCTAGATTTTGGTGAAAGAAGACATTTTTGTCGTGAAATGTGTCCTTTCTTCTTTGGCCAATGAAGAAATTAAAGTTGTTGTTTCCTTTCTTTTCTTTCAAAGATTAGCCAACCTGTTTCTGAGAACCGTTTCAAGAAGTTTGTTTCACACATTGTAATCTCTAACCAAATCTCATTCACAGAGATGTGATTTGTGTATCACAAATTCCTATTTTTCCCCATGAGATAGGAGATGGTTGTCTGGGCACACTTATATGGAAGCCTTTCCGCGTCATCCCACCTCAGTCAGCCTTCCCACCTTTGAACTCTTGTTGCTCTTAGTTTCTAACTAGTTTCTCAAGCTTACCAAGTGTTCCTGGCTTTCTGGTTGGGTAGAATTTCTTTCTCCTTTATTAGCTAAGTATCTCCACTGAGGAGTCACTGCTCACCTATTTGTTGTAAGGTGTGTTACTAATAAATGTGAACATACTGAAGTTCACATGATTCCTACTTTTTTTAACACATAAGAATTGATTCAAGGTTATCCCCATAACTTTGTCACTCTCACTCACTTGCACTGTATTGGGAATAACCCTGAGTGTGCCCAGGGGAACATATTAGAAATAGGAGTGTCATCTGTCATGTGTTGCATGGAAGGAGAAAAAGAAATTGAAAAATGCACCATTAAGAGAATCAGCTCCTTGATCAAAATATGTGTCTGATTTTCTAACCCACACAGGGCCTAGCTTGATGCCTTCCACATAGTAGGAGTTTAATATGTTTCCTGAATGAACTAATGAGTACAACCCAATAGATTAATACTTTCCCCAGACTATTACTATGAAGGAAAAAAACATGTGGCTTTGAGGTTGTTTGACATCACATTTTTAAAAAGTGAATTTCCCTTGTAAAAGACTACTATGGGTAGAAATTGAGTGGTATGTTGCTCACTGCTAGCCAGCACCTTTGTCCAGAATCATTATGGAACCTTATAGACAAGGGTCACTTTCATAATCCACCATCGCAATACCATGCCTTGTTTTTCTGCCTAGGTGGTTCTGGAAAAATTGTTATCACAAGTTATTACCTTAAGTCAAACCTATTCTAAAGGAGTAGGTGGCTGATACTGTCATTTGAGGACTAAGAAATATTTGTCTAGACGTTTGATCCAATCTGTATTTTTATTTAATGTGTAATTGGCGAGAAAATAGCAAAGGCAAATTTAAATGCTTGCATCTCTAACCTTGTCACAGTGTCTGAGCATTCATTCATCATCATTATCTTGGATTCCTGCAGCCAGCAGACTTCATAGGAAAGCAAGCACTGAAACAGATTAAAGCTGAGGGGCTGAAACGGAGACTGGTCTGCCTCACCTTGGCAACGGATGATGTGGATCCGGAGGGAAATGAAAGCATCTGGTATGAGGGCAAGGTGAGTACTGAGGAGCGCATGGCCTGGGGACACTGCAGCTCTTCTGCAGCAGAAACTCTCCTTGTCTTGGTTTCCTTTTAGAGTTTTTTGATATTTATTTATCTCTTGGTGGGATGATACATTTTTGATTTCTGAGCTGATATTCAAGAAACAGAAATCAACTGAAAGGAAAATGAAATGCTTATTTTTGAAAAATGCTGTATGCTTTGATTAAAGAAAATAAACCCAAGGATCAGAAATACATTGGACAGTGAGGAAGGTATGATTTGGAGGGTAAAATTATCAATTTGCTTACCACATCCATATCGGTGAATGCAAGAGATGGCTTGCAAATAAGGAATTTAGCATTCTGATTTAACTTAGGTGAATTTCAGAAGGAGACCATTCTACCCTTAGAACAGAAGCAGAAAAAAATTTCCAAATGAAAACATTTATGACAGTAGAGGGTAGAACCTTAGAGAATAAAGTGAAAAGTAGAAACTATTTGGTTCTTCAAGAAGAATAAAATTATCTTCTTCTCACGTTGGAATGTTACATTTCATTGTCTCTATTGATATTAAGTAAAACGAGGTAACTTCCCATTTGAACTAATTTCTTCCACTTTTTATGACTCTTTGTAAAACCCAGTCTGCTTCAGAATGTTGCTGCATTTTGGCTGGTGTTATTGGGCAGGTGTGGGGCTGGTCAGCATAGACCATGGGGCCGTCAAGCTCATGTAAACAGCTGCTCCGCGGTGAACAGGGTCTGCTTGTCAGTACCCAGACACTCGGAGACTCTGTGTCTGGGTTTTTTTTCTCTAATAGGCAGCAGCCTATTTAGTATTTGTTTCCATTTCTCCTATCTCTTCAGCAGCAAGAAGAGCACTAGAGGTGGAGAAAGCCAGTTGCCTCAAATCTCAGCCTTTGGATTAGCAAAGAAATGGCCATTTGAGCTGAGGCATTGGTCAGTTTGATTAGAACTAACATCTACATAATTCCTACTATGTGCTGGATATTTTTCATGTACTCTGTCATCTAATTTTACAACTCCCTTCCCAGATATGTATGATCATTCTATATTAAAGCTGAGGCTTTAGGGTTCAGAGAGGTGACGTATTTGCTTGAGGTTACATAGCTAGTGACTGATAGAGCTGATTTCTAACCCAGGTATAGATGGACTTTGAAATGCTTGTCCTTTCTTCTAAGCCATGGTGAGTACTCCAGTCTGCTCTCTTTTCTGTCTCTGCTGATGCCCTACTGAATTCTCTTTAGCACTTAATTATGCCCACAGTTCTTGTACATTTGAGTAGCCCATGGATGTTATTAGACACCTTGAAGCCAACAGACTTTTCTCAGATTTGTCATTTGTCAAGCTCTTAAGCACCTCAGTTTTAATTGTGCTGAGTTTGCTCTATTTGAGCCACTCCTACTCCTACCTCACTGTCTCCCTTCCTCCTCTGTTCCAAATCTCTGGTTCAGCTCTCTTTTCTTCATAAGTTTTTCCTCCAACTTCAGATTTGCTCACGATTTCCACTGATAACCACCTCTATTGTTAGCTAACAGCTTGATTTGATCTTAGCTTCTGGGGGCCTCAGTTTTCTCATCCATAAAATGAAGCTATTGGATAACTTAATGCCTAAGGTTCTTTCTACGTCTAGTAATTTAAAAAAAAATAGTGTATTTCCCTACCCTCATCTTTCTTTTGTTTTACATTTTTCACTCTATTCTCATCCAACTTTCTTAGTCTGAATACAGTCCATGTGCATCCTTCCACTGGCTTTCTGTTTTTCTTGGCCATGGAATAGAGAGGTTATGTTATATTTTTTATACAGCCCCACATCAGCCATGATGAACTGACAGATTTTTAGCCATCTTCAATATGATGATACCCAAATTAAAGTTAAAAAACCTGGAAACCTACCTTAAACTTACACAATGTTTTATGCCAATTATATATCAAAACGGGGACAGGGTTAGGGGGGACCCTAGAAACCCAAGTTTCATTGCTGAATTTTATTTCTTTTGCTGTATCTGTGTCCTGAGTTTACATGCTATATTTTTCATCTTTCCTACTATGTGCCAACTGTTTACAGAACTGTTAATCCAATTATCGGTTCCTTTATTAATAATATATTGTTTAAACTTTCTGGTATCAGCTTATCTGCTCTCTGATGTTCGGTAGGGTTAGGATTTTATCATGCAGATGACCCTCTTTCATCCTCTTTATAGTCTGGAATGATATGAAATGCTTTTTGCTTTTATTTCCTGACTTTTTATGGATTTATACTGCCTTTGGTATCTGTTATCCTATTCTTGCAAATATTTTCAGTGCTAGAGATGGTGGTACAAATTTATTCATTTACTCAACAAATTTGAGTGGTTACTATATGGCAACGATAATCTAGGTACTAGGGATGCAGCAGTGAACAGAACAGACAAGAATCTCCACCCCCATGGGGCTTACATTCCCGAGGAGGGAGAGATAGAAATGAACATAATAAATAAAATAAATGGCATGTCCAAGGGTGATTAATACCCTGGGAAAAAATGAAGTCCAACTGGGAGATGGGCACTGCTGGAGGAAGGGACTATGATTTTAAATAAGGTTTAATTTTTAAAAATAAGGGTGGTCATGAGAAGTGTTTTCATGAGGTACAAAAGCAGTTTTGCTGGGTAGTAAGTTTTAAAAAGGCTTTGGAGAAAGGAAGTTTGGAGACTTTAGCAAATCTTCTGTTTCATTACTTATAAACTAAAACACACAGGGACAGCCAAAGAAACACAATGTATCATCCGACTTAAACTACCTTACCTCCTCTCAAAGGCTATTTACCATATTCTCTACTGCCAGTTAGAGGCCTCCTCAAGTGTCCTAATTAAGAGAGGAATGAGAAAAGGCTAAAAATAAATGACGATTGCTTACATTGATAAAAAGAAGGCCAATGTTTAATAAAGGACTTGATAATGAGAATCTACTAGGCGGAGGATAGAGACAGGTTCTTGCGATTTCACTGAACAAAAAGAGGAATGGATTTACTTGGCTGGGAGATTTTAAGGTACAACAGTATAAAATTAGTGCTAGGGGAAACCTTTCCCTGGAGATTTAGTAATAAAATAAAAGAAAAGGCCAGACTTCTAAAATACTCTGGGCTACTCACCCCTGTATTAGAGAGAAATTAAAGGAGAAATGAAAGTAATCTAGCAAAAAATGAAACATTCAGTAAATAATTTTAATACAGCACTCACAAAATAAATATGCTATTTCTTTAAGTTACTAATGCAGAAATAACTGTAAGACGAATCACTCCTGGGGTTTTGAGAGATGGAAGACCTGGGGCAGTGGTGCCTGCAGGCTAAAGACTAACTGTAGAGTTTTGACCCAGTGAGTTAGGGAGTTTGGCCGAGACCTGCTCAGCTTCTTCCTGTTTTTTAAGATGCCCACACATATCAGGTTAACTCTCCCAGGGCTGCAAGCGCAGATCTCTGTTTTACAGACTGGGAAGGGAAACCATGGTTACCAAGAAAATACTTGAAAAGTCAATGATTAAAATTCCAACCTCCCTAACCCAAATCCCTACTGTATATCAATTAATTATGATCTACAGTAGGAAAGCCATTTTAAAGCATGTGTGTTAATCTCAGCAATACTTCGGTGGTTAATAATCTGCCGAGGAGAAGCTTCTTTGAATGCTGAATGAAAGCATTTCTATTGGTTTTTTTGTGTTTTTGTTTTTGTTTGTTTGATTTAACCAGTTCTCACCAAAATAAGTTCAGAAATGATATGGACAACTTCTGATCTGGGGTTTCACTGAGATAATTACAAACCGGGGCTAAAGAGATAGGAGTCTGTGTTGAATTCATAAATGTGTTAGCAACCTAAAAGACTAGCCATGCTATAAAGACTGTTGGCAGGCTCTTTGCTGAGACAGCTGAAAGATCACCAGGGAGAATCATGCCCATGAATGTTTTAGAGCAACAGCTCTGAGCAGCCTGCCGTGCTAGTCAGCGAAGCTGTAGGATTCGTGCAATGTTCTGTAGCCAGGAGGGTAGGGCTATATATCATCTTTTGCTTTTGTCTTCCTTTCACTTTTTATTTATTTATTTATAATTATTATTTTTATTTTTGTATCATTAATGTACAGTCACTTGAACATTATGATTACTAGACCCCCTATTATCAAATCCCCCCCACATACCCCACTACAGTCACTGTCCATCACCATAGTAAGATGCTGTAGAATCATTACTTGTCTTCTCTGTAAATACTGCCTTTCCCGTGTCCCCCGCCGCTGCATCACATGTGCTATCATAATGCCCTTCTCCCCCCTTCTCCCCCCCTTCCCACCTATCCTCCCCAGTCCCTTTCCCTTTGGTAACTGTTAGTCCAATCGTGGGTTCTGTAAGTCTGCTGCTGTTTTGTTCCTTCAGTTTTTTCTTTGTTCTTATACTCCACAGATGAGTGAAATCATTTGATACTTGTCTTTCTCCGCCTGGATTATTTCACTGAGCATAATACCCTCTAGCTCCATCCATGTTGTTGCAAATGGTAGGATTTGTTTTCTTCTTATGGCTGAATAATATTCCATTGTGTATATGTACCACATCTTCTTTCTCCATTCATCTACTGATGGACACTTAGGTTGCTTCCATTTCTTGGCTATTGTAAATAGTGCTGCAATAAACATAGGGATGCATATGTCCTTTTTCAAATTGGGCTGCTGCATTCTTAGGGTAAATTCCTGGTGGGTCAAATGGTATTTCTATTTTGAGTTTTTTGAGGAACCTCCATACTGCTTTCCACAATGGTTGAACTAGTTTACATTCCCATGAGCAGTGTAGGAGGGTTCCCTTTTCTCCACATCCTTGCAAACATTTGTTGTTGTTTGTTGGATGTTGGCCATCCTAACTTAATCAAATAATCCAATTAAGAAATGGGCAGAGGACATGAATAGACACTTCTCTAAAGAAGAAATTCAGATGGCCAACAGGCACATGAAAAGATGCTCCACATCGCTAATCATCAGAGAAATGCAGATTAAACCACAATGAGATATCACCTCACACCAGTGAGGATGGCCAACATCCAAAACACAAACAACAACAAATGTTGGCGAGGATGTGGAGAAAAGGGAACCCTCCTACACTGCTGGTGGGACTGCAAATTAGTTCAACCATTGTGGAAAGCAGTATGGAGGTTCCTCAAAAAACTCAAAATAGAAATACCATTTGACCCAGGAATTCCACTCCTAGGAATTTACCCTAAGAATGCAGCAGCCCAATTTGAAAAGGACAGATGCACCCCTATGTTTATTGCAGCACTATTTACAATAGCCAAGAAATGGAAGCAACCTAAGTGTCCATCAGTAGATGAATGGATAAAGAAGATGTGGTACATATACACAATGGAATATTATTCAGCCATAAGAAGAAAACAAATCCTACCATTTGCAACAACATGGATGGAGCTAGAGGGTATTATGCTCAGTGAAATAAGCCAAGCCGAAAAAGACAAGTATCAAATGATTTCACTCATATGTGGAGTATAAGAACAAAGAAAAAAACTGAAGGAACAAAACAGCAGCAGACTCACAGAACCCAAGAACGGACTAATAGTTACCAAAGGGAAAGGGACTGGGGAAAATGGGCGGGAAGGGAGGGATAAGAGGGAAAAAGGGGCATTACGATTAGCAGATGTAATGTTGGGGGGGCACGGGGAGGGCAGTACAACTCAGAGAAGACAAGTAGTGATTCTATAGCATCTCACTACGCTGATGGACAGTGACTGTAATGGGGTTGGTGGGGGGGACCTGATGAAGGGGTAGTTTAATAACCGTAATATTGCACATGTAATTGTAGATTAATGATAATAAAATAAATTATATTAAATAAAATAAATTAAAAAGAAGAGTGTCTTGTAGTTTTTAGGGTATAGATCTTTCACTTCCTTGGTTAGGTTTATTCCTAGGTATTTTATTCTTTTTGATGCGATTGTGAAAGGAATTGTTTTCCTAACTTCTCTTTCTGCTTAGTTCACCATTAGGGTATACAAATGCAACAGATTTCTGTGTATTAATTTTGTGTCCTGCAACTTTGCTGAATTCAGATGTTAGATCTAGTAGTTTTTGAGTGGATTCTTTAGGGTGTTTTATGTACCCTATCGTGTCATCTGCAAACAGGGACAGTTTGACTTCTTCCTTACCAATTTGGATGCCTTGTATTTCTTTGTGTTGTCTGATTGCCGTGGCTAGGAACTCCACTACTATGTTGAATAAAAGTGAGGAGAGTGGGCATCCTTGTCTTGTTCCTGATCTTAAAGGAAAAGCTTTCAGCTTCTCGCTGTTAAGTGTAATAATGGCTGTGGATTTGTCATATATGGCCTTTATTATGTTGAGGTACTTGCCCTCTGTACTCATTTTGTGGAGACTTTTTATCAAGAATGAATGTTGAATTTAGTAGAATGCTTTTTCAGCATCTATGGAGATGATCGTGTGGTCTTTGTCCTTTTTGTTGATGTAGTGGATGATGTTGATGGATTTTCGAATGTTATACCATCCTTGCATCCCTGGGATGAATCCCACTTGATCATGATGGATGATCTTTTTGATATACTTTTGAATTTGGTGTGCTAATATTTTGTTGAGTATTTTTGCATCTATGTTCATCAGGGATATTGGTCTGTAATTTTCTGTTTTTGTGGTGTCTTTGCCTGATTTTGGTATTAGAGTGATGTTGGTCTTGTAGAATGAGTTTTGGAGTGTTTCCTCCTCTTCTACTTTTTGGAAAACTTTATGAAGGATGGGTATTAGGTCTTCACTAAATATTTGATAAAATTCAGCAGTGAAACCATCCAGTCCAGATGTTTTGTTCTTAAGTAGTTTCTTGCTTACCAATTCAATTTCTTTGCTGGTAATTGGTCTATTCAGATTTTCTATTTCTTGCTGGGTCAGCCTTGGAAGGTTGTATTTTTCTTGAAAGTTGTGCATTTCTTCTAGGTTATTCAGTGTGTTAGCATATAAATTTTCATAGTATTCTCTCATAATTCTTTGTATTTCTGTGGTGTCCATAGTGATTTTTCCTTTCTCATTTCTGAATCTGTTTATGTATGTAGACTCTCTTTTTTTCTTGATAAGCCTGGCTAGGGGTTTATCTATTTTGTTTATTTTTTCAAAGAACCAGCTCCTGCTTTCATTGATTCTTTCTATTTTATTCTTCTCAATTTTATTTATTTCTGCTTTAATCTTTATTATGTCCCTCCTTCTACTGACTTTGGGACTCATTTGTTCTTCCTTTTCTAGTTTCATTAATTGTGAGTTTAGACTGTTCATTTGGGATTGTTCTTCTTTCCTGAGATAGGCATGTGTTGCAATGTATTTCCCTCTTGGCACAGCCTTTGCTGCGTCCCACAGATTTTGTGGTGTTGAATTATTGTTGCCATTTGTCTCCATATATTGCTTGATCTCTGTTTTTATTTGGTCATTGATCCATTGATTATTTAGGAGCATGGTATTAAGCCTCCATGTGTTTGTGGGCTTTTTCGTTTTCTTTGTGTAATTTATTTCTAGTTTCATACCTTTGTGATCTGAGAAGCTCGTTGGTACAATTTCAGTCTTTTTGAATTTACTGAGGTTCTTTTTGTGGCCTAGTATATGCTCTATTCTTGAAAATGTTCCATGTGCACTTGAGAAGAATGTGTATCCTGTTGCTTTTGGATGGAGTGTTCTGTAGATGTCTGTTAGGTCCATCTGTTCTAACATGTTGTTCAGTGCCTCTGTCTCTTTACTTATTTTCTGTCTGGTTGATCGGTCCTTTGGAGTGAGTGGTGTGTTGAAGTCTCCTAAAATGAATGCATTGCATTCTATTTCCCCCTTTAATTCTGTTAGTATTTGTTTCACATATGTAGGTGATCCTCTGTTGGGTGCATAGATATTTATAATAGTCATATCCCTTGTTGGATTGACCCTTTTATCATTATGTAATGTCCTTCTTTGTCTCGTGACTTTCTTTGTTTTCAACTCCATTTTGTCTGATATGAGTACTGCAATCCTGCTTTTTTCTCCCTATTAGTTGTGTGAAATATCTTTTTCCATCCCTTTACTTTCAGTCTGTGTATGTCTTTGTGTTTGATATGAGTCTCTTGTAGGCAGCATATAGATGGGTCTTGTTTTTTTATCCATTCAGTAACTCTATGTCTTTTGATTGGTGCATTCAGACCATTTACATTTAGGGTGATTATTGATAGGTATGTACTTATTGCCATTGCAGGCTTTAGATTCATGGTTACTGAAGGTTCAAGGGTAATTCCCTTCTATCTAACAGTCTAATTTAACTCACTTTGTATGCTATTACAAACACAACCTAATCCTTCTTTTTTGTTTCCTCCTTTTTCTTCCTCCTCCATTGTTTGTGTGTTATGAATCATATTCTGTACTCTTTATCTTTCCTTTGGGTGACATCTATTTAGCCTTAAGAATACTTCCATCTATAGGAGTCCTTCTGAAATGCACTATAGAGGTGGTTTGTGGGAGGTAAATCTCTCGGCTTTGGTTATCTGAAAATTGTTTAATCCCTCCTTCAAATTTAAATGATAACCGTGCCACGTAGAGTATTCTTGGTTCAAGGCCCTTCTGCTTCATTGCATTAAATATATCATGCCACTCCCTTCTGGCCTGTAAGGTTTCTGTTGAGAAGTCTGATGATAGCCTGATGGGTTTTCCTTTGTATGTGATCTTTTTTCTCTCTCTAGCTGCTTTTAAAAGTCTGTTTTATCCTTGATCTTTGCCATTTTAATTACTATATGTCTTGGTGTTGTCTTCCTTGGGTCCCTTGTGTTGGGACATCTGTGCATCTCGATGGCTTGAGAGACTATCTCCTCCCCCAGATTGGGGAAGTTTTCAGCAATTACCTCCTCAATGACACTTTCTATCCCTTTTTCTATCTCTTCTTCTTCTGGTACCCCTATTGTGCGTATATTGTTCCGTTTGGATTTGTCACACAGTTCTCTCAATATTCTTTCATTCTTAGAGATTCTTTTTTCTCTCTGTGCCTCAGCTTCTTTGTATTCTTCTTCTCTAATTTTTATTCCATTTACCGTCTCTTCTACTTCATCTAATCTTCTTTTAAATCCCTCCATTGTGTGTTTCATTTCAGATATGGAATTTCTTAATGATTGATTCTCCGACTTAAATTCATTCCTGAGTTCTTGAATATTTTTCTGTATGTCCATAAGCATGTTTATTATTTTTATTTTGAAAGCTCTTTCAGGAAGATTGGTGAGTTCAGTGTCATTTGGCCCTTTTTCTGGGGTTTGTGAGATTTTGGTCTGAACCATGTTCTTTTGACGTTTCATATTTCTGTGTGGTGCTCACTAATGCGCAGAAACTCCAGTCTCTGGAGCTGCTCAGCCCCTAAAGTGAGGTTGGTGGTTGTAGGGGAGTGGAGTTGATGCCCCGGGGGAGGAAAGATCTTTTTCCTGATTCCCATCTGCGGTGCCTGTCTCTAGTGTCAGAGCCAGTGGGCCAAGCACACATGTGTATGCCTCTGTGCTTTGCATCTCTAGCTGTTGTAGGTGTGGCCTCCGTCTGGCTGGCCTGATGCCAGCGCAGTGACTACCGGTTTGCGAGCAGGTCCCAGCAGGCCAGGAGGAAGGCTTGGCAGGCTGTGTGTCACAGTGCGGATCCTCGGAGCTGAGTAGGCATCCAGGGGGATGGAGCACCTGAAGCTCCTCAAAGTTCCCAACCAGCTGGGCAGAGCGTGCTCAGATAACCTTGTCCAGCTCTCCCTTCTCCCGTGCAGCAATCTCCATGCAAACCCCACCCCTTCAGCAGCCCTCACTGCTAGGAAGCCTCTCAGACCGCCCGCCCCTCCTCTGGCACAGAGTGGCCGGGTGTGGATCCCATCCTCCACAAACGGCCAGAATGTCAGTCTCCCAGGCTCTCCACCTGCCAGAGCTCCCCAACATCCAGAGCACCAGAGAATAAAGGCTACCGCTCACAAAGCAGATCTCCAGGGCTAGGTGTTCAGAAGTCCCAGGCTTCTACCCCTTCCCCACTGTTTTTCTTCCTCCCGCCAGTGAGCTGGGTGGGGGAAGGGCTTGGGTCCCGCTGGATTAAGGCTTTTGTATGTTACCCTGTTTCGTGAGGTCTGCTCTGTTTGTGAGGTCTGTATGCAGTCTGGTTCAGCCTTCTTTCTTCTTGCTTGCTTAGGGTTAGTTGTATTAATTAACTATATTTTTGTACTATTTGTGGTTTTGGGAGGAGTTCTCCGTGTCACCTCTCACGCCACCATCTTGAATCTCTCTCTTCCTTTTCCTTTTTTAAATGTGGAGTTTTAACCTGACATTTCTGTATCATAATTTTTTTGCATTTTACTTTGCTTTTCCTTCTCTCTCATCCTTACCTCTTGACCTGGTTTCCACTAATCCACTTACCTTCTAGCCAGTCTTGTTACATAGATATTTTTGTTGTTGCATAAAGCCTTTGTTTTTATCCCCTAAATTTTGATTCCTTACTCAGTATTTTAATCTGGTTTGCCATTGAAGTTATCCTACTTCGTCCTCCCTAATTTTGGTGGTTCTTGCTGACGTTCATGGGTCCAACATCCTGGAAAGTTTCATCCCCCCTTTCTACCCAAGTAATTCCACCCACCTTCAAAATGTAGAGCAAATCCTGGCTTAATTATGTTTACTGCTCAGCCGTCTTGGTTACATATTTTTGTGTTTCTATGTTAATTCCTCAACTAGGCTGGAAGCTCATGAAGGTAGGCATGAGGCCTCTACATATTTTCTACAATGTTTAGCAAAATGTTTTATACTCGGTAGAGCTAGAGAAGGTATAATTAACATTTATGTAAGTGCCTAGCAGTTCCCAGGAATTGTTAAATGCTATCTATTTGTATAGAATGTTCACCTCACATTGATTATTGATATCTTAATAGTTTAATTCAGCACTGTTTTGACAGGCCATTTTCTAAACTCCAACAGGAACTGTTGCCTTACTTTGCATTTGGATTTTTAGTTATTCCTCCCTTTTATCCTTTTTTCCATGCTAGTTTGATGATAGAGGAGAATTGTTTTGAAGTTTAAAATGAAAATATTCTAGTCTTCCTCCTATCAGATCTCTTAGCCTGAAACTGAGCAAAATAGTGTCAGGTATTAAGTAGCCAGGTTACTATTTAAAAGTGAGAAACTTCAAAGTTAATATAGATGTGTACTTTGAGAATTATTTTTCATAATTTGTGAACTTTCGTTAATCTTCTAAGAAAAAAGTGAAGTTTTCTTCTTGGTGTTGTCCCCACAGAGAGCATATTGTAAAACTTTCAGATTGTAAATTGAACCTTATATTTTAAGTGTTTTCTTCTGGAGAGAAGGAGCTCAAAACTGTGACCAAGATGCTGAGGATTGTTGGTCTTGTTTCTCAGGTGGTTGGCAACACGACATCTGGTAGCTACAGTTACAGCATCCAGAAGAGTCTGGCTTTCGCGTATGTCCCTGTAAAGCTAAGTAAAGTAGGACAACAAGTGGAAGTTGAACTATTAGGCAGAAACTACCCAGCAACTGTCATACAAGAACCCTTGGTACTGACAGAGCCAACCAGAAACCGGCTTCAGAAAAAAGGTGGGAGGGACAAAATTTGAAAAAGACCTTTTAAAGGAAATTGAATTTTGGTTGCTTTATGACTGTACTCAAAAGTATAATTGGTTCCTGTGGGAATAAGGGAGATGAAGAATTCATTTCAAAATAATTAAAATCTCGATTTAGAATCTTAATAAAACATTTTCTTAACTCCTAAGCAAGATAGAATAATGGATAAGTGATTTAGTTATTCTTTCAAATCAAGAAATTTTAAATGAATGTTTTTATTATGCTATATTGTTGTTTATGAAACTCAATCAGGAAAGCATTTAGGTGCTGTTAGTATAGAATCATCATTATAACAGAATTAGAGGATGTTATATGACTTTAGGACATATGCCTATGATTCTTATTAGCTGAAAGCAAGTTAATAAATTATGTTTTACATAAATACAAATGTAATACTGTTGATGGTTTACTTTATTGGGAAATATTAGTTGAATAAGGGGTAGTTCTAATTTTTCATCGTGTATCTATGATGCAAATAGTGAAATTTAATCTTGATATATTTTATTCAGTTCTCTGAAATATTAATTTTCTTAATGATTTCTCTGAAAGCAGTTTTATGGGGCATCATTATTGCCCTTTCAAAGGTTGTTGTTAGAAGAGAAATTACAAAAGGGAACAGAATGTTCCAAAAGAAGCAGTACTTGTAAACCTTCCAATAAATAGGTTGTGCCAGTACAAACACAGTTTGAATACTGAACACCTCTCTTTGGGGAAGAATTAATGCAAGTTGACATCAAATGTGCCTTCTGACTACCAGTTCACAAAGCATTTGACAAAGCAGGTCAAACAAGAGCTTAGGAGCTGCCAGCTTTGCCCTTAGCACTGTGTACAACAAAGAAAAAATCCATTTAGAAATAATTCCGTGATATATTTCTTGATATTATTTGGATTTAGTCAGCTGAATAAATCAGCGTTTTTTTAAAAGTAGTTTACCATTTATAATTTTTTACATATGCACATTTCTTATACATTTATTGAACTTTTCCTAGGTGTATAAAGCTGCCTATAAAACATGATAAGACTGTCTAATTAGAATAGATTTTTAAAAATAATTTATTTTGGTATCATTAATCTACAATTACATATGCAATATTATCGTTATTAAACTACCCCCTTCATCGGTCCCCCCCACCAACCCCATTACAGTCACTGTCCATCAGCGTAGTGAGATGCTATAGAATCACTACTTGTCTTCTCTGAGTTGTACAGCCCTCCCTGTGTAATTAGAACAGATTTTAAAGTAATTTCTTAACTTCTATGTTTTGCAAAGGTGCCAAATTTACAGTTTAAATGTTTCATAAAAGTAATCAAGTATTAGACTTCTTTAACTTGTCATTCATTTCTTAGTATATTCTTTTACATGAGAAAATGGGGAAGCCCCCTTTTCAACAAACACTTCTTAATTATCAAGAATATTATCTTGGTGTAGCCACTATTGAAAACAGTATGGAGGTTCCTCAAAAATAATCCCATTTCTGGGTATTTATCTGCAATTCCAGCAATTCCATTTCTGAGTATTTATCTGAAGAAAATGAAAACACTAATTCCAACAGATATATGCACCTTTATGTTCATTGCAACATTACTTAAAATAGCCAAAATATGAAAACAACCTGTCCAATGATGAATGAATGGATAAAGAAAATGTGGTGTATATATACACAATGGAATATTACTCAGCCATAAAAAAGAATGAAATCTTGCCATTTGCAACAACATGGATGAACCAACGGGTATTATGTTAAGTGAAATAAGTAAGGCAGAGAAAAACAAAAACAAATACCATATGATTTCACTTATATGCAGAATCTGAAGAATAAAACAAATGAACAAACAAAACTCATAGAGAGCAGACTGGTGGTTGCCAGAGGGGTGAAGCATTGGGGGTCAAGAGGCACAAACTTCTAGTTATAAAATAAGTCTTGGGGACACAATGTACAGCATGGTGACTATAGTTAATAATACTATATTGCATATTTAAAAGTTGCTAAGAGTAAATCTTTAAAGTTCTCATTGCAACCAAAAAAATGGTAACTTTGTACAGTGACAGATGATAACAGGACTTATTGTGGTGATCATTTCACAGTATATACAAATTTATCAAATCATTATGTTGTATACCTTAAATATGTTATATTGTCGGTTATATTAAAAATATATATATCCCGCGTCTCAATTCTGCTACTAGGTGGTGGTTAAAGGCTTTGACTGGGATTGGGAGACCCTGTTTCTCATTCTCTGCCTTTTAGTAGCCCTATAACCTTAGGATACTTATTTACCATCTCTGGATTCCTCCTCTTCAAAATAGACTCTTTCAGAGTCTTTTGATACTATAATAACAAGAAGCAATAATGAAAGTACAACGCTGCATTTATGTCATGCAGTTAATATAGAGCTAAAACAGATCAACAAAAAGAACATGTAGATGAATATTAAATGTTTAAAGAAATCACACCCACAATATGAAAGAAGTCTACTTCCTGATTTCCTGACGAAAGTGTTCTCAGTCCTTCCTTTGTGTCATGTGGGGAGCTATTAGTCACCCTAGCACTTGCCTCCAGACAGTGGTCCGGGTACCAGGTTTGGCCTCAGCCAATTCATAAGCTGACCAACAACCTGCAGCCCAACCTGGCCACAGGAAGATGAGCTTAGTCATGTTTCCTCCTGTGGGAATGTGAACTATGAACCATCAGAGAGTAAACTGATTAGCACTAAAAGCTGATGATGAAAAGATGCTCAGAAAGGGAATCCTTGAAGCCTTGGGGGTTGTGAGTGCTCCTGACAGAGAGACCTGAAAGACAGAGTGAAAAACCAGTTCCTGAAGCTCTCAGCTCCTGATGGCTTATCACCCACTTCTTAGATGAAGACTCAAAAGAACCTCACTAAAACCACTAGCTGAAGAAAGTGAATCATAGGCTGAGAGAAGCCTCAAAGGAATGGGCCCAGGATTAGAGTCAGCTGTGAAGAGCAACAACCAGTGTGCTTCAAAGTACTCTAGTGGTGTCCAGAAGTCCGTGTCTGCAGCTGAGAGAAAAGCGTCCTCAGCAATGTGGTGGTGAGTGACAGGCGCTTTCTTGCCTTGAGCTAGGGAAGCTGCTTGGAACTGCAAAAGCACTTTCCAGGCAACAGTTTATCCAAACCTTTATGGGCGTGATGTTGCTAATGTTCACATCCTAACTAATCTATGTCTTTCTCCTTTTCTACTAATGGGAAAGGTGAGAGGGGAAAAAATTTTTTTTTAAGTATGCTGTATGGAACACTAAACAGCAACAGATTCAATTCTGGAATTTTAAAGAGAGGATTTTGTGCATATTTGAATTGAACAAAAGGAAAGGCTGGCATTATTAGGAAACACAGCAGCAGTAAAAGGAAGAAAGTTTCAGCTATACTTATAACATCTGTTAGCCAAAATCTCAATAAAGCAGAGAACCAAAATTCAAGTTAATTATTCCCTTCTTCTGATGAATCTTCATATAAAAATTATTATCCTGCCTTTGCTTCTCTCCCTGCCATTAATGAATCTCCAGAATAGTTCAGTAGTTTAAGAAGCTACCTTATGAATTATAATAGGGTAATGCATTACTTATATTTTCTCCAGGTACAGGTTTGGGGAGAATTAGGATGCTATGAAGCATAGAGGCAGTGGGGTGGGAAAAAGACTATTGAACTGGAAGCCAGAAGCCTTGCTTTTCCCAGTGCTGCTGCAAACCACGCACAGCCTACAGGATCATCTACTAAAGCCTTTCCTGTATTTGAAGTTCCATGAGTAATTGCTTTCCTTACTAAAGTGTTTATTAATCTACCCATGTTTGATGAGTACTCACTACAGGCCAGGCACTGGAAGGGCCGCGAACAGACATGGTGCCTGATTTTGTGGAGTTCACAGACTAGAGAAATCAAACATTTGACTAAAAAAACAATGAAAACAAAAACAGATATACATTTAGTTACAAACAGAGGCGCCATGATAGCCAAGGGGAGAGAACATTTTGGGAGAGGATGGCAAAAGTTCAGAAGATAGAGATGTCACGTAAGATAGAAGACTGGCAGGTGCCCCTCAGGTTGAGCAATAGCATTGCTGGTGTCACTGGCATGAACTGTTAGGGGACTGGTGAGGACACAAGCCGGACGGCACCGGAAAATGAGCTGGAGGTAAGGAGTTAGAGACAGGGATCATGAAATCTCAGGATCCACGAGCAGCTTCCTAATAAGATAGTTATAAATGGTGTCAGTTAAGAAGCTTCCAGGTGCAAGTAAGAAACTACCCAATTAACAGCAGTTTAGGCAAGTATTTGTTTTATTAAGTTGTGTAGCAAGAAGTCAGGAGGTAGGCTCTGACACCATTCACTGTCGGTTCTCTTTATTCCACTGTGCAAATCCTCCTCCCCACAAAACACTTTTTTAGTCTAAGTCCTTAGTAGTTGTGGTTATTGATGTTTTGATAATCTATCTACTTCAACTTAGCACACTTTTATTCTTAATAAACATTGTTTATTATCTTAATAAACATGAAAATTAATTGAGAGAACCCCTAGTTATACCATAGGCCCTAACACACAGACTCGGCTAATTATCCAACATTTTAACAGTAGATTGGAAATAACACAGCAGAGTGATTGTAAATACAAAGAAGCAGAAGCTGAGTTCTTTCAATTCTGTCATTCTTTGTGATTAATTAAAGTTTCTATTTATGTTTATTATGTTTATTATGAAACGGTAAATGATGAGATGTGATATTGTGTTCAGTAAGTGCAAATTTTAGTTCATACATGAAGTATCTCTTTGAATATCTTTCAAATTCAGATTTCTTCTCTTTAAAATTCATTGTTAAAATTACAGAAAGGATTAAGAAAATATAATGCAACACCAGTGGTATAATTTAAGTTACCTAAGTAGCTTTTTAGTGATTGGACAAATTATATACAAAAGAAATATTATATCAGACTCTAATCAAAGGAGCAGTACCCAGAAATTGTGGAGAAGGCAATTAACTAGGCAATAATAAAATCTGAGGGAAAAGTCATTTATTTAGAATACATAATCAAAATCTCAAGGAATGCCAACAGAGAGGCTGGTCTCCCTTGCTAGAAGAAATCAGAAGAGTACTGTTTGTGTCCCTCAGTCTTTCTCACCAATAATTGGGTACTCATTCTAAAGCAATAGATCAGGTAGTGTCAAAGTTTGTTATCATTTGGTCCTTTTCTCTGACTTTAGCAGGTGAAGAAAAATTTCACAAGTTTTTACCATATGTAATAAAAATATATGATGAATTTTCTGATACAGATATTGTGGAAAATTTTCAACTACAGAGACATTTGAAACTCGCTGTAACTGCTCCTAAAGAAAGACAGTACTACAATTTCTGGAGTTAATTGGAAAAGGAGATTTTTATGAATCTCTGCCAAACTTATCATTATGTTCAAGGCTTTTCCTAACTACTTGTATATCTGTTGCTCATGTAAAAGAAACTTGAAATTAAAAGCTTAAAAAATATTCTTCAACCAACCATTACAAAGAACACTGGACACATTTGGCTACACTGTCTATTAAATATCAATATGTGAAGAAGACTGATTTCAGTGAGGGTGCTGCAATGCTTAAGGCTTAAAAAAACAGAAAAGATGACTTTATTATTCACAGACAACAGACCATTTTATTATAATAGACCACTATGTAGCTGTATTTTCCTTTTTCAAAAATAAATCAATATAATTTTTAAAAACCCTTGCTTTTTTTGAACAATAACATTTAATTTCTAGTTTTCTCATTTGTTTTTTACTGGCATAATTATAAGCACAAAGTTTAATAGGAGAAAATTTTCACTCTGTCTTCCTGGTCATCCTTATTCATTTTATTTCATGATTATTATTTAAAAAAACAATTATGTCATATAAAAAGAGGCAAGATTTAAAACATAGTAATTCTCACTGGTTGGTCATCCAAGATAGCTTCACACCAAAGGATGACTGTAGACCTGGCGCTGGCAGGGCATCCCTCTCCACGTGGCCTCTCCATGTGACTAATTTGCCAGGTAGTTCAAAGGAGGAAACAACATGGAGAACCAGTGAAGGATGCCCTAGGGTCCAAGCTGACACTAAGGCCAAACAGGGAGGGCTGCCAGTGGAAGCTGGAACCAGAGAGGAGATACGCCATACTACTGAAGGTGCTACTCAGGCAGAGACAGGAAGAAACACCCTGGTTTCTCTCTTCATCCCACTCTCCAGTGTCTCACCAGTACCTTCTGTTGGCTGAAGCTAGCTGAGACCCAAGGAGGTAAAGGAACCTGGGACATGTACTTTGTGGGTCTGGCACCCCTGTTGTCAGAGCAGAGAGAGGAAGATCATGAAATGGATTGCATAGCAACTGACAATGACTGGCACATGGCACTAATGCAGTCTGCTCAGCCCTGGTCAAAGGGGTCAGGTCAAGAGGTGCAAACATGGCTACTAGGATGGAAGGAGGTCATAGGATGGGCTGACGCATTTAAAATGGCTATTTTCATTATTATTTTTAAAAAGATGGTGCATTACAATTTGCAATATGTTATTTAGTTTCAAACAGGAAACATTTTAATATTTAAATTGTATTGATATCTGTGTAGACCATCTCTGGAAGAGTAACACAAGTATTCCTGGGGAGGGGTTGAAACTTTTCACTCAGTGCCTTTTTAACTTAACTTTTTAAACAACTATGTACATTTTTCACTTTTTAAAACACTTGAATTAACTGCACTTATCTAGTAAGAGTAGGTTCTTATATTTTTGGTCGTACAATATGACTTATTAATACAGTGTTCACATTGGTTTGAGATATTTAAGCTTGGTTGGAAAGAGCATAGAACTGTTTATGAAATTGGTGTACAGCATAAAAAGTTCAGTACAGAAAAGATGAATGCAATTCAGCTGTTGCATATAATAAATATTGTGTGAGCACTAAGGCTCAAGCTGTGTGAAAGATAAAGGAAAAGAAAGTAGAAATGAAACAAAATCCAATACCAACATCCTGTTTCTTGACCTGCGTGGTGGTTACATGGGTGTGTTCACGTTGTGAGAGGTTACTGACCTATGTACCCTTTTGTGTTCTGTCTTCTGTACCAAAAATTACTATGCCAAAATTTTTTTATATGAGTGGTACTATCTTCCACTCTCTATTCATATCTAGAGGTAGAAGGTGATAAGCAGTGGGCAGGATGATGGGGGGGGGGGGGTTAAAGGAGTTTCAGTTTGAGTTGGCTGTAGCCATTCTTACCTAGACTATCACTTTTAGAAATCTGAAGAATTTGAAGAATTTTAGAGCTAAAAGAAATCTTCCTTTTTTAAATCTGACCCTTTTCCTCTACACACACACACACTAAATGAACAATAAACAAAGATGCTCCTTACAGAGAATTACCTTCCTATATGCCTGAAACCTTGATGATTCTTAATGCAGTGATAGCAGTGAAGCACTGATAGTAGTTATTGCCTATACCTTATGCATGTAACTACTGGCCACTAGAGGAAGTTGGTAAATGAACATTAAGAACACTCATCTGTAAGTCCAGTATATGACCTTACAGGCCTTTAAGAAGACCCCCCTCCCCCTTAACTGGATGTGGTAGAAACAAATCCATCCTAGATTAGTTTCCAAAACTAAATGTATTGTGGAAATAATTTAACAGCTGGCATGTCAAGTAACAAAGTTTGTGTATTCTTTCTGATGTTCAAGTCTATGTCCGTCCGAACTATGCAGGGTAGAAATGGAGCAATGAGTTAACAACAACCGCAATTTACCACATTTAGTTAGTGAACTTCAGGTTTTCTCTCTGAAGAAAGACCTTGTGCCATTCTTATCTCTACCCTAACCATTAAACATTTAGAGATAGGGTGTTTAAAATTCTTAGACTCTGTAAGCAGTATTTATCATATTCAATGACACAGAAACAAAACAGTTGAGAAAATTCATTGAAACACAGTCATCCTGACTTTTGAACATAGCTTATAGCCAGTTAGTACCATGCCAAGAACCAGGGGGCCTGTAAACCAGAGAGAATCAAAAGGCGTGGCAAAAGCATCTATGTGATTATCTTAGTGCATGGCCTTTGGGCTTTATAAACATAGTCACTGGGGTATTTATTTTTGAAACTCTGTTCTCACTTATGATGCATTTTACTTTCTGTTTAAATGTAAATTATGTTATTACTATTAATAATATTGTTAGATAATATATGCGTAGGGTTTAAAATTTAGTAGGCATAAAGGATATGGTGAAAGTTAGTTGCTCTCCTATCCCTGTCTGCAATTCCCTATCACCTTTTAAAATGATTACTGAGTAGCCTATAATTAATTGACCAGGCCCTATTATTTGCCTTTTTCTGATAAAAGTAAGGTGAAAATGAGTATCTTCATGCATATGATATTTCCCACATTGCGTGTATCTGAAGGATACATCCCTACAACTGGAATTGCAGGATTAAAGTATACATGTGTTTTGACAGATGTGCAGAATTGTTCCCCTCAGATTATACAAATTTCACTTCTGTGATTGATGTTATCAGAGGGCTTATTTCTTTATACACCTAAAGTAGTGAGTTATCACTGCTATCTGTGGTAGATTACTGAGGCTTCAATTGGTACTTCTTTTTTTGAGTGATGTTGAAGATCTATTCATATATTTAATAACCATTTATATTTCCTTTTCTGTAAACGATTATGTTCCTCTATTTTGCCTTTTAAAAATGGATCGTTGGTCTTTTTCTTACTCCTAAATTTTAACTACAGGCTAAATAGGATTTGTGTGGGTTAGAATGCAAACCAGATGATTATGTATAGTATCTTTTCTATGTAAAAAGTATACTCCACCTAACAATTTTTATACCCATATGTGAGTTTGGAGCAGCCTTTATTTCAGTCCTAATTTTTGCATCTTCTGATTGGATTGGCTTTTATTAATATTATATGCTGGGAAAAGCCTTAAAAAAATCAATAATTAAACTAACTCAAACAATAAAATAATTCCATATTTGGCAGAGTATAAATGATCATACAGAAATCAGTAACCTTCATGTCCACAAATAATAACCAGTTAAAAGGTATAATGGTAGGAAAAACCCCATTTCAATAGTAACAGAGGAGAGAAAATACTTAGGAATAAATTTAACAAGAAAAGCACAAAACCGATATGAGGAAAAATTTTAAATACTTCTAAAAGGCACAAAAGTAGACTTTAATAAATGCAAGATAACCTTTGTCTTTAGATAGGTCAACTTATTATCATAAATATTTCAGTTATCCCTAAATTAATTTGTAAATTTAATGCAATCCCAATAAAAATGCCAGTAAAATTTTATGGGGCTGGACATGTTGATATTAAAAGTTAGTATGACAAAATAAACATGCAGGAATATCCAGGAAAACATTAGAAATCAAAAGCTATGAGGAGTCACTATCCCTATCATATATTAAAACATATTGGAAATCCTGTGTAACTGAACTGTGTGGTACTGGTGCAGGAGTCAACACACAGATCCAGTGGGAAAGAACAGAAAGCCCAAAATACACCTAAGTAAATATGGAAATTAAGCATGTGATAAAGGTGGCATCTCATATCACTGGGAAAAAATGAACTTCTTTAATTTCTTTGTGAGTGGTGCTGGGATTACTGGTATTTGGAAAAAGATGAAATCATATCTCACATCATGTGCAAAAATAATTGCTAATGAATAAGAGATCTAAATGTGAAAACTGAAGCTCTACAAATAACAGAAGGAAACATGGTATAACTTTGGTATAAGGAAAGTCTATGACTCAAAATCCAAATGCAATACAAGAAAATACTGATGGATTTGACTACATTAAATAATAACCTCCATACTTGGTGTCCACAAGTAATAAAAATAAGTAAATTTGGCATGTCAAAAGACACCATAACAAAATATTTGACAACTGACAAGGTGGGAGAAAATATCTGGGACACATCACAGTTAAAGAGGTAACATCTCTGATATATAAAGAACTCTTAAAATTGAGGGGGAAAAGACCAAAATCCCAATTAAAAATGACAGACAATTCAAATTCACAAAAATGATGTAAAAGTGGCTCTTCAAAATAAGAAATGATTTTTAACTTACTTATAAGACAAATGCAAAAACAAAAACAAACACTATCCTGAGATACCATTTTTCATGTAAGATTGGCAAAAATTAAAAAGTACAGTACTTTTTAAGGCTGGTGATAGTGACAACTGGTACTACCCGTAATCTTATGGAAGGGGGGGGAAATAGAATTGGAAGTAGTCATTCTGAACTCATGGCTTTATAGCCAAACACATGAATCAATATAGTATATAGGTGTGTAAATGTATATATAGTTATGTATGTGTGTGTATCTAGTTCCTATCTTTGGTGAGAGATCCTAGAAACAATGATAGCCCACTTGCAAAGAGCACACCTATAGCACAGCTCTTGGTTTCCAGATGCTGTCCTCCATTTAAAGGCATCAGGGTTCCTTGTACAAACGACTGATTCCACGTTTGGGAAGGAAAAGGATAATACAAAGCTAGACTATTTCATTGTACCAAAAAGTAAGGGAGTGCTCAAAGATTAAAGAGAACATGCCAAAATGATACAAGAGCCAGACTAAAGGGGCTCCCATTGGCCAAATCAGAGGAAGTTTGAGCACTGAAATAAGTATTACAGCATTTGATTAAAACAAGAATCCATGAATTCATAGATATAAGCAAATAAATGGGTCAGTAGGCAAACTTTCCCCTTACAGTAGAAAGACAACTAATAAATATAGAAGAAATGATGGCATTAGAAAATCACTGTTTGGTAATCATCCTAATAATGACTGAAACATGGAGCATCAGTGAATACTGAAATTAATGAGCAAAAGTTTTAGGAATAACTATATATATATATATACACATATATGTGTGTGTGTGTGTGTGTGTGTGTGTGTGTGTGTGTGTATATATTCTCAAAGTATCTCCTCATTAAATAATTATTAATTCCAAGGGTAAAATTATAACTTTACAGTGGAGAAATTGTGATTAAATAATAAAGCAAGTCAAATTCACGAGGCATTGAGGATACATCATTCCTTTTGTGAATTTTCTGCACAAGCCCATAACCTGAGTCTAACCATTAGGAAGTATCAGACAAACTTCAATTGAGAGATTTTACAATAACTAGCCTGGATTGCACATTTTAAGTGCTCAATATATTAATGAAAAACAGAATTAACTCTTTTTAATAAACTTATTTGCACATTCCCATAGCATTCCTAGACTAAGGTTTTATTTGAAAATGTAGGACAGGAGACGTCTCAGTGCAGTTTAACTAGTTCCTGGAGCAGTTGGTCAAGGAGGAATTGTTTCTGCAGATAAGCACCCATTGTTTGGGCAATTTGATTTCTATCAGGAAGGGTAGGGAGCAATAGCTGTGGGGGAGAAGAATGCAAGGGTCACAGTGGGCAATTTTCGGGGCTTTAAGGTCTCTTACAGGGTCTCTAAATGAAAATTTCAAGCCTTAACAGGACTGTCAAACAGCTCTTCAAAATTATTCTTTTTAATTTAATGCTTTTAATTTTTTTCCTGCTAAATTTCATTGATTCCACCAGAGATGAAAAGTAGATGTAACAAAACTAATTTGCTTGGTGCAAAGAAAAAAAAAATGTATGTAAAAGGGAAACATTCCATATGTTAAAGGGATAATATTCAAAAAAAGATAAAATCATGACCCTTATTGATATAAAAATGAATACATATTAAAGATTTTATTTAACTCATTAATGAGAAATCTGGTAAGCTGTTAAAATCAGTTCACAGGACAATTCAGTGAACAAATCAGGAATATTAAAATAAATATGCCAGCAGAGCCAAACCGTTTTTTCCCCTTGGAGGTGGTGGTGGGGTGTGTGGCACTCCACTGGATAGATTCATTTACATATGTATAAACAAGAATTAGCTTCCATTGCTATCAGTCATCTACAATTTACAGAGTTGTAAAAGAAATCTATTGGAATCAGTGAGATAACCCGAAAGGATGCCGTGCACGACGTTTTACCCTACAACTGTTGACAGTCATTGCCACTGGAGAGTTCCAGGCATAGAATAAATAGGCTTGGATGGCAATGGGAATATACTGGTCAGAAGGGTAACTTCCCAATTCAGTGAGACATGTGGGTAAGGGAGTTTTTCCTTCCATCCACAGATTATTTCAGGCAAATTAGATACTGTATTTCTTTGGTTCACTAGTTCATTGTCGGGGAGCCAGCTCTAAAAGGTTCATACTTGGACAGGCTAATGAACTACTCAATGGCCATACAACATCCCAAAAACATCCAGGGCAGCCTAAGTAAAACGGTAAAAAGTTCAAAAGGGCACCTTGCAGGCAGTGTGTGTATTTGGCCCCCTTTTCGCTAGGGGTAGGAAGTGGCTTCTCAGGCCTAAACTGCAGAAATGAATCTGAAACTTCATCCAGACCTCTGCCCCTTCATCATCCGCCCACTTGGACGAGGCCGCGTTCTTTTGAGAAATAATTTTGCTACAAATGACTCTCCTAGGACCTTTAAAACATCACAGCTCACGATCTGGAGTCATAGCTGGGTTTGGGCACAAGCTTCTTTGTTCTGAGAAAGATAGGCATTAATTATAATTCCTAGCTGCCAGGGTTGTCGCGAGATTTAAAGAAAATGCTTTATAAACTGTGAAGTTATTATAAAGAAAAAATCTGCTCCCCTTTTCGGGTGCTACGATGCAGAGTTCAGCGCTGGTCAGATAGGAGACCTTCGGTCCTATCAAGCTTCAACTGAGCTTCGGCGCGGCTGGGCCGCAGTTCTTCCCCGCGGGCCGCTCCCCGCCCACAGCGCCCGGGCCCGGGCGGTGGCGGCGGCGGGGGTCGGGTGCACAGCCTCTCCAGCCCTCCGCCCGCCGCGGTGATCCCGTGCCGGGGCGGGGCAGGCCCCGGCCACCCAGTTCCTGCTTCTATAAGCGGGGCCCGCGGCTGGCGGCGCCACAGACGCGGGGCCGGCGCGAAGGATGGGCCCGCGCTGCGCAGCGAGAATGCCCCGGGGCCCCGGCCCGCGGCGCCCGCTGCTCCCCGTCGTTCTCCCGCTGCTTCTGCTCCTGCCGCCGCCGGGTGCGGGTGCGGGCGCGGGCGCCGGGGCCGGCCGGCCGCCCCACCTCGTCTTCGTGCTGGCGGACGACCTGGGGTGGAACGACGTGGGCTTCCACGGCTCGAACATCCGCACGCCGCACCTGGACGCGCTGGCGGCCGGCGGGGTGCTCCTGGACAACTACTACACGCAGCCGCTGTGCACGCCATCGCGGAGCCAGCTGCTCACTGGCCGCTACCAGGTGGGCGGCCCCCGCCCTGCCTCGGCCCGCGGCCCTCCCTTCCCGCTGCCCCGCTGCCCCGCTGCCCCGCTCCCCCGCTCCCGGCCGGCCGGCCGGCCTAGCGAGCCTCCGGGACGTGGGGCGGGCGCGGACATGCCGGGGCCCGTTCCGCGCACTGGGCCGACCCCGGCAGCTTCCCGCCCTGGCACGGCGTCCTCGCTCTTCCCGAGGCCGCCCGCCGGGCCTCTGCGCATGCCCGCCTCCGCTGGTTTTCCGCTCCCGCCTTTTCTAAAGCTCGGGGCGAAGGGGGTTCCTGGGGGAAGGCCAGCTGCGGGGCCCTGCGAGCGCACGGGTCGGAGAGGGCCCTGCCGTGGGAGCCTGGGGAGCGAGCGGGCACGGCGCGGAGTGGAGGAGGGGAGCCGGGAGAGCGGGCGGCGGGTTAAGAGGAACAGATCCCGCAGGGGCGGCTACTGTAGCCCTCGTGAATCCCGCGGCCATGGCGTTAGGACTGTTCGACCCTAGAATAAAGTTATTTTCCCAAGTTCTCAGCAGTCTTGGAATGAAACTTACCCAGGTTGATTTTTCTTGGCCTGCTGGCGTTCCTTTCAGATTTAACTTTGTGTTCAATGCCTCTGAGCATCTCTTTTTTAAAAAACTAAGAATAATTTTTTAATTGAAATATGGTTGATACACAGTACCATATTAGTTTTACTTGTACACCATAGTGATTCGGTATTTTTATACATTAAATCTGTCACCATACGAAGTTATTACAATATTATTGACTATTTTCTATGCTGTCCATTACATCCACATGACTTACTTATTTTATAATTGGAAGCTGTACCTCTTAATCCCCTCCACCTGTTTCACCCACCTCTAACCCTTCCCACCCAGGTAATCGACAGTTTCCTGTAACAATTAGTCTGTTTCTGTTTTGTTTTGTCATATAGTGTTTATCGTTTTCTGTCTGACTTACTTCATTTAGCATTAATACCCTCTAGGCCCATCCATATTGTCACAAGTGGTAAGATTTCAGTCCTTTTCATGGACAAATAATATTTAATTGCATGTATGTACCACATCTTTATTCATCTATTGGTGGACACTTAGGTTGCCCCCATATCTTGGCTATTGTAAATAATGTTACAGTGAATATGGGGGTGCATGTATCTTTTTGAATTCGTTTTCATTTTCTTTGGATAAATACCCGGAAGTGGAATTGCTGGATTGTATGGTATTTATAAGTTTTTGAGGAACCTTCATACTGTTTTATATAGTGGCTGCAAAAATTGACATACCCACCAACAGTTCCCAAGGGTTCCTTTTTCTTCACATCCTCGCCAACACTTGTTATTTCTTATCTTTTTGATACCAGCCAATCTGACAGGTGTGAGGAGATCTCTCACATTATCTCTCTAAAATTTTTTCTTTAAAAACTTGAGTTAAAAGAGAAAAGTATACTTGTAGAGAGTGTGCACATAAGGGAGATAACTAAGCATATCAAGAACATTTTCATAGTGCTTTACTATATTTAAGGTTAATTCTTGAAATAGCCCACGAAGTAGCTGTTATTTTTAATCCTCTTTTACCCATGAGGAAGTAAACCTGTAGAGGTTTCATGACATGTTAAGAATCACATAGCTAGAAAATGGCAAAATTGGGTCTTAACACTTTTCCTGCATCCGGTAGTCATCCCAGACCTATAAAATTGAATCCTTTTGGCTTAATCTGAATAAGATCGACATCTTTATAAGATCCTAATGTGAGTCTGACCATATTAAATACAATAAATGGGTACTAAACAAGAACATAAGCATACCTCCATATATATGTACTGTTTATTCAACAAGCATATTTTGAGGCTTTACTGTGCCAGTCACAGGGTGTATGCTTGAACCTTGCCCTCTCAAATCAGTCTTGTCCTTTCAGGTCAACCCTAGCCTCATCTTTTTCTGAATTCAAGAAAAGGGAGGGTTCACCTGCAATTAAGATTTCCACTGTGGTCTAAAGACTTCTAGAAACAGAAAAGATAGAGTTTCAGTATAGGACTGAGAAGTAGCTGTAGCCAAGGTTTGCAACAGGGATATAGGCTGGTTCCCTTCACTGTAAGCCTTAAGTACTTTCCACAGTTCTAACTTTGGCTGCTAGGTATAATCAGGAATCCCTAGTCTTAACACAAATCTCACCCTGAACACTTTGCAGGAGTAAAGGGGCGTTTGAGTGAAGAAGGGAAAGAAGAGAGGGTAAGGTCTGCCCCAAATAGTTCTGCATTTGCTCTGAAGTAAGAGAACTGAACTCAGATTGCAGAAGAATAGGAGGGTCATTCGTACCTCTAACTTCCTCCTTTCCAACAGACTTAAACGGGAAAGCAATACCACACTTCAAAAACTGGTACCTCTAATTGACTGCTTTTGTCCCCTAACATCCCTCCACCAGTCACCAACATTCTGTCTTGGAGAAAACACGGAGCATTTAGAGTACTCTGTGGTTAAGAAGTGAAGGAAGGGTAGAAACTGCATACTCCAGAACAGCTGAGAGATACTCACAGTAGCTAGCTAGCCTCCCTACATTTTGGTTGACTTTTTCCCCTCTTTTATTCTGTTGGAGTTCAAGAGACCCAGTTAGGAATTACCTTGGTTAGCAAGCATCCTCTTTTTAAAAAGTCAGTATTTCTGGGAGCACTAAGGAGCCTCACTGCCCTTAGATACTATATGCTGGTAGCATTCGGAGCACTTTCCATATATTAACTCATTTAACTCTCACAGCAACCTGATTAGTTAGGTATTAAAACTACCAGCCCTATTTGATAACAAGCAAACTGAGGCTGGGAGAGGGTAAGAACCTTGCCCAAGGTCAGAGGGCTAGTAGATGATAGAGCAGGATTTGAACTGGGCAGTGTGAGTACTCTACATTGCCTACTCAGAATTACTGAAAATGCCATTGCAAGAGCTACTTCAGATCTACTAAATCTCCCTACTATTTTTGGACATCCAGGTTATTCCTAAACATCTCAATGAAAAAAAATTAACCAATCACATTTCAAGTTAGGAATTGCCTGTGTTCAATGTAAAGTGAAGGTAGGGGGAGAGGTTTTCCTTCTGAATGGATCATTTGTGCATAATTTTAGACAATAAATGACATATATTGGCTATTTTTAAATTAGATACTTGAAAGAACTACTAATAGTCATATCTGTGAATATAGCAGTCATGCTTTTATATTTAGAGACCCTTACTTCCCATAATCATCTAACTTTGGATTAGAAAAGAAAAATGTAAAGTAATAAATAAACCTAGACTGGCTGATTAAACTGAATTCTCATGAAATTCTGAGTTCTAGTTTTTTAGGTTATAAAAGCACTTAGGGAAGAATCTGTTAGGAATTATGAGATGTGGGTCAATCTTTGCCCTGTCTGTCTTCAGACTATGACCTTGCTGGAGATCATTTTCCACATCTGTAAAATGTGGGAGCTGGGCTGAACTCTAAAGCTCTTTCTAGCTCTAAATTTCTTTGACTCTTAAGGCCCTTGTGTCCATTAGGGCAAGTTTCTAACTAGGCAAATGCATATTATACCCACTAACCCCATCTACTGGTAGAAAGAGAGATTAATCTTGCCCACTCTATGCTTTTACACATTGCCAAGCTATTTGCTGCTAGGAGCTTGTTCAAACATGTACATAAATTCAACCTTTTATATTAAGACATATACTTGTTCAGAATCCTTACATATCAACCTCTAAAAACCAGCATAATTTAGTGAGAAGTGCATGGATTTTGGGAAAGGGAGGGAGAGGGAGACTGTTAGCAGGTGAGATAAGTAGTTCCTAGTAAGTTCAGGAACTAGAAGTCAGGTGTCTGTACACTTAGGCTGGTGATCTTCCCAAAGTCCCATGATTCATTCACTCATTTACTTTTAAAATATTTTTTAAAAACCCTATATTTAATTAATTTATTTTTGAATAGAAAATACATTCATATGGTTTAAAAACTCAAAAGTTACAAAAGGGCTTATATTGAATATCTCTACACACACACACAGACAGACACATTCTGTTCCTTAGGCATCCAGTTCTCCATCTTTGGGGGCAAAAAATGTTATCTGAATTGTATACATATATGTTATATATACTATATATATATCCTTCCAAAAGCATTTTATGCATATACAAGCAAATACCTGTGTAGATGTTCCCCTCCTCTTGTATTCTTCACAGTTTTGTACCTCATATTTCTTTTTTTTTTACCATTCAAAATAATTCCATATTGTTATGTAAAGAGCATCCTCAATTTTTTGTGGCTGCATAGTATTTTGTAAAGTAGATACATCATAATTCTTTTAACTGGTCACATAGTGTTGGGCATATAGGGTGGTTCTAGATATATCAGAATGCTGAAGTCAATACCTTGTATGTATATCATTTTGTACATGTCTGAATGTATCTGTAGGATAAATTCTTAGAAAATGAATTTTTTGGGTTTAAGGGTAGATGCATTTGTAATTTTGATAAATACTGCAAAATTGTACTTCTGTAGGTTGTATCAATCTACATTTGCACCAGCAATATATAATATCACTTATTTTTCTATACTTTAAATTTCACGTACCATAAAATTTACCATTTTAAGTATAATTTATTGTTTTTTTCCTATATCCACAGGGTTGTGCAACTATCACTGTTATCTAATTCCAGAACATTTCCATTACCCCCAAAAGAATCCCTACAACCATTAGCAGTCAATCCCTATTTCCCTATCCCCCTGGCCCCTGGCAACTACTAGTCTTGTAAAACCTTTATGGATTTGCCTATTTTGGACATTTCATATAAATGGAATCATAAGGAGGTGTCCTTTCCTCTATGTTGTGGTATGTACTATTCCCTTTCATTGACAAATAATATTCCATTGCTGGATAAATCCAACTTTTTATCCATTCATCAGTTGATGGATTTCAGACTGTTCTACTTTTTGGCCACTGTGAGTAATACTGCTATGAACATCCATATACAACTTCTTAGTATGAACATGTTTTTCAGTATATACCTAGAATTGAAATGCTAGATCATATGGAAGGTCTATGTTTAACCTTCTGAGGAGCTACCAAACTATTTTCCACAGCAGCTGTACCATTTTACATTTTCACCAACAGTGTATGTGGGTTCTAATTTCTCCACATACTTGCTAACACTTGTTAGTATCTGTCTTTGATTATAGCCTTCTAGTCATCCTAGTGGATATAAAATGATATCTCATTGTGATTTTTATTTGCATTTACAAATATGTATCTTTTGACTAATGATATTGAGCATCCATGTGTGTCTTATTGGTCATTGTATATTGGAGAAATTGCTACTAAGATCCTTTGCCTTTTTTTTTTAATATAATTTATTTCCTTTGCCATTTTTTAATTGGGTTGTCTTTTATTGTTGAGTTGTGAGAGTTCTTTATATATTCTGGATACTAAATCTTTTCCAGATATATGGCTTCTTGCAAATATTTTCTCTTATTCTGTGGGGTGTCTTTTACTTTCTTCATAGTGTCCTTTTATTCACAAAAGTTTTAAATTATGATGTCATTCAATTTATTTGCTTTTCTTTGGTTATTTGTGCTTTTGGTATTATAGCTAATAAACTGCTGTCTAATCCAAGGTATGAAGATTTACCTCTGTATTTTCCCAAGAGTTTTATAGTTTCAATTCTTACATTTAGGTCTTCCATCCATTTTTAGTTCCTTTTTGTATGTTTTTTAAGATATGTGGCTGTCCATTTGTGCCAGCACCATTTGTTGAAAAGAATGTTCTTCCCCCATTGAATGGTCTTTGGACCCTTGTGAAAAATCAATTGACCATGGATATATGAGTTTATTTCTGGACTCACAATTGTATTCCCTTGATCTATATGTTTGTCCTATGCCAGTACCATGCTGTCGTGATTACTGTAGCTTTGCAATAGGTTTCAGAATCAGAAAGTGTGCAGTCTCCAATTTTGTTCTTTTGCAAGATTGTTTTGGCTATTCTGGGTCCCTTGCATATCCATATGAATTTTAGGATCAATTTGTCCATTTCTGTAAAATGACAGTTTGGAATTTGATAGAGATTGCATTTATCTATAAATTCTTTTGGGGAGTATTACTATTTTAACAATATAAGTCTTCCAATCTGTGAATATTAGTTGTCTTTCTATTATTCAGGTCTTATTTAATTTCTTTCAACAATATTTTATAGTTTTCAACATACAAATCTTACACTTCTTTGGTTACATTTATGTCTATATTTTTATTCTTTTTGATACTGTTATAAATGGAATTGTTTTCTTAATTTCGCTTTTGATTGTTCATTGCTCCTGTATAGAAATGCAGCTGACATTTATATATGGATCTGTATCTTGCAACTGCACTGAACTTATTAGTTCTAATTCTGGGTGTATGTGTGCACATGCATGTGTGTGTGTGTGTGTGAGATCTTTAGGATTTTCTGTATACAAGATCCTATCATCTGCAAATAGAAGTAGTTTTACTTCTTCCACCTTTCCAACCTGAGGGCCTTTCATTTTCTTGCCTAATTGCCCTGCCAGAACCTCCAGTACAACGTTGAATAGAAGTGGCAAGAGTGGTTATCCTTTTCTTATTCCTTATCTTACAGGGAAAGTTTTAGTCATCACATTAAGTCTAATGCATTCACTCATTCTTTCATTCAGCAAATACTTATTGAGCAAATATTTATGTCTGGAATTGTGCTATGCCCTGGAGATCTCCTGGTGCTTTTAGTCTGGTGGGGGTGAGGCGAGGGGAAGGAGTTACCAAGAGGGGGTTGAAGCAAACACATAAACAAATGAGTAAGGCAGATTTAAATGGCATGGCAATAAATGTGGGGAAGAAAGTAAACTAGATAAAGAGGCAGTGACTCAGGAAGTTACCTCCAAGAAGGTGATTTGGGAAGAGGCCTGAATGAAGAGAAGTCAGCTTGCCAAAACCCTGGGAAAGTTTAACACAGTAGGAGGGACAACCAAAGTAAAGGCCCTGAGGCTGGAAGGAATTCTTCCTAAGAATGAGGAGAAGGTCACTGTCCTGGAGCTGAGTGAAGGAGGGTGTGAACACATGCTAAGAGCTCAGAAAGGGAGGCATGGTCTCCCTGTACTAATACTGCCTGATCATAATAAAACATTAAGCCTGAACTCTACTTGTTGAGAATTTTCTTTAGGAAATACTTTAAAAGTTTCAAATATAAAAGATTTTTTTTTTAAGTTATATGTAAAAAAAAAAAAAAGATTTTTTTCCATCTGTCCCCAGCCTTCCTTTCTGTAGGTAGCCCCTGTTTATTAGTTTCTTAGTAGACTTTGAAGGCATGTTATGTATGTGATGAAGTAGATTTTGTATTCACTTTCTCCTTGTTTAAAACCTCAAGATCAAAAATATTTAGAAATCCTTCAAAAGGTTGAGGGATAGGACAGATCTTGTTTAAAGTTACAAACTTGGCAATGAGTAAATAAAACCTAGAGATCTAACTCAGTGAATGTAGACAGCAGTATTGTATTATAATCATCAAACATGCTAAGAGAGTAGAACTTAATGAATGATTCCAGCCACTAAAAAGAAAGGATACTGAAGTAATGTAATAGAGGTGCTACTTACAGTCATAGCATGAAATACAAATGCGTCAAGTTGACATGTGGCACACCTTACCTTTACACGATGTTATATGTGAAATATATTTCAGTAAAAATATACATGTAATAAGGAAGTTTATAAAAGTAGTAAAATAAAAATCAGCGTTTCTAATAGATTTGTATACTGCTTTTAGAATACTTGAAAAGACTAAATTTCCATATTCTTACAAATTGACTTTATTCAATACAAAATATTTGTTGTACTTCTGCTTCCTAGTATGCATTTTAAGTGTGGCTGTTTTCAGAGATGAGTTCTCCTTTAGATGGGATTGCCTTGCTTATCTCTGGCCTAGAGAAGCACTCGGTGTTGAACAACTAAATGAATGAATATGCTAAATACTTTACATTTGAGCATTTCCTGAAAGGGCTCTTAACTATCCTAACTGTGTAGGCTTTACATGTTATTCTAATGCCCTTGCTCCCTTTTTAAGGAATTTAAAAGATTAAAGGATAATGAGAATGGTAGGTCTTAGTGGGAATACTTCCTTCTAGGAAAAAAGTGAAGAAAAGTAACTTTGATGCTCAACTGAGAACATTCTTACCTTGGGAACTAAGGGGACCACTCCACCAGAACTTGTAAACCTTGGCAGAGAATGAAGCAATGAAAGATGACTCCAAGGTTTCATTCTTAAGGGACTTAAGCCACATTTTTCTTAATCACATTGATAAATGGACAAGACACTCCAATGGCTTTCACTCACCCCTGAAGCAGAACCTTACACAGGAAATGTAGGAAGGAGACTGTGTAGGAGCATCATGGGTAATTTTTGGCTTTTGCTTCAAGTTTGTTTTAAGAATGTGAACAGGTGTTAAAGAGGATTAAAGACTACAGCATGAGAGGTGAGACAGAAACTGCCTCCCAAAACCACACATAATATGACAATATAACAAATACATCAAATCCTGAAAGAGCAACAGGAAAGAAGGCTGCGGCAGATTGCCTACAGCTGGGGAAACCAGCAGACCTCAAGGAAAAGGGTAAAGTACCAAAGCTGTGATCTGGCAGGACCCAAGCCCTTCCCCCACCCCAGTTCAACAGAGGAAGAAAACAGAGTGGGGAGGGGATGGAGTTCTAGGACTGCTGAACACCCAGCCCTGGAGATCTGCTCTGGGAGCACAAACCTACTTTACATGGTGCTCTGGAGATTAGTGAGGGTGGAAAGCTAAGAGAGGCAGCATACTTGGAGAGACTGAGATTCCAGCTGCTTGCGGAAAACAGGGATCAACATCCAGCCACTCTGGGACAAAAGAAAGGTGGGCAGTCTGAAAGACTTCGTAACAGTGAGAAGGCTGCTAAAGGCACAAGGATTTCACAGAGCTTGCTGCTCAGAAGACAGGATAGGTGGGCCAAAATGTTCCAGCGCACTCAACCCAGCAGGTTAGGAACTTTGAAGAGCTTCAGGTGCTCCATCCACTGGCTGGTAATGCAGCTACAAAGCCCCCACGACAATAGGCAGTCTGCTGTTCCTTCCTCCTGGCCCGCACTGGGTTGCAAACTGGCTGTGCCTGCCATTGCACCAGGCCAGCAAGAGGGCAGTCCTGCCTGTGGCAGTTACAAGTACATAGCATAGAGGCTCCCCCCTGGGTGCTCGGCCCAGTGGCCCTGGCAGTGGAGGCAGGCACTGCAGCTGGGAAGCAGGAAAGAGATCTTTCCTTCCAGCAGGCACCAGGGCTGCTCAGCGGTGACCCTCGCCATCACTCCAGAGGCTGAGCAGCTCCAGAGAGTAGAGCTATGGGCACTAGAGGTTGCCACCTACAAATATGAAATGTCAAAGGACCCTGCTTCAAACCAGAATCCCACAAACACCAGAAAGAGGGCCAAGTGGAACTGAACTCACCGATCTTCCTGAAAGAGAGTTCAAAATAAAAATCATAAACATGCTCACGGAGCTACAGAAAAATATTCAAGACCTCAGGGAGGAATCCAAGAATGAGATAGAAACTTTGAAAAGTACGGTATCCAAAATGAAATATACAATGGAGGGATATAAAAGCAGATTAAATGGAGAGGAGATGGTAAAAGAAATAGGAATTAGAGAAGAGGAATACAAAGAGCTGAGGCACTGAGAGAAAAAAGGATCTCTAGGAATGAAAGAATATTGAGAACAAATCAAACGGAACAATTTTTGCATTATAGGGGAACCAGAAGAAGTAGACAGAGAAAGAGGGATAGAAAGTGACTTTTAGGAGGTAATTGCTGAAAACTTCCCCAATCTGGGGAAGGAAATAGTCCCTCAGGCCATGGAGGTGCACAGGTCTCTCAACCCAAGGGACCCAAGGAGGACAACACCAAGACATATAATAATTAAAATGGCAAAGATCAAGCATAACGACAGACTATTAAAAGAAGTCAGAGAGAGAAATAAGATCACATACAAAGGAAAACTCATCAGGCTATCATCAGACTTCTCAGCAGGAACCTTACAGGCCAGAAGGGAGTGGAAGGATATATTTAATGCAATGAAGCAGAAGAGCCTCGAACAAAGAATACTCTACCTAGCAAGGTTATCATTTAAATTTGAAGGAGGGATTAAACAATTTCCAGATAAGCAAAAGCTGAGAGAATTTACCTCCCACAAGCCATCTCTACAGTGTATTTTGGAGGGACTGCTATAGATGGAAGTGTTCGTAAGGCTAAATAGCTGTCACCAGAGGAAATAAAACCATAGTAAAGAAAGTAGACCAATTAATTACTAAGCAGATGCAAAATCAAATCAGCTACCCCCAAAGTCAGTCAAGGGATACAGAAAGAGTACAGAATATGATACTAATATATAAAGAATGGAGGAGGAAGAAAAAGGAGGAAAACAAAAAGAACCTTTAGATTGTGTTTGTAATAGCATGCGAAGTGAGTTAAATTAGACTGTTAGACAGTAAGGAAGTTACTCTTGAGCCATTCATAACCACGAATCTAAAACCTGCAATGGCAATAAGTACATACCTCTCGATAATCATCCTAAATATAAATGGTCTAAATGCACCACTCAAAAGACATAGAATCACTGAATGGGTAAAAAAACAAGACCCATCTGTATGCTGCCTACAAGAAATTCACTTCAAACTCAAAGACAAACACAGACTAAAAGTGATGGGATGCAAAAAGATATTTCATGCAACTAATACTGAGAAAATCAGGAGTTTCAGTATTTGTATCAGACAAAATAGACTTCAAAACAAAGAAAGTCACAAGAGACAAAGAAGGACATTACATAATGATAAAGGGGTCAGTCCAACAAGAGGATATAGCCATTATAAATATCTGTGCACCCAACACAGGACCACCTACATATGTGGAACAAATACTAACAGAATTAAAGGGGAAAATAGAATGCAATGCATTGATTTTAGGAGACTTCAACACACCACTCTCTCCAAAGGACAGATCAACCAGACAGAAAATAAGTAAGGAGACAGAAGCACTGAACAACACATTAGGACAGAGGGACCTAACAGACATCTACAGAACACTCCACCCAAAAGAAGCAGGATACACATTCTTCTCAAGTGTACATGGAACGTTCAAGAATAGATCATACACTAGGCCAGAAAAAAGACCTCAGCAAATTAACAAAGATTGAAATTGTACCAACCAGCTTCTCAGACTACAAAGGTATGAAACTAGAAGTAAATTATACAAAGAAAACAGAAAAGCCCACAAACACATGTAGGCTTCACAACATGTTCCTAAATGATCAATGGATCAATGACCAAATAAAAACAGACATCAAGCAATATATGGAGACAAAGGACAACAATAACTCAACACTGCAAAATCTGTTGTATGCAGTGAAGGCCATGCTAAGAAGGAAGTATATTGCAATACAGGCCTACCTCAGGAAAAAAGAACAATCCCAAATGAACAGTCTAAACTCACAATTAATGAAACTAGAAAAAGAAGAACAAATGAGGCCCAAAGTCAGTAGAAGGAGGGACATAATAAATATTAGAGCAGAAATAAATAAAATCGAGAGAATAGAACAATAGAAAGAATCATTGAAAGCAGGAGCTAATTCTTTGAGAAAATAAACAAAATAGATAAACCCCTCACCAGACTTATCAAGAAAAAAGAGTCTACACACATAAACAGAATCAGAAATGAGAATGGAAAAATCATTATGGACACCACGGAAATACAAAGAATTATTAGAGAATACTATGAAAAATTATGTTCTAACAAATTGGATAACCTAGAAGAAATGGACAACTGTCTAGAAAAATACAACCTTCCAAGGCTGACCCAAGAAGAAACAGAAAATCTAAACAGACCAATTACCAGCAAAGAAATTGAATTGGTAATCAAAAAACTACCTAAGAACAAAACTCTTGGACCAGATGGTTTCACTGCTGTACTTTATCAAATATTTAGTGAAGACCTAATACCCAACCTCATTAAAGTTTTCCAAAACGTAGAAGAGGAGGGAATACTCCCAAACTCATTCTATGAGTCCAACATCATTCTAATACCAAAACCAGGCAAAGACACCACAAAAAAGAAAATTGCAGACCAATATCCCTGATGAACATAGATGCAAAAATACTCAACAAAATATTAGCAAACCGAATTCAAAAATACATAAAAAAGATCTTCCATCATGATCAAGTGGGATTCATCCCAGGGATGCAAGGATGGTACAACATTCAAAAATCCATCAACATCATCCACCACATCAACAAAAAGAAGGACAAAAACCACATGATCATCTCCATAGATGCTGAAAAGGCTTTCGACAAAATTCAACATTCATTCTTGATAAAAACTCTCCACAAAATGAGTACAGAGGGCAAGTACCTCAACATAATAAAGGCCATATATGACAAACCCACAGCCAACATATACTTAACAGCGAGAAGCTGAAAGCTTTTCCTTTAAGATCGGGAACAAGACAAGGATGCCCACTCTCCTCACTTTTATTCAACATAGTAGTGGGGTTCCTAGCCATGGCAATCAGACAACACAAAGAAATAAAAGGCATCCAGATTGGTAAGGAAGAAGTTAAACTGTCCCTGTTTGCAGATGACATGACATTGTATTTAAAAAAAACCCTAAAGAATGCACCCAAACTACTAAAATTAATAGAGTTCAGCAACATTGCACGATACAAAATCAATACAAGAAATCTGTTGCATTCCTATATACTAATAATGCACTAGGAAAAAGAGAAATCAGGAAAGCAATACCATTCACAATTGCATCAAAAAGAATAAAATACCTAGGAATAAACCTAACAAAAGAAGTGAAAGACCTATATCCTGAAAACTACAAGACACTCATGAAAGAAATTAAAGAATATACCAATAAATGGAAATATATCCTGTGCTCATGGATAGGAAGAATTAATATTGTCATAATGGCCATCCTGCCTAAAGCAGTCTGCAGATTCAATGCAATCCCTATCAAAATACCAATGGCATTCTTCAGTGAACTAGAGCAGATAGTTCTAAAATTCATATGGAACCACAAAAGACCCTGAATAGCCAAAGCAATCCTGAGAAGGAAGAATAAAGCTGGGGGGGATTTTGCTCCCCGACTTCAAGCTCTACAACAAAGCCACAGTAATCAAGACAATTTGATACTGACACAGAACAGACCCATAGATCAATGGAACAGAACACAGAGCCCAGATATAAACTCAAGCATATGGTCAATTAGTATAGGATAAAGGAGCCATGGATATACAATGGGGAAATGACAGCCTCTTCAACAACTGGTGTTGGCAAAACTGGACAGCTACATGTAAGAGACTAAAACTGGATTATTGTCTAACTCCATACACAAGAGTAAACTTGAAGTGACTCAAAGACCTGTATGTAAGTCATGAAACCATAAAAGTCTTAGAAGAAAACATAGGGAAAACTCTCTTGAATATAATCATGAGCAACATTTTCCTGAATGCATTTCCACCGGCAAGGGAAGCAAAAGCAAAAATGAACAAATGGGACTACATCAGCTTAAAAAGCTTCTCTACAGCAAAGGACACCATCAGTAGAAGAAAAAGGCATCCTACAGAATGGGAGAATATATTCATAAACAACATATCCAACAAGGGTTAACATCCAAAATATATAAGGAACTTGTGCACCTCAACATCCAAAAAGCAAATAACCTGATTAAAAAATGGGTGGAGGATATGAACAGATAATTCTCCAAAGAAGAAATTCAGATGGCCAACAAGCACATAAAAAGATGCTCCACATCACAAATTATCAGGAAAATGCAAATTAAAACCACAATGAGATATCACCTCACACCAGTTAGGATGGCCAGCATCGAAAAGAGTAGGAACAACAAATGCTGGCAAGGATGTGGAGAAACGGCTTCCCTCCTACACTGCTGGTGGGAATGTAAATTAGTTCAACCATTGTGGAAAGCAATATGGAGTTTCCTCAAAAAACTAAAAATAGACCCAGGAATTCCACTCCTAGGAATTTACCCCAAGAAAACAAGTTCTCAGATTCAAAAAGACATATGCACCCCTATGTTTATCGCAGCACTATTTGCAATAGTCAAGATACAGAAGCTACCCAAGTGTCCATCAGTAGATGAATGGATAAAGAAGAGGTGGTACATATACACAATGGAATATTATTCAGCCATAAGAGAAAAACAAATCCTACCATTTGCAACAACATGGATAGAGCTAGAGGGTATTATGGTCAGTGAAATAAGCCAGGTGGAGAAAGACAAGTACCAAATGATTTCCCTTATTTGTGGGGTATTACAATGAAGCAAAACTGAAGGAATAAAACAGCAGCAGGTTCACAGACTCCAGGAAGGGACTAGGGGTTAACAAAGGGGAGGAGGGGAGGGTAGGTGGGGAGGGAGCGAGAAGGGAATTGAGGGATATTATGATTAGTACACATGGTGTGGAGGCGGTCACAGGAAGACTGTAGCACAGAGAAGACAATTAGTGACTCTATTGGCATCTTACTTCGGTTGATGGACAGTGACTTCACTGGGGTGTGTGGGGGACTTGATAATATGGGTGAATGTAGTAACCACATTGTTTTTCATGTGAAACCTTCATAAGAATGTAATTTAGTGATACCTTAGTAATAAAAAAAAAGAATGTAAGCAGGTGAGACCTCTGGCTGCAGGCGGGCGGTGTGCAGAAGGAGGGAGCTCTGCCTGAGGGCACCGTCAGCGCCCTGCGGTGTTTCCTCCTTGCTGTCAGTGCCCTGCTCCACTGCCCGCTCTTTCACATCCTCCCATGGTTGTCTCTCAATGGGTGCCTGTCCCTGTTCGTTTTTCCCTGGCCTCTAAAGTCAGAAGTGGGGCAAAGATGAATAAAGTGCTGAAAGAAATGGGCGAAATGCTTGGGGAAGTGTTTGTCCCAAGCTGGGAGTGGGCAACTGAGGAGTTGAGATAAGAGGAGAATGTAGTCCAGGGGCCATGGATGCCTCTGAAGAGAAAACACTTTGATATTTAGGGGGAAGAAGAGCATGCATTAGCTCCATACTGACTAGTCAAAGGGCCACCTCCTGTGACCTCAGGGATCTAGGGCAGGGACCCCTGGGATGACTTGTTCTGATAGGTCTTTTGTTTTTGTTGAAGCCCAGTGTCCTTCCTAAACCCAGTGGGAGTCAGGAAGCATTTTCCCAGAAGGGAAGGCGTGTCTGAGGACTTACTCTGCAAATACTAAAGATATTTTAAAGAAACAATTCCCTGTTTTACATATTTTACTGCACACATAATTGGAAATGAGGAAATAAATAAGTTTGGGGCTGAATTGAATAGGACCCATTGACTTATGGGATTTTTTTTGTTGATGGATTTTTGAGGTTTGTTATTTCAAGAATCACTTTGGGCATAAGCTGTGACTGTCTGTAATTCTCTTTGGTTTTGTTTCCTTAATCACATCACTTTACAAAAAATTCCTTTTTTTCCATATTTTCCTTTTTCATTTTGGGCTTTTGGTTGGATTTGTGATTTAAACAGAGGAAGGCACTGAAACAGTTCTTGCCTTGTTTATTCTTTTTACAAACAACATCCCTTTGTGGATTTAGTTAGAGATTTACACTCTTTGCTAATCATCACCAAAATAACAGTGACAATAGCCAGTTCTGCAGCCTGAGTTCTGAAGGACCAGGCCAGATGGCAAAGCCAGGCCCCCAACACACATAATATGTGTTCTGTAGCTCTTGGCTTCTGTAGCATAGGCAGCTGACTGCTTTTTAGAGGGCTTAAGGGGGGAGGGAGCAGATTCGCCACTCTCCATTTGATGTGTGGGGCATCTCCAGGAATAAACCTGAAGGTGGCATGAGTGGTATTTGACCGTGGTTAAAACCTGTAGTGTCCTGGCCCAGGGCCAGGCTGGAAATTCTGAACTTCTGGCTGGCCACTAGCATGTTCTGTGGTTGTGTTCCAGTCGTGAAGCTTCCCTCTAGACTCTGGTGTGTAAAGTGGAGGGGTACAGCTGCCTGTTTCTCTGAATTTTGAAGTACTGTAGCCAGAAGTGTTGCACAAACGTGTGGGCACAATGAGGGTATGAGGTTGTCGCGCACAGGTCAGACTGGCAAGTGGAACCTCCCTCAGGTCAGCTGGGCATTAGCTCTCCGGAGGTTAGAGGGGAAATAGCCATGTGTGCAGGAGAGCTTCATCTATCCCCTGGTGAGCTTACTGTCACTGTAGCTGAAATACTGTGCTCCGAGCTTCCGAATACCGTAGGTAATTTATCAGTAGACTGCCTGGACCTCTTAATGGGGAATCATAAGAGGCTCTGCTGTGGGAGCTGCCATATTCCCCTTCCCCCTGGGAGATTGGACTTTTTCTTTTAAGGTCAAAAGACTACACTGATTGGATCTTCTAGGTCATTGTGGGACAGAGTAACTTACAGGATCAGATAAACCTTTACATCTGACAGAACACACAAACACGTAAAACCGGTTATCTCACTAAAGAACCCAGAGACAAATCAGGTCCTTTACTGAATGTGCGGAGCTTTGCCGTTGTGGAGGGAATCTTTGATGGTCAAGCTTTTGTTTGAGTGAGGATTTGGTTTAATGAAGAAAAAGCAGCTGTATGTGGTAAATAGAGAGTAACTCCATTTGATTTTCATATATTATCTTTAGAACCCTCTCCAGTCACACACACTCTCTGAACTTTGAAGGTAGGTGTTGAATGGAATTGTTTGAGATGGTATTGTGGTGGTTATATTGAGATGGTTTATAAGTGGTGCTTATTTTTTCTTTCAGTTCCTGTTGGGGCCCCATGCGGCACGGCGGGGCCCTGTAGCTCTCTGTGCTCCCCACGCGGCACGGCGGGGCCCTGTAGCTCTCTGTGCTCCCCACGCGGCAAGGCGGGGCCCTCTGGCTCTCTGTGCTCCCCACGCGGCACGGCGGGGCCCTGTAGCTCTCTGTGCTCCCCACGCGGCACGGCGGGGCCCTGTAGCTCTCTGTGCTCCCCACGCGGCACGGCGGGGCCCTCTGGCTCTCTGTGCTCCCCACGCGGCACGGCGGGGCCCTGTAGCTCTCTGTGCTCCCCACGCGGCACGGCGGGGCCCTCTAGGTCTCTGTGCTCCCCACGCGGCACGGCGGGGCCCTCTGGCTCTCTGTGCTCCCCACGCGGCACGGCGGGGCCCTGTAGCTCTCTGTGCTCCCCACGCGGCAAGGTGGGGCCCTCTAGGTCTCTGCTCCCCACGCGGCACGGCGGGGCCCTCTGGCTCTCTGTGCTCCCCACGCGGCACGGCGGGGCCCTCTGGCTCTCTGTGCTCCCCACGCGGCACGGCGGGGCTCTGTAGCTCAGTGCCCAACCAAAGTGCTGGGTAGGAACTAGTCGGCATTTGTTTACTGCTTCTCTGCACATTACAGCTTCCTTACTTCAAATAGTGTTTAAACAGACCAAAAACATGTTTTTGGCTGTCATCCAGAGTTTGACTTCTACATCCCCAGTAATGCCATAAAAATGGTCTGTCAAATATATTCTCAAGAACTGAAAAGAACAAATTCTCTGCTCCATATGATTGTAGATCATAGAAACAGGCTTCAGCTGACCACCTGGCTCGATGCCCGTGGCCTAGGAAGACTGAATTGCACAGCATCCCTTGGCAGCATTTCATAGTGATCAGTCAATTCTCTGCATGTGATGGATGAGCCTTCCATTTAAAGAAATTTGAAACATAGAATGTATCTCCACTGGTGTTTTGAATTCCATAAAATATTATCTTTCCTTATCCTGCACTGTTGCCAGTTAATGTCTATTTTGAAGTTTTTGAGCCCAGGATTCATTTTACATTGAGTAAACTTCTAGGGTTAACCATGGGCAGAATCCTTCTGTGATTTAGGGTGTGTATGTGAATATTTCTTGAAAGCAATGTTTCCCTTTCCTGGCCTGGCTATTAGAACATCCTTATTATTCAGGATCCTAGCTGGAAGAGATAGCACATTGAAATTATGATAGTTTAGGGAGGGTTTATTTACAAAGGGACAATTTTGAAGGCTGTGGATGTGTGGGGGAAACGCATGGGGTAGTGCCTAACCCAGTGGAGCTGTTACTACCCTAGACCAGAAGGGAAAGAAGTAAATGGCTGTTACTGGAACCTAGAAGGAGAGAGTCATGTGGGGAAGGTTGCCTTCTGAATGGCCTGTGCTAGAGAGACAGAGCCTGGCAGGCTGCGGCCTCTCTTCTCTTCCTTCCCACTCACCTCCCATCAGGGCTCCCACCTGGCTGAACCCTGTCAGAAGCCTGAAGGCATGGAATCCTTTTCATTTGGTTCCCATAGGTCAGCTTCCTAGGGAAGAGCAGGACAGAGGGCAGAGCGTGAATGTGGAAGGTTTTCCGAAGGCATCAGGCACATATCCCAATGTAGGTGTCAGGTCATTCCTTGAAGAGGCATAAAAAACCTCAATAGAAAACTTCAACTCACTTTTATTTTTAAATAGCTTTATTGAAGTATGATTGACATAAAATAAACTACACATATTTGAAGTATACAATTTGGTAAGTTTTGATATGTGTATACCTATGAAACCATCACCACCATTAAGAGAGCGAACATATCCATCACCTTCAAAATGTACATTTTAATTTAGCACTTAAGATATTCTGTATGGTTCTTGGGAGGGTGTGGGAGGATAATCATGAAAGCAAGGTGCAATGCCCAAATCGTTGGCTCTGGAAAGGCACACCAAAAAAAAAAAAAAAAATGAAATTCAGGGCAATGTCAAAACTTATGAGAAAGCTATGTAAAAGTAGCTTGTAATAAATTAGAAAAAAAAGATTGTAAGTTTGAAATGTTTCGTCTCTATTTTTATCTGTTTATTGCCACATATTTAAAACAAAGTAAGACAAAAATCTGTGAATCTGTCTAGTGTGAGTAGTTTGTATTTAAGTCTGAGAAAGTCATCGATGAATCAGAATTTAGTAGTACTAGCAGTACTTTCGATACGTAGTTCTGGTATGAGTTTTATCTGATGTTCATATGCCCACAGCATGCTCCTGGGGGCAGGCCCCAGTGTAGATGTGTGCTCTGTATAATGCCACCCCATCCCTCAGGAAAGTGTGCTGAAATGCAGGTGAGAGGGGATGAGGCGTTATTGATAACAGTGCTTACAGTTACTGGCATGACAATTATTGAGTGTTTAGTATGTGCTTGGTGATAGAGCCGGGATGGGATTTAGTTCTCTGAGCTTTACGCCATCCTGCTTTAAATTATAAAAGCCAGTAAATCATGTGTACATCCATTTTTTTTGCCATTTATTAATAATTGCTTGCCACCCACCCAGCAGCTGATGGAGGCACCAGAGAGTCCTGGCCTGGGATGAGAACTCTCATTCTCAACCTTCTGTATCCCTGGAGCCCCGTTTATTCTAGGGGAATCAGGAGTGCCCAGTGCTAGGGAAAGCTGGCATCCAGTGCAGAATCTAATGGGAGTCCCCATCCCCACTCCATACAAAGAAGAGCATTTCTTGGCTAAGCCAGACAAGGGGAGGAAAAGTATGAAGTTTTAGGGGAGGGAGGGGCTGGGCAGACAAGGAGGGAGGGCCTGGGGACCCCGGGGTCCCCCAGCAGTATGTGCAGTGGCATCTTTCAGTACAGGGGCTGTGACAGGGGCCACACTGGCTTCCCTGCTGGTTCTGGCCTCAGGGCCTTTGCACTTTTTGTTCCTTAAGCCCAGATTATTCTTGCCCCAGATTTTTGCAAGTCTCTCCTACTCTCTCACTTTATTCATATTACTGCTTAAGTATCTCCTCCTCAGAGGAGCTTTTTTTTTTTTGCCACCCTCTCTAAAAATCATCTCTTTCACTTTCTCCCTCTCCTACTTAATTTTTCTAATATCAGTGATCACTATTGGACATTATAATTTCAGTTCTCAACCTTTTTGATCTTAGGATCTCTGCACGTGCTTAAAAATTATTGAGGACCCGAAAGAGCTTATGTTTATGTGGGTCATACCTTTCACAATTTACTATATTAGAAACTAAAATAGAAATTTAAAAATGTTTTATTTATTGAAAAACAGCAATAACAATCCAGTTACATGTTAATATAACTAACTTATAAAAAATGACTTTTCCAAAGCAAGAGAATTATGTGAAGAGAGTGACATTGTTTTTGCATGTTTGTTCATCTTCTATTAATAGAAGCTAGAAGATTCTTACACCTGCTCTGCATTCAATCTGTTGTGATATCTTGCTTTGGTAAAAGATGATGAAGAACATCTAGCCTCACACAGAATTATAGTTGGAAAAGAGAAGGTTATCTGAATAGCCTTTTCATATAATTGTGGATATTCTATTTCAATATTACACCAAGACTCAGTGTACGTGGTCATTTTTAAAGGCTAGTTGTTGTGTGGTCCTTGGACCCTGGGCATACCTGTGTGAGCCACTTCCCACCTGTGGGTCAGATGGCCACTTTTTTAAAGGAAAAGATGGTCACTGTCTTTTGAAATTGTCATTTACCTTAAGTGGAATAAGAAAGGCAAGCCATTGCTCTAATTATACTTCTGAGTAACTCTTTAAAAATTACCAAGTCTTGAAGGATTACAAAAACTCCTTCTAATGGAACACTAACTTCTAGGTGCACCAAAATTTTTGGAACACTTTTTCCTTGACAGATCCACCCTTTATATTATGGCTACTTTTTTGAGGTAGGAAGTAAAAACTTAAGCGTTTCTAGAATAGTGCTTTGATAAATACTTGTTGAAAATCTCTACCATTTGTCTGAGTGCTTTTATTCATTTTTTCCAATCCTGTTTATATCCATTAACTTATTTCAATAAATGAGGAAAATGCTTTTAGAAATATCTTTAAGTCAGTACAGAAAAAGAGTTAAACATTCAAGCCTACAGACATGTCCAATAATCTAGGGAACTTTATTCGCTTGTTCAGAATGTTTCACCATCATTAATCCATAACTTTGTTTATCTTCTGAAGATCCACACAGGTTTACAGCACGAAATAATCTGGCCCTGTCAGCCCAGCTGCATTCCTCTGGATGAAAAGCTCCTTCCCCAGCTTCTAAAAGAAGCAGGCTACACCACCCATATGGTCGGGAAATGGCACCTGGGAATGTACCGGAAAGAATGCCTTCCAACCCACCGAGGATTTGATACCTACTTTGGTAATGGAAATGCACATGTTTCTTTAACAAATTAGACCAACTGCAGTCATCTCATAAAACACACCCCAGAGTAATCAAATGAAATAACTGGAAACTTGGACACAGAATCTGTAGCACTGCCATGGGCAACTTCCTAATGGCACCTCTGTGAATGTGGCTCTGTTCTCAGCTCGTGGGAGTATGAGCCCACGGGGGCGGTGGGGGGGGGATATTATCTTTGCCAAGGGTACTAAATGCCACATTGGGGCCTTCGAAGAGTTTTCTCCCTACACATCCAAGACGATTGTACTCTTAGAGAACCATATTATCAAAGGGGATACAGACTGATTTTTTTTATTAAGGTATTATTGATATACAATCTTATGAAGGTTTCACATGAGCAACATTGTGGTTACTACATTCACCCATATTATCAAGTCCCCTCCCCACACCCAATTGCAGTCACTATCCATCAGCGTGGTAAGATGCTATAGAGTCACTACTTGTCTTCCCTGTGCTATGCTGCCTTCCCTGTGCTCCCCCCTATGTTATGTGTGCTATCATAATGCCCCTTAATACCCTTCTTCCTCCCTCCCCACCCCCTTCCCTTTGGTAACTGCTAGTCCCTTCTTGGCATCTGAGTCTGCTGCTGTTTTGTTCCTTCAGTTTTGCTTTGTTGTTATATTCCACAAATGAGGGAAATCATTTGGTACTTGTCTTTCTCCACCTGGCTTATTTCACTGAGTATACTATAATACCCTCTAGCTCCGTCCATGTTGTTGCAAATGGGAGGATTTGTTTTCTTCTTATGGCTGAATAATATTCCATTGTGTATATGTACCTGTACCACCTCTTCTTTATCCATTCATCTACTGATGGACACTTAGATTGCTTCCATATCTTGGCTATTATAACCAGTGCTGCAATAAACATAGGGATGCATATGTCTTTTTGAATCTGGGACCTTGTTTTCTTTGGGCAAATTCCTAGGAGTGGAATTCCCGGGTCAAATAATATTTCTATTTTTTGTTTTTTGAGGAAACTCCATATTGCTTTCCACAATGGTTGAGCTAATTTACATTCCCACTAACAGTGTAGGAGGGTTCCCCTTTCTCCACATCCTCATCAGCATTTGCTGTTCCTTGTCTTTTGGATGTTGGCCATCCTAACTGGTGTGAGGTGATATCTCATTGTGGTTTTAATTTGCATTTCCCTGATGATTAGCGATGTGGAGCATCTTTTCATGTGCCTGTTGGCCATCTGAATTTCTTCTTTGGAGACGTGTCTGTTCAGATCCTCTGCTCATTATTTAATCGGGTTATTTGTTTTTTGGGTGTTCAGGTGTGTGAGGTCTTTATATATTTTTATGTTAACCCCTTATTGGAAAATTTGTTTACAAATATATTCTCCCATACTGTAGGATGCCTTTTTGTTCTGTTGATGGTGTCCTTTGCTGTAAAGAAGCTTTTTAGTTTGACGTAGTCCCATTTGTTCCTTTTTGCTTTTGTTTCCCTTGCCGGAGGAGATGCGTTCAGGAAAAACTGCACATGTTTATATTCAAAAGATTTTTGCCTATGTTTTCTTCTGTGAGTTTTATGGTTTCATGGCTTACATTCACATCTTTGGTCCATTTCTAGTTTACTTTTGTGTATGGGGATAGACAATAATCCAGTTTCATTCTCTTACATGTAGCTGTCTAGTTTGCCAACACCAGTTGTTGAAGAGAATGTCATTTCCCCACTGTATATCCATGGCTCCTTTATTATATATTAATTGGCCATATATGTGTGGGTTTATATCTGGGCTCTCTAATCTGTTCCATTGATCTATGGGTCTGTTTTTGTGCCAGTACCAAATTGTTTTGATTACTGTGGCTTTGAACTAGAGCTTGAAGTTGCAGAGCATAATCCCCCAGCTTTGTTCTTCCTTCTTAGGATTGCTTTGGTTATTTGGGGTCTTTTGTGGTTCCATATGAATTTTAGAACCATTTGTTCTAGTTCGTTGAAAAATGCCATTGGTATTTTGATAGGGATTTCATTGAATCTGTAGATTGCTTTAGGCAGGATGGCCATTTTGACAATATTAATTCTTCCTATCCATGAGCATGGGATGTATTTCCATTTATTGGTGTCTTCTTTAATTTCTCTCATGAGTGTCTTGTAGTTTTCAGAGTATAGGTCTTTCACCTCCTTGGTTAGGTTTATGCCCAAATATTTTATTCTTTTTGATGCAATTGTTAATGGAATTGTTTTCCTGATTTCCTTTTCCACTAGTTAATCATTAGTATATAGGAATGCGACAGATTTCTGTTAATACAAATTTTGTATCCTGCAACTTTGCTGAATTCAGTTATTCTAGTAGTTTTGGGGTGGATTCTTTAGGATTTTTTATGTACAATATCATGCCAGATACAGACTGATTTTTTTTTTTTAATTCCAGGCGGAACCTGATACAAAAGTATTTCCTCCACAAAGGTTCAGAATATTTTTTTCTCCCTGTGGATTGTGTTCAAAGATTTTTATTTTTCCTGAAGATGGTAGAGAAGACTGTTTTCTATTGGCATCCTGCTCTGAGAGGTGTTTTTGAAATCTCTAGACTGAGGAAGATAAACCAAAGAAATAAAATGGGGGGATAAACAACAAATGGCAATAGGTATGATAATACGAAATAATAAGTACTTTATAGACTTGATAGCCTTGTAAAAATAAATGTGAAACCTAAAGCTTGTTTTGAAACATGCCCTTCCTTAACATGTTATGAACTGTGTCTTAATTAACACCTGTTTATCTTGCAGAGGCTATATATCTTTCTTTCAGGTTCTTTTCATATTGGACTTTTTGTCTAGCTATTTACCTATCTACCTACCTCTCATTTGTCTCTTCATTTATTTACAACCTGCCGTATTAAAAAAGGAAAACACATTTAACATAAAGATTTAAAAATAAATAGAATAAAAATTCAGGGTGAGTAGAAAAAGATGGAGTAGTTGCATAGCATCAAAGTGCAAACAAACTGGATGGCTCTTGGCAGGATTTACATTCAACACTGAGATTTGAGATTTCTTATGTCCAGATAAATTTTGAAAAGGGAGAACACTGTAAGAATCACATTTTTTATAAGATAAATGGATGTTCAGGAAGAGGAAGGCATTTTCTGGCTCTTAGATTTGAGAGAAATTTCTCCTTTGGGAGGAGGTAAGGTAGACAGCATTCTCAAAAACATCATTTTAGTTAAAAACGTGGTGGTTTTCTTGTAGATGTTTCGTGAGGCATTCACTTTTATTCAAGCTAGGGCCAGAGCACCAAAGGGCATTTCAGTAAAATGATTACATTGAGCCCAAACAGTGCAAATGAATTACACAGCTCTGTAGTGCCTTGTTGGCTGCAAGGTTAAAGTTGAGACACAAAGACAATCAGACATGAGACCACGTGTGCTCCACCCTGCCTGGGTCCTCCAGCAGGTATCATTCGTCAAGCATGGCATTCTTTCTGATGAACCTGGATATATCTTTAGTATCCTTAAATAGCTCTTAAAAATTTGACTTGAGTGTAAAACCTCTTTGCCATCTCGGATATTCCAGAGAAAAACAACAGCCTGTACATCCTTTGATGATTTTCAGTCAATCCTTTGCTAAAAGATGGGTCAATACCTATGTTCTACCAAGAAGAAGGACTATAGATTTTTTTCTTTCTTAAAGGCCAAATTATATATTTAAAAATTCATCTGGGCAAAATGTAGAAATGATATCTTTTTCTGAGAATTAAGAAGTCTAACCAGGATTTAGATGAACAGACAGAGCTTCTCATTCATATGGAATGGAGACTTGCAGACAAGGATCTTTTATCACTATTTTGACTTAGATGAAAAACAGTCAGCTGATTGTGGGGCTGCTTGCATGACTCTAGGAAAACAAAACTCATTGAATTGTGCCCTTTAAATGGGTGACTTGTATGGCATATCAATTACATATATCAAAAACTGTTAAATAAAGCAGAGATTTAGTTGTTCAAAAGTATTTTCTCATTTTTTCCCAAAAAAGCATAGTTTGCCATCTTTAGGCTCTAAATGTAAATTCAGATTTGTGAATCAGTATTATGAGAAAAGTTCTATGTATTTGCCACATGGTTGCATGGTATTAGTTTGGCCAAGTATGTGAATAAAGAGATTTATTTTGGAATCTTCCTACTGTAATATCTTTTTAATATTTATGTTTAGACTACTTTTAATCAAATATATCCTGTACATATATTCTCTGAAGTGATAGAAAGCTCATTTATAGATAAAGACCCTGAAGTGATATACTCAAGCTCTAATATTCAGTAGTTATTAAAAATCCCATATAAAGCACCAAGGTCCTGGCACCTCTAGCTACCCCTATAAGGGCTGAAATTATTTTAATGGCTATATTTCTTTATTACATATTAATTAGTAGTCATTTTGTATTTCCCTTTCTGTTGTATGGGCGGGAGAAAAGATTATCGTTTAAAAAATTATCTTAAGACCAAGGTATTCATTGTATTTAGGACATTGAATTTATTGAATCATGGAAAAGGTCAAAATTAATTAAAAATGAATTAATTTATTATGTAAGATGTGAAGGCTTTTAACTGTGATTATATGGAACATGCGGGACTGGGAAAAGGGCTAGGTCAATTTTATCATCTTCATTTTAAGGTTAAAAGCTGTATTTATCAGGTGATAGCTCAGAGTCCAGCAAGGCTTATTTCTTTTTTGTAGCTTTTTGAGGTGTAATTCACATACCCCACATTTCACCCAATGAAAGTGAGCAATTCAGTTATTTTTAATAAATTCACTGGGTTGTGACTGTCATCACAATCCAGTAGTAGAACATTTCCATAGCCCCCAAAAGAAGCCCCATGCCAATAGCAGTGACTCCCCAGTTTCCCTCAGCCCCTCCAACCCTAGGCAACCACTAACCTACTTTTTGTCTTTATAGATTTATCTATTTCTTCTGGACATTTCATGTAAGTGGAGTCATGTAATATGCAGCACAGCTTATTTTAGTATTTTAGGAAAATATGGAACATTTGCAGAAACAAGTCTTAGTTAAAAAAAAACATTTCCTTCCATGTTAAGTCTAACTTGTGGGATAGGCAGTTAATGCCATTTAAATTTGGGGTGGAATTGACATCAGTGCAGGTAGAAAAATGTGATTTCAGTGCTGAAGGTTTGATCTTTTGGCTGTTATGTCTGGAGATCCTGTTTGGAAAGGTTCGTGTCTTTCACCAGTGGGTGTCAGCATCTGACTAAAGATGATTCCTCCCAGAGCCGGTTCTGTAAATAACCTTGAAGCCAGTCCGCCCAAGGTCAATATCAACATTGTTTGAATTGTGTGCTCATTTATGTCATCACCTCAGACTAGAAACTTGTAACAAATCATATTAACTATGTGCTATATTAGCCATTAGATAGCTTTAAAAGATTATAATGTTATCACCTTTACTGAATTTGAACTCTTATTTTTTTAAAACATATTTACTTGGAATCCATGTTGCCCTGGAAACATCAGCATTAGCAGTTTTGCCAAACTACGAGACAGGAAAATTCAAGATGCCACTAGTGCGAAATCAGGCTGTACTAGATGGCTTAGGTGGTTAACGCGTGGTGCTCTCGAGGTGGGGGTCTTGGGCCTCCTCCTCCCTCTGGGGCTGGGCCCCTGGCTTTCCTCCACACTGGGTCCAGTCATTCCGCAGATGGCTTAAGGTGACCACAGGGACTATGCTTTCCTGGCACAGCTAGATGGCGCAGCCTCAGGGCGGACCTTCGCAGTCTCTTCTACAGCATTGAATTGGCTGTGTCCATACTGGCTCGTGGAAGCACAAATCAATGCCAAACAGTTTCCAATACTGAAAGTCTGTCCACAAGTATGGAGTGTTTTCTGCAGGGAATCTCTGTAATTAACAAAAGCTTTCTACTACTTCATTTTGGCTCAGGATGTAAGCGTCTCGTTTTTAAAATCGTCAGCCCCTGAGTGTCAGGCACAGGTCTAGTGCTGTGTATGTATGAAAATGAAACAATGTGAATAAAACACTTGCGCTAGGATGTAAAAAAAAAAAAAATCACTTTGAGAGTTACATGATAGAGCTTGTGTCCTGAAGACTTGACTGAGAAATGGATTTGAATTATTTTTGCCATAACATTTTAATGGCTTCTACCAAATATAGAGATGTTAAGAAATGGTTCTCTGATTGGCCTTGTTATTTGACTAGTCTTGTCATGGGTAATCAATTGCGTTAGGCAATTAAATGCTGAAACATTAGTTTGCTTAACAAGTTTTATGCTATGCTAACTACTTTCATCTCCCGTTTTTGTCGTAGGATATCTCCTAGGTAGTGAAGACTACTATTCGCATAAGCACTGTACATTAATCTATGCTCTGAATGTCACACGATGTGCTCTTGATTTTCGAGATGGTGAAGAAGTTGCAATGGGATATGAAAATATGTACTCAACAAACATATTTACTGAAAGGGCTGTAGCCCTTATAACTAACCATCCACCAGAGAAGGTAAGTCTTGCTTCTTCATTGATAAGCAAAATCATTTAAGATAGCATTTCTTCAGATGAATGTAGGAAAAGGCCACTGTTTTTTAGACAAAATTGAATAAATCCTAGGGGAGTAGTTTCCAAATTTTAGAGTACATCAATATCAGCCTGGAAAGCTTGTTAAAAATAGAAATTCCAGGAGCCCAACTTAAGAGTTTGATTCATTAGGTCTTGGGGAAATCATATGTCAGCATTTTAAAGAAACTCCTTAAGGGTGATTCTGACTCAAATGGTGCCCAAATCACACTTTGAGGAATATTTTGTCTATAGTATTTTAGTAGAAATAGGGTTTTCTATTTTGGTGTATTGTGTGCATGTGCTGTAAGTCACTAGTCAGTTGACTTTTTTTAAATGACAGGCTTATGTACAAGATGGGGTTTTTCATGGCAAACTTTCAGTTAAGACATCAACAAATTTTAGGTTCAGGGCAAGTCCTCTTAACTTTGTATTCCCCCCTTCCTCCTGCCAAGATTATTTAGGCCATTCTAGGTACTCTTCATTCCCATGTGAATTTTAGAATCAGCTGGTCAGTTTCTACCAAAAAAAAGAGTGCCTGCTTGAATTTGGATTTCATTGAATCTATAGACCAATTTGGAGAGAATGAACTTCTTAATATTGAGTCTTCCAATCTATAAACATGGTATAGCAATGAGCCTGTTTTCCACATTTACCATACTGAAGCGATTGTATATGTCACGTTCTGAGATCTTTTGACTTATCTACAGGTGGAAATAGAAAAGAGTCTGGATAGCCTTAAACATTTTTTTGTTAACCTAGAGTTAGCCTCATGAGCTAAAGTTTAATCTAAATTCTCTGGATTTAGCTTATACATGCGTTTAAAATTGTGTCACATATTTGTGTTGTCAGATATTGGGCTCAAAGTATGTCTTCATGAAGAACTGTATTAGCACACCCATGAAATTAGACCTTCAATATGACCGTGACATAGCGAATTACCAAATGTGCAATGTTTTCTGGTTCATCCAATTTCCTGCACTTTGCCTCTTTGCCAATACCTGAAGGTCCTCAGTGTGACTCCAGCTTGTACACCTGTTCAGACTTTTTACCTGGCTGCTGACACCCTTTTTGACATATTTCCTTCTAGCTCAGTGGTAGGGTCTTCTCTGGTATCTCTCCACAGCTTTGCCCCCCTTGTGGCTTTTTATCACTTTTATATGCTGACTTCTTGGAGTGGCCATGCTTGCTGTGGGATATGGAGGAAACTGGAACATTTTTTCAGATATGTAGGCATAAGCAGATTTTAAATCTAAATCAAAGCCTGTATTCTGATAGTTGGAAAGATAACTGCTAGATAATTGGCTTAAGTTCTCAGATTTCTTCTGTATGCTTGGCATTTTATAGATTCAGATAAAAACCCTAAAAACAAGGTAAGCTCCTAGGAAAATTGTGATCCTTGTTCTCTCCTTTGAGAATAGGTGTCATTTTACAGCTAAGCAAACTGGCTTAGAGAAGTTAAGTAACTTGTCCAAGGACACAGAGCTATTGAGAGTAGAATCAGAATTTAAACACATGCTGTTTAACTCTAGAGTTCAGTGCAGCTAACAGGCCTCCCTAGTTCACAGCTAATGTCCAAAACCAGGGATTATGAGCCCCAGTATGTGATTCAGCCTTATGGTTCCAACCCTGACAGTATATTGGGATCACCTGGAAAGCTTATAAGACATACTAATTCCAAATTATTGGTCTGGGGTGGGACCCTGTCATTGGTACTTAACTACCCTTCCGCCCCACCTCCTAGCAGTGATTCTGATGGGCAGGCACCACTGATTCTCCTCAAACACAGAGAGGCAAGTGCAAGCCATCTGCCTTTTACAGATTCACAATATAACCCTGCCTTAATCATTCAAAAACTATAATATGCCTACAATAAAAATCCATTCTCACTATGCAACAAGAGAGTATTCTCTCACAGTGCCCATAACATTCAGCATTAAGAGGAAGCAGCTGGGGTGCAATAGTTCTTTGTGGGTGGGCTGCTTTATCTGGTGTAGTGGGGAAAGCACAGAAACTGAGGAAAATGGGGCCCTAAGAGTTCACTGGCCATCCAGACTAGTGGTACGGGAATAGTGGTGCTGCTAGCTGACAAGACGGAAATTGCCAGGTGAGGGAACGGTCATTTGCCCACAGTCTGAAGCAGTACCCAGCATTCCCAACATCTTCTCAGTAAAGTTTCAAGTGCAGACATGGATGAGTGAAATAGTACTGAGTAATAGCCCCAGAATTTTTGTTTAAGGCAGTGAACACAGTTTACATTTTCAATTCTCAGTAAAATGATGCTTCACACAGTTCCAGTAGCTGTATTTCTCATCATTTTATTCCCATGGTGAATCTAATTCTGTGCTAATTTCTCAGGTGTTAGTTATAGACTGTAACTTAGGTAACCTGTTCTAAGATGGAAATCATTAAAGAAATACACATGAAGTATCCACAAGCCAAAAGCATATGGAGCTATTTTGTAACAGAAACACAGTTGGTGCCAGACTCAGGGAGATACTGCTAATAGCCCCTGCACATGTGATGTGTTGGGAAAGAATGTCTTCTGCCTTGTTCTACAGGATAATTTCCTCAGTACTGACACTACAGTATGAAAGTAACATATTCCTTTTGGTTAAAAATAGCCCCCCTCCACACTTTGCAGAATAAAAATAAATGTTTTCTCACATACGCAATCTACCAGCAGCTTCTTAAAGCAAATGTGAATTTCTAGTGATAGACATTTTTCCCTGGAATTTGGGAAGAAATGCCTCATTTTGGGAGTCTAACAGAATAACAATTTTAAAACATATGCTTTTTCAATTTTTAAATGTTTTAAATTATGAAAACATATTAAAGAAATGAAAGTAAGGTTCTTTTCTTGACTTAATCAGATTTCTTAGATAGGGTATTTAGAGTATATATCTAAGGAGTCGTATGACATAACACAAAAGGGAAAAGAACTCTTAGCATCTTATTAATATGCTAATAAATTTAGATAATGATGTCATACTTTCATGTAATATTTAAACATTTGGTCATGAGTCACATCTAGGATTCCATTTTATATTCCTAAGAAGCCTGAGAGGATTACAGTTAGGGTTGGTATAAAGGTGGCAGTTGTAACCAGGTTGGTCAGAGTGGCCACCTGGATCCAGGAAGGAGCAAGGAGAGAGATCAGAGCCCAGCATAAACCCAGAGATCCGTGGAGATCAAAGTTAGGTCCAGGAATCCAATGTCTCAAGCCAGGATGTCTGTAAAGTCAGAATGGGCCCTCAGGTCTCGAGTGGTTGGGTTGGATCTCAAGTCAGTAGACAGCGTAGGAATTATGAGCCCATCGCTAGGCTGGTGGCCACTTGCTTTTAAGCTAACAGTGAGCTGAGGCCCTGGTTGGCAGGTGTGGGACACTGGCTATAGCTCTTCCCCAGGAGGCCTTACGATATGTGGCTACAGGGGTCCTGGGTGTGGTCGGATCACCTCACAGCCCTACTTAATCGTTCTTTCCGCTGGGCCGCTCTGTAGTACTAAGAACAGCACTCTAATTTTTTTCAGCTTGAATATGGTATGAAATGTTGCACATCTGGCATAGCTGGGGAATGAGCTGTCTCATGAGTAAAGCTCACCATGTGGGTGCTGAAACTTGGTTTTGCGACACTGGATGGAGATGCTCTATGTTGCATCGGCCCTCCCTGTGTGAAATGGGCTGTACTGTACATCATTCTGCCTCCTCCTGGTGACACAGAGCCATACTATGTGTTTAGGCTGCCGTGACTAATGGCCCTCGACTTCCGCTTATGAAATGGGACAGAAAGATAACTTGTTTTGTTCAAAGAATACTGTGACCTATACTTGTACATTATTAGGCCATGGCTGGCCGTTAGTGCAAGGCCTTTGCGTGGCCTGTGACAGTTGCAAGACAGGCTGGGCCTCATCCCCCAGAGGTTTTTCACTTCCTCCTCTCAGTTATGTTTGAACTAAGAGAAGCCTGACCACTGGGAAAATGGGGGAAATTGCTGTAGTTTTATAATTTTAACCCCGCAAGAGTGATAGCCCTGTCTTTAGCCACTAAGGAATAATTATGGGAAGGATTTTCAGATCATTGTTTAACAAAGTGAGTAGAATGAGTTCCATACTGAATATTTGTAAGACCCTTTATGGATAATCCCAGAACCGTTATTTTTTTCCCTGGTATGCTTGTAAGAATTCTCCCCTGCCCTCCTGCCATCACCACCAGGAATCACTTGCTGGCTGGGAATAGCCTGCCCTCTTTCCCCTTTCCCTCCTTCACCATGTGGGTGGCTGGGTTGCTGCCGATGACCTGCACAGGCACATCTTCTTGAGCAGAGAGCTCCTTCTCTCCTTTCTCCAGCCCTGCCCACTGTAGAGAATCCAGACCAGGGTCACAAACTCTGATGTTTACAAGAGCCAGGCTGCTACCTGAATAAGTGAAGCTGCTCGGATAGAGCAGTGGGGAGTCTCTAGAAAACTGGAGAGCACGGGGGAGTGGGGTCTCTGTTTTACATGCTGCTGTCATTTGTTACCAGGTGGAGTATGGGCATGGACTTGTCAGGAGTTCTGAGTTTTCAAGAAAATAAAAAGCCAAACAAAACAGATTTTTTCATGTCATATCTCCCTATTTTTAAAACTTTATACAGACTGCAAATGGCTGTAGCCTTTCAGTTTTTAGTCCTGACCCCATCCAGACCTTGGCTGCTGGTGGGGTTGGCTTGCTCTAGTTCTGAAGAGCCAGACGGCTGCCCCCCTGCAGACATGCACCACAGGGCCAGGTCACCAATGCTCCTTCACATCCTTTCCCCTTCCACCACCTCATCCCAGGGTCCTTCCCTGCCCCCTGGGCGGGCAAGTGCTGGCATCTCCTTCACTGTGGTCTGGAGGAACGTGGAAGTTTGGGTGGAACTTGTGGGGCTGGAGTGGGAAGTGTGTGTGTTGAGGGGAAATGGAGGCAGAGTGAAAGCAGTGTCAAGGCTGGTATTATCTTTGAAGTTGGAATTTGGAGTGTTTTCCCATGGAAATAATGTACAAATGAAGCATAGGTTCTACACTATTATGGTTTTCATTCTGTCACCTATATCCTTAGTTCAATAGGTTTTAAAACTATGACTATGCTATTTAACAGCTGTTTTTAACATTTTAGTTTTGGGGGAAAGATATTTCCAAGTTGCAAAGATCTGAACAATTTTGTGGGTGTCTGTTGGGGTCTCTATCAGTATACTCGTTACTCTGTCACAGGGATATATAACATGTAATTTGAAGCAATTTATCAACAGTAATGAAGATGAAATATGGGCTTCTTCTCCCAGGCTGCTTTCTAGCTACTCTCCATTTGCTTATGAGTTTTAAATACCTCAGACACTTAAACAGAATTATATTTTTATTCTTGAGTTGAACCAGTTGTCTCTTTGAGGGTTTTCAACTCATTAAAGAATTCTGCAGGAGCCCAATGAAGAGAGGGCCTCCAGAAAGTCTCATTAAAAAGGAAAGGCTGGGCAGGGATTCTGGGAGATGGCGGCATGAGCAGGGCGGCAGAAATCTCCTCCCAAAACCATATATATTTGTGAAAATACAACAAATACAACTATTCCTAAAAGAGAGACCAGAAGATGCAGTACAACAGCCAGGCTACAGCTACATCTGCAAGAACTCAGTGCCTCACGAAGCGGGTAAGATACAAAGCCGTGACCTGGTGGAACCCAAGCACTCCCCCACCCAAGCTCACTGCGGGAGGAAAAGAATCAGAGTGGGGAGGGAGTGGAAGCACAGGACTACTAAATAACCAGCCCTGGTGATCTGCATCGGGAGCACAGACACACATCGCATGGTGTGTTGGAGATTTAGAGAAATGGAAGGGCAGGATCCGAGACGGAGACTGCAAGCGGGTCCCCACAGCCAGCTCCCCTGGGACAAAAGAAAAGCGGGCGCTTTTTTAAAAGTCTTAAAGAGACAAGGGCCCAATAACAGAACAAAATCGACCCAGCGCACTCACCTAGCAGGCTGGGAATCTTGAGGAATTTTGGGCCCCCTAACTGGCTACCAGGTAAAGCAAACCCGCCGAAGCCCCTCACAGTGATAAGCAGCCTGCCATTCATTCGCACTGGCCGCAGCCACAAACAGTCCAGTGGATCCGCCACAACTGCAGAACACTGGGAGAGCAGCCCCGCCCACAGCAGCCACACAGAATCTCCTCCCGGCAGACACGCAGCTAATCAGGAAGGGCCGCAGAAACCACAGCAAGGTCTGGAAGGCCCCAAGGGGCAAAGAACGCACCCGTTATAAATATATATGCACCCAACACAGGAGCGCCAGCATATGTGAGACAAATACTAACAGAATTAAAGGAGGAAATAGACAGCAATGCATACATCTTAGGAGACTTCAACACACCACTCACTCCAGAGGACAGAGCAACCACACAGAAAATAAGTAAAGACACAGAGGCACTGAACAACACACAAGAACAGATGGACCTAACAGACATCTACAGAACTCTACACCCAAAAGCAACAGGATACACATTCTTCTCAAGTGCACATGGAACATTTTCCAGAATAGACCACATACTAGGCCACAAAAAGAACCTCAGTAATTTCAAAAATATTGAAATCCTACCAACCAACTTCTCAGATCACCAAGGTATAAAACTAGAAATAAATTTTAGAAAGAAATCAAAAAGGCTCACAAATACATGGAGACTTAACAACACTCTCCTAATTAATCAATGGGTTAACGACCAAATCAAAACAGAAATCAAAGAATATATGGAGACTAATGACAACAACAACACAAAGCCACAACTTCTGTGGGACGCAGCAAAGGCAGTTCTAAGAGGAAAGTATATTGCAATCCAGGCCTATTTAAAGAAGGAAGAACATTCTCAAATGAATAGTCTAAAGACACAATTACAGAAATTGGAAAAAGAAGAACAAATGAGGCCCAAAGTCACCAGAAGGAGGGACATAATAAAGATTAGAGAAGAAATAAATAAAATTGAGAAGAATGAAACAATAGAAAAAATCAATAAAACCAAGAGCTGGTTCTTTGAAAAAATAAACAAAATAGATAAACCCCTAGCCAGACTCATTAAGAGAAAAAGAGAATCTACACACATAAACACAATCAGAAATGAGAAAGGAAAAATCACGACGGACCCCACAGAAATACAAAGAATCATAAGAGAATATTATGAGAACCTATATGCTAACAAGCTGGAAAACATAGAAGAAATGAACAACTTCTTAGAAAAATACAGCCTTCCAAGACTGACCAAGCAAGAAACAGAAAAACTAAACAGACCAATCACCAGCGATGAAATCGAATTGGTAATCAAAAAACTACCCAAGAACAAAACCCCCGGGCCTGATGGATTCACCTCTGAATTCTACCAGACATATAGAGAAGAAATAACACCGATTCTCCTTAAAGTTTTCCAAAAAATAGAAGAGGAGGGAATACTTCCAAACTCATTCTATGAAGCCAGCATCACTCTAATACCAAAACCGGGCAAAGACCTCACCAAAAAAGAAAATTACAGACCAATATCCCTGATGAACGTAGATGCAAAAATACTCAACAAAATATTAGCAAACCGAATTCAAAAATACATCAAGAGGATCATACACCATGATCAAGTGGGATTCATCCCAGGGATGCAAGGATGGTACAACATTCGAAAATCCATCAACATCATCCACCACATCAACAAAAAGAAGAACAAAAACCACATGATCATCTCCATAGATGCTGAAAAAGCATTTGACAAAATTCAGCATCCATTCCTGATTAAAACTCTCAACAAAATGGGTATAGACGGCAAGTACCTCAACATCATAAAGGCTATATATGACAAACCCACAGCTAACATCATACTTAACGGCGAGACGCTGAAAGCTTTTCATCTAAGATCAGGAACAAGACAAGGATGCCCACTCTCTCCACTGTTATTCAACATAGTACTGGAGGTCCTAGCCACAGCAATCAGACAAAACAAAGACATACAAGGCATCCAGATTGGTAAAGAAGAAGTCAAATTGTCACTATTTGCAGATGACATGATACTGTACATAAAAAACCCTAAAGACTCCATTCCAAAACTACTAGAACTAATATCTGAATTCAGCAAAGTTGCAGGATACAAAATTAACACACAGAAATCTGTTGCTTTCCTATACACTAATGATGAACTAACAGAAAGAGAAATCAGAAAAACAATTCCATTCACAATTGCATCAAAAAGAATAAAATACCTAGGAATAAACCTAACGAAGGAAGTGAAAGACCTGTACTCTGAAAACTACAAGACACTCCTAAGAGAAATTAAAGAGGACACTAACAAATGGAAATGCATCCCATGCTCTTGGCTAGGAAGAATAAATATTGTCAAAATGGCTATACTACCTAAAGCAATCTACAGATTCAATGCAATCCCTATCAAACTACCAACAGCTTTCTTCAATGAACTGGAACAAATAATTCTAAAATTCATATGGAACCACAAAAGACCCCGAATAGCCAAAGCAATCCTGAGAAGGAGGAATAAAACAGGGGGAATTACACTCCCTGACTTCAAGCTCTACTACAAAGCCACAGTAATCAAGACAATTTGGTATTGGCACAAAAACAGACCCACAGACCAGTGGAACAGAATAGAAAATCCAAACATTAACCCAAACATATACAGTCAATTAATATTTGATAAAAGTGCCTTGGATATACAATGGGGAGATGACAGCCTCTTCAGCAGCTGGTGTTGGAAAAACTGGACAGCTACATGTAAGAGAATGAAACTGGACTACTGTCTAGCCCCATACACAAAGGTAAACTCAAGGTGGATCAAAGACCTGAATGTAAGTCATGAAACCATAAAACTCTTAGAAAAAAACATAGGCAAAAATCTCTTGGACATAAACATGAGCAACTTCTTCATGAACATATATCCCCGGGCAAGGGAAACAAAAGCAAAAATGAACAAGTGGGACTATATCAAGCTGAAAAGCTTCTGTACAGCAAAGGACACCATCAGTAGAACAAAAAGACATCCTACAGTATGGGAGAATATATTTATAAAAAAGTATCTGATAAAGGGTTGATATCCAAAATATATAAAGAACGCATGCACCTTAACAAACAGAAAGCAAATAATCCAATTAAGAAATGGGCAGATGACATGAATAGGCACTTCTCCAAAGAAGAAATTCAGATGGCCAACAGGCACATGAAAAGATGCTCCACATCGCTAATCATCAGAGAAATGCAGATTAAAACCACAATGAGATATCACCTCACACCAGTGAGGATGGCCAACATCCAAAACACAAACAACAACAAATGTTGGCGAGGATGTGGAGAAAAGAGAACCCTCCTACACTGCTGGTGGGAATGCAAATTAGTTCAACCATTGTGTAAAGCAGTAGGGAGGTTCCTCAAAAAACTCAAAATAGAAATACCATTTGACCCAGGAATTCCACTCCTAGGAATTTACCCTAAGAATGCAGCAGCCCAATTTGAAAAGGAAAGATGCACCCCTATGTTTATTGCAGCACTATTTACAATAGCCAAGAAATGGAAGCAACCTAAGTGTCCATCAGTAGATGAATGGATAAAGAAGATGTGGTACATATACACAATGGAATATTATTCAGCCATAAGAAGAAAAGAAATACTACCATTTGCAACAACATGGATGGAGCTAGAGTGTATTATGCTCAGTGAAATAAGCCAAGCCGAAAAAGACAAGTATCAAATGATTTCACTCATATGTGGAGTATAAGAACAAAGAAAAAATACTGAAGGAACAAAACAGCAGCGACTCACAGAACCCAAGAACGGACTAATAGTTACCAAAGGGAAAGGGACTGGGGAAAATGGGCGGGAAGGGAGGGATAAGAGGGAAAAGGGGGCATTACGATTAGCAGATATATTGTTGGAGGGGCACGGGTAGGGCAGTACAACTCAGAGAAGACAAGTAGTGATTCTATAGCATCTCATTACGCTGATGGACAGTGATTGTAATGGCGTTGGTGGGGGGGACCTGATGAAGGGGTAGTTTAATAACCATAATATTGTACATGTAATTGTAGATTAATGATAATAAAATAAATTATATTAAAAAAATAAAAATAAAATGCTAAAAAAAAAAAAAAAGAACGCACCCAGTGTGGCTGAAAATCTCTGCAGTGGTCTACGGTAGCCTACGGGTGGACCTGCAACTCAGGGGATTATCCCAGAGACTGCCTCCCAGTGTGCGGGTAACCAGCACAGGCTGAGGAGAAGGGCAAGAGCAACAAGCAGGAAGGGACTTTGTTCTCCGAGCTGACACATGTGGCACCTGCCTGCGACCACTTCTATCACCGTGAAAAGACAGAGGAACCTGGTCTAGTCAAGACTCACCCAGACACCCCCAGAGAGAGGGCCTTGTGGGATACATTTAAACAATCTTCCTGAAAAAGAATTCAGAATAAAAGTCATAACCATGCTGATGGACCTACAGATAAATATGCAAGAGCTAAGGGAGGAAGTCAGGAGAGACGTTACAGAAATGAAACAATCGATTGATGGACTCAAGAGGAGACTGGACAAAGTGCAAGACACTGTTATGGGAAAAGAAATCCGAGAACACGATTACAAAGAAGCGGAGGCAGAGAGAGATAAAAGGATCTCTAGGAATGAAAGAATATTAAGAGACCTGTGTGACCAACCCAAATGGAACAATATTCACATTATAGGAGTACAAGAAGAAAGAAGAGAGAAAAAGGGATAGAAAGTGAGGAAAACTTCCCCAAGTAGGGAGAGGAAATAGTTTCTCAGACAATGGAAGCCCACAGATCTCCCAACACAAGGGACCCAAGGAAGACAACACCAAGACATATAATAATTAAAATGGCAAAGATCAAAGACAAGGACAGAGTATTAAAGGCAGGCAAAGAGAGAAAAAAGATCACCTACAAAGGAAAACCCATCAGACTATCATCAGACTTCTCAACAGAAACCTTACAGGCCAGAAGAGAATGACATGATATATTCAAAGCAATGAAAAAGAAGGGCCTTGAACGAAGAATACTGTATCCAGCACGATTATCATTAAATCTGAGGGAGGGATTAAGCAATTCCCAGACAAGCATAAGTTGAGGGAATTTGCCTTGCACAAACCACATCTAAAGGATATCTTAAAGGGACCGCTCTAGGTGGAAGCACTCCTAAGGCTAAAAAGATGTCACCAGAGAAAATAAAATCATAGAAAAGAAAGCAGACCATCAAAATGCTAACTAAAGGCAAAAAACAAAATCAACTACTCACAAAAACAGTCAAAGGACATGTAAAAGAGTACAGAATAAAACACCTAGCATATAAAGAATGGAGGAGGAAGAATAAGAAGGGAGAGAAATAAAGAAACATCAGACTGTGTTTATAATAGAAAAGTTAGACTGTTAGATAGTAAAGAAGCTACCCTTGAACTTTTGGTTACCACGAATCTAAAGCTGGCAATGGCAATAACTACATATCTATTAATAATCACCCTAAATGTAAATGGACTGAATGCACCAATCAAAAGACACAGAGTAGTAGAATGGATAAAAAAGCAAGACCCATCTATATGCTGCTTAAAGGGACTCACCTCAAACCCAAAGTTATACACAGACTAAAAGTGAAGGGATGGAAAAAGATATTTCATGCAAACAACAGAGAGAAAAAAGCAGGTGTTGCAGTACTTATATTAGACAAAATAGACTTCAAAACAAAGAAAGTAGCAAGAGACAAAGAAGGACATTACATAATGATAAAGGGGTCAGTCCAACAAGAGGATATAACCATTATAAATATATATGCACCCAACACTGGAGCACTGACATATGAGAAACAAATACTAACAGAATTAAAGGAGGAAATAGACAGCAATGCATTCATTTCAGGAGACTTCAACACACCACTCACTTCAAAGGACAGATCAACCAGACAGAAAATAAGTAAAGACACAGAGGCACTGAACAACACACTAGAACAGATGGACCTAACAGACATCTCCAGAACTCTACACCCAAAAGCAACAGGATACACATTCTTCTCAAGTGCACATGGAACATTTTCCAGAATAGACCACATACTAGGCCACAAAAAGAACCTCAGTAAATTCAAAAATATTGAAATTCTACCAGCCAACTTCTCAGATCACAAAGGTATAAAACTAGAGATAAATTTTAGAAAGAAAACAAAAAGGCTCAAAAATACATGGAGACTTAACAACATTCTCCTAATTAATCAATGGGTTAATGACCAAATCAAAACAGAAAACAAAGAGTATATGGAGACAAATGACAACAACAACACAAAGCCACAACTTCTGTGGGATGCAGCAAAGGCAGTTCTAAGAGGAAAGTATATTGCAATCCAGGCCTATTTAAAGAAAGAAGAACATTCTCCCAAATGAATAGTCTAAAGACACAATTACTGAAATTGGAAAAAGAAGAACAAATGAGACCCAAAGTCACCAGAAGGAGGGACATAATAAAGCTCAGAGAAGAAATAAATAAAATTGAGAAGAATAAAACAATAGAAAAAATCAATGAAACCAAGAGCTGGTTCTTTGAAAAAATAAACAAAATAGATAAACCCCTAGCCAGACTCATTAAGAGAAAAAGAGAATCTACACACATAAACAATCAGAAATGAGAAAGGAAAAATCATGACAGACCCCACAGAAATACAAAGAATTATAAGAGAATACTATGAAAATCTATATGCTAACAAGCTGGAAAACCTAGAAGAAATGGACAACTTCTTAGAAAAATACAACTTTCCAAGACTGACCGAGGAAGAAACAGAAAACCTAAACAGACCATATACCAGCAACGAAATTAAATCAGTAATCAGACAACTACCCAAGAACAAAACCCCAGGGCCAGATGGATTCACTGCTGAATTTTATCAGACATATAGAGAAGAAATAATACCTATTCTCCTTAACGTTTTCCAAAAAAATAGAAGAGGAGGGAATACTTCCAAACTCATTCTAAGAAGCCAGCATCACTCTAATACCAAAACCAGTTAAGGACCCCACCAATAAAGAAAATTACAGACCAATATCCCTGATGAACATAGATGCAAAAATACTCAACAAAATATTAGCAAACCGAATTCAAAAATACATCAAGAGGATCATACACCATGATCAACTGGGATTCATCTCAGGGATGCAAGGATGGTACAACATTCGAAAATCCATCAACATCATTCACCACATCAACAAAAAGAAGAACAAAAACCACATGATCATCTCCATAGATGCTGAAAAAGCATTTGACAAAATTCAGCATCCATTCATGATTAAAACTCTCAACAAAATGGGAATAGAGGGCAAGTACCTCAACATCATAAAGGCCATATATGACAAACCCACAGCTAACATCATACTTAACAGCAAGAAGCTGAACACTTTTCACCTAAGATCGGGAACAAGACAGGGATGCCCACTCTCCCCACTGTTATTCAACATAGTACTGGTGGTCCTAGCCATGGCAATCGGACAAAACAAAGAAATACAGGGCATCCAGATTGGTAAAGAAGTCAAATTGTCACTATTTGCAGATGACATGATATTGTACATAAAAAATCCTAAGGACTCCACTCTAAAACTACTAGAACTAATATCTGAATTCAGCGAAGTTGCAGGATACAAAATTAATGCACAGAAGTCTCGTGCTTTCCTATACACTAATGATGAGCTAACAGAAAGAGAAATCAGGAAAACAATTCCATTTACAATTACATCAATAAGAATAAAATACCTAGGAATAAACCTAACAAAGGTAGTGAAAGACCTATGTCCTGAAAACCAGAAGACAGTCCTAAGAGAAATTAAAGAGGACACTAACAAATGGGAATTCATCCCATGCTCTTTGCTAGGAAGGATAAATATTGTCAAAATGGCTATCCTACTTAAAGCTATCTACAGATTCAATGCAATCCCTATCAAAATACCAACAGCATTCTTCAACAAACTGGAACAAAAAGTTCTAAAATTCATATGGAACCACAAAAGACCCCGAATAGCCAAAGCAATCCTGAGAAGGAAGAATAAAATGGGGAATTATGCTCCCAGACTTCAAGCTCTACTACAAAGCCACAGTAATCAAGACAATCTGGTACTGACACAAGAACAGACCCACAGACCACTGGAACAGAATAGAGAGTCCAGACATTAACCCAAACATATACGGTTAATTAATATATGATAAAGGAGCCATGGATATATAGTGGGGAAATGACAGCCTCTTCAGCAGCTGGTGTTGGAAAAACTGGACAGCTACATGTAAGAGAATGAAACTGGGCTACTGTCTTAACCCATACCCAAAAGTAAACTCGAAATGGATCAAAGACCTGAATGTAAGTCATGAACCCATAAAACTCTTAGAAAAAACATAGGCAAAAATCTCTTGGACATAAACATGAGCTGCTACTTCATGAACATATCTCCCGGGGAAGGGAAACAAAAGCAAAAATAGACACGTGGGACTATATCAAGCTGAAAAGCTTCTGTACAGCAAAGGACACCATCAGTAGAACAAAAAGATGTCCTACAGTATGGGAGAATATATTCATAAATGACATATCCGATAAGGGGTTGACATCCAAAATATATAAAGAACTCACGCACCTCAACAAAGAAAAAGCAAATACGCCTATTAAAAAATGGGCAGATGATCTGAATAGACACTTCTCCAAAGAAGAAATTCAGGTGGCAAATAGGCACATGAAAAGATGCTCCTCGTCACTAATCATCAGAGAAATGCAAATTAAAACCACAATGAGATAGCACCTCACATCAGTGAGGATGGCCAACATCCAAAACACAAACAACAACAAATGTTGGCGAGGATGTGGAGAAAAGGGAACCTTCCTACACTGCTGTTGGGAATGCAAATTAGTTCAACCATTGTGGAAAGCAGTATGGAGGTTGCTCAAAAAACTCAAAATAGAAATACCATTTGACCCAGAAATCCCTCTCCTAGGAATTTACCCTAAGAATGCAGCAGCCCGATTTGAAAAAGACAGATGCACTCCTATGTTTATCTCAGCGCTATTTACAATAGCCAAGAAATGGAAGCAATCTAAGTGTCCTTCAGTAGATGAATGGATAAAGAAGAGGTGGTACATATACACAATGGAATATTATTCAGCCATAAGAAGAAAACAAATCCTTCCATTTGCAACAACATGGATGGAGCTAGAGGGTATTATGCTCAGTGAAATAAGCCCGGTGCAAAAAGACAAGTACGAAATGATTTCACTCATATGTGGAGTATAAGAACAAAGAAAAAAACTGAAGGAACATAACAGCAGCTGACTCACAGAACCCAAGAATGTACTAACAGTTACCAAAGGGACAGGGACTGGGGAGGATGTGTGGGAAGGGAGGGACTAGGGGGAAAAAGGGACATTACGATTAGCTGACATAATGTGGGGGGGCTGTGCACGGGGAGGGCTGTACAACTCAGAGAAGACAAGTGTTGATCTTATAGCATCTTACTATGCTGATGGACAGTGACTGTAATGGGGTATGTGGTGGGGACTTGATGGTGGGGGTAGTCTAGTAACCATAATGTTGCTCATGTAATTGTAGATTAATGATACCAAAATTAAAAAATTAAAAAATGGAAAGGCTCATCTGGAATACCACTAATGTTAAATTCTGTAAATTGGTGCAAGATGTAGAATGGAATCAGTGTATCACACTCCTTAGTTTACAAGAATTATGTTGACCTTATGTTTGGTTCTAGATCAAACGCATTGTGTTTACTTGTTTTCTCATAAAAGTGTGAAAAGTCCCTCAGCTTATCCTGAAAGATGGGAACTTATTTTTCAGCTAAAGCAAAAAGCTAGTGCATCTGTTGGTACATATCCACTCTATAATAGTGGGTTCCAACAGGAAATTGCTCTGCAGTTAATATGAACTTGGCAAGAGTCATATAATACAACCTTTTAAGCCTTAGTTAATTCATCTGTACAATGGGTATAACATAGGGTGGTTTTGAGTATTACATGAGACAGAGAGTATTTAAATTACTATGATAGTATCTAGCACACAGACAACACTTAATATATGGTTGTTATTATTGGTATAATTATTATTTGAATCAGAGCCTTCTAGGCCATTTGAGGACTAAAGCTTTTAATTTTTATCTTGTGTCTTTTGGTACATTTTTAATATCTTTGTTGATGTTAATAACTCACAAGCCAGAAAATTCACTCATTTAAAGTATACAATTCAATAGTAAATTCACAGGTGTGCAACCATCACCACAATGTAATTTAAATCATTTTCATCACCCCAAAAAGAAACCTTGTAGCTGTCAGCAGTTACCCACCATTCTCGCCACCCCTTCCCCCAACTCTCTGCAGCTGCAGACAACCATTAATCTACTTGCTGTCTGTGCTGGGGCATATGGTAACTCTATGTTTAAAAATTTCAGGAACTGCCAAATTTTCAAACAAGCTGGACCATTTTATAGTCCCATCAGCAGTGAATGAGGGTTTCGATTTTGCTACATCCTTAGCAACACTTGTTATTTTCTGTTTTTTAAATTACAAACATCATAGGGGGTATGAAGTGATATCTCAGTGTGGTTTGGATTTGCATTTCCCTAATGAGTAATGAGGTTGAGCATCTTTTCATGTGTTTATTGTTATTGGCTATTTGTGTATTTTCTTTGGAGAGATGTCTATTCATATTTTTTTACCATTTTGTAATTAGGTTAATTGTCCTTTATTATTGAGCTGTAAGAGTTCTTCATAAATTCTAGATACAAGTCCCTTATCAGATATATGATTTACAAGTACATTCAACCCATTCTGTGGGTTGTCTTGATATTGCTTTTATTAATTGATAAATCTGGACCTTTCTTTATGTATTTAATGCTTCCGTGCCCTCTTAACTAATTTGCACAAATTCTCTTTCCAGCCTTTATTTCTCTACCTTGCTCTCCAGTCTGTCCATGAACCCCTTCAAGTCCCTGAGGACTACCTGACACCATATGACTTTATCCAAGATAAGAATAGGCATTACTATGCAGGAATGGTGTCCCTTATGGATGAAGCAGTGGGAAATGTCACTGCAGCTTTAAAAAGGCATGGTCTATGGAACAACACGGTGTTCATCTTCTCCACAGGTAAGTCTGTCAATAGGAAAATCATTTCTTGGCAAAGCCTAGGATGTGGTGTTCGATAAATGGAGTGAAGACAAATTGGAGCATTTAAAAGTTCCTTATTAAAATAAATGCTAACTGCAAGAGTGGAGAGATGATAATAATGGATAGAAAAATGTGTCTAAGAAAAAAATATGGGCCTTCCCCCTCTTCCTTCAGATATCAGAATATTCTGGGAGTATGCTTGAGAAGAAGCACTCGCTAAATGAGTAACTATGAGTGGACAGCACTCATACGTAGGGCAGCTGGCCATGAATCCCTAGAGTGGCTTATTCTCAGCAATCTCAACAGTCTAGGCATCGTCTGTCAACAGGACTCTGGCTGCCTAGAGCTGCCTCTGTATTCGTGCAAAGACACAGATTGTGACATTAAGAAGACAGATAAGAAATGGAGCCATTTAAATCTAGGCTAGTCTCCAAATGTAGATTTTTTGTATTAAGATTGTTCTGACAATAAAAGTCATGCATGTTGATTATAGCAAAAACAGAAAAGAAGAAGGAAGAAAGAAAATTTTTGAAAATCATTTTCATTCTGACAATGTCTTTCTGATTTCTAATCTGTTATACATGTGTTTTTTTTTTTCTGTCTCAAAGACATTTCTAAAATTTCCCTTTGATGTGTTTTGGGTATAGATCTCAGTTTATGCATTATGCTGAATACTCATACTCATCTGAGTACAGATACTTTCTATCTGAAAATGGAAATCTTTTTTTATGGGTAATTTTATTGTATTATTTATTTCAGAATTGTTTGGCCCTCCATCCCACTTGTTTCCTATATTCCCTTTACAAAACTCCTGTTTTTTGGATATTGGACCAGTCTTCCAATTTTCTTAGTTTTAGTTCCCTCTCCTATTTTCTTTATTTTTCTTCTATTATTTGGGAAATTTATTTGTCATTATTCTGTAACCTTTCTGTTGAACCATTCATTGCAACCACCATATTTTTTAATTATCGAGAAATCTCTTTTCTGATGACTCCTTTCTTTTTATAAAGTTATGTTTTTACTTTATATGTAATAATTTCTTTTTCCGAAGCCTGTTCTCTTAAGCACTAATTTTATATATGTGTGAGTGTGTGTGTAGGTATGTGTATACATATATGTACTGGTATGTATGTATGTGCATGTGTACATACACACATTTTAAAGTTCGTACTCCCAATATCTTCTCTCTTCCTTCTAAGGTCATTTGTATCTTTGTTTTGGTCTGTCTTTCATGAAGGAGGTTTTCTCAAATCCCAGGGATCCTTGGCTAAAACCTAAACATTTGATTGGAAATTTCAAAGATGAGGATAGGATTTGTCTTCTGGTGAGTTTTACTGAAAAGTGACTGTAAGGGGTGTGAGGTGACATGTTGAAGAATTAATCTGAGTACTCTACTCATAGTTTTTGTTGTTGCTTTTCTTTTTTTTTTGAGCTCTTTTGTTTTACTTTGCTTTTAATTAGGTGTGGTTATTGAATCTACCTTCTAGTCAGTGCTTACTATGTGTGGGACATAATTATAAGTGCTTTACATGAATTAGTTCAGTTGATCCTCACAGTAATTCTCTGGGGACTGTTATTATCCCATCCTGCAGATGTGAGAAGTAAAGTGCAAAGAAGCTAAGTAACTTGGGCTAAGTTGCACAGCCAGGTAGAATCAGACGTCAGCCTTTCTGGCTCCTCTGCAGTCTCCTGTTTCTGAGATGATGCCAATGATGATCTGGTTGTTCTTATTGGACCTCATGATATATAGCAAAGCTTTCCCCATAGATCGCTGCGATATTCACCATTTGAGGAGCCTGGGCAGGGCCAGGGGCAGCATCCACCCTAAGCAGCCTTGTTCAGTTGCTTTAATGTTATATAAATACTATAATTTTCTAAGTATGCCCTACTGTGAAAATGTTGAATATAACATGTTTCTCTCCCCTGTCTGCAAAATCTACCCTTTAGAAAAGAGGGGCATCTTTTACTGAAGTCCTTACAAGATCTCTCATATTCTGAGAGTGTTTCTGAATTTATTTTGCTTTGAACAGCCTGGTAAAGCACTCTGATCAGTGCTGGCATTCTGTGCTTATAGAAGTCACTAAAAAGAATCATTGAGAAAGGAGCCAAGACGTTTAGCACTGATTTAGTAATTATTCATGTAAAATGACCTCACAGTTGCAGGAATTGGAAGTTGTAAGTTTATAAGACAACTCTGTGTTGTAGAGATCATAATTATATAGCTTAAGGAGAAGTGATTTCCTGAAATGAAAGAATATGTGGATTAATGTTTCATATACAGACTGAAAAGTGCTCAGGTAGAAATGAAGTGGTGGCTCTGGAAAGCTGTTAAATATCTCAAAGTGGCTCCTGTGACAACAGATATTAATTCAAGGAGGCATGGGAAGAGATGGAATAAAAGTTTTTCATGATATGTAAGAGTGGAAAAAAAGTATTTTCAGATCTTTTATTATATGATTTCAAGTGTATCCATAACCATATTTTAAATAGACTTGACTATTTCATAAACATGCATAATATATTATTTATTCAAGTTGGCAAAAATAATTTTTTATTTTTAATTTTTTTATTTAAAAATTTTAATTTTCTCACTGAGAAGATGAGGTTACCTTATAAAGGTTGTCTTATAGTCTCACACTATGATATATGAATCGGTATGTTAATCTTGGACTGTTGTTGCTTTGTTGGGCTAAATCCATCTCGTATATGTACTTTTATTATGCTGCGGGATTCAGTTCGCTCAGGTTTTATTTGTTTATCTGTATCAGTTCAGAAGTGAAAAATGGGTTGGTGGCTTCCTTTCTCTCTGTTAGGTTTTGTTGTCTTCGTTATGCTTGCTTGGCTTTTCCATCTTTTCTGTTTTGGAACCATTTGCAGATTGAAAGTTCTCTGGTTAAGCTGGTCCCCAGAACCTTTTCTGGAGGCATTCAAAAAAAGGAATTACCTCCACAGTTTAAATTTTTTGCTGAAATTATGTCTAAGTGTGGGTTTTAAAAATATTTAAAAATTAATTTTGCCTGAAATATATGAGCTCTTTGATCTGCATGCTGAGATTATTTTTTACTCCAGGAAGTTTTCCATGTTCATACTTTACTGCTTCTGTTCTGCTCGATTTATTTCCCAAAAGTATCTTTAATTAGTAGGTTGAGTCACTGATTGAGCTTTTCTCAGGCCATTTTTAGTTTCTTGTCCTTTTCCTCAGTCTTCTGGAGCTCCTCTGCATTAGACATTTTTGCAATTTTAATTCTGCTCTTTAATATCTCCAATGTAGGTTATGATTTCTTGGATTTTTAGTTTTGTAGTCTATTCTTTGCCTCAGTCAGTTCTCTTTTCCTTGAAACTTGTGAGTAATAATAATGACTACCATTTATTAGATATTTACCACATGCCCAGGCACTGTCCAGTGCCTTTCGCATGTTTTCTCACCATTGGTCATGTTGTAAGCATTAAAGGTCAAAATAACCTATAAAATAGATTTCTTTATCCCCGTTTTATAAATGAAGAAAGCAAAACTTAACGAGGGTAACTGATTTGCCCATGGCTACTGCTATGGTCTGAATGTTTGTGTCTATCCCAAAGCCGCTGTGGTGGTGTTGGAGGTGGGGGCCTTTGGAAGGTGATTAGGTCATGAGGGTGGAGGCTCAGGAGTGGGATTAGTGCTTATGAAAGAGACCTCAGAGAGCTCCTGGTGCTTTCCTCCATTGAGGATGCAGGGAGAAGGCTCTGGCTATGAAGCAGGAAGAAAGCCCTTACGAGAAGGCGACCTGCTGGTGCCTTGGTCTTGGCCTTGCCTGTCCCCACAACTGTGAGAAATGAACTAGTGGTGTTTGAAAGCCACCCCTTCTGTGGTATTTTGTTATAGAATTGAACTTTTATAAAATCTTCATTTTTGTAGTAAATCATTACCAGCTATATATTCTTTCTCTTGAGTATAAGCAGTGAAGGGTCTGTCCACACGGAGTGCATGGCCACCTCTTGGCCACTGGTCACTGTTCCCTGTTAGTTTCTCCTTGGATCTGTGCCTTAAGGTCATGTCCATGCACATAACCCCTCTGTTCCCAGTGGCCCTTAGGCATTGAGTCTTCTGTATCCCAGTGGAACGGACTGACCTACCTGACACTTTGGCTACCATGTTCTTTACATGCTAAATGAACCCCAGTGTGCACAGCCCCCAGACTCCTCCTGTCTCCATTCCTTCAGGGCCTTACTTTTGGGGGCATTTCCCAGGATACAGTGAGTCCCACTGCCAGACCCTTTTCTTCTACCCATCGTTTTCTGGGATTTGTAATCTCTAACTGCATACAGAAAGTTGAGGAGGTAATAACTCTCTGGTCATGTCAAAACTTAGCACTGTCCCCTCCAGGCTGCCTTCCTGCCTTTTTTCTGGTAGGTGGAGTGGCTCTGTGTCACGATGCAAGCAGGAGGCCGGCCCTTGCTTCTTCAGCCCAGCTTCTTTGGCCTTACAGTTCATGGAAATTATTCGAAGATTCTCTGGCATTATAGATTGCTACCAGTGCTGGTTTCTCACATTATGATGAGTTTTCATCTTATTCTAACTTATCACAATGTGATGTTATTCATCTTATTCTGTGTCTGCAGTACTTTAGCACAATATTGGCCAAGAGAAGTGGCACTGGCGGCCATTAGGAAGACAACATTTTAACCTGCTTCCTATCACAATGACTGGTCTCTGCGGTTGCTGAACTCCAGGAATCTTAACAGAAGTCTGACCCTGTGTAAAATGAGCTAAAATGAGAGCCAACTCTGGAGCAACTAGATCATAAATTGAAACAAGGAAAACTGATGGTAAAGCCCTGAAGAGAAAATAGCAATTGATCTCAACATTTTTACACAGCTATTATATATTTATATTAACTCCTATCAGAATAATCAGTTTTCACTTACATTTAGATGAGAATTTGACTATAAGGAGAAACCTAATTTGCAGTTCTGCCTCTGGAGACATATTCTGTGTTTATTGACAATTTCATTGCCTGGAGCAAAATTTTATATTGCTATAATGGTGTGATTAAAACCCAAGGAAACAGGACCCGGATCTGGCTGATTATAGTGAGTCATTTCTTCCAGTTTTCTTATCTTCACTTAGTACTGCTCTTCTTTATAACCGTGAAAATACTGGGTGCACACAAATGAATAAATGCTGAATCCATTAGTGTAGAAAAACCTGAAACAAACTAGCTTCTTTCACTTATATTTAGTGAAAGGGAGAAGCAAAGGCATATTTTTTTAGGTTCAGATGTTTGGGGAACCTGACTTTTTTCTTTTATCTCCTTTTATAATCCGAGGGAGGTCCATGAGGCTTCTCATGCCTTGTCACCCTCCTCTGAGCACTTAAGGGAGTTAATTCTCGGTGTGCTGTCTGCGGACCACACACAGCAGGTGACTGTTAGTTAGAAATGTAGTTTCTGAAGTGATGGCTGCCCAATGTTGTGAATATACTAAATGTCACTGAATTGGACACTTCAAAATGGTTGATTTTATATTATGTGAATTTCACCTTGATTTTAAAAAATACAATTTCTCAGACTCTATTATACTGAATCAGAAACCCTGAGGCCTGGGCCTTGGAATCTCCATTTTTAACAAAATCCAGGTATTTCTTTTGTACACAGAAATGTGGGAACCTCTGATCTAAGGTAACTTATTCAAACCTTGGGAATTTAACCTAATGAGTGTGTGTGTGTGTGTGTATAAATGTGTGTGTGTATATATATATATACATACATTATTTAAATGGTTTATATAGATATATTATACATATATGTAGGAATATACATACATATGTGTATAGTTGCCAGAAACAAACTGGGTTTGAAGTTCATCTTTCCCTAGGTGTTTTCATTTCAGGTAAATGCACCCATTGCAAGAAACAGATTCTTGAAAAAAGTGAATAAGAAAACTTTTAATTTAAATTATTCTGCACTTCATACCCTTACTCATATAAATTACTATCTCGATAGATTAATACCTTTTTACAGTGTGTGATTATTAGTGCTATTAACAAATATTGCTTGTCTCATTACAAACATAATATTCTGTTCTTTTTATACAATGATGACCATTCTAATCCCTGTCTGATAGCATACAACCAGAGTCAAAGTCCAAGCTTTCTTGCCAATTAGTTATGTAGACTCTATCCTCAGTTTCATTATCTATCAAATGGCAGGTTGGCCAATCATTTATTCACTCAGTCTCTCATTGCACATAGAAAGATAAATAGGAAATGGCTCCAGGCCTTCGGAATCTCCAAGTCTGGAGAGGCAGGCAAGCCACTGTGTCGTTACAATGTGCTGGAAGAGCATTTGGATGCTGCCTCTGGTGCCGCGTGCACATAGTAGGAGCGCCTACCAGAGCCCAGGGGTCTGGAGAGGCTTTCTGAGATTTAATGGCTGGGAATGAGTTGGCCAGATAAATTGCGTGCAGGTGGAGAGGAGACTGGGCAGCGTTCTCAGCTGTGACAGGAGAACATGCCAAGTGCAGAGAGGAGAAGGCAGTTCTGTAGGTGGCTCGGCAGGGCTGGAAGCCAGAGTGCAGAAGCGATGGCACAGTGGTGTCTGGGGCGTGACAGGAGAGCCAGCTCTGGAGGGACCTGTGTATGCTCAGGAAGGAATCTTGGAGGTACTCTGAAGGCAGGGAGGCATGGAGAGGTTTTAAGTGGGATCAGATAACCATTTTAGGCTCCAAAGTGGAGGCAGGCAGACCTTTTAGGAGGCTACGGTAAAGAGCTGCAGGAGGACAAGGAGGGGCTGAATAAAGACAGAGGGAAAATTGTTGAAGATAAAAGGACAGAATTAAGAAATACATAGGAGAGCTTGGGCCAGTGGATCTTTAAAAATTCTCGTTAATAGTGAAGTTGATGGTTCTGTAATTCTTTGTTTTAAGAACTAGTCAGTGCTGGCTATAGCCTTTGGTGGAGCTGTCCCCTCGGTTGGCATTGGGGTCATTTGCAGAGAGCTGGAAAGAGCTGCCCAAGCCAGTGCCCATATAGTGGCAGAGCAGTAGATTATAGTCTGTTTGAGACTGGGGTGGGAGTCCGCGACAGTATTCAGAAATGGCTTTGCTTGTCACAGTCGGAGTGACTTGAGGGTGGAGTTCTTTGAAGGACAGGCACCTGCGATGCAGACAGGTCCTGACACAAACGTCAGGGGGTACTACCACTCGGGGACACTGACCAGATCCTGGGCATCAGCTCATTTCTAGCTGAACGAACTGATTAACTTACTACAGAGCCTAAACTTATTTATTATCTGAGCTTTCACAAAATTATATGTCATTTAGTATCTTAAACAGAACGACAAAGAATCTTAGCTAATCCTTCTAAACCTTATATCCCTTTCTTTCTCATATATTGAATTCCCTTAAAAACTGGTACTGGCAAAAGGACAACTTCACAGTTTAAATGTAATTACTCGATTCACAGACTTAGAAATATAGAAATTCTGTGCCAGGAGCAAAGTAATCTGACTGCTGGCAAATCAATCTCACTACATTCTTCAAACACTTAAATGCATTTCTGACAAAGCTAAGGAAAACCTGTTAGGTGAATAAGTCATATCGTGTGTCCACACTTTGCCTTTGCAATTATCCCTTGATTTAACATATCTGTCACAGAGTGATATAAAAATACATGGCTCAAAACTCTGAGACTCGAATGATCTTCTCCCCAGCCAGACGTCATTAATCCATTCACTTTTTAGATTTTATATGCTAATGTCCATGCTGAGAACATGTTGGATCACTTTAAAATTTTCTTAGTGATAGGCAGCAAGGCATACAGATTTGTTGATTATTTTATTGAGAGATAGTAATAGGCAGTACATTTCAAAGGCCCCCAGAACAAAGTCTTGTGTTTGTGTTTGTATTTCTCTGTGATAAACCATTGAATCCACAAGCCCAGAGCCCAAGGCAAAGAGGCTGCTCAGTCCCCATGTTTATCAGATCATCAGTGTTTTATTCTATTGCTTTATTACATGCTACAATACTGTATTTTGGTATTATGGCTTTAATGATAAAAATTTTTTTTCTAGCATGAGAAACATGAAATAATCTTTATTTTCTCACTTATATGAGAAGTGGCTTTTCCCTGAATTTATAATTAACAGAAGATGTATATTGAACTGAGTATATTTATTGACTGAATTGCCAGAAGCTTTCCAATTTGTTTGGGTTTACTTTCTCCTCTTGTTTTGCATTCCATTTTAAAGGTCATATTTAAGGTAGATCAATTTCTTGTATTGTCCATTCACCCAGAACCCACTGGAGCCAAAATTCCCTGTTAAGGGGGAAGCGTGTTATGTTGGACAGGCTGTGCTGGAGGATGAAGCAAGGTGAAAAGTAGATTCTGTATAGAAATTTTCACATGGGAACCAGTCACAGCAAGAGGAAGGGGCCAAATAAAGTCAGGTTACCCCCAGCAGTAGATGGGTTACTACACAGCGGGCAGCTGGAGGATGAAAGAGGGTACTAACTGGCTTAGGAATTACCACTTTATGGATTGGCAGAAAGTAGATTGTGTTTCACGTGTTTTTGGCCTGGAATGTTTTTTTATATCAATGTCATTAATAAAAGATGGAAGATACAAATTTAGATCTTAAAGAATGGACTAGTATGTTTAATTCCAAAACAAAAGCCGTATATTGTTTATACTCATACCTTCCAGAATAAAAATTATTCTGTAGTAGTTTTTTTAAGGAAAAAAAAAATGGAAGTGGCTAAATTTTAGCTACTAAAAACCCACTCTAATTCTTCCCCATTTACTCTGCACATGTGGAGTTCTCCTTGAGCCAGTGGTCTCTGCTGTGCATATGTGCAGAGTATTTTTTTTTCTTTTCTTTTCTTTTTATAATTTATTTTGGTATCATTAATCTACAATTACATGTGCAATATTATGGTTATTAAACTACCCCCTTCATCAGGCCCCCCCCACCAACCGCATTACAGTCACTGTCCATCAGCGTAGTGAGATGCTAAATAATCACTACTTGTCTTCTCTGAGTTGTACAGCCCTCCCCATGCCCGCCCAACATTACATCTACTAATCGTAATGCCCCTTTTTCCCCATTATCCTCCCTTCCCACCCTTCTTCCCAGTCCCTTTCCCTTTGGTAACTATTAGTCCATTCTTGGGTTCTGTGAGTCTGCTGCTGTTTTGTTCCTTCAGTTTTTTTCTTTGTTCTTATACTCCACATATGAGTGAAATCATTTGATACTTGTCTTTTTCGGCTTGGCTTATTTCACTGAGCATAAGACCCTCTAGCTCCATCCATGTTGTTGCAAATGGTAGGATTTGTTTTCTTCTTATGGCTGAATAATATTCCATTGTGTATATGTACCACATCTTCTTTATCCATTCATCTACTGATGGACACTTAGGTTGCTTCCATTTCTTGGCTATTGTAAATAGTGCTGCGATAAACATAGGGGTGCATCTGTCTTTTTCAAGTCGGGCTGCTGCATTCGTAGGGTAAATTCCTAGGAGTGGAATTCCTGGGTCAAATGGTATTTCTATTTTGAGTTTTTTAAGGACTCTACATACTGCTTTCTACAATGGTTGAACTAATTTGCATTCCCACTAGCAGTGTAGGAGGGTTCCCTTTTCTCTACATCCTGACCAACATTTGTTATTGTTTGTGTTTTGGATGTTGGCCATCCTCACTGGTGTGAAGTGATATCTCATTGTGGTTTTAATCTGCATTTCTCTGATGATTAGCGATGTGGAGCATCTTTTTATGTGCCTGTTGGCCATCTGAATTTCTTCTTTGGAGAAGTGTCTATTCATGTCCTCTGTCCATTTTTTAATTGGATTATTTGCTCTTTGTTTGTTGAGGTGCGTGAGTTCTTTATATATTTTGGATGTCAACCCCTTATTGGATACGTCATTTATGAATATATTCTCCCATACTGTAGGATGTCTTTTTGTTCTACTGATGGTGTCCTTTGCTGTACAGAAGCTTTTCAGCTTGATATAGTCCCACGTGTTCATTTTTGCTTTTGTTTCCCTTGCCCGGGGAGATATGTTCATGAAGAAGTCGCTCATGTTTATGTCCAAGAGATTTTTGCCTGTTTTTTTCTAAGAGTTTTATGGTTTCATGACTTACATTCAGGTCTTTGATCCACCTTGAGTTTGCCTTTGTGTATGGGGCTAGACATTAGTCCAGTTTCATTCTGTTACATGTAGCTGTCCAGTTTTTCCAACACCAGCTGCTGAAGAGGCCATCATCTCCCTCTTGTATATCCAAGGATCCTTTATCAAATATTAAATGACTTTATATGTTTGGGTTAATGTTTGGATTTTCTATTCTTTTCCACTGGTCTGTGGGTCTGTTTTTGTGCCAATAACAAATTGTCTTGATTACTGTGGCTTTGTAGTAGAGCTTGAAGTCAGGGAGCGTAATTCCCCCTGTTTTATTCCCCCTTCTCAAGATTGCTGTGGCTATTCGGTGTGTATTGTGGTTTCATGTGAATTTTAGAATTATTTCTTTCAGTTCATTGAAGAAAGCTGTTGGTATTTTGATAGGGATTGCATTGAATCTGTAGATTGCTTTAGGTAGTATAGCCATTTTGACAATATTTATTCTTCCTAGCCAAGAGCATGGGATGAATTTCCATTTCTTAGTGTCCTCTTTAATTTCTCTTAAGACTGTCTTGTAGTTTTCAGAGTATAGGTCTTTCACTTCCTTCGTTAGGTTTATTCCTAGGTATTTTATTCTTTTTGATGCAATTGTGAATGGAATTGTTTTTCTGATTTCTCTTTCTGTTAGTTCATCATTAGTGTATAGGAGAGCAACAGATTTCTGTGTGTTAATTTTGTATCTGGTAACGTTGCTGAATTCAGATATTAGTTCTAGTAGTTTTAGAGTGGAGTCTTTAGGGTTTTTTATGTACAGTACCATGTCACCTGCAAATAGTGATAATTTGACTTCCTCTTTACCAATCTGGATGCCTTGTATGTCTGTTTTGTCTGAGTGCTGTGGCTAGGGCCTCCAGTACTATGTTGAATAATTGTGGGGAGAGTGGGCATCCTTGTCTTGTTCCTGATCTTAGATGAAAAGTTTTCAGCTTCTCGCTCTTAAGTATGATGTTAGCTGTGGGTTTGTCATATATGGCCTTTATGACGTTGAGGTACTTGCCCTCTATACCCATTTTGTTGAGAGTTTTAATCATGAATGGATGCTGAATTTTGTCAAATGCTTTTTCAGCATCTATGGAGATGATCATGTGGTTTTTGTTCTTCCTTTTGTTGATGTGGTGGATGATGTTGATGGATTTTCGAATGTTGTTCCATCCTTGCATCCCTGGCATGAATCCTACTTGATCATGGTGTATGATCCTCTTGATGTATTTTTGAATTCGGTTTGCTAATATTTTGTTGAGTATTTTTGCATCTACGTTCATCAGGGATATTGGTCTGTAATTTTCTTTTTTGGTGAGATCTTTGCCCGGTTTTGGTATTAGAATGATGCTGGCTTCTTAGAATGAGTTTGGAAGTATTCCCTCCTCTTCTATTTTTTGGAAAACTTTAAGCAGAATGGGTGTTATTTCTTCTCTATATGTCTGGTAGTATACAGAGGTGAATCCATCTGGTCCGGGGTTTTGTTCTTTGGTAGTTTTTTGATTACCGATTCAATTTCGTTGCTGGTGATTGGTCTGTTTAGTTTTTCTGTTTCTTGTTTGGTCAGTCTTGGAAGGTTGTATTTTCCTAAGAAGTTGCTATTTCTTCTAGGTTTTCCAGCTTGTTAGCATATGGATTCCCATAATATTCTCTTATAATTCTTTGTATTTCTGTGGGGGTCCATCATTATTTTTCCTTTCTCATTTCTGATTCTGTTTATGTGTGTAGATTTTCTTTTTCTCTTAATGAGTCTGGCTAGGGGTTTATCTATTTTGTTTGTTTTTTCAAAGAACAAGCTCTTGGTTTCACTGATTTTTTCTATTGTTTTATTCTTCTCAATTTTATTTACTTCTTCTCTGATCTTCATTATGTCCCTTCTTCTGGTGACTTTGGGCCTCATTTGTTCTTCTCTTTCCAATTTCAGTAGTTATGTCTTTAGACTACTCATTTGGGAATGTTCTTCCTTCTTTAATAGGCCTGGATTGCAATATACTTTCCTCTAAGAACTGCCTTTGCTGTGTCCCACAGAACTTGTGGCTTTGTGTTGTTGTTGTCATTAGTCTCCATATATTCTTTGATTTCTGTTTTGATTTGGTCATTAACCCATTGATTAATTAGGAGAATGTTGTTAAGTCTCCATGTATTTTTGAGCCTTTTTGTTTTCTTTCTAATATTTATCTCTAGTTTTATACCATTGTGATCTGAGAAGTTGGTTGGTAGGATTTCAATATTTTTGAATTTACTGAGGTTCTTTTTGTGGCCTAGTATGTGGTCTCTTCTGGAAAATATTCCATGTGCACTTGAGAAGAATGTGTATCTTGTTCCTTTTGGGTGTAGAGTTCTGTAGATGTCTGTTAGGTCCATGTGTTCTAGTGTGTTGTTCAGTGCCTCTGTGTCTTTACTTATTTTCTGTCTGGTTGATCTGGCCTTTGGAGTGAGTGGTGTGTTGAAGTCTCCTAAAATGAATGCATTGGTTTCTATTTCCTCCTTTAATTCTGTTAGTGTTTGTTTCACATATGCCGGCACTCCTGTGTTGGGTGCATATGTATTTATAATGGGTATATCCTCTTGTTGGACTGACACATTTATCATTATGTAATGTCCTTCTTTATCTCTTGCTACTTTCTTCGTTTCAAACTCTATTTTGCCTGATACAAGTACTGCAACATCTGCTTTTTTCTCCTTGTTGTTTGCATGAAAGATTTTTTTCTATCCCTTCACTTTTAGTCTATGAATATCTTTGGGTTTGAGGTGAGTCTCTTGTAAGCAGCATATAGATGGGTCTTGCTTTTTTATCCATTCTTTTACTCTGTGTCTTTTGAATGGTGCATTCAGTCCATTTACATTTAGGGTGATTATCGATAGATATGTACTTATTGCCATTGCTGGCTTTAGATTTGTGGTTACCAAAGTTTCAAGGGTTGCTTCTTTACTATCTGAGAATCTAATTTAACATTTTTGTTAAGTTATTGTAAACACAGTCTGATGTTTCTTTATGTCTCTCCCTTCTTATTCTTCCTCCTCCATTCTTTATATACTAGGTGTTTCATTCTTTGCCTTTAGTTAGTATTTGGATGGTCTGCTTTCTTTGCTATGATTTTATTTTCTCTGATGACATCTTTTTAGCCTTAGGAGTGCTTCCCTCTAGAGCAGTCCGTTTAAGATATCCTGTAGAGGTGGTTTATGGGAGGCAAACTCTCTCAGCTTTCGCTTGTCTGTAAATTGTTTAATCCCTCCATCATATTTAAATGATAATTGTGCTGGATACAATATTCTTGGTTCGAGGCCCTTCTGTTTCATTACGTTAAATATATCATGCCATTCTCTTCTGGCCTGTAAGGTTTCTGTTGAGAAGTCTGATGATAGTCTGATGGGTTTTCCTTTGTTGGTGATCTTTTTTCTCTCTCTAGCTGCCCTTAATACTCTGTCCTTATTAATTATTATGTGTCTTGGTGTTGTGTTCCTTGAGTCCCTTGTGTTGGGTGATCTGTGGGCTTCCGTGGACCGCGAGACTATTTCCTTCCCCAGCATGGGGAAGTTTTCAGCAATTATTTCTTCAAAGACACTTTCTATCCCTTTTTCTCTCTCTTCTTCCTCTGGTACTCCTATAATGCGAATATTGTTCCGTTTGGATTGGTCACACAGTTCTCTTAATATTCTTTCATTCCTAGAGATCCTTTTATCTCTCTCTGCCTCAGCTTCTCTGTATTCCTGTTCTCTGATTTGTATTCCATTAACAGTCTCTGGCATCTCGTCCAGTCTGCTGTTAAGCCCGTCGATCGCTTGTCTGATTTCTGCATTGTCTTTCCTCACTTCCCTCACTTCCTCCCTCAGCTCTTGCATATTTCTGTGTAGATCCATCAGTATGGTTATGACTTTTGTTCTGAATTCTTTTTCAGGAAGGTTGTGCATTTCCATCCCTTCAGGCTCCCTCTCTGGTGTTGTCTGAGTCTGGGTCAGTTTTGTTTGTACCATATTCCTCTGTCTTTTCATGGTGATAGAAGTGGTTGCTGGTAGGTGCCAGGTATGTCGGCTGGGTCTTTAAGACTTTTAAAAAGAAAAAGAAGAAAGAAATGAAAAAAAAAGAAAGAAAGGAGAAAAATAAGAAGGAAAAGAAAAGAGAAAACAACAACAAAAAATGCCCGCCGGGAGTAGATTTTGTGGGGATGCTGTAGGTGGTGCTGTTGCTCCACTCTTCCGCAGCCATGGCCGCGCAGCTCCGCAGGGCCCTTTGTAGCTCTGGCCAGGGCGGGAACAAATGGGAGGGTGTTGATGTGTGTTGGAAGTCTCAGTACAGCAACTTTTTCCCAGTCACCAGCCAAGGGGTCCGAAATTCCCCAGGACTCTCAGCCTGCTGGGCCGAGTGTGCTGGGATGATCCTGCTCCTCCATTGGGCCCCTGTCTCTTTAAGACCACTAAAAAAAGCACGCACTTTTCTTTTGTCCCAGGGAGCCGGCTGCGAGGACCCGGGTGCATTCCCAGGCTCAGATCCTGCACCCTCTGTCTCTCCAATCTCCGATACACAGCACGATGTGTGTCAGCGCTCCCGGCGCAGATCACCAGGGCTGGTTATTTCATGGGCCTGTACTTCTAGTCCCTCCCCACTCTGAATCCTCTCCTCCCGCCGGTGCGCTGGGGTGGAGGAGTGCTCGGGTCCTGCCGAGTTGTGGCTCTGTATCTTACCCACCTTGTGGGGTGCCGAGTCCTCTCAGGTGTAGCTGCAGGCTGGGTGCCGTCCTATATCTTCTGGTCTCTCTTTTAGGAATAGTTGTATTGGTTGTATTTTCATAAATATATATGGTTTTGGGAGGAGATTTCCACCGCCCTGCTCACACCGCCATCTTCTTGGAAGTCCTATGCGGAGTATATTTGAAGGAAGGCATTTGCTCAAAAATTAGAGTTCCAGGGGCTAGCTTTTGCAAGTGTTCTGTCCCAGATTCCTCTCCACCTGGAGTTTATACAATGATTACTGTGGCTTTCTAACTTGATCTGAAGCCCTCTCTTGGTCAGCTGATGAAAGGCTGCCATCTCTTTCCCTCCCAGGAGCTCATGAACACTTGCTCTTCTGTGGAGGGCCTGGGAACCAGTGCAGAGCTCGTTGTGGGAGAAAGCCCTGCTGTGCTTGGCCTCAAACAGGCTGCTCATCCTTTGCTTTCAGAAGCATGAGATCCCCCCGCCAGGCCTAGGAACAATAATAAAAATATATTTGGAAAAATCCCCATTGCTTCTTTTGCTGACCTTGGCAGTCAGGTACAAAGTGCCCGCAAAATGCTGCAAACAAAAATTCTGCCTTCCAGGCTTGTTCCCTTCTTACAGAAAAATCCTTAACCTTGTGGGGTTGTTTTTTCATGGTTTTTTTTCATGTTTTCTTAATGAGAAAATATTTCAGAGATTATTGGCAATGTAGGTTTATTCCTTTCTGGTGGTTTTACTCTTAACCAACTATAATCTCTCTGATCTCTTTTCCATTTTTCTTTCACAGTATGGGCCACATCCAATCAACCTCCTGTAGGATGACTGTTCCAAGTACAGTGAATTTTTTTGTTGTTATTTCCATCCTAGAGCATTTCTTGTTTGTGTGGATTTTTAAAAACTAAGGACTATTTCAAAAATTTTAACAGACTTTAAAAATGATATCCACTGCAGTGAAGACTACCAAAAAAAAAGAGCTATACCTCTGTCCTCAAAACAGCTTGTGGTCTGGTGACATACACCAACATATACAAATTAGTTAAAAGCGTAAAAGAAGTGGGGGTGAGGGGAGAAGGGAGTGCTCTGTTTGGACTGAGAATGCTGGCTTTATGCAGCCACTTTAAAATCCCACTTTGGTATCTCGTTTGATGTTAAAAGGTCTCTATCACGTCCAAAGGTACTAGAGCAGGTTGAATGGTGGGGTCTGTTGAAAATGCAGTCCCCAAAAGTGCCCTCTGTGTAGTACGTCCAGTTCACATCTGTGAGACCCTGAAGGGAGAGACATGATTGGTGTCTGTGGCGGGTATTGGTCATCAGGCCGTAACCAGGTGAGAGGATCATATTTCTTTTCGTAACAAGAATTAGTCAGTTAATAAGCATGATAACTCTATACTTTAAGAAGATGTACTGTTCCTGAGGAGACCCAAAGCTCAATATGATATGGTTTCTCTTAAAGAACACTTAGTGAGTGATAATGGTCTTTAATTCTGTGTGAGACATAAGTATTAGATTCCCTGGGATGTGGGGGGTGTTGGTGTGAGGAAGGAGCAAGGCAAGTGTATGTTTTGGAGAAGTCGTTTCCCATGTCTGAGGCTCTGACACATGCCCTAGAAGGACTTGTGTTTATTCCCTGACCTCCAGGCTGAAAATTACTTACAGTAAAAAGAAGCACTACACTGAGGCAGTGTGAGTGGTCAGGAGGAGGACAAAAAACAAGAGCCCCTAGTCCAGCACAGTGGCTAGCATAGAGCTCAGGTAATGTTTGCAGGGGAAGGAGCTTGCATGCATTCTAGGCTATAATTCAAGGTCAAGTGGGTGGAATAGAAAGATGAAGTTTGAAGGAGAGAGCCTCTGTCTAAATAGGGGCCATCAGGGGAGGCTTTGTAGAGGAGATAGAAATTAAACTCTGCTTGAATGATTGATATGTTATCTGTAGGAGAATGAAAAAGAGAGGGGAGGACACCTGGTGCATGAAGAGAGGCAATAGCAGATATCCAGGAAGAGGGAAGCACGGGTGTGTTCTGGGCATGGTGCCGAAGCCAGCCCACTTTACCATTGGTTTTCAAAGAGTCCCACAAAAACCACAGTGTAGACAGGATACATTTTCCTGGAATGTTAATTTTCTTGGCTATATTGGAGGAAAAAATTAAGTAATTTAATTGGCTAATAATTTAAAACATTATTACATTAAGACAAGACAAATTTTGGAACAAAATATAGTTAATTCCATGGATATTTTTAAAGTTCAAAATCTCAGGTTTCTACTCTTTTCTTTTGATCCTTTGATAGAAGAAAAAAATTCTTTCAAGGAGATTAACTCTTTATTCACACACACATATGCCTTACTAATCCTTACTTAGAGCTTGAGGCAGGGGCTTTGGTCCCTCCGAAGTACCTGGGGGAGGTGGGGAAGCAGTCCAGCACTTGGCCACACGGCTGGGGACTTTGCTTAACTGTTAGAGGACCCCAGCTGAGGGCCCAGGCTCTTTGACACTGTGCATATCCTGGATGGTAAATCTTGATGGTGATTGATGTGGTTCCCCCTAAAAGATATGCCTCTGTTCCGTACAGCAGACCTGATGTATCTCTGTGCTCAGCTCTGGGCCACGGAGTCTGCACTCTTGCTCAGAAGGCAAGGAGGCCTGGCTGCCTTGGTCCCCCGGGATAATGGAGTGAAGGGGCCTCAGAGGCACCTCCTGAGTGCTCGGTTTCCTTTCTCTCTCACCTTCTGGTCCTAAGCCCTAAATCCTGTCTCAGCTTCTCTAGCCCCTCCTGCTCCTGCTCTCCACAGGTCCTGGCTCCATGCTGGTCCTCTGTTTTCAGTATGTTTGGGTTGTAAATCATTAGGTAACTGAGATCTCAGGTTCTGTTTTTCCTAGGCCAAGGCAAACCCCTCCCTTTCAAAGCTCCCTCTGGCTTTTCCCAGCTTTGAGGAAAGACTATATGTAGTTTCTCTAAACTAGAGTGGCATCAGAGGCCAACCAGAGGCGGAGTTGTTGTTGGGTAAAAGAGCCTCTAGATCTCTGTTTACCATTTATGCTTTAATTTCCATGTTTTCTGATATGTGTCAGATTGACTTTATTATAAGATTTTCTTTATTATAATACCAAACTCTCCCCAGTGTTAGAGATAACTTTCTTGTGTTGCTATCACAAGTTAAAGGAATTAAGAAAAGCCAAGATGAACTCAGTTAATCCAACACAAACAGGGCAGTGGCCTTCATTCAGGAGAGAAAAGGATCTAGCTCTGTGCTGTCCTGCAGGTGGCCAGTAGCCCCAGGTGGCTAGTGGAATGTGGCTAATTTGAATTGGGATGTGCTTGTAATATAAAATAGTGAATTTCAAAGACTTGGTATGAAGAAAGATTGTAAAATATTATCAGTAATTTTTTATATTGATTACATGTTGAAATAATACTTTTTGATATATTGGGTTGAATAGAATATCATTAAAATTAATTCTAAATGTTTCTGTTTAACTTTTTAAAATGTGGCTCCTAGAAAATTTTATGTTACATAGGTGGCTCAGATCATATTTTTATGGGACAGTGCTGCTCTAGACTGTAGCTTTGTAATTATAATAAGTCAGACCTCTGGGGCGTGTCCCAGGTATTATTTATGGAAGATTTTCTCTCTCTAAATGATCAGACTAAGATGGGAATAACACATAATAGACTATAAGGTTTTACAAAGCAAGAGCTGTCTGTTTATTGTACTTCTTCGGAGGCATGAGTGGTGAGATCATTTTGCTTGGGAGGCTTATAAACTGGCTTTGAAGGAAATTCTGAAAACAGTTTTGAACATTGACAGCATCGTTGAAATAAGGGTCTGCCTCCCAGTGACTCCACTGAAAGATGTGATTCATCTGGTTATGTAAGTCTGGGTTTGGAATGTTAATAATGAAAGAAGGCCGTTTCATTACTTGAAGTCTCTACCTCCAGTGGGTCTCAGCATGTAGAAAGGCACTGGGGCAAGAACCATGGTTGAACCTGTTATTTTATAAATGCAGAATGCAACGTGATGAAGGCAAAGGGGGAAGAAAGCCTTTTCCATCTGTGAAATGATTGCCACAATAAGGTTAGTTAATACCTCATATTAATACCATATTAATACCATCTATTACCTCATCTAGTTACCTTTGTTTTGTGTGTGGTGAGAACATTTAAGATTTACTCGCTTAGCAACTTTCATGTATACAATACTTACTGTATTGTTAACTATAGTCGCCATGCTGTACATTAGATCCCCAGAACTTATTCCTCTTATAACTGGAATTTTGTACCCTCTGACCACCATCACCCATGTCCCCCACCCTCCTAGCCCCTGGCAGCCACCAGTCTACTCTCTGTTACTATGAGTTCAGTTGTTTTCAGATTCCACATAGAAGTGAGATCATACAGTATTTGTTTTTCTCTGACTTGTTTCACTAAGCATGTACCTCAAGGTTCATATAAGTGGTTGCAAATGGCAGGCTTTTCTTCTTTTTAATGGATGAATAATATTCCATTGTGTATATATACCAAATATTTTTTATCCATTCATCTACTGATGGACAGTTAGGTTCCTTACATATCTTGCAACATGGATATGATATTTGTACAACATTTCAAAATGTACAGAAGTGTTTCAGTGAAAAGTAAGTCTATCTCCCAGCCCCAGTCCTCCGGCCTCCCAGTTTCTTTTCCCCAAGAACACCACTGTTACTAGATCTAGAATTCATTCGTAATAGGTGGCTCCTCTGCCCTTGCCTCCTCTTGCCTCTTGGTGGTTGGGATATGGAGGAGGCTTTTTCTCAGAAAATGGATTCACGCTCTCCAGGACAGCGGCTTGCTAAGCAGGAGTCTGGGCACTAAGAAGTGACTTCAGAGCAGTCAGTGCTGTGAATTCAAATGTGCTCTTGTGCCTGCCTGATTGGAAAGCCCTTGATTTCTGGGCTCCAGCAACAGGATATAGCAGTTCTTTTAGGAGTGAATTAAAAACCTTTAGTTCCTTCATGTAACCAACAAATATTCTTTCGATGGTTCCTCTGTGCAAGGCTCCATGCCAAGCACACACAAGTGAATCAGACTTGACCAAGCTCCCTCTGCATTTGGCCTGTACGTTAACCCTGCCTGAAGTCTCGTCCAGGCTACCTACTAGCAGTAGCAGTACCCCTTGTTCAAGAACTGTCAGGATGTTGCAAATGCACTTACATTCATGCTGAGTGATATTGTATGTAAAGAATAAGCACCGTGCGATCCCCACAGCACGTTCTGTCCCCATTGCTGTCCAGTCTGGGCTGCCATAAGCTCACTGGCACATTAGGGGTCCTGTAACTTGCTGTTAATTCCAGCAGGCATTCCTGTGAGGACTGCTGAGCTCCATTCTCCCTGCCCTGCCTCCACTTCCTTCCCCCAGACTGGAGGATGGCGTTGCTAGTTTCCTGTGTTGAAATTGTGCCCTTATAGGAAACCTCTCACCTAAGAAAACTCTCCAAGCTTGCCTGACTGCCTTGTTCCCTCTTCTTTACCACTACTACTGAAACGCAGCATTTGATACTGGTGTTGTCATGCAGAACACAAAGGGTTAATTAGGGTGGCCGTCCTGTCCTCCGCAGAGGAGTGAAACAACAAAAAACCTGCTTCGGTACTGCATGCTTCTGGGAAACCCCAATTAACACCCTTTAACGGTTGTAATTTTTACTTTTTGAGCTGAGGAAAAAATGTTTTTGCTAATTAGATAATTGTTTGATGGTGGTCATTTGATAAAAAAATTTGTTGTGACTGTAAAAATGTCTGGAGAAGAATTAGTTAATTTAATACGTCACTGTTATTCTAACATTTAAAAAAATCAGAAAAGGTCTTGAAAGATTGTAATTTTCATAGTAAGCCATACAAGAAATACTATATTGATTAAGAGTTCTTCAGGTGTGTGTGTATGTGTTTTGTGCACGTGAAATTGAGATTTTTGTCTCCAAGATATATAGGACTAATTAATAATGTTAACAGTAGGGAAAGTTTGGTGTAGAATATATGGGAACTCTGTCCTATATCTGCAACTTTTCTGTACGTCTAAAACTGTTCTAAAGTAAAATGTTTGAGAAGTATATATATGTGAAAGGCCCTTAAAAATCAAATAGATGCATTCTACAATAAACTGAGTGGGAACATCCCTGAAAAGTTTCTATGATATTCCACTTAAAAAACTTTATAAAAAAACTGACGCTATGTTACCATCTTAAGGCTTCTGACTACATCTAACACAAGTATTAGGAGTGGTAGCTTTAGTACCTAATAGTACCATCAGAATTCCCTCATGTGCAAATATATTAGCCATTAAATTGCATGTAGAATATTTAAGTGCTTTATAGGAGATGCCTTTCCTAAGTGAAACAATGAATCTGTTCACCAATAAATCTTTCCTATATCTGAGTCAGACTTGCAGTCATCGGCTATGAATGAATCGTCTGCAGGGTCAGCTCATGATGCTGATGGGCCGGTCTGAGGAAGTGTGGTGACCTGTTTGCATCATGCCTTTATCTTGGTTTGTTCTAAATTTCTGAGAGAGTAACTGAATTTGGCCAAATTTGATTCAAGAGTGTTCAGTTTTTCTTGATTCCCCTTGAACCTGTGGTTTAATTTTCTACCTTTAAGCATAGTTGCATTCAAACACAAAAGTATTTCAAGTGGACATATGTTCTATCATATAAATAGATTCAAATGAAATTTTCATTGATGGGTGGTACCAATCATGGAAGAAAAGTGATGATGAACACAAAATGTGATTTGAAGCTCCTTTGTGGTTTATTTCTAGGCATCATTTTAGCTTATGTTTTTTTTTTTGACAACAGAAAATTGAAGAATATAGTTAGCATAGTCTTTAATTTAAAAGAAACTTTGTCATAAGGTATCGTACTACCCTGATACTGTATTAGAGAGGGCCTTCCAACTTGAGTTCCCTGTCTAGGACTCCCTTCATCTTGATCTTCACAGGGCTGAGCCTTGTCATTTTAAGCCTCAGTTCACAGGTCAAATATGATTCAAGAATATTCAGTTTTCCTTGATTCCCCTTAAACCTGTAGTTTAATTTGCTACCTTTAATCATAGTTGCATTCAAACACAAAAGTATTTTAAATGGACATATATCCTATCATATACATAGGTTTTATTTCTAGGCATCATTTTAGCTTATGTGTTTCTTGACAACAGAAAATTCAGGAATATAGTTAGCATAGTCTTTAATTGAGAAGAAACTTTGTCATAATGTATCACACTACCCCGAAGTTGTATTAGAGAGGGCCTTTGAACTTGAGTTCCCGCTGGTGTTGCCCTTCCCTGCTCCCTCATGTCTAGCACATCATAGTACTTGGTTTTCTTCATAGCACTTACAGCGGGAATTCCTTTCTCTGGTTGTTTTCCACTTGTTTATACCCTGTTTCTCTCACCAGCATTTAGCTCCAAGGGAGCAGGAACCCTGTCTGTCTTGCTTATCACTATATCCCCCTGTGCTTGGAACACTGGCATATAGTAGGTTACTACTCTAATATTTGACATTGCAGCACAGATGTCTAAGTATATATGCATTTATAATTGCTGGTAGAAAACAGGCCAGAAAGATACCCCATGAATAAATAACAAACTCCAGTTCCTAAACCTTTTCTCATTCCTTATTCTCTTTCTGATTTTCTTAGGCACTTATATTGCTTTTAGGACATGATAAATGATACAATTTAATAGGAAAATGATAGATGTAAGGAGAAAACTTGGCATTCACGTAACATTTTATCTGCAGAACAAATTGATGTTTTAGCTCCCTTCTTATCTTTTCGTTTTTATCAATAAGAGAAGGATGACTTTGGGGATGGGAAAGAAACAGGTGATCTTGGGGTAGGAGTCCCTGGGGTCATTATCTCAGTGACCTTTTGTTCTGTCTGAGTATTCCCAGAAGATAGGCAAATTTAGTGTTTTACCACATGAACCTAGAAGTTTGATCCGGTCTGCTCCCAGCTTTAGACTAAAAGAAAGCTTGTCCATGTGTCCGGGCCCAGTCTTGGGTCCAGAGTAAACAGGTTCAGGAGGATCTTTCTCTTTTTCCCAATAGTCAGGGCACCTTGAGGTAGCCTGGCATCTTATCTGCCTTAGAGCCTGCGTGGGAAGCCACCACAGACCTGCCGAGAGACTTAAAAGAAATGTGGGATAGTGTGATTGTCATCACCTGTTCACACGTGTGACATGTAAATGTGTCTGGGATATTTTGAATTCTTTGTAAGTTATGCCTCACTTGTCACATGATATCCTCATTCAAAACTTCAGTAATTTTACAATGAATCATTCATCTGAGATAATATTTGTAGAAACTGCTAATTTCAGGGTGTAAATGAAGTTACAAAGCTTACATAAGGCTGTAGTAAGCAAGTAAATGTCCATTTAGATTTGAAAGGTGTTAGATTTCATTTTACCTTCTATTTCACATCTCCTCCCTCCTTTTATTTTTTCCCAAATTAGTGTCATCTTCATGTTTAATAGAAAGTGTATCTGACCTTCCGCATTACTGTCTCTAAGGCAACTTTCCTCAGTGCATAGAGTTAGCTCCCCTCAAACTGCCTTGAACAGAGTGTTACTAATCCTGACCCTCAATGTAATTATTGTAATAAGAAGGTATCTAGGCAATGAATGGGAAACAGAAGCCCAGCTGGTTGCACATTGATAGTGAAAATCAGATTTACTTGACAAACGGGTATGTTTCTGCCAAAATTGAACTGTGCCTCTTCTAGTAAAAAATACACAGGGAATGAAGGATACACAAGGAACTTTAGAGCTGAAGAAAGTAGGCTACTGGTAGGCAAATTACCTAGAAAATTAAAATTTTATTAAATGTTGAATAGCTGCAAAAAGAATAATTCATGAAATATATTTAATATAAAATATCTTGGCACCAACACATGGCTCTGAGTATTTGTGGTCACTCCATTCTGATACGTGTGTCACCCTGTTCCAATAAGGTATGGCATTGAAAAGATTGCTAGAGACATTTAGGGCCTGTTTCATTTCTATATGTTTTAATAATTTGGCCCTAAGATGTTACTTTTCTCTCTAAACCAGGTAATTCCTAGTTCATGTCCTTCTTCTTTGTAAATTAACATTTAAAGTTAAATAATACTTTCTAATCTTTGGATTACCAGTGTAGATTTTATTATACAACGTTTCTCTTATTTTAGATTTAATGCCTACTTTTGAAAGAAATCCTTAATATCTTCATTAATCTATTTAAAATTACTTTAATCATCCTTCTGATAAAAAAATTAATATGTGATCATGGTATGAAAGTTATAAAGAGAAAAGTGTAAATGATTCATTATCTTACCACCCAAGGTAAAAACTTAACTTTCTTAATAATAGCGAAGAGCAATCATTTTAGGAAATCGTGATTTGGGTGACTACAGCTAGAAAACAGATTTTTCTGTGTGTGTGTCTAAAATTTGGGGTACCCTAATTTGATATTTTGGCATAAACACACATTGTGTAGCACAGAGTAATTGTGATAAATCTAGAAAGGCAAGTCTGTAAATTTCAGTTCCAAACACAAATAGGCAAACTGATCCTATGTTGAAATGTGGATCAAGAGGCTCTAACTAACTTTTGTGAAGTAAACCTGTAGGAACCACTACATGTGTGTCTGATCATAATATAAGAAACTTGAGAATTCAGTGAAATACATAGGTTCCATCATACAACAGGATAGGAAAAATATGAAGTCCATCCCAAACTGCTGCTTTTGTTGTGACTCAGTCTGCTTCGTGATACTCAAAGTGAATTAAAACTACATTTTAAAAGCCTGGTTTCCATCACGTTTTTGGCTGGCCTGATAAGAACCTGTGAAGAAGGCACTGTTCTGTCTGGCCAGCAAACATTCACTGAGTCCTCCGCCCAGCTCTTCACGTACTTTCAGTCCCCATGAAAAAAGCCTGTAAGTGTTCAGAATGATACATTGATTCTTCTTTTTAATGCCTTGAATATTCTTTGAGCAAAGCTGCTTTAAAAATAATTTCTGATTGTACGTTTGGTTTTTATCAAGGATTGGAAATGGAGAGTGGTATTGTGATCCCAAGTGAGAAAAATTCCCATAAAATGTAGGTGCCTTAGTCAGATAAGCTGGAGGAGATCCTGTCTGACCTCTTCCACGTTATGAGTTCAAAACATACCCTCTCCTTGGCCATGTGCTGTCACGTTGCCTGATGAGCAAAACGTTGCCCTTGCCATCAGTTGGATCAGTGCAGGGCTCCCTGACCCACCCGCTGTGTCGGTAAACATGAAACCATAGTGGCAAATATGTTTACTTGCTTTCCTCTGAAATGTGCTGTCCCTTTTTTACCTCCTGCAGATAAAAACTGACAGGTCCTTTTCCCACTAGCCAAAAACAGTGATGGGAACCAGGTGGAAGATACAGCTTTTCAAATGTAGTTTTAATTCATTTTGAGTCCCATAAAGTAGGCTGAGTCACAGACAAGATGTGGGCCTCACCAAATCACTCCATGACCTCACTGTCCCTCTGGCAAACCTCTCTCAGTGCAGTTTGGTTATATCGCTGAAGGAGCATCAGAAACAGCTTGCTTGAGAGAAGTTTGTCTGTGAGCTGTTAAGGCTGCCAGATGGCATCGCTATAGTCCATCTTCTCTACGTTTTTTATACTTGAAATTCGTTTGGTCTTCATGTACTGCCACAGTGTTTTTTACCAACTTCACTACAGCCACTTAGGTTGTAGATAGTGAGGGCCTGGTTACATAACCATTCATTAGAAGTGCAATTTCAGATTTGATGAAGCCTGGAATTGATGAAACTAACTCCTCAGTTTCTTAAAATAGGTACTTTGAATGAAACCCCTGGAATCTCCACCTTGAAAATAGACCTTATTGTTGTATATTGAGGTCTCTATTTTAGATTCTCCCCAATTACCTCCTTTTTCTATCTTGTTGATTATTCTTACCATTGCTGTCAAATAATATGACAGAGATTTGGACATGCTTGAGGAAAAGAGGTTTAATTGTGGCTTTGCTTCTAACTAGCTGTGTAGCTTTTCAATGCCATTTAGTCTTTCTTGACCTTGTCCTCTTCATGCTTATCTCTAAGATACCATTGAGGTTCTCTGGTCCTATTATGGAAAGTCAAACTCTTTTCTACAGTGCACAGTGCCTCCTAGGCAGGTTCATAATATTCTGTGTTTCCAGATCACCTAGAAAGGCCCCTCCTTCCAAACATTCTGATTCCCCAAGTGACTAGTGTAGCCAGCATGAAAACCGCTGGTATAGATAGGGTCTAGACCCAGGGGCTCTTTATTACAAAATCTTCTCCTTTGCCACATTTTTTTCATCCTTAAGTCAAGGACAATTTTGTCCTGAGAAAGTAACTACTTTTATAATTTGCTCCTCACAGAAGTTAAGGTTGAGCCGTTTTCCTTTATGTGGCTTTTATGAAAATTTTGTGTTGATTCAGTACCCATTTATGTTCTTGATTCTTTTTCCACTCTCAGTATTCAACCACACTTGACCAGTGATTGAAAAGAACAACAAAAAGATACTGATGAAACTGGTTGACTTTAGCAGTGGTTCTCAAAATACCATCTTCATCACCATCACTCAGGGAACTTATTAGAAATGCAAATTCTCAGGCCTCTCCCTGGACCAGAAACTCAGGTGGGATCCAGCAACCTGTGCATCAACAAGCCTGCTCAGTGATTCTGATGATACATGCTATTGTTTGAGAGCTGTCCTAGAGAGATTTTATATTTTTGAATAGTTGGATTTTTTTTTATAAGTGTGCTCAAGTATTTTTGAAGTAATCATTGTCCAAACTTACATGTGCTGGAAACAGAAGGGAGGGATATTCCATTTCTAAAGGGGCTATTTCCCTGCCTTCCTATATTTTTATCCTTTAGAACTTTTCATATTCTTTTCAGCTCTTAGAAAATCTATCCATATCTCTTTTTTGCACATTGAAAATTTAATCTTAAGTTAGTTCTGTTATGGAAACTTTGCTAATCAATACCATGTATATGATCTATTGTGAAATATATAACAGTAGATGGAACGGTGCCTAATAAAATATTTATTTAATTTCTACTTTTTCATTTGTTTATATTTTTAAACTGGAACTTACAGATGGAATTCTTTTTACTTTAGAACATAGACAGGAATTATTTTTTAAAGCTATCCTCAAACAAATGGAATTGTTCTATAACAGATGCAAAGGTTGCTTTTTTCAGAGGGAAAATTCTACTAAGTCAAGCACTTTATGGAAGAAACGTGTGAGCATATGCTATTATCGTGATTATATAATGAAAAGGATAGGGGCATCTGGCCCTAAGTGAGGAGACTGTGACTCCCCCAAACTTTTACAGTGGCAGAAGTAGGCGTAGATAGAGTCCAAGTGTCTGTGCTTTGAGCTCAGTATTTTCTACGTGAAACGTCACTGCCATTAGGACTATTCAGTTTACCTAATTGGTTGGATCTTTGTCAAGAGCTTGATCCAAGTGTGGTTTTCAGTTTTAATATAGAAAGTATTTGCAAGTTCTTCCAGGGGTAGCACACAGCTTCATTTAACTCCCTCGTGCCCTCCCTCCTCTGTCAAGTTGCACCAGGAAATTCAAGGTCTAGCCAGAAGCCCCCAAAGAGTTAAAAAGACAAGCAGCCTACAGAGTTGGAGAAATTGATGTCAAAAACAGATGTTCCTATGCAGACTTTGCTGGATTCATAAGTCAGGATGAAGCCGGCACGATGCATGCAAGTCAGAAAAAACCTCTTGGCCAGCATTGTGGAGAAATGAAGTGTTGTCCCCTCATCTGTAAAACCTCCTCATTCTGGCTGCATGGGAGCATTGCAGAAGGCCTCCTGGGAGACGGGTGGCCCTGACACTTGAGCCATTAACTCAGAACGCCCCCTAATCCCTTGTTTTCATTGTTGGTGTTCCGCCGAGCTGCGCGCACAGGCCCTGCCCGTTTTCATTGGCTGCGAGGCCTGTTATTGGAGTGGCTGACAGCTGTCTGCCAGGCTGTCTGAAAGGCCTTCCTGTGCTCTCCGCCGCTGCTCAGCTTCACAGCACTATTGTTCCTGGTGAGCCTTTTTCTTAAAATCTTTCCCAGCTGTATCCTGATATGGTAAACCACTTAAATTAGCTCCAGATTGTTCTGTTTATTTTGTGTTAGATAAGCGACAAAATACAGTCCCAGCAGCCAGCCAGGAGGTGGGTGGAAGTGGGGGGATGGGGATCAGGGGACACAAGCAAGGTCTTTTACATAAGATAGAGTTTCCAGACAAAACCGTGAAAAAGCACACATGTGATACAGTCACTGGTCCTGCCAATGATATGTGACCCTGATGGGCTGGCCAAGCAATAACTTTGGGTGTGCACACACCTCATTCCAGAAAAGAAAATCGAGGCCCCAGCATGAAGTCACACTAGAAAGAAGCTAAATTCTCATGTTGGAAATAGATACAGAATCTCTATCAACCACAGACCTGGTTGCCATGCCAGCTGTTCAGGTACCATGCTTGATGCCCTGATTGTGACAGGAGTCCCTTTTATTAAAAAAAAAAACTGTCCTTTATTGCAATGCATGATAATTGTTGGGCCCAAAACTGGCTGAAGATCACCAGTCCCCCTAAATGCATAGCATTTGAAAATGTTCTCTTCCCTGCTGTGATTTAAAGCTAGAAATCCAAAGACGTTGAGTCACCAGCATAGGTATTTTCCACACAGCTGCAAGTGAATATTCACCATGGACTTGGCCTACATTCGCGTATGCCGGCCATCTGTGCCACTGCTCTGCCTACAGCTGCTCTTCCTTTGTGGTTGTCTGCTCACGGGGCCTCTCCATGAAAAGCCTTTTGAATACTTAACAAAAAGTATTTTCAAATATAATAGATACTCTCCTAGAATGAAGATACTGCCTTTGTGATTGTAGGAATAAGCCCAAGTAAAATATGAACAGTAAACTTCTGAATGCTTTAACTCAGCTGAAGCATACAAACAATGCCAGCAACCAGCTGAGTGACAAGAATTTTGTCTGTGGTAATTCAAGACTCCCCAGGAAAGATTCCATGACTCACTCCAGCATGACTGGGCCTCCAGTCCCCTCTCTGAAAACCAAGTTGGGAGAACAGGAGGGGAGGACAAGGGCAGGAGTAATAAAATGCCTTTACAGACTGTCTCTTAGTTTCCTTTGGGACAAATAAACTCAACGGGTAATAAAAAGGTAGAAAATCAACTTTGGGAAAATAATAACCCTGTCAGGCCCCTTCTCTGCTGGGATGTGCATTTTCTTTTCCATCATGGGGCTGAACAGCCTCCATGTCACCTTCTGATTCCCTGGTTTTCATCTCTTTTCTTTCTGTGTGTCCTTTTTAGTCCTAACGGTGGACAGTCTTGTATTTTTCACATGGGCCAGGCTTTCCACGGATGACATGTCCCTTGAGGGCAGGGACCATGTACTGAACCTCCTTGTCTTTTCCCACACCACCGGCCAACTGTCGTGGGCGCCTAGCAGGTACTTAATTGTTTTTTCTTTTTTATGCTTACCTGGCATGAAGTGTCACTCATTCTGCTTCTGTATTTATTCAGGCAAAGGTGAAAAACAAAAAACAAAAAAACCAAGACCAGACATTGTTCCGCTGGCCCATTCTCATTGGAATCATGAACATACCCTTCTGGTACAGGGCAGGATAGAGGAAGCTAACTGAAGACTATCTTTCTTGTGGATTATAAATCGAAAAGTCTGAAAAATATAGAAAACACCTGAAAAGTAAATGGTAGCAGGCAAACAGTGAGTGGCAATGAGGTCAAAGCTTGATCTGATCCTGGTACCAGGGTGAGTTTTCTGGGTTTGTTTTCTTCTGTCTCACAGCTGTGCCCCAAGGGCTGATGGAATTATGGACTCCGAAGTAGGCATTGGCAGGAGACCCTACACATGAAACCCCTGCTTTCTACCCAGAGGCTTGAGAAAGGACTCCTTTACTGGAGAATATAGAGGAATTACCATTTTATTTCTTTTTTTCTCTTCTTTCCCAGCCCTGCCCCAAGGCCAGCCTCAGTTGAGGATCTGCCTTTATTTTTGTGGTAGGAGTTTGGGTACCTAAAACCCCAAAAGAACATTCAGACAGAGGACCAAGGTAAAGAGGTCCTTTTTGTTCCAAAGTGTGGAGAATCCCATTCTCTTCTCTCTCTCTCTCTCTCTCTCTCTCTTCCCCCCCCCCTCCCTCTCTCTCTCTTTCTCTCTCACTTCTTTGCTCCCAAAGGCAGCCTCAGTTGTGCAGAAGTACATAATCAGCATAGGGAGCTGAGACCTGACAGAAAGCTATCTTTTTGACCAGAGATGGGAACCCTAGGAGCTGCAAAGTGTAGGGGAATCTCGGAGGGGAGGGAGCTGGAGAAGAGGAGCCCTGATTCTGTTCATGAACTGACAGAAGTCCCAGGCTCACCTCTGCACTGGCATGTGCCACTCAGTCCCAAAGAAGCAAAGCAAAGGCTTCAAGGGCTCAACTGCAAAGTACATCATTGGCCATGCCCCCGACCAGCCTCTCAGCAGAGCACGTGCTGAGCAGTGCCCAGCATCACAGCAAAGCCTTTCAAAACTGAACTGCCATTAGAGCCACTGTCCCCAGGTGAGACAAAGCTGGTATTCTGAATCCATCTGGGTTGTCTGCTAAAACACAGACATCCATATCCTTGACAGAATTTTAGCAAGACCTAGAATCTCACAACCTAATATTCAAAAGGTCCAAGGTGCCATCCAAAAATGCTCATCATACAAAGAAACCAGGAAAATGTGACCATTACTCAAGGGGAAAGACTTAGCAGGTGCCAACTCTGAGCTGACCCAAATGTTGGAGTTGTCAGAAATAAACTAAGACAGCATTATAACTGTCCTCCATGAGGTAAAGTCGAACACTCTTGAAATGCATGGAAAAATAGAAGTTCTCAGAAGGGGGAAAAAAAAAAGGAACTAAGCTGAAATTTTAGAACTGAAGAATACAGTGTGTGAGATTAAAATCCATTTTATGGGCCCAGTAGCGTAATGAAGATGACAGAGGAAAGGGTCAGTGGACTTCAACATCAATAAATGTTACACAATCTGAAAGACAAAAAAGAAAAAAATTGAACGGAGCTGCAGGAACCTGTGGGATAATATCAAAAGGTCTAACGTTTATGTCATTAGAGACTCACAAGGAGAGGAGAAATATTGATGCAGAAAAGTATATATGAAGGCATAATGTCTGCAAACTTGACAAATTTGGTGAAAGATACATGTGTAGACTCAAGAAACTCAGTAAAATGGCCAGCATCCAAAAGACTAAACAACAAATGCTGGCGAGGATGCAGAGAAAGGGGAACCCTCCTACACTGCTTGTGGGAATGTAAGCTAGTTCAACCATTGTGGAAAGCAATATGGAGGTTCCTCAAAAAACTAAAAATAGAAATACCTTTTGACCCGGGAATCCCACTCTTTGGAATTTACCCAAAGAATACAACTTCTCAGATTCAAAAAGATGTATGCACCCCTATGTTTATTGCGGCACTTTTTACAATAGCCAAGAAATGGAAGCAACCTAAGTGTCCATCAGTAGATGATGGATAAAGAAGAGGTGGTACATATATACAATGGAATGCTATTCAGCCATAAGAAAGAAACAAATCCTACCATTTGCAACAACATGGATGGAGCTGGAGGATATTATGCTCAGTGAAATAAGCCAGGCAGAGAAAGACAAGTGCCGAATGATTTCCCTCATTTGTGGAGTATAACAACGAAGCAAAACTGAAGGAACAAAATAGCAGCAGACTTAGAGACTCTAAGAAGGAACTAGTGGTTACCAAAGGGGAGGGGTGTGGGAGGGCAGGTGGGGAGGTTGGGAGAAGGGGATTGAGGGTTATTATGTTTAGTACACATGGTGTGGGGATCATGGGGAAGACAGTGTAGCACAGAGAAGGCAAACAGTGAATCTGTGTCATCTTACTACACTGATGGACAGTGACTGCATTGGGGTATGGGTGGGGACTTGATAATATGGGTAAATATAGTAACCACATTGTTTTTTCATGTGAAACCTTCATAAGAGTGTATATCAATAATACCTTAATAAAAAAAAGAAAAAGAAAAAAAGAAACTCAGTAAAATCCATCAGGATAAACCCAAAAAAGACTATATTGTAATCAAACCGCTAATAACCAGAGATGAAGAAAATTTGTCTTGAAAGCAGCAATCCCAGGCATGGGGATTTACCCAAGAAGAATGAAAACATGTTTATACAAAACCTATACCCACATGTTTCTAGCAGCTTAATTGATAGTTACTAAAAATTGCGGAAAAGTCAAATGTCCTTCAACCAGTGAAATGGATAAACAAAGCCAGGGTGCGTCTGCGCAGTGGACTACTGCACAGCGGAAGGAACTGGATGCCCGCACAACGTGCCTGAGTCTCAGGTGCATGGTGCCCGGTGCAAGAAGCCAGACTCAAAAGGTTTTACACTGTAGAGTTCTTTTTTTCTGACATTCTGGAAAAGGCAGAATTTTAAGAATGGGGAAAAACATGAGTGATTGCCAGGGGTTAAGGGTGGGTTGGAGGGTTTGACTACAAGGGGGCCGCACAAGGAAGTGATTCTCGGGTGAGGGGGTTCTGGATCTTGATTGTGGTGCTGGTCCTATGATTCTTAAGAACCTTTGTCAAGGTTCATAGAACTGCACAGCAAACAGGTGAATTTTGCTGTATCTAAGAAGAAAATAAAAATAAACCACTAACTCACCATTTCATATCTGATGGGGTTAATATCACTTCACGATTACATGAAGTATAGAAAAGGTTCATGTCATCTTCTATAGAAGTCATTTTCTACTTGATTCCACATTGAAACTTGCAGGAATGCACAGTGAAGTGGTCTCTTTGAGTATATGCACAAGGCTTTCCAAAAAATAATCTGCTGTGTCACATGCCAGGCAGAGATTTTGGTTGTGTCAGCTTGACACAAAAGGCCCAGTGAGAAATTCAAGTATAAAAGTAGGAGCCTGTAAGAGAAAGAGAAACACTTTGATTCTGGTAAAGATCTGTTTTTAAAAGAAGCCCAGTGAATCTGGTGGAAACAAGAATACAGAATCTGACATGTCCTGGAAGCTCTGTGTTTTGGTAATTAGGGTGGTACCTAGAATACCCTGCCTAGGAGAATCACATCTGTTGTACTAAGGTGCATCCCTGCCTGTGTTTTCAAATATACATGGGGTGGGCAGGCTTCGACGGTTCCCATGAAGCAGACTGTATACATTCCTGTGACATCAGGAAGAGTTTTCCTGTATATAGGATTTCTTCTTTATCCACCTCTCACCCAAAGGGCAAAAAGTAAGGATGGATGCTTAACTGCAGTAAGAACCCGCCCCTGACCAGAGCTGCACTTTCTCCCACTGCTGCTTCTGCCTTTCAAGTTTATCATCCCTGTGCTCCCTCCTACACCATTATGGGGCTTATCAGTTCTTATACACAAATGTGTGGGGAAAGCTGTTGGTTTTAAGAAACCATTGCTGACTCCCAAGTGACAAAGATGTTCTCTTACGTTTTTCTATAGAAGTTTTATGGTTTTAACTTTTACGTTTAGGTCTTTGATCCATCTTAGTTCCTCAATTTTGTTAAGTTATGATTCACATTAACATAAAATTCACCCTTTTAAAGTGTACAGTTCATTAGTTATATTCACAAAGTTGTACAATCATGACCATTATCTAGTGTTTTTATCACTGCCCCCCCCAAAAAAAATCCTGTATCTATCAGCATTCCCCCTCCTCCCAACCACTGACAACCGCTAATCTACTTTCTTCTTTCTGTATAAATTTGACTATTCTGGACATTTCATATATAGTTGACCCTCGAACAGCGCAGGGCTTAGGGATGCTACCCAGCAAGTTGGAAATCTGTTTGTAACTTGACTCGCCCAAAATTGAACTACTAATAGCCTACTATTGACTGGAAGGAAGCCTTACCAATGACATAAACAGTTGACTAACACATATTTTGTATGTTATTATATACTGTGTTCTTATAATGTAAGCTAGAGAAAAGAAAATGTTTTTTCAAATGGTTGTAAACCTCCAAAAAATTTTCCAATACTTTTACTGAAAAAAATCCATGTGTAAGTGGACCCACACACAGTTCAAACCTTTGGTGTTCAAGGGTAAACCATAAATGGAATAATACAGTATGGGACCTTCTGTGTCTAGCTTCTTCCATTAGCAAGATGTTTTCAAGGTACTTTCATATTGTAGCATGTATTAGTACTTCCTTTCTTGTTATTATTGAATAATGCCCTTTTTTTGCTACTTATTGCTGAAAATATATCACATTTTCTTTATCCATTCATCAGTTAGTAGACATTGGGTGTTTCCACTCTTCTGGGTTTTGATGGATAATGCTGCTGTGAACATGCATATACAAGTTTCGGGCTGGACATATGTTTTCATTTCTCTTGGGCATACATCTAGGAATGGGATTTCTTGTTTATGTGGTAACTCTATGTTTAACTTTTTGAGGAACTACTAAACTATTTCCAAAGCAGCAAAACCATGTTATATTCCCACTAGCAATGTATGAGGGTTCTGGTTTTTCCACATAATCTCCAACACTTGTCATTGTCCTTTTTATTATAACCATCCCAGGGAGTGTGAAGTGGTATCTCCTTGTGGTTCTGATGCATATCTCCCTGATGACTAGCAATATTGAGCATTTTTTTTTCATGTGCTCATTGGCTACTTGTGTTATCTTCTTTGGAGAAATATATATTTAAGTCCTTTGGTCATATTTTAATTGCTTTTTAAAAAACTATTGAGCTGTAATATGATCCATCGTCAGTTAATTTTTATGTATGTTGTGAAGTGGGGATTGGCCAAAGTTCTTTTTTCCCCCACTAGATATCCAATTACTCTAGAATCATTTGTGGCAAGGAATTCTTGATTGGTGTGTTTGGCACCTTTGTTAAATACCAAATAATCATTTAAGTGTGGTTCTTTTACTAGGCTCCCTATTCCAACACCATGCTGTCTTGATTAGTATAGCTTTATATAGTGGGTCTTGAGTTGGGTAGTATAATTCTTGCGACTTTGTGCTTCTGTTTGAAAATTACTTGCAATCCAAGGATAACCTCACTCGATCATCAAGATTGTGATAGAGTAATGGTCCCTTGTTTTCCTTTAAACATGTTCACATTTTATAGCCCTGAACCTGTGAATATTATGTTATCTCATGCAGAGGAATTAAGGTTGCCAGTCATCTGACCTGTTGTCTGATTGGGCCTAATGTAATCACAACGCTTGTTAAAGTGGAAGAGATAGACAAAGAGGAGGTCAAAGCAATATGATGTGAGAAAGAGTCAACCTACCAGTGCTGGCTTTGAAGTTGAAGGAGGAGGATCTTGAGCCAAGGAGTTCAAGCAGCCTCTAGAAGCTGAACATGGCAAAGGAGCAGATTCTTTAGAGCCTCCAGAAGGGAATGCAGCCCTTCCAACACCTTGATTTTAGCCCATTGAGACTTGTATCAGACTTCTAACCTGTAGAACTATAAAATGATAAATTTGTGGTGTTGAGGGTGCTAACGTTTGTGATAATTTGTTATGGCACCAATGGAAAACAATAAATTAATATATTACCACTTTTATATATAGCTGGATTTGATTCACTAAGATTTTGTTAAGATTTTTGCACCTCTGTTCATTGTAGTTTTCTTTTTTTGTAATCTCTTTGGTTTTAGAATCGGAGTAATACTGTCTTCCTAGAATAAGCTGGGAGTTTAGGCTCCTCTCTGTTTTGTGGAGAAATTTGTATAGAGTGAGTATGATTTCTCCTTTAAATATTTCAGAGTTACAAGTGAAGCCATTTGAGCCTGGAGTTTTCTTTATGGGAAGTTTTTAATTACAAATTTCAATTTCTTTGATAGATATAGAGCTACTTAAGTTATCTACTCTTGAGTGAATGTTAGTAGCTTTTTGAGAACCTAATTGCTAGAAAAAGTGGTTAAAGTTTGGCTTATTTCCTTTTTTAAAGAAAGAAGCATTTTTGAATATTTGTAGTGCACTATAACATTTTAGACCTGAAAAATAATTATTATGAGATTGCATAAACAAAAATACAAATACACTGTATGTTGGCAACAAGACATAGTAAGTCTCTGAGTTTTCTTCACTAGGAAATCAATTACGATTTGGCCTCCCATGCATTTGAGCCATTCATATGGGGCATGAACATGCAAGCCACTGTGATAGGTAAATTTTACATTGTAAATCAATTAATTGACATTCTGATTATATGTATCACTTACAGTGGTTCTGTCCTGAGAGGTAGAGCCTTGTTCTATGTGCTGGTAGAATTATTTGTGAGCCTGCAGAACTTCAGATCAGACCTCAAACGATGATAAATTCACAAAGTGATGAATGCCAACCTGGAGAGCCTCTTGAAACAGAGGCCACTGCCTATGCCTGGCCATATGTCCCAATTTGCCATTATGTAGGGCAGTGGTTCTTAAGGAGAGAATTTTGGAAATTTGATTGGATGCTACTAGCGCTTAGTGGACAGAGGTCCAGGATGCAGTGCCTCTAATAACCCTGCACGTGAGAAGCTGTGTATCTTAAGCCTTATATACAGCTTACAAATATCCTGCTGGCTAGGCATGAAGATTAAAACACATGTTTATAATTTTCTGAGTCTAGAACCTCGTCTAGTTTTGCATATAGACACTGTAGTTTTTGCATGGCTTTATAGACCCTTCATATTCTAACTTTTATTCTCACATTCATCCCTGCTCGCTTTCATTTTTCTGTACTTTTAGCACAGAAATGGCTTCCTTGAAGTCCAAATTTACCCATATATAGTACACACAATTATCTAACCACTTTGTTATGTCTTTTAGGATTGAGCCTTCACATTTTCATATGAAATACATGCTATTTTATTATCAGTTGCCTCTTTTATATTACATTTAGAGTTGTTTTAAAAATTGGGTGTGTGAGTATAATCTTGTATATGAATTCTGTTACAGGACAGTAAAAAGCATTACAAAATATTAGTTATGAAAAGGGGGGTTTAGGCTTGAAAGGCTTGATATAGAAGCAAGCTTTTTATCCTATTTCAGAACTTTTCCAATTATTATAGTTGCTATTATATAAAAAGGTAAAATCTGTGAATGAGCCCATAGGTGGGTCACGTATTACACATCCACACAAAAAAAACAACCACAGCAATACAAATGGATTCATCTGTTTCACCTGCAAAATAACCCAACACAGCTGGGATATCCATCAGACACAGAGCATCCAGCCGTAATGCTCACACTCATGCATAGTGATCACAGACTTCAGTCCACAAACTTAGATATGCAACAAGTATAATGCTTCTTCTTCCCCCCCCCCCACCCCCATAACTGTACTCAGTACTGCCTGGGTCCAGTTCTGCTGGATAGAGTGAATCTGGTTTCAGTCAAGTCAGGTCAACTAGGTTAGTTCAATGTCTCTTTGTCTATCCCTGGCTGGCCTCCAGAGAACCAAAGCATTGGAGCTGAGGGAAGTGGCTGGTCCCTGGTCATCATCCCTACACGCTCTTTGCAGGAGCCTTCATGTTCCTTTCTGGTCTTTTTGTGTAATCCATCTCTATTATGCTGCAACCTCCTTGCCTGCAGAGACTCAGGCCATCTCTTGCCACATCTGTGCTCTTCTCAACAGCAAATGAAAACCATTCACCTTTGGGGCTGCATCCTCTTCCACACTGTGGTGTGAGGGCCTGTGACCCTACAACCATTGCCACCTGCTGCTGCCAGACCACACTGGGCCCAGGGCAATGCAAGGAGCCCCACTGTCCCCATGCCTGGCCCCAGGCCCCCTGGATGAGGTCCCAGTTGTTTCCACTCTTGGAACCCACACCTGTCATTTCCTCTACCATGGAATGCAGTCCTGAGGGCAGGGCCCATGGTGCCTCCTTAGGGTCACAGCCCTGTCCTCGCTCTGCTTCCAGTCCTCTCTCTTCGCCTAACTAAGTGATTAAGCTAAACCTGTTACATCATCAGGCTGCCGATTACCCCTTCCCTGAGGCTGTACCCACTGCCCTGCCTACTTCCCAGGCAGCGGGGAAGTCATAGGGCAACAGGAATTACGAGAAGTGAGAAAAGCCCTGACTTACTATTTCAAAACATCCTGAGGTGCCCTGTTTGACCTGTAATCATTTTCATCTTTTCAGTGTGTAGGCTTAGCTCTTCCCCGGGAGAGTAAAGTTGCTGTGTGCTTGTGGTTGTGTCCTCTGCTAGAAGATGACAGGTGGAGGTGGTCACAGTCTATTGATGTAGATAGGATCAGTGTCATGAATATGGATATAAATCTTTTTCTAAGTCTAAACTATCCTTAACTATACCATGGACATCTTGCCATCTTAATAGGGTCATCATTTAAATTTTTTAATTACTGTATATGCTTCAGACAGTGGTATCCTTAATATACATCAGTGTGGATCACTTAATGTTGAAGAAACAGGTAAATACGCTTTTAGCATATGGTGTACTTTTAAAATTCACATTTTTTCTTCTTCTTCCCTTACTCTTAGGATGGTCTCTATGGAGACCATCTCCAGCAATCTGCACCTTCCTAATTTTCAGATTCTAGCGTGCTGTGAAATGAGGAAGCCAGGCACAATCACCAGGACGGTATCTGGGAATAAAGGAGCCCTGCATTGGGATCGTATGCAGGGACTTGATGAGCCTTTTGTGGTTACTCAGGAACGTTTGATATGTGTTTGGTCTTTTTTTTTTTTAATCCTGATTCATGCTGTTTAGGAGATGTTGCTTTTCCCTGATATTGGACCTTCCTATTTCAACATCACTGTGTCTCCTGCTAAAATGCCTCCATGTAACCTCTCGCCTCTCCTTAGGCACAGAATTCTCCTTTCCTCCAGCTGCTTCCCTTCCAGCACCTGCTTGGGATGTCCAGTGTCACCAGAATTTCTCGTCCCTCTCCCCTGTTCCCACCCTGGGCAGAAGGATCCTCCCCCCTGCATGGTCAGGAGAACCTGGAGTCTGAGGACTCTGAGTTTGTTTCACTTTGGCTTTGGAGCAAGTGTTACCTGCAGATCTGAAGAGAAACATTTTCTTGTACCTTTATTAAGTATGCATTCAACATTTGAAATATATGTTAAATTCCTTTAACAAACGTCTTAATATTTAGGTGTATCGAGTTGTTTTTGTTCTGCCATTGAATGTTTCACTCTTCTGTTCTTCCGAGAGGATTGTGCTGACAATGTTCTCATGACTTCTGTTTGTCTCTCCCATTGTAGTTAGACACACATATAGCAGTGAGCTCCTTTAGCATTTAGCAAACTTCAGAGAAGAGCTCTGGGGAAACAAAACTGCCTGTTCTAAGCTCAGTTTAGTTTATTGGTTTTTCTGAGGAACTTTAAAAGTTTATCTTACTACCTACAAAGTAAATATTCAATAAAATGTTGTTTCTGCTTCAACGGTAAATTCAGAACATTTAACTTGTATTATATATTTGGAAATATAAAGACAAATTAACTGATGCTTGCCCACATAGAATATAGCTTTCTCTGATTAAATTCTCTCTGAAAAATCATTGGCCTCAATTCCCATCTTTCTCACCATGCAAGTATACTTGTATTATATTTAATACTTTATTTATTTATTTATTTATTTGTATTTTGCAACTATAATTCTTTTTTCATTTCTCTCCTGCTGTCCTTGAAACTGCCAGACTCTAAAGCCCTTCTGTGATACTTTTTTATTTATTACTTCTCAATTGGCATTACTGATGGATAAAGAGCTATCTAGTAAAAAAGTATCTGGCCACCTTAAAGGAGTTTCAGGTCTTGAAGGGGAGATAAATACTTCCTGAATAAACTATTACACTCTTTCAAAGTGGCAAACAGTTTCAGTTTGCTCCCCAAATTCATAATTTAATTAGTAAAAAATATTAAGCATTCTTTTAAGATCAAACTGAAGGGAAAACAAGGAGGGCTTTAGTTTAAAAAAAATAGAGCAAACATTTGGTACTTTTGCTGGCCCTAAATACTCTAAACATGGGGCTTCTGTGCTAGTTGTTACAGGGGATTTGGGATCTGGAGATCAAATTTAGCATTACACATGCCATGTGAGAGTAACTCATAACAATCTGTTCTTATCCTACAACTTTAATTTAAGGTTCTCCAAGATCTGTGACTCCTATGCTTTAAATTACAGAAAAAAGTCCAGCTGTTTGCCGAAATATATGTAATAAATTAGGACAGTGTTTTCCAGGTCCCTGTACCATTTTACTTTTAGAGACCAAATGTTTTCAATCTTTCAACAGACTTTCGAGTCCTTCATCCTTAATAAATTTTAAATGAGAGAGAGAATCTTGTTGGTATCTCATCATTATAAGCAGTGACATTAGCCCCATCAAAATGAGGAAATCTTCTACTACAACCCTGTATAATTCCTTTTAATTCCCACTTATTCCTGGTTTTGCCCTTTCCCCGCATCCATCTTCCTTTATCGGCAGCTCATTTGGTGGCTACATCAGTTATTTGGGTCTGGCTGCTAATACCATGCCACCAGAATCCTCCTTGTGCTAGCTCAGCAAGAATGTTCCCCTTGCTGGTTCTTTTAATTAAGATGTAAAGTCTAATTGTGTCTGACTGGGAGATAGGGGTTAGAACATTTATCTGCCCTGAATGCTGCCAACCATTTAAAACTCCCACAAATATTCAAATGAATATCTGAATAAAGATTCAGTTTCTAACATTTAATTGGAATCACAGGCTATGATTATTGTACCTCTTTCTTTGATAATTCATGTACATTATTTGAAGTAGAAACAGAAAGAAGTCACTTGGTTCTGCCCCAGTAACAACAAAACCCTTCACGATTCATTGTATTTTTATTCCTCTCAAGAAATTACCTATAGATAAGAGAATGCAACCCAGAAGGGCTCTGTGCTTGGAATACTTGCTTCTTTGAAAGTATGGTGCTTTAGAGTATGGCTATACTACCTAAATCTAGTCTATGTTTAATAAATACCCAGATGGGAGCCTGTTCTGCTCTGCATACTTCGATGCTGCTGCTGGTCGTGATCATCAGTGAAAATAGCTAGTGTTTATGGAGCACCATTTCTGTGCCAGGCTCTATATTAAGATGGGTATTGTTATCCTCATTTTTCAAGTGAGGAAACAGGCTGAGAGATAGACTAATTTTCCCAGGCTCACAGCACGTACCACCTTTCCCATGAATACATTTCAATGAAATTAGAACTGTGGCAATAAGGATGATAGGGAAAGATAAAGACAGTTATAAAACAACTAGACACCTTTTTGTTTATGTTTAGTCATCATTCTGGCTAAAGTTTACCTTAAGTACAACAGAGTGTTCTTTTTTTTTTTCATTTTGCTATTATTAATGTACAATTACATGAGCAACATTATGGTTACTAGACTCCCCCTTTATATCAAGTCCCCACCACATACCTCATTACAGTCACTGTCCATCACTGTAGTAAGATGCTATAGAATCACTACTTGTCTTTTCTGTGTTATACTGCTGTCCCCGTACGCCCCCCGCCACACTACATTATGTGTACTAATTGTAATACCCCTTTTTCCCCCTTATCCCTCCCTTCCCACCCATCTTCCCCAGTTCCTTTCCCTTTGGTAACTGTTAGTCCATTCTTGGGTTCTGTGTGTCTGCTGCTGTTTTGTTCCTTCAGTTTTTGCTTTGTTCTTATACTCCACAGATGAGTGAAATCATTTGATACTTGTCTTTCTCAGCTTGGCTTATTTCACCGAGCATAATACCCTCTAGCTCCATCCATGTTGTTGCAAATGGTAGGATCTGTTTTCTTCTTACAGCTGAATAATATTCCATTGTGTATATATACCACATCTTCTTTATCCATTCATCTACTGATGGACACTTAGGTTGCTTCCATTTCTTGGCTATTGTAAATAGTGCTGCTATAAACATAGGGGTGCATATGTCTTTTTCCAACTGGGCTGTTGCATTCTTTTTTTTTTTGTATCATTAATCTACAATTATATGTGTAACATTATGATTACTAAGCTCCCCACTTCATCTAGTCCCCCCCAAATACCCCATTACAGTCACTGTCTATCAGTGTAGTGAGATGCTATAGAATCACTACTTGTCTTCTCTGAGGTGTACAGCCCTCCCTGTGCCACCCTACATTATGTCTACTACTCATAATGCCCCTTTTTCCCCCTAGTCCCTCCCTTCCCACCCATCCTCTCCAGTCCCTTTCCCTTTGGTAACTGTTAGTCCATTCTTGGGTTCTGTGAGTCGGCTGCTGTTTTGTTCCTTAAGTTTTTTTCTTTGCTCTTATACTCCACATATGAGTGAAATCATTTGATACTTGTCTTTTTCCACCTGGCTTATTTCACTGAGCATAATACCCTCTAGCTCCATCCATGTTGTTGCAAATGGTAGGATTTGTTTTCTTCTTATGGCTGAATAATATTCCATTGTGTATAGGTACCACATCTTCTTTATCCATTCATCTACTGATGGACACTTAGGTTGCTTCCATTTCTTGGCTATTGTAAATAGTGCTGCAATAAACATAGGAGTGCATCTGTCTTTTTCAAATCGGGCTGCTGCATTCTTAGGGTAAATTCCTAGGAGTGGAATTCCTGGGTCAAATGGTATTTCTATTTTGAGTTTTTTGATGAACCTCCATACTGCTTTCCACAATGGTTGAACTAATTTGCATTCCCACCAGCAGCGTAGGAGGGTTCCCCTTTCTCCATATCGTCGCCAACATTTGTTGTTGTTTGTCTTTTGGATGGCGGCCATCCTTACTGGTGTGAGGTGATATCTCATTGTGGTTTTAATCTGCATTTCTCTGATGATTAGCGATGTGGAGCATCTTTTCATGTGCCTGTTGGCTATCTGAATTTCTTCTTTGGTGAAGTCTCTGTTCAGCTCCTCTGCTCATTTTTTTAATTGGCTTATTTGTTTTTTGTTTGTTGAGGTGCATCAGCTCTTTATATAATTTGGATGTCAGCCCCTTATCGGATATGTCATTTATGAATATATTCTCCCATACTGTAGGATGTCTTTTTGTTCTATTGATGGTGTCCTTTGCTGTACAGAAGCTTTTTAGTTTGATATAGTTCCACTTGTTAATTTTTGCTTTTGTTTCCCTTGCCCAGGGAGATATACTGATGAAGAAGTTGCTCATATTTATGCCGAAGAGATTTTTGCCTATGTTTTCTCCTAAGAGTTTTATGCTTTCATGACTTACATTCAGGTCTTTGATCAATTTTGAGTTTACTTTTGTGTATGGGGTTAGACAGTAATCCAGTTTCATTCTCTTACATGTAGCTGTCCAGTTTTGCCAACACCAGCTGTTAAAGAGGCTGTCATCTCCCCAGTGTATATCAATGGCTCCTTTATCATATATTAATTGACCATATATGCTTGGGTTTATATCTGGGCTCTCTAGTCTGTTCCAGTTGTCTCTGCATCTGTTCTTGTGCCGGTACCAAATTTTCTTGATTACTGTGGCTTTCTGGTAAGAGCTTGAAGTCAGGGAGCATAATTCCCCCAGCTTTATTCTTCCCTCTCAGTATTGCTTTGGCTATTCATTCTCTTTTGTGATTCCATATGAATTTTAGAACTATTTGCTCTAGTTCATTGAAGAATGCTGTTGGTATTTTGATAGGGATTGCATTGAATTTGTAGATTGCTTTAGGCAGGATGGCCATCTGACAACATTAATTCTTCCTATCTGTGAGCATGGGGTGTGTTTCCATTTATTGGTATCTTCTTTAATTTTTCTCATGAGTATCTTGTACTTTTCAGAGTATAAGTCTTTCACTTACTTGGTTCGGTTTATTCCTAGTTATTTTATTCTTTTTGATGCAATTGTGAATGTGATTATTTTCCTGATTTCTCTTTCTGCTAGTTCATTATTAGTGTATAGAAATGCAACAGATTTCTCTGTATTAATTTTGTATCCTGCAACTTTACTGAATTCAGATATTAGATCTAGTAGTTTTGGAGTGGATTCTTTAGGGTTTTTTATGTGCACTATCATGTCATCTGCAAACAGGGACAGTTTGACTTCTTCCTTACCAATCTGGATACCTTTTATTTCTTTCTGTTGTCTGATTGCCATGGCTAGGACCTCCAGAAGTATGTTGAATGAAAGTGGGGAAAGTGGGCATCTTTATCTTGTTCCCGATCTTAAAGGAAAAGCTTTCAGCTTCTCACTGTTAAGTATAATGTTGGCTGTAGGTTTGTCATATATGACCTTTATTATGTTGAGGTACTTGCCCTCTACACCCATTTTGTTGAGAGTTTTTATCATGAATGGATGTTGAATTTTGTCAAATGCTTTTTCAGCATCTATGGAGATGATCATGTGGTTTTTGTCCTTCTTTTTGTTGATGTAGTGGATGATGTTGATGGATTTTCTCATGTTGTACCATCGTTGCATCCCTGGGATGAATCCCACTTGATCATGATGGATAATCTTTTTAATGTACTTTTGAATTCGGTTTGCTTTGCTAATATTTTGTTGAGTATTTTTGCATCCATGTTCATCATGGATATTGGTATGTAATTTTCTTTTTTTGTTGTGTCTTTGCCTGGTTTTAGTATTAGAGTGACGTTGGCCTCGTAGAATGAGTTAGGGAGTATTCCCTCCTCTTCTACTTTTTGGAAAACTTTAAGGAGGAAGAGTATTTGGTCTTCACTAAATGTTTGATAAAATTCAACAGTGAAACCATCTGGTCCAGACGTTTTTTCTTAGGTAGTTTTTTGTTTACCAATTCAATTTCTTTGCTGGTAATTAGTCTATTCAGATTTTCTGTTTCTTCCTGGGTCAGCCTTAGAAGGCTGTAATTTTCTAAGAAGTTGTCCATTTCTTCTAGGTTATACAGTTTGTTACCATATAATTTTTCATAGTATTGTCTCATAATTCTTTGTATTTCTGTGGTGTCCATAGTGATTTTTCCTTTCTCATTTCTGATTCTGTCTATGTGTGTAGACTCTTTTTTTTCTTGATAAGTCTTGCTAGGGGTTTATCTATTTTGTTTATTTTCTCAAAGAACCAGCTTCTGCTTTCATTGATTCTTTCTATTGTTTTATTCTTCTCAATTTTATTTATTTCTGCTTTAATCTTTATTATTTCCCTCCTTCTACTGACTTTGGGCCTCATTTGTTCTTCCTTTTCTAGTTTCATCAATTGTGAGTTTAGACTCTTCATTTGAAATTTTTCTTCTTTCCTGAGGTAGGCTTGTATTGCAATACATTTTCCTCTTGGCACAGCCTTCGCTGCGTCCCACCGATTTTGCGGTGTTGAATTGTCATTTGTCTCCATATATTGCTTGATATCTGTTTTTATTTGGTCATTGATCCATTGATCATTTAGGAGCATGTTGTGAAGGCTCCATGTGTTTGTGGGCTTTTTCATTTTCTTTGAGTAATTTATTTCTAGTTTCATTCCTTTGTGATCTCAGAAACTGGTTGGTACAATTTTAATCTTTTTAAATTTACTGAGGCTCTTTTTGTGGCCTAGTATATGACCTATTCTTGAAAATGTTTCATGTGCACTTGAAAAAGATGTGTATCCTGTTGCTTTTGGATGGAGTGTTCTGTAGATGTCTGTTAGGTCCATCTGTTCTAATATGTTGTTCAGAGGCTCTGTCTCTTTATTTATTTTCTGTCTGGTTGATCTGTCCTTTGGAGTGAGTGGTGTGTTGAAGTCTCCCAAAATGAATGCATTGCATTCTATTTCCCCCTTTTATTCTGTTAGTATTTGTTTCACATATGTAGGTGATCCTGTGTTGGAGGATCCTATTCCATGCCTGGGTGCTCCCATCTCTGGTGGGGGTTGGCTCTTTCCTGTCCTGGTTTAAGCTCCTCCCAGAGGCCCAATCACTGGCAGAGATCTTATCTCTTTTGCTACTCAGTCCATGAGAGGGAGGTCCTTTTCTGTCTTGTTGGCTGACATTTTCCTAAAACTGGAGTGGTCCCTCATACATGGTGGGCACTCTGGGAAGATTTGTTGAAGGGGTGAGTGAGGACTGTTTTCCAGGCCAGGACCAAAGTCCCTCAAACCCCTTTGACTTTGGTGTAGCTGATCAGGTGCCAGATTGGCCAGACAATCCTGATCTGTGTGGGTTTGATTGCTTAAATCCTCACAGGGGTCTAGGAGCCCCCTGCACCCCTTATCCATATTCTGGTAAATAAGCAACATCTCTGTAAAGAACAGCCTCCTAAGTCAAGGTCAGGCTGGGTGAAGGCTCAGAAAACACTGTACAGTAACAAAGCTAATTTTTAGTAACTTCAGTCTCGATTTTTGATGGCCTTTTCTCCGCTCATTTATTTTTGAGCCCTTCTCTTTGCAGTTCTTCTGCTAGATCCTTGAAATGCAAGGAAGATGAGACATTGTTCTTGCCCTTGAGAGGCAGAGTTTAAGGAGAAGACAAACCCATGAACAACTAATTAACAATATACAGAGATAAGTGTAGTAGAAAAGGTGTGCATAAAGTGCAGAAGCACAGAGACATAAAGTCTATTTGTGGAGTGAGCAAAAAATTAATAGAAGATGTGACATTTAATTTAAGTCAGGCAGGTAAGAAGAGGTAGAGCATTTAGGCAAAGGAACCAACATGTGTATAGGCAAAGTCAGCATGAAAGGGCGTTCCATATGCTAATAACAAGAAGTTAGTTCTGTGTGATTGAAGCACAGGGCACTTTTTATGGGGAAGGGCAGGAATTGCCCAAAAATTGGTTGGGGCCAGATGTGAAGGATTCTATATGTTTGACTGAAGTTTGAAATTTTTCCTGCTTGGAAAGCAATTAGGTCTTTAAGCATGGATGTGGCCTGACTGGATTTTCTTTCACAGAGATGTTTCTGACAACAATGTGTAGCGGTCTGTAAATTACACTGCGTCCAGGTGAGAGAGATACCAGACCCAAGGCAGTGGGGCTGGACAAGGGGGGATGGACTGGAAGTCCATTTTACAGAGACTTGGCAGCACTGAGTGCATATTTAATCAGAAATGACTGAATGTAGGGCAAGAGGGAAAGAGGAGAACATCAGATTGTAAAGGAAGTGTCTGGGTAGGTAGTTTCTCTAAGATCTTCTAATAGGAGAAGGTTGAATTAAATACCTAATCCTTTAGATGACTACTAAGACATAGACTAACTCTTCAATTTGCATTTTAGTAATTTTAAATATTAGTCTAAAAGAATCAACCATCAGCAAACAGGCCCCATTTTTAGACAGAGGGGCTGCTTTGTATTTGAATCATGCTGTCCACTCATCTATCACATTCACATTGGCACCCCTGTTCCGAGGGAAGTCCAGGCTCTGGTGCCAAGCTGCTGGAGCCTTCCTTGCCTTTCCTTCCAGGATCCCCAGGTCAGGGTGAGGAGGAGGTCTTGGACAAGCCCAGGTCGAAAGACCCACTGAAGCAATGAGATGGAGACAGATGCTAATGGTTTAAGGCAGCCTTCCAGAACCAAGCCACAACAGTACATCTTCGGGAATAGTCCTAAAAACTAATGTATTTTTTAAATTTTTATCAGCTGGATGTGGATGAGGTTTCATTGTCATGCACTTAATGCTTTCCTCAGATGTTTGGCTAACCAATATTTTTCCGTGACTTTTTGACAGTTATTTTTTTCAGTAATGAATAATAAAGTGAGATTTACCATCTGTATATGACAACATTTATTTTGACATTTCTACACAGCAGAGGTTTTATAATTACGATTTTCTCTGCCAAAAACATTGCTGAAAAACTATTTCCTTGCTTCATAGCTTCCTTTATTAGTGGGAGTCATCTTATTTTGATTTGGGTGTTTTTTCATTAAGTCAGTCAGGAAGTGAAACAACAAAATTTTCTCTTGAAAACTGTTTCTTAATAAGGACACAATTAACTTTTGCCCCCCGCCCCCAAATTAGGATGGACAATGAAAAGAAATGTGTTTGAAATGGTGGTGGCTCCATTGTCTTTTTAAGTTTTAATTTATGTCAGACTTAAGGGAGCAAAATAGTAAACTCCCTTCTCTACCTGTTTCAAATGAACCTATTGCATGCTTGTTGTTACTGTGATCAATTTTATGTCTAACTCCTTGAAATCCCTGGAGACTGGGCTGTAACTGATGGACAGCATGCCGCATTTCAAAGGCCCACCTGCGGATCCTGTCCCTTTGCTGGCACATGGCAGCCACCCGCCATATGCTGCCTGTGGAGATGCAAGCCCCGGTACAGGTGGATCACCCTCTTCGTGTGGCCGGGTCTGCGCTGGCCTTGTGACAGGTGGTCCAGGAGATGAAGTTGCTGGGGTGTCAGCTGACATTGCTTTCTGTCTGGAGCACTCATGAAAAAATGACGGAGGAAGCCACACTGATAACAGATGAGAGAATGACTTATCATTGCTAATGGAAAAAACATCACAATGAGCTAATGGCAAAAACATTACCCACACTGCATCGCCGGCTTCCCCTGAGAAGATGTGGTGACACCTTCCTCTTCCTACAGTAGCAACAGTGGCCAAATTCTCTTTACAGCCCAGAGTGTTTTCCTTTCTGAGTCATACCTGGAGGGCTGCTCGTAGAATCAGATTCCGGACCCAGCCACTCTTATCTCTGCCATCACCACTCTTATTTCTACCACCATCATCTAATATTTCTGTATTGAGCACTAACAACATGTGGAACTGAAAGAGACTGTATCCCCAAAGGAGTGTATCTTTTTAAAACGGAGATAACAGGCATCTTCTACAAGCATTGTGCCGGTACATTTATTAGCAATCCAGACAGGAGGGTAAAACAGTAATGCTCTCTCAGCCATTTTTGACTTCACAGGTAACTGTTTCTCTCCAGTGTATTTCTGTGTAACATGAATGGCACCTTCTTTTAAGCTTTGATATGTTGGCTGTGGGTGGCTGAAGCTTGGTGAAGAATGAGGAGCATGGAGGAATTCCCTCTGTCTAAAAACGCTGGCCCCCTGTTGTGAATATACAGATCTGCTTGTGCGAAATGGAATGTGTATTTAATAAACTGGCTTGGATGACTTTTTGGACCTTGAGTATTGACAAGAAGAGATGTGAGTTTAAGGAAAGGTTCTTGTAGGTCTGTGATAGCAAATGATGAGATTGATTGTCACCCACCCATGTTGAAAAATCATTACCTTCCTCTAATCTAGCCCAAGGCTCTCCTCCTCCCCTTCATGAACACAGAGAAGAACTGAGGACCCAGCATGATAAGGGCTTGATCAGAAGCCTCCTTGGCACCAGAGCCTTGAACTTCTTACTTACCAGCACTAAGGCTCCTTTAGAGGGAATTAATCACCACCTTGAAATAGCTCTCCTTCTGCTGTGTCACTGGAAGAGTGTATCCTCCATGGAGACTGACTGACTGCCTATAGTCTTCACAGAGAAGTGAAGCTTTATGTGGCCTGTAGGCATAAGTTCTTCTCTACCAGGGACATTAGGAGCATGGCAATCTGGGGCCAGAAGGCACTGGGGAGTCACACCTATTTTATTTGGATCCTAGCTTTGCCACTTATTAGCTGCCTGGCCTTTCAACTTTTTTTTTAAGCAACAAAATAGTTGTAATAGTAGACTATTTGAGTTGTTGTAAATATTACCTACCCTTATCGAACAGGTATATAGGTTGTGCCAGGTAGCCAGCCAAGTAATTATTATAAATGGTATCATTTAATTCTCAGCATAATGCATGAGATAAGAATTATTATCTCCCTATTAAAGGCAGAGAAACTGAGGCAGCATATTGTCTTGGATCACACAGCTAATAGCTGGCATCAGGCTTTAATTTCAGATCTATCAGACTCCAGATTCTGTGAAAGATAATGTGAAATGAAAGTGGTGTCTAGTGCACAGTATATGCTTTACAAATGTTGGTTCTCTTTCCTTCTGTGTGTATCCTGCAGCTTTGATCTTGATTTCAGTGTTAGATTTTTGTATATAATGTTCTGTAAAGCAGGTCTGTGATACTGCCCCATGTGGTTATTTGGATAACTGTTTTTTTTAAGTTTAATTAAAGTGTAATATATATGCAACTGTTATTAAATGTATCTCTAAAGTCGCCTAAGTGTATGTATTCTCTTGGAGATAATATGATTCTACAACCTCAGGTACACGAGAAATACCACATTTTACTTCCTACAGTCCCCAATTTCTAACCGAGCTCCAACCAGCTGGTAGGATACTTACCGTCAGTCATTCTTGTAACTTCTCTGGCTTCACATATGTCCCCCATTTCCTCAGTTGTCTTGGAAGAAAATTTGTCTCTTCCCTGGTACAGTGCATGATGAAGTTTGTCTTGCCATCTTGTTGAGAAGAGAGGGATTTTTCTTGCAATTATTTTTTTCCACCTGGCTGCTTTGTTTTTAGAGATACCTACTGGAGAAATCTTCAACTTTTGTACTTAAGAAAGAGTCCAAAAAAAAAAAAGAAGAGGGATTCCAAACCACCAGGGAGTAGAATATTAATCCAGTTACCAGTTTAAATCTTTAAAAAATTTTCCAGGAGGAAAATAAAAAGGTCTGTTATTCCCATTTACCAAGAGCTTTAAGACACTAAATGAAACTCACAGGTTTGTTTTCATATGGGAGGAGTGGCCCAGCTTACCTGGATTCATTCTCCCATGTTACACAAAGTTGCATGCATGCATTTGAAGCCTAGTCATTGATTAGCCAGGGGTCTATCCCAAGCAGTTACTTTCAGGGGACTTCCTTGTCTTTTAGTGACCCTACACATGGGGGATTTAAAGGTCTTTTTGTCAGATTTGTGCCACACCTCTGTAATGGAGAGTAGTGTCAGGTTGGGAGAAGGGTAGTTGGTATGGGAGAGGGAATGGAGAAGTTATCTTTTTTGTTCTTAAGCCCTTTTTATCAACAACACACACAGAAGTCTTCTGTTCTTAAGTGTATGTAATAGTTAACATCGCCCTCATGCCAGGACCTAATTGTGTTTCAGATAATGGAGGGCAGACTTTGGCCGGTGGCAATAACTGGCCCCTTCGAGGAAGAAAATGGAGCCTGTGGGAAGGAGGCATTCGAGGCGTGGGCTTTGTGGCAAGCCCCTTGCTGAAACAGAAAGGTGTGAAGAACCGGGAGCTCATCCACATTTCCGACTGGCTGCCGACGCTCGTGAAGCTGGCCGGGGGAAGCACAAATGGCACCAAGCCTCTGGATGGCTTCGATGTGTGGAAAACCATCAGGTACCTGCACGTCTTTCTCTTTTTCTTCACAGAGCCCCAATATAGCTGGACTCTACTGACTGAGAATGATAGCTCTTTTGTGAGAAATGATAGCTCAGCTTACAAATCAATGATTTTTTTTTTATCAGAAATGCCTTTAGAAATATTTTAATTACATATGTTTTAAGTTCTCGGTTTGATACTGTGTTGTGTCTCTGTGTTTTACAGGAAGAGGAAGAATCCCCTCAGCCACTCGCCCTCTGCAGGAGTTCTTTAAGCAGAGAAGCTTCTCTCAGAAGTAGGATAGGGTATTGCTTGCTGCCTGCAGGGGGCCAGGGGACCTGCCCTGTTGCCTGCCAGGAGAGTGGAGGGCCAGGCAGGGGGAAAGAGCTGGAATGCAAGCTAGGGACTAGCTGTTCATAAGTATCTAATAAACACCTACCATGTGCCAAGCACTGTTTTAGGTGCAGAATTGTTAGGAGTGGACAAGATAGATAAAATATTGGCTCTCATGGAGCTTATATTCTAATGGGGGGAAAAAGAAAATATACAAGTAAATACATTAATAAGCAAGATGACTTCTGGTAGCAGTAAGCTCTATGAAGGTGATAAAACTTGTGACGGAGAGAGTGGGCATGTATCTGGGGAGCGGAACCCAGACTGAGCTTTGGAAATGGTAGCAGTGCTTTTCTTGTTTGCCACCGTAGTGTAGAAAAGTAGCCCCCAAATGGGGAGGTGCACACCTTCAAAGGTAAAGGAAGAAAACCTTCAAACTTGTATTTGTATTTAATTTTATCTCATCCTTTATAAGTATATATTTTATATATAAGTAAGCTTTATATATTAGTAGATTAGTACATATATCCAATTTATAAATAAATGTACATATATTGGAGATACTGTTTTTACTGATGGAATGACAGTTGTTTAGTATAATAGTTTTCAGCCTCTGATGTTTCAGCAAGGGGTAGTAGCTGATTGACAGGTGTCCTGGTGGCCAGGGGAAGATGACTTCCTCATGGTCTGCCTTCCTCATCCCACCCCAGATGCCCATATCAAAAATAATAGGGTTTCTATGCTTAGAAAATGAACAGTGGGGTGTTTAGTGGGGTAAAGTATCATAATAACATGTAACATACCCTCAAGTGAATCAGAAAAAATTGTTTGCATGTGCATTTCAATATATATCTCAATAGATACACAAAATAAGTGTGTGGGTGTGTTTTCCTGTGAAACACGTGGGTGCTTACAGAGAGGATACAAACTGAGTCAAATATTAACAATAAAATAATCTGGTTAAAGGGCATAGATGTTCTTTAGCTATTTTTTATTTTTGCAACTTTCTGTAAATTTGAAATGACTTCCAAATAAAAATTTTTTTTAAATAGAAAATTCTGGCAACATGGGAACTGCTTACCACAAAGCCAGCAACTGACAGAAACCAAGTAGCTGCTGTCTTCCTTAGATGAAGTATTTCAAAAGTCTCCATTGTTCCCATTCCTAGCCCAGGCCCCCTTCCTTCATTTATGTTACTTACTTGGTCACGGTAGACATGTAAATTTGTAATTCTTGGTACACAGTCTGGATATACCATAATTTAACTAATCCCCATGTGCTGGATATATAGGTTATTTCTGATTTTTTAATATTATTAATGTTCCTGTAATTAATAATCTTCCATATTAAAAATAGTAGGGTTTGGCATAAGATTATTTTATGTAAAGGAAATTTGATAGCACTAAAGTTTAAATGTTAAAGTTTAAAATTTCCTGTGGGTTCAGAAATGCCTGGAAGAACCATTTGGTGGGGCTACTCAGCTTCTCACAAGCATGGAGTCTCATGGTTTTTTTCTGATGAGTCTCATTGGGGGGTGAAACTAGGGACAGTCCTCATCTCCTATAAACACGAAGGAAAATTGGATTCAGTTAGCTTTATAACATTTTTCTTTAAATTATTTTTCTACTCAAAGTTCTCAAGTTTTCTTCAGAGAATTTATCAAATTGAAAAGACCATTTTTCAAATAGCAATGGTAGTTCTTTCTTCACCTTTTCCAACTATTATTTCAATCCTTCTTGTAAATCATACTTGATGGAGGGGGATCCTCAAATTGTTTCTTCTTATTCTTGCCCAAGAAGTTGATTTAATTTGGAGATAATGACCATCTTATGATTTGCCATTTAAAGACAATAGTATTGAAGTTGCTGAACAGCTAAGCCAAGAAACAAACAACAAAATAATCTTTTCTCTCATCCTTTGTTTGGAAAGTTCATACTCAATATTTGCTTATTCATACAAGATGACATTTTTATTTTTCTTTAAAATATTTCTACCTCTATCCATGATCTAAACTTGATATGTACATATGTATTCTGCAGTTACTTTATTTTTATTTTCCTGAGTAGCAGTAATATATGCTCATTATAGACAATTTTCAAGGTACACACAATAAAAATAAACATCCAAATCTCACCTTGAAACAGCTACCATACACATTTTGTCATATTTCCTTAAAATTTTTTTCTCAGCATTTTTTTACTTCTTTCTTCCCCTCCCTTAATGTATCATCACTTTTGATCATGTCAGCCAAGAAACTCATTGCAAACACTGTTTTAATGACAGCATATTCTATCATATGTCCTTGCTATACTTACCTATTCCCTTAACATAAATTTGGGTTGTTGTTTGTTAATCAGTAATATTGCAATGAATGACTTCTTCATAAAGCCTATGTCTATTTTTGGATTTTCCCCTTAGATATAAATGATTTGAAGTCAAATTATTAAGTATAGAATGGCCATTTTATATTTTAGTTTTTTGAATGTCACTCAGTTTTATTGCATACTTAGAGTTGTTTTCTCGTATTACTGTTGAACACAAACTTTGAAAAAGTTTGTCTAATTCTAGAGAATGGGGAAAATAGGTATCAAGTTAAATCTGGAGGTTAATTTTACTTAAAGTCTATATATTTCATCATCTAACTGAAAGGCTGTAAGTAGCAACCAGAGAGACACGTGCTTGAGGAACACTCAGGGGAGGGAGTACTGGTTCTGTGGTCCAGTTAAACATTGTGTAGCACCTTTCCCCACTTTGACCACTTACTGATAATGTGAGGAAAGATATTGTACTTCAGTTAATTTTTTCCAGCTCTATTGAGATGTAATTGTGATCATTTGATATACATATAAGGAAATGATGTCCACAATAAGGCTAATTAACACATCCACTGCCTCACATAATTAACCTTTTTTGTGGTGTGCTGAGTACATTTAAGATCTACTCTTTTTGACAAATTTCAAGTATACAATACTGTATGGTTAACTATAGTTACCATACTGAATATTAGTTTTCAGAACTTACTCATCTTAGAGCTGGGAGTTTGTACTCTTTGACCACCATCTCCCCATTTTCCCCACTCCAGGCCCTGGTAACCACCATTCTCCTCTGTTTCTGAGTTTGGCTTTTTTTCCTTTCAGACCCCACTATAGGTGATATCATACAATATTTTGAGAATGACCTTTTAAAAGCATTTGACACATTATAAAACTGCTTTCCAAAGAGGCTGCCAATATACTCTTTTTTTTAATATAATTTATTTTATTATCATTAATCTACAATTACATGTGCAATATTACAGTTATTAAACTACCCCTTCATCAGGTCCCCCCCACCAACCCCATTACAATCACTGTCCATCAGCGTAGTGAGATGCTATAGAATCACTACTTGTCTTCTCTGAGCTGCACTGCCGCCCCGTGCCCCCCCAACATTATATCTGCTAATCGTAACGCCCCTTTTTCCCTCTTATCCCACACTTCCCGCCCATTTTCCCTAGTCCCTTTCCCTTTGATAACTATTAGTCCGTTCTTGGGTTCTGTGAGTCTGCTGCTGTTTTGTTCCTTCAGTATTATTTCTTTGTTCTTATACTCCACATATGAGTGAAATCATTTGATACTTGTCTTTTTCGACTTGGCATATTTCACTGAGAATAATACCCTCTAGCTCCATCCATGTTCTTGCAAATGGTAGGATTTGTTTTCTTCTTATGGCTGAATAATATTCCATTGTGTATATGTACCACTCTTCTTTATCCATTCATCTACTGATGGACACTTAGGTTGCTTCCATTTCTTGGCTATTGTAAATAGTGCTGCGATAAACATAGGGGTGCATCTGTCCTTTTCAAATTGGGCTGCTGCATTCTTAGGGTAAATTCCTAGGAGTGGAATTCCTGGGTCAAATGGTATTTCTATTTTGAGTTTTTTGAGGAACCTCCATACTGCTTTCCACAATGGTTGAACTAATTTGCATTCCCACCAGCAGTGTAGGAGGGTTCCCTTTTCTCCACATCCTCGCCAACATTTGTTGTTGTTTGTGTTTTGGATGTTGGCCATCCTCACTGGTGTGAGGTGATATCTCATTGTGGTTTTAATCTGCATTTCTCTGATGATTAGCGATGTGGAGCATCTTTTCATGTGCCTGTTGGCCATCTGAATTTCTTCTTTGGAGAAGTGTCTATTCATGTGCTCTGCCCATTTCTTAATTGGATTATTTGCTTTCTGTTTGTTAAAGTGCATGAGTTCTCTGTATGTTTTCGATGTCAACCCTTTATCAGATACATTTTTTATGAATATATTCTCCCATACTGTAGGATGTCTTTTTGTTCTACTGATGGTGTCCTTTGCTGTACAGAAGCTTTTCAGCTTGATATAGTCCCACTTGTTCATTTTTGCTTTTGTTTCCCTTGCCCGGGGAGATATGTTCATGAAGAAGTTGCTCAAGTTTATGTCCAAGAGATTTTTGCCTATGTTTTTTTCTAAGAGTTTTATAGTTTCATGACCTACATTCAGGTCTTTGATCCACCTTGAGTTTACCTTTGTGTATGGGGCTAGACAGTAGTCCAGTTTCATTCTCTTACATGTAGCTGTCCAGTTGTTCCAACACCAGCTGCTGAAGAGGCTGTCATCTCCCCATTGTATATCCAAGGCACTTTTATCAAATATTAATTGACTGTATATGTTTGGGTTAATGTTTGGATTTTCTATTCTGTTCCACTGGTCTGTGGGTCTGTTTTTGTGCCAATACCAAATTGTCTTGATTACTGTGGCTTTGTAGTAGAGCTTGAAGTCAGGGAGTGTAATTCCCCCTGTTTTATTCCTCCTTCTCAGGATTGCTTTGGCTATTCGGGGTCTTTTGTGGTTCCATATGAATTTTAGAATTATTTGTTCCAGTTCATTGAAGAAAACTGTTGGTAGTTTGATAGGGATTGCATTGAATCTGTAGATTGCTTTAGGTAGTATAGCCATTTTGACAATATTTATTCTTCCTAGCCAAGAGCATGGGATGCATTTCCATTTGTTAGTGTCCTCTTTAATTTCTCTTAGGAGTGTCTTGTAGTTTTCAGAGTACAGGTCTTTCACTTGCTTCGTTAGGTTTATTCCTAGGTATTTTATTCTTTTTGATGCAATTGTGAATAGAATTGTTTTTCTGATTTCTCTTTCTGTTAGTTCCTCATTAGTGTATAGGAAAGCAACAGATTTCTGTGTGTTAATTTCGTATCCTGCAACTTTGATAAATTCAGATATTAGTTGTAGTAGTTTTGGAATGGAATCTTTAGGGTTTTTATGTACAGTATCATGTCATCTGCAAATAGTGACAATTTGACTTCTTCTTTACCAATCTGGATGCCTTGTATGTCTTTGTTTTGTCTGATTGCTGTGGCTAGGACCTCCAGTACTCTGTTGAATAACAGTGGAGAGAGTGGGCATCCCTGTCTTGTTCCCGATCTTAGATGAAAAGCTTTCAGCGTCTCGCCGTTAAGTATGAGGTTAGCTGTGGGTTTGTCATATATAGCCTTTATGATGTTGAGGTACTTGCCCTCTATACCCATTTTGTTGAGAGTTTTAATCAGGAATGGATGCTGAATTTTGTCAAATGCTTTTTCAGCATCTATGGTGATGATCATGTGGTTTTTGTTCTTCTTTTTGTTGATGTGGTGGATGATGTTGATGGATTTTCGAATGTTGTACCATCCTTGCATCCCTGGGATGAATCCCACTTGATCATGGTGTATGATCCTCTTGATGTATTTTTGAATTCGGTTTGCTAATATTTTGTTGAGTATTTTTGCATCTACGTTCATCAGGGATATTGGTCTGTAATTTTCTTTTTTGGTGAGGTCTTTGCCCGGTTTTGGTATTAGAGTGATGCTGGCTTCATAGAATGAGTTTGGAAGTATTCCCTCCTCTTCTATTTTTTGGAAAACTTTAAGGAGAATCGGTGTTATTTCTTCTCTATATGTCTGGTAGAATTCAGAGGTGAATCCATCAGGCCCGGGGGTTTTGTTCTTGGGTAATTTTTTGATTACCAATTCGATTTCGTCACTGGTGATTGGTCTGTTTAGTTTTTCTGTTTCTTGCTTGGTCAGTCTTGGAAGGTTGTATTTTTCTAAGAAGTTGTCCATTTCTTCTATGTTTTCCAGCTTGTTAGCATATAGATTCTCATAATATTCTCTTATGATTCTTTGTATTTCTGTGGGGTCCGTCGTGATTTTTCCTTTCTCACTTCTGATAGTGTTTATGTGTGTAGATTCACTTTTTCTCTTAATGAGTCTGGCTAGGGGTTTATCTATTTTGTTTATTTTTTCAAAGAACCAGCTTTTGGTTTCATTGATTTTTTTCTATTGTTTTATTCTTCTCAATTTTATTTATTTCTTCTCTAATCTTTATTACGTCCCTCCTTCTGGTGACTTTGGGCCTCATTTGTTCTTCTTTTTCCAATTTCAGTAATTGTGTCTTTAGACTATTCATTTGGGAATGTTCTTCCTTCTTTAAATAGGCCTGGATTGCAATATACTTTCCTCTTAGACCTGCCTTTGCTGCATCCCACAGAAGTTGTGGCTTTGTGTTGTTGTTGTCATTAGTCTCCATATATTCTTTGATTTCTGTTTTGATTTGGTCGTTAACCCATTGATTAATTAGGAGAGTGTTGTTAAGTCTCCATGTATTTGTGAGCCTTTTTGATTTCTTTCTAAAATTTATTTCTAGTTTTATACCTTGGTGATCTGAGAAGTTGGTTGGTAGGATTTCAATATTTTTGAAATTACTGAGGTTCTTTTTGTGGCCTAGTATGTGGTCTATTCTGGAAAATGTTCCATGTGCACTTGAGAAGAATGTGTATCCTGTTGCTTTTGGGTGTAGAGTTCTGTAGATGTCTGTTAGGTCCATCTGTTCTAGTGTGTTGTTCAGTGCCTCTGTGTCTTTACTTATTTTCTGTCTGGTTGATCTGTCCTCTGGAGTGAGTGGTGTGTTGAAGTCTCCTAAGATGAATGCATTGCTGTCTATTTCCTCCTTTAATTCTGTTAGTATTTGTCTCACATATGCTGGCGCTCCTGTGTTGGGTGCATATATATTTATAATGGTTATATCTTCTTGTTGAACTGACCCCTTTATCATTATGTAATGTCCTTCTTTATCTTTTGCTACTTTCTTCGTTTTGACGTCTATTTTGTCTGATACAAGTACTGCAACACCTGCTTTTTTCTCTTTGTTGTTTGCATGAAATATGTTTTTCCATCCCTTCACTTTTAGTGTGTGTATATCTTTGGATTTGAGGTGAGTTTCTTGTAGGCAGCATATAGATGGGTCTTGCTTTTTTATCCATTCTGTTACTCTGTGTCTTTTGATTGGTGCATTCAGTCCATTTACATTTAGGGTGATTATTGATAGACATGTACTTATTGCCATTGCTGGCTTTAGATTCGTGGTTACCAAGGGTTCAAGGGTTGCTTCTTTACTGTCTAACAATCTAACTTAACTTTCTTGTTAGTTATTGTAAACACAGTCTGATGTTTCTTTCTTTCTCTCCCTTCTTATTCCTCCTCCTCCATTCTTTCTATAATAGGTGTTTTATTCTTTGCCTTTAGTTAGTATTTGGATGGTCTGCTTTCTTTGCTATGATTTTATTTTCTCTGGTGACATCTTTTTAGCCTTAGGTGTGCTTCCATCTAGAGCAGTCCATTTAAGTTATCCTGTAGTGGTGGTTTATGAGAGGCAAACTCTCTCAACTTTCGTTTGTCTGGAAATTGTTTAATCCCTCCATCATATTTAAATGATAATCGTGCTGGATACAATATTCTTGGTTCGAGGCCCGTCTGTTTCATAACGTTAAATATATCATGCCATTCTCTTCTGGCCTGTAAGGTTTCTGTTGAGAAGTCTGATGATAGTCTGATGGGTTTTCCTTTGTAGGTGATCTTTTTTCTCTCTCTAGCTGCCTTTAATACCCTGTCTTTGTCTTTGATCTTTGCCATCTTAATTATTATGTGTCTTGGTGTTGTCTGCCTTGGGTCCCTTGTGTTGGGAGATCTATGAGCTTCGGTGGACTGCGAGACTACTTCCTTCCCCAGCGAGGGAAAGTTTTCAGCAATTATTTCCTCAAAGACAGTTTCTATCCCTTTTTCTCTCTCTTATTCCTCTGGTACTCCTATAATGCGAATATTGTTCCGTTTGGATTGGTTACACAGTTCTCTTAATATTCTTTCATTCCTAGAAATCCTTTTATCTCTTTCTACCTCAGCTGCTCTGTACTCCTGTTCTCTGTTTTCTATTCCATTAACAGTCTCTTGCATCTCATCCATTCTGCTGTTAAGCCCGTCGATCGCTTGTCTGATTTCTGCATTGTCTTTCCTCAGTTCCCTCACTTCCTCCCTCAGCTCTTGCACATTTCTCTGTAGGTCCTTCAGCATGATTATGACTTTTATTCTGAATTCTTTTTCAGGAAGACTGTGCATTTTCATCCCTTCAGACTCCCTCTCTGGTGTTGTCTGGTTGATTTTGGTCTGAACCATATTCCTCTGTGTTTTCATGGCTATAGAATTGTTCACTGATAGTTGCCACGTATGTCAGCTGGGCTCTTTAAGACTTTAAAAAGAGAAGAAAAAAAAAGAAAAAAAAAGAAGAAAGAAAAAAAGAAAAGAGTAAAAAAGAAAGAAAAGAAAAAACAAAAACAAAACAAAACAAACAAAAAAAATGCCCACCGGACGTAGATTCTGTGGCAAAGCTGTAGGTGGCGCTATTGCCCCACTATTCCACAGCTGTGACTGCGCTGCTCCGCAGGGCCCTTTATCGCTCTGGCAGGGGTGGGAACGAATAGGAGACTGTTGATCTCAGTGAGAAGTATAAGTGTGTCTACGCTTCCTCAGTTGCCAGCTAAGGCGTCTGAAACTCCCCCGTACTCCCAGCCTGCTGGCCTGAGTGTGCTGGGGCGATCCGGCTCCTCCGCTGGGCTCCTGTCTCTTTAAGACTGCTGAAGAAAGCGCGCGCTTTTTTTTTTTTCCTTCCCGGGAGCCAGCTGCAAGCACCCTGGTGCGTTCCCCGCTCAGATCCTGCCCCTCTGTCTCTCCAATCTCCGCTGCACTGCGCAATGTGGGTCAGTTCTCCCCGCACAGATCACCGGGGCTGGCTACTTCGCGGGGTGTACTTCCACTCCCTCCCGGCTCTGAATCCTCTCCTCCCGCCGGTGCACTGGGGTAGGGGAGTGCTTGGGTTCCCCCGGGTCGCGGCTCCGTATCTTACCCGCCTCCTGGGGTGCCGAGTGCTCTCGGGTGTAGCTGCATGCTGTGCGCTTTCCTGTGTATTCTCGTCTCTCTTTTAGGAATAGATGTATTTGCTGTGTTTTCGTAGATAAATATAGTGTTGGAAGGAGATTTCTGCCGCCCTGCTCACACCACCATCTTCCCGGAAGTCCTCTTTTTTTTCATTTGAGTTTTTCCATGCATTTTTTTATTTTGCTGTTATTAATATACAATTACATGAGCAACATTACAGTTACTAGACTTCCCCTATTATCAAGTCCCCACCACATACCCCATTGCAGTCACTGCCCATCAGCATAGTAAGATATTATAGAATCACTACTTGTCTTCTCTGGGTTATACTGCCTTCCCCGAATACCCCTGTCACACCCCTACCACCACTACATTATGTGTGCTAATTGTAATAGCCCTTTTTCCCCCTTCTCCCTCCCTTCCCAACCATCTACCCCAGTCCCTTTCCCTTTGGTAACTGTTAGTCCATTCTTGGGTTCTGTGAGTCTGCTGCTGTTTTGTTCCTTCAGTTTTTTCTTTGTGCTTATACTCCACAGATGAGTGAAATCATTTGGCACTTGTCTTTCTCTGCTTGGCTTATTTCACTGAGCATAATACCCTCTAGCTCCATCCATGTTGTTGCAAATGGAAGGATTTGTTTTCTTCTTATGGCTGAATATTCCATTGTGTGTATGTACCACATCTTCTTTATCTATTCATCTACTGATGGACACTTAGGTTGCTTCTATTTCTTGGCTATTGTAAATAGTGCTGCGATAAACATAGGGGTGCATATGTCTTTTTAAACTGGGCTCCTGCATTCTTAGGGCAAATTCCTAGGAGTAGGATTCCTGGGTCAAATGGCATTTCTATTTTGAGCTTTTTGAGGAACCTCCATACTGCTTCTCCACAATGGTTGAACTAATTTACATTCCCATGAGCAGTGTAGGACAGTTCCCCTTTCTCCACATCCTCGCCAACATTTGTTGTTGTTTGTCTTTTGGATGGCGGCCATCCTAACAGGTATGAGGTGATACCTCATTATGGTTTTAATTTGCATTTCTCTGATGATTAGTGATGTGGAGGATCTTTTCATGTGCCTGTTGGCCATCTGAATTTCTTCTTTGGAGAAGTGTCTGTTCAGCTCCTCTGCCCATTTTTTTATTGGCTTATTTGCTTTTTGATTGTTGAGGTGCATGAGCTCTTTGTATAATTTGGATGTCAACCCCTTATTGGATATGTCATATATGAATATATTCTCCCATACTGTAGGATGTCATTTTGTTCTACTGATGGTGTCCTTTACTGTATAGAAGCTTTTTAGTTTGATATAGTCCCATTTGTTCATTTTTGCTTTTGTTTCCCTTGCCCAGGGAGATATGTTCATGAAGAAGTTGCTCATGTTTATGTCCAAGAGATTTTTGCCTATATTTTTTTCTAAGAGTTTTATGGTTTCATGACTTACATTCAGGTCTTTGATCCATTTTAACTTTACTTTTGTGTATGGGGTTAGACAGTAATCCAGTTTCATTCTCTTACATGTAGCTGTCCAGTTTTTCCAACACCAGCTGTTGAAGAGGCAGTCATTTCCCCATTGTATATCCATGGCTCCTTTATCATATATTAATTGACCATATGTGCTTGGGTTTATGTCTGGGCTTTCTATTCTGTTCCACTGGTCTATGGGTCTGTTCTTGTGCAAGTACCAAATTGTCTTGATTACTGTGGCTTTTTAGTAGAGCTTGAAGTTAGGGAGCATAATTCCCCTGCTTTATTCTTCCTTCTCAGGATTGCTTTAGCTATTCAGGGTCTTTCGAGGTTCCGTACGAATTTTAGAACTATTTGCTCTAGTTCACTGAAGAATGCTGTAGGTATTTTGATAGTGTTGCATTGAATCTGTAGATTGCTGTAGGCAGGATGCCCATTTTGACAATATTAATTCTTCCTAGCCAAGAGCATGGAATGAATTTCCATTTATTAGTGTCCTCTTTAATTTCTCTTAAGAGTGTCTTGTAGTTTTCAGGATATAGGTCTTACACTTCCTTGGTTAGGTTTATTCCTAGGTATTTTATTCGTTTGGATGCGATTGTGAATGGAATTGTTTTCCTGATTTCTCTTTCTGCTAGTTCATCGTTAGTGTATAGGAATGCAACAGATTTCTGTGTATTAATTTTGTATCCCGCAACTTTGCTGAATTCAGATACTAGATCCTGTACTTTTGGAGTGGATTCTTTAGGGTTTTTTATGTACAATGTCATGTCATCTGCAAACAGGGACAGTTTGAATTCTTCCTTGCCACTCTGGATGCCTTTTATTTCTTTGTGTGGTCTGATTGCCATGGCTAGGACCTCCAGAGCTATCTTGAATAAAAGTGGGGATAGTGGGCATCTTTGTCTTGTTCCTGATCGTAAAGGAAAAGTGTTCAGCTTCTCACTGTTAAGTATAATGTTGGCTGTGGGTTTATCATATGTGGGCTTTATTATGGTGAGGTACTTGCATGCTATACCATTTTGTTGAGAGTTTTATCATGAATGAATGTTGAATTTTTTCGAATGTTTTGTCAGCATCTATGGAGATGATCATGTGGTTTTTGTCCTTCTTTTTGTTGATGTGGTGGATGATGTTCATGGATTTTCTCATGTTGCACCATCCTTGCATCCCTGGGATGAATCCCACTTGATCATGATGGATGATCTCTTTGATGTATTTTTGAGTTCAGTTTGCTAATATTTTGTTGAATTTTTTTGCATCTGTGTTCATCAGGGATATAGGTCTCTAATTTTCTTTTTTTGTGGTGTTGTCTGGCTTTGGTATTAGAGCCATGTTGGCCTCAGAGAATGAGTTAGGGAGTATTCCCTCCTCTTCTACTTTTTGGAAAACTTTAATGAGGATGGGTATTAGGTCTTCACTAAATGTTTGATAAAATTCAGCAGTGAAACCATCTGGTCCAGTGGTTTTCTTCTTAAGTATTTTTTTGATTACCAATTCAATTCCTTTGCTGGTAATTGGTCTATTCAGATTTTCTGTTTCTTGCTGGGTCAGTCTTGGAAGGTTGTATTTTTCTAGAAAGTTGTCCACCTGTTCTAGATTATCCAGTTTGTTACCATATAAATTTTCATAGTATTCTGTCAAATTTTTGTATTTCTGTGGTGTCCATTGTGATTTCTCTTTTCTCATTTCTGATTCTGTTTATGTGTGTAGACTCTCTTTTTTCTTGATAAGTCTGGCTAGGGGTTTATCTATTTTGTTTATTTTTCTCAAAGAACTAGATCCTGATTTCATGGATTCTTTCTATTGTTTTGTTCTTCTCAATTTTATTTATTTCTGCTTTAATCTTTATTATGTCCCTTCTTCTACTGACTTTGGGCCTCATTTGTTCTTCCTTGTCTAGTTTCATTAATTGTGAGTTTAGACTGTTCATTTGGGATTGTTCTTCTTTCCTGAGGTAGACCTGTATTACAATATATTTCCCTCTTAGCACTGCTTTAGCTGCATCCCACAGATTTTGTGGTGTTGAATTATTGTTGTTATTTGTCTCCATATATTGCTTGATATGTTTTTATTTGGTCATTAATCCACTGATTATTTAGGAGCATGTTATTAAGCCTCCATGTGTCTGTGGGCATAGCGTGCCCAGACAGCCTTAAGCTTGTCCAGCTCTCCCTTCTCCTGTGCAGCAAGTTTCACCCAAACCCCACCCCTTCAGCAGCCCTCTTGCTGCTAGGAGGCCTCTCAGACTTCCTGCCTTTGCTCTGACACAGAGCTGCCGGGTGTGGATCCCCTCCTCCACAAACGGCCGGAATGTCAGTTTCTCAACCACTCCAATTGTCCTAGCTCCCGAACGTCCAGAGCACCACACACTATGGGTTTCTGCTCACAAAACAGATCTCCAGGGCTGGGTGTTCAGCAGTCCCAGGCTTCTACCCCCTACCTTGCTCCATTTCTCTTCCTCCCGCCGGTGAGCTGGGGTGGGGAAAGGGCCTGGGTCCCTCCAGATTAAGGCTTTCATACGTTACCCTGTTTCGTGAGGTCTGCTCTGTTCATGAGGTGTGTATGCAGTCTGGTTCAACCTTCTTTCTTGTTACTGTTTTTAAGTTAGTTGTATTAATTAACTATATTTTTGTACTGTTTGTGGTTTTGGGAAGAACTCTCCATCTCACCTCTCATGCCGCCATTTTGAATTCCTCAGTCTTTTTTTTATTATTATTAAGGTACTATTGATATACACTCTTATGAAGGTTTCACATGAAAAAACAATGTGGTTACTACATTTACCTATATTATCAAGTCCCCACCCATACCCCAATGCAGTCACTGTCCATCAGTGTAGTAATATGACACAGATTCACTATTTGCCTTCTCTGTGCTACACTGTTTTCCTTGTGACCCCCCACACCATGTGCACTAAAAATAATATCCCTCAATCCCCTTCTCCCAACCTTTCCACCCACCCTCCCACACTCCTCCCCTTTGGTAACCACTAGTTCCTTCTTGGAGTCTCTGAGTCTGCTGCTATTTTTGTTCCTTCAGTTTTGCTGCATTGTTATACTCCACAAATGAGGGAAATCATTTGGCACTTGTCTTTCTCCGCCTGGTTATTTCACTAAGCATAATATCCTCCAGCTCCATCCATGTTGTTGCAAATGGTAGAATGTCTTTCTTTCTTATGGCTGAAGAGTATTCCATTGTGTATATGTACTACCTCTTCTTTATCCATTCGTCTACTGATGGACACTTAGGTTGCTTCCATTTCTTGGCTATTGTAAAAAGTGCTGCAATAAACAGGGGTGCATACGTCTTTTTGAATCTGAGAAGTTGTATTCTTTGGGTAAATTCCTAGGAGTGGAATACCCGGGTCAACTGGTATTTCTATTTTTAGTTTTTTGAGGAACCTCCATATTGCTTTCCACAATGGTTGAACTAGCTCACATTCCCACCAGCAGTGTAGGAGGGTTCCCCTTTCTCCTCCTCTTTGCCAGCATTTGTTGTTCTTAGTCTTTTCAATGCTGACCAACCTTACTGGTGTTTGGTGATATCTCATTGTGGTTTTAATTTGCATTTCCCTGATGATTACTGAAGTGGAGCATCTTTTCATGTGTCTGTTGGCCATCTGAATTTCTTCTTTGGTGAACTGTTTCTTCATATCCTCTGCCCCTTTTTAATCCGGTTATTTGTTTTTTGGGTGTTGAGGCAGTAATAATATAAATATATTCTTTATGTATTTTGGATGTTAACCCCTTTTCAGATATGTAATTTACAAATATATTCTCACATACTGTAGGATGCCTTTTTGTTCTGTTGATGGTGTTCTTTGCCATACAGAAGCTTTTTAGTTTGATGTAGTCCTATAAGTTCATTTTTGCTTTTGTTTCCCTTGCTTGAGGAGATGGGTTCAGGAAGAAGTTGCTCATGCTTATATTCAAGAGATGTTTGCCTATGTTGTCTTCTCAGAGTTTTATGGTTTCATGACTTACATTCAGAGTTTTAATCCATTTTGGCTTTACTTTTGTAAATGGGGTTAAACAATAATCCAGTTTCATTCTCTTGCATGTAGCTGTCCAGTTTTGCCAACACCAACTGTTGAAGACGCTGTCATTTCCCCATTGTATGTCCATGGCTCCTTTACCATATATTAATTGACCATATATTCTTGGGATTATATCAGGGCTCTCTAGTCTGTTCCATTGATCTATGGATCTGTTCTTGTACCAGAACCAAATTGTCTTGATTACTGTGGCTTTGTAGTAGACCTTGAAGTTGGGGAGCATAATCCCCCCAGATTTATTCTTCCTTCTCAGGATTGTTTTGGCTATTAGGTGTCTTTTTTGGTTCCATATGAATTTTAGAATGATTTTCTCTAGTTCATTGAAGAATGCTGTTGGAATTTTGATAAGAATTGCATTGAATCTGTAGATTTCTTTAGGTAGGATGGCCATTTTGACAATATTAATTCTTCCTATCCATGAGCAAGGGATGTGTTGCCATTTATTGGTATCTTCTTTAATTTCTCTCATGAGTGTCTTGTAGTTTTCAGAGTATAGGTCTTTCACTTCCTTGGTTAGGTTTACTCCTAGGTATTTTATTCTTTTTCATGCAACTGTGAATGGAATTGTTTTCCTGATTTCTTCTGCTAGTTCATTATTAGTGTATGGGAATGCCACAGATTTCTGTGTATTAATTTTGTATCCCAAAACTTTGCTGAATTCACATATTAGATCTAGTAGTTTTGGAGTGGATTCTTTAGGATTTTTTATGTACAATATCATGTCATCTGCAAACAGGGACAGTTTGACTTCTTCCTTGCCAATCTGGATGCCTCTTATTTGTTTGTGTGGTCTGATTGCTGTGGCTAGGACCTCCAGAGCTATGTTGAATAAAAGTGGTGAGAGTGGGCATCCTGGTCTTGTTCCCGATCTTAAAGGAAAAGCTTTCAGCTTCTCGCTGTTAAGTATAATGTTTTTTGTGGGTTTGTCATATATAGCTGTTATTATGTTCAGGTACTTACCCTCTGTACTCATTTTGTTGTGAGTTTTTATCATCAATGGGTGTTGAATTTTGTGGAATGATTTTTAAGCATCTATGGAGATCATCATGTGGTTTTTGTCCTTCTTTTTGTTGATGTGGTGGATGATGTTGATGGGTTTTCGAATGTTGTACCATCCTTGCATCCCTGGAATAAATCCTACTTGATCATGATGGATGATCCTTTTGATGTGTTTTTGAATTCGGTTTGCTACTATTTTGTTGAGTATTTTTTCATTTACATTCATCATGGATATTGGTCTGTAATTTTCTTATTTTGTGGTATCTTTGCCCAGTTTTGGTATTAGAATGATGCTGGCTTCATAGAATGAGTTTGGAAGTATTCGCTCTTTTTCTACTCCTTGGAAAACTTTAAAGAGGATGGGTATTAGGTCTTCACTAAATGTTTGATAAAATTCAGCAGTGAAGCCATTTGGTTCAGGTGTTTTGTTTTTAGGTAGGTTTTTGATTACCAGTTCAATTTCGTTGCTGGTAATTGGTCTGTTCAGATTCTCTGTTTCTTTTTATCCATTCAGTGACTATATGTCTTTTGATTTGTGCATTCAGTCCATTTACATGTCAGCCATGGAAGGTTGTATTTTTCTAAAAAGTTGTCCATTTCTTCTAGGTAATCCAGTTTGTTAGCATATAATTTTTTATGGTATTCCCAAATTGTTCTTTGTATTTCCATGGTGTCCGTAGTGATTTTTCCTTTCTCATTTCTGATTCTGTTTATGTGAGTAGACTCTCTTTTTCTGTATAAGTCTGGCTGGGGCTTTATCTATTTTGTTTATTTTATTGAAGAACCAGCTCTTGCTCTCATTTATTCTTTCTATTGTTTTATTCTTCTCGATTTTATTTATTTCTGTTCTCATCTTTATTATGTCCCTCCTTCTACTGACTTTGAGCTTCATTTGTTCTTCTTTTCTAGTTTCGTTAATTGTGAGTTTAGACTGCTCATATGGGATTGTTCTTCTTTCCTGTGGTAGGCCTGTATTGCAATATACTTTCCTCTTAGCATGGCCTTCCCTGCGTCCCACAGATTTTGCAGTGTTGAATTATTGTTGTCATTTGTCTCCATATATTGCCTGATCTCTGTTTTTATTTGGTCACTGATCCATTGGTTATTTAGGAGCATGTTGTGAAGCCTCCATGTGTTTGTGGGCTTTTTCATTTTCTTTGAGTAATTTATTTCTAGTTTCATACCTTTGTGGTCTGAGAAATTGGTTGGTACAATTTCAGTCTTTTTGAATTTACTGAGGCTCTTTTTGTGGCCTAGAATATGATCTATTCCTGAAAATGTTCCATGTGCATTTGAGAAGAATGTGTTTTCTGCTGCTTCTGGGTGTTTAATTCTGTAGATGTCTGTTAGGTCCATCTGTTCTCATGTGTTGTTCAGTGCTTCTGTCTCCTTATTTATTGTCTGTCTGGTTCGTCTGTCCTTCAGAGTGAGTTGTGTGTTTAAGTCTTCTAGAATGAATGCATTGCATTCTATTTCCCCTTTTAATTCTGTTAGTATTTCTTTCACATATGTAGGTGCTCCTGTGTTGGGAGCATAGATATTTATAATGGTTATATCTTCTTGTTGTATTGACCTTTTTATCATTATGTAATGCCCTTGTCTCTTGTGACTTTGTTTTTAAGTCTGTTTTGTCTGATACAAGTACTGCAACTCCTGCTTTTTTCTTCCTATTAGTTGCATGATATGTCTTTTTCCATCCCTTCACTTTTAGTCTGTGTATGTCTTTGGGTTTAAAGTGAGTCTCTTGTAGGCAGTATATAGATGGGTCTTGTTTTTTTATCCATTCCGTGACTCTATGTCTTTTGACTGGTGTATTCAGTCCATTTACATTTAGGGTGATTATCGGTAGGTATGTACTTATTGCCATTGTAGGCTTTAGATTCGTGGTTGCCAAAGGTTAAAGGTTAACTTCCTTACTATCTAAGAGTCTAACTTAACTCACTTAATATGCTATTACAAACACAATCTAAAGGTTCTTTATCTGGGAATTGTTTAATCCCTCCTTCAAATTTAAATGATAAAATTGCTGGGTAAAGTAAACTTGGTTCAAGGCCCTTCTGCTTCATTGCATTAAATACATCATACCACTCCCTTCTGGCCTGTAAGGTTTCTGTTGAGAAGTCTGATGATAGCCTGATGGGCTTTCCTTTGTATGTGATCTTATTTCTCTCTGTGGCTGCTTTTAATAGTCTGTCCTTATCCTTTGTCTTTGCCATTTTAATTACTATATGTCTTGGTGTTGTCTTCCTTGGGTCCCTTGTGTTGGGAGATCTGTGCACCTCCATGGCTTGAGAGACTATCTCGTTCCCCACATTGGGGAAGTTTTCAGCAATTACCTCCTCAAAGACACTTTCTATTCCTTTTTCTCTCTCTTCTTCTGGTACCCCTATAATGCAAATATTGTTCCATTTGGATTGGTCACACAGTTCTCTCAAAATTCTTTCGTTCTTAGAGATTCTTTTTTCTCTCTGTGCCTCAGCTTCTTTGTATTCCTCTTCTCTAGTTTCTATTTCATTTATCGTCTACTCCACCGTATCCAATTTCCTTTTAATACCCTCCATTGTGCTCTTCAACAATTGGATCTCCAGAATTCATCCCTGAGTTCTTGAATATCTTTCCATACCTCCATGAGCATGTTAATGATTTTTATTTTGAACTCCCTTTCAGGGAGAGTCATGAGGTCAATATCATTTAAATCTTTCTCAGGAGTTGTATTAATAATTTTACTCTGAACCAGGTTCCTTTGGCTTTTCATATTTGTCTATGGCGCCTTTTAGTGCCCAGAAGCTCTACTGTCTGGAGCTCTTCAGCCCCTGATGCAATGTCGGGGGTCACCGGGGAGTGGTTTTGGTGCCTGGGGGGAGGAAAGAGCTTTTTCCTGCTTCTTGGCTGCTATGCGTGTGTCCACTGCCTGAACCAGTGGCCGAGTACACAGGTATAAGCCTCTCTGCTTTATGTTTTTAGTTGCTGCAGACAGATCTTCCCTCTGGCTGGCTCAACCCCAGGGTAAGTTTTGCCGGTTTGCGAGCCAGGTGGTGCTGGCCAGGAGAAAGGTGCAGTAGTCTGCCTATCATGGAGGGGGTTCTTGGAGCTGTGTAGGCAGCCAGAGACCTGGAGCACCTGAAGGTCGTGAAAGCTTCCAACCTTCTGGGCAGAGTGCATCCAGACAATTTTGTCTACCTGTCCTTTCTCCTGAGCATTAAGCTCCGTGCAATCCTTGCCCCTTTAGCAGCCCTCTTGCTAAGGGCTCCCTTGTTAGGAAGTCTCTCAGACTGTCCGCCTTTCTTTTGTCCCAGAGCAGCCGGATATGGATCCCTGCTTTCCACAAGTGGCTGGAATCTTATTCTCTCCAGGATTCTGCCTCTTAGCTTTCCAACACCCTAATTACGAGTGTCATGCAAACCACCATGAAATGTAGGTTTGTGCTCCCAGAGCTGATCTCTAGAGTTAGGTATTCAGCAGTCTCAGGTCTCCACTCCCTCCCTGCTCCGTTTCTCTTCCTCCCGCCAGTGAGCTGGGGTGGAGGAAGGGCTTGGGTCCCCCCGGGCCACAGCTTTAGTACATTACCCTGTTCTGTGAGGTCTGCTCTTGTCTCCAGGTGTATGCAGTTTGGCACAGTCCTCTTTCCTGTTGCTCTTTCAGGAGTAGTTGTATTAATTATATTTTTGTATTATATGCTGTTTTAGAAGGAAGCCTCTGTCTCACCTCTCCCGCCGCCATCTTTAATCTACCCTGCTGCCAATATACTCTTATTCCGCTCATGAATAAGAGTTCTTATCTTCACAACTATTCCTTATATAGCTTTAAGAAAAAATCTGCACTAATATTATAGACAAAATGGTGTCATTTGAACTTGAATTTCTTTTATTATTAAAGAAATTAATTTTTAAGTGTTTATATTTCATATGTGTTTTCTCTTTTGAAAGTTTTCACTTCATGCTTTTTTATATTTACTGAGGTTTGTGTTTCTTGCTAATTTGTACGGCCTTTTTTGTTTTGCTCTTTTATCTTTTGACTGTTGTATTTTGTGCAAATCTTTTTTGTGTCTTATTTGCCTTTTTAATTTTACTGATGATGTGATTTGAAATGGATATCTTTCCCATGTGTATCAACAAAATGAGTTTTTCTGTTGCTTTTTCATAGCAAAAACTTTTCTCAGCCTGAAATGTGCTAAATATTTATCTATATTTTCTTCTGTAAGTGTTGTGGTTTGATTGTCTTCTGCATAATTTGATTATGATTCTTGAATTATTGTCAGATTGTGTGTGTTATGTGAGGCCAATATCTAAATCAGAAGAGTGGGTGTTTTCCCCAGGTTTTTAAATCTCTTTGAGATTCTTAAAGCTCTGAACTTGCAGAAAAAAAGTGCCTAAACATATGTGAGTTAAAATAGAATTTATTTTTATGATATTAGACATTAATTATATATTCTTTTTCTATGCAATTACACATAGAAAAATATGGAAAACATTCTTTACAACCTATACCACACTCACCCATTTTTAGTGCAATAGTTAATGTCTATTTCATGATAAAAAAGAAATAACACAAAGATTTCCAAGCAGAGCAAAACTTAAACTCCAGTTCATCCTATCACCAACTTTTAATGTGAAGCCTTGACTTAAAGAAGTAGGAGACAGTTTCAAGATGACACCATATGTGTCATGCTTGACATCCAATCTGATTTTTGTTTTGTTTTATTGGCAAGAATGTTGTAAACCCTGGCGTGTAAAAGCACACAATAGCAAATGGAGTCAAAGCTCTGTAGTGCTCTTTGCCAAATGAGGTTAGGCTTGGGTTGAGAAACAGTTGAACTGATTTTGAATAATTTCCTCTGTCCCCAATTTCCTGAGGTTATTATTTTTGGCAAGGTCCAAGTCATTCATGTTTGTCCATATCATAAAATTTTGGATTTTAAATTCACGTTTCAGTTTTGAGATTATCTTGATCAAAAGTAACCTTTTAGAGTTTGGCACATGTTTGCTTCTGCCTGAGGAGAAACTGGAGAAAGTTTGGTTACCTTTAACTCCAGATTGCAGGTCTTCAGTGTCAGAACGCTGAACTCCTGGTGACCCAGCTCTTACAGAACAGGAGCTCTTCATTCTTGAGCAGCATACAAAATGTTGACTGCAGGGCTTGAACCAAAAGATATGGCCAAAGATAGTGTCCAAGTATGCCAAACCATGAGAGCAGGCTTCCTTTTGAATTTGAAAATAACTAAAATTCCTGCCCAAAGTTTTATCAAGAATTTCAAGACTTTCCTCTGGAAATCCAGCAGATTTCTATTTAATAAGTAAGAACTCCTCTCATTCTGCTCCCATATCTTGATAAAAGAGCCTGAAAAGATGACAGGCCCCCTGGGCCTGATGAAGTTGATGCTCCTCACAGCATTAGGCAAGCCTTCATTCGGGATTAGTGGCAGAACATTAGCACCCATGTCGCACTGGCATCCGGAGGTTTTTTTCCAAAGCAGCAAAAACAAATGAATAACCAAATGTCAGAGGCACTTGACCAGTGCCCAGAGTTCCGGAAATTTTTTCCAGTCGGATATTTATTTGGAATACCATTTTCAAGATAATGACATTTTTTGAAAATTTTTAAAAAGTCTCATGAAAGAGGAATGCCAGTGATGCCAGTAATAGAGTTGTCTGAGCTGAAAGTATCAGATATTTCATTAGTTGCGTAGTTATCAATTCCTCTTAGACCTGCTTCAAAATATAAAACTTTCAGAAGGAATAGTAGTTCTGGAATGGGTGACATTATTTACAATAGGAGCTCCTTCAACTGCTTCAGTTTTTCTTCTGTTCCAAGCCACAGAGTATATTTGTTATGTCTCGGGGACATGGCTTCTCCAAATGCGTTCCAATTCTGAATGGTTTTTAATGTTCCTCTTTTTTAAACTTATTTTATATTTCATTGCACTACATAAACAAAAGCAGAACCCCTAATCATAAAGGTAGGAATGTTTTTCTCATCAGTGGGAAACTCTCCTAGATGTAATAACATGACAGTGGCAACAATCAAATATTATCTGATGACATAAAATATTTTGAAAAGTTGATATGAAATTATAAAGATTTTAACCCCCTAAAAATTCAGTTTCCAGAGGAAAGTTGAAGGCAAAATACTTTAAAACCCACTTTCACAGATTCCATGAAGCCTGATGAAGCATAATGATCCATGAGCCACAAGTTAAGAACCTGTGAGCTGAAATGATACTGTATTCCAGATATTTTCCAGAGAACCCAAACTGAGTTTTGAATCATTATTATTGAATGATAAATTCCATCATCATTATTATTGGATAATATTTCCTTTTTCATTGATTTATAGTATCACTTCAATAATGTTTTAAGTTCTTATTAGTACTGTTACCTGTGTTGGTCCTTCTGTTTCAGTCCACTGACTTAGCTGTTCTCAAGTTAGCACCTTACCTTACTGTTGTAATCTGTAATATGCTGTAAATACCCTTTTTGGGGGATACTTAAATACCTGGTAGAAATAGTTATTCGCCTCCCCATTACATTTCTTTTGCAAAATGTTCCTGACATTCCCACTTTTTAATTTTTTCTCATGAATCCTGAAATTATTTTGTGAATAAGTATTTTGTTTTTAATTAAAATAAGTTAAATTATTTCTTATATGATTGAATTGAATGAGATCAAGCCTGAAAATTAATTTGGGAAGAATGTAGATATTCAGCAACTTTTTAAAGTTGCCCTCTGCTCACTGATAGTCTTTTCATTTTAAAAAAAAATATTTTTTCTCTTTATTTCATTTTGGATGGATTCTATTACTATGACTTCAAGTTTTTTTTTTCCTCAATGTCTAATCTTCTATTAATTCCACCCAGTATATTTGTCATCTCATACTTTGTAGGTTTTCACCGCTAGAAGTGCAATTTGGGTCTTTTTTTTATATCCTTCATGTCTCTACTCAAGTTTCTGAACATAAAGAGTACAGTTATAATAACTAATCCCAACATCTGTGTCAGCTCTGGTTTGGTGGTGATTGAATGATTATGCCCCTCATTCCGAGTCGTGTTTCCATGCTATTTGATCTTTGGTTTGATGCCAGACATTGTGCATTTTACCTTGTGTGGTGCTAGATTTTTACATATTATTATGATCTTCTTGCTTTGTTCTGAGATGAAGTTACCTAGTCACAGTTTGATCCTTCTAGGTATGGCTTTTATGGTTGATCAGGCAGGTCCAGAGCAGTGCTCAGTGTAGTCTGACTGTTCTCCACTACTGAGTGAAAACCCTCTCTAGAAATCTACCCAGTACTTGTGGATCTGGCTGATGGAAACAGGTGCTGTTCCCAACCCTGTTTGAATGCTGGGCATGGTTCCCTCTAATCCTTTCAGATGGTTCTTACTCCATTTTGATGACATACATCTGATCAGTGCTCAGCTAAATATTACCAAAGAATCCTCTGCAAATCTCAGTTGGTGCAGCTTTCTCTTCTCTGGTACCTTCTCCTGTGAATTTGGTCTGCCTGCACTCCTCAACCCAGGGAGCCCGTTGGGTTATGCCTCTGTTTCTCTTCCCTGCACCAGGGCTTGGAAACTCTCTCAAGGTAGTAAGCTAGGGCAATGATAAGACTCAACTCCTTATTTTCCTACCCCTCAGGGATCACTGTCCTTTGCTTGATATCCTGTGTTTTGAAAACTGTTGTTTTGTATATTCTGTCTGTTTTTCTTCAGGTTGTTTTAGGCAGGAGGGTTAAGTCTAGTCTGCCTGGTACTCTGTCTTGGCAGGAAGCAGAAGTGTCCAAAGACGATTTTAGCGTGCCTTTACTTTCTTAATCAAAATTTTTTGCCTGTTTTCTACTTTCAAGTATTTGTTAATTCAATCTGTGATCATACACCCAGATTTCTGAAATAGAGTATTATAGATCTTATAACTCTTCATTTCAAAGAATTCTTTCCTTTTGAGCTCAACTTTATAATCATGCACAAAATAATTACATACACTGATCTGTATGTATGTTTAATTACTTTTAATGTCACCAACACTCCTTTTATTGCATAACTTTCTGATTCTTCCATTCCTAATTTTAATTAATCTTTTGATTGGTTAGAATGTTTTAAAGTAATTTTCAGTAGAGGTATGCAAATTATGAGTTGTTTTAAAATCTGTTGTGATCAGAGGACATACTTTTTATTACTTCAATCCTTTTAAACTTGAGACTTGGCCCCACATATGATCTTTCTTGGTGTCTCTGCCATGTGGGCTTAAAGGTGTTTCTGTAGTTGTTAGGTGTAGTGTTAGGTTTCTCTTGGTGATTCAGTTAGAAAATATTTAGTAGATGAGTTTATATATATTGCCACAGTTGGTATTTTTATCCTTAGCTTTGTCATATTATTTTATGTTATATTTACTTTTATCTTTGACCTTTTATTTGTTAGGTCTTTTACTATTTAGAATTATTTATATTTTATTCTAGTGTTCACCATTATCCTGATATCTTTATAGACAGTCCCCAGATGATTTTTTGACTTTACAGTGGTGCAAAAGCCATATGCATTCAGCAGAAACCATACTTAAGATTTTGAATTCTGATCCTTTCCCAGGCTAGCTGTATGTGGCACCATACTGTCTCATGATGCCGGGCAGCGTCAGCGAGCTGCGACTCTCAGTCAGCCCCACGATCACAAGTGTAAACAATCTGTACACTTAAAACCATTTTGTACCCATGCAACCATTCCTTTTTTCACGTTTAGCACAGTATTCAGTAAATTACATGAGATATTCAATACTTTATTATAAAATAGGCTATGTGTTAGATAATTTTGCCCACTGCATGCACTAGTGTAAGTTTTCTGAGTGCATTTAAGCTATGATGTTGGGTGATATAGATGTATTAAATGCATTTTTGACTTTTGGTATTTTCACCTTATGATGGGGTTATCAGGATATAACCCCAACATAAGTCAAGGAAAATCTGTATATAATTCTCTCAGTCCCTTTTTAAAACTTAAGATTCTACTCTTTGGTTTGTCATCTTTAAATGGCATCTTTGACCCCTGCTTATTTCCCATAAGGAAATTAACTAGCTTATCAAACCAACTTAGCCTTTCTCTTCTAGTATTAATTTTATTTGCATTATTTCTACTTTGTCAGAGCATGCTATATATATAATACTGTTCTTTTATCCTTATACACAATTTTTTTAACCTTAGTGCAGCAGTAATATATTCTGTGCTAACCACTTGTCCATTTCTAAAGTGTTCTCGATTATCTCTTAGTTGGAGGAATTCATTCTTTTAACAGATTTCTCAGGATTCCTTGAATTCTTGCATGGCTAAACATTTTCTACAACCTTGATAACTGAAAAACAGTTCTTCTGATGTAAAATCATTGTCTCATGCCTTTTTTTTTTCTTGAGTTTATCTCACTCTTGTTTTGTATATTGCTGTTGTTGATAAGTTCAATGTCAACCTGATTTTATGTCCTTTGCAAGTATCTAGTCCTTTTGTGTGCAGGCACAGAATATCTTTATTATCATTAGTATTATTAATTAAGGCCTAAGACTTTCACAAGATTCGTCTCAAAGGTAGGACTATGCTGGGTCAACTTCCCAAAATATAGAGTTCTCAGTCTATGTATTCAGTTCTTTTATTTCAAAGATTTTTGAATCATAGTTTTAAATATTATGTTCCATTGTTTTTTGTTTCTTCCTCAGGGACTCCAATATAGGTATTATTGAATCTTAATTATCTATCAGTTTCTCTCTGATCCTTTATTTTTTCTTTATCTTGAATTATGTTCTCTCTTTTCATTTCTATTCTCTATATGCCTTTATAATATTCTTTCAGTGATTTATAACATCCCTTCGTTTCTGAGATTTTTGCCCTTTAGTTTCTTCCCTTAGGTCAGTGTCAGAATTAAAAAATTTTTCATTCATGGTATTTTTTTTATATTGGCAGCTGCTGATTTAATTACACCTAATTCATGTTGAAATACCATGTAACCCTTTTTTCTGCTTTGTGGCTTTTTCTCCCCACATAGTAAGGGAGTGTTTTCATTTGCCAAAAGTTTTGAATTCTCATTTGCTATTTTTTAAACTCCCGTGGTAACTGTTCAAATGCTGGGTTCCTTTTGTTGTTCATGTTGTGGTGCGTCAGCTTTTCCTGGACCTGCTGTAGGGGGCAGTCTGCGTGGGTGGGGTTTGGACAGTTTAGTTCATTCCTTAGGTCAAGAGCACCTTCTTCTATTGCTTCAGTGAAATGCACTTTCTTTAATAGCTGCTGCCCCTTTCTTTTGGGTCTACCTTCTTACGATTCTGTGATGTTGTGTTCTTTCAGCAGGACCCTGAGCTTTTGCCTTTTCCTTCCTTCCCTTTTCCATCCACCTGTTCTTCAACTGCACCTCTCAGAACTGGTGGCTTCCTGAGACTGCTGCTCTTGTCCTGCACACTGCCAGAGCCACTTCCTTCTGATTCCCTAGTAGCCAGTGCTCTGATCCACCAAGTATCAGGCCTGCATCTCAGCATTTTGTCGCACAGGGTGGGGCCGTCTTTCTGGGGTTTATTTTACCAGACACGATCTGAGTCCTGTCTGTTCCTATGCCCCCTTTACCCTCTTGCACACAGTCTCAGCTTGACTGTGCCCCGGGGTGGGCCCTGGCACTGATTCTTCAGATCCTGCCTGCTTATTTCCTCATGGCCATCCGGAGTTTAAACATGTTCTTTCTCTTCCTGTGTTGTAGGCGTGGGCATTAGGTGGTTTTACTCTCTTTCCTTTTCAGTATGGTTTTTAAGGAGAATATGTGGAGAGATTCACATTTAGGTGGCCGCTGTTATTTAATGGAAATGTGGAAACACATGTTCTTAGGTCCCCTATACCAGTTTAAGAAAAGCAGCACTAGAAACTGTAAATGATGCATTTTAAGTATGGTTTATGAAATAAAGATGGTAAGAAACTCTAACCAGTAGTTCTGCATTCAAAGACTGTCAAGGGAATATATATGTTTTCAAGTTAAAGCGAAACATTTAAGAAACAGTGTATTATTTTTTGATTCTCTACTTTACCAACCTTTTTTTGATATTTTTTATTGAAGTATAGTTGATATATAATATTGTTTTTCAAGTATACAACATAGGGATTTAGCAGTTACATACATTATTAAATGCTCACCCCAACTAGTGTAGTCCTGTCAACATAGAAAGATGTTACAGAACTACTGACTGTATTCTCTATGCTCTACTTTCATCCCTGTGACTAATATTATGAATGAGATTTTTTTGCTTCTTTATACCCTTCACCTATTTCACCCACCTACCACGGAGACTAGCAGATCTCCATGGTAACTACCAGTCATTTCACAGTGTCTGTGGGTCCACTGCTGTTTTGTTCATTTTGTTTTGTTTTGTTTTTAGATTCTACATATTAGTGAAATCGTATGGTATTTGTCTTTCTCTGCCTGGTTATTTCACTGAGCATAATGTGCTCTAAGTCCATCTTTGTTGTTGTAAATGGCATGATTTCTCTCTTTTTTATGGCCGAATAATATTGCATAGTGTATATGTACCACATCTTCTTTATCCATTCATCTATTGATGGACACTTTGGCTGCTTCCATATTTTAACTATTGTAAATAATGCAGTGATAAACATAAGGATGTGTGTATCTCTTTGAATCTGAGGTTTTGTTTTCTTCGGGTAAATTCCTAGAAGTGGAATTACTGGGTCATGTGGTATTTCTATTTTTAGTTATTTGAGGAACCTCCATCCTGCTTTTCATAGTAGCTGCACCAGTTCACATCCCCAGCGGGGGGTGAGGCATGGAAGGGATGATGGGCTAGCTCTGAAGACAGCTGATGGGAGATAACTGCCCGTTTTTTGTTTAGTAGGCTCTGGGTCCCATAGCTAGTGGCAGACAAAGTGGATCCATCTTTTTCTGTTTTCTTTAGGATCAGGTTTTAAGTCTTATGGTAGAATCCAAGAATATGTTCATCTCTTCAGCATTGGCATTAGTGAAAATCCCCTTGAGACTTCGGCATCTGGTCTTCTCTTTAGTTCCCAACACTGTTTCCTGTTTTTATCTTTTTATAATTCTTCACGGGTATTATCATGGAAAGTAGAAAAAAGGCATATTAGGCCTTCCTGATTTGCCCTGATACTAACCCAGAAATCGTACAAATTATTTTTTCAGTAGTGAATACGAAAAATTAAAGGAATGATTCAATTATTTTTAATAATATTACTTATTTCTTAAGTAGCATACTTTTAAAATGGACTAAGATTCCTTAATAAAAGTATAAATGAAAAATTCTCTCCTCATACATAACTCTATATCAAATGAATTTAAGTTGCATATTTCCTCACCAGATTTGGTAATTTTATAATTTCCATGCCTAAACTCTTTATTCATGGTTACGTTTGCATGTTAAAATGGCTTTTCAAGGAGCATGGGATTTACACAAATGTAATACCTGCACCACATAACAAGGAAAATAAGCCCTGCAAGGAATTTCACTAATACACTGGTTAAAAATATGAACTCTGCAGTTAGATCTGGTTCAAGCCCTGTCTCCTCCACTTATTATTTGTGTAATCTTGGGCACATTGTTTAATATCTCTGTGCATCATTTTCCCCATGTGTCAAGTGTACCATTAGTAGTATCTACCTCATAGGCACTTATGTGAGAATTTACTGAAAGAATATGTATAAAACCCTTAGCACAGTGCCTACAACATAAACACAGCTTAGTGGCTTGATGTGAAGATGATATGAAGGTGGTGCTTACAAAGAGCTAACAGGATGGCTGTTACTCTCTAGGTGTTTCTTGAACTTTTTAATCAATAACCTTCTTTTTTCTTCAAAATTTCATCTCAGAAAATATTGCTATGGCTATTTCTAAGTCTAAAAATTTGATACTGCCTGCCAGGGTGTGTCCTTTTTATGACAAATGGTCAGCAGCTAGTGGTAAAAGAAGTATGGAATGTAATAGCATTTCATTTATTATGGGAAATGATTTACTGCTCCACCCTTCAACCAGTTGGAAAATGAAAGTTGAAAACTGGAAACTCTATAATTGGACAGTGCTGTGATCTCAGTGTCTGAAACTGTAGACTTTTAGAAAATATTTATAGCATATTGGAAACTAGTCACTGATCAGTGTGTCCTTGCCCTGTTTTTTTTTTTTTTACTAATTCAGAAAATATGAAATTTGGGGCAAATTAAAATTAAATATTGAAATGTCATTACAGACAATGAACTATGTACCATTTTATATAAGCCCTTAAGAGAAGAATGATTAACTCTTTTGGTAATAAGAGGCATTTGAAGTTAACAGAGATATTTATTAATGGAGCCTTAAAATTAAGCAGGATGAATTGAAACATAATACATTTAAGGAGATACTGAGACCATGTCTAAATTTTCTAAAGAGACAATTTAGCATAGTTGTTAGGAGTGGGGAATTTGGGAATTAGTCTGCCTATAGCCCAAACCCGATCTATCACTGGCTCAACCACGTAGTCTTGTAAGTCACTTAACTGCTCTGTGCTGAAGTTGTATCTGTTATTGTAGTATTGGGAATTAAATGACATAATAATACTTGTAAAGCAGTTGAAATGGTATATAGCACATAAAAAATGCTCTGTAAATGCCAGCTACTATTAGTCCAACTAGCTTGGCCAAAACAAACTTCCCAAATAACTCCAGTCTGGTTGTTATGGACATGTGTGAAGCATGCCCATTTCACTGGTTTAGAAGTACATCTCTGTCATTAAATGGTCAGTGTGAATAACATGTTTTAGTTCTTTTCCTTTAAATAATGGTTTACTTACTGCCGTAACTGTTAACGTATACTGGGGTGGGCAGTGAGCAGCATGCAGAGGGATCTTTGAACAGTCCCATAGGTGCCTACCTTAAAGAACCGAATTAGAGAACTCTGCTTTGAACTTGTTAGCTTGGAGCCCAAACATTTGCCATAATAAAAAAACCCATTACATTGCCATAAAAAATACCAGGGCAAGGATTAAAGATGGCGGTGTGAGAGGTGAGACAGAGGGTGCCTCCTAAAACCACATATAATATGAAAATATAATGAATACAACTAATCCTGAAAGAGCAACAGGAAAGAGGACTGCGCCAAACAGCATACACCTGGAGAAAAGAATAAACTTCACGGAACAGGGTAACGTACCAAAGCCGTGGCCCGGTGGGAACCAAAGCCCTTCCTCCACCCCAGCTCACCAGTGTGAGGAAGAGAAACAGAGCAGGGAGGAAGTGGAGACATGGGACTGCTGAATACCTGACTCCAGAGATCTGATGCGGGAGCACAAACCTAGATTTCATGGTGTTTTCATGGTACTCTTGTGATTACAGGGTTGGAAAGCTAAGACAGGCAGAATACCTGGAGAGACTGAGATTCCAGCCGCTTGAGGAAAGCAGGGATCCATATGCGGCTGCTCTGGGACAAAGAAAGGTGGGCAGTCTGAGAGACTTCCTAATAGCAAGAGGGCTGCTAAAAGGCAAGGATTGCACAGAGCTTACTGCTCAGGAGAGAGGACAGGTAGACAAAATTGTCCAGGTGCACTCTGCCCAGGAGGTTGGGAACTTTCACGATCTTCAGGAGCTCCAGCTCCCTGGCTGCCTACACAGCTCCAAGGACCCCCTCCGTGATATGCAGCCTATTGAGCCTCTCTTCCAACCAGCCCCACCTGGCTCACAAACCAACAAACCCTACCCTGGCATTAGGCCAGCCAGAGGGAAGCCCCCATCTACAGCAACTACAGCTGCAAAGCACAGAGGCTTATACCTGTGTACTCGGACCACTGGATCAGGCAGTGGAGACAGGCATAGCAGCTGGGAAGCAGGAAACAGCTCTTTCCTCCCCCCAGGTCCCAATATCACTCCCCTGAGACCTCCAACATTGCTTCAGGGGCTGAGCAGTTCCAGAGAGTAGAGCTTCTGGGCATGAGAGGACATCATATACAAATATAAAACACCAAAGGAACCTGGATCAAAGTAAAATTATGAATACAACCCCTGAGAAAAATTCAAATGAAATCAACCTCATGACTCTTCCTGAAAGGGATTTCAAAATAAAAATTATTAACATGCTCATGGAGGTATGGAAAAATATTCAACAACTCAGGGATGAATGCGGTTGGAGATCCAATCATTATGGAACACAGCATCGGAAATGAAACACACAGTGGAAAGTTTTAAAAGCAGATTAGATACGGTGGAGGAGATGATAAATGAAATAGAAATTAGAGAAGAGTAATACAAAGAAGCCGAGGCACAGAGAGAAAAAAGGATCTCTAAGAAGAAAGAATATTGAGAGAGCTGTGTGACCAATCCAAATGGAACAATATTCGCATTATAGGGGTACCAGAAGAAGAAGAGATAGAAAAAGGGATAGAAAGTGCCTTTGAGGGCTATATATGACAAACCCACAGCTAACATCATACTTAATGGCGAGACGCTGAAAGCTTTTCATCTAAGATCGGGAACAAGACAAGGATGCCCACTCTCTCCACTGTTATTCAACATAGTACTGGAGGTCCTAGCCACAGCAATCAGACAAAACAAAGACATACAAGGCATCCAGATTGGTAAAGAAGAAGTCAAATTGTCACTATTTGCAGATGACATGATACTGTACATAAAAAACCCTAAAGATTCCATTCCAAAACTACTAGAACTAATATCTGAATTCAGCAAAGTTGCAGGATACAAAATTAACACACAGAAATCTGTTGCTTTCCTATACACTAATGATGAACTAACAGAAAGAGAAATCAGAAAAACAATTCCATTCACAATTGCATCAAAAAGAATAAAATACCTAGGAATAAACCTAACGAAGGAAGTGAAAGACCTGTACTCTGAAAACTACAAGACACTCCTAAGAGAAATTAAAGAGGACACTAACAAATGGAAATGCATCCCATGCTCTTGGCTAGGAAGAATAAATATTGTCAAAATGGCTATACTACCTAAAGCAATCTACAGATTCAATGCAATCCCTATCAAACTACCAACAGCTTTCTTCAATGAACTGGAACAAATAATTCTAAAATTCATATGGAACCACAAAAGACCCCGAATAGCCAAAGCAATCCTGAGAAGGAGGAATAAAACAGGGGGAATTACACTCCCTGACTTCAAGCTCTACTACAAAGCCACAGTAATCAAGACAATTTGGTATTGGCACAAAAACAGACCCACAGACCAGTGGAACAGAATAGAAAATCCAAACATTAACCCAAACATATACAGTCAATTAATATTTGATAAAAGTGCCTTGGATATACAATGGGGAGATGACAGCCTCTTCAGCAGCTGGTGTTGGAAAAACTGGACAGCTACATGTAAGAGAATGAAACTGGACTACTGTCTAGCCCCATACACAAAGGTAAACTCAAGGTGGATCAAAGACCTGAATGTAAGTCATGAAACCATAAAACTCTTAGAAAAAAACATAGGCAAAAATCTCTTGGACATAAACATGAGCAACTTCTTCATGAACATATCTCCCCGGGCAAGGGAAACAAAAGCAAAAATGAACAAGTGGGACTATATCAAGCTGAAAAGCTTCTGTACAGCAAAGGACACCATCAGTAGAACAAAAAGACATCCTACAGTATGGGAGAATATATTCATAAAAAACGTATCTGATAAAGGGTTGACATCCAAAATATATAAAGAACTCATGCACCTTAACAAACAGAAAGCAAATAATCCAATTAAGAAATGGGCAGAGGACATGAATAGACACTTCTCCAAAGAAGAAATTCAGATGGCCAACAGGCACATGAAAAGATGTTCCACATCGCTAATCATCAGAGAAATGCAGATTAAAACCACAATGAGATATCACCTCACACCAGTGAGGATGGCCAACATCCAAAACACAACCAACAACAAATGTTGGCGAGGATGTGGAGAAAAGGGAACCCTCCTACACTGCTGGTGGGACTGCAAATTAGTTCAACCATTATGGAAAGCAGTATGGAGGTTCCTCAAAAAACTAAAAATAGAAATACCATTTGACGTGGGAATCCCACTCCTTGGAATTTACCCAAAGAATACAACTTCTCAGATTCAAAAAGACATGCACCCCTATGTTTATTGCAACACTATTTATAATAGCCAAGATATGGAAGCAACCTAAGTGTCCATCAGTAGATGAATGGATAAAGAAGATGTGGTACTTATACAGAATGGAATGCTATTCAGCCATAAGAAAGAAACAAATCCTACCATTTGCAACAACATGGATGGAGCTGGAGGAGTGCTCAGTGAAACAAGCCAGGCAGAGAAAGACAAGTGCCAAATGATTTCCCTCATTTGTGGAATATAGCAATGCTGCAAAATTGAAGGAACAAAATAGAACCAGACTCACAGACTCCAAGAAGGGATTAGTGGTTACCAAAGGGGAGGGGTGTGGGAAGGCAGGTGGGGAGGGAGGGAGAAGGGGTTTGAGGGGTTATATGTTTAGTACACATGGTGTGGGGGGTCACGGGGAAAACAGTGTAGCACAGAGAAGGCAAACAGCGAATCTGTGGCATCTTACTACAGTGATGGACAGTGACTGCATTGGGGTATGAGTGGGGACTTGATAATATGGGTAAAAGTAGTCACCACATTAGTTTTTCATGTGAAACCTTCATAAGAATGTATATAATTAATAGCTTAATAAAAATTTTTAAAAGAAAAATACCAGGGCATTTCATGAATTTATGTGATTATTGAAAAATCATTCCCCATGAACATCATCAGCCATTATTCAGAGATTTAAATTTGCAAATGGAATCAGTAGTCTAATATAGTGTTGTATATACAGCTAAACTGTACCATAGGCTTAATCTGAAAAACAGAGAAAATTCCTAGATAACAGATTGCAATGTATCTTTTTTTACAGGCAGTTTATAATGAGTAGATTTTGTGATTAGCTATTTGACACTCGTGCTTTCCTAAAAAGAAACTCTCTCATGGCAGAGAATATCTTAACATGTCTTAGAAATTAAAGCTATAGCTACACCAGTGTACTTCATAAGGGGCATTCTTGCCAGCAAGAAGAATGGATAGGAGTATTAATATTCCATTGTATCTACATATTATTTTTGTGTCTATGTCTTAGTATAGTCTTGTATCTATCTATAGTCTTATGTCTGTATCTGTGGTTATGTTCTTTCCACATCTGCAGAGTTAGGATCCACATTTGCCAGTAAGAGGTGGTGGTGTTTTTAAGCTACCAGCCTATTAAGCACTTATATACCCCAAGCACTGTGTGCTTTCCATATGTTGCCTCATTTAATCCTCATATCAACACTGTTAGTAGGTGCTGTTATCCACACTGCTGGTGAGAAAAACAAGGCTCAAATGTATATAACTTTGTGGCATTGAGATTAAACCCTGGAAAGCTATGCTCTTAAAGACGATGCTGTACTGCACGTGAGTGAGGCCTTCAGAACTGGTCAAAAGTTAAACTATTGATACAACTTACATTGTCCACTTTCTAGTGCTTTGGTTGTATGGAAATGAAACTTTGGAACAGCATAATGTACAAAACAATTGTGAAATACTGCAGTATTTGTAGCATTATCTATAAATACATACATAAGATAAAAGCTAACACATGTAATACAACAACAGTCAATCCTGTAAACATTTTATGAGTTGAATGAGGCCACTGTTTATTCTACAAGATGTGGTGATCTTGCTGAAAGTTGTATTATGAACATACAAAGTATATCTTTTTTCCTCCAGCTCACTTTGGTACACACACCTTTGAGGAAGAAATTGTATCATATGCAATAAATTTGTGTTCAAGGTACTTATATCCCTATACTTTGGCACATTTAAAGAACTGATTTTGGAAGTTATCAATAGAGTTCTTGAGGTATTTTTAGAGGAACTAGGACTTCCTTTCAAGAGGAAGGTATTACCAGTAAACAAGGGCTCATTACATATGAGCCTTAAACTAGACACCCATTTTTGCCCTACAGAAAAAATAAAATCAAGAATTTAGAACATATAATCAAATGTGATGACTTCTTTTAGCAATATTTAAGATTAGTGATTCTCAACATGAGCTGTGTGTTGGAATCAGCTGCATTTTTAAGAAGGGCCCCAAGATACTTCAATTGGGAAAGGGTATTCTTTTCAATAAATGGTACTGCTGTAATTAGATATCCACATGCAAAAGAATGAAACTGGATCCCTACCTTACAACATACACAAAAATGAACTTAGAATGGATTAGAGATCTAAATGTAAGAGCTAAAACTATAACAATCTTAGAAGAGAACATAGGAATAAATCTGTGACCCTGGATTAGGCAAAAGTTTTGTAGATAAAATACCAAAAGCAATAAAAGAAAAAACAGATAAGTTGGACTACATCAAAAATTTAAACTTTGGTTCTGCAAATGATACTATCAAGAGAGCAAAAAGACAACTCACAGAATTGGAGAAAATATCAACAAATCACATATTTGATCTGGGACTTGCATCCAGAATATATCAAGGATTCTTGCAGCTCAATCATAACAAGATAAATAACCCAATTTAAAAATGAGCAAAGGATCTGAATAGACCTTTTGCCAAAAAATGTTATATAAACAGTCAATATGCACATGAAAAGAAAATTAAATCAAGACCACAATGAGACACCTCTTTATACCATCTAGGGTGGCTATAATAAAAAGGCAAACATTAGTAAGTGATAATGAGGATATGGAGGAATTGGAATGCTCATACATGGTTGGTGACAGTGTCATATGGTGCAGCTGCTTTGGCAAACAGTTTAGCAAGTCCTTAAAAGATTAAATATAGAGTTATCATATGACCCAGCAAGTCTACTCCTAGGTATATTCCCAAGAGAAATGAAAACAAATGTCCATACAAAAATATGTGTATGATTATTCATAACAGCATTATTCATAATACCCAAAATGTGGAAACAATTCAAATGTCCATCAACTGATGAGTGGATAAAGAAACAGTGGTATATCCATAAAATGAAATATTATTCAGCCATATAAAGGAATGCATGCTACAACATGGATGAACCTTGAAAACATGCTAAGTGAAAGGAGCTAATCAAAAAAGGCCACATATTGTATAATTCCATTTCTATGGAATGTCTACAATAGGCAAATCTATAAAAATAGATTAGTGACTGCCTAAGGCTGCAGGGAAGGTGGGGAGGTAGAAAATGAACCATAACTGCTGGTGAGTACAGATTTCTGTTAGGGAACAAAAATAATCTAAAATTAGACAATGTGCAACTGAGAATATACTAAACACATTTAACTGTACACTTTAAATGGGTGAATCATATGGTTTGTAAATTATATTTTAATAGAGCAAATTTTTAAAAAATCAGCTTGGATACTTTTATAAATCTTTATGCTCAGGCTGAACACCAGCCTAACAAGACCACTTTCTTGTGGCGGAACCCAGGCATCACTATTTTTGAAAGCTCCCTGGGTGGTTGCATTGTGTAGCCAAAGTCAAGAATCACTGCTCTAGAATCAGCTCCAATCTAAATGAGTTTTTAATGTAGGAAACTCTGAAAGACCTCAGATCTCATGTAAAAGGACTCCAGGAGATTCCTCCAGTCTTGCTACTCAAAGTGAGGTCCTGAGACTGGCGGCAACAGTGTCACCTAAGAACCTGTTAGAAATGCAGGTTCCTGGGACCCGCCCAGCTCAAGTCAGAATCCAGTTTTAACAAGATCCCCAAGTGATCTATATGTATATTGATGTTTGAGATGCACCGCTCCAGAGCAGTGATTTGCAATCTTGGTGGCACTTTGGAATCACCTGGGAGTTCAAAAAAACTACTGATGGCTTGGTTCCATCCTGGTGATCTCACTGGTGCAAGATGCAGCCTGAGCATCTGGATTTCAAAAGCTCTTCAGGTGATTCCAAAGTGAGATAAAGCGAGAGTAACTGGTATAAAAATATTGTTTGGGGATATTTAATGGTGAAGAGAAGAAAAGATAGTTAGAAATAAAATGTATATATTTTTTAACATAAGGATAGAGGAACATGCATAAGGAAGTGGGGATTGTTGATGACAAAAATTTCTGGTCCCACAGAGAAGGGATGGGAGTAAGACAACAGTGGGGAAGATTTGCCTAAAATGACACAGAAGAAGAAGAAAAAAGGCCAAACATTTTCCCCTCCAGATCCAGGAGTGAGATCTTTCATGTGTTTATTAGAGACTACTTGCATTTCAAGTGGCCAAGAGTTCTTAGGAGAAGAGTGTTTTTAAACTGCACTGAAAATGTGTGGCTACTTACTAAACTTTCTGTTAATATATAAAAGAGAATGTTAATTTGTTAATTCAGTGGCGGATATTCCTTCCCAATAACCAGAGTGCCAACATCCAGCCCCACTGCCCAGTTTTGCATTTCTGCGGAGTCAATTCCATAGACAGTGGGCACTGAGCTGAGTCCAGGGAGTTCTTCACTCAGGCCTGAGGGAGTCCCCTTGCCAACAACAGGGCACACCTTCATGATGACCAATGTCTCTCTGCCCACTACTGGTCCTTTCAGAATCATGACTCTAGAATCTTCCCTGTGCAATATTGTGGAGCTCTCAGGGTTGGTCTTTGAGATCTCAGAGATCATCACCTCTCCATTCCTGCATCCCTTCCACCTCCCATTGTCCCCAGGTTCTTCATGTGACTTGAGTCCACTTCTCCATTCCAGCATCAGTATATTGTGCCGTTGTCTCCATTGAAATTAACCACGTGGTCTCTCTGCCTTCTTGAGTTGATGTGCGTATGTGTGTGTGTATAATGACTTCAGTGGATCTGCTAATAACAACTTAGTGTGTAACTATTAAAGGAAACCTACTTACCTCCTCTCTCCTTGTTTCTTTCCTTCTCCCTATTCTTCCTTCCTCCTCCCCCACCTCTTCTTCATCCCGTTATTTCTCCCCCTCTTTCCTCTCATCCCCTCCATCTCTGGCATCAACACCCTGCCTGCACCTTTTACTGAAACAGAAAGAAGTGACTTAAGGGGTGAGACTTGAGAACCTAGTGACCCAAAGCCCACTGTTGTGTTTTCTACCTATTGGTAAAGGCAATCCTGTTCTCAAACGTGTAGGGAACTTTGCAGACTCCTGAGAGGAAAATTACATGGTGAATTATTGAGATAGCTTCTGTGGGTAGAATACAATTAAATTCCAAAAACTAATGCCTTAAAATTGTACATGTAATTTGCAGTTATGGATGGTTTTGCTGTATTTAAAATCCTAAACTCTGTAAAATATCTGTTTTTCCTTGTGATACTTTTTTTTAAATATAATTTATTTTATCATTAATCTACAATTACATGTGCAATATTACGGTTATTAAACTACCCCTTCATCAGGTCCCCCCCACCAACCCCATTACAGTCACTGTCCATCAGCGTAGTGAGATGCTATAGAATCACTACTTGTCTTCTCTGAGTTGTACTGCCCTCCCCGTGCCCCCCCAACATTACATCTGCTAATCGTAATGCCCCTTTTTCCCTCTTATCCCTCCCTTCCCGCCCATTTTCCCCAGTCCCTTTCCCTTTGGTAACTATTAGTCCGTTCTTGGGTTCTGTGAGTCTGCTGCTGTTTTGTTCCTTCAGTATTTTTTCTTTGTTCTTATACTCCACATATGAGTGAAATCATTTGATACTTGTCTTTTTCGGCTTGGCTTATTTCACTGAGCATAATACCCTCTAGCTCCATCCATGTTGTTGCAAATGGTAGGATTTGTTTTCTTCTTATGGCTGAATAATATTCCATTGTGTATATGTACCACATCTTCTTTATCCATTCATCTACTGATGGACACTTAGGTTGCTTCCATTTCTTGGCTATTGTAAATAGTGCTGCAATAAACATAGGGGTGCATCTGTCCTTTTCAAATTGGGCTGCTGCATTCTTAGGGTAAATTCCTAGGAGTGGAATTCCTGGGTCAAATGGTATTTCTATTTTGAGTTTTTTGAGGAACCTCCATACTGCTTTCCACAATGGTTGAATTAATTTGCAGTCCCACCAGCAGTGTAGGAGGGTTCCCTTTTCTCCACATCCTCTCCAACATTTGTTGTTGTTTGTGTTTTGGATGTTGGCCATCCTCACTGGTGTGAGGTGATATCTCATTGTGGTTTTAATCTGCATTTCTCTGATGATTAGCGATGTGGAGCATGTTTTCATGTGCCTGTTGGCCATCTGAATTTCTTCTTTGGAGAAGTGCCTATTCATGTCCTCTGCCCATTTCTTAATTGGATTATTTGCTTTCTGTTTGTTAAGGTGCATGAGTTCTTTATATATTTTGGATGTCAACCCTTTATCAGATACGTTTTTTATGAATATATTCTCCCACACTGTAGGATGTCGTTTTGTTCTACTGATGGTGTCCTTTGCTGTACAGAAGCTTTTCAGCTTGATATAGTCCCACTTGTTCATTTTTGCTTTTGTTTCCCTTGCCCAGGGAGATATGTTCATGAAGAAGTTGCTCATGTTTATGTCTAAGAGATTTCTGCCTATGTTTTTTTCTAAGAGTTTTATGGTTTCATGACTTACATTCAGGTCTTTGATCCACCTTGAGTTTACCTTTGTGTATGGGGCTAGACAGTAGTCCAGTTTCATTCTCTTACATGTAGCTGTCCAGTTTCTCCAACACCAGCTGCTGAAGAGGCTGTCATCTCCCCATTGTATATCCAAGGCACTTTTATCAAATATTAATTGACTGTATATGTTTGGGTTAATGTTTGGATTTTCTATTCTGTTCCACTGGTCTGTGGGTCTGTTTTTGTGCCAATACCAAATTGTCTTGATTACTGTGGCTTTGTAGTAGAGCTTGAAGTCAGGGAGTGTAATTCCCCCTGTTTTATTCCTCCTCCTCAGGATTGCTTTAGCTATTCGGGGTCTTTTGTGGTTCCATATGAATTTTAGAATTATTTGTTCCAGTTCATTGAAGAAAGTTGTTGGTAGTTTGATAGGGATTGCATTGAATCTGTAGATTGCTTTAGGTAGTATAGCCATTTTGACAATATTTATTCTTCCTAGCCAAGAGCATGGGATGCATTTCCATTTGTTAGTGTCCTCTTTAATTTCTCTTAGGAGTGTCTTGTAGTTTTCAGAGTACAGGTCTTTCACTTCCTTCGTTAGGTTTATTCCTAGGTATTTTATTCTTTTTGATGCAATTGTGAATGGAATTGTTTTTCTGATTTCTCTTTCTGTTAGTTCATCATTAGTGTATAGGAAAGCAACAGATTTCTGTGTGTTAATTTTGTATCCTGCAACTTTGCTGAATTCAGATATTAGTTCTAGTAGTTTTGGAATGGAATCTTTAGGGTTTTTTATGTACAGTATCATGTCATCTGCAAATAGTGACAATTTGACTTCTTCTTTACCAATCTGGATGCCTTGTATGTCTTTGTTTTGTCTGATTGCTGTGGCTAGGACCTCCAGTACTATGTTGAATAACAGTGGAGAGAGTGGGCATCCCTGTCTTGTTCCCGATCTTAGACGAAAAGCTTTCAGCGTCTCGCCATTAAGTATGATGTTAGCTGTGGGTTTGTCATATATAGCCTTCATGATGTTGAGGTACTTGCCGTCTATACCCATTTTGTTGAGAGTTTTAATCAGGAATGGATGCTGAGTTTTATCAAATGCTTTTTCAGCATCTATGGAGATGATCATGTGGTTTTTGTTCTTCTTTTTGTTGATGTGGTGGATGATGTTGATGGATTTTCGAATGTTGTACCATCCTTGCATCCCTGGGATGAATCCCACTTGATCATGGTGTATGATCCTCTTGATGTATTTTTGAATTCGGTTTGCTAATATTTTGTTGAGTATTTTTGCATCTACGTTCATCAGGGATATTGGTCTGTAGTTCTCTTTTTTGGTGAGGTCTTTGCCCGGTTTTGGTATTAGAGTGATGCTGGCTTCATAGAATGAGTTTGGAAGTATTCCCTCCTCTTCTATTTTTTGGAAAACTTTAAGGAGAATCGGTGTTATTTCTTCTCTATATGTCTGGTAGAATTCAGAAGTGAATCCATCAGGCCCGGGGGTTTTGTTCTTGGGTAGTTTTTTGATTACCAATTCGATTTCGTCGCTGGTGATTGGTCTGTTTAGTTTTTCTGTTTCTTGCTTGGTCAGTCTTGGAAGGTTGTATTTTTCTAAGAAGTTTTCCATTTCTTCTATGTTTTCCAGCTTGTTAGCATATAGATTCTCATAATATTCTCTTATGATTCTTTGTATTTCTGTGGGGTCCGTCGTGATTTTTCCTTTCTCATTTCTGATTGTGTTTATGTGTGTAGATTCTCTTTTTCTCTTAATGAGTCTGGCTAGGGGTTTATCTATTTTGTTTATTTTTTCAAAGAACCAGCTCTTGGTTTTATTGATTTTTTCTATTGTTTTATTCTTCTCAATTTTATTTATTTCTTCTCTAATCTTTATTATGTCCCTCCTTCTGGTGACTTTGGGCCTCATTTGTTCTTCTTTTTCCAATTTCAGTAATTGTGTCTTTAGACTATTCATTTGGGAATGTTCTTCCTTCTTTAAATAGGCCTGGATTGCAATATACTTTCCTCTTAGAACTGCCTTTGCTGCGTCCCACAGAAGTTGTGGCTTTGTGTTGTTGTTGTCATTAGTCTCCATATATTCTTTGATTTCTGTTTTGATTTGGTCGTTAACCCATTGATTAATTAGGAGAGTGTTGTTAAGTCTCCATGTATTTGTGAGCCTTTTTGATTTCTTTCTAAAATTTATTTCTAGTTTTATACCTTGGTGATCTGAGAAGTTGGTTGGTAGGATTTCAATATTTTTGAAATTACTGAGGTTCTTTTTGTGGCCTAGTATGTGGTCTATTCTGGAAAATGTTCCGTGTGCACTTGAGAAGAATGTGTATCCTGTTGCTTTTGGGTGTAGAGTTCTGTAGATGTCTGTTAGGTCCATCTGTTCTAGTGTGTTGTTCAGTGCCTCTGTGTCTTTACTTATTTTCTGTCTGGTTGATCTGTCCTCTGGAGTGAGTGGTGTGTTGAAGTCTCCTAAGATGAATGCATTGCTGTCTATTTCCTCCTTTAATTCTGTTAGTATTTGTCTCACATATGCTGGCGCTCCTGTGTTGGGTGCATATATATTTATAATGGTTATATCTTCTTGTTGGACTGACCCCTTTATCATTATGTAATGTCCTTCTTTATCTTTTGCTACTTTCTTCGTTTTGAAGTCTGTTTTGTCTGATACAAGTACTGCAACACCTGCTTTTTTCTCTTTGTTGTTTGCATGAAATATCTTTTTCCATCCCTTCACTTTTAGTCTGTGTATATCTTTGGATTTGAGGTGAGTTTCTTGTAGGCAGCATATAGATGGGTCTTGCTTTTTTATCCATTCTGTTACTCTGTGTCTTTTGATTGGTGCATTCAGTCCATTTACATTTAGGGTGATTATTGATAGATATGTACTTATTGCCATTGCTGGCTTTAGATTCGTGGTTACCAAGGGTTCAAGGGTTGCTTCTTTACTATCTAACAATCGAACTTAACTTTCTTGTTAAGTTATTGTGAACACCGTCTGATGTTTCTTTATTTCTCTCCCTTCTTATTCCTCCTCCTCCATTCTTTCTATAATAGGTGTTTTATTTTTGCTTTTAGTTAGTATTTGGATGGTCTGCTTTCTTTGCTATGATTTTATTTTCTCTGGTGACATCTTTTTAGCCTTAGGTGTGCTTCCATCTAGAGCAGTCCATTTAAGATATCCTGTAGTGGTGGTTTATGAGAGGCAAACTCTCTCAACTTTCGTTTGTCTGGAAATTGTTTAATCCCTCCATCATATTTAAATGATAATCGTGCTGGATACAATATTCTTGGTTCGAGGCCCTTCTGTTTCATAACGTTAAATATATCATGCCATTCTCTTCTGGCCTGTAAGGTTTCTGTTGAGAAGTCTGATGATAGTCTGATGGGTTTTCCTTTGTAGGTGATCTTTTTTCTCTCTCTAGCTGCCTTTAATACCCTGTCTTTATCTTTGATCTTTGCCATCTTAATTAGTATGTGTCTTGGTGTTGTCTTCCTTGGGTCCCTTGTGTTGGGAGATCTATGAGCTTCGGTGGACTGCGAGACTACTTCCTTCCCCAGCGAGGGAAAGTTTTCAGCAATTATTTCTTCAAAGACACTTTCTATCCCTTTTTCTCTCTCTTCTTCCTCTGGTACTCCTATAATGCGAATATTGTTCCGTTTGGATTGGTCAAACAGTTCTCTTAATATTCTTTCATTCCTAGAAATCCTTTTATCTCTCTCTGCCTCAGCTGCTCTGTACTCCTGTTCTCTGTTTTCTATTCCATTAACAGTCTCTTGCATCTCATCCATTCTGCTGTTAAGCCCGTCGATCGCTTGTCTGATTTCTGCATTGTCTTTCCTCAGTTCCCTCACTTCCTCCCTCAGCTCTTGCACATTTCTCTGTAGGTCCATCAGCATGGTTATGACTTTTATTCTGAATTCTTTTTCAGGAAGACTGTGCATTTCCATCCCTTCAGACTCCCTCTCTGGGGTTGTCTGGTTGATTTTGGTCTGAACCATATTCCTCTGTCTTTTCATGGCTATATAATTGGTCACTGATAGTTGCCACGTATGTCAGCTGGGCTCTTTAAGACTTTAAAAAGAGAAGAAAAAAAAAAGAAAAAAAAGAAAGAAAGAAAGAAAAAAAAGAAAAAAAAGAAAAGAAAAACAAAAACAAAACAAAACAAAAAAAATGCCCACCGGACATAGATTCTGTGGGAATGCTCTAGGTGGCGCTATTGCCCCACTATTCCACAGCTGTGACTGTGCCGCTCCACAGGGCCCTTTATCGCTCTGGCAGGGGTGGGAACGAATAGGAGGCTGTTGATCTCAGTGAGAAGTGTTAAGTATGGCTACGCTTCCTCAGTCGCCAGCTAAGGCGTCTGAAACTCCCCAGGACTCCCAGCCTGCTGGGCTGAGTGTGCTGGGGCGATCCGGCTCCTCTCCTGGGCTCCTGTCTCTTTAAGACCGCTGAAGAAAGCACGCTCTTTTTTTTTTTTTCCTTCCCGGGAGCCGGCTGCGAGCACCCTGGCGCGTTCCCCGCTCAGATTCTGCCCCTCTGTCTCTCCAATCTCCGCTGCACAGCGTGATGTGGGTCAGCGCTCCCCGCGCAGATCACCGGGGCTGGCTACTTCGTGGGGTGCACTTCCACTCCCTCCTGGCTCTGACTCCTCTCCTCCTGCCGGTGCGCTGGGGTGGGGGAGTGCTCGGGTCCCGCCGGGTCGCGGTTCCGTATCTTACCCGCCTCTTGGTGTGCCGAGTCCTCTCAGGTGTAGCTGCACGCTGTGCACTTTCCTGTGTATTCTCCTCTCTCTTTTAGGAATAGATGTATTTGCTGTGTTTTCGTAGATAAATATAGTTTTGGGAGGAGATTTCTGCCGCCCTGCTCACACCGCCATCTTCCCAGAAGTCCCCTTGTGATACTTTTAAACATTGTGTTTTTGAGAGCTTAGAAGTGTCCACAAATTATACACTACTTCAAAAAAATCTGAAGTTTTTCCTGATTACAGTAATACATGTTAATTGTAGAAATCACAGGTCTTCTACAGCCACACCCCACCCCAGTTAACAGTTCGGTGTATGTTTTTCCGCATTTCCATTATTACCATCTCCCCTTCCCATATATGTATGCATCTTTTAAAAATCCACCTGGAGATATTACTAAAATCCATCATTTCTCCAAAGGACTAGCCCCAGGGGAGGTACGTGAGCTCATCTAGGGCTTTTGAATAATTTAACTTTGCCTTAACATTTCCTTATTTGGCAAATGCAATGTTGCCAGTCACGAAAACATTTTGAAGTTGCATAATCCTTGAAATCCCAAACCATTGCTGTAGACAACTAGCTGTGAGTTTGGGGTGTGGATTTGGGGCCACCAGGAAACATGTCCTCTTGGCTACATGAGGGGCTTTATTGGTTAAGATGTGTACAAATCTGGTGGCATTAGCAGTGCTTTGCAACCTTTTATTGGATTATCAAGAAGTCCTTAGTCCTCCCCCAATGATTGAAATTATGTCTAACAATTTCCTCCGTACGGCTGAGTCTGTACTAGCAAAGTGACCTGGGCAACTTCATGCACGCCCCACATACCGCTTGTGGTGTTTATGCTCCCCGTTTTTAAGAACGCTGTTTTGAATGTCACATAATTCAGTATTTGGCCAGTAATTTACTATATGTCTTCCTCATTTGTAATCTGAGGTGGTTGGACTAAGTAATCTCCAAGTTTCTTTTCAGCACTAAGGTAGGTTTTGATTGTATTTGCATGTACACCTTTTTAAAAAATCTTAAAGAGGTGTAGGTATTTGCATTATATTTAAGTTCCATGTTGCAAAATAGGATGTGGAAGACAAGTTCACTCATATAATATTTAAAAGGTGGGTTGTATCTATAGTATTGATGTTGCCACTCTGGCAGCTGCTCTTTCTTCATTTACCTTTGAGTGTTCATCAGAGTCTCCACTGGATGACTTGAGTTTTCATTTTGCTGCAGTAAAGCATGGCCATGTGTAAACACAGCTGCATTTTTTATTGCAGAGTCACAGGACTCTGTTTTTTAATTGCCATATGCTTGATACTGAAGTTCTTATATAAATGTTCAGTCATTGTTATAATGTAGGTGAATGATGGCTACTTGAAATATACCAGCCACAGATTTGGGAGACCTCTGAATCTATGACAAAGTTAACTGGCAGGTTTGTTATTTCCTGTGAATACAAGGAAAGGAAGTATTAAAATCATTCATACCCATTTGAGAGAGGAAATTAACGTTTCCTAAAAAAATTCTTTTCTAGTGAAGGAAGCCCATCTCCCAGAATAGAGCTGCTGCATAATATCGACCCAATCTTTGAAGACACTTCACCATGTGAGTACCTTGTTTATTGCTCCTAAACTGAATCTTATAGCTCACAAAGGCAGTTTTACTGCCTAGTGTGTCTCTAGCCTCTTGTCCCACTTGAGTCTGCTGTGAGGGTAAACAGTTCTTTGTGGCACCTTTCGTACTAACCATACCGAGGTTTTGGTGCCACAGAGGGTTAATTCTATTCTTGTTTCTGGCACATACTTAGCTGTATGACATTTAAACCTTTCACTCTCCATGTCTATAAAACGAGGCCCCATGGGATCTCAGAGGCTCCTTCTCAGTGTAAATGTCAAGTTGTTGCCCTGTTCTTACCTGAGAGCTCCAGAGCCTTCTTTGAGAAAATTCAAGGTCAAGTAAGTGAACACATCATGGGATCGTGCTGGCCAAGTGCTGACCGGCACCTGCTGCCTCTCACAGGCACAACTTACCTAGCAATCCTGGAAGTAAGTCAGCTCCGTTCCTTCCATTGTCTAAATTAACCCGTAAGGAGCCTGATCTTCAGGGAAAGAGGCCGTTTAGTGCTCTCTACGGTGCTATCCAGGCTATTGTAGTCCTGCGTAAGTACCATGCTAGTTGCCCAAGGCCCCTGGTGTAGTGAGTTTGGGCCTGGAAAGCCTTGACTGGTAGGCCCTTTGCCCAGGCTCCGTCACAATGCTTCATCTTGTCTTCAGAAAATAGTGTTCTGACGTTCCTGTCAGTCACTGGGGTGTTCACACCCCTCCTCTCTAGACAGACTCCTGCCCCCTCCACTCAGCCTCTCCTTACTTCTTAGTCCTCTCCAACCTGGCGGTGACCTGCCACAAGATCTCTCTGCTCAGGGAATGACTCAGTAATTCTGAATGCGTCTTCAGGTGTTGCCAGCCTCACTCCAGCCGCTCCTGGTCTTACTACACGCTCGCCATCTGTGAATGCTTTCCAGAAGCCCCAGAAGAAAGGCATTCCTTCTTCCGCATCCCTTTGCATACATCTCTGTAGAGCACTCAGCAGATTCTCTTCCGTGTGCCTTCCTTCCCCACTAAGCTGAGCGCTCCTGGAAGTCAGGGTCTCCTGCTTATTGACCTGTTCATTCTCACGTTAACACAAACGCCCAGCATTTGGTAGGCACTCAGCCATCATTACTTGATGACTGAATGGAGGAGAACTGGGATGGAATAAAGACCAAAGTGGCAGTGTTAGACTTGGAGAGGAGAGGTCCGTGAGATGGTAGGAATGGCTGCGGCGTGGAGACATTTCTGTTTCTGTGGAGTACACTTATGTCAGGGAGGGAGACAAGGATAGTTGCCTGTCCAGGTTGGTGGACACTAGCTCTGTGTGGCTACTGAACATTTGGAACATGGTTAATTGGACTGAGATGTGCTCTAAGTATTAAGTACACATCGGATTTTAAAGCCTTAGTATGAGAAATGTAGAACATCATAATATAGATTGACTTCTTGTTGAAATGGCAATACTTTGGATATGTCGAGTTAAATATATTATTGTTAATTTCACCTGTTTCTTTTTCCTTTTTAATGTGGCTATTAGAAAATTTAAAATTACTTATGTAATTTGCATTGTATTTCTGTTGGTCTAGAAGGTGCTAGGAAATGCACTGATGCTCTAGAAGGGGCTTGGTAAGAGGATCACAGACCTGTGATCAGTTGCCATGAGGCTACTACATCAATGATTCAACTTCCCTCCACCCTGCCCACCTGGCACATCATTACACAATATGACACATTCTAGCCTGTAACTGGCTCACTAGAGCAGTGATTCGTGACCATGGGCCAGTCATATCAGAACCTCTCAGAGTGGCCAGAAGGGAATAGAGGGGAGGCAGGAATGGCTTTTGAAACTTCTGCATGATTGAATGCCCTACAAAGCCCATACAGCACCCAAGGATGTGCTGAATATGCTGCCATGTTACATTACCGTAACCTGTCCTCAGCTCCATCTGCAGAAGAAAAGCCTTAAGGCCCTCTTCATTCCCTGAACGGTATTTTGTCTTGGTATCAGAAGTGGAAGCTCAAGGACTGTATTCTCTATGTAACCCAGTCACAGTGCTATTTGCTGCAGGGTTCTTAGTATAACCTGTTGTGACTTTCACTATCTTCCCTAAAGTGCCTCTAGTTAACTAACAGCACAGGGAAAAGGCTTCTCCAGTGTAAAAGTTAATAAGGCATGGAAATCAGAATAGAGAATCGTCTTACTTTTGCCACCCATAGACTGTAAGGTCTTGAACAAATCCCTTCACTTTTCTTGGACTCAGTTTCCCATATATTAATTGATGGACTTGCTAAGATCCTTTACTGTGGTCACAGATTCAGGGGCACTCTCTGGCCTTCTGCTGCTCCTCCCCGCCCTCCTTGAAGCTTACTTACCCCAGGCCTCCCCTGCCCACTTGGGACTCTCACTCTGACTCCAGCTTGTAATGAGGGACATTCAGGTCCTGGCATTGACAGAGACCACATTAACTGTTGAACCACAAAAACAGGGCACTTTCTACTCTCTTTGCTTGCAGAGAGCAAAGTGCCACCTCCTCCTTATATGTGGGCAGCACCACACCTTTTCTGCTCTGTTCTAATTTTCATGTCAATCTACTGTGCAGCAGAAGTTGAGAAAAGGAGAGCTGTCTTTGGGGGGCCTGCTCCTTTACAGTATGATGATACAAGCCCATTACCTTTTCTGTGCAGTTAATTTGTGGGGAAAAATTAAATCTGGCTACAAGAAAATGTGTATTTATAGGACAGCCAAGTGTGCAAATTATATTCATAGAAGGTGTTTTATGAATATGTTCTTAGAGGCTTCTGTGGGATAAGATCAGCAAGCTGACATTGTAGGGTATAAATTAAGGATTGATAATTGAGTTAATGTTATCACCAAAGCATTTCTTTGGTTTCTAACTCAAGCAGTTCGCAGATTTTGTATTACAGTAGAAGCGGGTAATGTTCTACCTCCACCTTCCCCAAGACAACTGCATCAGTGAAGTAAAGATTGAATGAAATGATCTCTGAAGTCCCTTCCAGCTTCACATGCAGTGGGTCTCTATGTAACAGGACCAAAAAGGAGCACAGCTACTTACTTTTCACCCGGCTAGAAAGGTGCCCTCATTCATAAGCAGTGATGGAGCAAAGGCAGGGTCATAAATAGGTGAAGACAAGTCAAAGTGTTAGAAACATTATAAGCACTGTAATAATTTGAATTATTGTATGATTTTACTACTACTGCATTTTGCCAACCTTTCTGATTCCTCTTCTGAAATTTCACTGCATCAACCCACTTTTCCATCTGCTCTTGCCCTTCCAGTGGGTCCTGTGGAGGGCTGCGGACCAATGGCCCCTCCTGTAATGACTCACAGGGACAGGCATGAGACATTTTCAAGGAAGTGTTGCCTTCCAAGTAGTCCCAGGTCCCCTCAGAAGCTGGCTTCTTGGGTTTTAGCAGCCAGACCCCCACCCTCTTAGCCTTAAGTGTATAGGGTGCCCTCAGAGGCCCATCCTACTGGTGGAGTTAGGGCTTTTCTTATGGCCACATGCCCTTAGTAGATTCTGGCTTGTGTCCTCATAGTAAAAACGTTCCCAAAAGACTGGTGCATGTGTGTGCACGCGCACACACACACACACACACACACACACACACACACACACACACACCCCAGAGGTCATAGGTTCTCCCGTAGACCAGGAGATTTCCTGTGTAAAGCATAGTCTCAAAACCATAGATCACACCCATTAAGATGGCTACTATCAAAAGAAAGGAAAAGAAGAGAGAAGGAAAGAAAGGAAGTAAGAGAGGGAGGGAGGGAAAGGAAGAAAAAAAATGAGTGTCGGTGAGGATGTGGAGAAATTGGAGTCCTTATGCACTGTTGGTGGGAATGTAAAATGGTGCATGGATGGATGAATGAATAAACCAAATGGGGTATACACATCCAATGGGATATATTCAGCGTTCAAAAGGAAGGCAATTCAGACACATGCCACAAACATGAATAAACCTTGAGGACATTATGCTAAGTGAAACGAGCCAGATACAAAAAAACAAATACTGTATGATTCCACTTGCATGAGGTATATAGAGTGTCAAATTCATAGAGACAGAAAGTAGAATGGTAGTTGCCAGGGCTGAGAGAAGAGGAGAATCAGGAGTTAGTGCTTAATGGGTGCTGAGTTTTGCAAGATAAAGAGTTCTGTGGACGTTGGTGGTGAGGGCCATGGAACAATGTAAATGTACTTAATGCTACTGAACTGAACTGTATGCTTACAAATGTTCAAAATGGTGAATTTCATGTTATATGTGTTTTACTGCAATTAAAAAAATAAAATGTAAAACCAGAAAAAAAAGCCCAGGAACTCACGAGGACAGGGTCTATATCTTCTTCATTCACTGCCATAGCCCCAGTGCGCAGCTCAGAGCCTACCATTATCATGAGGCCTCAGTGAATACTTGTTGATGAATGATGAATAGCACAGTAGGTTAGAGTCATTGTTTTATTGTCTCGCAGCCTTCTGAAACCTAAAAGTACCTCCAGATGGAAATTCACACCCTCCTCTTAAACCCTGAACCTACATCCTGCATAACTACTTAATAGTCACAAACCACTTCTTAATTCTAATTAACATTATCATATACAGATGTTTGAAATTACTTAGCCAGCGTATACTTTCTCTGAATTGAAAATATCAGCCAGAAGAGCTGATGTGGGATTTCCCCCGCCTTTCTTCATTCCTCTCCCCGAGGCGTCCCTGATCTGCGAATGTAGGGTTATAAAGCCCCTGCCTCTGGTCTTGGCTCCGCCTGACTTGCCCTCTGAGTCCCTGGCACTCCTCTTCGTGCCATTCTGTGTTCCAGTTCCCCTCCTGCCTTCCTGGCAAGTTCCCTTTCATTGTTTTACTGGCCACTGGTCCTCTGAGTGCCTCAAATATGGCTCCACTTTTCTCTCTCCCCCGTGCCCCATGGCGTGTCAGATGTGTGGGCTGTAATTGCTTTCCTGTGTGCTGTGAGGAAACTCTTTATTCATCTTTAGAGGCTTTGTTCTGAGGTAACCTTAGACAAACATGTTTTAGTCTCTGTTCAGATATTACCTTTCTCTCTTCCCTCCTTCTTTTCTAAGAATAGATCCAAGATTTATTTTTTCCTCCATATCTTTAAAATATTTCTTTCTAGCAGGCTGACAGACTTTCTCCTGCAGTGCAGGATAGTCAGTGCAGGGATTCTGAGAGAGCTTGAGGGAATGGGCTGGTGCCATTTGAGCTGATTTATGGGAAGCCTGGAAACATCCAAAGTGGTGGGGAGCAGCCAGCATCCCAAGTTAGGCCCTGAGATCCCACAGGTGTGAGCTCGGCTCTGAGAGGCTCCAGTATCAAACTTAGTGCCTCCCCTACTTTCTAACCAGCATGTCTCAGACCATGAGGAAAAATAGTTTCAAAGGCATTAGTTGGCCTTAGAGAAGATACATACACCCATCCTGCAGGTCCTACGCTTGACACAGCCTGCTCTGAAGCAATGACCGTACCCTGCCTGAGACTACCGCTCACCTCAGAAGTCAGACGCGCACTCTGTGCTTTGCTGGAATTCTCCTGTACGTCCAACTGTGTAACGCACACGTGTATACCTGACACACATGCCCACATCCAAAGCACTCGTCCTGCTGGTGGAAGCTTGAGCATAGACAAAGAGCACTGACAGATGTTAGCACTTTCGTCACCACCAAAGGCCAAGTCTTCAAAGTGATTCTGTACAGCTTTGTTACTATTTCATTTAAAGGGCCTCTTTTCTTTAAAGGTTATAATGAGACGTTATTCCTGCTCATGATTACAGGGTGAAAGAACAGTCTTCCCTCCTCCTCTCTCAGACACATTTTCTGTGGTAGAGTTGCCAAGTCTGTACTCGATCCACGAGTCATTGCAGGGTTGCATGCATGGAGCTGCTCCCCTTTTCCTCTTTAGAGCAACAATCAAATCCATTTCCCAACATTAGGCTGCCACTCCTGAGATGATTTACTTGGCCCACAACACACCAGGTACTTTTGTAAGTACTGGACCTCAGTTAGGCTTTAAGTTTTATTAAAAACCAGTCTGGAATAGGACATGAGCACAGCCTCTCACTTCCCCCCTTGGCAGCTGTCATATGCAGCCTCCTTAGCCCGCCTCCTACAGCCTCCATCATTCGGCTGAAATGACCACTCAGCACCATTGCCCTCCTTCAGTCACTGTCAGCTTCCTTTGCCTCTCTGACCCTTCTTGAGGGACTGGTTCACATCCCTACTCCTCAGTGAACCTCGGCCTCACCCTTCCAAACGTGAGGCCTCTGAGTTTCTCTGGAGCATCCTAGGACATGAGCTCTTGCTACGTCATGTTGCAGTTATTTATATTTATGTGTTTTCTGCATCCAAAGCCATAAGCTCCAAGGACAGCACAATTTCTTCTGTGTAGCTCCCTCAGTGCCTTATGTACCTGAGATTTATATATACTGAATGTATGCTAATAAATTAGTCATTTAAGTTGGTTATCATCCACTCATTTAATTAGAATAAATCTTGCAAGAGCAATAATATCACACATTATTTCCAAAGCAACTTCATTTCTTTCTGGGTATATTTGAGAAGTAGCAATACAGAAGCAATTTTCTATCTTGCAGCCTGAAACTAGCTGTTGAGCACACTAGCTTTATAGTCCGAAGGAGATACAAAGGCATGGGTCCCACGGCCAGTATGTAACAAGCAGTCCTGGGACGTGGGCTCTCCAGGTCCAGGCCTCGAAGTAAGCCACATCCTACTGATTTCAGGGATCTCTTTGCTTCTGTTCTACACTGAGCTTGTGAGAAAAGGGCATCCAGATCTTAGTTACAGTCATCTCACTCGCATAACAGCATGTTAGGAGCTCTTATGCTCTTAAATGAGGCTGGAAAAATGGGTCTAAAGTGATACTAGCCTTGCGGCTTCACGTATAATCTTACTCTATGGATGGCAGCAGCTCTCTTTGTAAAGCCAGTTAGGGAAACCTGTTGGCACCTTGTAGTAATTACATGTGAGGATGGTGGTGCGAGGAGGGAGCACGGTGTGGGGCCAGGGCCAGGTAGCCTAATGGACCATGAGAAGTTCTGTGGTGTCAGAAAGCCCTGGGTTTGAATTCTAGCTCTGACTTAATGAGCCTGCAGATAAGTTCTTTGAGTTACCTGCTTCCTCACCTATTAACTGAGAACAGTTATAACTCTCCTGAAAATATGTCCAAACGGTTAACAGCAATTCTGTTCTGGCTCTTAGGATTGGGGGTGTGGGGGTGTGGTGTGTGTACTTTTATTTATATTTCCAGTTTAAATTTTTTTCAATGAGCACATGTAACTTCCATAATCAGGCATAAAGCCATAAAGATTTATTTTTAAAAACCAGCTCAGAGGGTTCTTATGAGATTGTAATATCTGTAAAGCTGCTGGGCTCCCAGTGAGCAGACATCAGGGCCATCCTGGAGCTCTTGCTCCCTATACCCACCTGTACTGGGTCAGATAAGCTAGTGTGTGACAGCGTTTCTTCTTAGCTGTCAGCCCTGATACTCTGACACAGCCTGAGTTGCAATTTTTTCTCCTTATTGAATATTGGAGCTCATTTTGTAGCTTGTCAAAGGGTAGAATTTTGTGTCTTCTCTAGCTGCCAATATTTGGCTTTAGTGGTTCACTGGATTTGCCTTGGTGTGAATTGGTCCATGCCCTCAACCACAGAGCCTAAACACAGATAATTTTGCTCCTTTTTAATTTCAAAGGCTTTTGTTCTGTTTCCTTCACTTTGGGGAGACCTAAAGTATATTTGGAAATGTGGCCTTTTTGATGCCAACGTCAGTCCCACAAGCCTCATATCCCATCCACCCCACTTCACACAGTGCATCTCAAGTAACATACATCAAAGCCTGGCTGTTAACACTTGGTGCTGGCATACTGGCTTTCATCCTGAGAAAATAAATAAACCAAACCCAACCCAAAGCTCTTTAAAAACACTAATTAATCCTTACCACAGGCTTAGGCTGCACAGAAATGGCAAATCCCACTGCCCCAATTTTATGTTTGAAGAAAACAGGGTAAGCAACATTTTTAAGGCTTCCCAGGGCCAGATAACAGAAGCTGACTGGAAGGGCTTGAGTTGGCCCTGCCTCTGGGAGAAGGGCGTCTACCCAGGGCCAGCTGCCTCACTGAATTCCTTCTGCACAACCCCATGGGGTTACTTGCCCACAACCCCATTTACATACCAGCTTTTTATCTTTTTCCCCAGGGTTACAATGATGCAAAATCCTCTCCTTCCCAACTAACCACTTATTTGTTAGCTAGTTTTTCCTTAATTCTGGTAGAGCCTAGATTTTAGTCATGGCTTCCAAGAGCAGCATGGTACTTCTTAGAAGGTCTGTGCTGATTTTGTAGCTCAACACAAAAGTAGACTATCCTCCAAAGAGACTCTTTCAGACCACCAGTTGTGCGTCCCCACCCTCCACATGAGAACCTACTCCATACCCAGGTCTGTTCACAATTCAGGGATGTCAGCTCCCTCCTCTCTCCCAGTCTGGCCCAGACTTCTTCCTGCCTCAGTTCCTCAATCTTATAATCTGTAAATATAAATATATATACCTTTCTTGAAATAGTCAACCATAAAATTCTGGAAAAACATAAAACTTCACTAAATTTTATGGGATGTATCCAATGGAATTAAATCATAGTAAGTCTACTTTCTAAATGTTTACCAATCTGGTCATATTTTTTAGGGGCTTAAGAGTGCTTATGTATAAGGCCAAAATAAACTTTTAAAAGCATTTCTGAGAAATAAACCGTAGAACGCTGAGTGCATGGTCTGCCTTAAATAATCATTAATGTAAGATATTAGTAATCAGGCATTTATAGATTGAAGACTGTTACCTCTGGCAGCAAATACCTAGGGAAGAAATACATGGCCCCTACTTCTGAAGGGCCTTTTGAATCAGGACAAACTCTGCACAGGAAATGATATTAACACAGTTATAAAATAAAGTAGCAACAGATGATAAGCAATATATATTGAATACATAAGCACTAATGAGAAATAATGAAAGGCATTTGGGGGTGATTAGGATAGACTTCCTCAAGAAGTGTGGTTTTAAATTTGTCTATTATTTCAACAGCTTAGGTTTTACCTTTCTTGATTTTAATGTGAATGAACAAAAGTAATATTTACCACTGTATTAATTTTCTATCACTGCTATAACAAATTACTGTAATGACCTAAAACAACAAAAATGTATCTTAAAATTCTGTAGGTTAAAAGTCTGATACAGATCTCACTGGACAAAATTCCAGGGTGGTGGCCAGGCTCCATTCCTTTCTGGAGTTCCAGGGGAGAATGCACTTCCTTGACTTTTCCAGCCTGGAGAGGCTGCCCACAGTGCTTGGCCCATGGCCTTCTTTCTCCACCTTTGAAGCCAGTGATGGGGGCAGAGTCCTCAGAGCACATCATTCCAGCCTGCTTCCATCATCACATCTCCTCCTCTGACCTCTTCCACTTTGTAAGGACTTTTGCAATTACATCAGGCCCACCTGGATAATTCAGGATAATCTCCCTATTTTAAGGTCAACTGATTAGCAACCTTAACTCCATTCCTAACTTTAGTTCACCTTTGCCGTGTAACCTAACATATTCACAGCTTGTGGGGATTGGGATGCAGACATATTCAGGGCACCATTATTCTGTCTCCCATGGACACCTACTCTGTTGCACTAGATTTTATGAAAAATACAAAGAGTAATTTTTAATCTTTGGGAGAGAAGAACAAAAATATATGAAACACTAAAAGAAAATCAAACAACAGTTTAAGGCAACAGTGGTGGAGATGTTACAAGTTGTACTTGATTAATTGCCCCTGGAATCTGGTAGAGAGCTGCTATGTGAGCTATGGGATGCTAAATCACACAGGCTGGTCCGTGAAGGGAAGGGGGCCCTTCCTGAACGTGTATTAAGAGTGCCTGAGGTGGAAAAGGCAATCCCAGGATACAGAAGCATGTGAGTAAAAGGTGGTGTGTATAAGCCTGTTCAGAGGGCAAAGGGAAGGAAAGAGAAGATTGGATAAATAAAGACAGTATGTCAAACTAAAGAGATTAGATTTGGTCCTGTATGCAATGGGAAGCTGACTTTTCTTTATACAAGTAATACATAGGAAGGTTTTTGTGTAGAAATTTTGAGAAAAACAGGAAAGCTCAGAGATAAAAGTAAAAATCACCCCAGTCCCATTATCCTGCCACCCAAAGTAAGCATTATTAATATATTGGTGTGTTTTTCTATTTTCTGTGTCTCCCTCCTCTGCTCATTGACTGACACACTCTCATCACACACTCTTACAGAATTTGGATCATATATTTATTTCATTAACTAACTTTTTAGCATAATTAAGCACGGAAATTTTTCATCTTTAAAATTTTTCTGTAAAAATTTTATTGCTGGCTGCATAGCATGGTACTCTGTGCCACAGATCTACCATTCTAACATGTGGAAATACTTTACTTAACCATTACCCTATTGTTGCATTTGTTAGGGTATTTTCAAATTTTTGTTAGTGTGAATAAAGCTGAAATGACCACCCATTGTTTTGGAAAGATCTTGTCTATTTCTACCATCACTGTTATGAGAATACTTATATCTTGGAATAGGGAATATTAGCATTTTTTAAACATTTGCCAATTTTGTAAATAAAATAATGTATTATTTGGATTTCTTTGATTACTGCTGAGGCTAGGCTTTTTTTTCATGTTTATTGGCTATTTGGGGGCTGTAATGACTAGTTCCTGTCTTTTTCTCATGGTAAAAAAGTTCTCTCATCAGTTTATAAGAACTTTTTACATATTAAAATATTCAGTCTTTGTTACTATACAGCAACTATTATTTTAATTTCATTTTATGGTATCTTTTAAATTTAAAATTTAAAAATTTTAATTTTGTAGAATTCTTCCATTGTGTTTATATTTTTTGAAAGTTCTCCATCCTGGGTTCAAATATCCACATATATTTTCTTCTAGTCCTACAAAGATTTTCTCTTATACATTTAGCTCTTTGCAAAATGTGTCTTAGGTATTACTGAAGTTTAAAAATAGCAAAATCAATACTGTTATGCCCACCATCTTGAAAAAAACACTTGAGATTTTAATTGAAATGGCATTCAATCTATAGATCACTGTGAAGGGTTTTGGTATTTGTACCAATATCAAATGTCCTTGAACACAGTACATCTCTCCTTTGGTGTAATCTTCTCTAATGACTTCCTGTAAAGTATTACAACTTCCAAGATTTTTTATTAGATTTGTTTTTAGGTATCTTATGTTTCTATTGCCACTGTAAGTGATCCCTTTTCCTTTTTTGATTCTGTTAGTTGTTCATATATAGGAATGTAGTTGAGTTTTAGATACTCAGTTGACATTTCATCTTTTATCTAATTAATGACATTGTTAAACCCTATTACCAAGTCTAATAATTTGTGGGGTTTGTATATTGAGAAGGTATATCACAATTTCTGTGAAAATGATGATTTGTTTGTTCCTTTCCAATTTTATACCATTTACTTTTTCTTGTCTTATGGTACTGTAGAATAATTTAAATAATGTTTGGTGTGGAATGAAAGTGGTGATATTGGGAGATCTTTGTTTCATTCTCAATCTCAAAGGGAAAGCTTTCCAAATGTTACCATTAAGTAAAATGTTTGTTGTAGAGTTTTTATACTTTTTATCAGAATAAGACAACCCCCTTCCATTCCTAGTTTCTTATAATTTTTAAAATCATGTATAGCTGTTTGATTTTCTTCAAATATTTTCTGCCTCTATTTTATGATCATACTTTTTTCCTTTGATTTGTTAATTTACATTTTGAGGTGCATCCCATTGATACACTGTTAAATCTGATTTGCTGATATTTTATTCAGCATTTTTACATTCATATTTATGTATAAGAGTATGTTATAATCATAATTTCTCATATTGTCTTTGTAAGGTTTTAGTCCGGGTTATGTTGTTTTCATAAAATACCATGAATGGTGTTCCTTTTTTCTGTGTCCTGTGGAAGAGCTTCTGTGAACTGGAGATATTTTTCTTTTTTCCTCCAGTTTTATCCAGATATATTTGACATATAACATTATTTAAGTTTAGGGTGTGCTGTGTGATGACTTGACACATGTTTATATTGTGAAATGATTACCACAATAAGGTCAGTTAATGCATCTATTACCTCACATAGTTACCTTTGTTTTTTATTTATTTATTTTTTGGGTGATAAGAACCTTTACAATCACTCTTTTAGTAAGTTCCAAGTGTATAATGCAGTATTGTTATGTACACCGTGCTGTATTTTAGGTCCCCAGAACTTCTTCAGCTTATAATTGGAAGTTGGTACCTTTTGACCGCTGCCTTCCATTTCTTCTACCCCCCAGGCCCTGGCAATCACCACTCTGCTCTCTGTTCCTGAGTTCAGTTTTTTTAGGTTCCTTATATGAGTGAGATCATGCAGTGTTTCTATTTCTCTGTCTGAAGTATTTTACTTAGTATAATGCCCTCAGGGTTTATCCATGTTGTCCTAAATGGCAAGATTTACTTCTTTTTTATGGCTAAATATTATCCCACTGTGTGTGTGTGTATATATGTGTGTGTATTCACACATACATGCATACACATACCATATATATACATGTGTGTATATATATATATATATACACATATGTATATACACACATATACATATATATATATATATACACATACCATATTTTCTTTTTTTCAGCTTTATTGAAGTATAACTTACAAATACAATAGTAAGATGTTTAAAGTGTACATCATGGTGATATGAGATGCATATATATATATATGCATACATTGTTAAAAGATCCCCATCATCTAGTTAATTAACACATCCATCATCTCACATTATCTTTTTTGGGGGAGGGGCAGAACATTTATGTTCTACTCTCTTAGCAAATTTCAATGATATAATACAGTGTTATTAAATATAGTCAACAAGTTTTACATTAGATTCTTAGATATTATTCAGCTTGTAACTGAAAGTTTGTACCCTTTTACCAACTTCTCCCTATTTACCCCACCCACATTCTGGTAACTATTATACTACTCTCTGTTTCAAAGAATTTGACTCCCCCAACCCTCACCCTCTTTTTTAGATTCTACATATAAATAACAATTACAGAATTTGTCTTTCTCTGGCTTATTTCACTTAGCATATCCTTAAATCCCAACCATATTGTTGCAAATATCAGGAGTTCTTTCTATCTCATGGGTGAATGACATCTGTTATGTGTGTGTGTATATATATGTACAACATCTTCCTTATTCATTCATCCATTAACAGACACTTAGGTTGTTTCCATATCTTGGCTATATAAATAATGCTGCTGGGAGCATTGGGGTGCAGATACCTCTTTGATATCCTGTTTTCATTTCCTTTGGATACATACCCAGAAGCAAGACTGATGGATCATTATGACAGTTCTGTTTTTAATTTTTTGAAGAGCCTCCATACTGTTTTCCATAGTGGTTGTGCCAATTCACATTCCCATTAACAGTGCACAAAGGTGGCCATTTCTACACAGCCTTGCCTCTTTTCTTTTTGATACTAGCCATTCTAACAGGTGTGAAGTGATATTTCATTGTGGTTTTGATTTCCATTTCCTTGATGATTAGTGATGTTGAGCATTTGTATGACTTCTCTAGAAAAATATTTATTCAGGTCCTCTGCCCATTTTTTTTTTGGTATGGTTAATCTACAATTACATGTGCAACATTACGGTTACTAGACTCCCCACATCATCAAGTCCCCCCCACATACTCCATTACAGTCACTGTCCATCAGCATAGTGAGATGCTATATAGAATCACTACTTGTCTTCTGAGTTGTACAGCCCTCCCCGTGCCCCCCCACTACATTATGTCTGCTAATTGTAATGCCCCTTTTTCCCCCCTTGTCCCTCCCTTCCCACCCATCCTCCCCAGTCCCTTTCCCTTTGGTAACTGTTAGTCCATTCTTGGGTTCTGTGAGTCTGCTGCTGTTTTCTTCCTTCAGTTTTTTTGTTGTTGTTGTTCTTTGTTCTTATATTCCACATATGAGTGAAATCATTTGATACTTGTCTTTTTCTGTTTGGCTTATTTCACTGAGCATAATACCCTGTAGCTCCATCCATGTTGCTGCAAATGTCTATATTTGTTTTCTTCTTATAGCTGAATAATATTCCATTGTGTATATGTACCACCTCTTCTTTATCCATTCATCTACTGATGGACACTTAGGTTGCTTCCATATCTTGGCTATTGTAAATAGCTCTGTGATAAATATAGAGGTGCATATGTCTTTTTCAAACTGGGCTGCTGCATTCTTAGGGTAAATTCCTAGGAGTGGAATTCCTGGGTCAAATGGTATTTCTATTTTGAGTTTTTTAAGGAACCTCCATACTGCTTTCCACAATGGTTGTACTAATTTGCATTCCCACCAGCAGTGTAGGAGGGTTCCCCTTTCTCCACATCCTCACCAACATTTGTTGTTGTTTGTGTTTTGGATGTTGGCCATCCTCACTGGTGTGAGGTGCTCATTGTGGTTTTAATTTGCATTTCCCGGATGATTAGTGATGTGGAGCATCTTTTCATGTGCCTGTTGGCCATCTGAATTTCTTCTTTGGAGAAGTGTCTATTCAGATCCTCTGCCCATTTTTTAATAAAAAAATTGTTTTTCTTACTACTACCTGGTATGAGTTCTTTATATATTTTATCTGATTATAACTATAATCAGATGTGTGGTTGCAAATATTTTCTCCTGTTCTATGGGTTGCCTTTTCATTTTGTTGATATTTTTCTTTACTGTGCAGAACCTTTTTAGCTTGATGTAATCCCATTTGTCTATCTTTACTTTTGTTTCTTGTGTTTTGCATATAATATTTAAAAAATCATTGACAAGATCAATGTCCAGTTTTCTTGTAGGAGTTTTACAGTTTCAGGTCTTAACATTTGAATCTTTAATCCATATTGAGCTGATTTTTGTTTATGGTATAAGACTCCAATTTCATTCTTTTGCATGTGGCTATCCAGTTTTTCCAACACCTTTTGTTGAAGAAACTATCCTTTCCCCATTCTGTGTTCTTGGGTTTATTTCTGGGTTCTCTACTTTGTTCCATTGGTCTATATGTCTTTTTCATGTCATAAATTATTTACTTTGTTTTTTCTTGTTGAAAGCATAACGTAAGTTGAAAGTTAAACTCATTTATTTTCAGTCTATTTTTTAATGTAAGTATTTAATACTTCTAAAATTATGTGCTATATTAGCTACATCCTATATATAGTGATATGTTTTTATCATTCACTGAATTTTTATTTATCATACATTTATTATCATTGTAAACATTTTTTAAATTTCTTAGACCCATGATTTATTAAAATTGTGTTTTAAAACTTGCAAACATATGTCTTTCCATTTTTTTGTTTTAATTGCTATCTTAGTTACATTGTTATTCGAGAATGTAATTTGCTTGCAAGTTGTTTTATTTAATCTTTTACCAAACTTATGAATGCCTTATTATAGCAAAATGGTCTTTTTTTTTTTTAACATATTTTTCCTGAAGGTTCATTTTAGATTTATTTGAATCTAGGTATACCAGTTCTCTTTTTGCCTTTTGGTTAATATTCTCATGGTATATCTTTTACAATCCTTTTACTTTTCAACCTTCCTACATTTTCAGTTTCAAGTATGTCTCTTATAAGAAACACATACCTACTGTTTCTTAACTCCAGTCTAACAAATTTTAGCTTTGCATAAAAGTCTATGAGTTCTAATACTTTCTTACCATCATTTAGTATTGGCACTCTTGTTAGTTTTAGCCATGCTAGTAAGTATGTAATGATATATCATAGTAGTTTTATTTTTCTTTTTGTTAAATGATTTGAAATAGTTGCTTCTTAAATTTTATCTAGGTTTCTAGTTGTTTGTGGCCGTACTTACTTGATTGAAAGCAGCAGTCCTCACTTTGTGATTTTCAAGGTTAATTTCTTAACATTTCACCAAGCATTTGAAAATTTTTTCTTTTAAAGATAAATATATATAACTTGTTTGCTGTTTTTGGAGAAAGGGTCTACTGAGACTTCTAGTTCACCATAATGCAGAAATGAACATTTACTATGTGGTATACATTATAGAAATAAAGCTTTTTTATTTAGTTAATATTTTCAGCATCATATATTGAATTATTCATTCTTGCTCACTATCTCAGTTCACAAAAAGAGCATGAGACAGACTTTCATGTGGTTAGTTTTCTTGAGAAGTGATCCCAGGTGCAGGAGTGAGGAACAGATTTAATTGTATGTAAATTACATACAGACTTTAGTGCTGACTTCCTTTTACTATAACTAATTTTATCTTTAGAGAGAAATTGTATTTTGATTCTTTATTTGGGTACATCTTTGAATTGTCTTCTTTCCCTGGAAATTTCATGCATGATGTGCTTTCTGAAGCCTTGCATATTTGAGAATATGTCTTTCTGTTACTTTTGTGCATAATGACAACTTTGTAGGTAAATAATCCTAAGGTCACAGGTTTTTTCCTTCAAAATTCTATAGACACTGCCCGTGGTCTATGGCATCTATTGTTGCAGAAAAGTAATCTCAACACAGCCTGATATCCTTGCTTGGATGTGTGCAGTTTTTCTCCCCTGACTGGTTAAGTATAGTGTTCTGTCTTTTGTACTTGTAATAAAATATATATGTATAAAATCAGTGTATTTTGGATCTATTTTATCAGTTTTTCCTGGTACAGAGTAAACACTGTACAATTCAAGTTTTTTCATCCTAGGAAAGTTTTATTCTGATGTATCTTTGGATTTTTATCTTGTTAAATGTACTCTGTCTTTTTGGCAGTAACACTTTTAAATGTGTATTGGATATCCTTTGTTCTTCACATACACATTCTTTCACTTTTCATTTTTATCTCTTTGCCCTTTTCCCCTACATTCTGGGTAAGTTCCACTGTGCTGATTTTTTTTTTCTTACCGACCTTATCCTGCTTCTCTTTAATGCTTCCAATGGCATTTCAAAATGTGTTACAGCAAATCTTTTTCCTTGCTGACTCTCTACAGGCTCTCCAGCTCATTTTATTAAAAACTTATCAATTTTATTATTGTATCTTTTGCCTTTTCTTCCGTAGAGTTAGGATTTCATTTGATTGTATTAAGTATACAAATTTGATTTTGACAGTTTACTCCTTTTCTTCGGTAAATAGTCTCAGATATGCTGTGCTTATACCTCTACAGTGATACATTCATCTCCTTACGTTCTGAAATATTTTAGTATTTCTGTATATTTTCGTATGTTCCATGTTTGTATTATTTTGTTACTGAGCATAAATTAGCTGGGTTTTGCAAAAAAGAAGTGGCATAGATGGATTATCTTTGTGTCTCATCTCTGCATGCTGTTAGAATAATCTCAAGAATACGAGCAGGACTAGTCTACATGAGATACATAGTACTGGCTCAGTAGTCTAATTAGCCAGAGGATGAGGAGTAGTGGTCTGGTGCAGTAACCATCTTAGTAAGGGAAAGTAGTCTCTTAAGTGGGCTTTTTGTATCTGATGGGGCCATTGATCTGGAGCCAGTTTTATGGTCTCTTGTCATCAGCCTGGACTCTGTTCCAGGTATGCAGGTGACTATGCCCAGTTCCTTTCCTGCTGCTACTGTGCCCCGTATTAGAATGGACCCCCTGCATGCAATCTTTCCACCTAGTGTGCAGGAGATGCTCTTGGGCTACCTGGCATAGGTGATTCCTAACAATAATGAAAGTGGTTCTCATTTGGAGACTTCTTTTCTGTCCTGTTAACCTGCCCCGATTTCTAAACTAGGAATGTTAGTAAAAATCTCCTAGTATGTCTCTTACTTATTACCTGGGGCACCATAATGTTTTTCTCAGGAAAGGACTTTCCTTCAGCTTTAGCTTCTCCCTTTGTAATGTGAGGGGTGTTAGGTACCTTTGCTAGTTGTCCTCTTGTCTGAATGTCTCCACATAAGCAGTTTTGAACAGGGTACATAGTGGGTTAGGTAAGGGAGCAGAGAGGAATCAGGTGGAGAGAAATAAAGAGAAGCAGCACACGCTGGCAGTGCGCTGTTCTGGGCCCTTCTAGGCACACTCCTGCCTGTGCCTCTGTCCCCATACTTGCATGACTTCCTTTAGAGCACATATCACCAGCTGGCATAATTAGAGTTTAAGTGTTTGTTTATCATCTTCCTTGGCCGTTAAAATGTAAGCTCCACAAGGGCAGATGTTTTTGTCCTTTTATTCATTGTCCGTGAATTTAGAACAGTGGTACAACAAAAAGCAGCTTTGAATAAATGTTGTTCTTTTTAAAAGAAAAATAAAAAAGGAAAGACTTGGTGAAGGTTTTAAAGGTCTTTTAAAAAAGAGATTAGATAGATACCACAGGTACTTGATTTGTAAGAGCTAATGTTTGTAAAGAAAGTAACATACAGAAAACTTAGATTTGGCTTAAGTGATGGCTAGTTTAAAAAACTCAAGTTTACTTGAGTCTGACACGAGTATAAATTTATAGTGACTTAAATAGGAAGTCACGATTATTTTGACTACTTACAAAAATTCATTTCATAGCCTTTCTTTTATATCATTGCTAAAAGATATCAGTTCTTTTATATCATTTGTATATCATTTGATCTTTTATATCATTTGAACCTTTCTTTTATATCATTCCAGAAAATAATTTGTTACTTATCTGACTTTTAGCTCCTTTCTCAAAAGAGAAAATAAGAATAAAAGAGGAAAGAGAGAAACTAGCTGAATTACCACTCTCCCCTACAGTCTTTTGCCTGAGCATAAGAATTATTTGTAACATATATATATTACATTTAAAGAAAGTTGAGCATTGGGTTTGGGTTATTTCTTAGACAGGTTGGAATATTTGATTTCTAACTGTTAAAAAACTAACATTTAAAAATGTTTAATGATAGAGACTGAAAAAATATAAATCTTTCTCTTTTTCTAATTTCAACCATATTTTCAAAATTATGTGAGTTTATTTTTTCTTAATCTTCCCACAAATTACAAAGAGCAGCATTTATCCTGCATTGAGCTCAAGTGAATGCACATTCTTTTAAAATGAAAATATTGACAGTGGAAACCAAATTAGAAAAGAATGGAAAGAGCTGTATATAAATCACCAGATACTTGGAAGAGCATGTAAGCAAATCTAAAAACTACATATTTTTTATAATTTTGCATTTTCCCATTTAAAAAAATCACTTTGCAAATTCTTGATGGTTTGGCAGCTCCAAGGATGACATCAACTCTTCCGTTGTGCGATATCTGCTTTCTTTTAGATAACATGATGGCACTTCATCAAGTTTTGGTGATTAAGTCGAATTAAAAATGAACTGGGTTTGAGTTTAAATTCCCCTAACTGCTAAACCAAACTACCACCCGAGAAGTGGTTCCCAAGTCAAGAATAAGGTAGCCAACTATTACTCACACCTAAATTCTCTGGGACCCTGCTTGGGTTGTGGTTCTGTCTCCTTTCAACTATGTCCCTTAATTTTGTGGAGTGTTGGAGATGGGTGTAGACAAACCCCGTGAACCCCAGAGAGAGAATAAGGAGAGAAACGAGGTTACCAACAGTGCTACTTCTGTGTGCAAAGGAGGAAAATCTCCCTTGTTCGTGCCTATGTAAATGGCTGAGAGTTAGCTCTGGCATGGGTTTGACATCCATGCATTCATTTAGCTGCTCAAAGCAGTAACTGGGATAGTTGCTGGTCAATCATTCTGTCTCTAAGAGACACAGAGCATCCTATCCCGGTGTCATTGTGTAAGCTTGTCCTCTATCCTGGACTTACCCAGTTTATTTTCTCTTTTCACCTTTCAAAAATAAAGGCATACACATGTCTTCAATTTCAGAGAATCTGAAAAACAGATCCAATCACTTACTATATTCTGAGGGAAAATGGTAGAATTTGATGTTTCTATAACATTGCAAAGAAGAAAACCTATTACTTCGTTTTCCCCCATGAATTGGTACCTTTGTTTAACACATCCTAAGAGAACTCAGTGCCATTTTCCTTGAAAATGTCTGGAGATTAGAAACTAAACATTACATGCAATATTTAAGAACAGGATTAAAAGGAATATGCCAAAATGTTATGATGGTCCATTAGCTTTGGAGAGTGAGGTTATGGATGATTTTTATTATCTTTTTTATTTTGTTCAGTATGGGCCAGATTTGCATTACATTTGCAATTAAAATTAAAAAGAACTAAAGCAACACTGATCAGGCTAAAAGCCCTGAGCCTCTGTCCCTTCCTACTGATGTGTCTAAATCTGTTCAGGGACTTGGGTCTGTAGTTAATTGTTTGATGTTTTTATGTGCATAGATCTGTGTACTGCCTCGGTGACAGAAATAAATTAGAGCGTCTTAGTAAAGACCAAACTCATCAATTTTCCCAAAATCTGTATTTGATTAATTCTACAAAGGTCCAGGTCAAAGTTATTCCTCAAACCTTATTATTTTAATAAAGAAGCCCAAAGTTCCTAAGTTTGTCAGGAAATTCATTATCACTGTAGAATGGAAAAAGGTCACAAAATGTCTCCTTCCACAATCAAATAGCATATAAGAAAAATTTCTTTTTCTCAACAATTCATTACCCCAGCAGTAGAGAAACCTCTGACATTTCAGATCCTTTTGCTTCAGGGGAAATAAATGTTCCATAGATCATGGAGAAAAATGACAAACAAATTAATGAAAAACAAATACACTCTGGCAGTATACACCCAGCCGTGCCAGAGCAAACACACGTGGGATCCAGCTTTTATTCTCAGGTCTTTCCAGATCTGAAGAGCGACAGTTTCCGTGATGCATCAGCACTTCAGTTACAGAAAGCTGCACACGCACCAAAGAAACACAAATTAAAGAAACATGTGGTGGAAAAACAGAAAGAGAAATTCTATCATTTCATGCATATTTAACTGTAGTGGGAAAGTCATTGCTGGCAAAACATTACTGAAATCTTGAGCTAATAAGTGGAAGCATTCTAGAAGTTATTCACTCCTCTCCTCGTAAGGCTTTATGCAAAACTTCAACTTGACTGAACTTAGCTCAGTTTTCCCACATCCTAAAAATTCCTTCCTTTAATTCTGTCTCATTCTGGCCACCTTTCTCTTCATCTCTAAACTTTGTCAAGGACTAATTTACATGTGCTTTCTCCATATCTTAAATTCTCATTCATTTACAAACTATTTAATTTTAGCACCATTTAAAAAAACACAAACAGTAAAAAGTCCAAATCCACTGTGACTCTTGCCCCAGTACCCTCCCCAGAGATAACTGCCAACAGCTTGTCTTTCTAGACCACTTTAGATGTACTTACTTATACAATATGGATTTATTTATGGAGTTGTGTAAATATGTGTGTATATAAAATGCTTTTTTTTTTTTTACATAAATGGTATCGTGTAAAATGTACTTTTTGCAATGTGTTTTTTTCACTTGGTGACCTGCCTTGGACATCTTTCCAGGTTCGTAGGTGTAGACCAGTGGTCCTTTGTGGTCACAACCTGGGTGGTGGTGTTACTTGCATCCTGAACAGGCCATGGATGGTCCTAAACGTCCTTAAATGTGCAGAACAGCCCATGGCAAAGAATTACCCACTCAAATATTAATAATGCTGAGGCTGAGAAACCCTGGTAAGGATCTACTTTAGTCTTAACTTCTTCATAGAACTCAGTAGTTTATTTCACCAGTCCTATAAGGTACATTTACATGATTTTTTTTTAATGTTGATTTGTGCCCAGCAGGGAGTGTTTCTCCCATTTACTTTTTGCAAACTGCCTTCTTCCCCCAAACATTTCTCAGGTTACCAGTGGCAATTTTGTACTGTTCACCAGTGCTTCTCTTCTGGAAGCGCTTGGTCTCCTCCCCAGGGCTCTCTACTTCTGCTGCCCCTTTTCCCAATCAGACTTTCCCATCTAGAAGACAACGACATACAGGAGTTGCACAAACTAACCAGCCAGGTTATATGCAAAGCTTGCTGAGTGATTGAATAAATGATTAGACATAGTATAAAAGATTTTAAAGGCCAATAGAAAATGTTTTTCCTTCATGTTTGACTGCATGTTTTATTTTCTTGATTACTTCTCCCACAAAATACTTAAAAAAAAAGAAATCGAGAAAAATGCTTTCCTCACAGTTCCTCACCACCACTCTTTTTCTACTGTGAAACAGCCACCGCATTGTTTCACTTCTGCTCTGTGGGGAAGGAGCTCAGCTTTGGCCCGGGCAGAGGAGAGATCACATTAGGGAAGCAGCCCTGCCTGCTGCTGGCCAAGGGGCAGGAAGCAAGGCTGGCTCTCCCTCCTCTCCATCTGGAGCTTCCTTCCCCTCCCCCTTCTTTTCAACCTTCTGCGGTTGTGGGGCCATCCGTTCCCTCTTCCCCCACCCCCCACCCCCGACCCCGGGGGACCCCAAGCATGGGCTGAGCTGCAGTTGGCCCTTGTTTCCTTGGATCAGGGGACCATGAGCCCCTACCAGACACCCGAGAGCAAAGGAAATCTAACTATAAATCCAACTCAGTACTCACATTCAGTTCCTTAAACATGTACTGAGTGCTCACTGGCTGGGCCCTGGGGAGACACACGGATAAATGGGACACAGCCCCTGCCTTCAGGAGCTGGAGGGAGCGGCAGGGTGGGGAGCACACGTAAACAGCTACTTAGAATGCAAAGCAGAATACAAGTAGCCCGAAAAAAAGGACTGAGCAAAGTTCCTTAAGGAGGAAAAAGAGGATTAACTCTGGTAGGAAATCAAACAAGGCACTTGGAAATCATTTCCCTTCTCTCAGAAATAAAAGCAGCTTTCTTTGATGTATTATTTTGATTTAAACACAAGGAAAGTGGGATTTCTGGAAGGAAGAATAAAGTGTCAAGAGAGCTGGATTCTTGAGCGCCGTTCTGCTGAGCGCCATATAGTTTGGGTAAGGCTTCAAACTTTAGACATGAGAGTTTTTTTCTTGGATATTTATCTCGGGTCTCAAGAAAAGCATTGAGGATTGTGGCTTTCTCAGTCCCAAAGTCTGAGCAGCTCTGGTTGTATGTCAAGGATCTTAATTTGATTCATTTATCTTCAAGTTCATTTTATACAAGTCACATTTTCTAATTCTTAAAGGAGCATTTCAATTCTTGATGATCCAGATTCATGTTTAGATGTTCTGCAGGACCTACATTTGTGTTTCTCATTGCTTATGTTGAGGCTGAGTGGAGTCCAGGGAACATAAAGAATACAGCTGGAGCATAGAGGCTTTTACCACAAACTACGAGCCCTGATAGATGAAGGACAGATAGGAAGATTTGACAGATGTGTTGAGATTAGGAAGGGCAGCCCAAATAAGAGAGAGAATGAGAGGGCTGGTTCAATGGGTCAGTGAACAAGGGCAACAATAATAACAGCCATAGCTGTTGTTTATTTTTGGTCTACTAAAGCCCATTCATCTCTCCAAGTAGAGAACTGATTGAACTTGAGGGGAAGGAAGGTAGAGAACTGCCACAGATGTTCTCAGAGGGCTGCTGTATTCATTTCCTATTGCTGTGTAACAAACTGCCACACTTTGCAGCTTAAAATAATACCCATTATCTCACAGTTTTCAAGGTCAAAAGCCTGGACAGGCTCAACTGGGTTCTCTATATAGGGCCTCACAAGGCTACAATCAAGGTGTCAGTCAGGCTGGGCTCTTACCTAGAGGCTCTGGGAAAGAATCTGTTTCCAGGCTCTTTCAGTTGTTGGCAGAGTTCATTTGTCTGTGGCTGTAGAACTGAGATCCCTGTTCTCTCCACAGGCACTGCTCCCAGATTCTGGAGGCTATCCTCATGGTCTTGCCCCATGACTCCCTCCACCTCAAAGCCAGCACGAATCTTCCTCTTGTCAAATCCCTCTCACGTATAGAATCTCTCTGACTATTCTGCTAAAAGCCAGAGAAAACTGTTTTTAAAAGGCTCCTGATTAGGTTAGGCCACCCAGATCATCTCCCTGTGTTGAAGTCACTGACAAGCAACCTTCATCACATCTGTAGAGTCTCTTTTGCCACTGAAGTCACATAATCTTGGGAATAACACCAGGGGACAAAGGTCGTGGGGCTCAGAATTCAGCCTGCCCTAGCCCAGGGTATGGTTCCATCTGATCTTGATATGACACCTGGCTACCCCAGGCCCATCAATTGTGAGGGACAGTGGGGTGGTCGGGATGGAGAGTGATGCAAGGAAGGGCATGTTCTCCAGGAGCTAACCAGAGGAGGGGTTTTGGAGGCTGAGTCATGACTGAGCTCAGGGATTAAGCTCCTTTCATCAAGAAGCATTTTGTGGAGATGCTTCTTTGCTAGGCTTCATAAGCATTAGAATAATGGAGAATCTGGGACCCTGCCCTTTTGGCAGTTCACAGCCTAGTGAGATTATAAGATATCCCCTGGACTGCAAATGCTATCCTTATAAAACTTGTACCCTCAGAAATCTACATATCTTCAGGAAAATAATAGATACATCTTATAGACCGGCGTCAGTGCTCCCTGCCATTGCAGCTGCCACCAACTTTCTGCTGAAGAAGCTAACTCAGGCCGTAGAAGGAAGGACTCCAGCGCCAAGGTTGTAGCTCTGCAAGGGGCCCTGGAGCCCTCAGGAGGCTCCAGCAGAAATGGGAGCAAAGGCAGGGACTGAGAGGCTTACATTATAGGAAAAGTGCTGTCACGGAAAAAGGGGCCCCAGGAGGCTGTCTTGTCCAGATCAACCATAAACTCTACCAAAGATGGACCATTCCTGATAGTATTTCAAAACAGCTGCAGAGATGAGAATTCCTGTCTCCCTTCATGGTCTAAAGTTCTTTATTTTACCTCTTCCCAAAATTTACACCCTTTTTCCTTTGTTCATTCCTTTGTGGAAACAAAAAAAAGCAAGCCCTTCCCATTTGTCTCACAATAATGCATCACATGCAACTTTCTTCTGAGCATTCTTATGAATAATACTTGGAACTTTCCTTATTACTCAATACCATTTGGATCTGAGATAAAAAGAGCAAAGTCAGAAAAAACAGGTCTGGAAAAGCCATCTTCAGGGCCGTGGGGGCAAGGAGAAAGCACAGATGCTTGCTCCTCCTGTTGTGACAGGCTACTGTGCACAGGTTTGCAGGTTGCTAAGGGCACAGCTTGTGCTGCTTGTGCTTCCAGGCACTGAAAGGGGCCTTATTCTAATTTGAGTAAGGTACTCTGTAAACTTGTGGGGCCCTGCTCTTTGTGGCCTGCTGTCTTCTTATCTAGAACCTGTGAATCACAGTGAGATGGGTGTAAGGGAATCAGTCTCCTAGACAGAAAGCAGGGGAGTAGCGATAGAGACAAGAAGGAAAGCCAAGGAAAAGATTCTTGGGGAAAATTGATAGGGAAGGGTGGAGGGGGGAAGTAGGTGGCCATAGGACCTCCCAATTAGGAGTTTAATGGATATGGTCTGCCCTATTCGGCAACCATGACACTACAAAATAAGCATTGTCTTAAAAATAACATTTATATATGCTTAACTTCATGAGATTATTGGGTTATGATTATATTTACAGACAAAATTAATTCTAACACCTTTAATTTTGTACGTGTTTTTTTGTTTAGTTTGTTTTTATTGTACTTTTGGTTTGCTTTGGAGATTTTTTTGTGTGTGTTTTCCTTTATATAATATTCAACAAATTCTTCATATAGATTATGTTCACAGCACTCCCTTAGTTCTTGGATATTGTCCTTGTACGTAGTGGTCCTCAGTATTTAGAGTGCATTAAAGTCACATGGACAGCATGTTAGAAATGCAGCTTCCCGGGCCCTCCTTCCATATGGCTCCAGGATCTTGGAAGCTGTATTTTGATCAAACACCTGGGCAGTTCTAGTGGTGCCAGGACCGCACTTTGAGAAAGGTTGCTATAGGATTGGAAAAAGTATAGCCCAGAGTTCCTTGTCCTCAAAGAACATGCAAATGAATCTGGGAAATAAAGTGGAGACATATTTCAAAATAACTAATAATGCACAGCAGTGGATGCTGAAGAACTAAATGAGTAATAGAGAAAATAAAGAACAGGTGAGATATTATATGAGGAGAGAAATGTTCCTAAGTCGAGTTCTCAGAAGATTTCAGAAAAGAGATTGGATTTGTAACTGGGCCTTTAAAAGAGGTACAGTAAATACATGAATGAAGACACTGTGGTCCTCTGTACAGGCAGACAGCTCAAAGCAACCTAAGGGGAGGCTCAGTTGACATCTCCTCACTGCCTCGTTGATGAGCCCTCTTGACCGTAACCTTGACCTTCTTTCTTATTAAGTTGTGTTTAAGAATATTTCATGAGATTGCACATGTACATGTAAAAAGAGATTAATCACAGTTGAAATATATGCACTGAGTTACATATAATTCCAGCCTGATTTGTTTAAGTGTCTATACTGTTGAAAAACTATATAGACTCCAAATGACATCTCCTTATTGAAGTCAGATGCCAGAGCCTTTCGTTAGCCATGAACATTTTTGCTCTGTATATTTTCAGCATACTTTTTTGCTCTGTATATTTTCTTTCAGAAGTGGCAGACCTACAGATATCTCAGGCTATGCTGCCAATCAGTGAAATAGAGGAAGTGGTCATGAAATTAATGTGAAAACACTCTATCAACCTTTTGCAGTGTGGGGCCTTTGTTTATTCATGTAACCCAGATTTGGAGCTCATGTTTTTAAAATAGGTTTCTATCCAAGTGTTTTTGTTGGAGAGCGTTTGATACTTTTGTTTTATAATTCTTTTTTCTCACTCAAGCAGTTTTGAGTGCCGGTATCTCCCATTTTTCAGAAGTTCACAATACACCACTTCTCTTTTACCAAAGACCTAGTACCTGCTTTCGCTGACCAAAACAAATCTGAAGAGGATTTTCACTTTTACCAAAAAAAAAAAAAAAAAGGCAAAAAGTGAAAGGAGAGTTCAGCATTTGTCTGGAGTGAGCCATTTAAGAGGCAGGGCGCACCCAGAGAGAGTTGCCACCGAGCGCCCTCCCTGTGAACTGTGCACAGCGGCAGCGCCGCACCAAGCTTTGAACTGCGTCCAGGAGCATCTGTGCGTCCTCTCGATTTATTTTGTGCATCCGCTAGCAAGATGTATCCTAAGGTATTAGGAAGCTGAAGAGACGTTAATGTTTTGGGTTTGGGAATGCTCAAAAAATTTTCCATATAAATTAATGGTAATCGCTTCTTCTCTTTACACCATGTTAGCTTACCAAAGGTTTCATAGGAACACTGCTTTCAGAGAGCAGGGAAACCTGTATCAGAATACAGTTTCAGAAAATGTATTATCGTTAGCACAATCAGAAGAAAATGAATAGACTTTCTCTCTTTGCTGATACTCATAATAAATACAAAATGAGAAAAGTAGAGATTTGCATAGTACTGCATGACTATTTGGCATACGAATCACTGCTGTGCTTTTTTTAAAGTGATAAATACATGCTGTGTGGCTTCAGGTGGAGACTGAAGTATCTAAAATTTAATTTGTATAACTGCATGAATAGAACATCTATTTGTAGAAATATATTTGCTTGTTTCTTTTAAGTACTCTCATAATTTGTGAACTTTTTTATCACCATCAATTATTATTATATGTGCCAGGACAATTGTGACCCCTTTAAGATGCTTCCAGTGCTACATCGTGTGTGTGTGTTCTGTGTGTGTGTGTGTGGATTTGAACAAAATGTTCTTGTGACTTTGTTTCTGTAATGTGACCATATCAAATATTTGGAGTTATTTTAATCACACTAGCATTCATTTCTACCAAATTGATCTTGACTGTTGTATTGCCATTCCCAATCTGTTACATATTTTTTTTTACATGCAGATAAAATTTGAAGTTTCCTTTTTATAACTTCCCCAGAATGGTTTCAGATTGGTTGCTTAATAAGGAATTCATCCACTCCTTCTCTCAATTCCTCCCCGCTGTAAACACTCTTCTCCTGGGCCAGGTGGGCCTGCCCTCCAGGACACTGTTTTCCTCCTGGCTCAGTGCCTGAACTCTTGCTTGCTTCCCAGACCTAGCAGACAGCCGAGCACTTAACCTACTGCACTGTAAATACTGACCCATACCTTGAGTGGGGCAGCCTTTGGGCACTTTCCTAATTCCAAATTGATTTGCTTGTGGATCCCAATATGCAGGCACATATGCATTGACCCTGGTACACTTTTTGCTGCTTATAAGCATGTGGCACTTTTTCCAATCACTTGAACAGTCAAGTGGATCTGAAAGCACATCTTCCAGACAGCACTTGGCCAAAAATTCTGGATACTTAATCCTGGTGCAGAGTTAGTTCAGTTGGCAGATATCCTTTCAGTTAAAACAAAATGCAGATGACATGTGAATACACTGTTAAGTTTTTCATCTGCATTAATAATTAGCATTTTCCAGATATTAAGTTTTTGCTTTTTATATTGAGTTTTTAGGGACAGAGTATGGTCAAGATTCTGTGTTCATTGCTTCACACAATATATAGTTCCTGAGATAACTATATAATTCCAAATGTTGATACACCCATAAGAGAGTTTGCTTTTCCTTCTCACACATCTGTTTTGCTTTATGCAAGAGAAATTTCTCATGCCAGAATGGCTTTCAGTGGATCTAGGCAATCTGCTTTATGTTGAGCCTTTGCAATTCACAGATGCAAATGTTTAAAAAGCAGAGAGGTTAACATGGTTATTTCTTCATCTGAAATGTCCCCAGTCACTACTTTTGTCCTTTTTTAAAAAAATCTTATTGTGTTATAAATCCGTTGTATGTAATCCTTATAGCCTTGCCTCATAATTCATATCAGAACTGAATTAACTCTTTAGTGGCCTCCCAGGATGAATTCAGAGTTCTACTAGTTCATATTGCTAGTTTGATCGTGTCCTCTTGATAGAATTTACGTTCTCAGGGAGGGGATGGGGGAAGCAGTTTCACTACCCAGAATGGAATCCCACTAGCCGAATGAAAAGTAACCCCCCACACACAAAAGTTCTAGTCTATCAATGTGTCCTCAATAATTTAATCGACAGATATTACTGGGCACCCACTGATTCACTCTGCTAGGAAATATGGGTGAAGCAAGGATAAACATGGATGCTCACTTCAAAAAAATACGCCATTTAGTTGGCCACATGAAACCTAAAGAAACAATAGAACAGCGTGTGCTGTGTCCGAGTGCCTCCGCACTGTGCTCTTGCCAGCCCCACAAGAAGGGAGTGCCCTCCGCTTATCACACCCACAGCTCCAGTCGTTTTTCCAAATTTTAAATTTAATCCAACACTTTAGGACCTGAATTTTCCACAGAAATTTACCTGACTTTTCTTGTATTGTGAAGTCATTATATTGTGTAAAAAACCTTCTGTGTAGCAAGATGTATAACTATGTTAACAACACTAGTTCAGAGATTCAAGGACTTTGAGGGCTTGGGAGAAATCCAGACATAATCACTTTCTGATACATGAAACAAGAGAGCTAGTGGTCACAAGTTCCTCAAACTCCCAAAGCATAGGAAGGCCAAGTGCATTTCCTGACTAAAGATGTTTAACTAGCATAGTCCCTGGTGGTGCTCACTGTTTGCAGAAGGAAGGCCTTGTGTTTTTCTGAAAAGACACCCTAAATAAAAACTCAGAAGCCATTCAGTACTAATTACAGTTTCATGGTTGAAAAGACAGCTCTGCCGGTGTCTAGAATTAGATCTGCAGAGTGTGTCCCCCAGAAAATGAACTCACATGGCAAAAATAGACAAAATCTACCCCCGCCAAACTAACTGTCAGCAGAAATCTGGTCTTCTTTCTGAAATGGAATGTGGGTTTCCAAACTCTCTAGAATTTGGAATCTCTATCCAAAGCAAATGAGAAACAAATAACTTCACAGGCACGAGCTTCGTTTTTCTGTTTAAGGCAGGAGGAGGTTTTGCCGTGCTGCCTCCACCTGTCTTTTTGCCGCTGAGTTCACCCTAGAATACTTGTGCCAGTGCTACGAGACATTCCTGGGGTTGGTGTGCTGGCTTGGCTCAGCTTTCATCACTTCCGTTCTTATTTCCCCTCTTGTCCTGGCTTCTGCATAGCAGCCCCCGTCTGTGTCTGTCCCCAAAAGAGATATGATGGTTCTCCTCCAGGTACTTGAAGAAAAGACAAATTAACGTTCCGCCTTGGTAGGGAGACCTGAGGTGGGCAGTGAGGCGTGCGGGTGGCAGGAAGTGTGCGAGGTGAAGAGGGAGTAGGAGAGCAAAATTCGCCAAGCATAAGCTGGGGAGCAGCACCTTTTCTGGGACAGCAGAGGGGCCACCCTCTGCGAAATCAAGGGGTCCAGTGGAGTGCTCACCACACTGGGCCCCAGACCGAGGTTTGCTATGAAGGGCCCAGAGATGGGCTGCTCACGCAATCTATACCTTCTGCTGACATTCAGCTGCCAGCAATTCCTCTCTGAGACTGCGGGTCCCTGGGGCAGCCAGGATCACAGGGCCAGCCGAGCAGGCTTTGTGTATCAACTGTGCAGAGTTCAGGGCCAGGCCTTCAGGCCTGCTGTGGGGAAAGCAAGGCAGGCCCCAGGTCTAACAACAGGTTGCCAGGATGTGGCTGTCAGCAGGAGCACAGGGTGAAAGCCAGCTGACAGCAAGTGGGGCCGGATGCCTTGAGCCAAACAGCTGCAGAGTTGCCCCTGCCTGGTGTCGGGCCTGGTTCCGGGGCTCCGGCTCATCTGACTGCAGGGCGGATCTCACAGCTCCAGCTGGAGGGCAAGCAGTGCTGCCGACTCTGGGAGCTGAGCCAGACCTGACAGCCCCTACCCTCCTCCCTGGACATGCTCCAGAATAATCTGTCTTCTTATTTGCTCTGCCCTCCTTCCAGCTCTCATGGGACTGGCCCTTGGCGTAGACATAGGAGAGAGTCACCCATGATTTGTGCCGAAAGATCTGTCACCAGATACTTCCCCCACCACTGGAGGTGGGCCTGCAGTCCTCTCATGAGAGCTGCTTGCCTGCCTAACATCCCTCAGGGAGCCCCCAGTGCCTACTCCGGAGCAGGGCTGGTCTCAGGTCTGCACTGGAGAGGCCCCGCCCTTGTCCAGCTTCACCCTCTTCCACTGGCTCCCATGCTCAGCAACACTGTGTCCTTCCTGGCCTCCCAGACATGCCACATGCTTTCCTGCCTCAGTGCTTTTCCTCCTGCTGTTCCTTTAGTTCCTTTAACCTTGACTGTCCTTTCTTGCCTTCCTCTGCCTGGTGAAATCTGGCTCATGAGATCCAGTGCAGATGTAACCTTCCTTGATGAGGTCTTCCCAACCAGCGCCCCCACCACCTTTCCCGGCAGAATTAAGTACTAATGCCCCTCCCTCAGTGCCCACTCACTGTGTCTGCACTGCTAGCCCACTACTGCAGGCTTAGTCAGTGCAGTCTTTGTTGGATTCCAAACCTCTCAAAGGCAGGGACCTTGGTGTCTGTCCATTCGCCTTGGTATCCCCTCCCAGCACAGTGCCTGGAACAGTTTGTAATTGACACATGTCCATATTGCAAATCCATTACCTAAGATGGAAGCCTTTAGCACTTATTAACATTTTAACTCTGATCACTTGAGAAAGTAAAAAGCAGGGTGAGTGGAATAGCTAACATTTATTGATACCCTTCTGTGTGCCCTGGCTCACTGCACATCCAACAGAATGTTAGCCAGTTCAGCGGCCTGAGCAGAGGGGGTGAGGGCGCCATCCTGGTTCCCTCCAGTGGTGGTGCAAACAGGGCAGAGGCGTCAGCTGATGCTGACGGCTGGAGTGGGATGGGTCCCTGGGGGCCTTCTAAAGTATTTGGCTTTCTGAAGCTGCCTGTGGCTCCGGAAATCAGGGAAATGCTTTAATAGGAGTGCTTCTCTGTGGTGGGAGGTGTAAATGCAACATGAAATGAAGCACACTCCACCCAGTACAGGATGTGCTCTGTGAGCATGCTGGGCCGCCCTGAGCCAGCTACGTGCACTGGGGCGGTGTTCTCCTAGGAGAGCGAGTGTAGGCCTTGTCACAAGAGTCTTAAAAACTATGTAGAGACAGACATTTGAACACCAACTGGATGTCTCAGTCCGTCCAGGCAGATTTAACCAAGTACCACAGTCTGGGTAGCTTATCAACAACAAAAATTTCTTTCTCACAGTTCTAGAGGCTGGAAGTCCCAATATCAAGATACCGGCACAGTCACAGCCTGGGGAGACTCGCCTGCTGGCCCATGGCTGCTGCCTTCTCGTGGAGGAAGGGGAATGGAGCTCTCTGGGGTCTCCTTTATAAACACACTGATCCCATTCCTGAGGCCTCTACCCTCATGACTTCAGCACTCCCCAAAGTCCCCACCTCCTAATAGCACATCTTTGGGGGTTAGGGTTCCAACATCTGAATTTTGGGGACATAAACATTCAGCTCATAGTACTGGATATATGAGGCTATTAGAGAATTGTTAATGCTCTAGGAAACATTGCTCATCTTTGCTTATTAAATCATTCTTAATGTGGTAAGAGTATTGTGATTATGGTTTTTAAAAAAGAATCCTTGTCTTTTAGAGGTATATACTGAAATATTTACAGATGAAATGTTACAGTGGCTGGGATTTGCTTTGGAATAATGTGGGGAGGATAGAAAAGCATCAAAAGATAGAAGATTGGCCACGGTGGATAATTGTTGGAGTTTGGCATTGGGTACCTTGGTGTTTATTATGTTATTCAGTCTACTTTTGTGTATGCTTGAAATTTTTCAAAATAAGGTTTTTGTTTAAGTTTGTGGAAAAGAATGTAGAAATAAGATTATTCTGTTCTCATCCTGTCAATTCTTGTTTTCACTTTATTGTGTCTCTTTGCCTTGCTTAGGGTCACCTCTGAGGGTCGCCTGGTTAGGGGAAGGGGTCCAAATTACTGGCATCTCTGCCCCTTTAGCATTTTCCTGAAAGGCCTTCCCTTGAGGTTCCTCAAATCTGTTTGAAGGGCTTTGAAAATAAGACACACCTCTTCCCGTTGGTTCAGGCGGGCCTGGGGGCAGCCTGAGGGCCTGGCAAGCAGGTCTGCTCCCCGAACTCTGGCCTTAGGCCCCTTCTGGGATGAAGCACCAGCACTTGCCTCTCCCTAGTGAGGACTCACTGCCTTCTTGATGACAACTTATAAAAGAGAAACATGCCATTTCCACTGAGCCTCTTTCGCAGTGAGCTGGCATGCACTCATTTTATTCATGGAGCTGACTCTACTTGGAAGCCAGCTGATGAAGATGTGTTACCTGACAGAGCCAGGGGCCCACCAACCAGTCAGGAACACACGGTGTACGGAGCAGCCTCAGCACTGAATTACTTAACCTCTCAAGTGTTTCTATTTAGTCTTCTTCCCCAGAGTGGATCCTCTGAAGTCCGTCAGCTTAGTGTTTTCCAGAATGGGTGTTCATTGGCTTCATTTCTCCTACCCTCTTGTTTCCAAAATACCATCCCACCCCACCGCCGTCCACCATGAAACACTCTGTGCTCGTTTTATTGTCCTCAACCACTTAACATCTGCATGGACAAGCTTTCTACCTGTGCAGACCACAGACATGGCTGCAAGAGAAACGAGGAAGAACAGCCAGTTGGGGGTGCAGGGAGTGGAGGGGTAAGCATGGCAAGTGTGTGCCAGCTGGTGGTCTTCAGTGAAACAATTCAAGACTTCAGTTTTCATGGACACCTACCCCTTTGAGTTAACATCTTGTGTAGCTTCCAGTCCATGTCCCATTTTCCTAGTCGTGTGACTTGAAGGAAGCTACGAGATCTTATCCCATTCCAGATACCGTAAGTGCTGTGAGTGATAGTAAACACAGTGGACATCTTAGGATCCAGGAGAAGCTGACAGTTGAGAATGCGGCAAATCTGGCAGGTTGGAATGTCGTCAGGATAAGTGTGGAGCATCAAAGCCTGGGGCCGTCCGCCAGGGCAGGGCAAGAAGGGAAGGCTGCCTGGGGCCGTCCGCCAGAGCAGGGCAAGAAGGGAAGGCTGCCTGGGGCCGTCCGCCAGGGCAGGGCAAGAAGGGAAGGCTGACTGGGGCCGTCCGCCAGGGCAGGGCAAGAAGGGAAGGCTGCCTGGGGCCGTCCGCCAGGGCAGGGCAAGAAGGGAAGGCTGCCTGGGGCCGTCCGCCAGGGCAGGGCAAGAAGGGAAGGCTGCCTGGGGCCGTCCGCCAGGGCAGGGCAAGAAGGGAAGGCTGACTGGGGCCGTCCGCCAGGGCAGGGCAAGAAGGGAAGGCTGCCTGGGGCCGTCCGCCAGGGCAGGGCAAGAAGGGAAGGCTGACTGGGGCCGTCCGCCAGGGCAGGGCAAGAAGGGAAGGCTGCCTGGGGCCGTCCGCCAGGGCAGGGCAAGAAGGGAAGGCTGACTGAGAATTCAGTGGGAGACGACAGTATGATGGGTGCACAGACGTACACACTAATTTTTTAAAATCTAGTTACATGCATAAAAGAAGTTGGAAGCATCAATACTGTATTGCATCTAGAGATGGAAGGCGAATCCAGAAATCACATTGTTTCCTGTAAGTTTCTGAAGGAGTACATTTCAGTAAGTTTTAGTTGTTAGTAGGAAAGGGGTTATTATTTCTCTGACGGTGCCTGACACTGTGTTGCATGCAGAAGTTGCTGTGTAAAGAGCTTGCTTATTAACAGCTTCATATCATCCTTCAGATATAAAATTGTTCAGCATGTCAGTGGACGCTGTAACTCTTATTGTTTTTTATTTCCTCTGAGTACTGATTAGTTTTGTTGTTATTGTCGTCATCCCCTTGAAATTCCTAAATTGCACAGTAGGGTATTAGGGAGGAGGGTGAGGCCAGAATAGAGTTTATAATAACAATAACAATAACAATAACAGCTACCATATTTCCCCATTCTGTGCCAGGCACTGGCTCAGCACTTTGCATTGGTCCATTTGATCCTCACAGAAATCCCGGGAAGGTAGTATTATTCCTGTGTGACAGAGAAGTAAAGTAAGTCTTAGAAAAGTTAGGTCATTTGCCCAAGGCTGCGCAGCAAGAAGGTGGCAGAGCTGGGAGTCCAGGCTCCCTTTGGGCCAGAGTGCAGGCCCGTCAGGCCTGTCCAGCGACGCCCTGTTCTGAGGGCCCTCCGGGTGCCACTCTGTGTGAGCACAGGAGCACCAGAGAACTGCTTCACATGGGCGGTCCAGCTCTTCCATGGCATAGCGTGACCATAAGGTTATCCTCACATACTATCACTTGCTGCTTGCTTTGTCTGTGCGCCGTTCTCACAGAACCCTGGAAGCTGATGGTGAGACTCCACCAGTGGCCCCCGGCCAGCAGGTTCAGGAATGTTGCAGAGAAAAATCAGTCATTCAGCAAATATTTATGGGGCTCTTCCTGAGCTAAGTAGTAAGTAATTTCAAAGGCACTTGAAGGAATAGTCGCTGCCCTCCAGTGGCCCAGATTCCACAGGACATAGACCCCTGAGGACTCCGGGGGCCCCAGCAGCACCGCCCAGTGCCCTGAGGGTGCACAGCTGTGGGGGCTGCTGCCGGGAGCCGCGCAGGTCTGGCAGGTGGCTCTAGCCACCCCGCTGGGGAGCACCAGGGCCCATCCCTACGTGGCCGTCACCATCAGTGATGGTAGGAGCCGCCCACCTGATCTCCTCTTCAGGATCCACTCTTTGAAAGTATCTGGGCAATTACAGCTTCCATTTCTGCCTTTGCTTGCGAGTTACAGTGTATGAGTTTTCTGCCATGTCAAGAGTTTTCCCCTGATCACTCTGAGCTCTCACCTTTCCTCCCAGTGGCTGTTTCGTCCAGCCTAAAGAGGCAGAATGGTTTCCCTGGTTTCCATCCCTTCTGTGTCACATGAGAATCAGCAGTTTCCAGCGCTCCTGTCCTTTCAAACATACACTCTAATTTCTTTCTTTATTTATTTTTAATATAATTTATTTTATTATCATTAATCTACAATGACATGTGCAATATTACGGTTATTAAACTACGCCTTCATCAGGTCCCCCCCACCAACCCCATTACAGTCACTGTCCATCAGCATAGTGAGATGCTATAGAATCACTACTTGTCTTCTCTGAGTTGTACTGCCCTCCCCGTGCCCCCACAACATTACATCTGTTAATTGTAACGCCCTTTTTCCCTCTTATCCCTCCCTTTCCGCCCATTTTCCCCAGTCCCTTTCCCTTTGGTAACTATTAGTCCGTTCTTGGGTTCTGTGAGTCTGCTGCTGTTTTGTTCCTTCAGTATTTTTTCTTTGTTCTTATACTCCACATATGAGTGAAATCATTTGATACTTGTCTTTTTCGGCTTGGCTTATTTCACTGAGCATAATACCCTCTAGCTCCATCCACGTTGTAGCAAATGGTAGGATTTGTTTTCTTCTTATGGCTGAATAATATTCCATTGTGTATATGTACCACATCTTCTTTATCCATTCATCTACTGATGGACACTTAGGTTGCTTCCATTTCTTGGCTATTGTAAATAGTGCTGCAATAAACATAGGGGTGCATCTGTCTTTTTCAAATTGGGCTGCTGCATTCTTAGGGTAAATTCCTAGGAGTGGAATTCCTGGGTCAAATGGTATTTCTATTTTGAGTTTCTGAGGAACCTCCATACTGCTTTCCACAATGGTTGAACTAATTTGCATTCCCACCAGCAGTGTAGGAGGGTTCCCTTTTCTCCACATCCTCGCCAACATTTGTTGTTGTTTGTGTTTTGGATGTTGGCCATCCTCACTGGTGTGAGGTGATATCTCATTGTGGTTTTAATCTGCATTTCTCTGATGATTAGCGATGTGGAGCATCTTTTCATGTGCCTGTTGGCCATCTGAATTTCTTCTTTGGAGAAGTGCCTATTCATGTCCTCTGCCCATTTCTTAATTGGATTATTTGCTTTCTGTTTGTTAAGGTGCATGAGTTCTTTATATGTTTTGGATGTCAACCCTTTATCAGATACGTTTTTTATGAATATATTCTCCCACACTGTAGGATGTCTTTTTGTTCTACTGATGGTGTCCTTTGCTGTACAGAAGCTTTTCATCTTGATATAGTCCCACTTGTTCATTTTTGCTTTTGTTTCCCTTGCCCGGGGAGATATGTTCATGAAGAAGTTGCTCATGTTTATGTCCAAGAGATTTTTGCCTATGTTTTTTTCTAAGAGTTTTATGGTTTCATGACTTACATTCAGGTCTTTGATCCACCTTGAGTTTACCTTTGTGTATGGGGCTAGACAGTAGTCCAGTTTCATTCTCTTACATGTAGCTGTCCAGTTTTTCCAACACCAGCTGCTGAAGAGGCTGTCATCTCCCCATTGTATATCCAAGGCTCCTTTATCAAATATTAATTGACTGTATATGTTTGGGTTAATGTTTGGATTTTCTATTCTGTTCCACTGGTCTGTGGGTCTGTTTTTGTGCCAATACCAAATTGTCTTGATTACTGTGGCTTTGTAGTAGAGCTTGAAGTCAGGGAGTGTAATTCCCCCTGTTTTATTCCTCCTTCTCAGGATTGCTTTGGCTATTCGGGGTCTTTTGTGGTTCCATATGAATTTTAGAATTATTTGTTCCAGTTCATTGAAGAAAGCTGTTGGTAGTTTGATAGGGATTGCATTGAATCTGTAGATTGCTTTAGGTAGTATAGCCATTTTGACAATATTTATTCTTCCTAGCCAAGAGCATGGGATGCATTTCCATTTGTTAGTGTCCTCTTTAATTTCTCTTAGGAGTGTCTTGTAGTTTTCAGAGTACAGGTCTTTCACTTCCTTCGTTAGGTTTATTCCTAGGTATTTTATTCTTTTTGATGCAATTGTGAATGGAATTGTTTTTCTGATTTCTCTTTCTGTTAGTTCATCATTAGTGTATAGGAAAGCAACAGATTTCTGTGTGTTAATTTTGTATCCTGCAACTTTGCTGAATTCAGATATTAGTTCTAGTAGTTTTGGAATGGAATCTTTAGGGTTTTTTATGTACAGTATCATGTCATCTGCAAATAGTGACAATTTGACTTCTTCTTTACCAATCTGGATGCCTTGTATGTCTTTGTTTTGTCTGATTGCTGTGGCTAGGACCTCCAGTACCATGTTGAATAACAGTGGAGAGAGTGGGCATCCTTGTCTTGTTCCCGATCTTAGATGAAAAGCTTTCAGCATCTTGCCATTAAGTATGATGTTAGATGTGGGTTTGTCATATACAGCCTTTATGATGTTGAGGTACTTGCTGTATACCCATTTTGTTGAGAGTTTTAATCAGGAATGGATGCTGAATTTTGTCAAATGCTTTTTCAGCATCTATGGAGATGATCATGTGGTTTTTGTTCTTCTTTTTGTTGATGTGGTAGATGATGCTGATGGATTTTCGAATGTTGTACCATCCTTGCATCCCTGGGATGAATCCCACTTGATCATGGTGTATGATCCTCTTGATGTATTTTTGAATTCGGTTTGCTAATATTTTGTTGAGTATTTTTGCATCTACGTTCATCAGGGATATTGGTCTGTAATTTTCTTTTTTGGTGAGGTCTTTGCCCGGTTTTGGTATTAGAGTGATGCTGGCTTCATAGAATGAGTTTGGAAGTATTTCCTCCTCTTCTATTTTTTGGAAAACTTTAAGGAGAATCGGTGTTATTTCTTCTCTATATGTCTGGTAGAATTCAGAGGTGAATACATCAGGCCCAGGGGTTTTGTTCTGTTGTAGTTTTTTGATTATCAATTCGATTTCGTCACTGGTGATTGGTCTGTTTAGTTTTTCTGTTTCTTGCTTGGTCAGTCTTGGAAGGTTGTATTTCTCTAAGAAGTTGTCCATTTCTTCTATGTTTTCCAGCTTGTTAGCATATAGATTCTCATAATATTCTGTTATGATTCTTTGTATTTCTGTGGGGTCCGTCGTGATTTTTCCTTTCTCATTTCTGATTGTGTTTATGTATGTAGATTCTCTTTTTCTCTTAATGAGTCTGGCTAGGGGTTTATCTATTTTGTTTATTTTTTCAAAGAACCAGCTCTTGGTTTTATTGATTTTTTCTATTGTTTTATTCTTCTCAATTTTATTTATTTCTTCTCTAATCTTTATTATGTCCCTCCTTCTGGTGACTTTGGGCCTCATTTGTTCTTCTTTTTCCAATTTCAGTAATTGTGTCTTTAGACTATTCATTTGGGAATGTTCTTCCTTCTTTAAATAGGCCTGGATTGCAATATACTTTCCTCTTAGAACTGCCTTTGCTGCGTCCCACAGAAGTTGTGGCTTTGTGTTGTTGTTGTCATTAGTCTCCATATATTCTTTGATTTCTGTTTTGATTTGGTCGTTAACCCATTGATTAATTAGGAGAGTGTTGTTAAGTCTCCATGTATTTGTGAGCCTTTTTGATTTCTTTCTAAAATTTATTTCTAGTTTTATACCTTGGTGATCTGAGAAGTTGGTTGGTAGGATTTCAATATTTTTGAAATTACTGAGGTTCTTTTTGTGGCCTAGTATATGCTCTATTCTTGAAAATGTTCCATGTGCACTTGAGAAGAATGTGTATCCTGTTACTTTTGGGTGTAGAGTTCTGTAGATATCTGTTAGGTCCATCTGTTCTAGTGTGTTGTTCAGTGCCTCTGTGTCTTTACTTATTTTCTGTCTGGTTGATCTATCCTCTGGAGTGAGTGGTGTGTTGAAGTCACCTAAGATGACTGCATTGCTGTCTGTTTCCTCCTTTAATTCTGTTAGTATTTGTCTCACATATGGTGGCGCTCCTGTGTTGGGTGCATATATATTTATAATGGTTATATCTTCTTGTTGGACTGACCCCTTTATCATTATGTAATGTCCTTCTTTATCTTTTGCTACTTTCTTCGTTTTGAAGTCTATTTTGTCTGATACAAGTACTGCAACACCTGCTTTTTTCTCTTTGTTGTTTGCATGAAATATCTTTTTCCATCCCTTCACTTTTAGTCTGTGTATATCTTTGGATTTGAGGTGAGTTTCTTGTAGGCAGCATATAGATGGGTCTTGCTTTTTATCCATTCTGTTACTCTGTGTCTTTTGATTGGTGCATTCAGTCCATTTACATTTAGGGTGACTATTGATAGATATGTACTTATTGCCATTGCTGGCTTTAGATTCGTGGTTACCAAGGGTTCAAGGGTTGCTTCTTTTCTATCTAACAATCTAACTTAACTTTCTTGTTACGTTATTGTAAACACCGTCTGATGTTTCTTTATTTCTCTCCCTTCTTATTCCTCCTCCTCCATTCTTTCTATAATAGGTGTTTTATTCTTTGCCTTTAGTTAGTATTTGGATGGTCTGCTTTCTTTGCTATGATTTTATTTTCTCTGGTGACATCTTTTTAGCCTTAGGTGTGCTTCCATCTAGAGCAGTCCATTTAAGTTATCCTGTAGTGGTGGTTTATGAGAGGCAAACTCTCTCAACTTTCGTTTGTCTGGAAATTGTTTAATCCCTCCATCATACTTAAATGATAATCGTGCTGGATACAATATTCTTGGTTCGAGGCCCTTCTGTTTCATAACGTCAAATATATCATGCCATTCTCTTCTGGCCTGTAAGGTTTCTGTTGAGAAGTCTGATGATAGTCTGATGGGTTTGCCTTTGTAGGTGATCTTTTTTCTCTCTCTAGCTGCCTTTAATACCCTGTCTTTATCTTTGATCTTTGCCATCTTAATTATTATGTGTCTTGGTGTTGTCTTCCTTGGGTCCCTTGTGTTGGGAGATCTATGAGCTTCTGTGGACTGCGAGACTACTTCCTTCCCCAGCGAGGGAAAGTTTTCAGCGATTATTTCTTCAAAGACACTTTCTATCCCTTTTTCTCTCTCTTCTTCCTCTGGTACTCCTATAATGCGAATATTGTTCCGTTTGGATTGGTCACACAGTTCTCTTAATATTCTTTCATTCCTAGAAATCCTTTTATCTCTCTCTGCCTCAGCTGCTCTGTACTCCTGTTCTCTGATTTCTATTCCATTAACAGTGTCTTGCATCTCATCCATTTTGCTGTTAAGCCCGTCGATCGCTTGTCTGATTTCTGCATTGTCTTTCCTCAGTTCCCTCACTTCCTCCCTCAGCTCTTGCACATTTCTCTGTAGGTCCATCAGCATGGTTATGTCTTTTATTCTGAATTCTTTTTCAGGAAGACTGTGCATTTCCATCCCTTCAGACTCCCTCTCTGGGGTTGTCTGGTTGATTTTGGTCTGAACCATATTCCTCTGTCTTTTCATGGCTATAGAATTGGTCACGATAGTTGCCACGTATGTCAGCTGGGCTGTTTAAGACTTTAAAAAGAGAAGAAAAAAAAAGAGAAAAAGAAGAAAGAAAGAAAGAAAGAAAAAAAAGAAAAAAAGAAAGAAAAGTAAAAACAAAAACAAAACAAAACAAAACAAAACAAAATGCCCACCAGACATAGATTCTGTGGGAATGCTGTAGGTGGCGCTATTGCCCCTCTATTCCACAGCTGTGACTGCACTGCTCCGCAGGGCCCTTTATTCCTCTGGCAGGGGTGGGAACGAATAGGAGGCTGTTGATCTCAGTGAGAAGTGTAAGTATGGCTACACTTCCTCAGTCACCAGCTAAGGCGTCTGAAACTCCCCAGGACTCCCAGCCTGCTGGGCTGAGTGTGCTGGGGCGATCCGGCTCCTCCGCTGGGCTCCTGTCTCTTTAAGACCGCTGAAGAAAGCACGCACTTTTTTTTTTCCTTCCCAGGAGCTGGCTGCAAGCACCCTGGCGCATTCCCTGCTCAGATCCTGCCCCTCTGTCTCTCCAATCTCCGCTGCACTGCGCGATGTGGGTCAGCGCTCCCCGCGCAGATCACCGGGGCTGGCTACTTCGCGGGGTGTACTTCCACTCCCTCCCGGCTCTGAATCCTCTCCTCCCGCCGGTGCGCTGGGGTGGGGGAGGGCTCGGGTCCCGCCGGGTCGCGGCTCCGTATCTTACCCGCCTCTTGGGGTGCCGAGTCCTCTCGGGTGTAGCTGCACGCTGTGCGCTTTCCTGTGTATTCTTGTCTCTCTTTTAGGAACAGATGTATTTGCTGTGTTTTCGTAGATAAATATAGTGTTGGGAGGAGATTTCTGCCACCCTGCTCACACCACCATCTTCCCGGAAGTGCTAATTTCTTTCTTAAGAGAAGCTTTGGTGATGGCATTGACCAAGTCCTCTAACCTCAATGGTGGGTGGGTTTGGAGGGGGTGGCAAGATGAGGAAGGAGGAATGAACCCTTTTGATTAAAAAATTCTCCCTGAGCTGGAGTGAAACACTCTTTTTCTTTTCATTCCACATTCTGGTTACATTCACGTGAGCAGTTACTTATCCTGAGAAATAATCTCTGCCCTAGTATTTCTCTCTTTTTTTGCAGGAGCCTAACTCTGCATATATCTTATGGAGCTCCTTGACACTAAAGGGTGTTTCTTTTCTATCCTCAGAACATTCATGGCTAATTCACGCACTCAGCATATCCTCTTGTCTCAACAGGACCGTCAGCTGCTCTGTCCTGTTCTGCCCGCTTCCCTCAGGTGGTAGAGTAATGGCACCAAAGCAAGGACCAGGCTCTTCACTAGACCCAGAGCTCCTTGCCTGCAGGCATTGGCACCAGAGCACAGTTCCCAGTACATAGTAGCTGCTCAGTAAATAATCACGAATGTAATAAAACCCATTCCTAGTGTGGCACCAGGTACACAGTAGATGCTCGATAAATATCTGCTGAAATAATGAATAAATTACTGTATTCTATAAGGGATGAATTCCAGTTTCCATAGAGCTTGCATCATTTGAACCTCTGGAAAGAATTTTGGCTGGATAAAGTAGTAGGTCAGCCATAAGCAAGGGAGCAAATGGCTGATCCACTGGAGCTGAGGTCTCAGACCAGCACTGTTTCTGTGGGAACTTGGATGCTCTGGCCTCAGGGAAGCTTGCAAGAGTGGACTGGTCCGGGGTAGTGCAAATCCAGGGGCTTTCTGTGTTCCTTCTGGTGTTCTTACAGTAGCACACATTTTTCTGTGCCAGGCCCCAGCTTCAGAAGCTTTAACAGCCTGGTAATTATCTCCCAACCAAGGGAGGCAGGGATGTGTGTGGAAATCACTTTTTAGGAGCAAATATTTCTTTTGGAAAAGCCCAGTAAGCTGCCGGCTTTCAACTGCTCAAAGGATACCAGAGGACTGACAGGCTAATTTAATTGTATTAACACAAGAAGTATCCCCAGTGCAGAGAGAAATATAATGGTGAAGTGTTGGTTTCAGAGCTGGAGCTCCAGCTCCAATATGTTATGTACAACACTCTGTGTGAGAGCAGAGGAGCCACACAGGGGAAGGAAAAATGCTTCTTTCCAAGTCCCAGGATGCTTGCTCCTCATTTCCCTGGGGAAGGCTCTTTATCTCCTCCAGATAAGCGTTTCATTCTCAGGAGAGCAAATATAACCAAAGAAGGACTTAGATGTCCCTTTCTCATGCTTGTGAACCGTCCCTTCTCTTTGACCATTTGGGAGAAAAGACCCTGGAGTTAAGGTCTTAGGAGAGACCAGTTCACTTAAAGCCATCATAAGAACTGAGATGAGATACCCTTAGATGTAGCAGTGGGAACACAGGTTTATTCTGGCCACGATTTAAAATGATACTCCTTCTCAGTTGTCAGTATGAACAGAAGAGTCCATACTTTTTTAGGATGGCCTAATACAGAGCTGCACACTGACCGGCAGCTCCCGCGTTGGACACCAACCAGCTGGGCTAGGGAGTTTAACTTTCTATTTCCCCAGCTACGCAAAGGGGAGCTCAAGTTACTTGTCTAAGGCCCCTTGGGAGTGCAAATATTCTTCAGTCTTAAGCAAAACTATCTCTTTAGTTATTCTAGTGTCTTTTCTCTAAACCTTATTTTTCCATAATGGCCCTATTTGGGGTTGTGAGATTGAAATGGCGATGCTAAGTGTGTATTTTCATGGCTGTGTCTGCATGCTGCTTTCCTCTCTCCATCTGTCCCTGGCCCCATTCAGATCACTCTTCGGTCAAACCAGAACCTTGGAGCTTCAGCCATTCACTGATTCAATTCTATTTATCTGAGACCTACATAGTGCTAGGTGTACAGTGCACTGCGGAACAAAGGAGCTGTGATCCTTGCCTGCTTTATAGGGAGATGTACTGAATAAAGAAAGAAATAGGTGATTACAAGTCATGATATGGGTTATGAAAGATTAACAGGGATTGACCTGATTTCATTTGGAAGGTCAAAAATGGCTGCTCTGAGGAATTCTTATTTGATCTGAGACCTGGAAAAAGAGTTATCTAGGCAATGAGTAGTGGAAAGTGCACCAGGTGGAGTGAGGAGCAAATGCAAAGCGCTCTGTGGCAGGGAGGACCGGACAGACCAACAACGCTTAGTGTGTACGAAGAACAAAGAAATAAGTGTGGCTGGAACATCAGAGGGAGAGGACTGAGATGAGACAGGAGGGATGGATTTGTTAACACAGTATGAGCTGCTGAAAACACCTAGACATTGTGGTAATCCAAACAATACAGACATTTCCCACTCGTGTAGAGTACAAAATGGGTATTCCTGAGCAGGAGGCAGTTCCTGTCCTAGCAGGGTTTGGGGACCACAGCTCCTTCCATCTTGTGGCTCTGCCATTTTTAAAGAACTGCCAAGGCTGGCATGCTTGTCTGCATAGAAGTTTGTGCTCAAGACACTTGTCTGGGCCCAGGCCTGCCTGGGAGTTGTGCTCCCACTCTGTTCACATTCCACGAGCACATACATCACTGCAAGGGAGCCCATGAATCCTGGTGGGACTGTGATCCCCAGAAGGAGGCAGCAGCTGATGCGGGCCCTGTGGGCCATGTGACAGTGTAAGCTCTCCTCGTAGTGCATTGAGGAGCGGGGAGTGGGTATGCGCAGCAGGAAGCCATCAGCTCGCTTGACCTACACATTCAGTTGCATGCCACACCGTGTGTCTAACCGGCATCCATGTCAGAACGCAGCCCCTCCGCCCGGTAGTTTGTTCTTTCAGTGGTGCTATTCCAGGCTAGCAGTCCTGGGGTCCTGCCCGTTGGTCCTCAAGACCTGCCTCTGCTTCTCAGGCCTGCACCATTTCAGTACTTGCCCAGTGAGCTCTCTGGTTGGTTTCTCCTGCCCTGACCAGACTGCTAATTTACACATCTGCAATGTGCAGTATCCTCTCCCAGTGAGTTATTCCTAGCTGTGATATTTCTGTAGTATCGAGTCATCTGGGAAGTTTAAGAATCAGAGCATAGTGAGCAATGAAAGGAATCAAAATGTGCCTTTCATCCCTGCTCAAAAAGTCTTCCAATTACCTACTGAAAAACTGCTGACTCCTGTAGTTTGGGGGAGCTGACTCAACCCATTCTTTCCAAACGGTTCTTAACTGTGTCCCACTCCAGCCAGGCAGGATGCACAACTGTCCTTCAGAGTCAACACAGCTTTGGTGAGTTCCCACCTCATACTATTCCCCTCTGCCATCCTCTTCTTTGATTCCCACTGATCCTTGAGTGCCAGCCCTCATCCACAAGCATCACCTTCGCTGGAAAATCTTCCCCTACCCCACCAGCCAGAATTAAGGTTTTTGTCTCTAGAATTTTATAACACTCCCCAAAGTCCTTTGCTCAATGGCTTGCAAATATGAGGTGCTCAATTAATGTTTAAATTATTTAAATTACATCTTTTCACTCCTTTGACATTTGTCATGTATTACCTTTTATTGGAATTTATCTTGCCAATTCAGGCCAAGCTTCTTAAATAGAGATACTTCCCTCTATCTAAAATTGTACCTGGCACATCCCCTCCAAATTACTTAATGCTTTTGTATAATTCCTGTGACACCTTGTAGAGCTCCTTCAATGTAGATGTTCAAAATATTCTTGTTGAAGGTACATGAAAGATGCTCCACATCACTAATCATCAGGGAAATGCAAATTAAAACCACAATGAGATATCACCTCACACCAGTTAGACTGGCCAACTTCCAAAAGATAAGGAAATCAAATGCTGGCGAAGATGCAGAGAAAGGGTAACGTTCTTACACTGTTGGTGGGAATGTAAATTAGTTCAACCATTGTGGAAAGCAGTGTGTAGGTTCCTCAAAAAACTAGAAATAGAAATACCATTTGACCCAGAAATTCCACTCCTAAGAATTTACCCAAAGAAAACAAGATTTCAGATTCAAAAAGACATTTGCACCCCTATTTTTATCGCAGCACTATTTACAATAGCCAAGGAATGGAAGCAACCTAAGTGTCCATCAGTAGATGAATGGATAAAGAAGATGTGGTACATATACACAATGGAATGTTATTCAGTCATGAGAAGAAAACAAATCCTACCATTTGCAACAACATGGATGGAGCTGGGGGATATTATGCTCAGTGAAATAAGCCAGGCGGAGAAAGACAAGTACCAAATGATTTCACTCATTTGTGGAGTATAAGAACAAAGCAAAAGTGAAGGAGCAAAACAGCAGCAGACTCACAGAACCCAAGAAGGGACTAGGGGTTACCAAAGGGAAGGCGTTGGGAGGACAGGTGGGGAGGGAGGGGTAAGGGGATTAAAGGGCACTATAATTAGCACTCACATTATAGGGGGGGTCATGGGGATGGCAGCACAGCACAGAGAAGACAAGTTATGACTCTATAGCATCTCACTACACTGATGGACAGTGACTGCAATGGGGTTGGGGGGGGACCTGATAATAGGGGTGAATGTTGTAAGCACAGTGTTGCTCATGTGAAAGGTTCGTAAGTTTGTATATCAATGGTACTTTAATAAAAAAATTGAAATAGACATGATCCCTGTTCTCAAGCAGCACTTTAGTCTCTAGTGAAGGACACACATATAAATAATTTCTCCTTTAAAAAAATTAATATTTTTGAATAATTCAAATTTTAAAAAATTCTTGTTAATTTCTTGTTGTTTAATATATGACCCCTTCTAAATGCAAAGCCTTAGAATAGCTGAGAATTCCAGTTTCAAAGGGAAACCTTTGGGCAAAAATCCTTGGTGGAGAGTAGAGATTCAGTGATGGTCTACACCTCTGAAAGCAGCTTCCTATTTTGCTTCTTCTACCCAAATCTGAGTTTGTCATGGAATATTCCTTTACAGATACCCCCACTTTCCTATTTCACTCTGTTCCCCAAGAAAGAGGTTGCAAGGGGTAGGGGTGTTGACCTGGGTGTCTGTCTTTTTAAGCTTTCCGTGTTATCAAGATTTTTCATGGACAAGCTATACTAGAGCTAGGAGAGAGCATCAAAGCAAATGACAACATTTTCAGAATTTACCCTGATACTTTGTGGGGTTCTAATTGCCTAAAGTACCATCTTCTTGTAAGATGAGCCCTCAATATCCTAGTAGCCCCCCCTCCATTCCATTTCTAAAGCTGCCTAATTCTCAACATTCTTATTTGAGTCAAATGAAAAAATCCAGTTGTATCTTGTTTCTCTCCCCATCTGAATTGGTTTTCCATCTCCAGGCCTCAGAAGTGGGGTGTAGTTGTAGTCATCATCCTTTAATGTGAGGAGGCTAACGCCTGTATCGGGGGAAAGAGAAGAAGTGGGTAATGATGTTTAGAGTTAAGTCCTTCCCACCTGCTTTGGGCTTTACAAAGATGAAAAAATGGAAGTGAGAGAGTCTGTCCAGACTGGGATGGCCGGCACAGAGCCAGATCCTGCCCTTCTGTGAGTCATGCCACAGATGCGTGTGAGGTGCCTGACAACCAGCTTTGCTCAGGAAGCACTTTGGGGGTGACAGATGTGACAGTTAACACGGGTCCTTAGGGAGAGGACTCTGGCTTTGGAAATCTCAGGACATCTGCTTGCTGGACTCCATAGCACTGCCAAATTCAAATCAGCCTCTCCAAATTCATGAACATAAGGCAGGTGCTCTGGGGACCTGAACCTTTTCAAGTTGATCTGAGGAGGCAGGGGCACCCCTTTGACATTTCATTCTCTCTAAGTCAGGTAGAGCAAAGACACCTCCTCTGCTTAGGGTCTCAAATGTGCTTCCCGCTTTCCTTGGGAAGAGAGATTGTGTTCTGCGTGCGGTTTATTTGAGACCCTGATAGTCTCAAACCAGAAAACTGCCTTAGTTTCCCCTGGGCTGCTGCCAAGAACTAGGGTGGACCAGCAAGGGTTGTCTCAGATGTTTGCTCTTTTATCTTTGGCAAGCAGCACCTAGTGGCCCTCTTTTCAGTGGCTCTAGGGTCTGTGTAATGGCCCGGGTGTGGGCTGTGCAATAGCGGTGCTTTGGAGGCTGTCCGTGGAGGAGTGCCGGCTGCTCTGTCATCGTTGGCGCTGCTGCCCCCGTGTGACTCCTGGGGTCCGGAGGGCCAGCATCACCAGCCTGCCCGTGGAGACCAGGCCCTCCCCCCAGCCATCATGGGCCGAGTCCACGAGGAGGGCCCCTTTTCCAAATTAAGTATTAAATTAGCATTATTTCATCCTTTTCCAAAAATGTGCTCAGAGCCTAGACACGTCTTTCCTGCACACTGGAACATGGACTGGAAAACACAGGAAGAGCATGGCCTTCAGCAAGGCGTTTGAGCCGTGAGGCTTTGTGGTTGGGGTTTCGCTGAGCGCCATGGTGCAGGCCGGGAGCCCTTCTTTCATCCCTAGCCAGAGGACAGGCGACCCAGCCCGCTCATGCTCATCATCTTAATCACAGGCTGAAGATGAATATTTTTGGTTAGTGTCCCCTTTTTTATGTATACACAGTGCCTATTTATAGCTGTTTGCTGACGGACTCTACCAATTACTTGAAAAACTTGTATTTAGAGAGAGACTAACTAAAAATGTGAACTCAGTGGAGAGCTGTCGTTCTGCATTAGATTAGCCTGCTGTGGGCCGGGATCAGAATGGAGATGGTGTTTGGCACATGAAAAGTCATTCTGAACTAGAAAGGATCATCTGTTATGACTTTAATTGGAAGTTGCTTAGAGAGAATATGCGCCCTTCTTTCTGTCTTATCTTTGTTATTACAAGCTCACTTGAACTCTTGTTCATGTTTATTATGGGCATCATATATTAGAAGCCCAGTGAAATTGCTGTCTCCATAGTCGTCCTATTTGCAAAATCCAGTGCCCTCCTTCCCTGCTTTCTCATACTTTTCCCCTTTGACAGTCACCGTTCTCTCCATGGAGTATTTCCCCCGGCTCTGAGGCCTCATCCTCCTCAGCCATGTGGAGGCTCCTTCCTCTCTGCTCTGACTCTCAAATGGTGGTTCTCTCTAGGGTCCCACCCTCTGCCCCTTTGTCTTCTCAATCAAGATGTTTCTACAATTTTAACTACAACAGGAAGATGTGGAGATGAGGCAGCCCGCTCGGGCGTCCCGGACTTGGCAATGCGTATGGCACAGCAGAGAGGAGCTGCCTGTGGAAGCTACCTTACGGGCAGTTGGATATATGGGGTTTCTCTTCTTCCCACCTTTACTCGTCCTGAGCACAGGGCTGAAAACAGGCAGGGTGGTTCATGGGGGCAGCAGAAAGGTGGTGGAGCCAGAGAGTACATAAACTATTGTCCATAGAGGAAAGGGAAGGGGCAAGCTGAAGCGGTTGAACCTGTTTTGATGGTTAAAACCAAAAATAGGAGATGGATGTCAGCTTTCCTATGTAGATGTGTACATGTGTGTGCGAGGGCAATGTGTGTGTGAGGCAAGAAGGCCAGGCTCTAGCTACTTGGTGTCTGGGCGAATCGGCCCGAGTTAGAGGCACTGGAGTTTGGACAGAAGATTTTGGATAGAGTACCCAGGGGAACACTGAGCATTCAACTTTGGGGAATTAAAACATTTAAGATGAACAGAGAAAGAAGAAAAAGCAAAGGCAGCTGAGAAACCAGTTCAGGTAGAAATGACTGACGCTGGCGGGTGTCATCTTCTCCGTGCCAGGCACGGTGGGAAGTGCTCTGCATGCTTTTTCTCCTTCAGAGACTTAAAAGGAGGAAGACACCATAGGGAGAAGAAAATTCCAAGAAGAGAGACAGTTGCCCTCCCTGGGTCGCCTTTGCCACACTTCCCTTACCTGTCTCGTTCCTCTGTCCTTTAGAGCCCAGCTCAATGCGCTCCACCTTCCTGCATGCGCCCAGGCACTTGGCACCGCCTCGGGTGTCACCTGGTTCATGTGCTTTTTATTCACCCTGTCAAAATGTCTATTCCACTGTTTGAACGAATTATTTTATTATTACCTGCTGGACCAGTTTTTTCATTCTGGAGATTTAGTATCAGCACATAGAATGATCAAGAAAATAAATGTTTGTTTAATATCCAAATGAATAATATATATATAGGCAAATGAGTAATACAAAATAGAATATTTATTCAAGATTTAATTTGAATCAAAATGTGAGAAGATGTCTCATCACCCCATTGTAGTTATAAATTGCTTAATTTACTAGGACAGTCATGAGCTGCAGGTTCACTGAATGGTTCTTTTCTGTTGTTGTGGTTTACTCTGCCCAGTTGACACTCCTGGCTAATGTTAGACATTAACCAGTTGAAGTTCCCTGTAACACAAGCACACACATTCTCTGAATACTTATTGTGCACAATTTAATAATGATTAACATTTGAACTGTCTAGGCTGACCAGGCCACAGCAAAGCTGTTTTTTCACTAGGACTTTTTAAAGCTCAAATATGGACTGAATGACTAGGTGTCTGACAAGCTGACTTTGTTAACTGAAAATCGTAAACCTGGATTCATTTGAAATATGTCATGTGAAGTACATATATAAAAATTACGAGCATTTTGATTTTTCCCTTGTAGGTAATAAATAACATCTGTAATATTCGTCCTCACCTTTTTCTGATTAGCTTTATGCCTGGCATGTTTTCCCTGACACTCCCATTTCATGCTGTAAGGATTTCGCCAGGAGAGACAGGGCTCTAAATGAGTAGTGTGGGTGTGACAGAACACTCGCAGCGATCAGGTCTAAATCCAGAGATATGGGGCTCTCTGCACCAGTGCCCGTGTGGGTGCATGCGGCTCCGGGGCACCAGGGCTTTTACCCTGGGGACCGTGGAGCCTAAGGAGTCCTCTGGGCGCTGCCAGCCATGAACCCAGCTCTGTTTTTAGCTGTTTTATGTAATGGGCAGCTCCATAGTTTGTGTTTGGAGGGAAGAAATATGTCAAGACCATTGCAAGCGTAATAGATGCTGCTGCTAAAGATGGTGATTTCGGGTCACTGAAGGTGACAGAAAGGCAGTCTGGGCCAGGCAACAGGCCAGGGTTGAGCTCTGCTAGGCTCAGGGAGCCCATGTAGAATTTAGATGGTGTTGGCACATTTTTTTCCCACACAATTTTCTTTTTTCATTTATTCATGCATTCATTTTAAAACTACTTTGTTAACGTAAAATTGACATATAAAAAATGTACATATTTAATGTATGCAACTTGATGACTTTTCAGATAAGTATACATCCATAAAACTGTCACTACAATCTATGCCATAAATGTATCTGTCATCTGCAAGTTTCCTCCCACCCCCTTTATTATTATTTTCTTGCGTGTGTGTAAGAACACTTAACATAAGATCTACCCTCTTAGCAAATTTTTAAGGACACAATACAGTATTGTTAACTATGGGTACTATACTGTCTCTAGGACTTACTTAATAATTAAATTAAGTAAATTTACTGCATAACTAAATTCTCACATAACTAAAACTTTTTTCACTTTGACTAATACCTCCTCGTTTTCCCCTCCCCTCTTCCCTGTAATTTTTTTCTAATAAACCTTGTTCTGATCTCACAGTTGTTACAGGGTTGTCAGCTAATCACACCTTGATTTTGATGGGTAGCAATCAAAGACCATAGGTTCAACCTACACTGAAATGATTTCTTTCAGTTGGTCAGTCAGTTTATGTACCCAGTCCGATGGCAACTACTGTGGGAATTCAAGTAACTGCTATTGTTTTTAACTTATTATGCACAGGACACTCACCACCCATAGGATTTCATCTCATCCTCATAATCAGCCCTTGAGGAAGACATTATTTTTATCCTCATTTTACATACAAGGTAACAGGAATTCAGAGTGGTTAAATGACTTAATAAGATAATAGAAGGAGATTATTTAAAGGCTACAGAAATGCCCAGTGGTGCCTCTGCATTTTCCCAGCCGGAGAGTAATGACATAGGGAATGTGGCTGCTAAACCCCTCACCGTTCTGTACGGCCTAGCTTTCAAGCTGGGAGGCCCATGCGTTAAGCTGTTAGGGGTGTTTTTTATCTCTGAAAATTAAGCAAGAGGGTCAATAAAGCATCAGTTCACAGTGTGGGTGTTCTAGCCAGTATTTTCTCAGGAACTATTTTTAGAGAAAAACTTCTATTTTCAGATGCAGAATGATTTTTAAAAATAAGAATCAAGACAACAATGCACACATTCTCACCTGGGTATGTAAGTCCTTACCACACAGCAAGATGAGAGGCAGCCATGGCCGGAGTCCACAATTTTTGAGACATGTAAAACCATGAACAGCCGAGAGATTTGATCCACATGTGCACGGAGCACCTCTGTCCAGATGTGGCCTGAATGCACTATGATCTGGGGGGTCACGCAGGCTGTGGGTGGTGGGACTCAAACTAGCTGGCATTAAGAAGGACCTTAGTGACTTGCACTTTATTTTGAATTTGGGATTCTTTGAACTTTTTTTAGATTGAGTCATGAAGAAGTGGTCAACCAATCAAATGCTTAGGGTAAATAAACTCTAAGGAACACATTTGAGTCACATAATAAACTAATAAGCTACTTTAAAGAACTTTTAACTTAAGCACAAAAGTTGAAGTTAGTTGTGCTAATTAAAATAAATCTTGCCTGTTCATAAAAAGCATACCTGACAAGATTCCATCTTAGGAAATACCTTAATCACCAAATATCTGGAAAATCTGGGGGTTTTCCCCACTTAGCCCAAGTTCTGCTCTAAGTAAACATACACATGCCATTAAAGCATGAAGATGCCATCACATTAGCAGGCAGAATAGAATGAGTCATTAGAGGTAAAATTGAAGTTTAAGCTGATCTTTGTAAATTACAAAAGTGATCAAAAACAGAAAGAATTCAGTGGAAATGAATAGCAGGTCACTCAACAGGGCGGAAAAGGGACTACACCCTGAAAGAGACAAATTATAACTTCCACCATTAACATTTTTTCCCCCTAACTTTGTTCAAACTCTGGAACATGAACGGGGTGACAAATATATAAGTCATCTCCAAACCTAGACCAGAGATGAGGTGTTTTGTTTTGTTTTTTTCTGGTATAATAATGACTTCTGTCTACTTTTCTCCTCTTTGGAAGATCTTCACTAAAGCGGATATAAAAGAAAAACCTATATTAACACTGATAATAGCTGGCCTTCAGTGACAGTTTCAGACATAATTACCTATTTCATAGAGCTACTGCAAAAATTAAATAAGTTAACAGACATAGAATACTTAACACAATGTTTTATGTTTATAAGCATATTTTAGCAAGTATTAGTTGTTATTACCTTTAATGCTGACAGTGTTGACAGTAGTCTTCCAATATACAAGCTACTATGCTAAGCATTGTATATGCCATGTTTCACTTGATATTATTATACTAATTTTATAGATAGTAAATGGAGGGATGAGAAGTTAGGAAAGTTGCCCAAGATTGCACAGCTGGTAACAAAAACATTTATTGTGCACTTACCAAATGCTAGATATAGTGCTAATAAACATTTTCAATGTATTATCACACATTTAGGCCACACAGCAATCCTGTGAAATCAATGATATTATCCTCATTTTATAGATGAGGAAATCTAGGCCTAGAGACATCAGCTAACACCTGAGGTCACACAGCCAGGGAGCAATGGAGCTGAGATTTGAACCCAGCTATGTGGCTCCACAAGTGCATGCTCTCTGTATTGCCATGCACTGTGGTCTTCTAGGGGTTGGGTGGGGGCCTTGACTTCCCTGGTGTCCTGGTTTCTATCCCTAGCAATGCTTTCCTTCAGGACCACATCGTCTTCATAAACCCCATTCTCCAGCTATGCCTAACTCATTATAAGGGGAACAACATTCTGGAAAGGAAAAGACCCAGGCCCTCCCCTCCACCCTGCACTGATGCGTGGGACTCCTCACTACCCTGCTCTATTTTCCCTCAGCAGGAAAACTGTTTTCCATGAACTTTTCTCTTCTTATTTGGAAGTCAGCTAATATGTTTATGTTATTTAAGCCTGTGTAGTTAAGACTCAAGGGTCATACACCAAAATGTTAACAGCAGCGAATACATTTACAGGTAATACAAATTTTCCTATTTATACATTTTTGTGTTTTCTAACTAATATATACTAAACATATAAATTACATAGTCAGAAAAAATAATGTATTTTATAAAATATAATCAAAGACCATATTAGACAGTAGTTTCCAAAGAGTCAGGAAGGTGCATTGTACAGCCACAAGAGCAAGGTCTTTTGTGACCCCATCACTGATCACTAATTAGTATCTTTAAAATTATATTTTAGCCGCAGACTCTTTTTTTCAAACAAAAATGTAGAGAAATACACTACATTTAGCAAATGCTACAGATTCTTTCTTTAAAAAAAGCTCCTGTTTACCCTTAAGGGTAAAACAGCTCTGATTGAAACGGAGATAGGGAGCCCACCCTCCCCCCAACCTCTGCCATCACTACTAAGTCACCATCTCTCTAAAAACAGCTCCCAGGGTACTTCTGGAACCCCTTCTGGCTCTGGAAAGCATAGCTCTCCACTGAAACCATTGGTCCACCTCATTCTGGAAGCTTGAACTCCTTCAGATTTCCAGAAGTGCTCAGATAAGGAGTGCTATAAATTTACTACACATTATGTAAGATAGTGATTTCCTTCATTTGTCCTAAAATTTTTGCTAATTCCCTTTTTTACATTCAAAATCAAAACACATGACTAATGCATCTTACAACTGAGTATTTCTGTCTAGCCACAAAGCTTTACTATCTTAGAGGGGGCTTTCAGCTCTGGAGGATAGATTCATTTGTTTATGCTTCTCTCTGAAATCCCTAGTTTCTGCCCAGAGGGTAACAAACCCAGTGTCCTTTTCTCATCCACCAAGTTGGTTGCACAACTCTATGAATATGCTCAAAACCATTGAACTGAACATTCTAAAGGAGTAAATTGTATCATATGTGAATTATATCTTAATAAAGCTTTTAGAAAAAAAAAGTTAAATCTTTTAAAATTTTTAAGTTCCACTTCCGGGAAGATGGCGGTGTGAGCAGGGCGGCAGAAATCTCCTCCCAACACTATATTTATCTACGAAAACACAGCAAATACATCTATTCCTAAAAGAGAGACGAGAATACACAGGAAAGCGCACAGCGTGCAGCTACACCCGAGAGCACTCGGCACCCCAAGAGGCGGTCTGAAAGAGCCCACCTGACATACGTGGCAACTATCAGTGACCAATTCTATAGCCATGAAAAGACAGAGGAATATGGTTCAGACCAAAATCAACCAGACAACCCCAGAGAGGGAGTCTGAAGGGATGGAAATGCACAGTCTTCCTGAAAAAGAATTCAGAATAAAAGTCATAACCATGCTGATGGACCTACAGAGAAATGTGCAAGAGCTGAGGGAGGAAGTGAGGGAACTGAGGAAAGACAATGCAGAAATCAGACAAGCGATCGACGGGCTTAACAGCAAAATGGATGAGATGCAAGACACTGTTAATGGAATAGAAAACAGAGAACAGGAGTACAGAGCAGCTGAGGCAGAGAGAGATAAAAGGATTTCTAGGAATGAAAGAATATTAAGAGAACTGTGTGACCAATCCAAACGGAACAATATTCGCATTATAGGAGTACCAGAGGAAGAAGAGAGAGAAAAAGGGATAGAAAGTGTCTTTGAAGAAATAATCGCTGAAAACTTTCCCTCGCTGGGGAAGGAAGTAGTCTCGCAGTCCACAGAAGCTCATAGATCTCCCAACACAAGGGACCCAAGGAAGACAACACCAAGACACATAATAATTAAGATGGCAAAGATCAAAGATAAAGACAGGGTATTAAAGGCAGCTAGAGAGAGAAAAAAGATCACCTACAAAGGAAAACCCATCAGACTATCATCAGACTTCTCAACAGAAACCTTACAGGCCAGAAGAGAATGGCATGATATATTTAACGTTATGAAACAGAAGGGCCTCGAACCAAGAATATTGTATCCAGCACGATTATCATTTAAATATGATGGAGGGATTAAACAATTTCCAGACAAACGAAAGTTGAGAGAGTTTGCCTCTCATAAACCACCACTACAGGATATCTTAAATGGACTGCTCTAGATGGAAGCACACCAAAGGCTAAAAAGAAGTCACCAGAGAAAATAAAATCATAGCAAAGAAAGCAGACCATCCAAATACTAACTAAAGGCAAAGAATAAAACACCTATTATAGAAAGAATGGAGGAGGAGGAATAAGAAGGGAGAGAAATAAAGAAACATCAGACTGTGTTTACAATAACTTAACAAGAAAGTTAAGTTCGATTGTTAGATAGTAAAGAAGCAACCCTTGAACCCTTGGTAACCACGAATCTAAAGCCAGCAATGGCAATAAGTACATACCTATCAATAATCACCCTAAATGTAAATGGACTGAATGCACCAATCAAAAGACACACAGTAACAGAATGGATAAAAAGCAAGACCCATCTATATGCTGCCTACAAGAAACTCACCTCAAATCCAAAGATATATAGAGACTAAAAGTGAAGGGATGGAAAAACACATGCAAACAACAAAGAGAAAAAAGCAGGTGTTGCAGTACTTGTATCAGACAAAACAGACTTCAAAATGAAGAAAGTAGCAAAAGATAAAGAAGGACATTACATAATGATAAAGGGGTCAGTCCAACAAGAAGATATAACCATTATAAATATATATGCACCCAACACAGGAGCGCCAGCATATGTGAGACAAATACTAACAGAATTAAAGGAGGAAATAGACAGCAATGCATTCATCTTAGGAGACTTCACCACACCACTCACTCCAGAGGACAGATCAACCAGACAAAAAATAAGTAAAGACACAGAGGCACTGAACAACACACTAGAACAGATGGACCTCACAGACATCTACAGAACTCTACACCCAAAAGCAACAGGATACACATTCTTCTCAAGTGCACACGGAACATTTCCCAGAATAGACCACATACTAGGCCACAAAAAGAACCTCAGTAATTTCAAAAATATTGAAATCCTACCAACCAACTTCTCAGATAACCAAGGTATAAAGCTAGAAATAAATTTTAGAAAGAAATCAAAAAGGCTCACAAATACATGGAGACTTAACAACACCCTCCTAATTAATCAATGGGTTAACGACCAAGTCAAAACAAAAATCAAAGAATATATGGAGACTAATGACAACAACAACACAAAGCCACAACTTCTGTGGGACGCAGCAAAGGCAGTTCTAAGAGGAAAGTATATTGCAATCCAGGCCTATTTAAAGAAGAAGAACATTCCCAAATGAATAGTCTAAAGACACAATTACTGAAATTGGAAAAAGAAGAACAAATGAGGCCCAAAGTCACCAGAAGGAGGGACATAATAAAGATTAGAGAAGAAACAAATAAAATTGAGAAGAATAAAACAATAGAAAAAATCAATAAAACCAAGAGTTGGTTCTTTGAAAAAATAAACAAAGTAGATAAACCCCTAGCCAGACTCATTAAGAGAAAAAGAGAATCTACAGACATAAACACAATCAGAAATGAGAAAGGAAAAATCACGACGGACCCCACAGAAATACAAAGAATCATAAGAGAATATTATGAGAACCTATATGCTAAGAAGCTGAAAAACATAGAAGAAATGGACAACTTCTTAGACAAATACAACCTTCCAAGACTGACCAAGTAAGAAACAGAAAAACGAAACAGACCAATCACCAGCGACGAAATCGAATTGGTAATCAAAAAAATACCCAAGAACAAAACCCCCGGGCCTGAGGGATTCACCTCTGAATTCTACCAGACATATAGAGAAGAAATAACACCGATTCTCCTTAAAGTTTTCCAAAAAATAGAAGAGGAGGGAATACTTCCAAACTCATTCTATGAAGCCAGCATCACTCTAATACCAAAACCGGGCAAAGACCTCACCAAAAAAGAAAATTACAGACCAATATCACTGATGAACGTAGATGCAAAAATACACAACAAAATATTAGCAAACCGAACTCAAAAATACATCAAGAGGATCATACACCATGATCAAGTGGGATTCATCCCAGGGATGCAAGGATGGTACAACATTCGAAAATCCATCAACATCATCTACCACATCAACAAAAAGAAGAACAAAAACCACATGATCATCTCCATAGATGCTGAAAAAGCATTTGACAAAATTCAGCATCCATTCCTGATAAAAACTCTCAACAAAATGGGTACAGACAGCAAGTACCTCAACATCATAAAGGCTATATATGACAAACCCACAGCTAACCTCATACTTAACGGCGAGACGCTGAAAGCTTTTCATCTAAGATCGGGAACAAGACAGGGATGCCCACTCTCTCCACTGTTATTCAACATAGTACTGGAGGTCCTAGCCACAGCAATCAGACAAAACAAAGACATACAAGGCATCCAGATTGGTAAAGAAGAAGTCAAATTGTCACTATTTGCAGATGACATGATACTGTACATAAAAAAACCCTAAAGATTCCATTCCAAAACTACTTGAACTAATATCTGAATTCAGCAAAGTTGCAGGATACAAAATTAACACACAGAAATCTGTTGCTTTCCTATACACTAATGATGAACTAACAGAGAGAGAAATCAGAAAAACAATTCCATTCACAATTGCATCAAAAAGAATAAAATACCTAGGAATAAACCTAACGAAGGAAGTGAAAGACCTGTACTCTGAAAACTACAAGACACTCCTAAGAGAAATTAAAGAGGACACTAACAAATGGAAATGCATCCCATGCTCTTGGCTAGGAAGAATAAATATTGTCAAAATGGCTATACTACCTAAAGCAATCTACAGATTCAATGCAATCCCTATCAAACTACCAACAGCTTTCTTCAATGAACTGGAACAAATAATTCTAAAATTCATATGGAACCACAAAAGACCCCGAATAGCCAAATCAATCCTGAGAAGGAGGAATAAAACAGGGGGAATTACACTCCCTGACTTCAAGCTCTACTACAAAGCCACAGTAATCAAGACCATTTGGTATTGGCACAAAAACAGACCCACAGACCAGTGGAACAGAATAGAAAATCCAAACATTAACCCAAACATATACAGTCAATTAATATTTGATAAAGGAGCCTTGGATATACAATGGGGAGATGACAGCCTCTTCAGCTGCTGGTGTTGGAAAAACTGGACAGCTACATGTAAGAGAATGAAACTGGACTACTGTCTAGCCCCATACACAAAGGTAAACTCAAGGTGGATCAAAGACCTGAATGTAAGTCATGAAACCATAAAACTCTTAGAAAAAAACATAGGCAAAAATCTCTTGGACATAAACATGAGCAACTTCTTCATGAACATATCTCCGCAGGCAAGGGAAACAAAAGCAAAAATGAACAAGTGGGACTATATCAAGTTGAAAAGCTTCTGTACAGCAAAGGACACCATCAGTAGAAAAAAAAGACATCCTACAGTATGGGAGAATACATTCATAAAAAACGTATCTGATAAAGGGTTGACATCCAAAACATATAAAGAACTCATGCACCTTAACAAACAGAAAGCAAATAATCCAATTAAGAAATGGGCAGAGGACATGAATAGGCACTTCTCCAAAGAAGAAATTCACATGGCCAACAGGCACATGAAAAGATGCTCCACATCGCTAATCATCAGAGAAATGCAGATTAAAACCACAATGAGATATCACCTCACACCAGTGAGGATGGCCAACATCCAAAACACAAACAACAACAAATGTTGGCGAGGATGTGGAGAAAAGGGAACCCTCCTACACTGCTGGTGGGACTGCAAATTAGTTCAACCATTATGGAAAGCAGTATGGAGGTTCCTCAAAAAACTCAAAATAGAAATACCATTTGACCCAGGAATTCCACTCCTAGGAATTTACCCTAAGAATGCAGCAGCCCAATTTGTAAAGGACAGATGCACCCCTATGTTTATTGCAGCACTATTTACAATAGCCAAGAACTGGAAGCAACCTAAGTGTCCATCAGTAGATGAATGGATAAAGAAGAAGTGGTACATATACACAATGGAATATTATTCAGCCGTAAGAAGAAAAGAAATCCTACCATTTGCAACAACATGGATGGAGCTAGAGCATATTATGCTCAGTGAAATAAGCCAAGCTGAAAAAGACAAGTATCAAATGATTTCATTCATATGTGGAGTATAAGAACAAAGAAAAAAACTGAAGGAACAATACAGAAGCCGACTCACAGAACCCATGAATGGACTAATAGTTACCAAAGGGAAAGGGACTGGGGAAGATGGGTGGGAAATGAGGGATAAGGGGGAATAGGGGGCATTACGATTAGCAGGTGTAATGTTGGGGGGGCACGGGGAGGGCGGTACAATTCACAGAAGAGAAGTAGTGACTCTATAGCATCTCACTATGCTGATGGACAGTGACTGTAATGGCGTTGGTGGGGGCGACCTGATGAAGGGGGTAGTTTAATAACCATAATATTGCACATGTAATTGTAGATTAATGATAATAAAATAAATTATATTAAAAAAGAAGAAGAAAAAATTTTAAGTTTCTTTTGGGTCTCCCTGTTCATGAGAAGGGAAAGTGATAATTTCTCAACCGGGTCTGTGGCTCTCCCTGGGAGCTCTTCCACCCCATCCATCCAGCGGTCTCACCTAAACCTCCAGTAGCAGTTACCACCCTGTCCTTCAGAAGCACTAGATCACTGGGCCTGCTTCTCTCATTCTTCAGTCTAAAATTCTCTTCGCCTTCGGTTTATCCAATGCTTAGTCATTCACTGTTTCAGTTAACATTGTTGAGTGCCTACCCCTGTCGTGCCCAGGCACTGGGCTAGGAGAGTTATAGAAGGAAATCAGACTTAGTCCATATGCCACATTTGTTTACCCAAGAAGAGGGTGGAGGCAGGTAACAAAGAGCTGCGTCTTTCAAGTCTTGCTGAAAGTCCACTTCCCTCATCAACCTCACTACAAAGTTCAGGCCTTATCAACTTACCCCATAACTGTTTATAACTTTACTGTTTGATATTAATCATATTCTGCCTCATGTTGTTATTTAACCATTTCATATGTAATATCTTCCTAATAAATATGTAAGATTAAAAGTGCACAGACTCCTCATATAGTTTCTATTGCTGCTGTAGCAAGTTACCACACACTTAGTGGCTTAAAAAGGCATAGGTGTAAAAAAAAAAAGAAAAAAAGACATAAGTGTATTATATTATAATTCTAAAGGTCAGAAGTCCCACATGGGTCTCACAGGACTAAGCTCCAGTTGTTAGCAGTGCTGTGTTCCCTTCTGGAGACTTTACTGTAGAATTCAGGTCCTTGCCTTTTCTGGCTTCCAGAGGCTTCCCACGTTCCTTAGCTCATGGTCCCCTTCTTCCATCTCCAAAACCAGCAACATCTCTGATCCTTCTGTGACCACATCTCCCTCTGACCAAAGTCAGGAAATAGTCCCTGCTTTTATGGACATGATTAGATTGGGCTCACCCAGATAATCTGCTGTAATCTCCACATCTCAAGGTCCTTATGCTTAACTATATATGCAAAATATGTAAGGTAACACATTCATAGGTTCCAGGGGGGTTAGAGCATGGACATCTCTGAGAACCATTAGCCTGCCTATCACCCCATTTATATTTCCTTGTATTGCATGTGAGCCTCACACCATGTTGACAGAAGGATGGAAAAAGATAACAATGTACAAACACTAGCAACCACAGCTAATACTGGGGTTGTCTATACATTAGACAAAGTAAACTACAGAGGGAAGACAGTATTAGAGATAAAGAACCATTTTTCAAAATTATATAAAGAACAATCAACCAGAAAAGTTTGATTTCTAAGCACTTAATTTTATAAGCACTTAATAATATAGTCTTAAAATGTGTGAAGCAACAGTGACAGAACTAAAAGGAGATTCTCAATCATAGTGAGAGATTTTTAATATTAACTCTATTAACTCTCTTGATAACTGTTAGAGCAAGCAACAAACCAAAAAGTCTGTACTGATATAAAACATTTGAACATAGCTAACAATGATGTACATGATACATAGACCACTACACCCAACAACTTGAGAATACATAGATTTTTTTTTCAGGTGAGAAGAACATTGTGTAGTTGACCATGAGCTGGGCCATTAAACAAGTGGAAACACAGTTCAAAGGATCTAAATCATGTTCTATACATCTGAAATTATTCTAAAAGTTAATTTTTTTTAATATATAGATATATTTTCTGATCATAATGGATTTAAACTGGAAATTAGTAACAAAAAGGATAATTAGAAAATTCTGAAATGTTTAGGTATTAAGTGATACACTTTCAAATAACCCATGCGTCAAAAAGGAAATCACAATAAAAATTAGAAAACATTTTGATCTGAATAATGAAGATGCATATTTAAAACTTGCATGATAAAAATAAATTGGTGTAATCAGACAACACAAAGAAATAAAAGGCATCCAGTTGGGCAAGGAAGAATTCAAACTGTCCCTGTTTGCAGATGACATGATATTGTACATAAAAAACCCTAAAGTATCCACTCCAAAACTACTAGATCTAATATCTGAATTCAGCAAAGTTGCGGGATACAAAATTAATACACAGAAATCTGTTGCATTCCTATACACTAACGATGAACTAGCAGCAAGAGAAATCAGGAAAACAATTCCATACACAATTGCATCCAAACAAATAGAATACCTAGGAATAAACCTAACCAAAGAAGTGAAAGGCCCATACCCTGAAAACAACAAGACACTCAAGAGAAATTAAAGGGGACACTAAAAATGGAAACTCATTCCATGCTCTTAGCTAGGAAGAATTAATATTGTCAAAATGGCCATCCTGCCTACAGCAATCTACAGATTCAGTGCAACACTATCAAAATACCTACAGCATTCTTCAATGAACTAGAGCAAATAGTTCTAAAATTCATATGGAACCTCAAAAGACCCCGAATACCCAAAGCAATCCTGAGAAGGAAGAATAAAGCAGGGGGAATTACGCTCCCTGACTTCAAGCTCTACTAAAAAGCTACAGTAATCAAGACAATTTGGTACTGGCACAAGAACAGACCCATAGACCAGTGGAACAGACTAGAGAGCCCAGATATAAACCCAAGCATATATGGTCAATTAATATACGATAAAGGAGCCATGGATATACAATGGGGAAATAAGCCTATTCAACAGCTGGTGTTGGCAAAACTGGACAGCTACATGTGAGAGAATGAAACTGGGTTACTGTCTAACCCCATACACAAAAGTAAACTCAAAATGGATCAAAGACCTGAATGTAAGTCATGAAACCATGAAACTTGTAGAAAAAAATATAGGCAAAAATCTCTTGGACATAAACATGAGCGACTTCTTCATGAACATATCTCCGCAGGCAAGGGAAACAAAAGCAAAAATGAACAAGTGGGAATGTATCAAGCTGAAAAGCTTCTGTACAGCAAAGGACACCACCAGTAGAACAAAAAGAGATCCTACAGTATGGGAGAATATATTCATAAATGACATATCCGATAAGGGGTTGACATCCAAATTATATAAAGAGCTCACACACCTCAACAAACAAAAAGCAAGTAAGCCCATTAAAAAATGGGCAGAGGAGCTGAACAGACACTTCTCCAAAGAAGAAATTCAGATGGCCAACAGGCACATGAAAAGATGCTCCACATCACTAGTCATCAGAGAAATGCAAATTAAAACCACAATGAGATATCACCTCACACCAGTTAGGATGGCCGCCATCCAAAAGACAAACAACAACAAATGTTGGCGAGGATGTGGAAAAAGGGGAACCCTCCTGCACTGCTGGTGGGAATGTAAATTAGTACAACCATTGTGGAAAGAAGTATGGAGGTTCCTCAAAAACTCAAAATAGAAATACCATTTGACCCAGGAATTCCACTCCTAGGAATTTACCCTAAAAATGCAGCAGCCCAATTTGAAAAAGACATATGCACCCCTCTGTTTATCTCAGCGTTATTTACAATAGCCAAGAAATGGAAGCAACCTAAGTGTCCATCAGATGAATGGATAAAGAAGATGTGGTATATATACACAATAGAATATTATTCAGCCATAAGAAGAAAACAAATCCTTCCATTTGCGACAACATGGATGGAGCTAGAGGCTGTTATGCTCAGTGAAATAAGCCAGGCAGAGAAAAACAAGTATCAAATGATTTCACTCATCTGTGGAGTATAAGAACAAAGCAAAAACGGAAGGAACAAAACAGCAGCAGACTCACAGAACCCAGGAATGGACTAACAGTTACCAAAGGGAAAGGGACTGGGGAAGATGGGTGGGAAGGGAGGGAGAAGGGGGGAAAAGGGCTATTACAATTAGCACACATAATGTAGTGGGGGTTGGGGTGGGGTGGGGGGATACGGGGAAGGCACTGTAGCACAGAGAAGACAAGTAGTGATTCTATAACATCCTACTAGGCTGATGGACAGTGACTGCAATGGCGTATGTGGTGGGGACTTGATAATAGCGGGAGTCTAGTAACTGTAATGTTGCTCATGTAATTGTATATTAATAATAGCAAAATAAAAAATAAAATAAAATAAACTGGTGCTTGGGTGAACATTTATATGTTAAAATATATGTGTACATATATATATCATAAATGAAAAATGCTTAAAATCAATTATTTGAGAAATTATAAGTAGAACAGCCAATTAAGCCCAAAGAAAATAGAGGGAAGGAATTAATGAAGAGGAGAGATGAAATTAATGAAATAGGAAGCAGACATACTACAGAGTGGGCCTACAAGGTCAAAAGTTGGTTGTTAGAAAAATAAAATCTATTACATTCAGCAAAATTAATCATGGTAAAAAATGCCTAAAGCACAAATTGCCAGTATCAGGAATGAAAAGATAATACAGATGCTGCAGAAATTAAAAAGATAACAGAAACAGAATTTGTATGAGCTAAATTCCCAATAAAACACAATTTATTAAAACTGAAAAAAAGGAGAAATAGAAAATCTGAAAGTCCTATGTCTGTTAAAGATATTAAGTCAATAATTAAGAACTTTCCCACAAAGAAAACTCTAGGCCAACATGGTTTTACAAATTAACTCTTCCAAATATTTGAGAGTAACAGCCATCCTACACAAACTCCTCAGGGAATACTTCCCAATTTCTATGATAAGACCAATATTGTGACTCAAAAACATGATAAGAATTTCAAGAAAAGGATTTATAGAGCAATTTCTATCTTAAGCATAAGTGCAAAACTCCTAAGCAAAATGTGAATCCAGCAAACATAACGAATCATAAACAAAATAGGAATCCAATATATAAAAAGGATAAACATCATGACTAAAAGAGGTTTATTCCATAAATGCAAGGTTGATTTAGCATTTAAAAATCAATAAATATAAGTCATTATGTTAAAGGATAAAAGAAAATAATTACATGATATTCTCAATGCAGAAAAAGTATATAATAAAATTTAACAACCATGTATGATAAAAATATAAACTCATGATAAATTGGGAATAGAAAGGATCTTCTTTAATTTCATAAACTATAACTACAAATATTTTCTGTTGCCATCATACTTAACAGTGAAATATTCAGTTTTTCCCCTGGAATCAGGAGTGAGATAGAAATTCTCACTATCCACTAATTTTATTCAAAATTATACAGAAGATTTTATCCAGTGTCATAAGGTTAAAGAAAAGAAACTAAAAGATATAAAGATAATACAGGGAGAAACAAATGTTATTATTTATAGGTGACATGATAGCCTGCATAGAAAATCCAAAACTTATAAACAAAGGATTGGAATTAAGTAGTGAATTTAGCAATGTCACTGGATATAATAAGGTTAATATGTAAAAAGGCCAACTGTATCTTTATATACTAACAACAAACAGTCAGAATATGAGATATATTTCTAAATATCATTTATAATCATATCCAAAAAATCAACCAACTAGGAGTAAACCTAAGAAAGATGTGTAAGACCTTTGCACAGAATATTATAAAACATTATTAAAAGAAAATTCGGGGATTCACCATACTCATGAATTGTAAGTCTCAACATTTTAAGACACAAATATCCTCTCATTGATCCCTGGTCAATACTATCCTTGTAAGTATTCCAGCAGCTAGTTTGTAAAACATGATAGGCTGCTCCTAAAATTTATACTGTAAGTGTAAAAGCCCAACAAAGATGAAGTCAATCTGGAAGAACAACAAAGTTGGAGACTTACTCTACCAGATGGAAGAACTTATTATAAATCTACAGTAATTAAGACAGTATGGTATTAGCACAATGATAGATTGATAGATCAGTGGGACAGAATAGAAACTCTAAAGGTGGGCTGTCCAATGCAGTAGCTACTGGCTACATGTGGCAATTTAAGTTTAAATTAATTAAAATTAAATTAAATTAAAATTTCAGTTCCTGAGTTGTACTAGCCACATGTCATATGCTCAATAGCCACATGTGGCTAGTGGCTACTGCATTGGATAGCCAGATATAGAACATTTCCACCACTGCAGAAAGTTTCACTGGACAAGCTGCTCTAGTGACAGACTAACCACATATGGCAATCAGATGTTTGATAAAGGCATCACTTTAGATGAATAGAAAAGAAGAGTCTTTTCAATAAATTGTGCCTGGTCAGATGACAGCCATATTTGAAAAATGAATCTTGATTCCTACCTCACTTCATGCACAGAAATCAATTCCTGGTGGGTTCTGAGTCTAAATGTGAGAGGTGGTGGAATTTTCATAGAATGGAAAACCATCCAGGAATGAAAATGAATGAAGTGCGGGAACAGGCCAAACCTCAAGGCCAAGGGTGAGTCTCACAAACATTATGTTGATCAGATGGAGCCAGAAATAAAAGAGGACATGCTGCATGGTTTCCATTCATACAAAGTTTAAAAGCACACAAAAATAATCTCAACTGTTTGAAGTTAGGATAGCAGTGACCTTGGGGTGAATAATAATTGGAGGCTACCTGCATGGGCTTCTGAAATCCTAGCAATGCTCTGTTTCTTGAGTGGGCTAGGGTTCATAGGGGAGAGTCCACTCTTTATAAAGCATGATTTGTGCACTTTTCTCTTTGGATATTATTTTTTAATGTTTTTTAAAACAATCCTGGAATGACATAGAATTCTCACTGACTGGACAATTTCTTTTTAAAAAGAAAAAGATTCTAACATTTTTAGATAGGTGAAAGTTTTAATTCTGAAAATATCAGGTAATAGATATGGAGAAATGGGAACATTACCAGTAGGAGGGCCAACAAGTAATTGTTATGAAGTTGGAAATGTGTGTACCTTGCAACTGGAGAGTTCTACTTCCAGACACATATCCCAGAAAAACTCTTGCATACGTGCACAAGGAGATGTGCACAACAATGTTCAGTGCAGGATAATTTATATTAGAAAAAAATTAAAGTAACTATATGCCTGTCAACAGGGGAATGGATAAGTAAAATATGGTTTTTGATACAGTGAAATATTAAATAGTTAAAAGGAATATGTAAACACATACATAAGATCACAGAGCTCTAAAAATACTGTCGTAGATGAAAAAGCAAGTTGTAGAATACGTACATCATAAACACACATGTACATTTTTAAAGTATATGACAGAACTATGTATTATTCCTTGACAGAGAGATGTGTTACTTATTTTAAAAAGACTGAAGGATCCACTGTACACCGAAGTCATGATAGCAGCTGCCTCTGGGGAGTGGACGAAGGGACTGGGATTGATGATTGGGACAAAAGACTGGCACTTCATTGTCCTATTTCCTTTATTTAAAAAAAAAGCAAATATGACAGAATGTTAACATCTGTTCATTCTGGGTGACAGCTCAGAGGGTGTTAGTTATATTTTTCTTTGTAATTTTCTCTTTGTTTAATTACTCAAAATGAAAAAAGTATAGTTGAGACCACAGCATGTTTCACCATTTAGTTTTAGACTTATTTATTGTTTAGGTTTGTTCCTGTTTGTTTTAAGGAAAAAATGTATATAAATATAGCTGAGATAGCTAAATTTCCTTTTTTGTTTATGTTCACAAAGCATGCTTTTTTATTTAACATTCTTGGTATCAAAATAATGGCCTTTATAGAAATTGGTGAGGAGTAAGCCACGAGGCCTCGCAGTTCTACCATGGCCTGTGTATTAAGAACGCATTTCCTATGATAGCCATGCTCACTGCCCGTGATCACTAGACGCCTCCGTTTGTATCAGAGCCCAAACAACACAAGAAACAGAGAAACAAGAAGTCAAACAGATTTTCTCTTTGGGGCTAACGATTTGTCGGTTTGTGATTGTTAAGACTGAGGACTGAAACCACAATGTTATTGGCTCCATCTTCTGCATGGCTCTCCAGCGTCATGTCCACAATACTGACAAAGGACTAGGACCCTGCCTTTCCACCCCTGGCAGTGCCTCTGCTTTACACCCTGAGCAGCACACACGTCTGGCTCTGGCAGGCCAGGGATGCTCTCAAAGTCCTTCAACAGGTGGGGACCGCAGCGCTGACCTCTCACAGACAGGTCACACCCTAGCTCTTGCTCATCGGGCCAGGCGCCTGGCAGCCTTTAGTGCCAGTATGCTCACAGCCCCCAAGGTGATGGCTGTGAACATATTTGAAAAGTGCTCAGATTAAAACAGACTGAACATTATACAGTTAGGCCCTAGGTGAGGCTTCTGAACAGGGAGGAGTGAGGTGGGGGACCGCCATACCTTGCCCTCACAGATCCAGCCGGCAAGGAGGGAGGTCTCCAAAAGAAGGAGCTGAGTGCTCAATTCAGACCCTTTTGTCTAATTTGAGGGCCGGCCTGTCCCTGGTGTGCTGGGAGCACTCCCCTCTGCTCTCAGCGGTGCTCTCTGAGGGTGCCCCATGGGTGTCCAGCAGTATCAGTGATGGGTGGTCTAGTCTTTCTAGGTCAGGGGTCCGTTACTAGCAAGGCCTCTCTGCCACAGATCTGAAGCTGTATTCTGTCCAGTCAACTATCAGTAAGAAAAGCAATATTTTTGGTTCCATCTGTTTGGGTTCTACCTTTCAGTTGGTTCCAAACCCAAGAGGGCAGAGGGGGTAAGAATAATTTTTAATTATTCCCCTCAAAAACCTGATGATCAATTAATATAATGAATTTATCAAGATAATAAATCAATGTAATCCATGATAACAGCCAATAATTTGCATACCAAATCCATTCTCACACCCATAATTATCCTGTCTGATAGTTAAGTGAACATTGATCAGTTACTCTTAGGTTTCATAAGTGTAGTCAAAAAAAAATACACGTACTATTTATCATGGCATGCTTGAACTCTCATAGCTTGAGATATACTCCACTAAAATGTGCATTTTATAATGTATTATTTTATCTACATAGGTATAAGTATACACAGAAATCTACTTAATTCAATCATTTGGCAGCAAAACAAAACAAAACAAAATCCACTAAAAACAATCCCTCCTGCTGTAACGGAACACTGTTCTACATATGGCCAGCTGTTCATTGGCAGAACATAGTGATTTTAAGGATGAATCCTAATCTCATTGGGATTTCCTCTATATTTGTGGTGGTTTAAGGCTGCCGTATAATGTAACTATAGCTTTCTGTTTATATTTAGTAGAAGATTCATTTCTGTGGCTGGATACACATTTACACTCCAGCATTGAATAAAAGCTACTGTTCTGCAAGGAGGATATTAAATGTTGATTATAACAACACATCCCAGTAACAGTGATCTATTTCTTCCAAACTGTTTCTTTGTAGGTCCTGGGAAAAGCATAGCTCCAGCAAAGGATTCTTATCCCGAATATTCAACGTTCAACACATCTGTCCATGCTGCAATTAGGCACAGGAACTGGAAACTGCTCACGGGATACCCAGGTAGAATGTGTAGCATTTCCCACCAGAACTTCAAGGAAAACTTTACCAAAGTAACAACTGCCTTTTGCAAAACATATCTCTGGGGCTGCTGAATGAGGCAACTGAATTAGAAGGAGTGGTGTGATCCTGACCCCTCCCAAAAAATGGGGGAATTGTAGGCAGGTTGGGGGCATGGGGGGTGGGGTGGTGGGGGTGAAAGGAGGAAATGCCACTCTAACACTTCATGGAAAACAGTAATCTCTGATATGTGGCTGAAGCACAGCACATCCAGCTGGCAAAGAGACGCTGAAAGCTACATCCTCAACCAATTGTGTAGCTCACCAGGGGAGGAAGTCGCCGCTTTCCATGAGCACATTTTATAAAAGTGACATCTTTTAAATACTTTGTAAATATGTTGTATGATGGTCAAGACTGTGATGCAGTTAGGCAATGTTTACGATGAGGACGTTCTTGACATTTGTGGCAAGACAATTCTTCATTGTTTGGACTGTCCCATGTATTGCAAGACATTTTAGCATCCTTGGCTCATGACCACTAAATGGCCAGTAGCACTTCCTTAAGTTACTGCAACAACTAAAAATCACACACACGTGCACACACCCACATTCTTTGGTGCCCCTGGTTGTGAAGCAGTGAGACAGATCTAGACACAGCATCAAGGGCCACTTCTTTTTTACACGTCCAACACCCATAACCCAGGTCAGCCTTGTTCCCCCAACTCCTTCCTCAAAATTAGCACCTGCCTGTAATGTTTCTCCCGAATAAACTGTTGTATTCCTTTGCCAGGCTGCGGCTACTGGTTCCCGCCACCGTCTCATTACAATGTTTCTGAGATCCCCTCCTGGGACCCACCAACCAAGACCCTCTGGCTCTTTGATATTGATCAGGACCCAGAAGAAAGACATGACCTGTCGGGAGACTATCCCCATGTCGTCAAGCAGCTCCTTTCCCGCCTGCAGTTCTACCACAAACACTCAGTGCCGGTGCACTTCCCCGCGCAGGATCCCCGCTGCGACCCCAAGGACACGGGAGCATGGGGCCCTTGGATGTAGGATCTCAAGCAGCCTGGGGCGGCCAGATGGCCTTTCTGTTGTAAGCTGGACTCCAGGTCTTCATTCGTGTGACTCTTGTCTCATTCGTTCTCCCAGTCTGGGCTCACCCAGCACTTTTCTTGCACCTAAACCACACTGAGGTGTTCAATTTCAACCCTTAGGGCATTTGATAAGCTGATAAAATCTGGAATGTCCCTGCTGTTGGCTGGAGCATGTGTCTAGACGAGAGGGTGGCTGGGTTCACCCCTTTTTCCTGAGCTCTGGGACAGCCGGGAACTGGACTTGAAGTAGGAACTTCCCACTGAGTCCTGGAGGCTGAAGCAGCTGGTCCTTTTGCCTCACAAGTCAGATGTTAGATTTCCTTCTGCCAATAGCCCGGTTATATTGGAGTGACTCATATTTCTTGTAACAAATGTAGGGAGCAGAGCATTTGTAGTGTTCTGTTGGCCAGGGGCCCTCCCGTCCGTGAGAGACCACGTGCATCGCCCCCTGGCCCAGCCCGCCCCTGCTCGACCATCACTCATCCCAGCAGGGAGCATCTGGCCCATTTCATTGTGGAGATCAGCATGGCAATATGCCTTCTCCTTGGTTTTGGTTTTTACAGTAAAGAACTGTGTTTTTATCCCCAACTTTTTTTCCAGCTTTTGCTCATATTTGTGCAGCCTTCCTGATTTCCCCAGCTCCACTGTGGTTCTCTTCCTAACCTCCCTTTTGGCACAGGCGTCCTGTGCTTGAGAGGGCTGCTTTGCCTCTCACTCTGAGCACCACTGGTTCCTGGAACACTGCGGAGCCCTGCCTTCCTTTTGCCCCTGACCCCGAAGCTGGAGCCCTGCCCAAAGAAAGTGGTCAGGTCTGTCTCTGTGAACACGCTCATGGGGGACACAGGGGCCAGGGTGCATGATGCTGGGTCTGGTCATATGCTTGATGAGGTTCTTCTACGTTCCAGGGACTTTATGATCATGGTTGTAGCTTTTTCTCATAATGCATTAAGAGTTGCACAGTTATTCCCTAGCAATGAGGAGAAACTCCAGGAGAGAGTAATTTTGTCCTGAGATGGTAGAAGTGGGCAGCTTGAAAGGAAATGGGCAGCATCTGGTGTACTGGCCTTGGTGAAGCAAAGGTAGCATGCCCACATTTCTCTTATTCTCTCCATTTTACTACTTGTATTGAGGTTCTGGGTTGGGGAAAGAGGACGCACCGTTTGACCCTCCAGCTCTTTCTCAGTCCCGCAAACATCCTGCTAACATGGATCGGTCCAGATTAGCTCCAAAGAGTGTCAAACTCAGAGAAACATATGCAAAAACTCTACTCTTTCTTACATTAGCTCCACTGCTTAATTCACTGCTTGTCACTAATGCCTTGATCAGTGTCTCACAGATAGAAGGCACCCAATGCATTTTTAAAAATAAATGAATGAATGAACAAATCAGCAAACGAGAAAGTCTTACCCCATGAAAGACGCTACTCCAGTGTTTTCGAGCTGCCCTCCTCGGGAAGGAGCCCAGCGTGCACACTCACAGTCATGGGACACTCCATAGTCAGGTTGTAATGCCCTCTCCAGGGGGAAAAGGGTGAAATGTGCCTACCAAAGGTACTCCTTTGCCAGTAATCTTCAGTTCTATTCTTCATAGGACCAAATCATAAGATATCCTTATATAGCCATCTTCAATAGAAATATTTTCTGTCACTACTAACTTGTATTAAAATAAGAGAATTGGAAGGAACTGGTGCTAGAACTAATGACAGGTATCACCAACCTTTACCACACTCCTAGGTTAGCAAACAGCTGGCCACAGTGCTGTCACTTCTCCCTCCCAAGCCTGGGGCGGATACCGTGAACTACCTGAGCCCCAGTGTTCCTTTTCCAGTTGCACGGCCGCAGGTAGCTGCGGGCACTACCTCCTCAAGATCGGCGGCCATCGCCACATGCCACCTGTTTGCTCCCCTGTGCTCTACAACTGTCCCCAATTCCAGTTCCTTGACCACATGTACAATGTAGGTGTTCTGCACTCAATGGCTTTAAAAGGCGTTTTAAAAACTAGTTTCTTGTAAAACATTTGAGATTTTATTTTATCCATAATAGAATGTATCTCATTAGATTTTCTTATTCTGTACAAGAATGTGAACAGATTCATAGGTTGTTATTAGAAGTGTTAATATTATTTCTTTCCAAATTTGTTTACCTTTAAGAAGGCTTTTATTTACTTGTTTTTCTTTGTTATCACACATGATTGCCCCAGATTTGGGGGACAAAAAATTAATTTTACCTTTTAAAATGTGTCAGCTATGATTATGGGGTTTCCATTTGGGTGATGAGAAGTTCTGGAACTAGATAGTGTTGATGTTTGCACGACATCAGGAATGTACTTAATGCTTCTGAATTGTATGCTTTAAAGTGGTGGAAGTGATCAATGTTATATTTTTTTCACAATTTAAAAAATGTTTTGGCCAATTTTATGGTATGTAAATTATATATCAACAAAGCTATTAAATAAATATACCAAAAGATCAGAACTAAAAAAAAAATTGTGTCAGTCATTGCCCCAAGTATCTATATAACCTACAATACAATATTGGAAGGAGGTCTAGAGAGGTTAGGAGAAGTGATAATGAGACAATATTTTTGTTTTCTATTGCTGTATAACCAATTATCTGTTCAAAAGAGATTTCCTCAAAGGATTCACACTATGTATTAGTGTGGGGGGGAGAGGTGGAAAGACCAGGATATGCTACAAACAAAGGAAAATACAGGTATGTCCTCTGCCCCTGAAAAGCTTACAGTTCAATTCTGTGGTACCAAATTCTTTCCAGCTTAACAGTTTAAGAACATTCCAGCCAACATGAAATATATTGAAGTGGTTATTATCCTTCCCAGTCACCACTTAAGTTTAAAATCAATTTTTTTGTCCGAGTATAGAATAGCCACAGCTGGTAGAGGTGGGTTAATTTCCAGGCTGCTGAATGTTCACTGCTCAGCCTGGCCACACCCTTACCGATCACTGAAAGCAGGTAGGTTTGAACAGCCTACAGGTACCTGCCACATCTCTTTCACCTTTGCCCTGTTGCCATGGGAGCCACCCACCAGATGGGACAAAGCAGAGAAGGAAGGCTCAATTCAGGCTGCTTAGGACCTGGCTTCAGGGCTTTGTGACTGTCAGGGTACTGGAGGGGCAATTTAATTCTCAAACTGATTCACCCAAGTAACCAATCATTGGGCTTAAGACATTTTGTTTAGTAACCTTTATTATTCATCTGATAATGGAGATAATACATATCACTGTAATAACAATTTTAGAAATTATAGAAAACACAAAAGGGAAAATTAAACAATCCATAAGCCAGTCACCCAGAGATAGCCACCATTAACCTTCTTTATACCCCTTTAAGAGAGTAATTAAGTGGCCCGCTTCCCAGATTGGTTTTCAAATTCCACTGTGCCTAGCTGAACCCTCATTAAAGACTCAAGATGGTAGATAAATTAAATGTCACCTCTTTTGGAAATCTTCATTTTAATCCTATTAATGAATTACAGATCTTCCCAGGATTTTTACTTTAAAGGGGCACAATTTCACACACACACGGGCACACACACATTGTCTCTCTCTCTGTCTCTTTCCCTCCCTCCCTCTCTCCCTCTCTCCCTCTCCCTCCCTGTCTTCTCTCTCTCTTTATGCCTTTTTCTTCTCTTCCATGGGCCTCAAGAGTGGAGCCTGGACCCAGAGGGCCAGCCTATGGTCAATCAAATCAGCAAGTAAGCCCCGGCCTCTCGTTCAGACCAAAGTCCTGCAGCCTGCGGCAGAGAGGATACACATACACACACATCCCCCCTCAGGTAAATGGGACTCATCGAGCTTCTATTTACATTAAATGGATCACAGCTGGGACTGCCGTTTACGCCAGCTGTTTTGTAGCTGAAATCATTCAAGTCCACGGTGACAGGCACCAGGGCCAAGGTGGGAGGGTGCGTCAGATCAGACCCGCTCCGTGAAGCTCACCAACCGGGAAGCCCAGCAGACAGGAGGAGGCAGTCCCAGGACAGGGCTTGAGGCAGAGGTGCGGTGGAGGCGGCTCCTGAGGCAGGAAATGCAGCTTAAGGCTGGATAAGATAATTCATTTTACCTTAATTTTTGCCCTTTATTTATACACCTGTAGAGAAAGTGAAAGCTCCTGTGGCCAGGATATCTCACCTGACCCTGGTCGGCTTGCTCACTCCACGTGTGTGGGCAATATGTTGTTATTGACCCCATTAAAGAGCTCTGCCCACTGCTCTGGGCTGCATGGCCGCAGGAGAGCAGAGGCTGGAGGGGTGGCAGCGCCCAGGACAGAGACTGAGACAGCTGCGTGGACGGAGAGGCCTGGAGGCAGAGCCCGGCTTGCTGCGTGAAGACTCGCTCTGAGTGGACAGGATTCTAGTGATTGACCTGCCACCATGGGAATAAAGTTGGGTATAACTCTTTCACCCCGAGAACGTTCCATTGTCATTTTTCAGTCTCACTGAATCAAGAGTGAACTTGCCCGGAGCTGAAACGCATTGGCGAGACACCACTGTTGAAAGCAGTAAGTTCTTTCTGTATGAACTATTTTTAAAGTTATTTTTTAAAGTTGATTAGAGGATCCTCTGAATCTGTTAGAGAAGCAGCTGGTTCAATTTGAAAATGTTAATTGTGGGGAACTTCACAAAGCAGGCAGCTGATTTTTGTTGGTTCTCAGGCCAGGGCTTGAACACAAGTGTTTGGATTTCATGCGCACAGGCGATGGAAATACATGGCCCAGCAATCCCCAAAGCTCCTCCAGCCCCACTCAGACCTCTGTGCTCACATGGGCCCTTCCACTGCTGGGAGGCTTAAATTTACACTGTGTACTAGAATAAGTAATTTAAAGCAATGCTTTTTATCACCATGGTAGAGGGAAAGCCTGTGTCATTAGTGATCATAAAAATACACACAGTGACTACAAATTGCTAAGTTGAGCTAGGAACTGTTTCTGGCCTGGAAGGAAGGGTAATGGAAGAGTGAATAACCTTTTCATCAAGTGATTCAGTGTCACCAGTGCCAAGTCTGTGACTTGGCAACACTGGCGTGGAGATGAAGCTCCCTGAGGCAGCCACGCTCGCCTTCGGTGCGTGCACAGGTCTGACGGGGCGCAGGTCTGACGGGGCGCTGGGCCGTGCCTGACGGACTGGTAGCCTCGCTTCTCGATGCGCTGCTGTCCCGCTGGCTGCCGTCTCCTCCAAGAAGAGCACAGCCGCACTTTTCTCCGGATGGTTTGCTTTGCTTGTGTGCCTGGAGACCCTGAAGCAGAGGAAACGTTCTAAATGGGTTATTAAATGTATAAACACAAGAAGACACCAACATACACATCCTCTGCAATATGGTAGAAAAATGACAGAACCCAACCAAGGGAAGGGATCCGGAAAGTCAACAAACAAGTGGGTGGAGATGCAACATACAGAGATGAAATGTTTGAAGAAATAAACACTGAGAGGAGGAGGAAAAGAGCACTGGAGCATCTTGGGTCACGAAATTCCCTGAGCCTTAATCTTCATGACTGTAATCTATGGTCCCTGATTATAAAGCCAGCCTCCCGGGTGACTCAGGGTCACAAGTGCCTAGAGATCGCTCGTGCTCCCTAAGTGCCACGTGGGCTCATCTGGCCCAAGTTCCCCACAATCTCTTTGGATACTGTAATTTAGCCCCTCAGCTCTGCCATATTTTGCCAGTTGTAGGAGCAAGGCAAGGAATTAACCTTTAGTGAGGACATGCCACACAGTTTGACTTTTATAATGTCTACCTAACGCTTCCCAGTATTTACTCCTTAGGTAAATGTTTTCACCATTTTAGAAGTTGTTTGGCATGAAGTCACATAGCCAGTTGAATTGGAATTAGAACCCAGGCTGCTCTTAAAACCTCTTCCTCTCTACTCTGTTCCCAGACAACCTGCAGTCCTCGGCTTCCTTCCCTTCCCTTTGTCGTGCGCCTTTAAAGACAGAAGATCATTTGTAGGAAGTCCTGTTCTTACAACTTAGGGTGCAGAGAGCCTTTGAGGAGTGATAGTCAAAGCTAGAGTGAAGAACATCCTCCTGGTAGATGGCCTGGAAGGAGTGGGACAGGCAAGCCAGGGAGACAGTTTAGCCAAGAAGTAACGGCTGCTAGAGATGCTGGGAAGTAGGAGGACAAGGAGCTAATTAGAGGCTTAGAAAATAAAACATTTGAAAGAAGTTGGGATTACTTGGACTGGAAAGGAAGCTCTTTAATGTTTCTCATGTATTTCACAGGACAGTTGCCTTCCTACATGCAGCTCACAGAAGCTATTACCACCATCCAGTGAACACACAGCCCAAACCAACCGGGGTGCTGCCTGAGGACAGAGGTGAGCCTCACCAGGTTCTTCCGCTCACAGCACGGGGCTGGCCTGAAAATGGCATTTAGTGTCTTACCTTGTTCTGTGACCAGTTGGCATTAACCAGTCTTTAATCTTTGGGTAAAATTAGTTACCATCTTTGCTGAATTCTGGAGAAGGTGGTTCCTATTAGCAAGGCTGGCTGCTCTTCTCTACCAAGTCAATCAGACCTCATTGCCTCTCTGTGTTTAGGGCTCCAAGGTGAAAAGCAGTATCAAGAACACTTGATACATAGGGGGTTTCTTAACGATGTTTGTAACGATGTCTCTTTGGGGATTGGGAAGAAAGAAGGGAATGCAATAGCCTGTATATGAGGACTTTCTTCTAGGAATATTGCTTTGTGGGGTGTCTCCTTGAAAAGAGGAACAAATCATGATGATGTTTAGGTTTAAATGTTATGTTGTGAATGTTAGGTTTAAATATGGCATGTTTTGGTTTAAATGTTATGTAAATTAGAGAGTTTCACATTGGTCAAAAGGACCTGGTTACAGAAACACTTTGATTTCTATAGTTAGTTAAATGTTGTTGCCTTAAGTACAAAGTTAAGTTGGCTGAGCCATAGTAATTATGCCCACAATTCGTCTTACTGGTTGGGAAGGAAAAATGTCAGTGAGCTTTGATTCCCTGCTTCTCACACAGCATCGGGCGTGTCTGCCCCTGAAGGCAGGATCCCTTCTGGCCCCCGGGCAGGGCTGGGCTGCTGGGGGGCTCCTGCACCAAGGCATTCCAGCGATTGCTCCTGCGCGAATTGCCCAGCAACCAAGAGGGCTGCACCAAGGTGTAGCTGGCCCATCCCCAGACCAGGAGAAATAGCCTGTCTTGGGCCAGGGATGGCAGGGTTGCAATGTGAGCTGGTGGTGCCATTAGTCTCTCCTCTTTGGTCATAAGGATTTACGCACAACACCATCAGTGAATAGAACTTGAACTTACTTTCATCGGTACTTTTTATTATATGATTTTAAAATTCTTGCTGGTGTGACAGGTTTTATAATGTTACCTTACTTTGTGTTTCTTTTAGTAGCAGAGGATTGGACTTTTCCATATAGGTATTGGCCTCTATGGCTCTTTCTTGACTGTACTAATCAGCCTGTCCTCCCTCCCCGATCTCAGTGGCCCTGGAGGGAGCAGGAATGGGGGGACAGGACGCCCCCTGAGAGGACAGGGCAAGGAAGAGCCAGCCTCTGTTGGACCCTGAGCCGTCATTACGGTGGGGCTGCTGGTCGTCCCGGTCAGGGTGCTGCATGCTGAGTGGTTATTGCTTCTGCTTTATATTCAGTCTTTGGAATTGTGTCAGGAGGCAGGGTGGACAAGGAATGAGGTAGATCCTTTTCCTTTCTTAGGGTCAGAGCTAAATGGAGACTTGTGAGCCCCCTGGGAAGGCTAGTAATTTAGTGCTCCTTCAAAGTGACATTCTTTTAATACTGGACTAGGAGGGGGCAGGGGGACTGTCCAGTCACTCCCCAGTGACCCCAAGCTTGGCAAATCTGGCACCAATAATACCCACACCTGGCAAAACCAAAGTCCTGCAAGTAACTGACAGGCTTCAAGGCAGTTGAACAGCCGTTTGTTTCTTACTCACCTTGGGGTGCACTCCCCCACGAGGACCATGCCCCACCCAACGCCACACGCGAGGCGTTCTGGTGACCACACCTGTCTCTCCCTCGTGGCAGTGCCTTCACACCTTCAGACCCTTACTCGCTGGCCGGCCCACCCCGAGTCTGGATTTATTCTGAAGAGACGCCTGAAGCCCCTTTCCTCCAAGGGACTTGGTGGAGGAGGTCATTGCCCTCTGTATAAGCAATGTGTTGTAGCTGGAAACTTTTGTTCAGTTTTTAGCTCTTCCTTTTCCCATATGAATAACCCCAGTGCCTTTTGTCTGATTTTGTGCACTTCTTTTAGCTCTTCCAGTCTGCCTGCACTCCAGTGACTCCAGGCCCTCACACAGACTAGCCCCTTAGCATAGTTTCTTCTTCTCTTTCCTCTTTGCTGGACTAGCTCATCTTTCTGGTCTCAGCTCACAGGTCCCTTCCTTCCCCTAGGAAGGTTTTCTTAGCCCTGCTGACCTGGAATGGTGCTACTGACCCGCCTATCTCCTTTGAGAGTGGACATCACTTTGTATTGTGACTCACATGGATATGTCTGTCTTCCCCACCAAGCAGAAGGCTGGTTTCTGGTTTATTTAATGGAATATCTTTGTCTCAGAGAACAGTGCTTGGCACGTAGACAATACCAGCTAAATGAATGTTCCATTTGTTGAATTCAAAGGACCTAACCACCTTCTGTATTCAAGATGACATTGTCGTCCTGATTTCAAAGTCTGGCCCTTGTTCCCAATCCTTTCATAGCCTACCTGCAGACCGTGTTTCCTCAGCCTGACGGCAGCGTCACCCTCTTGCCTGCTCTGGGGAACTGTATTTCCATAGTGCTGGCTATCTGCAAAGGGCTTTATCTGTATCAGCTGGAAAGACCTCAGTGCCTTTGGCAAATCCCAGTGACAATTACACTAGCCAGACTCCTCACGCAGGTTTTGTTTACCCTGGGATCCCCTCCAAGACATCAGCTGATGGCTTCAAACACTTTTTATGGTCTCAGATTTGGACAGTCTCAAATTTTCCTCCTCATTTTCCAATCCTTCCCTGAGACTTTTTTCCCTTCATTTGTTCAAGCTTTGTTACAAATGCTTTCCCATGTGAAACTTGCCCAGCAGAAAACTGACTTTATAGCTTATACCTAGTGCTGAGGTAAGTCTTGCAAATGTCAAGGACTCGCTGCAAAGGACAGACGATGTTTCCCTGATGCTCTTTAGTTATCAGTCCATATTTACAGAGGCTCTTCTTCCACAAGGTGAGAATGCGTGGTTTTTTGTTTTGTTTCTTTGGTGTAAATACAATGGAGATAAAATACTGGTTTTCTTAAGGAAAGAGGAGTTGGAAAACTTTAAGGCAGAGGGCTGGAGTTAATATACAGCTGTCACCTAGGTACAGATAGGATAGCATGAATCTTGGTGAAAAGTGCAAGGCACAAGTGTATTTAATACAACACACATTTACATTTATTGAGCCTCTACTGTGTATGCCAGTACCTGGCCCAGTGGGTAACAAAGATAAATAAGACTTGGTCTTTACCCTCAAGGAGCTCACAGTCTGTTAGGACTATGGCAATACAGAATGACGAGTGCCACATACAGGTGGGAGCGTGGGTCGGAGACCAGGAAAGCAGGCCCATCTGGGTTGCCCACGTGGCCCCTGACCTAGCAGTGCTGTATTGACTGGGAATGGGACCATGGGGCCAATAAGCTGTCTAGAAAGACCCTCAGAGCCCTGGGGCCCAAGATACAGATGCCTCTGTGGCCATCAGGACTGTTTGGAGATTCTGGTATTTTTCTCTCAGCTGGACTCAGAAACCAGGGAAATGACCCTCACGCAATACTCCCTGCCCCCTGTTTTAATGATCTGCTGCTGTGTAACCTTACCACAAAAGTATGTCTGGAAACAATGTTATCTCTTCCGGTTTCTGGGGGTCAGGAACCTGGGTGCATCTTAGCGGGGTGCCTCAGAGGCATCTCATGAGATGGCCATCTCAACTGAAGGCCTGGTCCATGGGGGAGAGGGGAGGGGATGGCAGTAGGATGTAAGAGCACGAGTACACCTGATGGAAGCCGCATCATTTATGACCGGATCTTGCAGAAATGGTATCTGTTACTTCTGTCATACTCTGTTTGCTAGAAGCCAGCCACCGAATCCAGCCCGTACTCAAGGGCAGGAAATTACTCAAGGGTGCGGATACCAGGGGGCAGTGATCCCTGGTGGCCATCTTAGGGGCTGAGCGCTGTGCCCTCCACCAGGTCCCATTCTCCTCCCTATCTCGTTGCTTCCTTCCCGGTTCAGGATGTGTTTACAAAAAGGACTGGAGATAGCTTTCCTCTTTCCTCTGCATCACTGGGTGTGGGAATGGCCCTAAATCATAACAGGACATGAGGTGGGATATCCTGCCTGTCCAGGTAGGGGATCCAGAGGACTTGGTGGTGCCGGGAGAGCCACCTCTGAAGAGGCCACGTACTGGGTGGGAGGTGGGAGCGTTGGGAAGGGGTCATTTCTGGAAGTGTCTGGCTAGAGGGGAGCCATTTTGAAAATTATGGCTTGAAGCCCAGCCTGTCTCTCGATGCTGCCAAGGAGTCCGGCACTGTATAAGGTCATCTGTATAAGGTCATCTGTATAAGGTCATCAAGGTCATCTGTACAAGGTCATCTGTATAAGGTCATCTGTATAAGGTCATCTGTACAAGGTCATCTGTACAAGGTCATCTGTAATCTCGCTTGATGGTGCAGGGCCGAACAGCTGTCTTGCAGAGGGTAGGAACTATCTAGAAGAGGAGAGTTTCTGTCCCACCTCAGGGTCGAGCCTCACCCTCACATGGTCCCCGGGGCCAAGCTGGTGTTAGACCTCCCCTGCCTTACCCTTCTGACCCGTCCAATCCCTTCCTGGCTCGGTGACTCGGCGGTCACCCTCAGGCCCCTCCCCGCCCCATGTCATCCTGAGCTCCGGTGAGCTCTCACCTGGCTCCAGTCAGTCCGTGCTCCCATCTTAGCCGAGAAGCACGTCAGGCGCAGCTCCTCCCGGGGGGGCTGGCAGAGGCCCCTGGTTATCCCAGGGATTCGTATCTAAGCCCCAAAGTTATAAGGTGGCCTGAGGAAGCCAAACTGTTTCTAACACAGTGGTGACTGATGAACTTACCGCTCATAAAAGGTGTCCATGTGCCAATACCTCAACCCTAAATAAACAGCCTCCTTCCTAGTCAGCTGCCTCACCCTCCTCGTCGGCCATCCTCCAGCTGACGCTTCAGGGTTGTGCCTACACAGAAGCAACATGCAGACCGAATGCCTTTAATGTAGTGGGCAGTGAGGCTGGAGAACTTCTCACCCACGGTAAGCTGGCTAACAGAGGGTCTGGCAGATTTAGAGCAGCCAACAGAGGAGAGAAAAGTAACAGGGACACTGACAAACAGGCTCTTCAAAGAAAGGTGATTTGAATATCAAAGGTGCAAGAGAGACCCTCAGGAAACTGATGAAACTCTTGAATATTTTTTCAAAACCATTCCTCCTTATCTTTCCTGTCCTTGAATGCAAAATGAAGGGAGACACGCTGTGCGATCACAAGATTCCATCGAACAGCTAATGCCAAAAAGACTTTCTAGTTTTTAGCGTAAGAATTAAAGCACAATCACACATCTGTTTTATAAAATAGATAAAATACACTTTTTGTGATGTTTTAGTTTTGTTTGGAGGTAAAGTTCCAGTTAAACCCCCTTTTCCTTCACTATTTACTATGACATTTTAGATAAAGTTGACGGGTGGCGATGTGAGGCTAGAGGCAGGTTTAAGGAAAGAGAAAGAGTATTTTAAGCAGAAGCAACAGCTAACGGGATGTGGAATAGAACTTTTCCTGTTGTCTCAGGTGTTGGCTGAAGCTTCAAAGCTGAAGTCAGTGGGTGATAAGGACCCCACATCCTACAGAGAGGCGCTAAAGAAATCCCATAGGGCTGGCCTAAGGAAAGGCTAGAGATTCAAGGGAGAGAGTCCTTTGAAGGGAACGTGTAAGAGGAGCCAGTTTTGCTTTATCTTACCCTCCCCATGGGGAAGAGATCCCCTCGCCCAAAGCAAGCAAAGAGGCGGCCAAGAAAGCTTAGGTTTGTAGGGAGGTTCTGGCAAGAAGGGAATCAAACTGGCCTCTTACTTTGTAGACAGGAGTTTGTTGAGTGGAGAAAACATTTCAGCCTCTCTAGAGCTTCTCCCAGAATGCGGAGTGCCAGAGGGCTTGGGGCAACTTGCCATGTGTCTCCTGGAATTGGGGGCATGAAGACTGACGCCTGGCCCCCCGGAGTCCTGGAAACAGGAGGCTAGCTGGAGCTGGGTGGCGGTCGCCCTGGAAGAGAAGGAAGCACAGATAGCAAGATGTATTTCTGCCCTTTGGGAGCATGAGTGAGGAGATTCCCGTGGGCAGGGTGACAGCCAGAGGGCTACCCAGTGGGGCAGGGGCTGCACAGGGAGAGACTGAGAGATCAGTGGGACCGCGTGGGCCGTGGTATAGTGTCGGAGGCCCCTGTGCTGGGAGTAGGGGCGGGCATACCGACGTCCCATCAATATGCCCTACAGAAGAGCTGGATGGAGAATGAAGGGAACTTCAGGCAAAAGCCGCAAACTGCACATGTTGAATATGATGGCCTCTGACCCTTTCCTCTCACTTTTCTTCATCTGCTCAGCCCAAGTGGATCCTGAAAAGGCTGCGGGTTGCGGGGAGGGCAAATCAAGAAGAATGAAAGAACAAACCATACTCCTCTTCCCACTGAATAAATAGATAAAAGTTTCTTCATGAAGGTTCTTAACCCCCATCCCAGACCTGAGCCACATAGGGGGGAAGAAACTTTTAATTGGATGTGAGACTCAAGTTTGGGTTAAATTGGAGCTTTCAGTATCCCAGAATAGGACTGTTCTGATATGTGAAAGGGATCTTTGTCTTAGGATCGATCACCAAAGAGCAAGAAAGGAGACCCAGGCAGAGCTTATGTGAAGACAGTGGTGGGAGAAAAAAAACAAATCGCATCTTACAGAGTTCAGCTTCCTCAGTAAACTGGTGACATGTGTTTGAGGAAGAGTAACATTCCAACTTGCAACAGGAAAGTTTTTCCATTTTACCTGTGCACTTATTTTTGAACTTTCAGACCCAAGATAGCACTCCTGCCCTGGAAGAATGCAGTCTAGTGGGAAACACAGAAAGGGAGAAAGTAATTATAAGACAGTGCCATGCTGGGAAAGTACAGACCACTCTGTGAGCATAGAGGAGGGCCAGCAGCTCAGTCTTGGGGTGAGGGAAGGTTTCAATGAAGTGACGTCTTGGCCACATTTTTATGGAGAACCAAGAGCTGACCAGATAAGAAGGGAGATGGAAGGAAGCATAAAGATGGACTAGTGAGGGGAAGGATGGGGAGGAGGCAAGGAGTGTTGGTGGATCAACTTTTAGATGTGTTGCTTATGTAAGTAGATATGGGCCTGGAGGTCAGGAGCCCTGTGTGCCAGAGATCATGATTCCGACCATCATCCGCATGCAGTATTGGAGCCCTGTGGTGGATTGGACCCATCAGAACAAGTGCAAATAGGGAAGAAAGCAGCTATGGATAAAAGTTGTTCAGACTGGGGTGCCTTTGAGAATGCCTGCACACAGGACCTTACACCTGAGTCATGTTCTAGGACACTGGGGAAGAAAAAGTCATAAAGAAGGTAGCCCAGCACAGGAAGCCCCCAAGGGATGGATATGTGAGAGCTGTAACCCGGCCCTCGGGGAGGAGCCCGACCTCTGGTGCACTGGGTTTCGCTAATGGAGCTGCACACTGTCTGGCCTTCAGTTGGCAGATCTAAGACTTAGACCCAACAGACTGAGTGGCCACCCATCTTCATGAGCCCACATGCAACTCCCTGCCCCTTCTTATCCCTTTTATAGAGATGCGAGGTGAACCCTACAAGAGGCATGGCAGAAAAGGATAAGAAAACGGGTTTGTTCTGGTGGCCAGGACACTGCTGATGGGGACTGTGCACTCGGAGACGTGCTTTCCCTGCAGCGGGTGGTGCGGTCTGACTCATTACACCAGACAGCTGGGGACACTGATGCCAGGGTTCTTGTTTGCGGAGTCGAAGAATGAATTTCGCAAACACCCAAGGTAGGAGAGCCAGGGAGAGGCTTTTATTGAGAGATAGAGTGAGAGGACAGAGCTCCTGGCTCGCGCCAGGAGGGGACAAGAGAGCCCGGGGTGGTGCGTTGTCTAGGGGATTTATAGGCAGTTGAGGATTTGGGGGAACCAGATAAAGGCTTAGGGGTGTGGACTTGTTAAGTGGTCCCTGAATATTTAGAATTAACACAAGCAACTTCCTGCTCTGATCATTTCTCCCTGAGATACCAGCGGCTTGGTCTGGGAGCGTATCAAACAAGGCCGCCCGCCCAGCCCCCAAGGTGGGCTAAGGTATTGTTTGCTAAAGAGTAAGTTAAGAATCTTTCTTCTTAACTCCCTGGGTGTTAAAATGCAATCTTATCTTTAAGGTGGAATCCTTCCTGCCTTTTACTGTGTTGTTTACAGCTGGGCCTGCATGCTAAATTAGTTGCCCAGTTTGCAAAATCACCTCATCAGGTCTGAAGGAGGAAAGACAGCACATAGGCCTGGGCCTTTTAGCATGCTAAAGTGAATCTTACGATTACAAATGATTAGCATAATAAAAACATGTGATCTGATCTTGCTGAAGAATGACTCTAGAACTTAATGTTTAACACAGAGTTTTGGTAGGGGGTTTCCTTGCATGTAGTTACATTGCTCTGACTGCAAATATCCTGCCTTTTTCCAGAGGCCCTCCCCCTACTCTGTCTAAGCCCATGGTCCCTGTCTCACCATGAGCACCCCGAAGGAGGCCCTGGGAGGAAAGAAGCACCAGCTCCAAACCTGTTGGCCCAAAAGGGCCTTGGCTATGAACTGTGTGCCAACCAGTTTCTTCCTGAGAGTTGAAGTACGGACAGTGCCCCTAAAGGCCAAGAGGGAGGGATCCACAGTGTTTGAGTGCTGGATGGAAGAAGAAATGGGACAGAGCAGTCGGGAAAATGGGAGAAACAATAGGAAAGTGTGTTCCCATAGAAGCTGAGAAAAGAGAGTTTAGAAAGTTGGTTAATAGAAGAACAAAACATGCCTGCTGGACTTAGTGAGGGTGGTCACTGAGCACCCTGCCAAAACGGTTCCAGTGCAGCGATGGATTCGGGAGCCAGACCGCAGCAAGCTCAGATGGAAGTGGGATGTGAGCAACCAGAGGCAGTGACTAGAGACTGCCCTTTACAGAAGGCTGACTATAAATAAAAGGCAGTATCATGAGAAACATGAAGTACGTATAGGGATATAATGGCATGAGAGAGTGTGTTTCTCTAGGTTGGGAGATCTTAGAGCATGTGCAAATGATGATGGGAAAGAGAGGCTGAAGAGGTGAACACATGGGGCATCGCTGATGGGGCATGAACTCAGGAAGCAGGAAGGGATGGATCTAGAAGAGCACCGGTGATGTCCAGGTAATTAGTCTTGGATAAGAACAGGAACAGTCTTTCACTAAGCTAAGGAAAGGAAAAGAGCAGAAAGCAAAGGAAATAGGGGTGGGTGTAGATAAGTGATAACTGGAGGGGCAGGAAGGTTGAAGTTTGTTTGCCTTCCTGGTGGATAATAAGGGTGGTGAATAACTTATCAACAAAAGCATTTTATAGCTTCAAAATATTTGCATAAATATTCCTTACAAAAAGCCAACTAGGTCTTCTGGTTAGTCCCCAGTCTGAGTCCATACCCCAGGCTCTCTATTACCTTAGCTGCCTGAGCTGTGCTCTCTCCTGTAGCTCCACACAACGAAAAGCCCTCAAACTCATCTTTCCCCAAACACTGGTTTATAAGTCTTATAAGTCTTTCTTACAGCTGCTGCTATTGAGAGGATTTGAACATCAGTTGGTTCTTTTCTACCTTATCTCTGAGCCTCCATCCAGTGGTAACCAGCACCAGCATGGCTGGCCAGCATTCATATTCTGGCCTGTAGCAAAAAGGGACATTGACCAAATCCAGATCTATTTTAGATGCATGGCGCTACCTCTTGGCTATAGGCAAGGAATGTACCCTGACTTAATGGGGGTTCAACTTGAGATGATTTGGGTTGAGGACACTTTGGCCAGTTATCCGCCTGTAATTCTTTCAGTCACTCAGTACCCAAAGGAACCGGGGCGGTGGCCATGCTCCATCCATCCCTCTGATTCCAGACTGCATTTGGCCCCACAGTCTTCCTTCCAGGCCTTCCCACTCTCCGCACCATTACAACACATCTCCTGGGATCCCTTGTTATTAGTTCATGTGTGAAAGAGGGGAGAAGGGCATGGGTACAGCTGTAGAAAGTGTGAAAGGCAGAAAATTGCATTGAATCAAGGAAGCAAACCTGCGACTCTCAAGTCAGGTGACATCTTTCTGCTTGTGCGCCGGTTGCTTTGAAGGCCACTCTGAAAGAGAAATTTTTTAAATACTTTGGGATTAATGGCATCATTTGACTAAAAAGATGGTTTCAAGACCAATATTTATTTGGGTATGTGCCCATATATTTGGGTTATATGTTCCAATGTGTTTGTTTAAAAGGTTTGTGTTTTGTGGTCACAGTTTACTCAGTCTTTCACGTAGTGTTGTGGCTGTTAAAATGCAGCTCTTCTAGGTGATATTGAACAATGTTTCTTAAAATATGGACCCCATTGCCAACCTTGTGGTAAGTCTCGTTAAACTTGCCAGTCCAGAAGAAGGCTGAAGCTTGCAACACTGTGAATCAACAGTGTGGTTAAAAGTCATTGGTTTAAAAAAAGTTCACACAGGTTAGCTTTAGCTCAGACATTCCAGAGGCAGATCTTTCTGCCCCCGGAGTGAAGAGGAAACTATAATGCTTACAGGGAAGCTCCAGAAAGCAAAATCCCTTTGTTTTGAAGGCAGATGTTTTCCTAAATGCTGTGCTTTATTGCAAACCAGATTCACCACGTACAGGACAAGTAATAAAATACATGCCTGGACATGATTTCTGCTCAGGGAAACTGTCCTGATCCCCATCCTTTCTTTCACTTTCCATGTATTTTGGTGGTCAACACAGCAGGTCTCTGTACTTGTTCCAGGTGCATGTTAAGTGCTCTGGACACGGAACTGAGCCTCCCCAGGCATGATGGAGGGGGTCCCTCTGGCATTCATGCTCTTGGCTGCTTCAGGAACCACTTCTCAGCACCTCCTCCAGACGAGGCCCAGCCTCTCTGGAGAACAGCCAGTGACTGTAATAGTCTGTAACTCCTGTGCTGACCACGGAGCCATATACAAGGTAGGTTGTGGCAAGGAGTGAACAAACCATATTTCTTCCAGAATGTTGAGATCCTAAGTTGCTCTTTTTAAAAGAAGCTGTCTCCCCAAAGAAGCCCTTTTGAATGCCATTGTGCTGCTGGAAATGTGTCTTTCTACCAGAGTTTGCAGGGACAACCCACATGGGCTTATTTTACATTCACTAAGCTTCCAATGGACACAATTCATCACAAGTATATGAAAGGCTCTTACTCTGATTCTCTATGCTCCCTGAAGGCCCTCCCAGCTCCAGGACAGAACCAGTGCCTCCCAGGCCCCAGCCGGATGGTGTCAACAGCTCTTTCCTCTCATGAAAACCATACATGACTATAGGTTTGGCAGGGTTTTTTTTAATATAAATTTTGGAAGAAAAGAGAAACATGCAGGGTAAAGACACAGTTATGTTGTCATAGTGATTATTTGGCCTTTGGCTAAATCTTGGTCTCATGGGAGGCAGAGAAGAGGAGCCATGGTAAAAATTAGCTCAGTTTTTCCTTTCTGTAAATACAAACTGAAAAAATGTGACCGAGCTGAGTTGGCGGTCTTTGCCTACCCCAGGTGGAGGCACTTATGGGCACCAGAGAAAGTTTGCTCAGGGACATTTCAACTTGGGTTTCCTGTGAATAAAATTGGAAGGAAAGTGAATGGATAAGACCTGGATGAAACCGGACTTTCTTCATTTACATAGTCCACTAGAAGCCAGTGCCCTTCGTGGAAAACGTGGAGGTTTTGTTTAGAAGATGTGTCTGGGGGATTGGAAGAAACCTCACACCAGAAAGCTCTTTGATCCCTGGACTGAAATAAGGTTTTCCCAGCTCTTACTCTTGGGGTGGGCATTAAGACTGGCCTGATGTTTCAGAGAAGGTTCTTGGACAGCAAGGTTTTCGTCTCCAAAATTACGGTGCTAATAATCCAAAGTGCGCAGCCATGGCAGCTCAGGCAGCCCTACCTTGTCAGCACAGAGTCAGCAGAACACTGCTTGTATTTATCACTCCATTAACCAAGGCCCTCCATTAAGGTGTTATATTCTGTGGCTATTTCCTCTACAGCATATAGACTGGGTGATGTACAACCTTTCCTACTCATGATATATGGTCCAAAATATGATTAAAAGCTCATTAAGTTGTTTGGACACAAAGATCAGTTACATTTATACCTAACAGATGTAATATCCTTATTTTTCTCCATCTAAGTTAATCGCACACATACGTGGAGCACCTTCAAGGAGCCAGTGTTTCAGGATGGCATACAGAAGCCTTGGATGTGGTCTTTGCTCTCAGCAAACTTCAAGAAGAAGACACAGAACTGTGTGAAACACTAACGAACAGCTCAAGGCTGAGTGTGATCAAGTGCTGAGGGTGGTTAAACAGACCTGGAGATATTGAGAGAACAAAGAGCACATGAGAGACCAGGCCTCCTATTTTTACAGGGATATTGAATCTCTGGCAGGAAGAGTTTGGAAATTACAGGAGGAATTTCAGCTCGTCAACAAAAAGAACTCACATGTGGGAAAGCTAATCTAGTAAGGTTGCCGGGGGCGGACACACGGAGGCCAAATAATCATCTGCTAGGGGCGCTGCAAAAGAACTTTCTGCATTGACCACTAAGACGGTCTTGACTTACGAAATAGTGACTGGCGCATCAGTGCAATCTGGCTCTCCCAGAGGAGCAGGAGCTGTACGGGCCTCAGAGTGAATGGCCTCTAGATGGGCAGACCCTCCCCTCCTGGGTGTTCCCATACCACCCACCACCCACTATCTGTTTGCTGGGAAAGCCCAGCCTATAGCCAAGCAGCCTTTGGCAACAGAGGCCAGGGACACAGACCTAAGGATCCAAGAGGGATGCAGTCACCGTACACTTCAGGCTTGTGTAATTCACCAATTTAATTCTACATTTTAAAAAGCTGGATAATGATTTGCAGTGTGAAAAGTACTGATATCTATAACTTAAAAATGTATTTTTAAAAACAGATGGATTTATGGGTGGATAAGGGTTAAATAGATATGTGATAAAACATATCGTAAAATGCTAATTTTGGAGTCTTAGGGGGTAGGTATGTGGGTGTTCATGATACAATTTTAAGCTTTAATATATGTTTGAAATTTTTTTCATAAAATGAGAAAAATCCGTGTAACTCTGTTGAAGAGAACAAATGGCTTTCAGCTTTCACAGGCTTGAAATACAGAATATGATGTAGGTTTATTGAGTTCTCATTGCTCACTAAGCATTTTATATGTACTATCTCATTTATTCTTACAACCACCTATGAGGTACCATCAAACTCACGGCTGTGGGACAGAGAACATGAGGTGTGTGCCTGGAGTCACAGAGTTGGCCCATGTCAGGTTCAGGGTTTGAACAACTCCAGAACCCAGAGCCATGACTATGCACCACACTTGGGACCCAGATGTGAATGCCTGGCATGCTCCTTGTGGGGTGGAAAGCATCTGATGTCTGGGGGAAGATGGGAGGCATGCCGCATGCCAGCCCTTTCCTCTCCTGCAATGGGCTTCACATCATGTGGTTCTTCAATTGTTCATTGGTTGTTCATAGACACCCAGACAGCCGCCTGGGAGTTTTATTCTGGTTTTCATCTTTTTTCTAGTTTTAAAGAAGTTTATTTAAACAACAAGGTAATTTCCCTTCAAGGGAAAACTATCTAGGATTCATTCCTTTTAGAGTAATTTATCCGGAGTTAAAAACAGATTGTCCTACATGTAATGGCTAAATACAAAAATGCTATAAAACTGTCCTTGGTTTTACAGTGAGAAATAAAAAACACTAACATTCTACAGTTGAACGAGGTAAGCAAGGGTTTTATGTCTTCACATTATGAGCAAAAGAACTTAGAGGAATATAAGGATAAGAGCTGAATGGAAATGCTACTGGTAGAGAAAGAGGGCATTTTTACAGAACATTATTTTCCCCATCTCATCTCCACTTGATGGTCAAAACATACCATTATCCATCTAATATTTTTAAAATCCAACATGTTTGTACACATGTAATAGTTGCTTTGTGCACAGCAAAGGAATGAGGAAGTAGAAGATGAAAGAATAGAGAAAACTACTGTAGTAGTCAGGATGTGGTGGAACCGAACTGTGGTTTTCCAGCTGTGGGTATACTCTAGGTTTATAGTAACAGTTCTGGAGTAAAGTAGTAGGTTCCTTTTTTAGAAGACCCTGCTGAAGCATACCACTTGTATCTTCAGCCTCCATGTCCACCTGTGCAGGTGTGCTGGTCTTACTGATGAGCTGCCCTGGAGCCAGGAGGGCCTTCAGGGAGCATAGAGAATCAGGGTAAGAGCCTCCAATATACTTGTGATGACTGGTGTTCATTGAGAGCTTAGGGAATGTAAAATATACTGATGTGGCACAAAAGACCCTGAATAGCCAAAGCAATCTTGAGAAGGAAGAACAAAGCTAGGGGATTACACTCCCCAACTTCAAGCTCTACTACAAAGCCACAGTAATCAAAACAATTTGGTACTGGCACAAGAACAGACCCATAGATCAATGGAACAGAATAGATAGTCCAGATATAAACCCAAGCATATATGGTCAATTAATATATAATAAAGGAGCCATGGATATACAACGGGAAAAAGACAGCCTCTTCAACAAATGGTGTTGGAAAAACTGGCAGAACATGTAAGAGAATGAAACTGGATTATTTTCTAACTCCATACACAAAAGTAAACTCAAAATGCATCAATGACCTGAATGTAAGACATGAAACCATAAAACTCACAGAAGAAAACAGGCAAAAATCTCTTCAATATAAACACAAGCAACTTTTTCCTAAACACATCTCAGGTGAGGGAAACAAAATCAAAAATGAACAAATGGGACTACATCAAACTAAAAAGCTTTTGTACAGCAAAGGATACCGTCAGCAGAACAAAAAGGCATCCTACAGTATGGGAGAATATATTCATAAACAACTTATCCAACAAGGGGATAACCCAAAATATATAAAGAAATCACACACCTCAAAACCCAAAAAACAAGTAAACTGATGAAAAAATGGGCAGGGGATCTGAACAGATACTTCTCCAAAGAAGAAATTTGAATGGCCAACAGGCACTTGAAAAGATGCTCCACATCGCTAATCATCAGGGAAATACAAATTAAAACCACAATGAGATATCACCTTACACTAGTTAGGACGGCCAACATCCGAAAGACAAGGAACAACAAATGCTGGTGAGGATGCGGAGAAACCCTCCTACACTGTTGCTGGGACTGTAAATTAGTGCAGCACTGTGGAAAGCTATATGGAGGTTCCTCAAAAAACTAAGAATAGAAATACCATTTGACCCAGTAATTCCACTCCTAGGAATTTACCCGAAGAAAACAAGTTCCGTGATTCAAAAAGACATGTGCACCCCTATGTTTATCGCACCAGTATTTACAATAACCAAGATATGGAAGCAACCTAAGTGTCCATCAATAGATGAATGAGGAAGATGTGGTACATATACACAATATTATTCAGCCATAAAAAGAAAACAAATCCTACCATTTGCAACAACATGGATGGAGCTAAGAGGGTATTATGCTCAATGAAATAAGCCAGGTAGAGAAAGACAAGTACCAAATGATTTCACTCATTTGTGGAGTATAACAACAAAGCAGAACTGAAGGAACAAAACAGCAGCAGACTCACAGACTCCAAGAAGGGACTAGCGGTTACCAAAAGGAAGGGGTTATGGAGGGAGGGTGGGTGGGGAGGGAGGGAGCAAGGATTAAGGGGCATTATAATTAGCACACATAATTTGGGGTGTCACGGGGAGGGCAGTACAGCATGGAGAAGACAAGTGATGACTCTATAGCATCTTACTATGCTGATAGACAGTGACTGCAATTGGTGGGGGCAGGGGGTGAGGACTTGATAATATGGGTGAATGTTGAAACCACAATGTTGCTCATATGAAACCTTCATAAGATTATATATCAATGATAGTTTAATTTATAAAATTAAGTAACACACACAAAAAAACCTATGAGGGTTTTTCCTTCAAAAATTGGGGTAAAAAGGCACATTTCCAGCAGAACAATGACATTCAAAAGGGCTTCTTTGGGGAGACAGCTTCTTTGAAAAAGAGCAACTTAGGATGTCAGCGTTCTTGCAGAAATGTTTTGTTCACTCCTTGCCACGACCCACTTGATCAGCACTGAGTGAGCTCCACCTCCTTTTACTTCCTGTTGTCCCCATGGAGTTGCTCCCATCATTTGCTGAATATATGAAATACGACAGCACCCCCAAGTCAAGTCCTTCAGGTAGGTTTCAGCTGCCTAGGTTTTCAACCCCCATTTGTAAAAAGAAAGAAAAATCATTCAAAATCAAATATTCCGACGCCTTTTTCACTGCAAAGGCTCTGATTATCTTTGTTTTTTTTTTACTTAAGTATAATTGACATAATATTATAATAGTTTCAGGTGTACAGCATAGTAATACAACGTTTATATGTATTAGTGCTCATGCTCAGTGTAGTGACCATCTGTCACCATGCCAGGTTACACAATATTACTGACTATATTCCCCCTGCTGTACTTTTCATCCCATGACTTATTTATTTTATAACTGAAAGTTTATACCTCTTAAAGCCCTTCATCTATTTTGCCAACCCCCCATGCCCCACCCCACCCTCTAAAACTGGCAATAACCAGTTCTCTGTATTTATGAATCTGTTTCTGGGTTGTTTATTTGTATGTTTATTTGCTTTCTTTTAGATTCCACATTTAACTGAAATCATATGGTATTTGTCTTTCTCTGCCTGGCTTATTTCACTGAGCATAATACCCTCTAGGTCCATCCATGTCGTCACAAATGGCAGGATTTCATTCTGTTTTATGGCTGAGTAACATTCCATTAAATACACCACATCTTTTTTATCCATTCATCTATTGATGGACACTTATGTTACTTCCATATTGTGGCTCTTTTAAATAATGCTGCTATGAACATAGGGGTGCATATATCTTTTCAAATTAGTATTTTTGTTTTCTTTAGCTGAATACCTAGAAATAGAGTTACTGGATCATATGGTATTTCTATTTTTAGTTTGAGAAACGTTACTGCTTTCCATAGTGGCTGCACCAATTTGCAATCCCTCCAGCAGTGTACTAGGGTTCCTTTTTCTCTATACCCTTCCTGACACTATCATTTCTTGTCTTGTTGATACTAGCCATCCTGACTGGTGTGAGGTGCTATGTCATTGTGGTTTTGATTTGCATTTCCCTGATGATTAGCGATGGTGAGCATCTTTTCAGTCTGCTGGCCATCTGCATGATTCTTTGGGAAAATGTCTATTCAGGTCCTCTGCCCACTTTTCAATCAGATTATTTGTTTTGTTGGTGTTGAGTTGTATGAATTCTTTATATATTTCGGATACCAACCCCTTCTCAGATATATCATTTGCAAATATCTTCTCCCATTAGTAGGTTACCTTTTTGTGTTGTTGGTGTCCTTTGCTAGTCAGAAGCTTTTTAGTTTGTTGTGGTCCCACTTGTTTATTTTTGCTTTTGTTTCCCTTGCTGGGGAGACATATCCAAAAAAATTCTAATGTTGATGTTTAAGAGTGTTTGGCTATCTTTTCTCTAGGACTTCTATGGTTTCATGTCTTACATTTAGATCTTTGATCCATTTTGAGTTTATTTTTGTGTATGATGTAAAAAAGTGGTCACTTTCATTCTTTTGCATATAGCTGTCCAGTTTTCCCAGCACCATTTATTGAAGAATATCCTCTCCCCATTGTAAATTCTTGCCTTTTTTGTTGTAGATTAATGACATGATAATATATATAGAGAGAGAAAATCCTGAAGACTCCACCAAAATACTATTAGAACCAATAAATGAATTCAGTAAAGTTGCAGGATACAAAACCAATATATGGAAATCTGTTGTATTTGTATATAACAAAAGTTAACTTGCAGAAAAAGAAATTAAGAAAACAATCCCATTTACAATTGCACCAAAAAATAAATAAAATTCCTGTGAGTAAATATAACCAAGGAAAGGAAAGACCTGTACTCTGAAATCTACAAGCTACTGATAGAAGAAATTCAGGACAACACAAATAAATGGAAAGCTATACTATGCTCATAGATTTGAAGAATTAATATTGCTAAAATGTCTGTCTTACCCAGAGCAATCTAACCAAAGATTCAGTGCAATGCCTGTCAAAAAAGCAATGGCATTTTTTAAACAGAACTAGAACAAATAATCCTAAAATTTGTATGGAACCACAAAAGACCCCAAAAAGCCAAAGCAATCTTGAGAAAGAACAAAGTTGGAGGTATCACACACCCTGATTTCAAAGTATACTACAAAGCTATACTAATGAAAGCAGTGTTATACTGTCAGAAAATTAGACCCATAGATTAATGGAACAGAACAGAGAGCCTAGAGATAAACCTATGCAAACGCCCTGGGTCTCTTTTGATTGATGTGCATAGCCTTTCACAGTTTCCTGAAGGAACTTGGCCATCAGACCTGGGTGTCATTGCTCAGACGGGTCTGCAAATGCCAGAACAACCGAGGTGGAGGCAACCTGTGGGTGCCGATTATCAAGGCCACCAAGGCATGATTGCTTGTGTTATACAACTCTGTGATGACCATTGGCCAACCCATGTGAGGCTATCTGGTCCTCCGATTCAGCTTCTTTGGGGTTTCTATTGTTTAGTTCCTCTCCCCTCCATTTTTAAAAAGAAAGTAGGGGGACATCCGGGAAGATAGCGGCGTGAGCAGGGCGGCAGAAATCTCCTCCCAACACAATATTTATCTACGAAAACACAGCAAATACATCTATTCCTAAAAGAGAGACGAGAATACACAGGAAAGCGCACAGCGTGCAGCTACACCCGAGAGGACTCGGCAGCCAAAGAGGCGGGTAAGATATGGAGCTGCGACCCGGCGGGACCCGAGCACTCCCCCACCGCAGCGCACCGGCGGGAGGAGAGGATTCAGAGCCGGGAGGAAGTGGAAGTGCACCCCGAGAAGTAGCCAGCCCCGGTGATCTGCGCGGGGAGTGCTGACCCACATCGCGCAGTGCAGTGGAGATTGAGAGACAGAGGGGCAGGATCTGAGCAGGGAACGCGCCAGGGTGCTTGCAGCCGGCTCCCGGGAAGGGAAAAAAAAAAGCGCGCGCTTTCTTCAGCGGTCTTAAAGAGACAGGAGCCCAGCGGAGGAGCCGGATCGCCCCAGCACACGCAGCCCAGCAGGCTGGGAGTCCTGGGGAGTTTCAGACGCCTTAGCTGGCGACTGGGGAAGTGTAGCCATACTTACACTTCTCACTGAGATCAACAGCCTCCTATTCGTTCCCACCCCTGCCAGAGGGATAAAGGCCCCTGCGGAGCAGCACGGCCATGGCTGCGGAATAGTGGGGCAACAGCGCCACCTACAGCATTCCCACAGAATCTACTCCTGTGGGCGTTTTTTTTGTTTTCTTTTTGTTTTTTCTTTCCTTTCTTTTTTCTCCTTTTTTCTTTCTTTCTTTCTTTTTTCTTTTTTTCTTCTCTTTTTAAAGTCTTAAAGAGCCCAGCTGACATACGTGGCAACTACCAGTGACCAATTCTATAGCCATGAAAACACAGAGGAATATGGTTCAGACCAAAATCAACCAGACAACCCCAGAGAGGGAGCCTGAAAGGATGGAAATGCACAGTCTTCCTGAAAAAGAATTCAGAATAAAAGTCATAACCATGCTGATGGAGCTACAGAGAAATGTGCAAGAGCTCAGTGAGGAAGTGAGGGAAGTGAGGAAAGACAATGCAGAAATAAGACAAGCGATTAACGGGCTTAACAGCAGACTGGATGAGATGCAAGAGACTGTTAATGGAATAGAAATCAGAGAACAGGAATACAGAGAAGATGAGGCAGAGAGAGATAAAAGGATTTCTAGGAATGAAAGAATATTAAGAGAACTGTGTGACCAATCCAAACGGAACAATATTCGCATTAAAGGAGTACCAGAGGAAGAAGAGAGAGAAAAAGGGATAGAAAGTGTCTTTGAAGAAATAATTGCTGAAAACGTTCCCTCGCTGGGGAAGGAAATAGTCTCGCAGTCCACTGAAGCCCACAGATCTCCCAACACAAGGGACCCAAGGAAGACAACACCAAGACATATAATAATTAAGATGGCAAACATCAAAGATAAAGACAGGGTATTAAAGGCAGCTAGAGAGAGAAAAAAGATCACCTACAAAGGAAAACCCATCAGACTATCATCAGACTTCTCAACAGAAACCTTACAGGCCAGAAGAGAATGGCATGATATATTTAACGTTATGAAACAGAAGGGCCTCGAACCAAGAATATTGTATCCAGCACGATTATCATTTAAATATGATGGAGGGATTAAACAATTTCCAGACAAACAAAAGTTGAGAGAGTTTGCCTCTCATAAACCACCACTACAGGATATCTTAAATGGACTGCTCTAGAGGGAAGCACCCTAAGGCTAAAAAGATGTCACCAGAGAAAATAAAATCATAGCAAAGAAAGCAGACCATCCAAATACTAACTAAAGGCAAAGAATAAAACACCTAGTATATAAAGAATGGAGGAGGAGGAATAAGAAGGGAGAGAAATAAAGAAACATCAGACAGTGTTTACAATTACTTAACAAGAAAGTTAAGTTAGATTGTTAGATAGTAAAGAAGCAACCCTTGAACCTTTGGTAACCACGAATCTAAAGCCAGCAATGGCAATAAGTACATATCTATCAATAATCACCCTAAATGTAAATGGACTGAATGCACCAATCAAAAGACACAGAGTAACAGAATGGATAAAAAAGCAAGACCCATCTATATGCTACTTACAAGAGACTCACCTCAAACCCAAAAATATACACAGACTAAAAGTGAAGGGATGGAAAAAGATATTTCATGCAAACAACAAAGAGAAAAAAGCAGGTGTTGCAGTACTTGTATCAGACAAAATAGACTTCAAAACGAAGAAAGTAGCAAGAGATAAAGAAGGATATTACATAATGATAAAGGGGTCAGTCTAACAAGAAGATATAACCATTATAAATATATATGCACCCAACACAGGAGCCCCAGCATATGTGAAACAAATACTAACAGAATTAAAGGAGGAAATAGACAGCAATGCATTCATTTTAGGAGACTTCAACACACCACTCACTCCAAAGGAAAGATCAACCAGACAGAAAATAAGTAAAGACACAGAGGCACTGAAAAACACACTAGAACAGATGGACCTAACAGACATCTACAGAACTCTACACCCAAAAGCAACAGGATACACATTCTTCTCAAGTGCACACGGAACATTTTCCAGAATAGACCACATACTAGGCCACAAAAAGAACCTCAGTAATTTCAAAAATACTGAAATCCTACCAACTCCTCAGATCACCAAGGTATAAAACTAGAAATAAATTTTAGAAAGAAATCAAAAAGGCTCACAAATACATGGAGACTTAACAACACTCTTCTAATTAATCAATGGGTTAACGACCAAATCAAAACAGAAATCAAAGAATATATGGAGACTAATGACAACAACAACACAAAGCCACAATTTCTGTGGGACGCAGCAAAGGCAGTTCTAAGAGGAAAGTATATTGCAATCCAGGCCTATTTAAAGAAGGAAGAACATTCCCAAATGAATAGTCTAAAGACACAATTACTGAAATTGGAAAAAGAAGAACAAATGAGGCCCAAAGTCCCCAGAAGGAGGGACATAATAAAGATTAGAGAAGAAATAAATAAAATTGAGAAGAATAAAACAATAGAAAAAATCAATAAAACCAAGAGCTGGTTCTTTGAAAAAATAAACAAAATAGATAAACCCCTAGCCAGACTCATTAAGAGAAAAAGAGAATCTACACACATAAACACAATCAGAAATGAGAAAGGAAAAATCACGACGGACCCCACAGAAATACAAAGAATCATAAGAGAATATTATGAGAATCTATATGCTAACAAGCTGAAAAACATAGAAGAAATGGACAACTTCTTAGAAAAATACAACCTTCCAAGACTGACCAAGCAAGAAACAGAAAAACTAAACAGACCAATCACCAGCAATGAAATTGAATCAGTAATCAAAAAACTACCCAAGAACAAAACCCCCAGACCAGATGGATTGACCTCTGAATTCTACCAGACATATAAAGAAGAAATAACACCCATTCTCCTTAAAGTTTTCCAAAAAATAGAAGAGGAGGGAATACTTCCAAACTCATTCTATGAAGCCAGCATCACTCTAATACCAAAACCGGGCAAAGACCTCACCAAAAAAGGAAACTACAGACCAATATCCCTGATGAACGTAGATGCAAAAATACTCAACAAAATATTAGCAAACCGAATTCAAAAATACATCAAGAGGATCATACACCATGATCAAGTGGGATTCATCCCAGGGATGCAAGGATGGTACAACATTCGAAAATCCATCAACATCATCCACCACATCAACAAAAAGAAGAACAAAAACCACATGATCATTTCCATAGATGCTGAAAAAGCATTTGACAAAATTCAGCATCCATTCCTGATTAAAACTCTCAACAAAATGGGTATAGACGGCAAGTACCTCAACATCATAAAGGCTATATATGACAAACCCACAGCTAACATCATACTTAACGGCGAGACGCTGAAAGCTTTTCATCTAAGATCGGGAACAAGACAGGGATGCCCACTCTCTCCACTGTTATTCAACAGAGTACTGGAGGTCCTAGCCACAGCAATCAGACAAAACAAAGACATACAAGGCATCCAGATTGGTAAAGAAGAAGTCAAATTGTCACTATTTGCAGATGACATGATACTGTACATAAAAAACCCTAAAGACTCCATTCCAAAACTACTAGAACTAATATCTGAATTCAGCAAAGTTGCAGGATACAAAATTAACACACAGAAATCTGTTGCTTTCCTATACACTAATGATGAACTAACAGAAAGAGAAATCAGAAAAACAATTCCATTCACAATTGCATCAAAAAGAATAAAATACCTAGGAATAAACCTAACGAAGGAAGTGAAAGACCTGTACTCTGAAAACTACAAGACACTCCTAAGAGAAATTAAAGAGGACACTAACAAATGGAAATGCATCCCATGCTCTTGGCTAGGAAGAATAAATATTGTCAAAATGGCTATACTACCTAAAGCAATCTACAGATTCAATGCAATCCCTATCAAACTACCAACAACTTTCTTCAATGAACTGGAACAAATAATTCTAATATTCATATGGAACCACAAAAGACCCCGAATAGCCAAAGCAATCCTGAGAAGGAGAAATAAAACAGGGGGAATTACGCTCCCTGACTTCAAGCTCTACTACAAAGCCACAGTAATCAAGACAATTTGGTATTGGCACAAAAACAGACCCACAGACCAGTGGAACAGAATAGAACATCCAAACATTAACCCAAACATATACAGTCAATTAATATTTGATAAAAGTGCCTTGGATATACAATGGGGAGATGACAGCCTCTTCAGCAGCTGGTGTTGGAAAAACTGGACAGCTACATGTAAGAGAATGAAACTGGACTACTGTCTAGCCCCATACACAAAGGTAAACTCAAGGTGGATCAAAGACATGAATGTAAGTCATGAAACCATAAAACTCTTAGAAAAAAACATAGGCAGAAATCTCTTGGACATAAACATGAGCAACTTCTTCATGAACATATCTCCCCGGGCAAGGGAAACAAAAGCATAAATGAACAAGTGGGACTATATCAAGCTGAAAAGCTTCTGTACAGCAAAGGACACCATCAGTAGAACAAAAAGACATCCTACCGTATGGGAGAATATATTCATAAAAAACGTATCTGATAAAGGATTGACATCCAAAATATATAAAGAACTCATGCACCTTAACAAACAGAAAGCAAATAATCCAATAAGAAATGGGCAGAGGACATGAATAGACACTTCTCCAAAGAAGAAATTCAGATGGCCAACAGGCACATGAAAACATGCTCCACATCGCTAATCATCAGAGAAATGCAGATTAAAACCACAATGAGATATCACCTCAAACCAGTGAGAATGGCCAACATCCAAAACACAAACAACAACAAATGTTGGCGAGGATGTGGAGAAAAGGGAACCCTCCTACACTGCTGGTGGGACTGCAAATTAGTTCAACCATTGTGGAAAGCAGTATGGAGGTTCCTCAAAAAACTCAAAATAGAAATACCATTTGACCCAGGAATTCCACTCCTAGGAATTTACCCTAAGAATGCAGCAGCCCAATTTGAAAAGGACAGATGCACCCCTATGTTTATTGCAGCACTATTTACAATAGCCAAGAAATGGAAGCAACCTAAGTGTCCATCAGTAGATGAATGGATAAAGAAGATGTGGTACATATACACAATGGAATATTATTCAGCCATAAGAAGAAAACAAATCCTACCATTTGCAACAACATGGATGGAGCTAGAGGGTATTATGCTCAGTGAAATAAGCCAAGCCGAAAAAGACAAGTATCAAATGATTTCACTCATATGTGGAGTACAAGAACAAAGAAAAAATACTGAAGGAACAAAACAACAGCAGACTCACAGAACCCAAGAATGGACTAATAGTTACCAAAGGGAAAGGGACTAGGAAGGATGGGTGGGAAGGGAGGGATAAGAGGGAAAAAGGGGCATTACGATTAGCAGACATAATGTTGGGGGGGCACGGGGAGGGCTGTACAACTCAGAGAAGGCAAGTAGTGATACTATAGCATCTCTCTACGCTGATGGACAGTGACTGTAATGGGGTTGGTGGGGGGGAATCGATGAAGGGGTAGTTTAATAACCATAATACTGCACATGTAATTGTAGATTAATGATAATAAAATAAATTATGTTAAAAAAAAAAGAAAGTAAGGAGGTTGCTTCCCAAAACTAGAGAAAAGGAATTAAAGCCCAACTGGAAATTTTCCCCACCCGTAACTCACCAGCTCCCTGTGCCCATCATGGCCCCAGAATAGACAGCAGGAGAAAAGTGATTTTAAAAACCAGAACAAGAGAGTAGGGAAGGAATTTCTTAAATCTGGGCCTCTGGGTCTTCTTCGAGTTGGCCCTCCGGTAACAGAGGTCAGACTGTCAGAGGAGATATTTGTTTGTTTTCAGTGTCCTGCAGGGACTTTGAGTCCCAGGGGTTCTAGCCCGGATCACTGTTCTAATTTTGTTGGGGATGGGTTTAGTGTTTAGGCTTTACTAAACCACCCAATTCCAGGACAGTGTGGGTGAGGAGGTGGTGCTCCAGGGGCTGAATGCCAGCCACCCTCGTGCTAGACTGCGAATCTGTCAGTTGCTTTTACCACTTTCCATGGAAGGCCCAGAGAAGGGGCCTTCAGAGCTAAAGTAAAGTGGGTCAGTTGGTAAAGGTTTTAGAAACATTGGAAGGATTCTTAAAGATCATCACAGCTAACCCTTTCTTCTCTGTTTTTAAATTACAGTAGAATATACATTAACATAAAAGTTATTTTAATCATTTTTAACTGTGCAATTCAGCCACACTGAGCACATTCACAATGTTGTGTAAACATCACTATTACCCATTTCTAGAACTTGTTCATCATCCAAAAATTAGACTCTGTACCCATTAAACAACACAACCCTCTCTTTTTAGCAATGAAGAAATCAACCAAAACGGGGAGGGGCAGGCCTCTCGATGTCCTGTCGCCATGACAAGGATCTACCATGTTGAAATCAAGGGCTCCATCCCTTACATCAGTTGATTTCTTGTAATTGGATTTTTGAAATATATAGTCACCAAAAACTTAACTGCTTATTCTGGGGGCCACACTTTGGGAAGGATGTTAACAAACAAGAGTGTGTCCAGAAACAGCAGACAGGATGGCAAGGGACGGGGGAACTGTGTCACTTACAGATGGAAGGAATTGGTGATGAGGGATTCAGGACAGTAATGGGTAGGGTCTTCACCTCAGCTGGCTTCAAAGGGCAAGAACAGGACAGAGGAATGCACGGCGCAGCAACATCGGTTCTGGAAACATCAAGAACCCTTGAAAACTCAGCGAAAGCAGCAGGCAGTGAGCTCCTGACCCCTGAGGGTGTGGAGCAGGACCTGGGATGGAGGGTTTATGCAGCTGAGGAAGTGTCCTTTCTCACTCTGAGTTGCCTCTGGAAGGGGAGGTGATGCCTGAGGCCGGGGACCCACCTACCCAGCCTAGCACAGCTCCCAGCCTCCTGGGCTGGAATCCTGAAACAAAGGGCTTTTGAAGCGTTTGCTGAGAAGGTGCTCACAGGTCAGCTGATGATGCACTGGGGCAGTGCGGAGAGCAGACGCGCTGTGCACTCTCCAGACCGCAGGTCCCCGCCTCTCTTGAACTCAGGGTACTCGGTTGTGCCCCACAGTTTCTAAAAAATTACATAAAATTCAACAGAACATACTAACGTGCAACACAGGGTAAGGGTAAACAGGTGTTTTTCCAATAAATATTTTTGGCTATATTGTGAAGGTGTGTGTGAACCTGTGTGTACACAAGGTCAGTGTAAAACTTATGTTTTACTGTGGGTTTAATTTTTTTTTTAACCTGAAGGTTTAAAAGTCACAATTTAAAGCATAGGACAGAAATGTCTGGAGTCTTAGAAATGTGTCACAAATTGTTAGGTCACATGGCAGAACAGAGCGACAACAGCTCCCACCAGCCTGGGCAGCTCTGACCGCTTGCTTTCTTGGTCCAGCACACAGTGAAGCTCACGTCTGTGGCCGGCACCTGGGCCCATGGGGTAACCAACTGCACTCACCTGGTTGGTAGCAGCCAGAACACTCTGCACACCTGAGGAGCAGGCAGACAGCCTATCTGACTTTTTATTAGTTTTCTCTTCACTCTGAGGGACAGTGGTGAAAACAAATTTGATCCTCAGAGAGTAAACAGAAGCAAACCTGGAGACAGAAAACTAAGAATATGTGTAACCTCTCCCCCCACCCCTGCTCCTCGCACAGAGCACAGATGCCCATGCCTGTGTGCAATATTTCACTCCGTCATTCCTTAAATCAGGGCCTTTGGTCTCCGTCGGACAGGACTGTTCACACAGATGCTGGCCAGACCCCCCAGGCCTGGAATAAAAGGAAGCCGCTGAGAAGTGCTCTAGAGGATTTTGAATGACTAGGCAAGTCATGGAGTGCAGCTTTTAGGACCACACCGTGCAAGAGGGTGTCTATAGTAAGACCAAGAGACCGTTATATATATGATACAATGTTTTCAACACTAAAGGATGCCGCTGCCAGTTCTATGGTGAATCATTTAAAAATGCAGAGTATGTTTAATGGATCTATTTTTGTCTGTCAATCACCCCCATCCTATTCTGACATCAGCATCCACCTTCCTCCACTTCTTATCAATAATTGTTCCTGTCATGCTACCCGTTCCTTTTGGTTCTAGCGGAACTGCCAATCACAGTGTCTTGCCCCCTTACCCCTGGCTTCAATGATTGGTCCATGGAGAAGGCAACGGACTCATGCTGAGCCAATTAAGGTCTTCCGCTGCGACTTAAAATATTAAAGCACAGTTTTTCCTATGGGGTTACTGAGCTTGGAAGCTGTGCGTTAGAGCTGTCTTTGGCCCCATTTTCCTCTAGCCATGTGGAGGAAGACTGCTAGCAGAGTGAGAAGAGAAGTGTGTTGGCAGCCATGCTACTTTGGCCAGTTCTACTTTGTCCCACTCCCCACCCAGTTATGTGAATGGATGTGTAGGGGGGGGTGTGTGGTGGTGGTAGCGGAGTTGGTTTGTGTTTTGCTTGAGCTAATACAAGTTGGTTTTGGTAATTTACACCAGAGAGGGCTGCTTCGGCATGCATATGATGAACTGTGTACAGGATTTAGAGAGAAGACCTGTGTTCAAAACCTGGAGCTGTTTCTTATTAACTGTGTTCAAGATATGGTTCTTGTCCAAACCACAATTTCTTCATATGTACATGGGATTTGTGAGGTTTAAATACACTAATTGTGTGAAAATGCTTTGTATAATAATAAAATAGTGTCTGAATGTTAAAGAAAATCAGCAATCCAAGCACATCCCCCCCATAAAAGGCGGTGGGGGGAATCTCCTAGGGGCGCCCCCCCAAGTCGATCCACTCTGTCGGAGGGAACCATGCTGCCTTTCTCATCGTAGATTGTCAGGAAACCCAGATTTGAATCCCTGCTAATATCAATGCTAATTATTAATGACATGACTTTGGGCAAATTACCTAATTTCCCTGGGCAGCAGTTTTATCATTAGTAAAATGGGGTTAATTAAAAAAACAAACTTGCTTTGGAGCATCATTGCAAAGTATTCCAGGTAAACACAGCTTTCTAATGAAGATCCTTCAAGTGTGGTAATCTAAGGAACAGTTGTTTATTTCTCTGTCATAAAACCATCCAGGACAGGTGATCTGGGTTGGTGGGTGGCTTAGGCACCAAGCCTGATAGCAACTCATGGACTTTAAGACCATTTCGTTTTTCACCAACTCAGCCAACAAGAAAGGGGAAAAGAGCACAGAGAAGGCCATCTCCCTACAGGCTCCAGCTTGAATGTGGCATGCTCTTGCTTACCTTCCAAGAGTAAGGGTATAGCTGTGTGACCTCACCTGAGTCAAGGGAGGCTGCAAAATGTATTCCCAAGCTGGTCAGCCATGTTCCAGCTGCAACTCTTGCCAGGAAAGGGGGGAAGAAGAGATTTTGGTGGAGAGCCCTGCACAAGTAGATGAGATAATGCATACTGTGCATAGAATATTCTAGTGCAAGGTAGTACTCAAATATTAGCTGTTTTAGTATTACTAATTGTCACATGCAATAGGAATTAGGAAAGAAAGCATTTCCTCAAACTGGGCCACAAAATGACTCTTTCAAGGAAAAAAAAAATGTACTGATCTCATGATGATATTCTGCCAGTTTCCTTTGGCAGCTTTGAACACAACTATCGTCCCCTTTTCTCTAAGGGCCTCCATTCCTCTGCCACAAAAAGGTTCTTAAATACTCCCTAGTGACAATCTTGAAGATAAGTCATAGAGAAAGTTCAGCTTCATCTACTGGAATGCCCCATTTACCATGGGATGAGCTCAGACTGGAAGACAATTAAAATATGATAAATACGTATTAGACTTGCTACATTTCCCGGCGTTGTTTTGGCCACACACACATTCAGGGAGACCAGTATGGGGACCCTGGGAGGCTTTTTTTTGTTAATTCTGGCATTTACTCCCTCCTATTCTGCTGGCCCATGGCGGAGACACCTGAGTGTAAGCGGATGGCTGAGATTGATTGATGGAATGCCTCCTGATGCCAGAAAGAGTGAGGCCTGAGTCCCATTAACCATGGAAATTTGCAGTACGAGGCTAATGAAGTCTTTAATTACAAAGTCCTAGCTATTTAGTCTTCCAAGGAGGCAGGGTTCCTAATAAATACTCTGGCCGAGGCCATAAGCAGTGGTGGGCCATGTAGCTGGTGGAGTGTGTGAGACCACCCACAAGGCCAGGGTGGCAGGGAGGCTGCAGGACGGCTTACTCCTGACCTCAGCAGATGGGCTGCCAAGGAAACAAAACTCCCACTGCCCTGTTTGCCTCTGAACTCCGCAGGCATGTGGGCAGAATGGGGCCTCAGCTGAGGACAGCCCACCTGCACTTAGCTCCTCCACAAATGCTGCCTGGACCCTTAACAACTTGTTTTGAGCATCTCCATGAGTAATTAACGTGCAGGTCCACTTACTAGCTGTGAATAGGATGTGATTTCTTCCATCTTGCTTGTTACTATTCCAGCATTGCTTGGAAAAGAAAAAGAAGTAGGAATGAGCCTCTACCCTACATGGAAAACAAAAAGATGCAGGAACCAAGGAGCACTCCTTCACCCTAAGAGTAGTGCCTGCAGGTTAGCGATGTCGGGTGGGGGGGCAGGATCGGGGGATGCCAACGGCCACCTGCATATATACAGTGTGAAGTGCAGGCAATTCTCCTGATCATTTGGGCTAAAATTCTTTTACTGAAAGGTCTGGAAAATTGAAGCTGGGTTGCTTTTATTCATTTGTTTATTTCTAGCCTGACTTAGAAAATTAGCTCTGTTTTTCTGCCTCACCTCACTTGTCCAGACAATTTACAGAGAATTCATGAATTACCTTGTTTCTGGCAAAGTTCAAGTCCCAAGTCCAAAACACTGCCTCTAGAGGCAGCCATGGTGTTTTGGTTATCCCAGTGTTGCTTTCTCAGTGGCTGAAGGGGATAGGCGCCACACTGTGCAGGTGACCAAGAGAGCACCAGGTTGTCTGAAAATAAGAGCCAGATGGACCCCAACATGGATTTCCAAGGGAAGTACCAAAAGACAAAGGAAGCCTTATTAGAAGCTTTCAAAGCCCTTTTGGGTGGTATCCATGGAAATTGGAGTAAGCAAAGGTAACAGGCAGTCTTACTGCAGGCTGTGGAGACAGCCCAGGGTGAGTCAGAGCTAATAAAAAGTGCTGTGTAATGTCCCTGCACGAACCTTTGAGAATTTGCAAGCCTCAGAGCATTTTGACTGGCCTGGAGTCCCAGAATCCATTTAGCTGGTGATTAATTGCAGGAAAGATCATGGAAAATAGATCAGGAATAGAAAGGGGTTCATATCAGTGTGACCATTAAAATTTGATCAAAAGGTGAACAAGGCTATTTACCTTTTCATGGTGTTTTCTGAAAACCTTTTCTAAACGGTAGTTCCCAGCTTTTCCCCCACTGAACTCTCCTTGAATTCCCAAGCAGTATTTTGAGGCAACATTGCATAATGGGTCAGAAAAAAGTAGAACAAAGGTGATGAGTAGATTGGGGCCTTTTTAGGTGGTGATGTGACAAGGAAGGCAACAGAAAGGTTTTCAGGCTTAAGACAATTGTAAAATTCAGCAGTCTTAGCAACAATGAGTATGATTGACTTTTATCTATGTTTCAGGAAGAAATAGCATACAAGCAATCTTAAATTTACATATCAACTAGGCTTATAAATTAGTAAGTCTAAAGTTTGGGTTTGTAATGTTTTTCCATAGTTACAGTGCCACAGATCCTTATTTTAGGTGTCAACTTTAAATGACAGTTTCTGGAAGTCTCCCATACATCCATCCAGGCTGCACGGAGGATGACCTCGCTGGGCCCTTGTAGCACCTGAATCCACCCAATTCAGCCTTATGACACTGTTGGGATTGATTTTTAAAAATCTGTATCACACACCAGGCTGTTAAGTTCATTTTGAGAAAACTTTCCAGCTTTAGATCACTGCCAGGTACTCAGTAAATGTTCCATAAATATGTGTTTAATAAATGAAAAAAATGGTGGTTAAGTTTCCTGCTCATCCATAGAAATCTATGTATTTCAACAGGAGAAAATAAAACTTGGGCTCTTATTCTTTTATAGATACCTGTTTTTCTCTTCTCCCATCATGATACAGGAGTACACCCCACATGTGACCATTTCTGAGTGGACCATTTCTACAGATTACCACTGCCTTTGTTGGAAAATGTTTTGGCTTCTAACCAGGAACTCAGGACACTAAAACGGTGTTCATTCTGCTTCAGTGCCTTTAATGAAGACAGGTGCTTTCTACCTTCCCACCTGCTCTGGCTGTGAGAGAATTTTTCCTTTTCTTTCCTTTATACACCACCCTCTGCATTTAGTGCATAAAGAGGGTGTCTCCTAGGGGTCACAGCAGAAAGAGCACCACCTACTCACATTCATAAGCACATTATATCCTGGGGAACATTCCTTAAGCAATGGATTTGTATCCTGGGAACTGCCTCTTTTTCCTCCCTCTTTCTTTCTCTCTTTTTTTTTAAAAAAAAAGGAAAATAGCTTGAACTTATATTTTTCTCCTGCAATATGATTTTTTAAATATTCAACTCTCAGCCTATTCTTGCTCTGCACTCTTACAGTTAACAGGAAAGAAATAGCTATTCCTATTTGCTTTGAGAGCATCTACTTAAAAAAAATTTTTTTAACACTTTCTTTTGTGCATTGCATAACTTTGCTCTAGCCATTTTGCAATATGCAAACACATCTCTTTCTGTCTTGAGTTGCCATTACTTCAGGGAAGCTTTGGCCTGGCAGTCTGGATTAGGGAGATTTTTTTAGCTACTTAACTATTAGCTGATGTCATTGGCAGCTAGAATGAGGAGATTCACAGATGGCAAAGGTATAAAAAAGTAAATAAGGTAGATAAGAAGTAGAAACTGATCTGCCTTGAAGGCAACATCTATCCATTTTATATTTTGTGAAAAATATTCATATAACCAAAATAACATATGTAATGAATATTAATTTAACCAATATACGCTGTAACTATTTGGGAAGATGGGGAGTTGGGGGGGGGTGCTGTGGGAAGATTTTAAGAAGTTAGATCTAGCTCTTCCATAGTAGAAATTCAATAGACAATATCCAACATTTTGATTTTTAATTGAAATATAGTTTATATACAATATCATATTGGTTTCAGATGAACAACATAGTGATTCATCAGTTCTATACATTATTAAATGCTCACCGTAAGTGTAGTTACCATCTGTCACCATAGAAAGATTTTACAGTATTATGAGCTATATTCCCTATGCAATATTTCTGTCCCCATGACTAAACTTTTATTATTTGAAGTTCGTAGCTCTTTATGTCCTTTATGTCCTCTATCCCTCCCTGCTGTGGTAACCAACAGTCCATTCTCTGTGTATATGAGTCTATTTCTGTTTTGTTTGCTCATTTTTTTTGTTTTTTTCAGGTTCCATACATAAGTGCTACCATAGGGTATTCATCTTTCTCCGACTGATTGTTTCACTTAGCATAATACCCTCTAGGTCTGTCCATGTTGTCACAAATGGCAATATTTTTTTTCCTTTTTGTGGCTGAATAATATTCCACTGCATATATATACCACTTCTTCTTTATTCATCTATTGATGGACAGTTTGTTTGTTTCCATATTTTGGCTATTGTAAAAAAAATGCTACAATAAACATAAGGATGCATATAGCTTTTTGAATTAATGATTTCATTTTCTTCGAGTAGATTCCCAGATGTGGAATTGCTGGGTTGTATGGTATTTCTATTTTTAGTTGTTTGAGAGACCTCCCTACTGCTTTCCATAGTGGCTGCACTAATTTGCAATCCCACCAGCAGTGTACTAGGGTTCCCTTTTCTCCACATCCTTCTTGACACTATCATTTCTTGCCTTGTTGATACTAGCCATCCTGACTGGTGTGAGGTAATATCTCATTATAGTTTTGATTTGCATTTCCCTGATGATTAGCAATGTTGAGCATCTTTTTATGTGTCTGTTGTATATCTGTATGTCTTCTTTGGAAAAATGTCTATTCAGGTCCTCTGCCCATTTTTTAAATCAAATTATTTGTTTTTCTGGTGTTGAGTTGTATGAGTTCTTCATATACTTGGAGTATTAGCCTCTTATCAGATATATCATTTGTCATATTCTCCTTTTGTTTTGATGGTTTCCTTTGCTGGACAGAAGCTTTTTAGTTTGATGTAGTCCCACTTGTTTATTGTTTTTGTTTCCCTTGCCTGGAGAAACACATCCAGAAAAAAAAAGTCTAATGTTAAGAGTTATCTTCTGCTTTCTTGTAAGAATTTTATCATTTCAGGCCTTACATTTAGGTCTTTAGTCCATTTTGAGTTTATTTTTGCATATGGTGTGAGACAGTGGTCCCGTTTCATTCTTTTGCACCATTTATTGAAGAGAGTGGGTTTTCCCCATTGTAAATTCTTGTCTCCTTTGTCATGTATTAATTGATTATATAGGTGTGGGTTTATTTCTGGGCTCTCGATGTTCCTTTGGTCTATGTTCTGTTCTTATGCCAGTAACATACTGTTTTGATTATTGTAGCTTTGCAGTATAGTTTGAAATTAGGGAGCATGATATCTCCATCTTTGTTCTTCCTTCTCAAGATTGGTTGGCTATTTGGGGTCTTTGCTCTAGTTCAGTGAAAAATGCCATTGGTATTTTGAAGGCATTGCACTGAATCTGTAGAGTGCATTGAATCTAAAGATTGCTTTGGGCAGTATGGCCCATTTAAAAATTTTTAATTCTTCCTATCCATTAGCATCGAATAGCTTTCCATTCATTAGTGTCATCTTCAATATCTTTCACCAATGTCTTCCAACATTTTTAAGCCAAGAAATATCCACATATTCTAATATATAATATTTTCATTCATTTCATGCCATCTAAAATATTTCATAATTTCCATTGTGATTTCCTCTTTGATCCAAGGATTATGTAGAGGCATATTTCTTAATTTCCATTTTATGATGATTTTCTAGTGTATTTTTGTTAATGATTTCTTTTCAACTGAAAGATGGTCAGAGAACATAGGCTTCATGATTTTAATCTGTGAAATTTGTTGAGATTTGTTTTATGACACAGTATGTGATTATTTTTTCCACATATATTTTAAAATAATATATACCCTGGAGTTTTTGAGTGCTCCAGTCTATCAGATCATTTTGCTGGAGTCTTTCATGTTCTTACTGATTTTTGTTTGCTTGTTCTATCATTTATGAAGTATGTTTACAAAAAATCCATCCCACTAAAATATTTTTGTCTTTTTCAATATTTTGCTGTCAATTTTTGCCTTATATTAGTTTGAAACTATATTTTTTAGGTGGATATAAATTTAAATTTGTCAATTCTTCCTAATAAATGTACATTTTATCATTTAAGTGTCCATCTTTAGAGATGTAGTTTACTATATCTATAATTAATATAGCTGTACCTGCTTCCTTTTCATTAGCATTTATATTGCTTTTCTTTATTCATCTTTTTACTTCCAACATTTCTGTATTCATAAGATACAAAACAGATAGTTCTTATAAATAGAGTTTTTATATTAGTTTGAAGATATTTGATTTTGTCTCATTGCATTATATGTAATTACTGCTCTATTTGGGTTTATAATCTTATTTAATTATTGTTACTATGATTTAGTTGACATTCTTTTTTTCTCTCTTTGTTTTTCTGCATTTTAAAAATTGCTATTTCATTTTTTTTCCTTCTAGTTGGAAGTTTTATCCTCCTTTGTATAGAGATAAGTGTATTCTTCACAAGTGTAATTTGTTGTTTTTATCCTTTTTCTGAATGATGTAAAGATTTAAGAGTAATTCCATTTACTTGTCCATCCTATATGCCACTGTGGCTGTGAATTCTAATTCTTAATATTGTTTGATAAGTTGATACCAAGTTAAACTTTTCTTTTTCTGATTCCTTCCTGCATCCTCCAGCTTTCATCTGGTCTCATTTTTCTTTTGCCTGAATAAAATATCCTTTCATTTAAGTCTGCTAGTGACACATTCTATTAGTTTTTGTTGTCTAAAGATGTATTTCCCATTCATTCTAATACATGTACATTTATTCTTCCATCATTTTAAAGACCACTCTGTTGTCTTTTGGTAAAGTCAGTTACCAGTCTCACAGTTGCTTCTTTGAATGTTGTTTGTATTACAATCAGGATCTGTTTAAGATTTTTCTCTTTGTTCTTGGTTTTGGAAGCTTTACTATAATGTGACTAGATGTAGTTTTCAATTTTATTTTTTTTAAATCTATTTGGGATTGGTAAGATTTGTTGGATATATGACTTAATATCTTTCATAAGCTTTGGACAATTCTCATCATTATTTCTTTGAATATTACTTTTGCCTCATTCTCACCCCTCAAGTATGTGATAATGTCTTATTCTATCCTCTTTTATTTATCCTTGCTTATAATTGTCCATTAATATTTTATGATTCATTCTGAATTGTTTTCTTTTGCCTATCTGCCATTTCACCAATTCTCTCTTTATCTGTGTCAAACCTATTGTTAAACTCACCCATTTTCTTAATTTCAATTGTTCTCTTTCTCGGCTCTAAAATTTCCATTTGTTTCTTTCTTATGGTTTCCAGTTCTTGTCAAAATTGCCAGTCTTTTCATTTACCTCCTTGAACGTTACAAATTGTTAATATAAGACTTTTATTGATAATTCCCATATCTGAAGCTACTGTGGGTTTGTTTCTGTGGCTGGTTGTTTCTGGTTTTGTTTTGTTGTTTTCAGGGTGCCTTATCTCATCATGTACCTCGTTGTTTTTCACTATTTGTCCAATATTGTATTTGCTACATTGTTTGTAGAATTAATTTTAGGTCTAAGATGACATTTCCCCCCCCCCCGAGAAGGTACCCTATCAATCTGGATCGCCTCAGGCCAAGCTCAGAGAGGAGATCGCTTGGGACTGAGCTTCAGTCTTTGTAAGGCTTTTCTAGCTCTAGTTCACGCTTATTGCTAGAGTGATCCCTTTGGAGTCTCCACTTACAGTTTGCCAGAGATCCTCTTGATGGGCACTAGTATGGGCCCCTGAGCCAATGTGGTTGTCAAAAATGCCTAACAGCTCTCAGTCACTTCCTTCAGAGTCGGCAGATGTCCCCAGGGAAAAAGCATCTTCACATGTTGGACCACCTCCCTGGACTTCTCTCCTCCAACCTGGGAATTCTTTACTATCTTGAGAGCTCTCGGATGCCTTCAAACCGGCATTTCTAATATTCTGTCCCACTCTTCTAATTTTCCTCAGGGCATAGATAGATTTAAATTGACCAGTCTTTCACTACTAGACTCTCACTTATTTAAAGAATAAGTGTGGAGTCTACTTAATTACATCACATCATTTCATCACTGGGGTTAAATATGTATCTCTGTTTCATGGTGATTTATTTACTTTCTATACCAGTATTAGAGCATAAAAATTCTTTTCCCTATACAGAATCTAGGAAGAAAATTTCCAAAAGTGCAGTAATGATTTGGAAATTTTTGTTTTTTTTCTTATGGTATATAAAGTAAACTGGTATAAGAGATACACTACATTTTCAGTCTTCAGCTATGATTTTCACTTAACTTGGATATATGCTCACAAGGTAAAAAACATTAACATAGAATTGTATACATTTTGGATTGGCCCATTTTTTTAGGGAAAATCTGAAAATGCTTTGGCCCTTGAAATCTCAGTCTTCAAAATTTTTTTCAGTTATACATTTATAAGGTTTCTCCTTACAAATGCCATAGAATTTTTGGCTCCTTTCCCTCTGATTGCGTTCTTGTGTCAGAAACCTAGAGAATTCTCACTGGAAAGGACCAAGCATCATGGTCATAAGACAGCAGTTAAAGTGGAATTTTTATTTTTAATTAAACAGGCAACAGTATCTAAAGTCTGAGATGACCAAAGTCCATTGAAATTGTTTGGAGATTAACCTGGGCTGGAGCCCCTGGAATCTCTTGGCATTGAATAATTCTTGAGTTCAGCATCTTGTCAAAGCAGATTGAAGTGTGTTTTTTGCTTGATATATTTGCCAGTTAATATTCCTATATACTATGCTTCCCCTAACTTTACCATTAAAATTGGATTGGTGCATATGAGATTTGCTTTTTAAAAAAAAAAAGGTCAAGCAGTTTATACATAGCTGGAGAACTGGGACCTGACAAGTTTCCCTGATGCATCTTGATAATCCCTTTCCGAGGCATGCAGATTAGAAGGTCCTTCCAAGTGGGTGATGATTCCCTTTCTTCACAGTGGGCATCTCTAGTTAGATGAGTGAGGGGTTGACTGACTGCAGCTTCCTGAATGAACTCTTACTGGAGTTATAGCATAACCATTCATGGGGGACAGACTAACTGCCTACAGATCAAGCATTCCTCTTGAAGGTGCTTATTCACTTTATTTATAAATCAACATTTATTATCTCCTATGTACCAATACTGGGAATAGAACAATAAAAAGTCAGACTTTGTCCTTGCCTCATGGGACTTATGTTCTAGTGGAGAAAACATGATAAAGTGCATAATAGATAAGCAAGAGAATTGCAAGTTGTGCTTTGTTATCAAAGAAATAAACAGGATGACTGATAGAGAATAACCAAGGAGGCCATTTTAAATAAGAGGGTAAGGGGAAGTCTGAAGAAATCAATCTTCACCTGAGGCATTGAGAATAAGCCAGCCATATAAAGATCTGGGCAGAAATAAGAGCAGGAAGAAGGAACAACCAGTGGGAAAAGACTTGGTATAGTCAAGGACCAGAAAGGAGGACACTTTAGAATGTAGAAAGAACAGGAAAATATGAAAGGTTGGAAAGGTGGGCAGGAATCAGGTTTTTAGGGACCTTGAGGCCTTGGTAAATGTTGTATGTGAATCTAATTATAAATATTTTCTCAATATGCATGACTCGAGTGATCCAATTATGCTCTATAAGGCCAAGGAAATTTGTCAAGATTAATCTCGCATAATCTGCTTAGAGGTCTGTAGCCTGTGGGAAAAGCACCAACCACTAAACCCAATCAGGACCTTTGGGCCTCGCCTGTGTTTATTGTAACATGATGGTACCGGCCAATCCATTTCATGGGGATCTTATCAAGTCTGCATGAAATAATTCATGTGAAAGCACTTGTCCACCTGGAGAACTGCACAAATGCAAGGTGGTGTTCTTTTGATTTCTGGCACAATCTCTCTCTTATAATCTTTCAGAGAAATTTCAGAGGGGTAACAGGGCATCTGGGTGGACCTCCTCAGTAAATCAGGGAAAACCACGCCCACCTATATGGTTGTAGGAAGGGTTTAGTGAGGTTGCATGTGTGAACATGCCACACCAAATGCCTCCCCCTGAGGCCATAGCTGCCTCCCCCACCCCTGACAAGCTTGGCTCGTCACCTTAGGTTCTGGATCTTTTACTATGTCACCTTTGGACCCCATTTCAAAACGTACCTGACCTGTGACCTGTGTTTACATGATTCTTCTCTGTAAGGTAAAGAAGGATGCATTCATGACATTCCCATCAAATTATACCTTCCAGGTAAAATGCACTAGTTTCCAGAAGGCCTAAGCAATAACTTTAATTGGGGGACTATCAGTTCCTGTGGAAGTCATCTGGCTGCCTGGACCTGGAGGCAGGAGACCAGGGTCTGGCCCCATTTGTCCCTTGGTGACCTTGAGAAAGTCACTTTCACTTTGATGGGCAAATTCTTCATCTGCAAAGTAAAGAGAGTGGAAGATAGCCCCCAAGGCAATAGTTCAAATTACTTGTTTGTGTATTGCTTAAAGAACTTGAAGAACTTTCTCTCTTATGCAGTTTTACCTTATTTAAAATGTTTTTTCTACAAAAGATGTACTTTTCAACACATAATAAATATGGACATTTAAAAAAACCTTGTTACAGCACTCTTTAAGATGTATTCAAATGCCACAGCCATTTTATACCCACCATCATCATTTAAAAAATATATCAAAAATTTTACATTGTTCCCTTTTCACTTTGAACTCATTTCATTCTGCTTCCCCCAAAGAATTTTACCTCTGTAAATGTGCATACTCAAAAGTCTTTTAAAAAAATAACTCTGTCATATTTCGATATGACAAAAGCATATAAACAAACTGAAATTTAAAAAATTTCCTGTGACTGTAAAGCTCAAGGGTAAACAACACTTCAGGTGGAATTCACTACAATTGCTTTGACCAACTATAACCATTAAACATAAACACAAAATATTATTGGAAATGTGTCACTTAGTAAGATGGGTAAGTCTGCTTTGGTTTTTAAGCAAGTTCAGTTATTTATGGTTGAATATAATTATAATATCGATTTTATTACCTTTTTTTAAAGTAGGATTTTTTTATTTTGCTATTATTAATATACAATTACATGAACAGCATTATTTTTACTAGACTCCTATTATCAAGTCCCCACCACATACCCCATTGCAGTCACTGTCCATCAGCGTAGTAAGATTTTATAGAATCACTACTTGTCTTCTCTGTGTTATACTGCCTTCCCCGTATCCCCCCACCCCACCCCCACCCCAGCTCCATTATGTGTGCTAATTGTAATAGCCCTTTTTCCCCCTTATCCCTCCCTTCCCACCCATCTTCCCCAGTCCCTTTCCCTTTGGTAACTGTTAGTCCCTTCTTGGGTTCTGTGAGTCTGCTGCTGTTTTGTTCCTTCAGTTTTTTCTTTGTTCTTATACTCCACAGATGACTGAAATCATTTGATACTTGTTTTTCTCCACCTGGCTTATTTCACTGAGCATAATACCCTCTAGCTCCATCCATGTTGTTGCAAATGGTAGGATTTGTTTTCTTCTTATGGCTGAATAATATTCCATTGTGTATATATACCACATCTTCCTTATCCATTCATCTACTGATGGACACTTAGGTTGCTTCCATTTCTTGGCTATTGTAAATAGTGCTGCGATAAATACAGGGGTGCATATGTCTTCTTGAAACTGGGCTGCTGCATTCTTAGGGTAAATTCCTAGGAGTGGAATTCCTGGGTCAAATGGTATTTCTATTTTGAGTTTTTTGAGGAACCTCCATACTGCTTTCCACAATGGTTGTACTAATTTACATTCCCATGAGCAGTGTAGGAGGGTTCCCCTTTCTCCACGTCCTTGCCAACATTGTTGTTTGTCTTTTGGATGGCGGCCATCCTAACTGGTGTGAGGTGGTATCTCATTGTGGTTTTAATTTGCATCTCCCTGATGACTAGTGATGTGGAGAATCTTTTCATGTGCCTGCTGGCCTATTACCTTATTTTTTTTTTAATGTTATATAAATAAGATGGCAATGATGCCGGGGTTCTTATTTGCGGAATCAAAGAATGAACTTAGCAAACACCTAAGGTAGGGAGCCAGGGAGAGGCTTTTATTGAGAGATACAGTGGAGGACAGAGCCCCTGGCTCATGCCAGGAGGGGACAAGAGAGCCCGGAGTGGTGTGTCATCTAGGGGATTTATAGGCAGTTGAGGACTTTTGGGAACTGATAAAGAGCTTAGGGTGTGGACTTGTTAAAAGTGGTCTTAGGAAGTTTGTCCTTGATGGGATATTAAGTCCCTTTTAGCATGCTAAAGTGAATCTTACACATGATTACAAATGATTAACATAATAAAAACATGGGCTACTTTCCTTTATGTGGGGAGTATCAACTGATCTCACTGAAGAATGACTCTAGAGCTTAATGTTTAACAGAGAGTTTTGGTAGGGGGTTTCCTTGCATGTAATTACATTGCTCTGACTGTAAATATCCTGCCTTGCTTTTTCTGGAGGCCCTCACCCTACTCTGACTACACCCATAGTCCCTGTCTCAGCAATGGAAGTTTTCTTATACCAATATCACTCATTTCCTTGAAGTCCTGATTTCTTTGTGAAAAATGGCCCTGTCATCCATTATCAAAAATATTTTTTAATGTGCCATTGGCTGACAACTCAATAGATCCTCTTTCAACTTTCTTGAAAGCAAAACTTAGAAAAGAAACTACCTTTTGCAAGAGTAAGACTTGCAAAAGGATTTATTTCCCAATCTTGAAAGTTGCTCACTTTCTCAGAACCAATGCCAGTATTTCAAGCTGTTCCTTTGTTTTCCCTCCCAGGGGTCTTTCCACTCTGGGGCAACCCACAGAGTGAAATGCAGGATAGGAGAGAGGTCTGCCTGCCTTCTGTCCGGTGAGAGAAGGAAAAAGCCCGGAGAGAAGAAGCTGGAAGGCAGAACCAGCCTGGCAAGGTACTTTCCCAGACAAAGGAATCTTAGGCAAGTCCACTTACATTCATTCTCTATCTAGACACTGATTTCCTTAACCTCCTAACACTGGAAGAAAATCTTCCTGCTCCTCAGGACCACGTGGACCTCAGTGTGAAGACCCAGCTCTAACGTCTACACGTCCAGGTAGTGTTAAGTTAAAGCAAAGGCAACTGATAGGAATTCCTTTTTTTTTTAAGTTAATTTTATTTCTTTATTTCTGATCAGGTAATACATTTATCTGGTATAAAGTTAAGAGGTATTGAAGGGTATGTAGTCAGCCTCCACCTGCCCGCTCTTGTCTGTCAGCCATCAGTTCTTGTCTCCAAGCAATGGCCGTGAAGTTTCCTTGTGTAATTTGTGAAGATAATCTATGCTTATTCATGCAGTTATGAACAAAGGTGCCCTTTCTTCCTCCTCTTTCAGTTGCCACTGTACTGTACACACTGCCTTGCACCTTACATTTTTGTTATTGTTTTGCTTGGAAATGACCTTGGAGATTTTTTTTCATATCATGTAAAGAATACCTCATTCTTTGTTGGACTGAACAATAGTCCATTAAATACTATAATTTGCTTAAATAGGCCCATATGGATGACCTTTTAGGTTGTTTCTATTAAATAGCACTGTGATAAATGTATGTATATTACTTTGCTTATGTGTGAATATATTTGTTGGGAAGCTTCTGAAACTGGATTGTCTGGGCAAAGGGTCTGTGTGCATATTATTTTGATTAGGCATTAATAAATTGCTCATCTGCAAGGAGGATGTTCTAATTCAATATACCACCAGCAAGGTATAAGGGTGCCTTTATTAGTTATCTATAAAATCTATAACTATTGCTGCATAACAAATCACCACAAAACTTAGTGACTTCCAATAACAAGAATCATTTGTTATCTTTCATAGTTTCTGTGGGTCCAGAGGAGGAGTGCTTGGCTTGGTTGGTGTGGCATGGGACTTGAGTCTCAGGAGGTTGCATTCAGATGGTGGCTGGGGTCATTTTGAAGACTTCCTCCGTCACTCATCTGGGGCAGGCCTGGGAAGAGCTGAGGTGCCAGGCGATAGAATCACTACGCCCATCATGCGTCTCCATCCTTGTGTGGTTTCTCCAGCCTGGTGGCATCAAGGTAGCCAGACTCCCTTGGAAGCAAGAGGCAAGAGAGGCACCCGGGGCACACGGTGTAAGGAGGCACTCTTTTTTTAAGGCCGACCCTGCACTTGCATGACCCTGCAAATGAGCGTTTGCTTACATTTTGTGCGCTGGCACCTCTCTTGCCTCTCTTCAGTCCCAGCCCTGTTTGTATGTCACATGGTACCCCTTCCACACTCTCTTCTTCCCGACAGTGAAAAGCCCGCCCAGAGGAAGGGGAGGGAATGGAGAGGAGGGGGCTCCATCTTGATAGGAATAGCGCCAGTCCCATTGTACAAAGAGTGTATTGGAGATGTGCTAAGCTTTGTACCTTTCCCATCTTGTGAGTGAAACAAGGCTTTCTATTTTTAAAAATAAAGTTCCTTCTGAATACAATCAAACTGTCCTTTTAAATTTGCATTTCTCTTATTATGAGGCAAATCTCTTTTGAGCGTTTATTTCCTCTTGGGCTGTCTTTACAGCCTTTGCCCATTTTCCTGCCTGTTAAACTAATGTGTCGGGGGCAGGGAGAGAAAGCAAGCCAGCGAATTAGTCTTGTCTGTGATGTAAGTTATAAACGTTCTTTTCCAGTTTATTTTTCACCTTTTGACTTTGCTTATGGTGGCTTTTCTGTGAAAAAAAAACAAAAAAACAAAAATCATTCTTGTGCGGCAAAATTTCCCTTTTCTTTTAGCCTCTCTCATTCTGAAATTTTGAAAAATTTCCCATATTTTCTTCCACTGTGTTCATGTGTATTTGGTTTGTTTGGGTTTTTCCATTTTTATCTTTGATGCATTTAGTATTTTGACTTTAAGTTGTGAAGTATGGATTCAAGTGTCCTTTTTTCCAATGGCTATCCAGTTGACTTGAAATATTATCTGTATCATGTCATATTCATGAGGCCTATACATTGCCTTATGTCTCACTTGTTCGTGTGAGTCTTTAAGTGATAGTTCCACACTGTTTTAAGTATTGTAGCCACATAAGGTATTTTAATATCTGGTTGGACTATTTCCTTTATTTATCATTTCCAAAATTTTCTGGGTTATTCTTTCTAGTTTGTTTTTCTATGAAAACAATTTCTTACTTGCATGGTGATATTACTGGTCATGAAATGTGGTTAGGATGACACATTAGGGTGTTTGGGATTTTCCTATTTGTTAAACCAATGTGGGCACATAAAAGAAGGAAATGGGAGGGAACCTGGAATCCTAAAAAGAAAACTGGGAGTCAGAGAGACAAATTTAAATCTCAAATCTGTAGAATACTTTGTGGCTTCGCTCCAAGACCTGATTATACTTGAACAGAAATGACCCAGGGTGATGAAGAAAAAAAAGGCCCTACTTATTATAAGATCATTTTCATCTTTTAATAATTTCAGTATGCTAAATCTCTCAGGGTAATTGAATTTTTCCTTAATAATTAAGAATCATGCATAACTGTTCATCTGTGGTACTGAAAAGCACATTTTTCCTGAAAGCGTGGTAAGGGAGAGGTAGATGGGATTTGTCATTAGAGGGCTTATTCACAAATATTGTGTTAGGCTTTCCCATGTTTTTCAACAAATCAATGAATCTAATGAAAATCTCCTAGAACCACAATTTTGTTGCTTTCCATTTCCATTTCAGAATTGTAAACACTCACATTTCTATGTACTGACGAACGTAAAACAATGTTTAAAGCATAGGACTTGGCTCCTATTGACACTTTCCTACTGAGGGGATCAAAGGCATTTTGCTATTGTCCCTTCCCATTCTCCTGGGATGCAGGGAGATCCTGCAGAGTCTCTTGTACTTGTAAAATGCCTTGGATTTGCAGATATTTTTCCATAATTATTTGATAATGGGTCTCAAGATTTCAGGATTTCTATCAAGGGAAAAACCAAAGCTCAAAAGTTCAAGTTAAAGCATGAATAAAAAGCAAACAGAAACTAAAAATGTGAAGACTTTGTAGTATGTTGAATTGTGGGTCCCAAAAGGCATGTCCAAGTCCTACCCTCCACAGGTGTGCTGTGACCTCATTTAAAAATTCTTTTTTTTTTAATTTGTATTTTGTAATTGAGATATAATTTATATATAACATTGTGTAAGTTTAAGATGTGCAACATGTTTATTTGATATGTTTATATATTGTAGCATGATTACCACTATAGGGGTAGCTAAAGCCTCTGTCACGTCACATAATTATCGTCTCTCTTTTTGTGGTGAGACCATTTAAAATCCAGGTCCTCAGCAATAAGATATACTGAAGTACATAATTCGGCATTGTTGACTATTGGACATAGGGAGTTTGCAGCTGTCATTACTTTCTCAAGGTGAGATCACCCTATATTTAGACTGGGCCCTAAATCTGATGTCTGGTGTGCTTATACGAGAAAGGAGGGGGAGATTTGACACACAGGGACCCAGAGGAGAGGACATTGGGAAGATGGAGAGACAGGACTCATGTGTCCCCGAGCTGAAGAATGCCTAAGATCGCCAGGCACTGACTGACAGCGCGAAGCGGCTGTGAAATGCGTTCTCCCTCGAGCCTCCAGAGAGACCCAGCCCTGCTGACACCTTGATGTCAGACTTGGAGCCTGCAGAACTGTAGGAGACGAGTGCCTGCTGTGTAAGCCACCCGGGTTGTAGTAATCTGTTATTGGCCAAAAAGTGGCAGCTACAGGAAAACATACAGCCCCTTTTACCCGTCAAGAGAGACTGAGCAGAAAAGCTTTTGTTCTGAGTCCAGCAAAATCGCCATGTAAAAGAAATACTTGAGCGGCAGCTTCCGCCCCGGCCTCCCCGTGCCTCGTTCCCACTCCCGCCCGGCGCCCACTCCGCAGCGCCTCCCTCGGGCTCCTCCTCGGCGCCTCACCCTCCTCCAGGCTCTGAAAGTGTCCTCTCTCCCCCTTCAGGTTTCCCCCGGGCCAAGACTCCCACCGCAATCACCTTGCAACACCTGAGAGCTTATTCACAGTGCGGTAGAGATCCAAAAATGTAGGGCGTTGACCTCTCAGGAATAGCATTATTTTAAACAGTTGGAAAGAGCTTTACCACAAAAGAATTCTCTCTACTGGTGGAATCTGTGGAATGGGCGGGGAGATGGGGTGGGGAATTTTGCAGGGGCTCTTCTCCCACCCTCAAATCTCCCTGCCTTTGCCCTCTTGCCCCTTCCCCAGGACCCCGGTTTCTGTGGCTTCTTTGGAGCAGAGGAGGGACCCCAGCACCCCTGCCTGCACTGCCCTTCCCAGGCCCAGCGCCCTGCCGTGAGCGGGCACCTGGAGGTGAAGGCTTGCAGGGAGTGGTGGAGAAACTGTTCTGAAGGGACATTTCCTGGGAGGGTCATGTGTGAGCAGAACTGGCTACATAATTTTCAGGGTCTAGTACAAAATTCAAATGTGAGACCCCTTGCTCAAACTTTTTAAGAATTCCATGATGGTGACAGCAGAGCATTAAACCATGTCTGGGCCCTTCTAAACGTGGGAGCTGGCTCTGTATGGGATATGTCACCAAAAGCCTGGAATCAGATCTGAGGGACTGTGTGAACTCGGATTACTAGGTGTCTGTTTGTGGGCTTCGGTTTGGTCCAGAAATCAGTGTGGCACAAAGAGAAGCTGCCAGCACCAGAGCTATGTATGGGTTTGGCGAAGGAACCTCAAGGGAGTATTATGAAGGTTGCTCAGACGAGTTAGTGTCGGTGATGGTAAAAAAGGTAAAACAGAAAAATGACCAGGAGATATTTAAAATTTCTCCACCAGGAGAGCTCCTGGTGGCTGGGGGAGCTCTTGTTTTGGGACCCCGAAGTCATCTTGCCTCTGCAGACCCAGGAGCTAAATTACTTTGCTTAAGCAAAGGAGTGAGGGATAGGGATGGGGGATTTGGGATGAGAGGAAAGGTTAGGATACTGACACTAAGGTTGCTTTTGGGCAAAGGTTCCTAAGACAGAGATTTTTGGGAAAAGAAATGTCTAGGGGACTTTTCTAAGTGACATTCTCTGTGTGGATGACGTAACTCCCTGCCTCCCTACTCCCACCCCAACCCCATTCCCAGCCGTCCCCGCAGCAAATCTCTGGTAAAAGAACAATTTCTCAGCAATCTGTGGAGTGAGCTTGCTGGCTGGTGGTGGGATGGGTGGGCGGGAGGCGAAGAGAAGTGTTTGGTCAAGAGATAGGGCAGAGGATTGGGGGGTGGGGGTAGTATATGGTAGTGAGGGAGGGCACGGACACGGGACAACCATCATGATGAATTTTTCCTCCCTATGAAGAAAAATGCTGAGAGTCGAACAGTAGAGTATGAACAGGAGGGATGCCATCTTAAGGCCAAGATTCCATTTTAAAAACCAGGGAGTTAGGAGGTAAGATTCCTACATACTTTATGATAATCAGCCAATAAAGGACCCTAAACTAAGGCAGGCTGTGTAGTCCTAAATGATATGGTCCCCACTGCTTGAGGGTAGCCACTATCTTGGAAAAGAAAAGGATCAAGAAATTCCTTGCGTTAAGTTTATCTCATGGAATATCTAGAGGACAAACTTGGATAGTGACCTAATGCCTCTCACTGGAGGTAGACACCATGAGGCCACACGTCAAGCCTATGCCCACTCCCCACCCCGCCGCAGCCCTGTGCCCATTCTTGAAAGCCTTGAAAGACAAGATCCTAAGCCCTTAAGTGCCCTTCCTCGCTGAGGTCACCCATACTCCCCTTTCTTCAAGTGTGTATTTTTGCCTGCTCAGCATACTGAGTCTTGTCTCTGCACTCTTTCAGTGGTAAGCATCTTTGTTACTTCGCTATTTCTGTTTTCTAGGCTTAAACACAAGTCTTCACTTTCTTTGTTCTACTTCAGGCAAGCAGGGAAGGGCTATTGAGATCTCTAATTTGGCCTTGCAAGTTCCCGTTGCCTGGGTGACCGAAGCTGTACGACCGTGCTCTTTAGTAGCCTGCCCAAAAGTCTCCTTTCTTTGCTTTCAGAAGTTGTCAGGACATAATCTCACTCCATCCAGTGCTCTGTGGCTCCCCCGAATCCTGGGGTGGTAGGGGCTTAGTTCCCACACTGTGCAGATTCAAGTGGGCACCGGACACCAGGTGACTGGCTTCAGGGATTGGTGAGGGTTCTGCCCTGTGCCAAGCCAGAGTTTAATGAGCTTCTCTTTCCTCCCTGTGTTCTTTCTTGTTCTCTGCTGCCTGCAAGGCTGCTGCTGTGCTCTGCTACTCTCTCTTTAATGAATTCTTCCTTACCTACCCTTGTCAGACCTGTTCGAGAATTCTTTCTTGATCAGAGTCAAGAACCCTCCCCCATCCAGGTTAAAGTTTCGCCTAGTGTGCAGGGAGAGACCTCCCCAGATGCAGCTGCCCAACAACGGGAGCCTTGTTACAATGGACAGGTGAGCCTCTACAGAGCTCACTGAAACAAAGGGGATAGCTGAGCTAAGCAGCCTTAGAAAAATCACAATGACAATTGTTCTACAATGTTGCTTAGCTCCTTAGTTTGGAAAAATCATGAGGAAAGAAAAAGTTGTTTTGGCTTCTGATATCCAGAATTGTAAGAAATAAATTTGTATTGTCTTTTTTTAAAAAACGTTGGTAGGCAAAGCCTGGTAGGAGTGATCCAGTTACTGGGGAGAGAAGAGGGTAGGCAGACTGATGGTGGCTGGGGGGAAGGGGTGGGGAGCAGGCATGGAGTTGCAGTTTCATAAGGGCATCAAAGCCTCAGGCTACTTCTGGCTGATGGCAGATAAGGTGCTGAGGGTCCCCCACTAAAATCCACAGCTTGTATTCTTCCTGCCCAAATAACTTTGGGCTGTTGTACTAATCAGATTCAATATTACTGCCCTATGATTTCCCTCTGGCTCCTGGATATTTTGCTGATGGATATGACTGTATTATTTTCCTAGTCAATAAATACTAATAATTACATTTTAGTTGAAAGTACTATCTTCATATAACTAGTTGGTAGGTTTTGAGTATGTTTGGTTGAGTTTACTTGTAGCCAAACTGGTCTAAAAGCCAAGTGCATGTTATGGTAACTGCCAGTTCCAGAAAGAAACAATGGGCATATTTCCTTTCAAATGACATATATGAGTTTTTATTTGTCCTAAGTAAATGTCCAGCAATGTCCTACTAAATAGGTTCTAGTTTTTATTTGTCCTAAGTAAATGTCCAGCAATGTCCTACTAAATAGATGAAATGCCTCAAGGTCGAGTGCATCCCCTAAAAACCCCAAGAATGTGGCCGCTGATGTTCATCTCTGTAAACTACACAGGTATGAGTAAAGGGGGAGCTATGGCTGATGTTTGGCATTCTTGCCTGGGGTGGGGAAAGGTATATCCAGTTACCTGGCTCACCTCTGAGGCCACCTACCTGAGAAACACCACCGTCCCTCCCCACTCTTTCAAACTGAAGCCTTGGCCAACCTCAGCTGTGCAGAGATTCCCAGGCATGGCTATTTGCCCATCACGATACAAAAAACACTTGCCCCTGTGGGTGGTTTCACCTTCTGTTTTAGGCATGAATTATCTCAGGTATGTAATTTTCTAAAGCTATCACTTCAAATCCAGTGTAAGCACATTGGTGTCTACTTATGGAATTTCTCTTTGTATTCATTGAAGCAGACAAGAAAATATTAATGTTGTAAACTCCAGAAATGTCATTTGGTAGAGAAGTTAAAATATATTGTTTCCTTATGCCACCAAAATATAGCAACACTTTGATCCCTGAAAAGGGTGTTTTCTTGGTTTAAAGTAATTCTTTTTTTCATCCTTTTACACTTGTTATCTCCCCATTCCAGCTCACCTCTGCTCCCTCACCCCACCACTAAGAGGAAGCCTGCAGGAGGCCAGTGTCTCACTCCAATGGTTAAAGGACAGAGTGAAGTCATCCACCCGGGGATTCCATCCATCAAATCAATGTTTGGGTTTGTTTGGTTTGGTCGATGGAAAAGCCCAAACTGGCTGTCTTCTAGTCCACACCATGTACCACTGTGTGAACACCAAGACCCAGGGTCCTTCCAAGAAACAACAGAAAATGGATAACTCTGTGAGCTAAGAAACCAACAGTTCTCTTCCTTTTCACCAAAGCCAGTTCAGATTCTCACATGTGCTTGCCCACAGTCTCTAGAAGTGGAGAGCAAAGAAGGAACCACAGCAGCCAGGTTCGTTCATTTGTTTGTTCATTCATTCATTCATTCAACCAACCTTGTACTGAACACCTACTATGTGCCGGACATGGTTCTGGACCCTGTGGCTACAGTTGTGATCAAGATGGTGATGTGGAGGTAGAAGGTTCCAGACACCTATAAATCACATCATACAGATAAAATGTCAACCTTAGAAATACAGAGTCTCAGTACCTTATGGCAAGGACACTGCCATCAACTGTCTTCCATCTCCACCCTGCATCCCACAACCATCCTGACAGTGAATATAGCCAGTTAGCAGGGAACTCAGTGCTTCTCCAGTGAGACGATTTTACTTCCCATCAGTCCCAGCTTTATTCCCTACAACTAGACAGAGCCATAGTGTTCTTTCTCCTCCACAGTCACCCTTCCAACATTTGAAAGGCACTGTCATGTTTTGTTATTTCACACTTAATGTAGGGATGAGGGTGTGGGAGGATGGCCCAGACGGAGTCTAAGCTAAAATGCAGAAATGCCTGGTCTTTTCTCAAAACTGTTGAGGTATGTCCATCAGAAGTCTGCTTGAATGATGCTCTGAAGATCCGATTAGGAAAAAAATTCAGACAGACAGAAGAAAAAGACTGTGGTGACCTGCTTGACTTGTCATCAAACCTTGATCTCTGGAGAAAGGGGCAAACCTGGGCAGAGCTCTGGGTCACAAAACAGATTTTAAAAATAAGTGTGTATGTATAGAAAAGGAGTGAGACAAAATGCTGATTTTTTTTTTCTGGAAGGTGGAGTTAGGAATGACTTTAAAGTTTTCTTTACACTTTTTTTTTGTATTTTTAATATTTTCTACAATTGAACCTTTTCTACTATTGAAACATTAAGAATAACATATTATTTTTTAAATCATTCAGATTCTGATTTTCCACAGTGATTGACTTACCTGCTGCTTTTCACTGTAGAAAAAAAGTCCCTTTAGGTTGTATAATCAACAATATTCAGAAAATGGTGTAAATATTAGCAAATACGCATTATAGAATTGCTCCCATATTATTGGTATTAGCCCTCTGTCTGCGTCCAAGTATACAGAAGAGAGCACATGGCACCAGGCCCATCATTAAAATGCTTTAATGACTTTCTTTGAACAAGCAACCAGCAAATCATCATTAGCATCTGTATAGTTTGAAAAATAAAAGTAACCACCACCGAGGGAAATCCATTTCCCCTACAGTATTGCAGAGGAACTCTCAGAGAAGTCTGGAGACAGGGGAATTTGGGGAAAATTTCTAGAGCAGTTAAGCACTGCTTTTTAACTCATAATCACAGTCAACTAAAATTGCTTTTCAAATGGTTGAGAGATTGATACAACTGATCAAAGACATTCACACAAGTCAAAATTACCATCTAAAGAATTTAAGTTGTTGTTATAGGACTTAAGGAAGTAATAACTCTGAATTATAGTTTGTGACCGGTAATTATTTAATGTGTGGGATAAGATTTTCAGTAAGCATCTTCATGTTTCCAAGACAATAAATTCTGCTTTCCTTGACTCTGTTGGCTGGGTAGTCATCAGATTTTGTTTCTTTCTGACTTGATGCAAATGATACAAACATGCTGTTTTCTATTTCATTGCTGGGTTTAAGATTACACAGTGAAAATGTTCACAATAAAGTGGTTTTAAGACTGACTCACTTGAGACCCATGCTTCCAGATGGGACCTGGGATGGGATGGGGTCTCCTAGGGGACTAGAGGCAGTGAGGAGTTCCACAGCACAGGGGTAGGAATAAGCTTGACTTGCTAGTAGCTCATGGTTGGCCTTTGGTCTAGAAATTGTTCTTTAACGTTACTAAAATAAATATTTAAAAATCAAAGTGGAGAAGGGAGAACTGAAAGGATTAAGATTATTGCCCAAGACTTAAATGATTTTATGGTCCAGTTTCTCCTTCCTCAAACTCTTATATAATGATGGCTCTATCAGAGTTGCCTCAGAGAGAAACTGATCTAAGTGTGACATGCTGAAGTGTCTCTCTCGTTCCCAGAAGGCATTATGCACTGGGGATCCCTCTCACTTCAGAAGGAAGATAAGTTTGGGGAAAACAAAACAGGGAAAAGTTGACTCTTCAAGCTTTAGGATAAAATGTTCGGGATCCTCTAAAATCAAGTTTAAATGAATGCTGTGTTGCAGCCTCACTTGTGTTCTAATAGTTCAGTCAAACATTCACTTAAAGTCAGTTCTTTGCTGCCAGCACAATGCCTGTGTTTTGCAGTGTTCTTGCTAGCAGCACGATGGAGTGTGCAAAAGCTCAGGCTCCAGACCAGACTACCTGCGTTCAAACCCCAGCATCACTACCAACTGGAGTGTGACCTTGAGCAAGCCCCTTAATCTCTCTGTGCTTTGGTTTTCCACACCTGTAAAGAGGAAATAATAACAGTAGCTGCCTCTTACAATTCTTGTTCAAATTAAGAGTCAACATACATAAACCATTGAGAAGAGCGCTTAGCACACAGTAAATGCCATGTAAGAACTCCTCTTCTCCAGGTTGTGTTTTGGAATCAGCCCCCTCTCTCTTTCCAAAAAAAGAAGAGGACCCACTAAAAGAATGAATATTCTTCTCGAAGTTTTTAATTTATAAGATCATATAAAAAATCAAGCATTGGAGAGAATGCAGCTCCAAATTTCAAAATCATAATGATATTGTTTCTATGCAGGTATTTGTGTGGGGGTGGGGAGGGTTCATTTTCAAATATGACAGATGTGGCTTTTCTAAAGGGGCATTTTATGAATTGTTGACATGAGAGAAAGGCTGAAAATGTGCCTGCTTTCAAGGTGATAAACTGGCAATCATAAATGAGGTTTTAATGGAAACCTATAGGAGTAAGAGCCCTCTCCATGGCATTGTACTGACTTCCCGGTCACTGTGCCTCTGCTGACCTTTCCTCCCGCAGCTGTTTGTTGGGTGTTGGCACTGGGAAGTTACCTGCTAACAATACCCATCTGGCTTTCCTGGTCTGTGATCATTCTTCCCCAGAAAAGATGAACTTATTTTTCTTTTGTTTTGTTTGCTTTTCTTTCGTTCATTGTTCCTTCCAACTTTTAGTTTCCTTCAATGCCTCCTGGAGTTTTAGTGAGATTCTTTTTTTTTCCTCTTTCATTCCCTTCATCAATTACTTGGCATTTCCCCCTTGGGGCTACTTCCTGGATTCTGCTGCTCTGTATCTCTTTGGACGGCCTGCTTTTATTTTTCCTGTCTGGGTCGTCTGTGCAAATCATTAAAGTTAGAGGGTTAGTACTAATGACTGGTCAACTCCATTAATGCAGTCTCCCCTCTGTGAAAGTTTACTTTTCTGGTTCAGTGTCTTTTACTGCAGAGCTTGTTAAGAGCCTTTATTGCTTGAAGAAGGTGCCTCCTGGAACCTTAAGATTTCCTGTTTATGCACAGGGCAAGCCAGCTGAACTCATGATGGTGCTGGCAGCCCTGAGTTTTGCCGAGGGCTTGGAGTGGGACCCAAGAGGAACCACAACAGGGATTTAAAAGCAATGTGTGCTTAGCTGCCATGGATCTGCTAGAAACTGTGAGAAAGTGCCCAGCTGGAGCTGGAGAGAGATTTGGTGCTGTGAGGGGGTGGGGGGTGGACTCTGCACCATGCCAGGGTCCTGGCAGAGCGGCCTGAACCAGGTGTCTTGGTACCTACCAGAAGAGGAAAAGGCACCCTCTTCTGTCCTTAAACCCAAGGACTGTGTCCTCATAATCATGGCTACCAGACAGACTGTTGTCTTTAGCTGCTGTCCATACATATAATATTTACAGGAAATCTGGCCTTCGCCAGATCCCTTCAGTGTCCACCAGAGTCTAGAGGAGGTCATAATCTGTTTCTGCTATAGTGTGACACTAGTCACAGGTCAGAGCAGTTCTGCAGAGGTCAGAGTTTTCTAAACCCCACCCTGTATCAAATGTCCCCTCTAAAGCTGTTCCTATGGAATAATAGCTACTCAGGGTGCCAGCAAACCTGGGCCTTTAAGCAGGGGATCTCTGCGCTGATTGGGGGCTGGGGTGTCTGAGGCTGAATCTGTCATTGGAAGCTGTTTGATGCCATGGGATCTCAGCATCGTCCTGGAAGGGGCCTGGACAAACCCAGCAAGCCTCTGCCGCCAGGGCATCGGGCTGCTGAGCCAGGAAGAGCCAGATGAGGCACTTGCCACCGTGGCCAGGAGCAGACCCAAGGCAAGAGTGTGCATTTCCCATCGAGCAGGAGGGAAGGAAGCCATGGTGCAGGACCAGCCCTGAGGGGTTTCAGCCAGGTGAAACCTGGTGCCCCCAGAATGCCTACCCTCTAGCCAAGCTCTTCCTCCCTGAATAAACCTGGCATTGTCTTGCTTCCTGGTTCCCTGTTCCCAGGACTCCACACCACCCACTCCTGTCCTATCAGCACAGTCCTGCCTCAGGTAGTAGGTGAAATGCAGCTGTGTTCTAACCTAGTCCTTGATTAGATATATGGAGTTAATGTGTGTGGTTCTTATTGTTAAACTCCACTGCTCGTACTCTTCCTTCTATCCAACTCTGCAATTGCAGACAAGGAAAGCACCTTAAGTTAATCACAGCTTCCTGTTAAAAGCCATTGTCATCCTTGTATGTCACCTCACAGTATCACTTATCTCTTACCACAATAATCCTATAGAGTAAATAAACACAAAACCTAAGCAACGTAACAGTAACCATTTGTTTTGTGTGCATCTGGGGTGGTCAGCTCAGCAGCTTTGCTGGGGTATGTCACACGTCTAGGTTGGTTGGCGGGTGGCCGGTGGCTGGGTGACTGAAATGACTCAGCTCAGCTGCACATCTCTCTCATCCTTCAGCAGGCTAGCCTGGGCATTTTCTCACGACATGGTAGAGGGGCGCAAGAGAGGAACTAGAATCATGCAAGCTGTTTGATCCTCTGTAAACTGTGGCTAACATTCTGCTAGCCAAATTAAGTTCTGCAGCCAAGCCCAGATTCAAGGAGTAGGGAAACAGATGGCCTCTGTAGTGAAAGGAGCTACAGAGTGACATGGCAAAGAATGTTGTGTATACAGGGAATGTTGCAAACACCACCCTCATCCTGGTCCCAATTAGTGTTAGGACCACTTGTGGGGAGGTTGGGGTTCCTGTGGCCAGGATCCTCACTGAACTTAAACCACCTGATGATGTAACTGGCCTGTTGCTAGGCGACCGCTTCCACACCTTTAGGCAATAGGCTATTATTGTGCTATACAGACAGCTCAGCCCAGTGCTCTGGGCGGAGGCAGAGGCGCTAGTGCTCAAGCTACCGCAGGGAGACCAAGCCGGGTAATAAACCCTTTCACCCCAAAGAAACATTTTACTGTCATTTCTTTGGTCACACTGAATCCATAGCAAACTTGCAGGGGGCTGAAACCAACTGGCAAGACACTGGTCCATAGAGAAGAAAAACTCCCAAGATAGCAACCCCAAAGCTGTGACGAGTACAACCAAGAAAGTCAAATCTTTGTTCCCATGAATGATCTAGAGGAATATCTCTTTGTTGGCATGTTTATTTTAAAAAGTGTTTATCATAAAGTTGTGTTTTTGTATTTTTTTAGGCAAGTGTTGGGAGCTAATTCTCCATGGAACTCTCCCATTTCTTCATGTCTTACAAGTGGAGGCACTACGTACCATTTGTTCCAAATTATATTTTCAAGTGTGTTCATATAGCAAATAGCCTCGGAAGATAGAGATCATGGCTCCCTGGGAGTAGAGAGCAGATGTCTTCATCCAGAGCAAAAGTCAGACAAATTTGCTTATTGCCCTTTATAAAATATGCAAATCCTCAAGTTATGACACTGTCTTGCCAGTGGGTTTCAACCCCAGGCAAGGGCTTCCCTAGAGGCCTCCTCCAAGAGTGCCTCTAAGTCCGAGAGAGAGTCACTCTCCCTTGGGCCAAACACAGGGCTTGAAGTACTTCTCTTGTTCAAGTTCTCAGAATTAAGTTCTGAGGTTTAGCATTTTTCTCCAACTAATGTCAAGTAGCAGGCCTGTAATTTTCCCAAATTTAAGAGCATTTTCCCCTGGCTTCCTGGCTGGCTCAGACTTGTGAAAATATTCTCCATGTCAATCCCGCTTCCTCTAACACTGTGCAAGACAGTGTGTGGCAAAGCCTTAGAATATAAAACGTTTCTGACATTTTCACTCTGTGACTTGCCAATTTTTCATTTGATTCTTTTTCCTTTTTATAAAGACAAATTAGAAAGCAGTCGCTCCATAACCTTTGACTTTGTTATTTCTTTACCCTTTGTGCTACTCAGTCCCATTTCCCTATCAGTCATTATTGATTTGGGGTGATTTGGTATTTGCCTTTGTGCTTTGCAAAGAGAACCATTGATTTTTGAATAGATCTAGAAATGTTAAAAGCTTTCGGGGACAGAGCCAATCTTAGTGCTGTTACTCAAGGCATTAGATATGCCTTGCAAGTGAGTTTATTGTCTCAGACTATGATAAGGGATAAAAACTGCTGACAGGTGTTTTCATCTGCCTGTTCATGACAAGAGCCAGGAGTGACTGTCCCATGTCCTACAGAACCACTGGTGGAAACTGTGTCTTCAGTTTCAACTCTAAAAATTAGGATATGGTATAACAGAAAGAGAGCTTTGGGCGGACAACTGGGAGACCTAAATACAGTCTTGATGTGCTCCGGCTAGGTGGGATTCCTCACCAGGCTCTGCAGAGAGGCTGCTGAATAACTCATAAGTAGGAGGTTGTAGCATAAAGATTCTTCTAGATTGCCTCTAAATGATAAGGGCTAGGGATAATGTGGATAGTGAAGGCTACTTAACTTTCTTCCTCACAAATCATCCAGATTTGTATCCAGTCTGTGAAGTATATAGCACATGAAAAATTAGTGGCCAAAAGACAAGCAGTGGAAAAGAGTGAAAGGAAAAACTTAAGTCATTCTCAGGCTAGAGGACCACATCCTAAACAGCTGAAAGCTGCTGGTTAATATGCAGGAAGGACGATGGTGACGGATGAGCTCTGCCAGGCTTTCCAGCCCCAGAGATGGCGTCATGAGGACGACCATAGGAAGCTTTTCCTTAGAGCTCAGGTGCTTACTCTTGACCCACCTGGATCCTGCCAGGCTGACCTGCCCAGCTAAGTGGCCTTCCTTATGAAGGTCATCTCTGTGGCTCTGCCTCTAGAGAAGTAAGGAGCTGTTCCATCATGTAAAGTGTTCAGGGACTCACGGGCTAAAGTATGGCAATGCTCCAAGGTAAAGTAGATCTGTCAAATAGGACGTGCACCTGCGTTTGTCAGCAATGCCGAAATTACACTGCAATTGACTCAGCAATTCCTGGTGAAAACCTGAGAGATCATTAATTTGAAAATTGAAATTTTAAGTTGCCTGGGCTGTGGCTTAAAATAAGATCTATCTTCTATGTCCCCCCAAAATCACCAATAAGTTCCATGATTCTCATGAAAGGGGATAATATTAGTGGCAGCTGAGGTGAGATCTCACATATATGGAGAGAGGTGGGGAAATGGGGAGCTGAATAGCGAGAGCTGGGATGATGACTCACAGGTTTGTGAACTGACTCACCCGCCAGTCAGGCAAGACTTTGTCCAAGGCAAAGTCTTGAAGGGAGAAGGAAAAAACGTCTCATGAGCACTTATCCATTTCCTCCCAGGCTGGTCATCCTTGGTTTACTCAGATTCGTTTGTGCCTTTTATCTTCCTGGACATTCAGGGGAAGCAGGGGTCCTGTGTCCAACTGAAAGTCAGAAATCTTTCTGAGGTCATTTTATTCTTTATTTTTATCTAATGGGTCATTGTCGCATTGGTGACTCACCGTGTCTCAGATGGGCCTTCTAGCCCACCTTCCTCTTCCTCAGCTAGTGTGGCCCTAATTCCTCAGCAAGCACGGTAGTGAGTGGGATGGGACTTGAGGGGAGCAGAGTGGACATTCTTTCTCCCTTCGCTGAGTGCGGGGGCTGAGGGAGACCCTGCCTACACCACACCCCAGTGTCCCCTACCAGATCTCCCTTCCTATCAGTGAGGTAATTCACTCACATTTACTCTTGGTGGAGTAATTAGAATCCCATAACCTCATAATGTTCATTTTAACTTGTTACCTTCCACAGATTTTATCTCACCCAGTTGTGAAGTAAAGGAACATAGGAAATGTGACATTCTGGGTATAAACTCAGTTCGGGGAAAAAAACAGTCTTCTTTAATCTGAGAAAGGGTATCTACCAAAAGCCCACTGAGACTGGATTGGTACATAATGGAATATTACCCAGCAGTAAAAATAAATGAACTATCGCCATGCAACAGAATGGATAAGTCTTAGAAACAACATTGAGCAAAAGTAGTAACTCCCAGAATCTACATATATAATAATACAGCAATTTTATAAAGATAAGATCTAGCTAAATGAACAAGACTGACATTTTAGTAGTCACACATATGTGTAAAATGCTGTGTATGTGTATTAGTGCCCAGTGGCTGCTATAACAAATCGCCACAAACTTGGTGCTTAAAACAACAGATTATTTTTCTCTCAATTCTGGAGGCCAGAAATCTGAAATCAGTTTCACTGAGCTAAAATCAAGGTGTCGGCAGGGCTGCGCTTCCCTCCTAGGAAAGAAGTCCTCCCTCAGCCTTCCAGCTTCTTGTGGCTGCCAACATTCCATGGCCACATCCCTCTCACGTCTGCCTCCATGGCCACGTTGTTTTCTGCTCTTCTGTAGTAAAACCTCCCTCTGCTTCTTTTTTCTAAGGATTGTACTTAGGGCCCACTTATTATTGTATTTAGGGCCTACCTGGATAAGATAATCTCCCCATCTCAAGATCCTTTTCTTAATCACATCTGTTAAGTCTTTGTCATGTAAAGTAACATTCACAGGTTCCAAGGATGAAAATACCTAGGAGTGGAGTGGGGGTCCATTATCCAGCCTACCACTGTAAAAGAAATATATACTTCCTAGGATGATAAATACTAAGTTCAGAATCTGTGGTGCTGAAACAGGCTTGGACAGTCCTGCAGGAGCTGATTCTGCGGCCGTCTCAGCTCCACAGTTACTTCAGATTGGCAGCTGGCGCTCAGTCATGTAGGAGTGTTTGTTTACACAGATAGCAACAAGCACTGTAAATTGGAACTTGTTTCCCTAAGGAACTGGTGTACCCCGTCAGGGGTGTGATTACTCTCTTGGTGGGGAGGGCAGAGGGGTGCGATTGGGTCTGATATGCTCTGGTCTTTAAATTGGGTGGTCTGTTAACGGTGTTTGTCTTATTATGCTTTGAGGTTAAATAGATGATACACACACACCGATACATACATATACATAGCTATATGCAGTACTGGATTTTTTTAAAGGATAAAAAACTGGGAAGACAGCAGGAAGTTTCTGCTTTTTCAATACAAGAAATAACACCAACTGCTAGCAAGAATGTAGAAATGCTGGATCTTTCATGCAGAGATGCTGGGAATCTACCATGTCATGGACACTCTGGAAGATAATATGGACATTTCTTACAAAACTAACTGTGCTCTTGCTATACAACACAGTAATCACACTCCTGGGAATTTATCCCAAGGAAGTGAAAACTTAGATACACACAAAACCTGGACACAATGTTCATAGCAGTTTTATCTGTAATAGCCAAAAGCTGGAAACACCCAGAATGTCCTTCAACAGACGAATGGTTAAACTTCTGTGATTTAATTGTTGATTCAGGCAAAAATTTAGATGGACTTCAAAAGACACATGTCAAGAGAAAAAAGCCAATTACAGAAGGTCACATATTGTATGAATCTATTTACATTACATTTTGCAAGTGATAAAATTATAGAGGACATACTAGTGGTTGTCAAGGATCAGGGGTGGTAGGGGAAAGAGTGGTGGTGAGTGTGACCATAAGGGAGGAAGTAGAGTGGTGGGTATGACTTTAAAGAGGTAGCAAGAAGGAGACCTTCTGGTGATAGAATATTCAGCATCCTGATCTTGGGGGTGGTTTCACGAACCTGTGCATGTGATGAAATGGAATAGAACTAGATATACACATTATATCAATGTCACTTTCATGCTTCTGATACACTATAGTTAAGATGTATGTGACCATCAGGGGAAACTGGGATCTCTATTCCATCTTTGCAACTTCCTGTGGACCTATAATTGAATTCACAAAACTGGGTAAAGGTAAAAGAAATTGAAAAGTTTCAGGAAAAAAGTGGAAAAGTGAAAAACCATGATTACTCTTATACCTTCTCCACCAAACTCAGCACAGAGCCTAACTTCTGTGCTATTATCTCCTAAATCACCCTTCATGAAATACTATGTTCCAAATCAGAGCGCCCGCAGTTGCTCAGCCTCATCTCCATGCCCCCTGCCCCTGTGCCATCTCTTTCTTCTGAGAGCCATCATCTAAAGGTGCTGTTCACGCGATTCTCCACCTGTCTGCTGTGTTTATGTAACCTCTGTCTGGCTCCCTTCTCCATGCCTTATCTTGAGCAAGCATTCCCGTAATCTTCCTACGACAATCTATTCATCAGCATGGGGAGCAGACATGGGGTTCCCTGTCTGCAGTCTGCTCTGAAATCTCTGTCCAAGCTTGCCTTGCTTCCCCTTACCACAGACGCTGACCACTGGGCAGCAGGTAAAAATATTTATATATACGTCCTGTCCTTCTTTGATAATCATATATGGATTTTCTCTAGCCAGATGGTCAATAATAATTCTTTGTTTTTCTCTTCTTTTCCAATATGTAAATTCCAGCCAGGATCAATAATGTCTCCTGAAGAGGCTGGGAAATTCCAACTTTGACAGGCTGAGGGGTTAGTCGAGGAAGGACTTGCTGATCAGGGGCTCTGAGTTTATAACAGGCAGAATCAGAGTATCTTAGTGGAGGGGACCCCACTGCTCTGCACTCTCTCAGGATGGCCCCTGGGATGAAAGCAATTTCTGGCCTGCCTTCCTTTGGTATTTCTGCAGAGTCCAGGTAGGCACCAATACCTATTGATGACATTTCCTCTTGCTGCCTGTGAGTTTCCTTTCTTTTTATAAATTCATTTACTTTTTTATCTACATGCCTGAAGTTAATGTCAAATTGTATTACAAGCCTCGTGAAGGAGAACACCATTCCTCCACCTTCCACTTCAGTCCCCTTCCCAGAGGCAACAATTCTTAGCTGCTTTACTGGCTTCCTCTGATATTTGCTCTCTTATTCTGCTATTATAGCCATATCAATTTTAGACTTATCAACAGTACCTGCTGATTTTCTAACCAGTGGTATAATGGGGAATGGGGATTTAACTCCTTCACTACCATCCCTACCTCCCCCAATACAGAATCACAACTTTTAAAAAATTATTTAAATTAAATGAGCTTTTATATTTTTATGTTCTCAGTCAAGCAAAGTGGTGTAGTGTGATCCTATTTCTTCTCTTTCACAGCTTTTGTCTTATCTGTAGTTATTTGCCTTTCCTTTCTCTTAGTCTTGTATATTCTTGTCCCTGAATCTTCCTAGACTCTCCCACAAAATGGTAAAATTTGTCTTAAAACAATGTTCCACAAAAAAAAAAAAAACAATGTTCCACATGGTAAATTCTATCAGATTATCTAATCTATTTTTCTTTTTTTTTTTTTTAACCTGGAGGTTACCTTCTGGGAGGTAAAAGCCAAATCCCCCTGCCACATGACCGTTCTTCAGCTATTTAGACTAAAGTGGGTGGTTACTCTTTCAGGCCTGCTACACAACCATCCTTCTAGGTCTATTCTTTACTTCTCTCCTATGTTAAGTCCTGGACTAGTTGGTTTTTGAGAAAGAGACAGTTATGAGTGGAAAAGCTTACCGAGGAGTAATACATATGACAAGAAAGGGAAGAGCAGGATTGGCCAGGGGAGCTGTCAGACTGTGTTGCAAATCCAGCAATGACGCCAGCCCAGTGTGGGGAGTTGGGGAAATGCCAGCCCACAGTGTCCTTTGGAAAGGCCCCATGCTGGTAGAAACGGCTGGGTCCTTTTATCTCCACCTTGCTCAGTTGCTGACTAAAGGCCACCCCAAGAGGAATGTGACCTCAGCTCAAAAACCGAGGCAAATCCCAAAGAAGCTAGCAGTGAGAGGCTGTCAGCTAACCACGGCCCTTTCAGCCAAGCAACAAGTCATTTCCTGAAGGGGGTCTGAGCAGCCCATTTCCAGGTCTGCACAGATCCCATTTTCTGAATCCCGTATTTTCCTCTTTCTTGTTTTATTCTGTCATTTTGGTGGAACACATTCTCGGTAGTTCATTAGATACAGCACTTAGAATATAAAGTTTTTGAGAACTATGTCTTCAAATGTAATTATTCTACCACAGTATTTGTTGATAGTTTGGCTGGGTATAGAGTCTCACAGCCCTTTGACTTACAGTGTGGGTGGCCCTCCTGTATTGACTTCTAGATTCTGATGCTGCGGTTTCTAAATCTGATGCCATTCTGTTTCCCACTCCATGTATTCTCATTTTTCTCTCTACTTTTTCAAAATTTCCAGGGAACAAATGTCTAATTTCCCAGCTTGTGGGTGGGGGTAGGAGGTAGTTGCTGCTGGGTTGGTGGGGGGGAAGACATGAGGTTATGAATCCACTTTACTCAACTTTCAACTCGTCCTCTGTGTTCATTTCCATAATTGACCCACATCTTCCATAACCCCAACACTCCGATTCCTCAGACTTGCCAGGGTTCTGCAGTGTGAACTGCTTGCCCTCAGTCACTGCTGCCTCTCCCTGCCAGTATTTAGACTTCAGTTCTGCTATATTAGTCTCTGCTCCTACATCACTTTTGTTACCTCCAAGTGGCTGTTGTCTCCTTTTTCTCTGCCTGTAGATGTGTATTTAAATGTCTTTACCACTGTTCTTTCAGGCAGAAGAAATATAAATGCATGTTTTAATGTACCATGTTTAATTGAAAATCCCTGAATGAATTTCCAGGGGGTTTACAGAAAGACCATACTAATTTCCCCTTACTTTTATTCCAATTATTATGAACATTTGGGCCTCTTAGGACACAGTTAGGGAAAACTGCAGCTGCAATTCTGTTTTTGATAGGCACCTGAGCATCCCATGACTCGCGGGCCACACTGTTTCCTTGACTGTCCCAGATGTAACAGTCTCCATGCACTGGGCATCTCAGTCAGGACTTTGGGTCAGCTGTTTTCCTTGCTGTTCTGGGATGTACTCTGCCATTACTTTGTTTTGTGACTTGTGTTGCAAACATATTCCAATTCATATTCCATATTCATATTCCTTTGGCATTAAGGGTGGAATAGGAGTGAACAGTGTGTAATGTCATAACTTCCCAGCAGAAGTCCAAATTATAAGCCCTCAGATTTTTAAACTCAAAGCCAAGAAAAATCTTTTTGCAAGCACAAAACTGTGTTCTTTACCCTTTTAAGAGCCATGAAATTGCTCAGGGTGAAAAGGGCTTCAAAAGTTGTCCAATGCAGCCTTCATGCAATGCATAGAGCCCCCTCCTCCCTGTCCCCCACCACCACCCCGTAAAGTGGGGTTGGGACAGTGCTTAAACACCTCTGGTGATGGAACTTCACTCTTCCTTTAGGCCATTCTTTGCCTTTCACAGCTTTAACTGTTCTTATTTTTATCATGTACAGCATACTAAGCACCAGTTGGGCTCAGCTCTCTATTGAGAGCTTCACAAACATCTCATTTAATCTTCACACAGCCCTGGAAGTGTTATTACTTCCATTTTCCAATTTGGAAAACTCAGAGAGATTAACTGCCTGCTCAAGATCCCACAGCTAGTGAGAGGCAGGGCCAGGAGGTGAACAGCATTCTAACCGGCAGTAACTCCTCATTCTTCCTGCTGGTTCTTCTTGTCAAGCCCGCAGTAACCCCTGGCTATAGCTTCCACCCGCTGGGGCCGTTTCTCTCTCTTGAGATTGTTGAGGGAAAAGCCACACCTCTCTTCCACGTGACCATTCTTCAGCTGTTTCAAGACATTTATCTGATGTCCTTTCCACTCCAGGCTAAAGCTTCCTTAAAAAAAAAATCAGTATCTGTTTTAAAGGTATTGAATGTATTTCTTCCTTGTTTCTAAGTTCTTTTCCTACTTGTGGCACTGCAGGACCCCTGGGTCAGCCTGATAACAAGGCATACGTGGGCCTTGTCTGAGTGTGGTTGGAAGCCGCCGCCCAGAGCACAGCTGTGATTCTGCCCCAGACCCGCTTTTGTGAAGGGCCAGGATGGGCCAGAATGAGCTGGGAGCATCTAGTGCATCAGCCTCTGAAGTTAGACCACGTGTAATGGCGCTCCTTCAGGAGGAGACCCAGATGAGACCTGGGTAGCATTAATTGCTTAATACAATAGTTCTTAAGTAGACTTTGTTAGGTGCCATTAAAGCAGCTTCAGGTGATAGGATTCACACTGAGCAAATGTCCATATAAATCCCACCAGATAGCCCTGTTCCTTCATTGCAAAGAGGTTTGTTTTATGGTGTCCTTGCCCAAGTTTGCCTGATCCTAATCCCTTGGGGAACTTATTTAAACTACAGAGTCCTGGATTCCCCCCTGAGACTTCCTGAGTCGGAATATGCAGGGGAGGGGAGGAATCTGCAGTTTTAGTAAGCCTCTCAAAGGGGTTCTCATCATCACCCAAGTTTGGAAAACACTGTTTTGAGGAGTTTGTTGCCTGCCATTCCATTCCTTGTCTTTAAAAATTGGAGGGGAAACAGAGCTGAATGAAGATGGTGATGGTTAATTTTATGTATCAACTTGGCTGGGCTACAGTGCCCAGATTTGTGGCCCAACAGTATTCTGGATGTTTCTGTGGTTTGGGATGAGGTTAACATTTAAATCAGCATATTTTTGGATGAGATTAACATTCAAATCACTGGGCTTCGAGTAAGGTAGATTGGCTCCAAAATGTGGGTGGGTCTCATCCAATCAGTGGAAAGCCTAAATGAACCAACGGCCTGACCTGTCGCAAGCAAGAGTGGATTCTTCAGCAGAGGGCCTCCAGCCTCAAACTGCAGCACTGGTTCTTCCTGGAGGGGTGTGCATAGAATATTTGAGAAGAGGAAAAACAATGAGAACTATAGTATTCTTCTCAAGGAATGAGGGGAGTGAAAGGTAACTGCTGCTTCCTAAGTAAACAAAAGTGCTAGATAAATTTGGTGTAACTTTGCTGGGACAACAGCCTATAATCATATACTTTTAGAAAACAGCAGGGACAGAGGATGAGGCCTATTTTTAATGCTAGATTTCTTTTTAAGTCAAACTAACTGAGATGTAATTTACACACAATAAAATCACCCTTTTTAACTAGAACATTGGATGAGTTTTGATGAATGTATAAACTCATGCAACCACTACAATAATCAAGATGCAGAACATTTCCATTGCGTCAAAATTCCCCTAACCCCTTTTAATCAATTCCTTTTGCAATTCCAAGTCCCCAGAAGCCATTGATTTATTTGCTGTCAGTAAAATTTTAAATTCTAGAATTCCATGTAAACTGGACCACACAGAATATAGCATTTTGTGTCTGGCTTCTTTTACTTAGCATATTTTTGAGATTCCTCTAACATGGTTACATCTATTAGTCAGTTTTCCTTTGCCTTGCTGAGCAGTATTCCACTGTATGGACATATCACTGCTTATCCTTTCATCAGTTAATAGACATTTGGGTTGTTTCCAGTTTAGGATTATTTTGAATAATGCCTCTATGAATGCTCCCATTCAGGTAATGGTGTCAACATGAATTTTCATTTCTCTTGGTAGTGGGATTGTTGCATTACATGCTGTGTATGTTTACTATTTTTTAAATTAGGGTATCATTGATATACCCTCTTATGAAGGTTTCACATGAAAAACATTGTGGTTACTACATTCACCCATATTATCAAGTCCCTCCAATACCCCAGTAAAGTCACTGTCCATCAGTGTAGTATGATGCCACAGAGTCACTACTTGTTTTCTCTGTGCTACACTGTCTTCCCTCATGAACCCCCCAACACCATATGTACTAATCATAAAACCCCTCAATCCCCTTCTTCCTCCCTCCCCACCTACCCTCTTCCACTCCTCCACTTTGGTAACTGCTAGCCCCTTCTTGGAGTCTGTGAAACTGCTGCTGTTTTGTTCCTTCAGTTTTGCTTTGTTGTTATACTCCACAGATGAGTGAAATCATTTGGTACATGTCTTTCTCGGCCTGGCTTATTTCACTGAGCATAATACCCTCTAGCTCCATCCATGTTGTTGCAAATGGTAGGATTTGTTTTCTTCTTATGGCTGAATATTATTCCATTGTGTATATGAACCACATCTTCTTTATCCATTCATCTACTGATGGACACTTAGGTTGCTTCCATATCTTGGCTACTGTAAAAAGTGCTGCAATAAACATAGGGGGGCATATGTCTTTTTGAATCTGAGAAGTTGTTTCCTTTGGGTAAATTCCTAGGAGTGAAATTCCTGGGTCAAATGGTATTTCTATTTTCAGTTTTTTGAGGAACCTCCATATTGCTTTCCACAATGGTTGAACTAATATACATTCCCACCAGCAGTGTAGGAGGGTTCCCCTTTCGCCACATCCTCACGAGCATTTGTCATTCCTTGTCTTTGGAAGTTGGCCATCCTAACTGGTGTGAGGTGATATCTCATTGTGGTTTTAATTTGCATTTCCCTTATAATGAGCAATGGGGAGCATCTTTTTGTGTGCCTGTTGGCCATCTGAATTTCTTCTTTGGAGAAGTGTCTGTTCATATATTCTGCTCATTTTTTAATCGGGTTATTTGTTTTTTGGATGTTGAAGCATGTGATTTCTTTATATATTTTGGATGTTAACCCCTTGTTGGATATGTGATATATTTACAAATATATTCTCCCATACTGTACAATGCCTTTTTGTTCTACTGATGGTGTCCTTGGCTGTACAGAAGCTTTTTAGTTTGATGTAGTCCCATTTGTTCATTTTTGCCTTTGTTTCCTGTGCCCAAGCAGATGTGTTCAGAAAGAAGTTGCTCAGGTTTATATTCAAGAGATTTTTGCCTATGTTTTCTTCTAAGAGTTTTATAGTTTCATGACTTACATTCAGGTCTTTGATCCATTTCAAGTTTACTTTTGTGTATGGGGTTAGACAGTAATCCAGTTTCATTCTCTTGCATGTAGCTGTCCAGTTTTGCCAACACCAGTTGTTGAAGAGGCTGTCATTTCCTCATTTTATGTCCATGGCTCCTTTATCGTATATTAATTGACCACATATGCTTGGGTTTATATCTGGGCTCTCTAGTCTGTTCCACTGGTCAATGGGTCTGTTCTTGTGCCAGTACCAAATTGTTTTGATTACTGTGGCTTTGTAGTAGAGCTTGAAGTCGGGCAGTGTAATCCCTCCAAGCTTCATTCTACCTTCTCAGGATTGCTTTGGCTATTTGGGGTCTTTTCTGGTTCCATATGAATTTTAGAACTATTTGCTCTAATTCATTGAAGAATGCCATTGGCATTTTGATAGGGATTGCATTGAATCTGTAGATTGCTTTAGGCAGGATGGCCATTTTGACAATATTAATTCTTCCTATCCATGAGCAGGAATGTATTTCCATTTATTGGTGACTTCTTTAGTTTCTCTCATGAGTGTCTTGTACTTTTCAGGGTATAGGTCTTTTACGTCCTCGGGTTTATTCCTAGGTATTTTATTCTTTTTGATGCAATTATGAATGGAATTGTTTTCCTGAATTCTATTTCTGCTAGTTCATCATTAGTATACAGGAATTCAAGATTTCCATGTATTAATTTTGTATCCTGCAACTTTGCTGAATTCAGCTATTTTAGTAGTTTTGGGGTGGATTCTTTAGGATTTTTTGTGGACAATATCATGTCATCTGCAATGACAGTTTAACTTCTTCCTTACCAATCTGGATGCCTTTTATTTCTCTGTGTTGTCTGATTGCTGTGACTAGGACCTCCGTACTATGTTGAATCGAAGTGGGGAGAGTGAGCATCCTTGTCTTGTTCCCAATCTTAGAAGAAAAGCTTTCAGCTTTTCACTGTTAAGTATGATGTTGGCTGTGGGTTTGTCATATACGGCTTTTATTATGTTGAGGTACTTGTTCTCTGTGCCCATTTTGTTGAGTGTTTTTATCATGAATGGATGTTGAATTTTGTTGAACGCTTTTTCAGTTAAATGGGATGATCATGTGGTTTTGTCCTTCTTTTTGTTGATGTGGTGGATGATATTGATGGATCCTCGAATATTGTACCATCACTGCATCCCTGGAATAAATCCTCCATGATCATGTAGTATGACCTTTTTGATGTATTTTTAAATTCGGTTTGCTAATATTTTGTGAGTATCTTTGCATCTATGTTCATGAGGGATATTGGTCTGTAATTTTCTTTTTCTGTGGTGTCTTTGCTTGGTTTGGTATTAGAGTAATGCTGGCCTCCTAGAGTGAGTTTGGAAGTATTCCCTCCTCTTCTACTTTTGGAAACCTTTAAGGAGGATGAGTGTTAAGTCTTCTCTAAAGATGTCTGATAAAATTCAATGGTGGAGCCATCTGGTACAGGCGTTTTGTTCTTAGGTAGTTTTTAGTTACCAATTCAATTTCATTGCTTGTATAATTGGTCTGGTCAGCTTTTCTGTTTCTTTCTGGGTCAGCCTTGAAAGGTTGTACTGTTCTAGAAAGTTGTCCATTTCTTCTAGGTTATCCAGTTTGTTAGCATATAATTTTTCATAGTATTCTCTCATAATTTTTTGTATTTCTATGCTGTCTGTACTGATTTTTCATTTCTCATTTCTGATTCTGTTTATGTGAGTAGACTCTCTTTTTTTCTTGATAAGTCTGGTGAGGGGTTTCTCTATTTTGTTTATTTTCTCAAGGAAACAGCTCCTGCTTTCATTGATTCTTTCTATTGTTTTATACTTCTTGATTTTATTTATTTCTGCTCTAATCTTTATTTTGTCCCTCCTTCTACTGACTTTGGGCCTCATTTGTTCTTCTTTTTCTAGTTTTGTTAATTGTGAGTTTAGACTGTTCGTATGGGATTGTTCTTTCCTGAGGTACACCTGTATTGCAGTATACTTCCCCCTTAACACAGCCTTCACTGCATCCCACAGATTTTGGGGTGTTTACTTATTGTCATTTGTCTCCATATATCGCTTGATGTCTGTTTTTATTTGATCATTGATCCATTGATCATTTAAAGCATGTTTTGAAGCCTCCATGTGTTTGTTGGCTTTTTCATTTTCTTTGTGTAATTTATTTCTAGTTTCATACCTTTGTGGTTTGAGAAGCTGGTTGGTACAATTTCAGTCTTTTTGAATTTACTGAGGCTCTTTATGTGGCCTAGTATGTGATTTATTCTTGATAATGTTCTATGTGTACTCAAGAAGAATGTATATCCTGCTGCTTTTGGGTGAAGTTTTCTGTAGATGTCTGTTAGGTCCACCTGTTCTAATGTATTGTTCAGTGCCTCTGTCTCCTTACTTATTTTCTGTCTGGTTGATTTGTCCTTTGAAGTCAGTTATGTGTTGAATTCTCTATTTCCCCCTTTAATTCTGTTAGTATTTGTTTTACATATGTAGTTGCTCCTGTGTTGGATGCATAGATATTTATAATGGTTATATCCTCTTGTTGGACTGACCTCCTTATCATTATGTAATGTCCTTCTTTGTATCTTGTTACTTTCTTTGTTTTGAAGTCTATTTTGTCTGATATAAGTACTCCAACTCCTGCTTTTTTCTCCCTATTAGTTGCGTGAAATATCTTTTTCCATTCCTTCACTTTTAGTCTGTGTATGTCTTTTGGTTTAAAGTGAGTCTGTTGTCAGAAGCATATAGATGGGTCTTGTTTTTTTTACCCATTCAGTGCCTCTCTCTTTTGATTGGTGCATTCAGACCATTTACATTTAGGGTTATTATCAATACATATGTACTTATTGCCATTGCAGGCTTTAGATTCGTGGTTACCAAAGATTTAAGAGTATCTTCCTTACTATTTATGAGACTGATGCGCTGCCTACTTTACTAAGGAGGCAACTTCTTCCTTACTATTTAACAGTCTAATTTAACTCACTTACTATGCTATTACAAACACTATCTAAAGGTTCTCCTTTTCCCCCTCCTTTTTCTTCCTTCTCCATTCTTTATATATTAAGTATCATATTCTGTACTCTTTGTGTATCCCTTGACTGACTTTGGGGATAGTTGATTTAATTTTGCATTTGCTTAGTAATTAACTGTTCTACTTTCTTTACTGTGATTTTATTACCTCTGGTGACAGCTATTAAACCTTAGGAACACTTCCATGTATAGCAGTCCCTCCAAAATACACTGTAGAGACGGTTTGTGGGAGGTCAATTCTCTCAGCTTTTGCTTATCTGAAAATTGTTTAATCCCTCCTTCAAATTTAAATGATAACCTTGCTGGATAAAGTATTCTTGGTTCGAGGCCCTTCTGCTTCATTGCATTAAATACATCATGCCACTCCCTTCTGGCCTGTAAGGTTTCTGCTGAGAAGTCTGATGATAGCCTGATGGGCTTTCCTTTGTGTGTGATCTTTTTTCTCTGTCTGGCTGCTTTTAATAGTCTGTCCTTACCCTTTTTATCTTTGCCATTTTAATTATTATATGTCTTGGTGTTGTCTTCCTTGGGTCCCTTGTGTTGGGAGATCTCTGCACCTCCATGGACTGAGAGACTATCTTATTCCCCAGATTGGGGAAGTTTTCAGCAATTACCTCCTCAAAGACACTTTCTATCCCTTTTACTCTCTCTTTTTCTTCTGGTACCCCTATAATGTGAATATTGTTCCATTAGGATTGATCACACAGTTCTCTCAATATTCTTTCATTCCTAGAGATCCTTTATGCTCTCTGGGCCTCATCTTCTTTATATACCTGTTCTCTTATTTCTATTTCATTTACCGTCTCCTCTACTGCATCTAATCTGCTTTTTAGTTCCTCCATTGTATGTTTTATTTTGGATACTGTATTTTTCAAAGTTTCTGTCTCATTCTTGAATTCCTCCCTGAGGTCTTGAATATTTTTCTGTACCTCCGTGAGCATGTTTCTGATTTTTATTTTGAAATCTCTTTCAGGAAGATTGGTGATTTCCATTTCACTTGGTCCTCTTTCTGGTGTTTGTGGGATTTTGGTTTGAACCAGGTTCCTTTAGCATTTCATATTTGTAGGTGGCACCCTCTAGTGCCCAGAAGCTCTACTCTCTGGAGCTGCTCAGCCCCTGGAGTGATGGCAGGGAATCACAAGCTAGCAACACTGGTGCCTGCTGGAAGGAAAGATTTCTTTCCTGCTTCCCAGCTGCAGTGCCTATCTCCACTGTCACAACCAGTGGGCCGAGCACACAGAGAGAAGCCTCTATGCTTTGCACTTGTAGCTGCCATAGGTGGGGCCACCTCCTGACTGGCCTGACAGAATGGCTGGGGCAACTAGTTTGCAAGGCCTTTCCGGCTGGGAGAAAGGAGTGGCAGACTTTATATTGTGGTGGGGGGCCTCTAGCTGCTTTGCCAGATAGGGGGATGGAGCACCTAAAGCTCTTGAAAGTTCCCAAGCTGCTGGGCTGAGTGTGCTGGGTCAATTTTGTCCACCTGTGCTTTCTCCTGAGTAGCCCTTTAGCAGCCCTCTCACTGTTAGGAAATCTCTCAGAGTGCCACCTTTCTTTTGTCCCAGAGCAGCCAGTTGTAGGTACCTGTTCTCCACAAGCAGCTAGAATCTCAATCTCTCCAAGTATTCTGCCTGTTTAACTTTCCAACCCCACTAATCTCCAGATCACCATGTAATGTAAGTTTGTACTCCCAGAGCAGATCTGCTGGGCTGGGTGTTCAGCAGTCCTAGGCCTCTACCCCCTCCCAGCTCTGTTTCTCTTCCTCCCCCTGGTGAGCTAGGGTTGCAGGAGAGCTTGGGTCCCGCCTGATCACGGCTTTGGTACTTTACCCTTTTCTGTGTGGTCTGCTCTGTTTCCCAGGTGTAGGCAGTCTGACGCAGCCTTCTTTCCTGTTGTTTTTTTAGGATTAGTTGTATTTGCTATATTTTCATATTATATGTGGTTTTTGGAGGATGTTTCTGTCTTACCTCTCATGCCACCATCTTTAAGCCAATCCCTATGTTACCTTTATAAGAAACTGACTATTTTTTAAAGTGGCTCTACCATTTTGCATTTGCATCAGCAATATAGTACTGGGTTATTTTGACAAACACAACACAACTCATCTTAGATCAATAAACACCTTTATTTTGTGTCATCAGAAGGGATAGAGATTAGCTTTGTATAAAGCATTGCTTAAGAGCATTGGACCTGGAGTGAGACCGAACTGCATCCATTACTGGATTCAACAATATTGCTTCTGTAATTCTGGAAAAGTCACTAGATCTCTCTAAACCTATTTCTCACATATGTAAATGGCAAAAATAATGCTGGCTCTCTACCTTGGGATGTTGTGAGCATTAAATAAGATAAAACACATAAAGTACTTAATATAGAACTCAGTTTATAATAAATTATTAATATTAATTACTCTTATTATTCTAATAACCTTCTTTGGGATAGTATGTTACAGTAGGATTTAGCCATATAAGAACAAATACCATGGACTTAACTTTGTGGTTTCTTTTGGGTCATAATTTAGAACTCAAGGAAGCCACCAGAAGCTAAAAAGGATGTTATGTATTTGAAAGAAATATCTGTAGTTGTTTGGAGTGAACAACCAGAGGTGTTTATACATCTTCTCTAAACTTTCTGACCTCTATTTCTTAATTTGTAAAACAGGAGTAATAATTCTTGCCCTGCCTCTCTAACAGGCTTGATGTGAACATCAAAGGAAAAATGAACATTAGATACCATAAAGTGTTATATTATTTTCCACAAGTGAAAGTTTTAGGAGAAAATTTTCATGAGAGATGATTTGGTTAGAAATTATAAGATAATAGAGTCCTTTAAAAAATTTCTTTTTTCCTGTATTACATAGGAAAAAAAATGAACTGATAATTGGGGGAAATTACATCAAAATGCTATTAAAATAAAAGGTGTAAGAAATTGGTGCCAGGAAAACCAAGCTGCCACATAGGTCCCAAATCAGCACCAGTGTACCTCCAATGTGAAAATGAACCTGGCACCTTTCACCCCCTCCAGGGGGTTAGCATGCTGATTTCCCCACAGCATTATAGTAGCTACGGTGAGCAGCCTGTCTGTGGACGCTCCCAGACATCTGTTTTCAGTTGCTTGCTTAGATGGCACGAGAGTTTGAACATGCCACTTGAAATCGTCCTGGTGATCCTATTAATTGCATGAAAAAAGGCTGTTTACACAATGGAATTTTTGACAGCACCAGAAAAGTTTTAATAGAAATATAAATTATTTAACTCCATTGGAACCATGTGGGGGAACAGACTATAAAGCACAATATTGCCTTTGGGAACACAGAGGTTATAGGTAGTCCAAATGGAGGAGAATTAATTGTGCCCTCCATAATTAATGAACACTGCCAGGCAGCCAGCCTAAGCTGCTAAGTCATGTTCTTTTTCTCAGAACCTGGATCTTCAGGGTTTGGTCCTACCTGTATTGTGGAAGAAATCTAATTCCACCTTAACTACCCAACAGAAAGGGGAGGTAGAGAAGGAAATCTTTGACACAGATATCTCTCAGACTTGTCTAGTTGATGTGGATTCTCAAATGTAGATGCTTAGCATTTCTCATGTACTAAGTTACTTTTCTACTAAGCAAAGAGCACCTAACATAAATTATTTCTAAAACTCAGAAATAAATGAATTAAGTTGTGTTTTCAATTTACTAATGGATAAATATATTCATCCATTATTTTCCTATATATATTTTAGTGGGACATTCTGATATTTACTGTGTGGACTGAACTTATTATGTATGGCCAGACACATGGAACATATGGTTTACTCAAAAATCAGCCTGAAATACCATGATTCAGAAGCATTCACTGAGCACCACGATCACCTCATAGTCACTTTCACGAATATGATCATAGTTCATCCTCATGATAATTCTCTGATAATATAGTACATATCTATTATGTACATATACGCATGTATACATATATGTATATATAATGTATATAATACACGTGTATGTATGTTATATAAATGTATATATTTAATTTTACAGATGAGGAAAATGAGGGCTAGAAAGGTAAAATAACTTATCCAACATTTTATAGCTAGTAAGCAGGACAAATAAAATTGAAATTCAGGTACTCCTATATGACTGCTTCCAAATAACTGATATATATCCTAAAGAACTAAGGACATGAAAATTCTAGAAATATCATATTTTGCTCTGTGAACCCAAGGAAAATTTCTGGAATATGTAAATTGTTCTCCAAGGAAATCAGCCTCAAAGTTGGGCATGCATCTCAGATATCACTAATTTCCTTAATAACCTGACATAGATCTGTAATCCCTAAATTTCTCTAAATGTTTATTAAATCCCTAAATGTTTATTGAATTTATAGTTACAACCTGGTAAAGCTCTTGGGAAAGTAAGTGCCTTAGGTTCACTAATAGTTATGTTATTCAGCAGTGCTTTTATATACACTTTAAACATTTTCCAAACTTCAATAAGCAGCCCCCATTTCTAGTATTCTGAATTTGGGGGTGCACATTCTCTCCCTATCCGTACTTCCAAATCTCATAAAATCTGCTCACATTTTCCTCCTTAACTGAGCATACTCAATTTTTGAGCCTGTTGGAATCTGTCCTCATAAGCAAGCCTCTGTGAACATTTTTCCAGATGAAAGGAAAGATAAAACCGGCCCAACTTGGCCTGCTCCTTCACAGGCCTCCTCTTTGTTGGACATCGTCTCCTTCCCCCTCTGCCTTTAGGACATCTGCTCCTCTCTCTCTTTCCACTCAAGAAACTGAGGGCCAATTAGACTTCCATTTCTTTCTTGCCCTTCAGTAGTTCACAATGTTAATAGGCCAAAATACCCCTGCCTTTCTGATGAATGCTAATGATTTAGTCTTAGAAAGCTGCTCTATTTCAAAAAATATATATATATATATATATATATATTATGAGCAGAATCAAGCAAAGGTTACAGGGGAATGAGAAAGTGACCACTTTGTTGGCAATTGGAAGTTCTGCAGATTGCAAGTGTAGTGGGCATCAGAACCAGATTCCTGAGCTTGACCCAGATCTAATGGATGAGGCTGTCTGGGGTGGAGTCTGGGAATCGTTTATTCAACTGGTTTCCCTGGGGTGATTCTGATGGTGAGTGGTCAGAAACATGACAATGATGTGATGTGATTGGGCAGCCCATTCTCTTCTGGAAGCATGCAGTACTGCTGAGCTAAAGCCAATGTTATTCATGACCTTTCACTTGTGATAGAAAATCCTACTTAAAACTATGAGCAATTTTGAAGGCTCTTTTCAGAATAGTCTAAAACAAACAAAAATACCCACCCATCTAATCAAAAAAATGCTGCCAGAAATGATAGCAACAGCTGTTCTATCTCCTTGTCTGTGATTTGGAAAAAGTGTTTTACTTCTCTTCCATAAAGTAGCAGAAAAAAATGAAATGATTAGAGAGATCTGTGGGTTCCCCCTCTGCAGGCCCTCTAGAAAACCTTTGGTTTTGGACCTGCGAACTGTTGACATGTCACATGCACAATCAGATAATCCCCCAAATGCCTTTCCCCTGGTCTAACTCAATTCGGATAACTGTATTTGTCTGTGAGAACTCCTCAGAGAAAACATTCAGGCCAAATGATCTCATCCCTGGATTTTATAAAGCCATATATATGTGCACAAACCAGAATTTCTATCATCATCGACATGTACCATTCCCAAATCCAGCCCCGGATGTTCTTCAACAACGTGGCTCCTTTGCCACGTCTGAGTCACTTCCTAGGCCTGGATCCAGGGCAGCCTTCAGACCCCTGGCCAACACACAGGCCACATAAGGAAGCAGTTCTGTACTATTTCTAGGAATAGCATCTTTTAAAATTATTTTACACTTATCTCACCCATTTTGATATCCCAGATGTTTTTTAAAAGAGGAGGTTAGTGTGGCTGCAAGTGATATCTCATTTTCTCCTAAAATAATGAAAATTCTCTGATGTGTCCAACTGAGAGAAACATCAAAGGTATTACATGGTGACAATGCCTGACAATCCCTGGAGATACTGGACCTGGTCCCTTGGGGTAAAATTATGCAGATTTGTTTGCTGCTAGGGGGATCAAACATCTTTGCATCTCTGTTTGGGGGAACATCTGGGGACTCAGACTTTACTTCTTCTCTTCCAGGGAGATTGAAGGAGGAGGAAACGTTCTGGGTTGAATTCTCTGACCACAAACAACTGATAGCAACACTCCTTGGTGCTTGAGTTTATCAGACTATCTTTGTGGTTGAAAAGCTCTAATATCATTTTCCCAGTTGTCACTCTGGAATGGCTGTCCTCTGCATGGCATACGTGATCTATATGTGGGTTTTCCTACTGAGGGGAGGAGTCAGAAAGAGTTACTCTATGTCTGCGTCTGGAGAGGAGGCTACAGTTTTCAGGCAGGCCAAGTCAGAAATGTATCCTGGAGGCTGGTCTGGGCTCCCTAGAAGGAGGCACATCCAATCTGGGGACTACAGCGTGACATCTCTGGGCCCAAACTTTCCCACACATTGCCTGCTCCCTCTTTTGATTTTGTTATAAGGTCTGAAATACCACTATTGGAAATTCATTTGAGTTGATACATCTCCTCTTTGAAATGTCAGTGAGAATGAGTTGGAGGCCTAGAATGCTCTTCCTGTAGCTCTTATTACCTTGTACCTATAAAAATAAGGAAACACCTCTTGCAGGAAAGCTTCCCATTCTTGGATCATTGGCCCTTTTAAGGGCTGTGTTGTCACTTGTCACTTGTGGGGTGTGGTAGGCCTTCCAGAGGTGGGAAGTGTGTGTGGTTCATCATAGTGTCTCCGTGGAGCCTGACACTCAGTGTTTATAAATAGTAGATGAATGAGCCCCAGTATTTTCAACTGTAAAGTGGGAATAATATGGTAATGATGCCTCTCTCAGGGTGTCTGTGTGCTTGAGACGAGATAATCTATATCAAAATGTGGTCAACTGTGAAGCACTGTGCAAGTGTTCGCCATTATAATAACTTGCAAGGAGGTGAGAGAGAAGTCCCGAAGAGAGACACAAAAACTTCACCACTCTGAATATTTTCCTGGGTCAGTTCTAAGTGATTACAATTACACTTAGAAGTCACTACACACAGGACTTTGGTCTGTCTTTATGCCAAGACAATTGGCCCTAGGCAAATCTGAAAGGACTTAAAGCCCCAAATGTGTTCCCAGAGTTTGTCTCATTGTAGAGTAACAGAGCCTGGAAAACCAGATGCTCATTCTCACAGAATCTGTTTGATAACTAGTTTGGTGGCTAATTACATTATTCATTAAGGTTAAGAGCCTGAAGCCAAAAGCAACAAGAATTTACTCATTACCCATATGGACCATGATCGGCTTGGAGATTGGAGGGCATCACAGAAGAGATGCCACCTGCATTCCCTCCTTGGGGAGCCTGCCTTGCCTCCAAGCCCTGTCTGCCCACAGCTGTTCAGACAGGAGTCTGTAGCAAAGGCTTCACCCCTCGAGGAAGTAAAGCCGTGACAGTGCTGTGACTTTTGGACCAAGAGTTTGAACAGAGACACTGAGAAAGAAGCTCCTTTGGGAACGTATACAGGGAGGCCAGGCGGGCCAGGCTAGCAGCAGCCAGTGCACACCGAAAAAGGCCGGACAGAGCGCCCTGGGGAGCCCACCATTTCCCCAGGCCCTGGCTCCACGCCATGGTCAGCTCTCGGAAAGAGCACTTCATTTAAAGGTAGCTAAAACGTAATGGAAATGAAGAGTATTAGAAAGTAACACACCTGTATTTAAACAAAACAGGAAAAAATAAAGAGGATAAGTAATGGTGTTCATTTATGGTGAATGCCGAAGCATGTATCAGTGAACCAATAGAGACTTTTGTGAAGCTCTGGAGGGATCGCCTGGGCTGGTTCAAGTTCTTTAGAGACTGATGATGCGGTTCTTGCTATGTTTGATAGGTTTGTGTGAAAAATAAATTGCCTTAAGTAAAAGTCAATGTTCCAAGAGTGGTCGAAAAGATTTAAGAAAAGGACTCATGTGCCAGGTTAAAATCAGGAGATGAAGGAAGCGGTCAAGAAGGAACAGAGGAAAAGTCAGCACCCACCCTGGTCACCTGTGGCATTTAGTTTGGCTGCTATCCGGAGTTGGGAGGAAGGGTGTTGATGGGACTGGGGGTGACAGAGTTGCCTATGCCCACGTATCCCACATACAGCTTTCTAAGTTGCACGCGTTACTGGTTTATGCCTATTGGAGGTCGTATTTCTCCGTAAGAGAAGGAGGGATCCATAGGAATCTGGATCGCTGTCACAATGTAAGTTAAGTCACCATGCTGTGCTCACAGGACTTCGATATGACACATCTTTGACTTTGAAGACTTCTCCAAGACCTCTGCTCTCTGGTTATGTTTTTCCTATATTTGCAGATAGACCTTCAGAGGTCTTCCTCTTACACTTTTAAGGTCCTAGAAGTTTATTCATACTCATGCTTTCTTTTTCTTTGCCTGTCCTTAATCTTTTTTCTTCTTATTCCAAGTATTGTTTTTCACTTTGCTTTTCTTTCTACCAATCTCCTTTTTGCTTTTTAGAAAAGTTACCTTTATATTTTTTTCCATTTTTAAAAATAACTGGTTGTCTGAAACCTGCAACTGGAGAGAAAGAAGGCAATGTTCTCCTTTCCCCCTTATTTACCTTGCTTGCTTTTTGGTACAGTCATTATACCATCATGATATTTCAGGCCCACTACATCTTAGAGAAATAATGTAAAAAGTTTAAAATAACTATAACCCTGAGGCCATTTGAAAAGTGTGCATTCTGCAAATACAAAGTTTAAGTGAGTTTGAATGTCAGCTTATCTCAGATTCCCATTTGTTGTTCACTTAAATGATAAATATACTCAATTTATTGCTGTAATCTTGTACAGGCTGAAATTAGGATATGCCTGAACACTTCTGGTCCTTTTCCAAGACTACACAATTTCCAGTGATTGCCTCCTTCCAGCTCTTCACCGTGATCCAAGGTTCCTTACTTGCCAAATTGTATATTATGTGGGGATATTAGTGGTGCTGGTGGTTTTCTTTTTGGCTTCTTTACTTTCCATAAATAAAAAATAAGCTATGCAATATTCTCAGGCAGTATGTAATCCAACCTATCCAACCTTTTTTTAATCAAATGCTCAGTGAGTGCCTACCATGCACTAGGCACTGTGCTTGATGCAGAGGGTGCAGTGATGATAATGATAGAAACAGCAGCAACAGTGCACCTGCTTTCATGGTTCTCACAATCTAGAACATGTGTCACAAAGAAAGGTAATTATAGGGTTAAGGTGCAACCCCTAAGAGCCCAGTTTAACACCAGCCTCAAAGAAGAGGACTGCATTATTCAGAGATTTACATAGAAAATATTTTATTACATACTCCTGAAGGTCATTCTTGACCTCATTCTTAAATGTAAGACTACTTCTTCTCATTCCCAACAGTGATAAAGACCTTTTCGCAGCATTCTCCTGAAGAGAACTCTACATGTATTTCCACAGAGTAGCTATCAAGCTACCCTTGACTGTTTCGCTATTATACCATTTACCGTAGAGGTCTTATTTATCAGGAGTTCTTGCAGAGCTCATGGATATTATCAAGCATCTAATCTATCCCTAGGGGGTGTCTTTGACCCTAGAGAGAATAGAGCCGTAGGATACATTCTGAATAATAGTGGACACAACTTGAAAAAGAGATTTTTAATTTTCAGGGGCAAAAGATTATGTTCTGTCACTATAACAAGCATTTTCTTTTGGATAGTGCATTTGTTCATTTGGGCCACTCGGTTAAAGGAGGTAAGAAGCCTTAAGCAGTGTATTTCTCATCAGGAACTACTACAGCCTGAAATCATGCTAGGCTTGTGCAGCATCCAAAGGACGTTTGAAGTCTGACCTTAGACAAATGAACGGCACCATTATCATAAGCTGTGCTGCTCTTACAGTCCTGTGTTAACAGCTTTTTGCTGAGTGTAATGGCTGACTCTATACGTTTAAGCACTTAATAGAAGCAGGAATCCTACCATGTTATAAGGTAGCCTACGTGAGCTGTTTGAAAGCTGCCATCCCATTATTACTTCTTGAGGAAGCTTACATACAACAAGCTTCTACCTTGTGACAGCTTTAGGGTTTTTGCTCTGCAAATCAAAAATCCCTATTTTCCTTAAGAATTCCTTATATACCGTATTGGTTGCCTGCTTCCCAACCCAGTTGGATAGTAAATCGTACATTTCTTCCTTTGCTCTATCTCTTACACTGGTCTCTTCTTTCTTTTTCTTCCAACACCTTTACCTTCACATCTGTATAAACTATCTCTCCATAGACATGATCAGATGGTCAGAATTTGGGGAAATATAACAATATCAGACTCACTTTTATTACTGTGTTTTGGAGGCTGTGGGAACAAAGCAATGGATATAATCACCACCAATCATTCTGGGGCAGTATTCAACATGACATCCAGTTATGTCTTCACCTGCAATTCACAAAAGAGACCAACACTAACACTTTTGGACGTGGGAAAGCAGTGTACCTCCTTCAAGTCTGAGGAGAGAGTTAATTCTAGGCAGAGCAAGTGTCTGCTTTAGAAACAACTCCTCCTCCTCCTCAGAAACCATCAATGGCTCCCACTGCATAAAGCACAGAATCTAAACTTCTGAGCTACCTTGAGAACACTATACCAGCTAAATTAGTCTATTTTTTGCCTGCCCTCCCCAAAAATAAAAGCTCTGTGTTTTTCTGCCTTTCCTCTTTGGTTACAGCTGTTTCCTCCATCTGAAACACCTTCCTTCCTTCTCTCTGTCTGGCCAAAACCAACAATTCTCAACACTGATCACTTAACTCAGTTACCCATGAAACTTAAAAGAAGAATTCAACAACTAGAGCCACACCAGACCTAGTTATCACATCTCTGGGGGTACAGCCCAATATATACATTTCTTTAAAACACTAATCTATCAATACCCAGTTCAAATCCACCTCTTCTGGGAAGCCTTCCCTGACCATGCCAGGGAACAGAGTCCTTCCTGCTTGCCATTACGAGTGCCTCCAGGGGCACCTAATATTTATAGTCTTATATGGCTCTACGATAGCCCAGAAGCTGATGATGAAGCCACGTCTTATCACCTCCTATTTTCAGGCCTCTAGCACCATGCCTTGCCCACAGTAATCTTTGTAAATATTCACCAATTAGTTGAACCAGGCTGGATGCAGTAGGTAAGACCGAAAATAGATGTGGAGCATGTGATGGAAGAAATCCAAGGCAGGATGTAGGGGCAACAGTGGATTCTCTCACACCTTTTAGCCACAGGCAAAGGTAAGCTCTATGGGGGCAGGAGCTCGCTTTGGTCCAGCTGAGCCACGAGCAGGGTCCTCAGAAGTGGGGAGAGGTGGACTGAGAATCTGTGATGGTGCAGAGGAGCTATGAGCTGCACTGTATGGGCTTGGGAAGGCAGCGTTCACCTGGATAGAGGCTGCCCTCTGGCCTAGGCAGCTAACTTGAGTCCCCAGGCTCCAAGGATACTCAAGGAGAGATCCCAGACTTGGGTAGGGGGCCAGAAGGAAGGTGAAATACAGAAAAGGAACCATTCCAAGATGGAGTTGGAGAGGAATTGGGACCTAGAGGGCCCTCCTCAGAGAGACAGATAAACTTCTTAAGTCATGTTTTAATCACTCATGAGTTGAGTACCAGACTTCATGTTAATTGATTCCTTTTATTCCCTTACCTAATTCCCAAAGTAGTTAGGTGCTTCCAAATGTCTGTGCAAATGTGCTGGGTGGTGGTGAAAGGGGCAGAGAGAGGGCCCAGCCTGCTGAGAACCTCCTGTTCTCCCACACTCCAGGGACTTGCCTGGCGCAGGCCAGCCTGACAGGAGCCTTTGAAAAGTCACCCAAAGAAAACTGTACAAAGGAGCCTTCTGTTTGGGAACTGCCTGGGGCGCCTGTTTCATCACAAACCCTTCCATTTCTGTGATGCCACAGGTGATAGATATTTTTCAAACAGAGGAACTAGATCTTTTGGATAACACATTCATTGAAACATTCCCACCCTCCCACAGCTAGAAAAGTCCTCCAGCCAGAAAATTTGATTAAAAACAAATGAAGAAGAAAAACAAAACAAAACAAAAACAAATGAAGAAAACTCAGTCTGCTGGCCGGGTGGTCCCTCTGGCCTGGATGGGTGGGTCTGGGGTAATGGAGATTCTTGACGTCTCTCTACTCGGCAGCCTTGGGCACTAACAGGAAGCGTCTTGAATGCCAGCACCTGTGCCTCCGTTCTCGCCCTGAAAATCTCTGTCCCCGATTCTCTCCCTTCAGTTCACTGAGCGCTGTGGCTTTGACGGGGTGCTTACAGCAGGAGCCTGAGACCCTCAGCCGTTTCCTGTGCACCCACTGCGAGCAAGCGGTGGCTGCTTTGCATGGGGCTCATCTAAATAGCAACCTTACAGCCCGGTGAGATGAGAATGAACCAATTTTAGAGGGGGGAAAAAAAACTCAAGGACTGAGAGGTTGAACAAGGTGTCCACTGATATTTGGGGGTGAGTTGGAAACCCCAGCTGCCTGATTTTAATTAATAATAATGGTAACAGCTAACATATATTGAACATTTATTACCTGCCAAGCATTTTTTCTTTCCTTTATTTTTATTGAAATGTAATTGCCATATAGTGCTGGGTAACTTTAAAGTATATAACGTTGATTTGATACATTTATATAATGCAATATATATGTAACGGTATATATTACCACTATACCATTAGCTACCACCTCTGTCAGGTCCTGTAATGATCATTTCTTTGTTGTGGTGGAAACAATTAAGACCTGGGTCCTTAGCAACTTTGAAGTGTACAATATTTTTCTCTATAATTACTATGCTGTGCATTAGATCTCCAGGACTTACTTATCTACTGGTTGCAAGTTTGGACCCTTAAACAGCATCCTCCCAACTCTCTCACGCCCCGGCCTTGTCCTAAGCATTCCATATGTACCTACTCACAACAATCCCGCGAGGCAGAACTTATTATTATTTTCCTCCTTTTACTTAGGAGGAAATTGAAGTACAGAGAGATTAAATACTGTGTCTGAGGTCACAGTACTACATGGCATTGCTGGATTTGAACCTGGGCAAGTGGTCTAGGCTCTTCACCACGGGGCCTCCCCACTCCACTGGGCCTTTTCAGGCTGGAGGCAGAAGACACCATTAAACAGCAAGGCAGGACACATGCTGTGATAGAAAAAGGTGTTGTTTTAAGTAATGACTGAACGATCTGGGGTCTTAGCAGGGATGCATGGAAATGGTGAGGACTCTAGTGGAATGTGCACTCCGGGCTGGTCATGAGTGAGCACAGAAACACCTTGTATAGGCGGAGGGGATTTAAAATTGGAGCAGACCGAATTTTTTACTAACAGGAGGATATGCTTAGGTCATGGTGTTAAGTGGAAAAAGAAAGCTGTGAAGCTATCTACAGTATGGTATCGATGAAATAAAAAAGATGCATAGAAATGGCAAAATAAGTGAACTTGCAGTTTTTTTCAAAAAGGATTTAAAAAATTTTAAGTCAAGCAAAAATAAAGAAGTCTTTCCACTGGTGTACATTTTTCCTAATTCAGTATGATTCAACAAAGAACTTTCCACACCTACTGTACCAGTGGCTCAGTGACAGGTGTCTCAGCCATGCCCAGGAGAAGTCTGCATTCTGGTGCAGCCTGGCAGGGCTGTGAAGTCTTCTCTCCACCAACTTCCCTGGTCCTGGGAAAGCTGCCTTAACCCCATCCAGCTGGGAAGACGTTTGAAGCAGGCAGAGGTTTGTGTTATGTGCTTCTTACCGTCTCCTTTCCGCATCTTGCTGCTGTCACCCAGCCACATTCCTGGCATATAGAAGGCAGTTGGATATTTGTAGCCTACCCGTGCATCTCTCCCCATCACTCAACATAAAATGTTCCTTAAAGCTGAAGAATTCCACTGATAATCATTAACTAATCACCTTAAACATAACATTTATCCTTCTCCATATTTATAGAAATTAAATCAGTTACTTATGTACAAAGAAAAAAGCCCTACTACCCTTCAGTCTCACCCTCTTACTTTTTTAGTTTTGCAAGATAAGCCAATGGATTTGAATATAATAGAGCAGGAAAAGCTAATTGATTTGGTTTCTGATTCCACATTGCAGTTAACCTCTAGACTACTATTTTTTGAATTTTGGTGTCATATTAAAGAAGAATATCCACAATTATCTAGAAAGGCTATTAAAATATATTTCTTTTTCCAACCACATATCTATGTGAGGGTGGATTTTCTTCTTATACTTCAGCCAAACAACAGTGCAACAGCTTGAGTGCAGAAGTAAATATGAGCCTACAACTCTCTTCACTAAATACTTTTTGGTTTTAGAAAATGTTTTTTTAATGGAAATAAAATTAACCATGATAACTAATTTAAAGTTTACAATTCCACAGCTTCCAGTACATTCACAAGGTTGTACATTTACACTATGTAATTTCAGAACATTTTCATTACCTAGAAAAAAACCCCATATCTATTAGCAGTCATGTACCATCTCCCCCTTCCCCAGCCTTTGGAGACCACTAATCTGCTTTCTGTCTCTAGATTTACCTATTCTGCATTTCTCATATAAATGGACTCAAATAATATGTGGCCTTTTGTGTCTGACTTTCACTTAGCATAATGTTTTCAACATCTACTATATTGTAGGATGTTATCAATACTTCATTCCTTTTTATGACTTAATATTCCATTGTGTGGATATACCACAATTGGCTTGGACATTAGTTTACACTTTTTGACTAATGAATAAAGCTGCTATAAGTACTCATGTACAGGTTTTTGTTTGAACACTTGTTTTCAAGTTTCAATTCTCTTAGGTATATACATAGGAGTGGAATTATTGGGTCCTGCTCTAACCCTGTGTTTAACCTTTTGAGAAACTGCCAAACTTTCCTAAGCCACTAAATCATCTTACATTCCCACTAGCAATATATGAGGGTTCCAATTTTTCTGTATCCTCACCAACACTTGTTATTTTCCCTTCATTTTCTATTACAGCCATCCTAGCGGGTGTGAAGTGGAATCTCATTATGGTTTTGATTTACATTTTCCTAATGACTAGTGATGTAGAGTATCTTTTTATGTATTTATTGGACATCTGTATATCTTCTTTGGGGAAATAGCTATTCAGACTCCTTATCCAGTTTTAATTGGATTGTTTGTGTGGGTAAAATTGCAACATTCCAGAATCTCTCTCCTGGCCTCAGTGCATCTCCATATCGATAGGTGTTTCCAAGGGGTGGAGAGAAGTAGTCCCTTTCCTTATTGATAGGTAATTACAAAGGGGAGCGAGGGTGTATCTGTACCGGAGAGGCTGGGTGGGGTCCCTTTTTGCAGCTGGGTCACATGAGACACCGGAGCAGAAGTGGACAATTGTTTGTAAGCAGTAAACGGGTTTCTCCCACTTTATTTCCCCTTTTGATTGATTTACGTTCAAAGGTATTTTGCCCAAGTCTGAGAAAATATTTTCCCCCCAGAGTTAACATTTGTCTCTTTGTTATTGAGGTATAAGAACTCTCTATGTGTCCTGGATACTAAACCCTTATCAGATACACAATTTGCAAATAGTTTCTCCCATTCTTACTCTTTGGTTTATGTATTGTTGTGCCTTTTGGGTGCCATATGAGAATCCGTTGTTAATCCGAATTCATGAAGACTCACTCCCATGTTTTCTTTTAAGAGTTTTATAGTTTTAACTCATACATTTAGGGTTTTGACCCATTTTGAGTCAATTATTTTATATGGTGTTAGGTAAAGTTCCAACTTACCTTCCACTTGAGAGGTTCCCATAAACTGGTTATGAGGACTGACTGAGGAAGAAGGCTTGCTTCAGGGGTTACTTGGTCTGTGCTGGAACTTTCCACTCAGCAAATCATTTCATCATGGGCTTCTCCCTATGGGGGGCGGGGTATATTCCATCATATGTTTTCTCCAGATATAATAAAATGAAACCTGGAAATGAATCCTTTAAAAGCATTTTTCACCATCCAGTTACCATACAGAATGTTCGATTAGGTTACCTTATTAGAAAAATGGCCTACAGTTGAATCATGGTCTTACCTAGGGCCTGGACAATATACTGGGAGATGAGAAATGAACATTTTGTTCTTCCACTCCACCACCACCTGAAATGGCTCAAGATAATAGTTGAACCACCATAGCTGCAGTTTGTACTTTGTTAAATGCTATAAACTATTGGTAATAATTTCCATGAAGATTTGTGAGACTGGGGTTTAAAAAAATATCATAAAACTATAAATTCATTAATATTCAGGTCATGCATATAAACAATAATTACTAATTCATTTTATTTTGCAATGTTGAGAAATGAGAGAAATAAATACATTTTCTCCAGGTGATTTCACAAGCTAACTCCTTGAAGAACACACTAAATTTATGAACAATCTCTTACATTAAAATGGTAGCAGGTTTCTGGCATTGCTACCTTCAGACATTGGCAAATCTCCTTACTTACAATGTCATGAGCTTGGAAGCTGTGGGAAGTGTGCTGGGCTGAAAGAAAGAGAAGCTGTGCTCTGGACCACAGCCAGTTTCAGACAAAGAATAAGAAAGATTTAACAATTTGTTTTCTAAGTTTGAAATGTTTCCCCTAAGTTCCTTTTGTGTTATCAGTAAGCATGGTAGTTGATTTTTCTTTTAGGTCTCTGAGGTTAAAATGCGCTTAAAAAAATTGTTTATTTTTGAACAGGCGTATCATATTGTCTTTCATTCTATGTTGAAATTGCTACTTTCTATCAGGTCAAAGAAAGTTCAGGTTTCTAAGGGAACTTTGCACTGATGGATAGAATCCCATATTAGAAGACACAGAGATGGTTTCTGAGGTAAACTTGATTTTTAGGATATGTTTATCGATTATTTTTTCATGGTAATTTTGAGCCCATCAGCAATCAATAAATGCATTAAGTGTTGCACTGGAACTTTATTTTGACTTGAGAATCAATAATTCCATTAGGACTTGAGGGCCTTATCTGCTTTACAAATTTATGAAAGTAGTGTTTTGTACAACTGCAAAAGAACAACTCAAAAGGAGGGAAAATTTCTTTTTACTTGTTATTAAGTTGTTGAACTAATGTGATGATCATCATCAGGCATACTGACTCAGAAACTGGGGCATTTCACATGTCCCCATGTAAATGTCAGTGATACCTGATTCAACCCAATCTGGGTAAACTTCTAAAAGAGAGTCTCCCCACCTCCATCAGAACCTGGATCATCGAGTCCCTAAGAGAGTCTCCCCCACAGCCTGTTAGCTGACATTTTTCATTTGGCTGGAAAGCATTCAGCATGCCAAGATTTATGAGTACTATCCAATGTTGGTGAAGTCTGAGTGATTGAGAGAGAAGTTGGTATCTTCTAGTGACTGAAGGCCTGGCCTGGGCTTGGGTCCCAAGGAAGGTATAGCTGGGCCCAACTCCACAAGTCTGTTGGCAAAGGAAAGGATTGACACTGGTCTTTAAAGTTTCTAAGAATGAAGCTCCAGTTTTGCATATCTGTGGCCTACGGCCCTTTCCTCTCTTATGAAGGGAACATTAAATTCACGCCTCCTCCCCAAGAATCCGTCCCTTGTCCCATGTTTGCTGCCTCGGTGGCTGGCAGAACCTGCCATGCATCACCTACTCTGGAAACCTTGAGGACACCCTTGACTTTTTCTTCACTGACCACCTAATTGGTGCTTCAGGCCCACTGCCACCCATCTAGGTCCTCATCCCCGCTCTCCTGGAAGATAGGTGTCTCCATTCCTTATCTCCCTCTCTTTTAACCCATCTCTTCACACAGCAGCCAGAGCAATCTTTCTAAAACAAGATTGGATCTTTCCAGGGATTTAAAACCTTCAATGGCTTCGTGGGGACCTCAGATTGAGCAACTTCATGTGACTTATAAGACCATTGGTGGTTCAACTAATATCCACCCCCCTCCCCCAGCCAATTTCTCCTCATCTCTCACTTTTCCTCTCCTTGTGCTCTTCAGCCATGCGCTCTCTGGTGCCTCAGGGCCTTTGTGCATGCAGTCTCCTTTGTCTGAGTGGACTGCCTTCTACCTTTCACCTAGTGAATGCCTACTCACTCCTGAAAACAAAGTCATGACCCCCAGAGGCCCTCCTCTGACACCTGTTTCCAATGCTGATGGGCTCCCTCAGCACCTGCTCTTATCTTTAGCACACTTTTACCTAGATCTCCTGTCCCCCCAGAGCCTGGGTGCCTCTAGAAGACTCAGACATGCAACCTTTATGTCCCTAGGCTTAGCCCAGTGCTCAGCCCCCTGTATTAGATGAAAACTATGTATTACAGTTATTTATTTCTGGTTCCACTGACAATCAAAATATGCACTGATCTTCACTGAACTGTATGCATTCACCAGATTTTAGGTTCTTTGACGAGGGAGTCCTTTGTGATCTTTGTATCCCCTTATGCACAGTCAAGTGTTAGCAAATGTTTAGCAAGATGATTCCTGGTTGTTGATAGCACAGTCATTTCTCTTATCATTTTTTTCTTAATTAAAAAAAATGGAGATATATTTATTTCAGATCATAAAATTCATCTTTGTATCCCCTTACGCACAAGTCAAGTGTTAGCAAATGTTTAGCAAGATGATTCCTGGTTGTTGATAGCACAGTCATTTCTCTTATCATTTTTTTCTTAATTAAAAAAAATGGATATATATTTACTTCAGATCATAAAATTCATTTTAATTTCACAGCTTATTTTTTTCTCATTTATGTGACCTCAGAAGTGATTGAACCTTATTTTGTATAATTTTAGTATATTCACAGAGTTGTGCAACCATCACCACAGTCCAATTTTAGAACACTTTTGTCACCCCCTAAAGAAATCCATACCCATTAGCAGTCACTCCTCACTACCCCTACCTCCAGCCTCCTGCCCAGCCCTAGGCAACCACTAGTCTATTTTCTGTCTCTATAGATTTGCATATTTTAGACATTTCATATAAATGGTATGATGCAGTATGTGCTCTCATGCTACTGGCTTCTTTCACTTAGCATAATGTTTTCAAGTTCATCCATGTTGGAGCATATATTAGTACTTCATTTTTATGGTTGAATAATAAAATGAATGTATTTGTCTTTATCACTTTTTGTCATCAAAGAGGCTGCACCATTTTCAGTCCACCAGCAATGTGTGAAGGTTTCACTTTCTCCACATCTTTGTCAGCACTGGTTATTACCTTCCTCATTTTAGTTATACTGGTATGTATTGTGTGGGTTTCATTTGCATTTTACTCATTGATAATGATATTGAGCATCTTTTCAGTTGCTTATTGCCCATTTGTATATGTTCTTTGGAAAAAATATCTATTCAGATCTTTACCCATGTTTAAATTGGGTTGTATTTTTATTATTTACTTGTAAGAGTTCTTTATATATTCTGGATACAAGTCTCTTGTCAGATACATGTTCTGCAAGTACTTTAATCCATTCTTTGGCTTTTTTCCCCCACTTTTTGATGGTATCCTCTTCTCATACAAAAGTTGTTAGTTTATGAAATTCAATTTGTATATGTTTTTCTTTTGTTACCTGTAATTTTGGTCTCATAACTAAGCAATTATTGCCTAACCTAAGGTCTTGAAAATTTATTCCTGTGTGTTCTTCTAGGAGTTTTATAGTTTTAGCATTTACATTTAGGTCTGTGACCTATTTTGAGCTAATATTTTTTGTATAATGTAAGGTAAGGATTCATATTCTTTTGCATGTAACAATTTTCCAATTGTCCCAGCACCATTTGTTGAAAAGACTATTCTTTTCCCATCGAAATGTCTTGGCACCCTTGTTGAAAATCAGTTGACCATAAATGTGAGAGTTTATTTCTGGACTTTTCATTGTATCCCATTGCAGTATCCTTATTGCAGTGCCCATAGTTTGATTCTTATATTCTGTTTTTTAAAAACAGTATAGTAAACTATGTAATTGGCAAATTGGGAAGAATGGTCTCCTTGAACTGGGAGAAAATTCTTTTCCCAGGAATACTGCTGTCAAAGGGAGGGAATAAACATCTTTTGAGTACCTACTGTTATATCAGACATTATAGTAGACACCTTTACGTTCATTGGGATAATGATCATGAAATGGTCATAATAACCCCATGCAACAGGTATTATCTTATTGAAAGGTAAGGAAACTAAAGTCTGGAGGGGTTAAGTAACTTGCCTAGAAGCATTTAGTAACTAATGGTGGAGGAAGTGGGGTTTGTACACAGTCTGTAGGAATCCAAAGCCCATGGTCTTTTCATAACAAGGAGCTTTTCTTACCACACATGTAGTGAACAGAAAGTGCATCTGAAAGCAGTGGAGGGACTTGAATTCATTGACATCAAACATTTTTCTCATAACACTCTAGAAAATTAAAGAGGCTCTTACAACTATCTTGAGACAGTTGTCTAACAGCAACATTTCACAGGATATTTAAAGAAATCACTCTTCAACAATAAAAACTAGTTTTATGGTTCATTTTAATTTCACAGCTTATTTTTTTCTCATTTATGTGACCTCAGAAGTGATTGAACCTTATTTTGTATAATTAGCATAGCACAATGCCATTCTGTTGGAAGGAAAATTAGAACTAATCTCAGGCTGTGTGGATTGGGTTTGTGTTTAATTCTTGTTTTCATTGAAAACCTTCCCAAGGTGGTTCTGAAATGAACAAAGATCATAGTTGTCAAGTGAAATAATGGAAGATTTAACATTGGGAAAGATTCATGAAGTCAATGAAGAAATGGCATTATTTTTTGCATAAGTCGCTTAATTCAAGGCTGCTTTATTTTTGTTTCCTTAAATGAGAGTACATAGAGTAGCCTCTGAGTCCCAGAGTCTGGGCAGAAGTTTAGATAATGCAGTTTCAGCCATGACAGAAACATGGTCTAGGCAGTTCTGTCATCTCTTGTTAACTTGTTACCCTCTCTGCTCTGTAGGGCAAGAGCCTATTACTTTCTCACAGGGGAGATGCACCACCTAGATATTCAGATTGTCCGGTGTCTCCTATGGAAGGATTCCCATGATTCGATTCCTCTTAGAAGTTAGTGCCAGGAAAAGCTTGCCTGACTTGAAGAAGCACTCTGATTCTTTAACCAGACCATGGGAACTGGATTATTCATTGCCCGTCATTCTTGCCTAGGCTCTGCAAAGCCCAGAGCTAAAGTTAATGCTCAGCTATAGTAAACCAGGAGACTGGTAAGAGGATCTCTTACCTTCTGTTATTTGAATAACAAGTCACCCCAGGGCCATTTGGAAGTAGGTAGAATACATATTATAATCAATAATACTCAATATTCTATTATCAATAGAAAATATTTCTTCCAACTCTAGCACTATATGAAAATAAGGTGCCCAACAATTGTTAGTTTTATACATATACATGTTTGTGCTTCTTGTTTCTGGAAGAGGATTGGAAGAGAGAGTAAAAGAAACAATGTTCCTTACAGGCAAGGTTTTCAGATTGGAGATAAGGTTTTTCATTCTGGTCTAGATTACAGAGAAGCATCGTCTTCACAATGCAAAACTAGCAGCAAATTCTCATCTTAGCATTGCTATTGAGCCATGCTGAGTATTTTCCATATTTCCCTGTAGGTAGTAGTGAGGGTAAATAGCAAAACCTTACCTCTTGGAGGTTTTGAGAACAACACATAATTCGTAACAGTAAAGATAAAGCTCCCAAAGGCACAAGTCAGAGAGCAGATGCACAAAGTTGTTATAAAGGGCTAAACTGTGCTCTGAGTGGTGGTTTTGCTTGTTGTGAATACCGTAGGACAGCAAATCCCTCAAGCTTCTTTGTATTTTGTACTTCTTCTGAGAAAGGTGTGTAATCCAGGAAAAATGTCTGCACGTGAAAAATCAGAGTAAATTGAATTTGCCAGTTACATGTGATTGAGCAGCTAAAAATGTGACAGAATTTACATGCAACTTATAAAGTGTTATTGCAATAAACCATTCTCATTGTATGGAAATTTCCACCTCATTGCAGGGTTAAGTTCAGTTGGATGAGGGCCAGATGGATTTGTTTATGGTAGTGGTGACATAATAGGAGGAAATGAACGGAGCACTTTCTTGGGTTGAGTTTTGCCAGTCACATGGAGTCAAGTTTTGGATCTAGAGGCAGGAAAGCAGACTACTTTTTTAGAAGTCAGTGGCAAATCGAAGGTAGTGCTTCATTTATAAACGAAAAGAAGGCCAGAAGGTAGAGACTGTGGCCACAAGATAAAAGTGGCCAACAATTCCCAGTTTTTACCAGAAAAGAACAAACGCCCAAAGTTTTGTGCTCTTCCTTCTTTCATGACTTAACTGGGGTATTTTTAGGGCCATGTTTCTGTATGGCTCGAGCGCAGACAGTGTCCTTAATAGATCTGAGGAAAAAGGGAGTGTTTTCTACAGATCACTGAGATTTTCTTTATCAGCCCATTGCCCTTTAGGTCTGACTTGGCTCTACTGTCCTCCCATTATGGGGTTAATGGAAAACCCTACATGCCTATTTGCACTTGTAATGTTTGTTCTCAGAGACATCTTGCTATCCTCACTCAACAGATAGCCTAGCTCAGTGGTAATAGGATTTCAATAAAAACAGGGAAATTTCTTTCGTATTTAAATCAGGCTTCATTTTCTCCCTTGACTTAAAAATGGCCAGTTGGAAGCAGAAATTGAAATACAACATGGCTAAGTCCATTGGAGACTTTGGCCAGGCCATTTTTGTAACCAAAGATGGCTTCTGTCAAAAAGAGCACTGATTTTAATTAGCAGGGCCCCTTAATCAGTAGTCTTTGTGCTCAAAACTGTCTTTTCTCACCCTGCATTGGTCAAGGAAAATGGATTATTGAATTTCAGCTGGCTTCTTTGTATAACTCCATCCAAGGAATAAAAAGGCACAATGATAATTTTTAATTAAGAGATCAATTTTTCACAGGATCCTAAGTTGGTGAACTTTAATTTTGCCCATTCCCTCGAAGAGCTCCTCATCTTACAGTGTTTAATTTTTTATATGATCTTCAGAAGACACTGATTTCCAAGTTTGTGTCTAGCTCTGAAATTCTATAATCACAGTTTTAGGAAATATCAATCTCTCAAAATAGCGGTGGGGCAGGGGAGATTTGAGAGGTAGGTTTTTATGAAGATGAATAGGCAACTTTAAAGTTAATCAATATTCAGCATGCTGACAATCATCAAAGTATATCAAATGTGTCTGTTATAAATGCATATTTTATTTATATTCCAAGCAGATTCACACTCAAAATAAGATACCAAATATTCGCACATGAAAAATGTCTAACCCTGTTAATGCAGTTACAGTAGGTGGAATATAATGTTCGGAGAATTGAGTGATGTGCCCAGGCAGGTAAGTTCAGAATCACATGTTAGCCTGGCACTGCTATAATTTTACCTTATGACCTATCCAGTGGCTCATAGTTATTTTCTTCCAAGGCCTCCTTGTCATTTGACCAGACTTTGCAGGTACTCTTTAATTTCTTATAATTTCCTCCTCACTTATCTCACAGTGAGTGTTTCTTGAACATTTGGCTGAAGCGTATGATTGAAAGAGCATTCACAATATCCCAAAGTTCCCGTCACCCTTTCTCCAGCCTTACCTGTCCAGAGAACTTAGCAGGTATTCCTTAGTATCTCTCTCCTCTATTCTCCCTCCCCTTCCAATCGCTAATTTCTTGCTTCTTTTTAAGTGTAATTTAGCTACTCTTCAGATCTCAATTATCCTGTCTGGGGATACTTCCTTTAATTTTAGCCCAAACAGCAACAAACATGGTTCTGAGAAATTTTACTTTTAGATATCCTAGGTGATTCTCCTGTGAATTCCATAACACAAGGTGTAAAATGGATGTAAACTCCCTAATTTATATGTTTCAGAATGTATTTATGTGTCCGACATTGTGAAAGAAACAACATAAGGCTCAACTCTAGCCCTTAAAGGAATTAAAATGTACATGAGGTATATTCAAGTTGCATACACATGGAACATGTACTACCACCCGATAATACGGTGCTTTCTGCGATGCCATGTTCAAGGACCCACAGTCCATGAGGGCAGACACTTTTGTGTTTCTCTTTGTTCACAGATGCATCCCCAGTGCTTGAACCAGTCCTTGGAATACAGTAACTGCTCAGTAGATGTGTGGAATGAAGTATAGCCTACTTCCTAAGCACAGAATTAAGTACAGTCTACTCTGCTACCAGCATGTTTCTGTAACCAGAGCATAAGTAATATAAATCAACTCATTCATCATTGATAAGTAGAAATTGGTAGGTGGAAAGATATTGGTAGGTGGGATGGTTGTGTTGGTTCACATGCAGTTGTTCGCATCACATATTTTGCATCACCAATGAACAGCAGCTGCAAGCAGAACACAGACAAATCTGAGTTGTAGAGAACATGCCGTGCTATGCCTGATGCCCATTTACGCTATGTTCATTCTCTTCGGGTGGTTTGGCCATGAGCTCTAACTTGGAAGGGTTTATTGGGAGGCAGAAATTCAACTCTTATTTGTACATCGTGCTTGTCTTCCTAACTCAGCAGCCTCAAACAACTCTCCTTCCAATCTCTTCATCAGCTACCTCCATCTTTTTATGAAGGTGAAGTCCCACATATTTATTTACTGTGATATTTATTAGGAATTTAACATGGCTCATGAACTCTGCTAATAAGTTTTTTGGAACGGTTACTGTTTTTGTTAGTGCTGTGGTTGCAATGTTACATAGATTTGAATCGTTTGTTCCTAACCCGACTTTCACCATAAGCCTTGTTATTTCTAGTGGATGATTTCACAAAATGGGAAGAACTGCACACATCCTTTTATAGAAGAAATGTATTACCAACTTCATTTTCAGTGAAGATAAGTGGGACTTGGCTGCGGGAGAAGATGAAAGGGAGCATTGCACTTCTGGCAAGAACATCAACAATATTCCCATGTGGATACAGTATGGAACCTCCTGGGGAAAGGGGAGGAGCCCTGGGTGGGGAGAACGCTAGGCTCTGAGGAGTGTGGGTAAGTGAATGTTTTTGAGTAAAAGTGTTTTTAAGTAATTCAGAATTTTCTGTGGCGAAGTGCCTCGGGAGGTTCTAGAACAGGAGATGGCCTGCCTCCAGCAGTGTTTTAGAACCTGAAGGCCTGTCTAGATGGACGCCAGTACAGAAAGGGCCAGAGTTGGGAACCTGGGAGGAGACCACTAAAACTACGAAGGCCTGAAACCGCATGAACCACGAAGGTGGCAGTAGGCTTGGAAAGGGCAATGCAACTGAAGATACTTACAAGCAAAGAATCAGTGGGAGCAGCTATTGGCAGTGGAGGAGAGGGGCCCCATATTGACTGCTAGGGTCTGAGTTGACAGGACTAGTGGACACGGTTGTCCCAGACAAGAGGCTGAGAAGCTGGGGGCAGGGGCAAGTTTGACGGGGGAAAAAAAAGACAAGAAGGGTGTGTTTGCCCAAGTGCCCTTCGCGTAGTTTAAATTGCAAGGAATACTGTTACCTTAATTCGTGGCCGTTTAACTCAGTTCCTTGCTCCCAGCCTGGGGGCAATGGCGGGGAGTTAGTGAGTCTCCTCTCTGTACAGGGATGCCTTTTCAGACTGTTGTCTACAGAGCCTTTGAAATTCATCCTGCAACCTTACTTTGGGTGCAGGGGAGGATGTTTCAAGAAGCGATCTTTCTACGAATATTCTGTGTCGGTTAGCACTGTTATTCACCTGCAGACAGGGCAAGGAAACTCACGCCACTTATGCCCAGAGCCTCCTCTTCGGGAGAGGAAGGCGAGGATGGGGTTTCCTATCCAAACCCTGCTTTGGATTCCGCGGGGCCACCGGACGGACATTCTCGTCCGCTCGGGCGGCTCGGGGAGCTGTTCCGGACGCTCCAGACCCGCTCTCCGCCCAAGGCGGCCGGCCTATCACCCCCGACTCCGACTTGGCTGCTGCTCGCCTCCGCGGCCGGGCGGTGGGCGCTCCGGAGGCAGTTCCTCCAAACTGCCCCGGGAGGTTCCCCGGCGCGGCCCCGGGGACCCGCGCAGGATTCCGGGAGGCGCCGCTGTCCCGCGGCGGGCGCAGGGTCGAGCTCCCGGGCCTCCGCCCCTCTTTCCGGGGATCCCCTTTCGCCGGCGCCCTCCGGGGCCCCGCAGGACACTCCCCCGGGAGGCCGGGCCTCGTGCGCCCGCCCCGCCCCGCGCGGGGACAGCCACGGGCCCCGACCCTCCCCCCGGGCGCGGGACGCGGCGGCGATGGTGACTGGGCAGCGGCGCGGGGCCGGGTCCTGGGCAGGGAGGCTCGGCGGCCTCTTTCTCTCTCCGCCCCCGCCCCGCCGTCTCCTCCCCCCCTGCTAGCCCCGGCGGCGGCGGCCGAGGTCGGCGCTCTCGCTGGCCCGCCTCGCCTCCTCCCCCACCCCCCGCGACCCCCCCTCCCCCCCGCGCCCCTCAGCTCGCCGCCGCCGCCGCCGCCTCCTCCCTCCTGCTCCTGCTCCTGCCCCGAGCGGCCGGCGGGAGAGAGCGCGGTGGCTGCGAGGAGGCGTAACGGAAACCCCGGCGTGGGGAAGGCTGCGGGCTCGGAGCCGGAGACGCCGAGTGGGGCCGGGTGAGTGGGAGGCCCGGGAGGGAGAGCCCGCCGCCGGCCAGGTGTGGCCGGGGCGCCCCCGCGGGTGCAGGCGGAGCCGTCGCGGCCGGCGGAACCCGGGCTGCGCGCGCGGCAGCGGCCGGCGCGGGAACTTCGCTCCGGCTCCCGCGGAGCCCGCGGGAGGGAAGAGGACTGTCCCCGGACCCGGCCGGGTGTTGGTTGCTGGGAATGGGAGGGAACTGCTGCTCCGCTTTCTCTGCCGCGGCCGCCGGCAGTACAAGTGGAAAAACTGCGCCTGAACAGCGATTTGCTGGGAAGCCGGCGCAAGCCCAGCAGCCCCGCCGCCGCTAGCTGGCTTCGAGCGGCGGCGGCGGCGGCGGCGGGCACCGCGGCGCGCGGGTCCTGGGCGCAGTTGGGCGCCTTGCTCAGCGCGCCTGGTACCGCGCCCGGGGGCCGCCCCGTGTCGTCCCCACAGGGCCTGCTCTGTGGCGTATGGGTCACACCGGGCACAGACGTCAGCTGCTTCTCTGATCTGGGCTGCATATTTGTGGGCAGCGCAGTGATTTGGGGTGCCGGCTGGAGGAGGTGGGCGTGGAGTGGGGAAGACCCCGTCTGAAATGGGTGGGTTGAGCCCAAGGGATGGGGTGAAGGCTGGGGGGAGACTATGTATTTCTGGGTGTTTAGGCATAAAGTTTTGCTTTGTTTTCCCCTTCCATTCAGTGGCCCAGTGTTCTTTGAACTCAGAAAAGCAAAAGGATTTTCTTCAATCTCGTTCTGCTTTTCTTATTTCAGGAAGGTCTTGGGTTTAGGAAAGTTCATGAGCTGTTTCAGTTGGAGTAAATGGGAGTAAAGACAAAGTCTTATCTCCCACCCCCATCCTCACCACTCGGGCCATTTCCTGTATTTCCCGTTTTGTCTGATGTGACTGTGTGCGTGCATGTAGGTTACCATCCATGACCCTCGTGTTTGAAATTGCAAAGCGGCCCCTATAGACAAGAGCGTGTTGGAGGCAGAGGGAGGAGAGCAGTTAAAGCCTGTCAACCCTGAGGAACCGAGCGTGAAGGGAGGTTATCACCTACTCATTGCTTTGCCTTAACCCAGTCACCTGAGTGACGCTAATTTTCTTGGTGTTGCCTTTTCCTGGGCATTCCTGATTCTTTCCTACTGGTCCGCTTTAAAAAATGACGTTTCCTTTTCAAATTCAAGAGATAGGGAACATCTGCTAGTGGGGAGATTCAGTGTTATGAAGATTGAGAAAAATAAATCCCAGATTCTTGTATCTTTTGCTGTCATATTCTTATAGGCTTGTTATTAATCTATGTCAGAAATTTGATTCTGACGAAATAAGTAATATGTGAGGGGCTTGAGGTAACACCAGTTAAACACTGTATTATGATATTTTTCCTAACTGGCCACACGCACAGCAGGTGGTGTGGCTTGTTGTGGTTTGCAAATGGCACAACAAGCATTTTATACCAGAAGAGAAGATGTTGTGTGTTGCCGGAGATGACAAGGATGGTAGGAGGAGTAATTTGTCTTCAGAACAGAACAATTAGGAAGAATAATTACACTGTAAATGAATGTTCTCGAATATAATTTAAGTCATGATATGTGAACCAGTAATTTGTCCATAGGAAGGCAGAAGCACGCGTCTTTGCGGATGAGACAAAGCGATGCCTTCCGGAAAAGGTGATGTCTCCTGTTCACCCATAGTAGATGGACTCAGAATTGATGGCACCTACTTACAGAGATGTGTGGACTGATTTAATTAAAGAGATTTTACTGCATGTAGTGACTGGGCAAAGACAGGAGAAGCCCATAGTAGGAGAAGATAAAAATCAATATGTACAAAAGCAGCAATTTATTTTTATTTTTAAATTTTTATTAAGGTATCATTGATATACAATCATATGAAGGTTTCACATGAACAACATTGTGGTTTCGACATTCACCCATATTATCAAGTGTCTGTTCCCCCCCATTACAGTCACTGTCCATCAGCGTAGTAAGATGCTATAGAGTCATTACTGGTCTTTGTGCCTTACTGCTTTCCCAGTGACCTACCTATATTGTGTGTGTTAATTATAATGCCCCTAATCCCCTTCTTCCTCCCTCCTGACTCACCCTCCCCATCTCTCCCTTTGGAAACTGCTAGTCCCTTCTCCGAGTCTGTGAGTCTGCTGCTGTTTTTGTTTTCAGTTTGGCTTCAACAGTTTCTTTTTAGTGAGTATTGTGTACAGCTACTCAACTTCTTTATTGGAAAGAATTGATAAAATAGAGGAGACCCAAATTGAGGCTACTGAGTTCTCAGAGGTGCCACTTAATAAAAGAACCTGGGACAATTTATTTAATTTCTCTGTGCCTTGGTTTTTGTATCTGGAAAATGGTGGTGATAACAGTTCAAGTTGAAGAATCACCTGGAAGATTAACTAGGATTGCTTTTTTTGTAGGCCTTAGGGTAGTGCCTCAAGCTAAGTGTTCAGAAAATGTTAATGATGGTTGTCAAGTATTTTCAATACTCCAGAAAAAGTGCCCTTCAAAGAGCTGGAATGCAAAGATACCTGATTTTAAAGGAGCTACTGCTGTTTACGGCAGACCCTAAGTTGAGGCTGTTCCTAAGCCCCTGGCAGCCCATACCCAGAACCACCTGATCTTTCTAGAACTTGCAGGCTGCATCCTTTTGGCTCATTGTGGTCGGCCTTTTCTGGGACTCCGGTGCTGGGGAATGTGTAGGGTGGCCGTGTGTGGATCATCTGGTTGGAGCACAGGTGTGGTTTGGAATTCCAGGCCTCACTGCCCCCTTGTGATGGCAGGTTTTCAGGCTCTTGGTCCCACCAAAGTAAATATCCAAATTTTGTTTGAGAAAAAAAGAAAACAGTGGTGGACAAGGTGAGTACCTCTCTTGGGAATCCTAAAAGCAGAGTTTTACTTAGTGCTTACTGCTCTTAGAAATATACAAACAGTAAGTCATTGCTAATCTCTAGAATTTATTTCAAAAGGCAACTTTATGTCTTGGGGTTAATGATACATTGCCCAGTTTTTACTGAAGTTGTACCTAAGAGCAAAGTTAACAAAAGGCTTTCTTAGCAAAACAGTATTTCTTGATCTGGGATATGCTGTATATTGCTTTTCTAATTTAAAAGGAATGTCTGTTTGCTCATTCATCCATTCTTTTATCCTGTCATTCAGCAAATACCAGTGGAGCCTCTCCTATGGGCCGGGCTCTGTTGTGGCCTCTGGTAACACGAAGAACCCAGAGCAGGCCTCTCCTCTCACAGAGCATGCATTCTGGTTGGAGGAGCAGACTGTGTGCGAAGGACCTCTGTAAGCCCTGGAAGCTCCCTAGAAGAACCCCGCTGGGAAAGCAGAGGCTAGCTGGGTTTCCCGTCACAAGCACCCGAAAGGAGGGAAGTGATTTGGCTGCGGGTAGTGGCAGGGGCAGCCAGTCCTATAGGTCCTCTGTAGGGATAAGGGAAAAAGGGGGCCTATTTATTTCTGTGCTTTATAAAAGCATGTGTCCAGTTTGAGTAGTGGCTGAGGAGAACAACCAGCCAACATGCTTTGAAAACAAGCAGTTTTTCTCAGAGGCGAGACTTCTCAGCCTTAGAAAGGTAAAGAAGGAATCAAAAATCGGATCTGGTCATCAGCTAATAAAACCCTGATTGTGTCCAGAGAAGAATCTGGTCTGACACTTGAAAACACTTGACTGTCTCTGCTTTAGAAAGTGTGACTGAGAAGGGAAAGAGTGGGTACTTGGTTCCTCAGGAACCTTCAAGGTTTTTCTGTTTTTCTGTACTTTAAAAATTACACTAATACACGATGCAAAACTAATGCATTCACTTGGCGTCTAGAAGGCTTTTAAAGTCTAAGGTAGTCCGGGTTCTGGCAGTGGTTCATTGGATGAGAGGCAAGGTCATGCAGGGAAATACCTGTGGGTGTAGGGTCTTGGGTGCTGGGCTGGGCTGTCTGAACTTCATCTAGAAAGCTGTGTAGAATTTGGAGAATTTGCAGCAGCTGAATGACATGATCATGTTGTGCTTTGAAAGAACTCAGTGGCCAAGATGTAGACTAGGTGACAAGGAGACTGTGGTCGGGGACAGAAGGTGAGCTGGGAGATGAGTGCAGGAATCCTGGCGGGACTTGGTGAGGGAGATGGGGGAAAGACTGACCCTACTTGGTCATCTCCCAGGGGTGGGCACTTAGCAAGAGAGAGTCCACAGTGACTGGTGTGGGTCGTGGTGCCATTTGCTGGGTGCTGTGGGGAACTCCAGTTGGGGGAGATGGCAAGGAGTAATGAGTTCAGTTGACTCCAAAACTGAACGTGAGCCTTCCAGGGAGAGATGCCCAGCATGGAGTTGGACACATGGACACATGGGCACGAAGAGAAGTCTGAAGCTGGAGATGAAAGGTGGAGTTATTTCTACAGCAGTGTCAAGTGGTTGTCTCATCTGTCAAGGTTTACTGAAAGTGCTCAGGGTGAGAGTAATGTATGTCCTTGTGCTGAATTTTTCTCTTTCACCCTTTTGACAGGCTTAATGGGATAATCAAGCCTCTGACCTTGGCCTTAGGTGAACAGACTCTTACTGGTGTTATTTTGCAGACTTGGTGAGATCTGTTTGTTATTTTGAACTGAGGTAGTTGAGAGGAATGCCTTCGGAATGGCTCTGAACATATTTGATAGCTGGGATGTATAATTGATAAAATTGATATCCCTCCCCCAACCACACATACATGTTATGGACAGAATGTTTGTGTTCTCCTTAAAATTCATATGTTGAAGCCCTAATCCCCAGGGTGATTGTATTTGGAGGTGGGACCTTTGGGAGGTAATTAGGTTTAGATGAGTCATGAGCATATAGCCCCCTTGATGAGATTAGTGTCCTCATAAGAAGAGGAAGAGACCAGAGCCCTCTCTGCCAGAAAGAGAAGGTAGTCATCTGCAAGCCAGGAAAAGGGTCCTCACCAGGAGCCAAGTCGGACTGTACCTTGATATTAGTCTTCCAGCCTCCAGAACAGTGAGAAACAATGTCTTGTTTAAATCACCCAGTCTATTTTGTTACAGCAGCCTGAGCTGACTAATACAGCGTCTATATTGTTTTAAGAAAATGTAAGATGACCTTCACTTGTGGAGAATATAAACTAGTTTTATGCGCATCCACAAAACAACACTAACAGAGTCAAAGAAGTATGTTATCTGCATGTTTTCTTAGTTTAACTGTAATACCATAAGCTAGGTCAGGAGAAACAGCCAACATTGATTTTGAGACTTGGCAGGTAAGAAAGGAGAACTTCACTCAGTCTATTTTGACTTTCCCTCCCTGGGTTTGTTCTGATTTTTGTTTTAATATCACATTTCTTGACTGTTGGTGTTACAGAGACTACTTAAAAAATATTTCAATCTAATTAACTTCAAAACCAGAATTTTAAAACTCTTCACACAGTTTCTAATAAAGTAGGTACTGAACTCTGTGCCCAGTTATAATATGTGAATGAAGACTATTGAGAGTTTCAGTAGGTTCATAACAAATAATGTTTACTACTTCCTGAAGTGACACTAGCAGAAAGGCAGTTCTTTCCTTGTCCCATCTTTATGGACAGAGAATAGTTCAATGAATTATAGCCAGGTTGCCTGACTTTTGGTTGTGTAAGGGTAATACGTTTAGGATTTGCTGCCCATGCCCATTGTTGTATGAAGCCAGAGTGTTAAAACAGTAAGTACACGGCATTTCAAAGCACTCCCGTCTGTGGAACTAAGAACTCTCCGCTGTGGGTTGCTGTCTCTCATCCTAAAAGTGCACAGACTTGCAGGGACCCCTGGAGTGCTGGTGGGCAGCTGCACACGTTTGTGGTTCCCGGGTCTTTATCTTCACAGGCTCCACACCCCCTCTCCACAACACTCATTTTCCCACCTTAGCGTGGTGGTCAGGCTCTCTTGGCCTCTCTGTCCGCCAAGGAAGAAGGCTCTCGGCAGGCACCTTGGGAGCTTGTACTAGGAGAACTAACTCTTGTGGTCACGTCCATGAGGGGCGGGTTTATCCACCTTTTTTGAAGTTAACCATGTGGCCCTCAAGTGCTGTTGCTGTTGACCTGAATTTCACTCATTCATAGAAGAGTGAAGTGTGCCAGGTAGACCCCAATGAATGCTTGTTGAATTGCAGGTGTGCTGTTCGATTTGTGTGCCGCTGTTACACACTCCTGCTGGGGACTTCGGGTGAGGCCAGTGGGGATTATTACTAATGCATCATCAGTCTGTGTGGCCAGCGGGAACGCCTCCCTTCCCCCTTCCTTACCTGCTAAACTGAGGTGCCATGGAAAGGAAAACTGGAAGGATATAGGCTCAAATTTTTACTGTTTAACTTGGACTAGCAGGATTATAGGTGACTGTTTTCTGGGTTTTTTTGGATCTTCTGTAAGTCACGTGTTACTTTTTAAATTAGAACAAAACAGTTGGTGGACTGTGTGTGTGTGTGTGTGTGTGTGTGTGTGTATGTATGTATGTATGTATGTATGTATAAAGCTGTATCAGCAATTTCGGCCACAACACTATGTCTTACATGGGTGGTGCTGCCATTATAAAGCAGGTCTCTGTCTTTAAAAAGAACTGAAATTCCTATTTGTTGTAAATATAGTTACAATACTGGGAGGATGGACGATGCAGCCAGGCCTCAGGTGCTGTGACCCAAAGCCCGAGGGGGGCAGCTTCCTCCGAGCAGTAGGAGGAACCTACTCCTTACCAGGGGTATGTTTTGTTTCATGAACATTGTAAGTGGGATTTGAGAGATGTTTCACTTGAGTGTGTAAATATCTTTCTGATTGATACAAAGTATTGAATAAATCTACTTGGTAAGCAGCGCTGAATTAACTATATACTACACTGATATGTTCGATTTCTTTCTTTTTTAAAACGGTGTCAGTATTCAACAACCGGCACCAGCAGTGAGATCTCAAATATTCCGGCCTCCCCCCATGCCCGGGAAATTAGAGGGGCTCTTTTTCCTCTACTGATTCTATTGTTCAGTATTTTCTTTCTTTCCACACTGAGCTTGTTATCAAGGGCACCTGGAGTTCAAGCTTCCTTTCTCCTGGGGGAGGCTGCAGTTGGGCTGAATTTCACATGTTGTTTTCCAGTTTAGAGGCAGTTAGCCAATGTTTAAGGATGGCTGTAACTGTATAGACAGTAGCCTCTTTTAATCTTCAGGTAAGTGGTGCATGGCACACACTCATTCAGGACAAAATAACCTCTTAAAACTGTTTAACATTTTCCTCTTGTCTATGGAGATCAGACTTTCTGAAATTAAAAATAATAAGACTAGAGAGTCTGGGAACTACAAACTTGCCAGTAAGCCGTCTTTTTGTGTTTTAAATTTGTATGTTAAATATACACTTAAGAAAAACATGGTTCATAACTTTAAAAACAATCTAAAATCACATCCATTTGGTAAAAATGGTGAACTGTCCATTCCCAGATGATTCTACATGGAGAAATATGTTTAAACAGATACTCTATCATTTGCTCGTTCTTACTGTAGTCCTTCCAGGGTTCTGTAGGGGAAGCTCATGATTTACCAGCCTGATTACTGCTTTGCCTGGATTTGTGCTGTACTGCAGAGCATAATGGGCTGGTTTAGACAGGGGACTGGAGGTAGTTTTTGATCTGAGTCCTTTCAGTATGGGCATGATCAAGTTGTCTTGTCTGTTGACATGTTTTTTCCAGTTTATGTTAGGTCTGTGGCTCTTTTCTTAATTAGTAAAAAAAGGGCAGCCTGAAAGGGAGCTAAGCTGAATGTGGGGAATGTTTAAACTATAATCCAGTGTCGAAAAGAGCTATACCTAGGTAAAGACGCCACACTGCATAAGAAGAATCCAGGTGGTGGTGGTAATGGTAAAGTGTGGCAGGCTGTGTATTCACCTGTGGGGGCATGTTCCGGAAGGTACTCAGCTGTGCTGCAGAGCAACCACTGCCCCCTTGGCCTGGAGACCAGACTCATGGACACTAAGAGTATGCTAGCTTTCTTAGCAGCTACATTAATCAGCCCAACTTGCATGTTTTTTAAAAAAATTGAAACATTTTAAGCCATCAAGTAAGATTTCCTCTAGCTTATATATGTGTTTTGGTTTTTAAAATCTTGACCATGGGACTTCCCATTTCTTCCTGTGAAATTTCAGCTTCCTCATTTTGGCATGTTGTGCAGCCTACCCAGGTAATTGTAAGTTCTGACCCGGTCATCCGTCATGTCAGCCATGCTCCTGGGCTGCGTGTTGTCACTCGATACACTCTGCTCCTTGGTCACCCAGGCTCTCTGAATTGTTCACTAGTGCTGCTCTGTTCAGCCACTCCTTGCCATTCTCCTGAGTCCCCTTAGTAACCAAGGGTTGGTCCTCCTTTGTAGTTGGCCAGAGGGCAGAGGGTTGGAGTCTGTGCCAAACTAGAGAGGAAGCTAATCATGCCTGTGACCTTGACCTCATTAACATTGTGCTGGACCCCAGAGAGCCAGCCTTCCATGGTATTGTTTGACTTTGGATTGTCTCTATTGATTTATGGTCCTGGGGTCCATATTCCTTCCTTCTGAAGGAGGCAGATTTAAGAGCCAGATGAGAATGTAAGAGATGATTGGTACTTACTGCTTCCTTTTAACTCGTAAAAGTTGGGCCCTGCTAATGGTGATTTGACCCCAAGACAAACCAAGACTGACTAGACAGTGAGGGAAAAAGGACTCTGAGAGTCCGGAGAGTAAGTGGGGGGGCTGACAACCTGGGTGTTCGGCTGCTGGGAATGAAAGTCTCACACTGGCTCTTGCCGCTCTTTAAAGCAGGGTTTCTCAGACTTGAATGTGCGCAAGAACTACCAGGAATCTTGTGTAAATGCAGCTTCTGATTCAGCAGGCCTTGGTGGGGCCTGGGGTTCTGCATTTCTAGCAAGGTCCCTGTGACGTTGCTGCTGGTTCTGAGGACCACACTTTGAGGATCCAGGCCTCTTATAAGCTGGGACATGAGTAAGACTATGGACTAGTCAGCTGGAAGCTGAAACCTGTACAGGCTGATACCTGGAGGGCACCTGTGGAGTCTGACTCAAACTGGTTGCCTGCTGCTTAGGGCTGGCCTCTGCTGGGATGAGACCGAGGCCCTCAGCCCTGTCTCTTCCACTCGGGCTGTAATAGTCCTCAGGAGCAGCCGATTCCCTTTAGACCTCAGGGCAGGGAGGTTATGAGGGTGTTGCAGGTCAGGTATGGTTAAGCTAAGATAGTGAGGAAGTTTTGATTTTGCTAAATTTTAGTTAAATTGATTTCTTCATTACATGTTGACTGTATTCTATAATTTTAGCTAGATAAAGAAGACTCTAACTTCCACCAATTAAACCTGCATTTTCTCACATGCCCTATAACTTTGAAGTTTGCAACTACAAAGTTTAAAAAAAGTTACCTACTGTTTCATTTGGCGCATTATTTCTGACTTGCCTCACACTCTGCTGGGGTGTTGGCTAGGCATATGCAATCTCAGACCCCTCCCCTGAGGTTTTGGCTTTGTAAGACTGAGGTGGGTCCTAGGAATGTATTTTTAAAACAAAGCTTCTAGATGGTTCTTATGATCATGCAGGTTCTAGAAACACCAACTTAGAGACATTGATTTAGAAACCTGTGATACTGGCCACATCTGATGGGCACTCTTACCTGCTCTTTCCTTGGCTCCTTGAATACTAAGTTGTGAAAAGCTGGATTCTGTACCATTGCGTGCACTTCAGTTTTTATCTTGACACATGCTTTTAATACTTACAGAGAGGCCCTTACCTTGGCTGGGACCAAACCAGAGAGTCCTTTGTCAACAGTGTAAGTAATTAGTTCTGTGAAGCCATTATTTTTAGGAAGATTTTATAGACACTGATTAATAAGTGCTTTGGGACATTCTTGGAGATACTGGGCAGAACTTTGGGTCTCTGCAGGGCAGCCTTAGGAATGTCCTGAAGCGGGCTTTTCCCACTCTGTCTCCTGCTTTGGTTCAGACACTGGGGAAAACGAGTCTCCCCTTCAAGTAAATGCCCATCTTAAGTGGATGGAGAAGGACCCCTTGTCCTCCACAGACCAGTTTGGTTCTGATCCAGGTTGAGGTATTGGCTTTCTTCATTGTTGTATCAACGTTAAGCTCCATTTCTACAGGGTCCATCTCAGCCCCACCCTAGAGGCCACGCTGGCTTATGAAACAGATGACATAGGAAATGATCAGCATGATGAGATTGGACACCCATTATTTTTCCATTGGAACTTGCTTTAGCAAAAGCTCCATGCCAGAGATCTGTGGCTATTTGGAACTTTATTATAAGGATTTCATGACTGGTACACTTGCAGCACCTGTAGAGGTGGTGTTAGAGATGGTCACTGAAATTCAGAAGATTGCTGGTATTTCTCAAATTATGTATGAGCAAACACCAAAGCCCCAGGAACTACTGAGTGAAAGTAACAAACTTCTTGTTTTATTAAAAAATTGATTCACTTATTGTGCTTAGAATTCTATCATTAGAGAAATTTGGATGAAACCTTTCTCTTTAGGGCTCTTTTCAACATGTATGCATCCATCGGACAGGTAATATATTCCTCATCTATGAAACAGATAAAGAAGGAAATGGTCAGTGTGATGAGATTGCAGGGGATGATAACAGGAATAATTTCATAAAATGCTTCCCAAGATCAGCTAGCCAAGATGAGGGTATGAAGAGAGTGAGCTTTGATGGGGTGGAGTGTGGACACTGTGAAAGGAGGGCAGGGCTGGGCCCAGAGCCACAGAGGGCAGCTGGAGGCACCAGGTGTCCAGGGCAGCTCTGGAGGAGCCCAGGGTCCCTGGAAGGGCAGAGCTGATTCTTGTTCACTCAATGTGTGTGTGTGTGTGTGTGTGTGTGTGTGTGTGTGTGTGTGGTGGTGGTGCTATAGAAACTTTAAGATCCTTGATGCATGTGGCATAGTTCCATCTGATGTGGTCATTTCACATCCACTTGACTAGTTGTAATGAAAAGCCAGGTGATCTATGTATGAAAATCAAGATTAAACAATATAAGTGTACTTGGGATTACTTTGCCCTCTTTAAAGTCTATGTAATTTTGAAATGATCTAGTTTCTATTTAGCAGGTGAACTTGGCCAGCAGCACAAACCTCCCCTCCCCTGTTGAGGAGGGACTTTTTCTCAGGGCTGAGGAGGAGAGCTTGACCCTTCTAGTTCCCCCTTGCCACCTAGAAAGTGTGCTTTAATGCATTCTTTTTTGTGTCGGCAAAGAGTAATTACATTTCCCAGCAGTTTTCAGCCCCTGGCTGGCAAAAAGAACCTCTGGACTTGGACATTCTGCTGCCAAAGCCAAAGCCTGTTGGAGTGATGGGGTGCGTTATTCATAACAGCCTGGGGATGGGGTGGGTGAGAGCTGCTCTTTCCCTCTGCTGCCTGAGTGAGTCTGAGGGGACAGCAGTTCACAGAAGGACACTCAGGGACCAGAACTCTGGGGACTTTTCCTGATGGGCTCCCCGCCTGCAGCTGTTTTTAGTCCCCACTCCCGGTGGAGTTCCTGCTCTGTCCTCAGACTGGTCTTAGTGCTCCAAATTCGAAGATTCACAAGATGTTCCTTCATGCTCACAGGCAGGGTCTCGAAATAAAACACGCCAAAAAATGAAGCCATTTTATCAAGAATAAAATCTTTGTCTTCAAGGGGTTTAATGGTTTGCTGGTACCCAGGAGGGTGGGACATAGTCAGTGAGTGCCAGAAAGCATTGAGAACCACCTGCCCTGGCTCCCCTGGGGTGACCGCCAGCTTGCCCTGTGGCCTTGGGCAAGTCATTTTACCGGTTTGGGCTAGAGAAGGTGAGAGGTTGGAATCCAGGCCTGAAATTTGTATTCTGGGTATGAGTTTGTGTGTGTGTTCAGTCATTTATTCAACATACGTTTATTAAGCCCCTCAGGGAGCTGACAGTCTGGTGGGGAGATGGTGGAACAGCCATCACCTTCAGTGTGGTTAGCAAGGTGTGGTGTGCAGGGCGAACAGTCACGTGGGGTGTGGGCACCCGTACACAGGGCAGGGAGCGGGGCAGGAGGACTGGTGCACGCAGGTGTGGGACGGGGAAGGTGGGGAATTTCCGCAGCATTACTCCTCACCCGGGGCCACACGCAGTTACTTGGCCTGGTGTGAGGTGCTGCAGCTCAGCCACCCTTGCTGTGGCTTTGGGAAGAAGGGCAGAGCCCGGGTGCTGAGTGTGCTTAGGAAGTGCAGTGTCTCACCATAGTTGGTGTTGATCTGAATACCGTTTTTATGTTGTGGACCCTATTTTTATAAAAGGGGTCTTTTGTAAAGCAAGCAAGAGCAATAGGAACATAAGCCAGAATGCAAGAATTTGCCTGCCTGCTGTTTACAGAGAGATATGCTTTTTTGGGGGCAGAGGGGTAATTTTTTCTTTTTTATAGAGAGAAGATAGATATTCCAAGAGAGGCAGCTGAAGTGAGCTCTTCCCAAGCATGAATTCCTTTATGGCACCTAGGCCTCAGCATCTCCTTAACCCAGAGTTTGTTCCATACTCCAGAAAAGAAACTCGACCTTCTGATAAAACCACATCGACCCTTCTGGATGGCTTCACTGTTTCTTTTCTGAAGTGGTCAGATTCTGTATCTAGGTGGGAGGACAAACGTTGTCTAAAAGGAGATGCACGCGCCCCTTTCCTGAAGCGGGAGGCCCCTTTGCCTGGCTGGAAACAAGGGCTGCAGGATGAGCCGCAGTGGCTCCAGCCCTCAGTGCCATGTGTCCATCCCAGGTGGGCCTGCGCTCTTTCTCCGTGGGTCCGCAGGGCTAGGAATGGTCCCAAAGCTCTGCAGAATCGGCTTTGTGTATTTTCTTTTAAACAGAAAGAGGCATCACCAGTCAGCGGGCTGGGTCTAACTCTGTGCTCTGCCCCTCAGTTGGGCACTGCCCCCCATTCAGTGCTTCCTGCCTTTGCAGGGCATCTGAGTCACCTGAAGGACTGGTCAAAGCACACATTGCTGGTCCCCACCCCCGGAGAGCCTGTGTCACTAGGTGTGGGAAGCACTAAGAATTTGCATTTCTGACACATTCCTAGTTGATGCTGGTGCTGCTGGTCTGGGGTCCGCACTTTGAGAACCTCTGTGACACCCGGGCACCCCTGGACGTTCTGAAGGGTGTGTTGAGACAAGCAGTTTGCTCATAATGGAGTGTCTGCCTATGGGGGATCACCTAATGCTGGAGGGACGTGTCATTTGGAAACGGTGGTTCACTGGAGTGCCAGAGGGAACCCTCGCTCTTTCTTTCTACCCTGGACCTTTTCTCTTGGTGGTCCCCACAACAGACCAGGGATGTGGCATTTGGGGTAGCTGGGATGGGCTTTCATTGCCTTCTTCTAATCCCTTCTCTCTGGTACTGCAGAAAGCTCTCTGCGTCGTGTTCCTCTCCTACCTAAGACCCTTTGTGGGCTTGCCATTTGTCTTAAGATATTTAAATGGCTGCAAGGCCTTTTGTGATTGCTTGTCTCTACAGCTCTCTTGCCAGGCTCCCTCCTGGGCTCTGAAGCACTTCAGTGGTCACCAACCACTTTTGTTTGTGAAGTCACTGTGTTCTTGCTTCTGGGGCATCCCATTCTGCTGGTCCCTCTGCCTGGCATGCTCTTTGCTTACCCTCTCAGTCTGGCCACCCCCTGCTTGTCAGGCCTTGGCTTACCCATCACTTGCCCTGGGCAGCTTCCTTTGACCCTCCTGGGATCGCTGGTGCCTGTGTAAAGGCTCCATCTCATCTTGTGTTTTCTTCAGTTGGGCTCTTATCAGCTGCATCAGGATCCTGATTACTACCTGCTTCCTTCCTGTCTTTGTGGATTGTAAGTTCCCAGAGGGCTTCACATGTTCATTCATGTGACTCCAGGCTTGGCTTGGTCATTCTGTGAGAGAGATACTGCACCAGAGGAAACTGAGGCACAGGCAGATTAAATACCTGGCTTACAGTTGCCACTGTTTGATAACACCAGAATTCTCACCCAGGTCTCTTTGACCCAACCTCTTGGCCAGGTGACACTGGCGAGGTTTTCTGCTCTTGAGACCAAGGAGCTCTAGGCATGGTCTGCAGGACCCTACTGGGACCATTTAAAGACTGGCTATTCCAAGTTAACAAAAATGGCCCTTTCCTGTCATTTTCCAGGTAAACTGAGAAGCAGGCTCTTGGGCTCACAGCTGGCCTGTGGTTTTTGCATCTCGCTAAGGAGCACCTTCTCATAAAGGCAAGGGCTTGGGCCCTAGGACCTGCTTGTGCGGGTTATGGGAAAACTTTGGCTACGACGATGCATTCTGATAGCCACCCAAAGTTCTCACTCATTAAAAAGAAAATCCTTAGATGTAGGGCAACAACTCCTGCGAGAAAGGTACAGTGGCCCCCTGCCCCTGTTGGGAGTTCCCTGGTGAAGATGTCTGCCTGGCTGGCTTTTTCCTGGGCATTGTTGGCCTGCGTATCACCCAATATTCTTTACTTGGGCTGGGCCCCCTTCTCCGCTCCACTTGACTCGGTGCCTTAGAATTCCTTTTCTTCACTTAAGACTCAGCCCAAATTTCACTTGTCATTCATCAAACTCTCTGAATGAGAGGCTCATCAGGACAGAAGCTTTTTCTCGGCTTTCCAGCAAAATGAATCTGCTCACACCCCCTGCTACATTAGCCACTGGGAGCTTTGCTTGTTTGTGCACAACTTTTCCCTCTGCGCCGGAGTTCCTTTTGCTGCCGTCTCCCACCTACCGTGATTCCTGGCATGGAACAGACTTTGAATAAATGAATAAATGTTAGCCTGAGAAAAAAAGATGCCCTAGTAAACTAAACTAAGACACAGCCACAAAAAAATCATAACGTATTCCTAAAGCAATGAAATGATTGGGAAAGTGCCTTTTTGGTTTAATTCCATTGCTGTTTGCTCATATTACGACCCGTAATCGAGAATTTTCCATAATAAGTCAGTAAGTGTTTAGATTCTTACCCTTGTTGAAAAGGATAGCGAGTTTTTACGTCACTGTCTTCCTCTGAGTAGTAAGTGATGCTCGTCATGGAGCAGTGCTGTGTGAGATCGCATGCAGCCCTGGGAGCCCCGGTCAGACCTAGGATTGAACATGCATCTGAATGTCTAGGCAGTCAGGGAGCAGACAAGACACTTTCCCATTGGATAACCCAGAGGAAACGAAAATATTTCTGACTGGTGTGAGCATTTGTTTTAAAACACTGTTTAGGTTTAAACATTTTTAATAAAATCATTTAAATCCGTGTATTTCAGTTTCCCCTACATCTTAGTGTGTTGGATTCTTTGAGAGGTACACTTTGCGCCTCCTGTGGGTTGGGAGTAGCAGCCCTCAGAGAGGTGGGTGACCTGGACGTTGCAGGCCAAAAGGGGCCTGGGTCCTTTCAGAAACTGGTGGGTGGCTGAGTGCTTGGACGCCCGGGGGGTGGTCCTGAAAGCTCTCCAAAGACCACTTTCCCATAGGAGACTGTGTTCTTCAGTTTTTGCTCCTCTTCCTTACTCTTCTTTTTATTAATACTACCCATTGTTCAGCCTTTCCAGTAGCTTTGTTTGGGTGTGTGCAGCACTTGAGCAAAGAAAGAATTTATCCTGTGGTTTCTATATGTGCTGTCCACAGCCTAGTGGAGGTACCATCCGCAAGTCCCGTGGAAGGGCAGCCATATAACCATGGTCTCTTCTGCCTGCTGCTGGACCCCAGACATGGACTTGCCTAAAGGAGACTCGAGTGAAAAACAAAGCAGTGTAAGAAATTTCACTCTCAGCTGACCTGTTCATGTTCTGAAAGTTTCTTAGGGCCAAGGTAGGGTGAGGACTTCAGCTTTGCCCAGGAATTTCCAGTCTCCATGGAATTCACTTTGTCTATCAAACTTGAAAAATAAACTTAGAAAATAAATTGCAGTTTAAAAGTCCAGATGTTAAAATGTGACTGGGTTTTAGCTTTTTAGTAGGTTTGGAATTTAACATATTACCGACTTGTGTTGCACCATCCCTGCAGTAGCTGGATTCAAGGTGGTGGTTGTGTCTGGTCCTCACACTGCCAGACACGTGGTGAGTGCTTACCAATTACTAATAATTATCTGCTCATTGAGGTTCTTTACAATACAGTTCTAAGCTGGTTAGGAAAAAAATGAGGTAGGTCAAGTCACCAAGTTACTGAGCTGGTCCCCTTCACACGGGCTGTCGCACACACTTGTGCGTTGAGGCACATTTCACAGGGCTCTCTAGGTGAGTCTTGACAATCCCATATTATCCTAATTAGGAAGTCCAAGGAGTGATACAGCACCTCAGTTTCCCTAGAGCCTGTGAGCTTTGTGTTTTGGACTTCTAATGTGGCCTCCTTCCTTCATCCAGTGTGACGGTAGCTGTTCCTGAAGAGCTGACTGGTAGTGCCTCAACAGTAGACTCTGATCAGGCCTCTGTGTGTTTGATGTAGCTGTTTTGGACCGCTGGCCTTGATCCAAAGACGCTGTACAGCATGGGCCCTTCGTGTCAAGGGCAGACATTTGGGAGCAATCAGAGCAAAGGCAGCTTATGGATGCAGCAGCTGGTCTGCTGGTCTGGGACTCCAGTGCGACTAGCATGCTGGTCTCAACCAGTGGTTTCCTTTACTGCTGAAATGTCTGGGAGCTCAGACTGCAGCTGCTTACAGAGACACAGGAAAAATAAATGGCACATCCCTGCTCAGGTGTGTTTGTTTTTTCAGGTGAAGCCTTTAAGTTTTCTTTTTTTAGGAAGTAAAGTCTCCGAAAGAGGCTTTCAAGCTTCGTTGTAAAGCTGCACCCAGGTATTGACATCTCTGGGGATAGTTTGCCGTTTTTATTTCCAGAGCACAATCTGCATAATTTAGGAACCACTTTTTACTTGGATCAGGTTGCTGGTCCGCTGTGGTTTGTTGTCTTACCCACTAGAGAAGTTTTGTTGTGGACTTGAAAGATAAGTTATAAGTACTTCCCAGAGAAGTTGGTTTTAAGTGGGGTATCTTTGGCTTTTGCTTTGCTAAAGGATTGGAGGTGTTTTGATCACTTTCATGTCCCTTTCAGTTAGGAAATAATTGTTTCCTGTTTCTTAGCATCTTTCTTTTTGGCATGGCTGTACATCTGCTTTCTTTTCTTTTTTTAAATTAAGGTATCATTGATACACAGTCTTATGAAGGTTTCACATGAGCAACACTGTTTAAACATTCACCCATATTATCAAGTCCCCACACACCCCACTGCAGTCACTGTCCATCAGCATAGTAAGGTTCTATAGAGTCACAACCTGTCTTCTCCCTGTATTGTGATTGTCTTAGCATCTTTTTATGATTATGGACCTGAGTTGGAAGGAGGCCTTCGGATAACTCGTTAATAAAAGTAACTTTTCCAAATAGGCGAAAGACAGCAAGAAAATTTCCTCTACCATCTTTTTAAATGACAGAGTAGACACCCTACGTTTTCCCTATCAAGCATTTCGTATATTGAGCTGCTTCTGAGGCTTCGGGATTTCAGTTCTCTCAGGTTCCTTCTTCCAAGCTGGGGGAAGCCTGGGCTGGCTCCCTTTAGACCTGCTTTGTTGATACTTATCTTTCCTTTTCTTTACTTCCTGGTGGGCAAGCCCTCCTGCTCACCTCGCCTGCATTTTATATGCCTGCCTGGGGTTGCTCCAAAGAAGTCCTTCTACCCATTATGGTCACAATCTGAAAAAGAAAACAAACAGCTGAAGCTCCCATTGCAGCCCAGCAGGCAGGGGAAAATAGTTCTCATTCTCCTTGTTCCTGGGTTCAAAGTGCACTTAACATTTTATGGGGGTGATCAGCTCTCCCAAGGTGCTGGCCTGAGTGGGTCTGTGTTTCAGCCTGGTGGACAATTAACCCCACTGACCGCCTCCTTTTGCCTTTCTGGCTGAGTTGACGTTAAATACTCTGGGTGAGGAGCGGCCGCTGCCTCTTTGAGCAGGGCACGGGCAGGGGTGGAGCGCCGTTTGATCTTGTTCAAAGGGGATGCCTCTGAAGCATGAAGATCGAATGATGGTGACCCCATCCTGGGGGAAGGAGAAGTGCCCTCTGGAGCACAGGCCAGAAGGAGGGAGCAGCAGTTACTAATCCCATTGGTTTCTGAGTCTTCAAGGTCTCATATCCGTTTAAAAGAGAGAGAATTGGGGTTAAAGGTAATAAAATTAGAGGAGCAGGGGGTCATTTCATCGAATTTTGTGGTTGTTACTGAGGAATAAAAGGCAGAGGAGATCGCTTCATTAGCCCCTTTGAGATCTTTATCATGGGGAGATGACACCTGGGGGTGTTGCCCAGCCTCAGAAGGGCCGGCCTCTTCCCTCCCAGGAAACCTAGAGCTGGATTGCTGCAGCACAGGGCAGGGCTTGGGGAGGCCCTGTAGCTATCCAGGGCTCGGTGGTCAGGACACAGTTTCTCCTGCTGTGAGTGAAAATTAGTGACTTAAAATGGTTCGTACAGGTCCCAACATACCATTTTGCCAGTTACTCGGAACATGGCATTCACACTGAGAATGAAGCGATCCAGCGGACATTTACAGTTGGGATGGTGTCTTTCACTTCCGAGGAATGCGTGCCGGTCACCTGTTGATTTATTTGTAGCCTGATGGACATCCAGTGTTAAGCCAGATGGTGGGGAGTAAGCGCTGTGCCTTCTGCGTGCTAAGTGCTCTCCTGTTCGCAGCATGTATTCCTATCTGCCGTTTCCTAAAAGTGCTGCTGGTCGGCAGGTATTGCTATCCTTGTTTACAGAGAACGGAAGGAGGGAAGAAGAGGTTCTGTGACTTGCCCTAAAGTCTCCCTGTAGGGAAGTGTGGAATCTGGGATTCTAACTTTCAAATTAAGTCTTCTGTGATAGTAATTAGAAGAAAGAGGAAAGAGGAGGAGCAGGTGAATGATAAAGAGTCTCCAAGACAAGGGAGAGGAAAGTGATGGTGAATGCATAGTGCTGGGTGTCAGCCACCAGTTGTTCCCCGCGGCAGCTTGCCTTTCTGCTGAAGGGGAGCAAAGTGACCAGGGTGGGCAGCGCAGGGTGAGGCGGGAACTGGGGAGAGGGGAGGACGGCCGGCACTCTTGTACCTCCTCAACAGTCATAAGCAATGTATTGAGGAACTTCTGATTGCTTTGGTGTCTCCAGCTTCTCCCTCTCTACTTACACAGTTCTGCTTGATAATTGCAGACTTAGCTCTGAAAAAATGAAACTTCTATTAAGATGTGCTAATAAAATCCTTCACCACTGGGTAGTGCATTTGATCATAGCTTCAGTTTGTATAGTTCTTATAAAAATTTATCCTCCCCTTGATTTAGTAGCTGATATTTCTCCCTTTATAGGAGTTGATAATGGAGACTATAGATGTCTCCTCTTTTTTGGTGCATGTGGTGACCTTAGAAGTTCCAGAAGGTAAAACTCCAGCCAGGTGTTTTCCTGAAATGTGATCTGAGGGGAATTTGGGGGCTGGGAGTGGATTGTCACTTGTTTCATTAATGCTTCTCCACATCCTGTATGAGAACCTTTGCCTGCAGTGCTCAGAGGCAACGGATCCTCTTGGCTGGGCCATGTGCTATTCTTTCCTTCATTACTCCGGCTAATCAGAAGTTGGCTGTACTTCAGTGCCTCTTAAAAGCATCTCTCCCTGGCTGTGTCCGGGAAGTTGAAGTGCAGTGTCAGAAATGATGTGAGTTGATGAAGAAGAAATAAACAAAGCCAGGCAACATGTGGGGAGGCCTTGGCAGCCCTGCTCCTGTTTTTCTGTAGGTTCATCTGAAGGAACCAGATTTCTTCCGTGTGGAAGGAATGAGGCCGTGAGGCTCTCTGTGCCAAGGAACTGGGAGGTGCATGCCAGTGGGCCTTCGAGATTAGGGCTCCACTTAGTCTAATAAAGTCTGGGATGAAAATGAGTCGTTTATGCTTGGCAGAGTGGAGATAAGTCACACATCTGCAGTCTGAGCTCTATGGACGTGGAGTAAAAATAGCATCTGTTCAGGGAAGCAGAACATTCCAGAATGCTTCAATCCCCTATTGGCACTAAAGTAGAGAGCAGAGAATAGGAAAGCTGGGAGGAACTTTAACGAGCTTCTTGTCCAGGCCTTTTAGTTTCAGTAAGGCACTGAATGACTTGATCAGAACCCCATGAGGACAGGGACCCTGTAGTTCTTGTTTGTTCACATTCATACCTTTGGTCCCTGGCCTGCATTAGGCGCTTAATATGCAGTTAAGTGAAGGAATCATACAAAGATGACTTCTGACTCCTAGCCCAGCACCCGTTGAGGTATTTTTATAGGCTGAAAGTCTGAAAGAAGGGATACCAAATAGCTTTTATGTCACTGAGGCTTTCTTGTTATTACATGTAGATTAGAAAATTGAGCAATTTTAAACTGATTCCCTAAAGTTGGCAGTGAAGTTGAGGGGAAGACAGGCGTTCTCAGGCTCAAGGGTCAGGTGGGAGGCAGGACTGCCGGGTTGTGGTCTGTGAGTGGTGCACTGTGGAGAGGTGGTGACGCCGATCATTCAGCCTCCCTGGAGGAAATTAAGACAACTAGGGAACAGATTGGCTTGAAGTTGCCCTGCTATCCAAGAACTGTATCCAACAGCTGGGAGCCCACCCTACTTCTGTGACCCTATGCCTCCTTTTCATAGGGACATGCTACTTGGAGTTACAGAACTTTCAGTCTATCTGTGGAAGTGCATGTGTGTACAAGACACCGTGGGTGTGACTCGAAGGTGAGGAGACATTTGAGCACTGTTGCCATAGGGGAAGGGCTCATATTAGCCAGTAAATCGGTCTCTACCCTGCACAACCTTATTTTGAAAACTGCAGCCCTGCTGTCAGTGGCCTCAACCAGGTGAACTGGTCATGCAGGCAGTGTGCTGGGCTCTGGGAAACCACAGCACTAAGCCGCGCTGCTGCCTTGAGGCTGGAGAGGCAAAGCATAGCTGCTCATTTATCTCCCTTATTTCACTTCCCAGTTAATTCCAAAAAAAGATGTGGCTTTACAGTGAGTTTCAGAATTTAGAATAGTTTCAGGAGATTATTTCCAGAGGAGAAGTTGCCACAGAGAATTTGTAAGGTCAAGAAATTTTGTTTAAATTCACAAACTGAGGAGACATCATTGTCTCTCGGTCGGTTTCATCCATCCACACTGGTCCCATCCTCCCGCGCTCCCCACCTGGTTGGAATGTCTCCAAATTTAAATTGCCCTTTAGGCTTCATCACCTGGCCTTGATGTTCAGAGGTGAATGTTCTCCCTCTGGAGCCCTTGGCAGCCGACCACTCTGATGTGGAATTTCTGTGCTACCCTTGGGGGAGTTCCTCCTGGACATCTGTTCCTCCTCAACAGCCCCCTTCACTGGTTCATCTCACTTCCGCCGACGTTGACTTTGTATGACGTCTCCTTGCTTTTCTGCAGGAAATATGCCCCAGATGCCCAGTGACCCAGTGGTTCATAAGGCAAGCTCTAGCTGAACCCTGACTGATGACTACAGACAGAATTGGTTGGGTTATTGACTTCTGCTCTGTATTAAAGATCACGAGGCTTATTGATCCAAAGCTGGTAGGCATTCTTCAGGCCAGAGGTGGGTCTGGCCAGGTGTCCAGAGCACCAGGAAGAGTGAGAACCATTGGCTAGATTATTAGAGCTGGAGTAAAAATGACAAACTTCATCTTGCATGGTGGCGGTAATCATTACTTCGTTTTGGTGGAAATCAGACCTTCAGAAGTGATTTTCTGGTAGTGCCCTCCTGGTCTGGTGCTAGAACTCTCTCAGAGGGCTGTTCTTTGGCCTTGATGTAGTTATCTGTGAGTCTGTCCTGTTGAACAGTGCTGGCATACTGCTTCGCAGGTTATCAGTAAATATTTTAGTTGAACCCAAAATGTTCTCTGTGCAGCACCTTATTTGGAGAGTCTAGTTTTTTGGATTAATTTACATGTATGGAAAACTTCATAATTCTCTTCAGGATTCTTGAAAGTACAAAAAAAAGTACTTCCCAGCTATGAGTCTTGAACTTTTATGAAGCATAATTTAGAAAGCAAACCTTTTAGTGGAAAAGTGTGTCGGCATTGCCTATAGATGAAGGCACGCTGTTCATTTATTTAATTTTACTGCATGTGACATAGTTTCAATTCAGTAGTTTTCTTTATCTGTTTCTTTTTGTTTAAAGCAACCTATGGGGGTCTATAATGACAGTGGCAGAAAAAAAGTTAATGGAGATTTATATAATAGTGTTCATGTTTACAAAATTAAATATTGAAATGCCATAGAATTCTGCATTCTTAGGATTCTAATTCACTATAAAAAATTTAGTAAGTAGAAGATTGGTTCATATTTGTGATTTTCTTAGTGTGATATGAAATAGAATATATGTGTGTTAATTACTCCCCACACAAGGTATAAATCACATAAGTACAGTTTTGTAGAGAGTAGAGGTGTAAGTTTGTGGCTGTTTTGCAAGCATCTTGCTCTAGTTTCTACAATTCAGAGAAATTTAAAATTCATAGAAGTCTTTGACGTGCCCTGTCTTCTCTTGCACTTATACCTTCTCTATTTTCTCTAGATAATTGCCTCCCCTGCCGTGCTCTTTCCCCAGAACCAGGATCAAATGTCTGATCTTCGCGCCAGTTTAATCACCCCTGTATGTAAAGCCTGAACTGCAGGGTGGTCCTGAGAAGGACCAAATTCTCCCTCCAGTCCAGCCAGGTCCCAAGGCTATGTCACTCTGTGTCTTCTGGTCCTTTTTGGAGCCCAGATGTACCTAAAAAGCAGCCCAGCTCACCCTGAGCCTAAGGAGCATGCGTTTTCTGTAGCCTAAAAATGTTAATGATTAAATACACAGGATTGGGTTTTGTTTGGTGATATTGTAGCTTGTTTAAGTATTTTACCAATGAATAAGCATTAAAGAACTATGTGTCAGGCTCTTTGGAGAAGAGAATGCTTGGGAAACAGTCCTTCCAGCCCCGTTTTGCCGCAGCTGGGCGCTGGGGTGCGTGGGTGGGAGCAGAAGGTGAAGGGACTTGTTAGGAGGAGGGAGCAGGATGGCTGGACTGCATTGGTGTCGGGCCAGACTCTGGTGGTTAGGACCCTTCCTGAGTCAGGCAGGCCTGGGTTCAAGTCTGTGCTCTGCCCGTCCAGGTTCTATGACCTTGGGCAACACTAATCTCTCAAGGGCTGTTTTTCCTCTTTAAAATGAGGGTAATCTTACTCATTTTGTAGAGCTGTTACGAGAATTAAAGGAGATAGTCTACTACAGCATACTTGGCACACAGTGGTAATTATCACATAGGAGTGAGTCTGCTTTGAGTAATCCGGTAACTTCTGAGAGCTTCTCCCCAGGTTGCTGCCCCCTCAGCTGAGGTGCTTGTAGCATTTTTGTAGCTGGTGTTGTTTTGAGGTATGTAGTGTGTTTGATGCGCAGGCCGCACTCTTCCCATATCAAAGCTTGCTGCGAACTCCTTCCTGGAGCTCCGCGCCTTTGTTTTCCCTCTGTTAACTGGCATTTCCCAGGGTTTCCTTTGCCTTTACGATCAGAGGTGTTCTAGTGTGCGTATTTTGACATGAGGTAAAATTAATAATCATTTAAAAATTAGCCCTTTGGTCAGATTTGTTAGAGACTTGTGTTTCTTGGGAGGAATGCCTACCAAGTGAGGGCCAGTCTCAGTGGTGATCTGCTCTGTGGGACAGCTAAAAGCCTACCTCCAAGGGTGGAATCTTAGTTGGAAAGGAGGATGTGAAGCCAAAAGGTTGTCTAGAAAGCATTTATGTTTGTCCTGGGAGAGTGGCAGCGCCCCACACACCATTAACAGGCTGGCCTGCCGACAGTCCTGTGCTGGGGTTTGCACCAACCTAGAAATGTAATTTATTTCACTGAGGGAATTGTGGTTTTATGTACCATGGATTGGTGTCATTGAAACCTTGTTTTAAGAGGAAAGTAGCAATTAATGTTAGAAATGGGAAGTAGTTCTACAAATTTGTGGTGGAAGAAATCCAATAAAAATGACTATCAGGAGTTCCCCAAAGGTGAATATAAGAGTTTATAAATGGTGTTTTCTGTCTGGTAAGTTGACAGCTTTTGATTTGTAATTATAAACCAAAGTATGCTGCCACAAGCAGAGCACAGCGCTGGAGAGAGTATTGCCACAGGGGACACGCGGGCAGGCATCTGTGTGGTCTTTGGGACAGGTGGCAGAGGACCAGGGCGTGCTGGGTCCCATTAGGCTACGCCCATGTCATTGCTGCTATTGTTCTCCTGCTGGGACGTGGTGGGTGGACTGTACCCTTCTGTACTGTACAGATGCCAGTACAAAGAGCAGCTGTTAATCTATAACTCTAGATTTCCTTGCACCCAGGCATAAACATTTCAGCTCATTATTTTAAGAAGCAAAAGACCAGACCATATGGGAGCCCCTGAGTACTGCAGCCTTTAAAGTTTGTATGTTTGTTTGTCTTTAGTTATTGATGCAACTTGGTCATCTAGATTAAAAGTGACTCTTAAAATTTAAGTTAAAGAATGTTTTCATCATGAGAATTATGATTTCCAGGCTTTTAGGAGAAGTTTTTTAAAAATGAGATATTCCAGTGGGGCCACAGCTCATGTGCATTTAACTTGTAGAGATTCATCTGTATGCATATGGTCCTGAAATTGGGATGGGGAGAGAAGGGTGGAAATAATGTGGAACTGCTTACTTGCCTACCCGGATGGTGTGCCCACAGCAGGATTTCCCGGCCTCGGCATTCTGCGCCGAGCCATGCCTGTTGTGGGGCCGCCTGGTGCAGTAAGATGCATAGCAGCATCTCCAAGCAGCATCTCCACCTACTAGATGCCAGGAACGTCCCTCTCCCTTCTGAAATATCTCCAGACGACAAATGAGCTCCGAGGGCTGGGCTCGGGGGAGGGGACAGGAAGGGTACAGTCGTCTTGACCGAGAAGCCCTGTCTTGGAGTGAAAGCGATATGAGGTGGTGTTGGTCTGTTGCCCCTTCAGGGGGTCTTGGGTCAGGATCTTCTCTTATGTCTTTGAGTCTGAGTTTTGAGTATGCTTTTCTGAGTATGACTGAGTGAATAAAAGACAAGAAAAGCTCTGAGGCAAAGTGAGTGTAAACTGCAAAGGATAACTCAGAGCCAATGGGTTTAAAGCCTTAGGGCTTTACTCCTCAAGGGAAAAGAGCCTCAGGGAAATCTTTCCTAGAGGTTTCCAAAGGCCAAAGCCATTGAAGAAAAGTGATTGGTCCAGTTCACATGAATCTCTGCCTTGTCACTTCAGAATGTCTTGGTTAGCAGTAGGGTTCACCGCCAGTTTCCAGACCCTGAGTCTGGATGCCATCAGGCTGTTTCCCTGCTGTTTTTGACCAGTTTTTCTGAAGAGCAGCCACTCCGGTTCCTGTCTCTTAGGCTCAGCTTCCTGAAGCAGGCAGTTCTGAATGTGTATGTTCAAGGCTCAGTGCAAATTGCCTTTATCAGAGCTTTTGAATTATTTTTTATAAAGTATGGCTGGGGAGGTTCTGGATTTTAAAACAAGGTCCCCTTCCTTGAATCTGGGTGGGCTTGTCAGTTCTCTGACCAGTGGAATAGGGCAAAAAGTGTCATCATGTGACTTCCAAGGCCTAGGTCATAAAGGCCATGTAGTTTCTGCCTTGTCTGCAGGCACTGCTCAAGCCCCTAGCCACTAATTAAGTCTGGCCATCTGTCCAAGGGAGGGGGGCAAATTACCTTTGAAGTCAGAATCAGTCAAAGGGAGAAATAAAGTGGGAGAAACCCATTTATTGCTTATAAGCAGTCTCCCTCTTCTGCTTGCCTGTGTCTCTCAAGGTGACCTGGTTGCAAAAAGGGATCCTACTACACCACTCCTGTCCACATATACCCTTGCTCCTCCCACCCTTGTAATCACCTATTGATATGGAGATGGTACTTCTCTCCACCCTTTGGAAACACCTATTGACATGGAGATGCACTAAGGCCAAGTGAGAGATTCTGGAAATACTGCAGTTTCACCCACACCATCATGTCAGGTGTTCCAGTGGACAGTCTCAGCCGAACCCAATCTTCCAAACATCTCCACTGACGTGAATGCAGCCTCTTGGATCCTGCAGACTAGCTTAGCCCGTCCAGCCACTGAATGACCTGGTGACCTCTGCCATTGCCATATGGATCAGAAGCATCACCTGACTCCTCCTCAACCAAATTCCTGACCCATAAGGTGTGAGACACTATAAGAAATTGTGATAAATGACCCTTAAAGAAATAAATCGACCACTTTGTCTAGTGCTCTTGTGAAAAACTTGTAGAAACTTCTTGAGAGTTGGTTTATTAGTCTTCCTAAAGAACTTTTTCAGGGTAATCAGGACTGTGAATGTGTTTTGCCTCACCCTGCAGACTTTAGTGTCTCTTTGGCATAGTCGTAAACTACTAAATATTTTAATTTTTAAAAATGTTGCTTAATAATAACTATTACACAAATAACAGTGAAGTTGCCATGGTGTAATCTGGAGATTAGGGTCAGAGCCCTTGCCTTCATTTGGTGCCTTATCTCATTGCTCTCACGTCCCAGGGCAATTCTTGTGATGCCCTCTGAAGTGCACAGTTTGGAAGAGCATTTCAGTTCTTACAAGATTAGATCAGTTTGTCTTAAGCCCTGTCTTGGGGTTTAAGGCATGTCTCCTGGAGGTGAACAGCATTAAAGTATAGGCTGTAAAAATTGCACCTTGGGAATATACATGCATGTCTGTGTGGCTCTTAGCAGACAGAATAACTGTCCTATATGCTGAGCTGGCTAGGGAGCAAAAATATACAATTATTTGAACTCATTTCTTTCTTACAGCAGGACTAATAGCATCCTTGTAAATATCGGCACCTTTATGAAAGCCTGGATTTATGTGTGATTCTGTTTTTTTCCAGTCATTCTGCAAAGAACATCTATTTCTTGTATAATAATAAAATGTTTTTAAGGTTTTAAAAAAAACTTGGAAATAACAAACCATCATTAGAAGAGACTTGTGACATTTAGGATTTTGAGGCCTGCATAATGAGTTCTCCCAGAAGCCGTGGTTTGCTTCAGGGAAGTCAAAATTAGCAACTTATGCAAGGATCATTTCTCTTTAATTAGGGCAGGTGGGCTGGGTAAGCTGCCTTTTTTGCAGATTGCTGCCAAAATGCAAACAAGTCCAGGCTTACAGGAGTGTGGGCATCCAGGGATGGCACTGTTAATGCTAGTTCAGTCAGAAGAGTCAGACTAGTATGAAGAATTGTTGGCTATAATATTGCAAGGAGAGCACTAGTTGTCTTCCACAAAGGCTGTGAAGGACAGCCAGTGAGGTGAATCTTACTTTGGGTGAGTCGCTAAGGTCACCTACATCCTGCATCCCTTTTGGCATCCTTTCCTTTTCTCTTTGGGATGTGTCAGCACACAGACTAGGGATTAGGGAGGCTGAGCATCTATCTACTGGCACGGTGTTCTGATATCTGGATGTGACTGCTTGGGATTCTTGCCAAAATCCCTGTCTGACTTTGTGATTTTTGTGTAAAATATCCTCACAAGTAATCCACAGTCGGGGGAGTTACAAAGGAAACCTAGGTAAAGAGGTTTGGATTTGCCAAGGGAATGAGAATAGGAAAGAGGAGAATAGAGGGCAGAGTGAAGGAGGATGACGGGGGAGGAGAGAGGGTAAATACAGGTGGAGAGAGTGTTAAGTATTTTGTAAGCAGTCCAGGTCTTAAGAGCATGAGCATAATTGGGCACATCAAACCCCACATCCTGAGGCTGGCTTTGCAAAGGTAAGCCTCTCTCTGTGTAGTCATCTAGGGGAGGCACCTTTGGATGGCCTCCCCAGAGCAGTGCGCCATCAGATGGGGAAGAGAGGGCAGGCCGAGGAAGGAGTGTGGGTGTGGTATTTCTTGGGTATCCATCAGTTCGGCTTTCTTGCTTATATTTTGAAGCCAAATAAGTGGTCCCCCTGTGTCAGAGCCCAGGTTCTTATTAATTGTAGCAACCAGGTTTTGAATCGAAATTTAATTTTTTATTTTGGGACCATCTGAGTTCATTTAGATTTGGCTGAATATGGGCAAGGGCTTCTCACCTTGCTCTCCCCTACCCTACCCCCATCAAGGCCAGATTGGTAGATTGAAGATTGTCTGGCAGGTCATAAATTAATCTGAAATCTTGGGCTTAGAGTTTAGGAAAGAACAGATTAAGAATGCTTACCATATATGGATTTGTTTTTAGAAACAGTTTTCTATTAGCTGCTGAGTCCTGATAACTTTAAAATTTTTTGGATTGTTTTTAGTCTAATTGCCAGTTTAACAATGCAGGGTTTGGTAGGAACAAGGAAGAAATCTAGTATGTGTCTTCCCTTTGTCTCTCCTTTTGCTTTCTAACAGGTGTTTCTTGTTTACATTTTCCTGATGTCCTTGATTTCCTTTTCTGTTTACTATAATGGTTCTCAACTGCTACTCCCTTTTGCCTTCATTTCTTGCCCAGTAATTTTACCCATGGCCAACGAGAGAATAGCCCACAATGGAGGTGGAAGGCTGGCCAAGTAGTAGATTCCATGGTCTTGGCCTTGTTCCTATGGCACACTGTCCCCTCCCCTCTCCATATACCAGGGCCATTTGGATCTGGAATGGGGATTGGTCCGCCGAAGGCTTTTATGAAATAGGGACCAGGGTTCCTAAATGCCTGCACACAACATTAGTTATGTTTATTTTGAATCTTAATATTGCCCATGTCATAGATGAAAATCAGAAGTTCTTCTGCAATTTATGGTGGAGAAAGAAAGAGTCTTGAACTTTGATTTATAAAGTGTGACTAAGATAAAACAAGCTAGTGGAGTTTAGTATTAAAAGCCCAGGCTTTGGAGCCAGGCTGCCTGGGTTTGAAACCAGCTGTAACATTTACCAGCTGGGTGTTCTTCGGGAAGTTGACCAACACTAACATTATCAGCAGGGTGACTTTGGGAAGTTAACCAGCTCAAACATACTAGCTGGGCCATCTTTGGGAAGTTAAAGTCTCTGCTTTAGTCCTCTCATCTGTAAATTGGGGTTAATAATACCTCATAGGTTTTTGTGACTATGAAATGGGTTAGAATGATACTTGGCATATTTTAAGTATTCAGTTATTACTTCTTTTTGATAAAATTGCATTCTAAAGAGTCCCAAGGCCTTTTTCCTATTCCTAAATCTTTTAGTCTTTTTTTTTCTTTTTCTAAATGTGAGCTATATTGATGCTTATTTTTTAAAATTTAAGATCAATATAGGTTTCACCACAATTTTAAGTTTATAACAAAACAATTTTAGAATATATCTTAAAGAATTGTAATGAAATGGGTAGTCTTGCAGTAGAAACAGTAAGTTTGTGTGCCAGATCCTGTGAGAAGCACTTGGAAGAGTCTGATTTTGGACTGCTTTTCTAATTCTACAGGTGGAGCTAAAGAGTAGATTCTTTCTTTTTCCAATGAGTGTGCCGTGCCCAGAGACTCAGATGCTCAGAGTATGGATTACGAACCAGCTTTTTTACTATCTCAGATCCTCCTGAGATCCAGTGGAGATGAGAGGAGGGCCCCTAGCCAGGGAAAGTGGGTAGGGTTGTTACAGTGGCATTTGTCTTTTGCACTCTGCTTCCTAAGGGGCCAGCTAGAAATGGTCCTGATTCTTTAACAAATGACCAGGTAAACCAGGCCAGTTTGCTCAGAGTCACTCGGGGTGACCAGACCAGATTCAGGGCCAGGACTATCTTTGCATATTTTACCCAAGAGGCTTTTAAAACTTAGAGCTAAACTCATCATCCACTAATGTTTCTAACATAGTGTGGTGCTCAAATCAATATCAGTCAGCAAGCATTCTTTTTTTTTTTGACGATTAAAAAAAAATTGAAGTATAGGTCATGTACAATCTTATATTGGTTTCAAGTATACAACACAGTGGTTCAACAGTTACTTGCATGATTAAATCCTCCCCTCCTCTAGTGCATTCACTTTCTGTCAACATAGAAAGATGTTACAGAACCATTGGCTATATTCTCCATGCTGTACTACTGCCCCGTGACCAACTTATATTATAATTGAAATTTTTGTGCCCATTTATCACCCTCCCCCTCCCCACCTCCCCCAGTCCCTCCCCCATGATAACCACCAGTCCCTTCTCAATGTGTGAGTCTGCTGCTATTTTTGTTTATGTTTGTTTGGTTTTGCTTTTATATTCCACAAATAAGTGAAGTCATATGGTCTTGGTCTTTCTCTGTCTGGCTCATTTCACTCAGCATAATACCCTCTAGGTCCATCCGTGTTGTTGCAAATGGCAGGATTTCTTTCCTTGTTCTGGCTGAAAAACATTTCATTGTGTATCCGTACCACATCTTCATACATTCATCTATTGATGGACACTTAGGTTGCTTCCATATCTTGGCTGTTGTAACTAACGCAGCAATAAACAGGGAGCCATATAGCTTTTTGAATCTGGGGTTTTGTTTTTTTGGGGTAAATTCCTAGAAGTGGAATTACTGGGTCATATGGCATTGCTATTTTTAATGTTCTGAGGAACCTCCATGGTGCTTTCCACCAATTGACATTCCCAGCAGTGTAGGAGGGCTCCCTCTTCTCCATGTCCTCCCCAACACTTGTTATTTCTTGTATTTCAGCGAGCGTTATTTCTAAGGTCTGTTCCTTAGCTATTGCAGGTACTCTCTGGTGACCAAGGAACCAGAGTGTTACTGTTCAGTGGCATTTGCTTAGGGCGTCCTGCACCCAGGGGGGATACTGACCAGGGTGCTCTTACAAAGACCTCGCTATTTACTCCCTCCAGTTCTTGGTAATCCTTTAATGGCGATACTACCATCTCCATTTTGTTCTGTAAAACTGAGTCATGGGTTCCACAGCTTTCCCAAGATCATATAGCCAGTTAGTGGTAGAACTGGGTTTTGGACCACAGCACTGCCTGACCCAAAGCCTTTTATAAGTCACTATCCTGGCCTTTCTCTTAGTATGAAATAGACACGGAAGTCCACTTTGAATGGATTTAAAAATTTGAAACTGAGAATAATAAACAAGCACCGAAGGATGGAAATCACTGTTAATAGGAGGTTGGCTTCATGCTAACAAAAGAAAGTAATAATTAGCATCTGTTTTGTCAGGCACTGCATGTTATTTACATACTTAATCTACCACCCTTACGGGATAGTAGACCTATTTTACCTATGAGGAAATAAAGACTCATGCTTATAAGTAACTTGTGTAAATAACATAGCTAGTCGATGGCAAAGCAGGAATGTGAATCCTTGTCTCACCATGCTGTGCTGGGACAGGTTGGGAAGGTTTCCTCGCCTAGTCACTTCCAGTCACCCCTAGGGTACATGGGATAATCCTGGATTTAAAAACCATGAAAACCAAGTACACATTACAAGTCTCTCATCTTATAGAATCAGCTGTCTTTAGCCACATTCATTTCTTACCCCTAAAACTTACTCATAGCTGAAGAGAGAATAGCCAACAATGGAGGTGGGAAGACTGACCCAAGTAGTACGTTCTATGGATGTGGCCTCCTTCCTGTGGCCTCTGCTCCTCAGAACCTGGAAAAGGGCTTGTGGCTTCTGTGTACAGATGCCTGCCCCACAGAGCCACCCATCCTTTTGGTGCTTTATCTGCCAGGCGGCCCTCAGGATGACCGTGTGTGCACTTGGGGAACCTCTGGGCTGCAGAGGCTGGGACGAGTCTTTGTCCTTGAGCATTTAGTGGGCTGCCCCACTGCACTATGAAGAATGGTTCTTTGCTCAGCTTTAATTTATTAGGAAATCACCCTTTCCCCAGCTCATTTGGTGCCAACCTTAACCGTGCTTTAAATGTAGGGCCAAGAGCTGTTATAAAATGGAGCCCAGTGCTTTTGAGACAGCCCCTGGCACCAGGCCCCTGGGCCATGGCGATTTACAGGAGCTGGTTTCATAGAAGTAATTCCGGGTGTTGGGGCAAGAAATGGCAGCCTTTGTGTAAAGGAAATGTACCATGGGTAGGTGGTTGACTGCTTATTAGTTTATTCTTTCAGCCAAATTATTTTTTTTGCTGTTAAAAATTAATTTTAATAATTGCTTTTGGATCAAGCTATTGAGTAACAGGGCCAAGTTTTCATGCCCAATGAACTTTTATAGCAAACTCTCCCCTCTTTATAGGGTCATTATGAGGATGATATTTGTAAAGCACTTTAACTGCTTAACGGAAAGTTCTAGATAAATAGTAATCATTTTTAGAGTTTTGGAGGGATGATTATACGATGGCATTCCAGTTCTGAAAGGTGCAAATTATACTCTACTTTTAACCATTTGCTTTTGTGGCTATTTTTCTATTTTTACTTCTAAAGGGAAAAATTTGTGCAAAGACTGGGGTGATTTTTATTCTGTAGCATTATTGAACTAGTAAAAAGGATGTCTTTAAACTGAGAGGAAATGTTTTCACGGTATCAGAGTTTGAGTAAGCAGATAGTAGGAAATGCTTCACTGTGGTTGAATAGCTAACTTTGCCTTAATTTGTAACAAAATATCTAGTTAAAGCACAGTCCTTTACTACCTTTCTGATCTTTTTTTGTTTTACTTTTTCCAGGAAAAACACCAAAAAAATAGAATTGTATCGTTGTTTCAGAGAGAAAGATGCTCCCTAGGAAGGACCATCTTACACAATGTACTGTGGGTTTTTAAAGAGTGAAGTGCCTACCGTGTGTGTTCTAAGTACTTGTCTGTACCACACGTGGGGAAAATGGAATTAGGAAAAAAACCTCCCCTTTGAGGCCTTGATACATTCTGAGTTTTAACAACAGATTTTCAGTGAAATGTAGTTGAGCTCCCACGTGATCCATTATACACACAGCAGCTGTCAGTATTGTTAAAAATGCAAATTAGACTGCCTGGGGTCCCTGATTAAACTCTTCCAGTATTTTCATGTTGTATGTAAGAGAAAAATCCAAATTCCTTGTCCAGAGGCACTCCTGCCAGCGTCACCAGCCCCAGCCCAGCCCTAACTGTCCCTGCGCCCATTCTGTTCAGCCCTCAGACCTGTCTTTCTCCTCCTTGACCACCAAGCTGCTGCCTACTCAGGCCTTCACAGGGGGCCTTTCCTGGGCCTGAAGTGCTCCTGCCCCAGGCTTCTGGGGTGGCTCCATGCAGCTCTGGGCTCAGCTCTTCCGCACTTGCTCAGGCTCTGGTATGTCATTCACTGCAAAGGGAACCCAGAAGTCTCATGGGCCAGGGTCAGGTGGCGGTTCTTACCCTGTCAGGGTGGAGAGACTGACAAAAGATCCTTTAACAGAGATCAAGTGGGCTGGGTTCTTCGAAAGCCTTTCTTCTGTACCTCAGCCCACATTGCCCTTGCCCCGCCTGTACTGTCCTTGCAGCCAGGCCACACAGCTTAGGGCTCCCTGGTGTCTGGCCCAGTCAGCTCTCAGCTCTCTGACTCTCAGTCCCAGGGTGAGGACTATTACTCTTGCGTGATGAACACTGGCATTTTGTTCGGTTTTAAAAACCAGTGGTTTGGAATAATATATATCTCCTTCCATTTGTTTGATGGCTCCTTGTAATTCATAAACATTTTTTCCTTTTTTTTTTTTTTTGCAATAACTTTTTTTTAAGCAATGAAACCTTAACCAAATCTGAGTTGCATCACTCACTCTGCTTCTGGCTTCTTGTGGGGGAAAAACAGATCTGTTAATGTCCATGCCATGCTCCTTTTTTTAGGGTGTAATGACATGTTTGCCACATGATAGGTGTCAAAATATTGGTGTAATCCCTGCATGTGGCCAAAGTGACATTTTCCAAACAGATTAAGAATTATTCAGGATGTGCAGAAGTAGAGGGAGAGAGAAAAAAAGAGGGAGACACGGGGAGAGGGGAAGAGGGAGGAGGCAGAGGATAGGGAGAGAGGAGCAGCAACTGCTAAGAAACTCTTTTCTTTGCTGCTTTAATTGAGAGAAAACTTGGACTTCCCGGTCGGTCTATACCATAGGGTCTGCTGGTGGCGCCCTCTCCCCTGGGTGCGTAGCCCTCTTGCGTAATATCTTATTTGCTGATGCCCCGAATATGTGAACATGTTAAGTGGACTTCTCCCCTTCCTCACTCCCCACACCCCTGCAGTGCATACCACAGCTCTGGGTCCACCCTGGGCCTCTTATGGACCTGTTTACTGGTAGCTGTTTAGACCCTTTGCTTGTTGAGTGGAATCTTGCCAGCATTTGGTGGGCATGCTTACTGATCTGAACAGACTGAGTCTTCCCCGGGGCCCACTGGCCGCATTTGTGGAAAAGTGGAACAAACCCAAAGCCTCCTACCTTCTCTGTTGTTCCACTCCCTCCGTGGAGTTTGATTTTAGCAGCCATTTGCAGCTCAGGCAGGACCACGTGCAGGCCGAGCACAGAGGCCCAGCTGGCGTTCCTGAACCGCCACCTGCTGTCCTGTCCTGCTCCTCGTGGAGTCCTGGAGTGGGCAGGTGGGCATGTGCTGATGAGGCCGGTGGCCTAAGGGGCTTGGATGGGGCTGATGGGGGTGGCTCGGTCCGTGGTGGTCTGGACAATGACTCCAGTTAGGCTGGGGGCTGCTCGTGGCGCAGGTGAGTCACCAGCTGAGGATCAGGCGGCTTCCTTTCAGGAGCGTTTGGTGTATTGCAGTGAACGGTCATCTTGTAAATAGAGGATGGCTGTTTCTTCCTAGAAAAGGATTCTTTTTTTAAAAAAAAGATACATCAATGAACTCCCGACTCTCCCAAATGAAAGTGGCTTGATTTTCTGAGTGTTTTTTTCTGTTGTTTAAAAAAAATGCTTACTGTAGAAAGTTCAAACAACACCTAAAAGTACAGGTAAAAGGTCCAACCATGCCAAGCACTCACCTTCTAAAGATTATTATTGCCCTTATTTTTTTTGAAATTAATTGTAGTATGCTTTATTTAACCCAACATTTACATCCAAATTATTACCATTTCAATATGTAATCAATATATATTTTTTAAGTTTATTTTGATATCATTAATCTACAATTACATGTGCAATATTATGGTGATTACACTACCCCCTTCATCAGGTCCCCCCCACCAACCCCATTGCAGTCACTGTCCATCAGCGTAGTGAGATGCCATAGAGTCACTACTTGTCCTCTCTGGGTTGTACAGCCCTCCCCGTGCCCCCCTAACATTACATCTGCTAATCGTAATGCCCCTTTTTTGCCCTTATTTTTGATAATCATCACACATGTATATGTACACATAATCCTAGATATATGAGATCATGTTATAAGGCTCTGTTTTGTTTTTTTTCTCCACAGTAGATTATGGTAGTGTTTCTGTGTCAATAAATTTAGACACCTTTTTAACATCTGAAAAGTATTCCATTGTATGAATGTGCTGTGATTTATTTAACCAATCTCTTATAGATGGAACATTTTCTCTGTTATGAATAATGTTCCATTAATATCTTTGTACTATACTTGTCTGATTATCTGGTAGGGTAAATGGATTAAAACTACTGAGAGAGTAGTACTGATGAGGGTCCCGTGGCCCGACTCCCTCAGGAACCGCTCCAGCACTAATGAAGAGGCATCTCCTTGCCAAAAAAAAAAAACTACTGAGAGTAACTATTTTTAATTTTCATGCAGGTTGACAAACTGCAGAAATGTTGACCATTTTTATTGTTCCATAGTAAAGACAGCCTCTTGCTGACTTTCTTTAGTGTTGTTCTCTAATGTATTTTAAATGATCAAATTACTCAAATTTTTTAGCCTTTTTTTTTTTTGCAAATAGACTTTGGATAACAAATTGAGAAATTTAATGCTTAAATTTGTAGTTTCAGTGGTTAAAAACCAAAAATGTGTATCCACTATGTATTTTCCTTTATATTATTCTAATATTCAGTTATGTCTTTTTTTGACTTTTCATTTTAAGTAATCATTACATTGGCGGTTATGTAATTAAAACAGTACCACTTTTCAGTCTATTGTGGACAACCTGTCATGCTCCATGATTTTGTGTTATTCCTAGAACTTTGCTCAAGAGAGCTTTTAGGCAGTAAAAGTAGCAAAACTATTTTGTAATCTGAGAGGGAGTTTAAAAAATAACTCTTGAGTTCCATTTGGAGGTAATCTTCAGGTGAGTTTTCTAGCATTTCTAACATGGAAGCACTGCTTTCATGACCATCTCTGGTTTCTCCTAGAATGTTTTCTCCATTGTCTCAGTATGTGAGAGTTTTCCCAAAGCCATGTGATTAATGACCTGTTGTTCCACCGCTTTGAACTTTATCTCCTTGATCTTATTTGTCCATCTCTGCTGTCACCTGAAACTTTTTGTCAGTTCATTGGTTAATTGCTTATCATTTACACTTCCTTGAGTTCATCAAATTGTTAAGGACATTGTGTATCTTCTTTTTTTTTTAAATTTATTTTGGTATCATTAATCTACAATTACATGTGCAATATTATGGTCATTAAACTACCCCTTCATCAGGTTCCCCCACCAACCCCATTACAGTCACTGTCCATCAGCGTAGTGAGATGCTATAGAGTCACTACTTGTCCTCTCTGGGTTGTACAGCCCTCCCCGTGTCCCCCCAACATTACATCTGCTAATCGTAATGCCCCTTTTTCCCTCTTATCCCTCCCTCCCCACCCATCCTCCCCAGTCCCTTTCCCTTTGGTAACTATTAGTCCGTTCTTGGGTTCTGTGAGTCTGCTGCTGTTTTGTTCCTTCAGTTTTTTTCTTTGTTCTTATACTCCACATATGAGTGAAATCATTTGATACTTGTCTTTCTCAGCCTGGCTTATTTCACCGAGCATAATACCCTCTAGCTCCATCCATGTTGTTGCAAATGGTAGGATTTGTTTTCTTCTTATGGCTGAATAATATTCCATTGTGTATATGTACCACATCTTCTTTATCCATTCATCTACTGATGGACACTTAGGGTGCTTCCATTTCTTGGCTATTGTAAATAGTGCTGCGATAAACATAGGGGTGCATCTGTCTTTTTCAACTTGGGCTGCTGCATTCTTAGGGTAAATTCCTAGGAGTGGAATTCCTGGGTCAAATGGTATTTCTATTTTGAGTTTTTTGAGGACTCTCCATACTGCTTTTCACAATGGTTGAACTAATTTGCATTCCCAACAGCAGTGTAGGAGTGTTCCCTTTTCTCCACATCCTCGCCGACATTTGTTGTTGTTTGTGTTTTGGTTGTTGGCCATCCTCACTGGTGTGAGGTGATATCTCATTGTGGTTTTAATCTGCATTTCTCTGATGATTAGCGATGTGGAGCATCTTTTCATGTGCCTGTTGGCCATCTGAATTTCTTCTTTGGAGAAGTGTCTATTCATGTCCTCTGCCCATTTCTTAATTGGATTATTTGCTTTCTGTTTGTTAAGGTGCATGAGTTCTTTATATATTTTGGATGTCAACCCTTTATCAGATACGTTTTTTATGAATATATTCTCCCATACTGTAGGATGTCTTTTTGTTCTACTGATGGTGTCCTTTGCTGTACAGAAGCTTTTCAGCTTGATATAGTCCCACTTGTTCATTTTTGCTTTTGTTTCCCTTGCCCGGGGAGATATGTTCATGAAGAAGTTGCTCATGTTTATGTCCAAGAGATTTTTGCCTATGTTTTTTCCTAAGAGTTTTATGGTTTCATGACTTACATTCAGGTCTTTGATCCACCTTGAGTTTACTACCTTTGTGTATGGGGTTAGACAGTAGTCCACTTTCATTCTCTTACATGTAGCTGTCCAGTTTTTCCAACACCAGCTGCTGAAGAGGCTGTCATCTCCCCATTGTATATCCAAGGCTCCTTTATCAAATATTAATTGACTGTATATGTTTGGGTTAATGTTTGGATTTTCTATTCTGTTCCACTGGTCTGTGGGTCTGTTTTTGTGACAATACCAAATTGTCTTGATTACTGTGGCTTTGTAGTAGAGCTTGAAGTCAGGGAGCGTAATTCCCCCTGTTTTATTCCTCCTTCTCAGGATTGCTTTGGCTATTCGGGGTCTTTTGTGGTTCCATATGAATTTTAGAATTATTTGTTCCAGTTCATTGAAGAAAGCTGTTGGTAGTTTGATAGGGATTGCATTGAATCTGTAGATTGCTTTAGGTAGTATAGCCATTTTGACAATATTTATTCTTCCTAGCCAAGAGCATGGGATGCATTTCCATTTGTTAGTGTCCTCTTTAATTTCTCTTAGGAGTGTCTTGTAGTTTTCAGAGTATAGGTCTTTCACTTCCTTGATTAGGTTTATTCCTAGGTATTTTATTCTTTTTGATGCAATTGTGAACAGAATTGTTTTTCTGATTTCTCTTTCTGTTAGTTCCTCATTAGTGTATAGGAAAGCAACAGATTTCTGTGTGTTAATTTTGTATCCTGCAACTTTGCTGAATTCAGATATTAGTTCTAGTAGTTTTGGAGTGGAGTCTTAAGGGTTTTTTATGTACAATATCATGTCATCTTCAAGTAGTGACAATTTGACTTCTTCTTTACCAAACTGGTTGCCTTGTATGTCTTTGCTTTGTCTGATTGCCATGGCTAGGCCCTCCAGTACTATGTTGAATAACAGAGGAGAGAGTGGGCATCCCTGTCTTGTTCCCGATCCTAGATGAAAAGCTTTCAGCTTCTCGCTGTTAGGTATGATGTTAGCTGTGGGTTTGTCATATATAGCCTTTATGATGTTGAGGTACTTGCTGTCTGTACCCATTTTGTTGAGAGTTTTAATCAGGAATGGATGCTGAATTTTGTCAAATGCTTTTTCAGCATCTATGGAGATGATCATGTGGTTTTTATTCTTCATGTATCTTCTTAAAAAGCTTTTTTAGTGTGCTTTTACTGCCCAGAGTGATTCAATATTTAATGTTTATTATATATTCCCTTTGGGCATTACACAGATCTATGAAAGGTAGACTGCCTGTTGAAATGATTGCAATAACAAGATCAGACACCTTTATTTAGCTTGCAGGAAAAGCAATATTAACTTTGTTTTCTTTGTAAACTTATTTGGAATTTGAGGGGATGACTTTAAAGTTGTTCGGGAGAATTTTTCAATGTCTGGTCTCCTCATCAAGTAAAGTCTTCTGATGAGATAAATTTCATGTTGAATTTGATTTAAAAGGTTGGGATCATTAACTGGAGGAAAGGAATGGCTAGTGAAAAGGCTAGTCTAGGATAAGATGGGCATGAGAGCTGGGAACCCAAAGGAGGAAAGTACCTAGGGTGCCCAAAAAGACATTTTGGAAGAGGTTATTGGAGTATATATGGCACATTTTATTGATAATTAGATCCTAACTTATTTTTAAATGTCCTTTGTTCACATCAGAATGGAAAAATAGAAATCTATGGGAGAAGATATACCACAACTTCAGGCTGTGGATGGGTAAGAGACAGGACTGTCGTAGACTCAGTGGGGCTGCTGTCTTTTTACACCGCGCATTCAGGCTGCAGGGCGAATCAGAACCCCAGGGACTTCCAGAGGGGACACTGAATAAAGTACTTGTTCAGCCATCCAACCAGATGCTGGGGTCTCAGGCTGGAGTTGTCTGATATGTGACAGTGCACGATGTTTTTCTGCAAACAGCGAGATTCCCCAGTGTCTATGTCTAAGTACTGTGAATTGTATGGAATTGACTCAGGACACTAAGGTACCATTTAACGAACTATTCTTTTAGTGCTATTTAATAACTCACAGTCTTAGTGTAGTAAGTGGTAGTTAATTACTGACTCTTTGAGCCACTGGGGAACCATTTAGTAGTCACTACTTCATTGCCATTTAATAAATTTCTATCTTGTACATTAAATAGCACTGAGCAGTAATTCACAGCCTGGTCCCTGGTGACATAAAAAAGTTAATGCCCCTTCTAGAGATGTTCATCTGAAACCAGATGGTCGCTTAGGCATGGGGAAAGCAAAGGTTCCATAAAAATCTTTCAAATCACTGGTCCCCAGACTTTTGGATGTCATGGGCTGTTTTTTTTTTTAATGTTTAGGAACATACATAAAGGTGTTAAATTTTTGATTTTGTCAAGGTTTGCTCCCCTCAAGGAGCCTGACTCAAGAACACATTGCCTAGGGCACAGTGGGCAGTTCGTGAATATCAGTTGAGTTGAATTGAGTTATGCATTTGAGGACAGAATTTTTCCTAGTGACATCTGCTTAATTTTGTTTCATCAGAGCTCATAACTGGAGATGCTAATTTTGTAAAATGTGTTACTGAATATGGCTAAGGAAATTTGACTTTATATGGTGCTTGTGAGAGTTAAATAGCAAATGAGAAAGCTTTGGAAGGACCTCAACCCAGATTGTAAGTGTAAGGTAATTAATATTGTCTGCTGACAGTGCTCTGCAGAGATGATTTATCTTTGCATTATTTTTAAATTCTGGGGAATTCTAAGATGTAGAGCTGATTAGTCCAAAGATAACTAATCTACAGGCTGTTGTGTCTTGATTCCTGAGTTAGTGACAGATCAAAGGAGAAAGTGGGTCAGTAAGAATGATTTAATTAAAATTGATACTTTTAAGTAGAAACATAAAGGCACTGCTTTTTCTGTGATCTTGCCTGTTATAGAAACCAGGTATGTTGTAAGGTGACCTGTCTGAATTTTCTCCAGTTTGGGTGGGTTTGTGGTCATCATGGCAGTAATGACGGCATCAAAGATCCTAAAAGTACTTGTGTTTTGAAGGGTGATGGAAGGAATGATTAACAGCCTATGGCCCAGAGAAGTGGCCCATGAAACAGGTCCCTGGATGGCCCCTGCCCCCGCCAGTGCCATCTGTTTCCCAGACGCACGTCGTCCTGTTCAGAGGCTGGGCGATGCACCAGTGCTTGGTGTTCCTCGTCGTGCCAGGCAGCTTTTGTAGTTGCATTGCTTGCCTGGATGTCCTGTAGAATGTCTGATTTTGTTGGCTAGTCATCAGTTAATGGAATCACTTTTTTCATTAAACTCCTCTTCCTAATAATGTTTAAAACATAATTTAAACCCTAGCCAAACCTGGCTTCTGTCACCTGGCTTCAAGGCCCATTGACACATGCAATGTCTGCAGTGGGGCTGGATATAGTTTCTTACCAGAAGTAATGGAAACCTCTCATCACATTTTCTGTTAAAGCACATTGTAAAAGATGAGTTTTCAGATGCATTATTTTGTACAGGTTCATTCAGAAAATTACTAAAGTGTGTATCTGTGTAAACACATTGCCCAGACACAAGGTTAAGTATATTCTAACAGAAAATTCACCCTATCCTTAGTCCTAGTGGTTTAGTGCTGGGGCTTAAGTACAGGGGATTTAGAGAGTTCATAAATGCAGGGAATAGAAAAAACACAAAGGATTAAAGGAAGTGATTCCTAAGCAGCAGAACCCCATACCTCATTACTCTTCCCAGGGACACCGTTGACTCTATTTTAAAGCCAGCCTTCAAGAAGCTACAGAGCAGACAGGTATTTTAGTACTACAAATTAAGTAACTAATTTTAATGATTAGAGTGTGCATGTGATGTTGGCATGACTACAAGTTTCATTTATCACAGCGATCTATTATTGGTCTATGTTTTGACTTTTTACAGTTTGCATTTCTTCAGCAGCTTTGTAACCACCATAACAAACTATAGCCGACTGAATTCTCATTTAGATTGCTCTGATTTTGGTTCCGAAATTGTATCCATGTGGGATTGTTTTCTGGGTTTCAGTGGTGGGTATATACTATGGCACTTAAGATATTTAGCATTATTGTAATTTTACATTCCATATGGCTGCATTAACCACATTCTGCTAGTTTTGAATAGCCCTTCTAGTATTTCAACATTTTATGTGGCACAGTGTGCTTAACTAGCTCCTATCAGTGCTAGTTTGAGGCTAGCAAAATAATCCTGCTGCAAACATCTTTAAACAGATTTCTGCCCCATCCCACAAGAAATCCCTGGTAAAGGGTATGGACTCTTTTGTAGTTCTTTTTCCATATTGCTATTTCCCACTTGCTTCAAGGGCCCTCTGAAGAGATATAATGAGAAAGGAAAAAAAGACTGGAAGGAAAAGGAATTATTTCTGAGGTTTGAGACCTTTTTACTGGTAAGATATCTACATAGTTTTCAGATTTCTACATGGAGACTTTGCTTGCTTTCAGCTGATTAATAAATTAGTTCAATGCTGTGGTTAGGAGCACAGGCTGTGGAGTTAGCCAGGCATGGGCTCAGATCTGTTGTTTCACCCCTCTGAGCCTCAGTTTCCATCTTCATGAAGTGCTGGGGTTGTTCTGGGTGGGGGCTTGTGGCAGCAGCACTGGCAGGTTGTGCCTCAAAGTCCTGGGGCTCTAGAAGTTTCCTTGGGTGTGTTTGCTGAACTCTGGGTCAGCGTTATTCTGCCCAGGTAAGTTCTCATAGTGCGCTCATTCTCAGGTTTGTGTGTGAATGAATATTGGTGGCGGAGGGTCCCTGTGACTTAGACTCCTCCATAGGCAGGTGCTTGTTTTTCGAGAACATGCAAATAAGGACTAAATCTAATCAGAATGGTGGCCCCTCGGTTCTTGTCCCCACCGAGACAAAGAATTGAAAGGCAGAGACTATGGGGAAGCAAAGCAAAAGTTAATATTTAAGTACACTCCCAAAGAGGGGTGGGTCAGAATCAGAACTAAGGCCTCAGTCCTTTAGGGGAAGATCTCTTTTATTAAGCCGTAGTCGGGAGACACCTCTTTGATTGACAGGGTGAGGTCATCTGATTGAAAATTTTAGTCATATAACCATTTCTCTTAGCGAGCATGTCTTTTTACACAAGGCACAGAGAAAAGCCCGGGGTGGGGGTGGTAGTGGTGGTGGTGGTGGTGTGTGTGTGTGTGTGTGTGTGTGTAACCACAGTGTATTATGCTAATGAGATTATAATGAGTTAAGGTTAAGCGGGGTCAGTCATTCTCTAACTGCGCCTGCGGGGTGATTTGGTTGAACCAGCCTGTCCCTGGACTTCTCAGATTAGGTAGCTGTCACCACACAAAGTTCTGTTTTTTGTCAAGTGGGGCCTCCCCTGGGTGTGGCCTGGGCAGTGCCTTCCCACTAAACCCTATCATCTTCCTCTTTGACTGCTCATATCTTATCTTCCTACTAACGAGAATATCAACTACCTTTAATGTAACACTGTTCTTTTCTGGTTCCATGCTTTTTTATTTGGTTAATGAAAGAATCTGAGAAGGATGTGTTCCTTTCAATCCTTCATTTCCTTAGCTTGCATTAAATGCCTTTAGAGAAGCTGGCAGATAAGAATTTTAAGTTGTTTGGATTTTGTGAGAAAATATTGTACTTTCTACCTTCCTATGACATTAACAGAAATCTTTTTACTTTACAACCACCTAATTTAAAAAAGCCAAAAGTGTCATTTGGGCCTTAGTTTTCTTTTTTCTATTTCTCTTCTTCATTGCTATCATTATCCTCTTTAACCATGTGTGTATTTTAGATTAATGATTTGTCATTCTCCCTCCAGATTATGTAGCAGATATGCCTTCCTTTTCTGGAAATTTCAGTGGAATCTTTTAAATGTGGTACCATATGTCATTGGTGTTTTCAGGAGAAGAGTCTAAACTCAAATTGTGAGTTCCACATTAATATATTTCTAAAAAACAGTTTTAAATTCTTTGGCTGTAAGGAGTTGAATTTCCTCACCCACTGAGTCCTTCGTATTTGAGGTCCAGCGGTGACATTTATCATTGTTCAGCGACATGTAGGGATGTGGTAACCATCTACACCTGCTCGTGAACTGAGTCTGTGAGGAAAAGGATTTTCCAGGAGACTGACAGGTTGGAGAAGAAGCACCTCCCTTTCCCTCCCCAGTCCTCTAGCTTCCGTTCTTTCTCCACCAAGTTAGTAACTGGCCTGATGAATGCGCAGCCAACACGGGGAGGTTTCAGCCTGTGTTCGCCTGTAGCCCTGAGCAATGCTTGTGAGGGGTTGGAAGCAATTTGTCTTTTTTTTCTCCTTCTAATGCTGTTGAACTGATTGGCAGTATAAGTTTGCTGCATAAGGATGGTTGATATTCTTAATAGATTTAGTCTTTGTTGTTAAAGAACAAACATCTCCCCGTTAGGGAGTCTGCCTAATTCACAAAGGCCCTTCACTATGGATATTTATTCATATACAAAACTGAGAAGAATTTGCATTGTTAGTGGGCACTTATCCTGGGCAGAGGAATTTCGTGAGTGATCCGTGGCTCTGCACTCTTGGGACCTTCTGCTCCGGGACCTGTATTTTCAGTGGTGGTTTTGTGAATGTGGTAGAATCATCTCAGCTTAATAAATCTCAAGGCAAACCGAATCACCCCTTCAAGAAAAGGCATTTGTTCTGTTACCTTACCTTCGCAAAGAAGTCAAGGGTCCAAATATTTATCATCCTCGGTGACACCTCATTTCTCCTTTCATCACCAGACCAAATGGTAGGAGTCGTTCTACTTAATTGTATTTCCACAGTTTCTCCTGCCTGTTGTTACTTGATCTTTCGGACTTGAGTGCCCTCCTGGCCTGCAGGGTCATTCCTACACGGTGTGGGGCAAATGGCAGACATGCTGGTCAAGGATTGGGCAGATTTAAATGTGACACCCTTTTACTTTTTAGTGTTTTTGGAGTTTCAGTTAACTTTTTTTTTTAACTGCTAATTTGAGTTCAGACACAGGGCAAAATGGAGTGTTGCCCTGGTCGTCTGCTATTTATGTTCCACTGTGGAAAATATTCTCTGCCAAAACATTTACTTCACTTACCAACTTTGTGGTATTTTGTTATACCCCCTCTCTGAGGGGTAAGTCTATTGTCTGCTTACATTCAGTAGTCACTTATTTCTCTGAAAGCCTTATGATTTGACTTTTGAAACTCAGAAAATAGAGAAATTATCTTTTGAACCAGGCTGTAATTTTAGCTTCTCTGTTCATCACCACCAATCCCAAACTGAAGAGCCTACTGGTTAGCTCTTACTGTGGAACTTGGGGGTGGCCATGATTGAAGGAATAGCATGAAACAACAGGGCTTTATTAGAACCAGTGTCTACTTTGCTCACTTGACAAGGATAGAGCTGTAATTTTTTTACTTGAAAGGCTTGCCTTAAAGTGAAAAACCTTACCTTGAAAATTTCAAAACTATTTAGGAATTTAGGAGGTACAATGCTGTCAATTTTAGACTTTCAATATAATTCTGACAGATGAAAAACCTTCCTTTATTTGATCTCCTCTGTTTCCCTAGGCAGCAGCTCCTACTGAAGAGTATATTATTTGCTCATTATTAATCTAACAGATTAATTGCTAAAAGTCACTATAAAGGTTTGCTTAGTCATTTAAAATTTTACTTTAGTCAAAGGTTTGACACTGAACAGTCATTTCAGAAATTGTCTTTTCAGGCATTTTCTAAAGAGAATTCCAGAAACTGCCAATAATTTGGGGGACAATCTGAAATATACCAGGTTTAAGGGTTAAGAAGCTATCAGAATGATAGAAAGAGGATTGGTTTTTCATTCTTGGGAAGTTTTTATCTGTAGGAATCATGGAAGTCTCAAAATCCAATTCACATTAATTGAGAAAATAAAACAGTCTCTTAACACTTGGGAGGGCTGAGGAATGATGTAGCAACCAAAACAAGTAGTACGCTGTGCCCAAACAGGGCTGCACGTCGGCCTGGTGGCCCGAGGAGTTAGGTATTCAAGAGTCCGGCATTTCCTGTGACTTGCTGCTTGAAAATCGAGGGATAACTAACCCTGCATTATGTAACAAATCTGTAGGTTCAAATGTGTGAAATAAATGATACTCATGTTTGAAAGCTTAGCACAAATGTGATAGTGCTTACCATGAAAATAAGATAGTTTTTTAAAAAATTTGGAATGGTATTTGAACTGTAACATAGAAGAAAGTAATTCCTAAAGTTACTGGCTAATCATTGGATAAACATTAATGATTATCCATTGTTCTCACTGGACAATGCTGTTTGAAAAGCACTCTTCTGAACTACTCAAGAATGTGTTCTCTATCAGAATGCGATGTTAGGTCTGTTTTGATGAGGTGAATTAAGTTGTGCAGTGAAGAGAATCTCATTGTTGAGTTGGCTTGACTTAGAAGTTCACAGATTTTCTCTGGTCATGGGCCTTTAAAGTCTCTAAAGGTCTTGATATTTTTTTCAAAAGAAATACCCAACATTTTTGTTTACTAAATAATTAAAAATGAACAACCTAATAAATGTTTATGTTCTAATAACTTAGTTGCCATTTGAAAAAGCTAAGCCATATAAATTGAAAAAAATATATGCTTTTCTCTTAATAAAATTTAAAAATTAATTTCATTCATTCTTAGCCACCATTGTTTACTAGCAGGATGTGTCTACTCGTTGGGCACTGCACAGCTTCTTAAGCATTGCAATTAGATTGGACTCGCCTTCCCGGTACTGATTTTCTGCTCCATATTGATTTTCAAATGCTACTTGGATTTTTATTATAATAACTGCAAAAATCCCAGTTTCACAGAGATGTGAATGATGTCATCAAAAGGAATGTGATGTAATCTGATTATGAAATAACTTGAACAAGTAGTTTTGTTCAGTGTCCAACACTTCACTATGTTTTCCTTGAAAAATTGCAGTACCTCTCCATTGTCCTGTGAGTGCGCTGCGGCTCTCCAGGGCGTTTTGGCTCAAGTGTGGGAACTCTGGTCTTAACGTGTATTTGTTCTCCGTAACAAAGGCCGAGTTGCCTTAAGGAACCTGTGTGTTTAACTGCATTATCCAAAATCTGGCTTCCATTGTTACTTAGTTTGTGATCATCAAATTTTGGTGAGCGACAATTTGTCGGCTCAGCATCCTAGAAATTGATTCACTTTGGGATGGGTGGGTGGAACGCAGGCACCTGTATTTTGAAACAAGCTTGCTTGGCGCTAATGCATATGTAGTTTGAAAACTGTTGAATTTCATCACCAGTCCCTTGAGTTCAGGGACCTTATTGCTCATCATTTAAATGTTATTCCTTCTTATTCTTATAGCATAAAGTATATTTGACCGATGTTCACTAAATGCGATGAACTTATTGTCCTTTGCCCCACTTCTCTCTCCTTCATGACCTTTCTTTTGTTCTGGCTCTTAAAAGGAAAAAAAAAAAAAAGGAAGGATTAGGTCTTGGAGTTTTGTGACTTTCCAGGCCTCTTGTCCACAGTCTTCCTAGTTGTATCACCAATGCTTCACTGCCCCCCACACACCCGTCACCCTGTTAAACCCGTCTGCTCCATGTACCTTGAGTCACACTTGGTCGATTTGTCTACACCTTTCCTTCCTTCTGTCCCACACTAAGAGAGGTAAGCTTCCTAAGTGGGGAAAAATCTGGGATTAGGAGAAAAATGAAAAAAAGTTTATATGTGTTAAGGCTGGAAGAGACTTAGATTATTATTTAAACCAGTGCTTCCATTTTAAAACTGAGGAAACACGAGGAAGAGATAAGATGTCACACAGGCAGTGAAGAGCAGAGCGTAGGATGTTTGTCTCTTGGCTTCTTGCCTGGGGCTGTGTGCTCTCGGCCCAGGCCCACCTGGTCTCTGGGGGCAGCGCTGGGTCATCATACCATGGACCCAGGCGTGGTACTGGGTCAGCTGTAAGTTTTCCAAGTCCCACAGGTGATTCTGGAATGGGACAAGGGCTGAAAACTGGGCTTGGCAATTTACTCACAGAAGTATCACATTTGGTGTGTTAAATATTACTTTGTGATCTATTTAGTCATTACTTACAAGTTGAATTTTCTCTTAAATGCTTGAATTTTGGTTTCATATGAATTTATAGATTGTGAAACATGGACAACTTAGAGTCATTTAATTTTTTTGGTTTAATGTGAGGAAGGCAAAAACTTGAGCAGAAGAAACTATCAACATCATCATAAAAGGAAGAATTTGTCTCTTCTGGATGTTTATTTTTAAATTATATTCTACTCACATCAGAATATGGCTTGCTGAGCTTTGGATGGCATTTCCCTGCTCAGAGCCTCTTTCTCCTTGTGGGTTCCCAGCTGGATTCTTTGAATGATTGGGCTCGGGTCTGACCTTCAGACAGCTGGGACACGGCAGTACCAGGCAGTTTCCGAAAGGCACATGATACCCTCATGCCTGAGCAGAACTGGAATGATTAGATAAGAATCACAAAGATTGCCCAAGGAAGAGCAGTAATGTGTACTGTGCTTTTCTTTATCCTGTTTCTGGTATGTTTTAGAAGAGGCACTGGGAGTCTCATGAAAAACTGTCTTGAAACTCTGCAGTCGCAGGCCTCTTTCATTCAAATGTTCAATCATTCATTCATGCCCACAGGCTTCACTCACTAACTCAGCATTTATTCACTCATTCATTCTAAAAGGTCTTGTCTCCTGTGAGATGATGTAGAGCTGTGTTATCTTAAACAGGCTTATATTTCCTGCAAGTCCTGCCTTTTGAAACAAAATCCTTCTGATTCTGTTTCATCTTTCTTGAAAAGTAATCTTATAACTGCAACTTTTTGATTCGGTTTCAAATATCATTTGTCTGGCTTTAATTGTGGACATTGTAATGATGTTTTAAAGGGACAAAGAAATGTATATTTGGCTGTCGTACAACGTCGCTTATAATTTATCATAACCCTTGTGATCTGTTTCTTCAGTTCTGTCTAGAATAGCTGGAGAATTGAAAGTGCTATTTTTTCCCCCAAATTGATGAAAAAGGTGTTTAAACTTTATTATCTAATATAATCAAGAACAAATTTAATTTAAATCCACAAAGAAGAGTGCTATTACTTAATATAGTCATGGTTCACTTAAACCTCTCTTTCTCTTAGATTACCCTTTGCCAAAAGTGTTTATAAGGAAAAAATGCTATAAGTTTGAGTTTCTTTTCTGGTTGTTCCTTCTCTGGAATCCCCTCTAAAGTGGGGCAATTTCAGAGAGAGGGAACATCATTGGCTCTCCCGATGCCATCCTCAACAGCGAGGCCTGCTAGTCATGCCTCTTATTACTGAGACAGCCACTGTGATAGAAACGTCATGCAGATTTGGGGTGGCAGAAATCTGTCCACTCCCTGAACTAGGCTTGCTTTTAAGCACTGACGTGGCTTAACCTGCATTTGACCTGGTGCTTCAGATTCAAGCCAATCAGTGACTCATTATTTCAGATATTTGGTTTGTGCTATAATAGTTGAAGTGATTTGTAAGGAAAATAAAAAAGCCTGTTGTAAAAATATGGTCTGTCTCCAGCAAGGAGAATCCCTGCATCCTGACCGGAGGTGGGAGGTCTGCACATGGCTTGTCTACCTTGTTGTTTCACCTATATCCCGGTTTGCAGGAGGACTGAGAAATGTCCAGTGGGGCATGTGTAGATGGCACTGCTGATTATTTTTACATTCTTGAATGTGAGTTCAGAACACACAGGGTATGAAGTTTGCTATCTAGTTGGTGAGAGACCTGTCCACCCTCAGGGTAGGCCAGCCGGGTACTGGCACCAGGCCCTCCTGGGGGAGAGGAAAGAACACAGCACTCACATGCGTTCAGAAGGTGAACCTCCTCCAGATGGTTTCTCTCTCTGAAGTTTCAGATGTGACATGTAATTTATATTTTCTTTGGTCATTGGAGGCTGTCCATTTTCTATATGTGATTTAGTAATTATGGAATGTTTGGCTTTCTAGAAGCATACAAAGACTATTGTAAAATGTCATATTTTACAATTATCTTTAACTTTTGCACTACGTTTTTAAGTGAAACATTCTTCTACCTTGTAAATTTGTGTCTTTTCTCTTTCTTTTGTCTTGGTTCTTAGCTATCCCAGGGGAACATTTAGGAAGTTATCCAGTCTGTCCCCAAACAGTGCGGTAGTGGAAGAGTTTAAGATTTGCAGGGCTGTGACCGTGGGCCCACTGCCGCCTGGCAGGTTGGCGGCACAGCCATTAACACTGCAATATACAATTTTCATTGATTCATCAGATGGTGACTGTGTATTAGATGCTTGTTTTGAGAGCTTTCAGCTGGTTCAGTAACAGCTTCTCTTCTGTTGAGTATGTGTCAGGAGCTTTATTTAATCCTCACAGATAAACCAGGTAGTATATATTACAGATGCGTGAACAGCCAAAACTCCGAGAGGCTAATTAATGTGCCCCAGGCTGCACAGCTGTGAGGTGATAGCTGTGCGAGCTGCCGTCTTACCCACGTTGGCCTGACTTGGAGGTTGGCTCTACATAAAAAGCTCTGCTGCAGTGACTGCAGTGGGGCATGGGGGCGACACGATAATATAGGTGAATGTGGTAACCACATTTTTTTTTCATGTGAAACCTTCATAAGATACATATCAATAATACCTTAATAAAAAATAAAAATAAAAAGCTCTGCTGCCTCTCCCCCTAAAAATAAAGGAGGCAGAACCACCATGCCATGAAGAGCTGAATGTCCTTCAGCCTCTCTCTTTGTCTGGTGATAAATAGCTGTTCCTTCAGAGAAACGGGATAATATAATGGTTAAAAGCAAGGATCTCTGGGTCCCACACTTACTAGCTCTGAAACTTTGAGCAATTTCCTTTGCCTTTTCATGTCTTCTTTTCTCCATCAGTGGGTAAGACAGTACCTGTCATTGGATGCTTAATAACCTGCTGTCTATAGTGTTAGAAGAATGGCTTGTAATAAGCACTGTGCAAATACTTGCTATTTTTAATATGACTTGAAGACTGATGGGAATGAGGTATCTTCTCCATCTCTTCTTGTTCTTGCCTCATCAAGCAAGGTGCCCTGCACCAGCTTGTGGGAATGTTCAGAGTAGGGAAGGATTGGGGGCAGGTTGTGACCTGCTGATGTATGAATGACGTCTCCTCAGATACCTGGTCCAGCTTTTACCCTCTAGGCTGTCAGGGTCGCTCCCTGGTCCTTCTGCAAATATGTGGTCTGTCCATTCTCTGTCCAGGTGCCTTTTCTTTCCAAAATGTGTGTTAACTCAACATTTACTGTGTGTGCTATAAATATATCTTTGCCCATTCAAACATTGATTAAGCATCCCAGTCTGTTGTCCATATTTTTCAGCTAGTGTGGCTACAATGGTATGTTCTAAATGTGACTTCCTGGGGGCAAGGGCCAGGTCTGGGAGGACCTTGCAGAGCAGGTTGTTTTTTAAAGCTCTCTATCATGAAAATGATACTGCTTTGGGGGCATGAGCTTGGTGGGAGAGGTGTCTGGGAGAGGCGGTTGGTGGTGCCCATTTCGTAGTAATTTTCCATAGCTCCCTGAGACCCTGGCAACTAACTTTCTGCTTTTCCTTATCTAAGAATTTTAACTGTTCTAAGAACCTCGCATAAGAGGAATCCTACAGCATTTGTCCTTTTGTGACTGGCTGGTTTCACTTAGCATACCATCTTCAAGGGCCATCCGTATGCTAGCATGTGTAAGCATTTCCTTTCTTGTTAAGGCTGAACAATATCCCATTGTATGTATATGTTTACGCATTCATCTGTGAATGGAGGCTTGGGTTGCTTCCACCCTTTGGCTATTGTGAATAATGCTGCTGTGAACATGGTGTGTATTGCCCACTGGCTTTTGTTCTGGTGGGTCATTAGGGACCCAGGAATAGAGACTGTTCTGACTGGTTGTGTAAGGAACCTCTGTTAGTACACGTTTGAATCTTTTTTGAAGTTCAGAAAGAACAGCAGCCTGGATCGCCAGGAGTCACTCAGCTGAGTGATTATATGTACAGGCAGACCTTGGCGATATTGTGCGTTTGCTCCCAGACTACTGCAATAAAGAAAGTCAAATGAATGTTTGGTTTCCCAGTGCATACACAAGTTATGCTGACACCATATAGTCTATTAAGTATGAAATAACGTGTATCTCAAAAAACAGTGTCCATGCCATAATCAAAATAGTTTATTGCTAAAAAATACTAACCTACATCTGAGCCGTAATCTTTTTGCTGGTGGCGGTCTTGCCTTGATGTTGGTGGCTGCTGACCCATCAGGGGGCGGTTGCTGAAGGTTGAGGGGCTGTGGCAGTTTCTTAAAATAGGACAAGAGTGACATTTGCTGCATCGAGTGACTCTTCCTTTCACAAACTATTTCTCTGTAGCATGTGATGCTATTTGATAGCATTTACCCACAGTAGAACTTCTTTTGAAATTGGAGTCAGTCCTCTCAAACCCTGCCACTGTTTTATCAACTAAGTCTGTGTATATTCTAAACCCTTTGCTGTCATGCCAACAGTCCTCACAGCATCTTTACCTGGAGTTAGATTCCATCTCAAGAAACCACTTTCTTTGCTTATCCGTAAGAAGCAACCTCTCGAATACTAGCTTTGTCATGCGATTGCAGCAGTTCAGTCACATCTTCAGGCTCTACTTCTAATTCTAGTTCTCTTGCTGTTTCTACCACATCTGCAGTGACTTCCTCCACTGAAGCCTTCAAAGTCAGTCATGAGGGTTGAAATCAACTCCTTGCTAACCTCCTGTTTACGTTAATATTTTGACCTCTTCCCATGAATCATAAGTGTTCTTAATGGCATCTAGAATGAATCCTTTCCAGAAGGTTTTCAGCTTACTTTGTTTAGCTCTCCAGAGAACTCACTATCTATGGCAGCTGTAGCCTTATGAAATATGTCTTAAATAATAAGACTTGAAACTCATAATGACTCCATCCGTGGGCTGCAGAATGGATGTTGTGTTACAAGCATGAAAGCAACATTAATCTTAATGACCAGGTGCATTGTCTATGAGCAGTAATACTTTTAAAGGATACATTTTGTCTTTTAATAAAAATAATTTTATCCTTTAAAAATAAAAAATGTTATAAACTATTTTTCTGATCAGTTCTCAAATGCAGGCTTGACATATTTGCTTAACCATGTTGTAATCAGATGTGTTATCATCCAGACTTTGTTGTTCCATTTGTAGAGCACAGGCAGAATAGATTTAGCATCATTATGAAGGGCCCTAGGATTTTTGGAATGGTAAATGAGTGTTGGCTTTAACTTAAAGTCACCAGCTGCCTTAGCCCCTAACAAGAGAGTCAGCCTGTCCTTTGAAGCTTTGAAGCCAGGCATTGACATCTCCTCTCTAGCTGTGAAGGTCCTCGGTGGCATCTTCTTCCAAGAGAAAGCTGTATTGTCTACACTAAAAATCTATTTACTGTCACCCCCTTCATTAATTATTTTTGCTAGATTTTTCTGGACAACTTGCTGCAGCGTCTCCATCAGCACTTGCTGCTTCACCTGCACTTGGATATTATGGAGACAGTCTGTCTCTTTCCTTACACCTCATGAACCAACCTGTTAGCTTCCAGCTTCTTCTGCAGCTTCCTCACCTCTCTTGACTTCATAGAAGGAGTTGGGAGAGAGTTAGGTCCCTGTTCTGGATGAGGCTTTGGCTTAAGGAGACACTGTGGCTTGTTTGGTCCTCTGTTCAGACCACTAAAATTTTCTTCATATCAGCAATAATGCTGTTTGACTTTCTTAGCATTTGTAGTGTTCACTGGAGTAACACTTTTCATTTCCTTCAGGAACTTTTCCTTTGCATTCACAGCCTGGCTGTTTGGTGAAAGAGGCCCAGCTTTTGGCCTGTCTTGGCTTTTGACATGCCTTCCTCACCAAGTTTGGTCATTTCTAGCTTTTCATTTAAAGTGAGAAACATGTGACTCTTCCTTTCTCTTGAACACTTAGAGGCCATTGTAGGCTTATTTAGTGGCCTAATGTCAATATTGTTGTGTCTTAGGGAACAGGGAGGCCCAAGGAGATGGGAGAGATGGGGGAACAGCTAGAACACAGAACATTTATTAAGTTCACTGTCTTACACGGGCACAGTCTGTGGTGCCCTGAACAGTCACAGTGTGACGTCAGAGATCACCAATCACGGATCACCGTGACAAATATGGTAACAATGAAAAAGTTTGAAATGTTGCCAAATACTTGAGAATTACCAAATGTGGCACAGACACACAAAGTGAGCAAATGCTTTTGGGAAAACGGTGCTGATAGACATGCTCAGTGCAAGGTTGGCACAGACCTTCAGTTTGTAAAGAATAACAGCATCTGCAAAGCAGTAAAACAAAGCACGATAAAATAAGGTGTACCTGTACCCAAATTTTACACTGACTTGAGGAGGAATCAGGCAGAATTTAAAATAGATGAAATTAGAAGTGAGGAGATGAAAGGTGTTCAAAAAGGGTCCCTTTGGTACATAATCACGAAACTGTGGTAGAGTAAAGGGAGAAAGAACTCTGCTCCCCACACAGCATGGAGAATTGATCCAGTTTACCCTGTGAACTACCAAGCCCACGGGAGACAAACCCAGGTTAGCGTTCACTTGAGGAACCACCAGAGTGCCTTTCAGAGCCAGGACTCGCATGGGTGTGCAGAGGCTTCTTCCTGCGGTCCCAGGCAGTGCTCCCCCCTCCCTTGGGGGACGAGTGCTCTGTCCTTCCTGAGCTGTTAGGACAGGACACCTGGCGGTATCTAAGTATCGGCCTCTTCCAGAGTTCCCTGGCTGGAGTTCACCTCCCACACATGTAACTTGCCTTGGCCTCTGACTGTAAGTCTGTGTTGCTTGTTAATGAGACTATTGTACTCCTCGCTAATTCAAGAACATGTGTTCTTGACCGCTGTGAAAAGACCATCGAATGAAAATGATTTGAAGGGAAACACTGCTTTTCAGAAACTTTCCAGATGTAGGGCGCTGCCCATCCCGCCCAGCTGTCCTGCGCGCCTCAGCCTCGGGTTCCACTGGGGTCAGTCTTGTACTCACACCCATCAATCCGATGTCCGGGCCAGTTGCATGTGCCCAGATGGAGCCAGAAGAAAATCGGATGAATGTATGTGTTGCCCCTCACTATTTCCCATCCATGTTCTCAGTGTGCCTAGTTTTGTTGTTGTTACAACTAACAAGCTTCCTTTTTGTTCCTTGAAGTCTTCATAGTACAAGGTTTCCACTGACTTCCACCCTCCTCATTTACCTAGCACAATACTTGGTTTTAACAATGCTAATTATTCCAAAAGAATGTCTTGTGTAATAGTTTTCAGAAGAAGAGCTATAATGATAGGAAGATAGAGATGATGATGTTAAGGATGATAGAGTAAAAAGAACTGCAAACATTTTCTTTGCATTGGTCTTGGGGTTTTACTTTGACGTTTACATGGTCATCCTGTGTTTCTATCCCAACTGTCTTGCCTTCCTTTTCCCAGATGACATCATTGGAAAGCAATGGCAAAGCATGACTTGTCTTTTCTGCTAGAGCCTTAGCAGATAGTTTATTCCCACATGTAAACACTTTAGTAAGCCTTTTGTTTAGTGTCATTAATTTGATGAGGAAAGTGTCCTAATAAAGATAAAGGAACTGTAAACTGTTTCAAAAGCTGCAGAGGGAAAAATGTTAGGGCTCCATAGGTCAACTGCTTCCCCTTGTTTTTTGCATTTCATTTTGTTGCATGGTCCTGGGAACAGACAAACTGTCCATTTGAGGGTTATGTTCTCATCTTAATTCTCTTCTATAAATTGATATATACATTTTAAGTCCTGGGTGTTTTGTAGAGTGTCCTTATGTATGGACAGGGATTATGTGCGAGATGTTTTTTAAAAAATAGTAAATTCAGTTTCCTTCTCCCACCACAGAATAACATATTAAATGTGTCACCAGGTTAGTACCAAGAAATACTTGGTAAATAGGTTGATTTTCTCAGAAATGTTACAAACCCCCAGATATAAAGGGTCAGAGATCTCTAAATAGGATCAAAGGCTTACATATCTGTAGCTGTAAGTGTGTAGTTACATAAGTCATAACCTGCATTATCCATTTATATAAAATTCTTATGGGGTATTAGGACTTCCCATTCTACATAATTTTGGTAAAATTGAATGTTCCAGCATGGATGTAACTATTTCTATGAATGTTTAATGAAGCCTAAACTTATTCCATGTAAAATGCTCTTTGCAAGCAAGAGTATATTGATCTTTATTAAATTTAAGGGTAAACATCACAGGTGTTTTTAAAATAGCTATCCAGCAATTTTCACTTAAATTTCAAGAGACAGTTTTATGCCTTGGTGATTCTCAACCTTTCAAGGAGGAAGACCCAGTTGTAAACTGGAAAAGCAAAATTGAGTAATACTCTCCAGACTTTCTTTGAGAGAAATCTTACTTGCAGTATCATTAGTTGTAAAATGCCATTCAGTGAAAAGGAAAAAACGAATTTAATGGTTAGTTAAAATAAAAAATCGAGAGCTAAGGTAAATTGACTTTGAGGTTCTAGGTGCAATATAAAGAACCTGAAATTTGCTTTACCTACAGAGTCAGTGAGTGCCTTTATTTAAGTTTGTATGTGCTCCCTTGCCAGGTACTCCTCAAAAGGAATACAGTGATCCAAAGGTAACTTTTGGTTATAATATGCTTTTAAGCCTGTTGCCCATTTTTTGGTTATCACTGACTGGGTCTTCTTGGACCACTCTCTCCACCCCCAAAAGTGAACTTTAATGAAACACTGGCAATCGTACAGCTTGCGTGTGACAGTGTGTGCCTTTGTGTAATGATGCAAGAGCCCTACATAGCAGACACGACTCAAGTTCATAATAATGCAAATATGTTTTAGGTAGTTGTCTAATTACATACATATACAGTGCTCTTTGTAAAGTGTGGTCTGGCATCTCCACAGATCACAGATCTACAGTGACATGCTACAGGATTCAGGTTTAATTGTGGACCCCTTTAACCTCTTGTAATTGTCAAATAAACCAGTTCTCGGTACAGCATGGACTAGGACCACGGGGATAGGTAGTGTTCACACATTCCCTTGGCTAATAGTATCGTGCCCTACTCTGGACTGGGTATCAGGTCAGGCCTTGGGCATAGAAGGTGATCAGATGCTCTGGGCCCCAGCGAACCAGTCCATGGCCTGTGGGAGGAGACAGACACAAACGAGCAGGCGTGCTGCTGGCTGACCAGTACTGCGCAAAGTCTGCACAGGCTGGGACGTGCAGCAGAAGCCCCTGCTCACCTACCCGCTTCTGCCAGGGGTGCAGGTTGAGGTGGGGCAGGGGAGAGCAGTCGAGAGTAGGTGGTGCCATCTGAGCTGAGCCTTGACTGCTTAAGTCCGCATCTAAAGCTGTCTTCTACAGTAGCTTTTGAACCACACTGTCTATATAAATTAGGTGATGTTCTAATTTTTTAGGGAAACCTTTATTCTTCTCCCACTTCATCTCCAAATGGAAACAGTCAGTGCAGTGGGAAAGTCGTCTGGGTCTTCTAGGCCTGACTTTGAATCCTGGCTGCCACCTAATGGCCACTTGATCTTTCTGAACTTTACATAAAAGGGATGTAATAAAATGTGGCACACATGTTGGTTGGATATGAGATAGAATATCCTTAGCACACTAAAGTTGAATGCCTTGAAAAAGATCATTTATTTTGAAAGGTACCTCATGAAGCGAGCAAGAAAGCAGGGTTAATGACGCTGAAGGAGAGTGACTAATATTAGCCACCATTTATTGTTCCTGGCCCTATTCTAAGTGCTTTCTTTACACTTCCTCATTTAATCCTCACGATAATTCTGAGTTAGGTGCTATTATGTCACCCTGACTTTACAGATGAGAGAGTTGAGGCTGGAGCAGTTAAATACCTTGTGTGAACCCTGCCAGTCTGGTCCAGAGCTCTGAGAGAATGGACCTTTTCAAGTGGGTAATGAGGGTGATGGCAATATCATACCTAGATGTTTACAGTGTTTCATCCCTTGAGGAACACTTCTGTCTACCTTCTTACCTTTGTTCCTCATGAGAAAAAATAGGAGATGGTTAGAAATTGGAATTGGAAAACTGAGGTTCCCAGAGAGGAGGTGACTTGTCCAGCATTACTGAATCAGTATGTGGCTGAATTGGAATAAGAACATTGTCCACTTGATTCTTGGGAATGTTTATAGAATGAGAGAACAGTACAGCAATCCTTTTGAGAAGTGGATGCTGTTAAGTTTTTAAAATATACAACAGACACAGGGAAGTTGATTGTGTTGCTCAAGATCACATGTCATACCAGTGGCCAACTGTAATTAGAAAGGGCAGATCCAGCCTGGAGCCACACCGCTTCTGAGTCACCCAGTTAAAGAGTTGGGGACGTTCTGGCACATCTGCTTTCTCGTCCACACGGAGCCAGGGTGCATCCTCATGCCTCCTCTGGAAATTCTGAAGCCACCAGGGAGGAATATCACTGGTACAGGGACTCTCACTTACCCACATTGCCTCCTGTCGCAGCCATGAGGCCTCTTTCTGAAGGTGCCGGGCTGGCCACAGCCAGGAGGGAGGTGATGAGGATTTCCTGAGGGGTAGGGATGGGCAGGATGACCTGGGCGGTCTTCTTCCAGTGATCATCAGCTCTCTCTGCAAACTGAAGGCTCAGCACAATTTTAAAGAAAGCAAGAGAAACAAGAAACCAAATAAGGTTGGACCAAAAGCCTCTTGGAATTATGTGGTGTTTGCCTGTAGCTGGGGATCGAGTTCCAGATGCCTGTGATTATGGCCTTTGCAAACAGTTGTCAGAGAAATTCATAAGGTTTCCAAAGGCTGCAGAAGAGCAGATGTGGAATTAAGTTTCAAGCACAGCTACTCATAATGGCTTACATGTGGACATAGAGTGTTTAGGATTTGGGCTTGAGTCCCTGTACCAGGAGGTGTGGGGGGCAGAAACAATCAGGATTGGATGTGTCGGCATTTTTCTGGTGGCCTTTTCCTATTGTATCACTTATTCTTGGTCCACAGGCCCTTAAAAGCAATGAAATTCTTCCATAATAGTTAGTTTTCTGTGTCTAACATTGTCATCCTTTGCCCTATTTATTTAGAAGGCTCTCACTGGCTTCTTTGCCAACAAACATCAACCATACCCGCAGATAAATTGTGGAAAAGGTGACTCTCTATGACCAACCTTAATTTGGCAGCACAACAGACATTTTAATATTGTTAGCAAAGTTCAAGGTATTCAGGCTTGTCTCATTTTGTGTGTTTTCACAATTCATATGGCAAAAGCTTTAGTGACTGGAAGAAATACCTTTATTTTATTACTAATGATGAAGGACCAGATTGGAAGAATAGGAGTAATTATGGTAATCTAAAAGTTTTCTTTGAAGCAATAGCTACTATGTTTCTCCCCACTTCCAACAAAGAAAGAGACTCATTGAGTTGAAAAATCTAGTAAGCCCTCATTAGGCAACAAAAATAATGAAAAAGACTATTCCAAGTCTTGGTATATATAAAATGAATATTCTAGTTCTTATTACATTGAAATGCCCTTTTCTAGAGCTTTTTAAATAATAGTTGCTAGAAACCACAGCTTTATGCTGTATTAATAAGCTGAGGATCCTAAATTGAGTAGTGAGACAGATTCAAGGATTTTTTTTTCCCTGTAAAATCTGGACGTTTCGGCTGCTGTTTTATTTAACGTGTGTGCCTGCTGTGTGGCCCAGAAGAGCAGAGTGGATGCCAGGCTCGGACAGGATCGCTGTGCAGATGCGCTGAGTGTCGTCCTCTTCACGGACTCGGTTGCCTGAGTGTGTTGCAGTGGTGTGGTGACTGAGGCACAGGGTCGAGGAAGGAGCAGGGGCTGAGCGGCCTGGGACCTGCCGGCTGTGATGGCTCCATGTGCTGGGCTGCAGTTTCTACGCCTGCGAAGTGAGGATGCTGCTGTTCCTGTACTCCACACAGTGCTCCTGGAAACCCACTGGGGCAGCCCTTTCCACGAATGAGACAACCTAGAAATTAAGTGGGATAACATGAAATCACAGCAGCCAGCACTTGCATGCTGCTTTATCATTATAAAATCACCTCAGTCCTCATAGCTATCCGGAGATGTAGCATAATGATGACCCTGTGTGAGAGACGAGAAGAGCTGTCAGAGGTGTGAGTACCTGCCCCAGGAAAAGCAGAATAAAATGGACAGTTACTGTCCACCCATTGGGTCATTACATCCCCAAATGGCAAAAGGTGGAGCTGGTACTCACACCCAAGAATTTGAAATCCAGAGTGGAGGCTGTTCCTCCTCCTCACATCCTTTAGAGAGGTAAAAACCCTGTACAAAAATGGCCTTCCCACCCCTTCCACTTGTAGCGCTGGCCCTGCGGGGCCTGTTGTGCTACTGGGCCATGGTATGAGAAGGCTCTGTGCTCCTTACTGTGGTCTGACCTTGGGGCAGGGAATGTTATCTAGCCCACCCCAAACCCCAGTGTCCCATCTGTAAACTGGGGTTACCTGCTTATCTAATATAACCGTTGTTGAGTATCTGTGGAAATAAATGCTATTTAGTGCTTAATACAGTGCCTGGCGCCTGAGGGCTCAGTCAGTCTGAGGTGATGATGAGGGCAGTGACAGTCGTTGTTACTGCTAAGGTTTCAGTGCCCTTGAGGTTTCAGTTGCCCAAGTTTCTGTCTCCCTGGACTCGTGGCTGGGCTGTCCCAAGCTGAACACCCACTCTTGACTCACCCATGCTGCACGCACCCCCAGAGCTTCCTGGGGCTGGCTACCAGGGGTAATGGCTTTTGCGCCTCTTTCGTCATGTGTTTCCTGTTCATTCCATATACCCATTTGAACTTCCAAGATTCTTCTGCCTCATCAAGCAATGGAGACAGCTGGGCCTGTGGCTCATGCTGACCCCCATGCCTTCCTAAAGGGATGCTACTCAGAGGCTCTGTCCAGAGCTAGCCTGTTAATTCATTCTTTAAAGATTTATGGAGCATCTTTATCTTAAGCAGAACCAAATGCTGTATGTTCCTCTGCACCACCTGACTGGTAGTTGGCAAGTATCCTCTCTTATTTCCTAGAAACAGGTAGAGATGGACCCAAAAGCTGGGGTCACACTGCTTCCCTCATTTTCATTGTCATTCCAGCAAATGCTGTTGGTTTTCACTTCACTTTTCCTGAGTTTTTCATCGTGGTTGTCTTTTCTTGCTCATGTACTTAATGGGAACTTGAAAGACTGCAGGAGGCTTCTGTTCTATTTCAGTTTTAATCTAAATTTTGTGAAAACCCTTGACCACAGGCCCAGCTATCTTCATTGCTTGATGAGGCAGAAGAATCTTGGAAGTTCAAATGGGTATATGGAATGAACAGGAAACACATGACAAAAGAGGCGCAAAAGCCGTTACTCCTGGTAGTCAGCCCCGGGAAGCTCTGGGGGTGCGTGCAGCATGGGTGAGTCAAGAGTGGGTGTTCAGCTTGGGACAGCCCAGCCACGAGTCCAGGGAGACAGAAACTTGGGCAACTGAAACCTCAAGGGCACTGAAACCTTAGCAGTAACAACGACTGTCACTTCCCTCTCTGACTGGAATCTTCTTGAACTTTGAGCACCACCCCCATTTACAGTGTCCCTCCAGTCGGCTGCTCAAGAGCTTAGAATCATCATGTAGGCCAGAGAGTTTACACATAAACTAAGAATAAAGGCCCTTCAGTGAGCATCTAGAAGAAAAGCCATTTTTGTAACTAACACTCCTAAGAAAACACAAAAATAAGCCACTGATATTCAGCTTAGTCAATGAAACTTCGAATGGAATGGGAACAAAATAAGCTTCCTGGTTAATTCCAGGGCTCCCGGAATTAGAGTGCCCTGTCCGGTCTGAATTGAGTTGGATGAAGATAAAAAAGTTGAAAACCTTTATCATTTATTTGCTTGTTTACAGTTATTGCTAATCATATGAATTCTTTAAACATCTTCTGATTCCTAAAGATGCGGAAGCTCCAGTAACTTTCTCCGTCTTTGGCTTCACCTAGAGATCCCCGTCAAAGTCCTTGAGTAGGGGTACCAAGCCAGAATATAAATGACAGGGTTTATTAAATGAGACTCCTGAGAGCAGGTTTTCAAGACTCTTACAAATCCATCCATCCAGTCAACAAGTGTGAATTACACACTTACATTGGGCATTTTGATAGCTGTGTCTTTATGGTTGGCTCAGTCCTGAAATCTGAGATTCCAACTATGGCTGTACCTGGCTGCACTGGTTTGACCTGCAAGGCAGGGAAATGGTCAGACTGTAACTAATAGCAAAGAATCACTGAATTTGGGGACATTTCATAGGCCATGTGAGGACCTTTTTGCATTGTTTGAGGGCAGTTTTCACCTCCTTTGCAGAGTCAGATTCAAAAAGTGGAGGAAATAAACTATGCTTTTGTGCAGGGTTTCACTGTTGTACCCAGTGTTTCTCAGAAGGGCCTGCTCAAAACAAAGCTGTCTGTGAATAGGCCCTCTCCCTGTTCCTCCCTGTAGCTTCTAGGCAGCAGAGAGCTGGACTTGGAGTCTCTGGGTTCCCCCAGTGCCCAAGTATGTGGTTGATGATCATCTGGTAGCTTTGCCCTGTTACAGGGCAGGTAGCTAGCAGTAAACATGCTACTGGGAACCTGGGTTTGAGCTGGAGTAGAGTGGAGTAGTGTCAGAAGCCTTGAACCTGAGTGATTCCTAGAAGACATTTCCCAGAGAAAGCTGGCAACAAGTGAAGTCATTCTTCTCACTCCTCAATCTCTTGGTAAAGGAAAGTGCTTAGGGCACAAAGCCGCTGAAATACGTATGACCTGGCTGTGTACTTCTATGCAACAGTCCAAGCTATTACCATATGGGTAAATATGACTATTTGAAGTTGTACTGCCAAAACCTCCATGCCAGGAACAGTCCTTCCTGCAAGAAAAGGAAATTATCAACTAAACCCCGATTGTAGGTGCCCAGTCCAGAACTCCCCAAATGCCCCCTGCCAGAGAGAGCCCGACTCAGCCTCATTTGGACTCCTTGGTTGCCAGAACATGGCTCTCACTCCTCCTCCTCCCTGCCCCTTAGGTTATAGTTTTTGTTTTTGTTTTTTCTGCTTTCTGACTGCTTTAGAAAAACCCGTAATATTCTTTTTATTCTTCCTGTGATTGACATCTTGTTTTTGTCACAAAGATAATGTGCTGGCATTTCCTATCTTTACACTGATCCTCTAGAAAGGTGAAGTGTGAAGGGCCATGCCAGAGAGGGAGCATTTGTGATGCTGTCCAAGTTCTTGAGAAATTTTTAGAACTCTGTTGTCTTGGTGTTTGCCAGTTGAGGTCAAGCCAACATCTGTACTTGTCTTTCTTTCCCAGAGGGCATGACAAGAGACGAGAAAGAAGAGTTCAAGGAATTAAAAACAGAGTTTTCATGAGGATAACATTTGGGGTCAGGTAAACATGTCTTTCGAGCTTCATTGAAAAATTCCAGAAGGCCAAGGGCAAAATCTCCAGAAGACGTATTTCAAGGAGTGTAGCTCAGGGGAAAGTTCACCTTTGAAAAAAACTCGGGAAACCTGATGTGATATTGCTTAGGGGATTCATAGAAAAACAGAAAAGGAAAAAGACACGAGACAACAATTTCTTCTCCTCATTTGGAAAGTGTGGAAGGCCTGGGAAAAGTTTTTCCCCAGTGACTAGGGAATACTTCTTTTTTGCACTTAAGCTGCTTTCCTTCCAGGAGCTGTCGAGTGGTTTCTCAAACTTGCGAACTTGAGTTGTGGATGCACACAGCGTGGTGTGTGTGGACTGTGGGGTTGGGGGTGGGGGGCAGTGTGACATCCTTAGGAAGCCAGGCACACTTCTGATGGCTGTGGGCTCACCTGTCGCTTAGGTCCTGGAGGTTCACTTCTGTGTTCCAGTTGCCAGTTTCAGGGTTCAGATGCTTCTTTTATGAGAGTTAAGCTCTTGTTTAACTTTAAGAAAGTTGAGAGAAACAGTCCCCTTTGACTCTGAAGGAAATTAAACCACAAGTCAGGTTACCAACAGAAGTTGTGGAATTTTTGTCCTGGAGAACTTCAAAAGTAGAGATAAAAATTAGTTCACCCAAGTAAGTCTGCTTGGAGGCTAACCAAGAAGGCCCCTCGCAGTGTTCCAAGTTTGTAAAACAACTCATGTGAATGTTCATATATCCTTACAGTATAAGGAAAATCTAATTTGGGTATATTATCTTTGGACTTTTCAGAAATGTGTTGAGTTCCCCATGCTAGAAATGTCTGTGTCTCTCATCTGCCTTGTATGCTAATGTGGCTTGTGGAAGTTGATCTTTTCAGAGGATGGCACCGAAAGGACGCTTGGTTTAGGGCTGATTTGACTGAGCATATTGATGAACTCCCCCAAAGAGCTGTCCTTAGCATGAGGGCATGTCCTGTAAAGAATTATTGTGTTACTAAACGATCAAGACTCCTGGCTTCAAACGGTCTGTTAATGCAAAGAAGTTATTTGGTTCAATGTCATTGGCAGCTATTAACTTTAAAAAATTAAGATTGTCTGAAGCAAGATTTTAAAATCATCTGGCTCTAGTATGAGTGCAGAATGACAAAAATGAAAAAGTCAAAGAGAAGGTTCTTTGTGGAATGCAAACCACAGTGAACATAGTTCTTAGTGACTTGTTGAATTCCCAGTGTCCCCAGGGCCTTCTACTTTCTCTGCAAAATGCATCCAGCAGCAGCTGACCACATAGTGACAAACCAGTTTCCCTCCCTCCTGCTGACCCTAAAGAGACACGGTTCCCGGGCTTGTGAGCACCTGTAGAGGACTTGTCTTTTAGGAATGGGAGAACTTGAAAACCATTAAAGGTGCTCAGCAGACAGGAAAACTAAAGGTCAAATTGGGAGCCTTGTGTTTATTTGTGTTTTGTTTTTTTGCACAGATAATTAATTTATGAAAACTCCTTTTTATTTTTTTTTTAGTAAAGATTTACCTTAGGAATTTAAATTAGGAGGTTAGTGTTCTCTGTGACTCTATTTCTTAAAACTGTCCAGTCAATGCAATATGGATTTAAAACTTCCCCAGGGACCTAGAAACTAAAATATATTATCTTTCCTGTGTTTTTCTTCTCTTTGTCCTCTGTTTGTTTTATTTTCCTGGGCAGGCAAAAATAAAGGCGAGAATGCCTAAGCGCTAACATCTGGTTTTAGTGCTGTTTTCTTTCCATGCTCTATTTAAAAAAGGACACATTCATTAAAATAAGACCCGATGTTTTTAGTTCTTTCTCCCTTTTAACTTTGATTTGAAGTTAGTCTGCCATGTGGTGGTTTTCCAGATGTTTGTTTATTTACAGTGAAACCCTTTCTTTCAAATGCGATCTTGTATTTAACCCTAACATACGAAACAAACTGCAGCTGTCCCGAGGCCTCCTCCTGCCCTGTGGTTCTGAGGCACATCTGAGCACCTGGAGAACCAGAGGACGGGGTTTTGTTTTTTTTGTTTTTGTTTTTGTTTTTGTTTTTGTTTTTTTAATGAAAGTACATGAACAGTAGGTATGCATTGGCAGTCACGTTCTATTTAGCCCCACAAGCCATTTTGGGCACTCATTTTTTTTTTTCTATTACAAAGTAAACTATTTTTTTTTTTAATATAATTTATTTTTATTATCATTAATTTACAATTACATGTGCAATATTACGATTATTAAACTGCCCCTTCATCAGGTCCCCCTACCAACCCCATTACAGTCACTGTCCATCAGCATAGTGAGATGCTGAGAATCACTACTTGTCTTCTCTCTGGAGTTGTACTGCCCCCTCCCCCGTGCTCAACATTACATCTGCTAATCTTAATGCCCCTTTTTCCCCTTTATCCCTCCCTTCCCCACTACCATTTTCCCGGTCCCTTTCCCTTTGGTAACTATTGAATCCGTTGCTCCCAGTGAGTCTGCTGCTGTTTTGTTCCTTCAGTTTTTTTCTTTGTTCTTATACTCCACATATGAGTGAAATCATTTGATACTTGTCTTTTCTGGCTTGGCTTATTTCACTGAGCATAATACCCTCTAGCTCCATCCATGTTGTTGCAAATGGTAGGATTTGTTTTCTTCTTATGGCTGAATAATATTCCATTGTGTACATGTACCACTTCTTCTTTATCCATTCATCTACTGATGGACACTTAGGTTGCTTCCATTTCTTGGCTATTGTAAATAGTGCTGCAATAAACATAGGGGTGCATCTGTCTTTTTCAAATTGGGCTGTTGCATTCTTAGGGTAAATTCCTAGGAGTGGAATTCCTGGGTCAAATGGTATTTCTATTTTGAGCCTTTTGAGGAACCTCCATACTGCTTTCCACAATGGTTGAACTAATTTGCAGTCCCACCAGCAGTGTAGGAGGGTTCCCTTTTCTCCACATCCTCGCCAACATTTGTTGTTGTTTGTGTTTTGATGTTGGCCATCCTCACTGGTGTGAGGTGATATCTCATTGTGGTTTTAATCTGCATTTCTCTGATGATTAGCGATGTGGAGCATCTTTTCATGTGCCTGTTGGCCATCTGAATTTCTTCTTTGGAGAAGTGTTTATTCATGTCCTCTGCCCATTTCTTAATTGGATTATTTGCTTTCTGTTTGTTATGGTGCATGAATTCTTTATATATTTTGATGTCAACCCTTTATCAGATATGTTTTTTATGAATATATTCTCCCATAATGTAGGATGTCTTTTTGTTCTACTGATGGTGTCCTTTGCTGTACAGAAGCTTTTCAGCTTGATATAGTCCCACTTGTTCATTTTTGCTTTTGTTTCCCTTGCCCGGGAGATATGTTCATGAAGAAGTCACTCATGTTTATGTCCAAGAGATTTTTGCCTATGTTTTTTTCTAAGAGTATTATGGTTTCATGACTTACATTCAGGTCTTTGATCCACCTTGAGTTTACCTTTGTGTATGGGGCTAGACAGTAGTCCAGTTTCATTCTCTTACATGTAGCTGTCCAGTTTTTCCAACACCAGCTGCTGAAGAGGCTGTCATCTCCCCATTGTATATCCAAGGCTCCTTTATCAAATATTAATTGACTGTATATGTTTCAGTTAATGTTTGGATTTTCTATTCTGTTCCACTGGTCTGTGGGTCTGTTTTTGTGCCAATACCAAATTGTCTTGATTACTGTGGCTTTGTAGTAGAGCTTGAAGTCAGGGAGTGTAATTCCCCCCGTTTTATTCCTCCTTCTCAGGATTGATTTGGCTATTCGGGGTCTTTTGTGGTTCCATATGAATTTTAGAATTATTTGTTCCAGTTCATTGAAGAAAGCTGTCGGTAGTTTGATAGGGATTGCATTGAATCTGTAGATTGCTTTAGGTAGTATAGCCATTTTGACAATATTTATTCTTCCTAGCCAAGAGCATGGGATGCATTTCCATTTGTTAGTGTCCTCTTTAATTTCTCTTAGGAGTGTCTTGTAGTTTTCAGAGTACAGGTCTTTCACTTCCTTCGTTAGGTTTATTCCTAGGTATTTTATTCTTTTGGGTGCAATTGTGAATGGAATTGTTTTTCTGATTTCTCTTTCTGTTAGTTCATCATTAGTGTATAGGAAAGCAACAGATTTCTGTGTGTTAATTTGGTATCCTGCAACTTTGCTAAATTCAGATATTAGTTCTAGTAGTTTGGAATGGAATCTTTAGGGTTTTTTATGTACAGTATCATGGCATCTGCAAATAGTGACAATTTGACTTCTTCTTTACCAATCTGGATGCCTTGTATGTCTTTGTTTTGGAGGACCGGTTTTGAATCCGCTGACATGAACCCAGGATGGTGGGGGGGTGCTGGTTTGCTGACCTAGACTCTTTTGTCACTCAGTGTCTCTGGACTTGAGTTCCCTCTTTGATGAAATGATGGCTTTGCTCCGTATCACCTCTGAGGTCCCTCCTGCCCCGACAGCCGGCACTTGTGAGTTACCCACAGAGAGCTTAGAGGCAAGCGTTTGGTCTGAGGAGTAGGTACAGCGAGAGCAGAGGGCTGGCTGAAGGAAGACTCACTCTGTCCTGGCATGGGTGTCCCTCAGCTCATGCAGAGGAAACGGACCAGCACTGGTGAATCAGCAGAATTGTCTCTGAGGAAAATGCTTTCCATAGATTTCAGGGAGGCATCTGTAACCCTCTACTCCACAAGAATCTTGTGGAGAAAGGGATTTCAAGCAGCTGTGGGTGGTTGTTCACCACCGATTGTAGTTGAACTTGCTGGTAAGTGGTTAGCTATTAATAAAACCATTTTCCCTCACTGGAGAAAATTATGTCCTATCACTTTGTGTTTGTCTTTTAGTTTGGAAATGCATCTGAGCCGTAGTGTAAGAATCTGCAGCCAGTTAACACTTTGGTTAGAGAATGGGGATGGTGAGACCAAGGTCAGGGTTTAATTACTCTTAGCCAGTTAGCTGGGAGGGGCTCTGCGGCCAGATGGGACTTTAACTGTGACCAACGGCCCCTGCGCACATGTGCCATGGGCTACAGGGAGGTTAGAGAGCATGGAAGGGTGTCTGAGCCCAGCTTTCCCTCTTGGGACCTAGCAGGGCCTTTGTTGTGGCAGTGGAGGGCTCAACACCCATCTTGGCAGCTGGAGGGCGTCCTGCCTACATCTTGAATGGGGTGGAAAGGACAATCTGAGACCCTCCCTGTGAGCCAGAGCCTCAGTGCCTGCTGTTTGTGGGTCCCTCCAGTCCAAGACAAAACTTCCTGTACTCAGGTAGAATAGAGGTCATGAAATAAAGTTCCATAGTCCTCAACATGAATATACCCTTCTTTTGAGATTGGGGCAAATTTCTTCATTTAAATATCATCTTGTAATTAAAATTTGAAACACTTGATTTTCATCTGTAAAAGAATCGAGTACAGGAATGTATGAAAGTCTGGGGGAAAAATGATCCCAATGCACACAATTCCCCTAGAGAATGGTTCTATATGAATATATTTTTCCTATTTATTAACAGGCAACATTTTCGCTTGTGTCCTAGCAAACACACAACAATGTTTGAGACTTCAGTGGGTTTTCCTGTTTGGCTAAGGAAGCAATTAAATTTAGTTATAATTTGCTTTCTGTGACAAATAAGGAAGACAAGTATTCTGAGGTATCTCAAACACATTTTGATGAGGAAACGATTTGCTTTTATTGTACAAAATTCAAACATTGCAGAAATGTAAGACTTATGCACCTCTTAATCTCTGTCCCAGCCAATCTCCATGGTAATCACCACCACAAGGCGCTGGAGCCAAGTAGGAAAATGGGAAGAAAAACGAACATTTTAAGACTTGTGTTGATTTTTATCTCCAGAATTAATTTGCTCTGGGTCAGTGGCTTTCAAAGTGCTTAACAGGGAGTGCTTTCTTAAAACGAAGATTTTAAGTGGAATTCTAATATAGAAAAAAAAGAAAAAGCAGAGACACTAGTTGTAGCTGAGGAAGAACTCTGCTCACTTCCTCCTCTGCCCCAACCAGCGAAACCCCTGTGGCCCCCCGAAAGCCGCTCTGCCTGTGCTGGTCACCTGAACAGCCCCCCGTTGCTGCAGCGCTTGAGTGGTGTTGGGGCTGGACCCTCACCTCCTTGACTAAACCCCAAAGTAGTCACTTAGAGTGACGTCTGTTTCCCCATCACTGACTTTGGGTGGTTATTTGTAGTTAAGCCATAGTTAGCTGCAAACTTAAAAGTAAACCACCCAAGCTGACCAGTGATTTTCCTTCAATCTTGAAATTGGACCTTTACATTTAACTCATCCTTTGAGTTAAGCTGACATGCCGCGTGTGTCAGTGCTTTTTAGTCTGTGGGTATCTGTGCCAGGAAGCTTGCTGTTGGGGTGGATTTGGTTTAAGCCTGTAACGACAGTGCCTGCCCCCCCATGGCTGACATTCATGTTCACAGACTTTGTAGGCATTTTTCCTTGCCTACCGCATTCCGGGTAATGGTGTTCCTGCTTGTTTTCTTTCTCGACTAGGTACTAAAGAGCAATACAGTATTATTGCACACTGTGGATAATGCCAGAGTAGCTTTTAATCCTTGGTCAGACTTTAGTAACTCAGATTCCCATAAAAGAGCACAGCCTCGTGTGGGTGTAGTGCTTGGATCCATGCTGTGCCTGAGTGCTGTGAGGATAAGGTGGCACTAAAAGTGGTCCTCCATCTTCAGAGGTGTTCATTTATTCAGTAGGCACTTCCTGAGCATGTACTGTCTGTAGTAGTTTGGCTAAGGGGCAGTTTCACATGCACTCTCCTCTTTGGTCCACACATCCCTTTGTAGCAGATGCTGTTAGTTTTTTACTGCACAGTAGCCAGGTCTTCCCTGACTCACTTGAATGTTTCTCTCGTGGTCATTTCACCCTTACCTATGGCTTCAGTCATCTCCTATATGCTGAATTTCCCAAACTATACTGACTGCTCTAACTCCTTTCCTCAGTTCCTGACCAGTTGCCTGCCAGAATCCCCCCTAGCTGGTTGCCCAACCAGGTGCTTCAAACTTAAAAAGCCTCAGTGAGCAAATTTTCTTCCCTACCCTTACCTGATCTCTTTTTTCCCCTGGGTTTCATATCTTGGTCAAAATATTGTCATCTGCCCATGCATGTATTTCATCAACTGATGTTTATGGAAAACTCACTGTCTCAGGTGCTATTCCAGATATTAGGGTTCAATAGAGCACAGACTAAAACATATTAAAGGCTCACCTTAATGGAGCTTACATTCTGCTGGACAGCTAACTTTAACAAGGTCCACATCTCTTCCTGTATATCTAGATATGCCTCTATCCACCCATGTGTCTAACTATATGGATGCCTCGCAGGCAGTAGTGAGGGCTGTGCAGAAGAAAAAAGCTATGCAGAGTAAGGATTGCAGACAGTGCAGGTGACCGAGAAATACCTGCTGTGCTTTTAGCTCCAGTGGTCAGAAAGGGAGGCTTTAACAGAGACCTGAATGAAGTAAGTTGACAATACACAGAACAGTGAGTATCTGTGATTTGGGCATGGTCTGCCTCATCTTCTGTTGGTTTCCTAGTCAAGGGCTGAGTTGTGGCCATTTTTTTTTATTAAGGTATTATTGATATACACTCTTGGGAAACATGAAAAAACAATGTGGTCACTACATTTACCCATATTATCATGTCCCCACCCATACCCCAATGCAGTCACTGTCCATCAGTGTAGTAAGATGCCACAGATTCACTATTTGCCTTCTCTGTGCTATGCTGTTTTCCCCATGATTCCCCCCCACCATGTGTACTAAACATAATACCCCTCAATCCCCTTTTCCCTCCCTCCCCACCCGCCCTCCCACACCCCTCCCCTTTGGTAACCACTAGTCCCTTCTTGGAGTCTCTGAGTCTGTTGCTATTTTGTTCCTTCAGTTTTGCTTCGTTGTTATACTCCACAAATGAGGGAAATCATTTGGCAGTTGTCTTTCTCCGCCTGGCTTATTTCACTGAGCATAATATCCTCTAGCTCCATGCATGTTGTTGCAAATGGTAGGATTTGTTTCTTTCTTTATGGCTGAATAGTATTCCATTGTGTATATATACCACATCTTCTTTATCCATTCATCTTCTGATGGACACTGAGGTTCCTTCCATTTCTTGGCTATTGCAAATAGTGCTGCAATAAACACAGGGATGCATATGTCTTTTTGAGTCTGAGAAGTTGTATTCTTTGGGTAAATTCCAAGGAGTGGGATTCCTGGGTCAAATGGTATTTGTATTTTTAGTTTTTTGAGGAACCTCCATATTGCTTTCTACAATGGTTGAACTAGCTTACATTCCCACCAGCAGTGTAGGAGGGTTGGTTCCCCTTTCTCCACATCCTCGCCAGCATTTGTTGTTCTTAGTCTTTTGGATGGTGGCCATCCTTACTGGTGTGAGGTGATATCTCATTGTGGTTTTAATTTGCATTTCCTTGATGATTGTGATGTGGAGCATCTTTTCATGTGTCTGTTGGCCATCTGAATTTCTTCTTTGGAGAAGTGTCTCTTCATATCCTCTGCCCATTTTTTAATCGGGTTATTTGCTTTTTGGGTGTTGAGGCGTGTAAGTTCTTTATATATTTTGGATGTTAACCCCTTGTTGGATATGTCATTTACAAATATGTTCTCCCATACTGTAGGATGCCTTTTTGTTCTGTTGATGGTGTCCTTTGAGTCGTGGCCATTTTTGTAATGTTGCCCAGACCACTGTTTGTGAATGTTATCCAGCAGATGGATGGATGGATGGACAGACTTAGAACTGGGAGCCAGGCAAGCAAATAATTAGTACCCAGTGCTGGATGTGAAGTCACACCCAGAGGTCTGCATTAGATTGGGGAAGGGAGTGATGGGAAGGAGGCGAAGGCAAGAAAGAGTAAGTTTAGAGAAGGCTTCATAGAAGGTGGCATTGGGTTGGCTCTTGAGCAGTGTCACATATGAAGATGGGGAGGCTATAGAGGCAAACAGGCAGGGGCACTGGGGCCTCAACACTGAGGTTTGGAGGACGTAGCATCAGGTTTGGGAACAGGAGAGCACAGCACCACGACTTGTGATGGGGAGCCGTCAGCACACCCAGGACAGGCAAACCGGGCCAGTGTTCGGAGCAGACAAGTGCCGTGAATCTGATGTTGAGTTTTCTTAGGAACGAAAGGAGGGGGATGGACCTTGGGCTTCCCTTCTCCCCTCCCAGGTGCCTACTGGGAGTGTTCCTTCCCCACATCCCCCCATCCTGTGTGGCTTTGTTTTGGTTTTAGTCTATTTGCTTTCATTTCTCTAATTTGTCAGGGCAGGAGCCCCCCTATAAATCCCCCCAACTTTATTATTTATTCTGGAAGACTTTATATGGTGATTCAGTGGTAAGGTTTCTGATTAATTGTTTTTATTCTTTAATACTAAATCATTCTATTTCTTTGTGGCGTGCCTATTCCTCTGATTAGGTAAGCAGAGTTGTTCTAGAAGATTTCAGGAGTAAGTTCCCACCTCACTATTTCCTCCTTTTCCTTGTAGAGTAGTGGTTATACTAAGTAGGCCTCGAGACCGGACTCCACTGCTAGGCATTTTAGGGTTTATTGTCATTGATCAGTGACACTGTATGTTACTCTGCAAGACTTAGCACTATCATGAGCTTTATGAAAATATTTTATTAAAGGTTCATGTGCCCTTTGTTGTGATACAGGTTTTTTACAAATTTCTTGAAAGTTTTTCCCCTGAAAGTGGTAAAAGCTTAGTCATACTATTCTTATGCAATTAGCATTTGAAGCAATTTTATTCCTTCAACATTCATTCAGAGGATGTCCTCCCTCATGCTTAGATGACTCAGGACTTCTGGGCTCTCAATGGCACAATCAAAGATTCCTTTCTTTGTCTCTGCTTCGCCAAAATGCTATTACCTACTCACTCCCGTCAAAGTTTTAGAAAAACTCAAAGCCTTCGATTATGTAGACTGAAACGTAGGGTTTAATTCCTCACGGAAGAGAGAGCAGTGACCCATGCGGGTTGTGGCATGAGCAATGGCTACCAGCCCATTCCTGCAGTGGAGACCCTGCTGGGAGAGGTGCTGAGCAGTGCCAGGAAAGAGAATACTTCTCTTGGAGTAGCAAATAACGCCTTGTTGGATTTGGTCTGCCTGCTGCCTCTAAGGGAATAGGTGCCCGACAGATAGATTTTGACTGGGGGTGGATGAAAATTAGGTAGGGAAGCCAGGCTTCCAAAAGCGAACTCTCCATTTCATCACGAGAGCTGGCCTTGCTTAGATGCTGGGACTCTTTCTCTGATTTCTCTCCTTCATTTTCAGGAAATGCAGATCCTTAAAGGAAAGGCACTTCCAGAGTGGTGAGTTGGCCTGTCTTGAGTGTGTAACAGTCCTGCTCCTTCATGAGCTTCATCTGTGGGAAGATGCTGCTGTGCAAAGGTCTTTGGGGAGCATTTCAGAGGTCAGACGGCCGCACGGTTGGCCTTCAAGGAGTTGGTAATTGACAACCAGCCTGGAAGCAGGGTCTCCACTTGCTGTTTACATGCTTTGGTCGGCATGTCCATATTACCCTGATTGGAAATCTTGTTAATGAATAGACTTTATTTCTAGTTTTAATCTTGGCATCTGTTTTTCGGAAACATTAGTCTGTTATTACTTAGAGTCATAGACAGATTGAACTGCCGAGGGCTAAAGCAATCTGAACGGAGAGACGGCTTGTCAGCACCTTCCGGTGGCTGTGGCTCGCACAGCGGCCTGTTTGCCTCGGGGCGCTCCCCAGGTGGGCTGCCCTTGCCCGGCGCCATAACCACTGGCATCCGTCAACCTTAGAGGACTTACTGTTGAGCAGGTGTTGGGGTATGTGATGAAGTTTGCTCATTGCCGGTGCTCGACAGCATTCACAACTGTTTCTGTCCTGCAAAATCATAGCCTATCTATATTCAAGAGTAAAAATTCTCAGGAATACTAAGAGTAATTGTTATCTGGAGGAGGGTTTCTCAGAATTACCTAAAGAGCTCTTTAATTATACACACTTGCCTCTGTCACCCTCTTCCACCACCCATATTCTTTAGATATTCCAGAAGGAGTTCCCAGAGGTTGGTCTAGACACTGGTACTATGAAAATACTCCCACTTCAGGACTCCCCCTGCCATTTCAAATTTTCCTAATGCAATCATTTGTTCAGTAAACATTTATGAAATGTGTGATCTCTGCCATGCTTTCACTGAGGGCAGGAGATACAGAAAGGAGTAAGCTAGGGTTGGTTTTATTCTCAAGGATTTCTGGTCCAGTAGATTTATAACTGAGTATTGGGCAAAGGTTTAACAATGTGTGTGCATGGACATAGTGCACAGACCTGGTGTGTCAAAGGGCAGTGTAATTGAATTTGACCCGTTGCTGGCACATTGGTGGGCTCTTCTGTTGTACCCAGATATTCTAAACTTACCTTTTAACAGCATCATGTTGGTGGGATTTTTTGAATCCAGAGGTTTCTCCTTCGTTAAGAGAAAAAGCAAGTTTTTGTGATTAACATCATTTGGCTTGTAGCCTGTGAGGTCTCTGGAAACTTGAACTTGAGCCATTCACTGTGTGGCTGAGTGGCAGGGCAGGCATTATAGAGGATCAAGTTCCCAGCATTCACGTGGGTTAACACAGTCCAGCCTTTGGCAATCTGCCACCCTCTCTGCTTGTAGACAGGTTTGTGAAATTTGACACTCATGTCTTCGCTTGAAAATCCTGCAAGGTTCAGCAGTCTTTCAATGGCTGACCCATTTCTGTTAAATTCTTGTTGTCAGACCCCTGTGGGAGATTATCCTAGGCCTGTTGTCAGAAGAGAAACAATGCATTTCAGGGACTTTTTCTTTAAAACTACCCACCCAGTCTTTGACAGTTTATGCTTTGGATGCAGAAATGGGACACTGCTCTTTGTATTTATTCTGCCACCAACTCCCCTAAAATGTGAACCAACTTCCCTGTGCATTAACTATATCAACAGAGCACAGTAAAGTAGGATATGGACATTGATTCCTTTAGTTGACACATGTGAGCAGAGCCTTAGTGTGTCTACCAGAAATACAGATTATTTCTTAGGTGTAGGTAGAAGGGATGGTTTGTGAGAGTTTCCCATATTTTGCTTTTCCCTCATCTCCTTTGATACTCATCTCCATGCTTCAAGTCTTGGGGGCCCATCCCTGCCCCTGTCTTTGGTGAATAAGTATGAAGGTTGAAAAGTAGTATGTCTTGATTGTTGTAATATTGCCTAGCTGGAGATACACTCTACTTGGGAGTCAGAAGTCCTAGGTCAGAGTTCAGAGTCTAGCAGTTATTAATTGTGTGATTCATCTTAAGTTGTTCAAATTTCTAGTCTGTAAAGTGGGAATAATAAATGATGTCTTTCCCCACTTCCACTCCAGCTACCTTCTACTCATAGTGTGGATCAAATGAGAAAATAAATCGGAAAGTGTGTAACTGCCACAGTGCTCTGCCACGGGGACTCCCACTCTCACCAAGGACGCGTGGTGAATGCTGGCAGGGTTCATGGAACGCCTGTCTCTGTTAGAGGCCAGTTATCTCCCCTCCCATGGCTTCTGTGATGAGCAGCCGCCTCTTAACCCACCCGAGAGGCAACCTAGACCCCTGTGGGGCAACTCTGCTTATTGTGACATTCTTTCCTCAGTTAAGCTGAGATATTTATCCTTACAACTTCCAAGATAATTTGTACTTCTTGGTTCTAGTTTTACAGAGTAACATTCAACAATTCAAATCAGTACATTTCAAGTCATAGAAATTTGTTACTATGAGAAAGGGGGCTTAAAACTCAGCTTCCTGTTTTTGGCAATTCAGTGTGATAAATAAGAGCTGGTGCCTATCACATGGGTGCCGTGCTCCAGCACTGAAGGCAGCTATTGTTTCTCCTCCTGATCTCCGGAAGTGGAACAGAAAGGCATGCAACTCAGATGGACATGAATGGGAAGTAAAAACTTTTTAACTCCTTAATATGCAAAAATAAGGGTGGTCTAATTTTATTTGGAATGCTTGCTAGAGGAAACAATTGGCTGCAGTCATTGGCCTATAAACCATTTAAATGGCCAAGCAGACTGTGGATCTATAAAAATGAAGATGGAAAAACAATAAATAATGAAGATAAATATTTCTAATTCTTATAAGCTCCTGTGTGTTTAACAACCAATAAGTGAAAAACATAGTTGCACATACCGGACTAGGAAAACGGTGCAAGGCAGCGTGCTAATGCCTCTGTGTGAGCCGCAGCTGATGCTCCTACGGTCGTCTCGGCCCGTGGGCGGACCCGCAAGTGTCTTTCCAGATTAAACACAGGCCGCGCTCTGTTCATTGAGTTACATATTGACTACCAGAATTTAAAATGAAAACAAGCAAAGCAGCAGCCCCAGCCTTGGCGATGGATGCCCTGGGTTCGAGTCTTGGCCCTGTTGCTCATTTACTAGTATGACTTCGGGGAAGTCCGTCTTTACTCCTCAGAATTTCAGCTTCCCTCACATTTAAAACCTTTCTTATGCCTTGCTTGTGACATAGAGTTGTCAGAATTAAATGTGATAATGTATTTAAGATTCTAATCTTCACTTCCTGTAAGCCATGTAACTTTCCAAAAATTCTTTGAACTTCTCTGTGCCCATTTCTTCATCTTTAAAATGGGATAATACTAGTACCTTCTTCAGTGTTTTTGTGAGAAGAAAATGAGTTAATTCCCATCAAGTACACAGAGCAGTGTCTGATGGTTAATGCCTAACACAAATAACTATTTTTTATGAGTTTTTGAGGGCTCTATGACTTAGTATACTTTTGGTCTCCAGTATTTTAATCTACTGTATTTTCCTGCTGTTGCTACTGGAATAGCATTTTAAGAATTTAAATAACTGTAACAGCCTATTTACCAACGATTCCAGTAACAAAATTGGCCTGTTTTATCTTTCTGATCACTTTCACAAGATGTGACTTCGTTGTCAGAGAAGCTGAATCATAATACTGAAAACTTATTCCCAGATGCCTTTCTTCTTCAGAGCTTAGGCCAAATTTATTTATTCTAGAAAGTGCTTTTAACCGGAAGTGTGATTTTTGAAAAGCTTGAAGTGGGAATCAGGATTCGACCCTGCCTTCTCTGTTATTGTTAGGATCTCAATATCTGTCTTAATTCCAGAGCTCTGCTTGCGTTGCATGTAAAGGAAGATTTTTAAAATGTTATCTTTGATTTTGAAGTATGCTAATTCAAGTTGTTTTGTGACCCATTTAAACTTTGAGAGCTAATGAAGTGTTGACCAAGAATCCTACTTTTATAATAGACTCATTCATAATGATCCTAGTGGTTTATTTCACAGAAGCAGTTTCCAGATAAATGATTTCCCATGACTTTCCCTAAAGGGGTAAAATAAAATCATGGGAAATGCTTGGAATTTAACTAGTAATTAACTTATAAAGAACTATTCTTTAAAAATCATAACTCCCCTAAGCTGTTATAACAAAGGACCTTGTAAGTTCAGAATTCTTTTATGTATTTACTTTTTATAAAGTGAAATGACTGTTGTCCAGTATCTTCAAGTCTGTTACTGAACTAAAATGATATGTTTAGATAGAGGAAACTTTGAGCTCCAAGCTGGCTTTTCAACCTGAGGTCCAATTTGAATTAACACTGATGCTGCCAATTTTAAACTAATTATCTGGATATAAGCATGGATATTTGTGGCCTGATATTACAGACTTTCATTATTGAAGTCTGATGAAGGGTATATTGGAAAGTTTGAGTGTATATATATATATATATATATATATATGTATATATATGTATATATATAGGAAATGGTCATGTGGACTTTTCCTGTTTTTCTTTTATCAGTTGTATTGAGCCTGTTAAATATTTTCTGTTTGATCTATCTGACCTAGAGCTAAAAATATTTCTTTATTCCTAATTGTGTTTTTAATATTTCTTGAACACTAAATCCTCTGTTTCTAATTTTTTGCTCACATACTACATTACATTATAGTCCTAAATAGCACGATTAGGCTAATTATTTTGAAATGAAGAAATTACTTTAGCCATGTAAAAAGCACAAGTTAATTTATCTGCTAGTTAATTTCTTTCCTAGAGTTTTTGCATTAAGGAATGTCAGGTTTCTATCTGGGGAGGTGGTGAGTAGTCTTTGTGAGTGGAAGGTGCTTTTAAGAGGCCATATGGCAGGGTGGAGAGAAAGTGATTTGGAAACCCTGGGTCTAGGGTGCTACTGGGGAAGGTTCTCTACTTCTTTGAGTATCAGTTTTCTCATCTGTCAGTAGACATACTGCCTGTCTGGAAAGGTTATAATCAGATGCCACACAAGCCTGGATTCACAATAGATACTCAGCAAATGGTCACTGTGATAGTTTGTATTAGAAATTTCTTGCATTTCTGTGTAATATTTCAAAGCAATGCTGAACATTTTGGGATTGCTGTTTTGTGAATGTATTAACAGGCTTATAATTTCCTACGATTACTTGAAGACTTTGAGAACACCAAAAGGAATACTTGATTTCTGAATAAACTAATCAATACATAAATTCTTACCTTTCAGTTCCTCAGTTTACTGTGTTAGAGTTTTAATGGCCATTTCTCCATTTCTCCAATCTGTGACATCCCTGTGCATTTAGCTTTTAAAAAAGTTAGCAGAGGAACTGAAAAGGATATAAAGTGCCGCCAGGATAGTTTCTTCATTCACCATTTCATATTTCATTCCTTAATTTGTTTCTGATTATTTGAGCCTCTTAGGGTTGTTCATAAAAGTGCCCTAAAGGATGCAAGTTATATTTTCAAGTTGGTCTCTTTTTGAGGGAAAAGGAGAGGATGTAATAAGGTGCATGTTGACGGGCTGCACCTTCCCCCTGCTGTCTCAATTTTCTGGTTCATCAGTGACTTGAACCCTGTTCGTGTGTCAGTGTTCCCAGGAAGGAATGGCTGTGTTTTAATGCAGGTGGGACTATATGCTGCCTGGGGACCAGTATTTGAAACATCACTTCTTTTAAACTGAGACATAAAATTGCAGAGTAAGCCTACTTGGTGTTTAAAAAAAAAATCTAACATTTTGTTTGATTTCTTTCCCCAGGTGGCATTTTTCTGAAGTCGCTCATTGAGATTTCTCAGCATTCCTGCCTCTAGAACAGGTAAGTAAATGAAATACAGGATGCCCTAATTGTCAGTAGTTCTTTGGAAACATTTTCCAGGTGGGTAGCAACTTACTTCTTGCAAGCTGTGCAGTGTTTCATACTTTTGGGCTCTGAATGGTAAACGCTAGCTTTGTTTTTGTTTCTGGATGGAAGCACCACTTGGGTGAGCGCACACGAATGTTGCAAAGAACTCTGTAGAGTTTCATAAATGACATTAAGTTTAATGCTATAATTTCCATGCTTCAGTTCTGATATGATTTGTTCTGTTGTTATTCATAAACAAGTTTCAGAGCTCTTTGTAATGGGCATAGCTGACTTTAAGCTGTCTTCCCTTTCACACATCTCTGTGGACCCTTTCACCATTGGTGTTACCTTTTCTCTCTGGCAGATTCAAATGACCCAGTTTTGACAGCTCAGGTAGAGGAATTGCTTAGATAAAAGTTGAAAAAACAGTCGACTAATCAGTGATTTATGATGAACTCTATAGATTTTAGTTTATGAAGGTCACTTTTGGGAAATGTTAGTAACAACAATAATGGTTGAGTAATCTCCTATACCGTGCAGTCAAGAAAATCAAGGCAGTAGAAAGTTTAATAATTGTCCCCAAAGGCTTTGAACCAACTCTGCTTCTCAGAATGGAGAGGCCTATTCAACCTGGTCATCTAGGGGCCTTGTTAGGAACTTGGGGGTACAGCTCCAGCCAAGGGAGCCAATGTGTGGTGTGGATTTGGGACTGACCGATGCCCCGTCAGGAGGGTCTGCCGTGTGCATAGGATTCACGGAGTATTTTCATACACACCATCTCATTCATGGAAAGGTGATATTTCAGTCTGCAGTTTCTGGGGAAGGAAAAATTGCTCTTATGTCATGAATGAACTATTGATTTCTCAAATGTTACCTGAATTGTTCTAGCAAGTACTTCTGCCTGGGTTAGGTTTGGAGGTTGGTTCTCTCTCTCTCTTATTTTTTTAATGGATACTATAAACACTTACAAGTTATAAAATTATTTGAGCAGTCCTTCTCAAGGGAACATCAGGGCTGACCTAAGACAGGCAGATGACCTGAGAAGGCTATTTTTTGGCATCTTATCAAACTGATAATCTTTAAATTTCTACTCCATTTTTATTTAGTAGGGGTAGGATAAACTAATTTTCTATGACTAAAGACCATGAATAAAAAATATATACCTTTTCCTTATGTTAAAGATAAGGGGTTTATTACATGTGATTTTCTGAAACAGGTGTTCATAAACCTGTTTAAGATTTGGCTAATAATAACAGTCTGCCATGTGTTGCCAGATTTTCAGATGCCTGTCAGCCAGGTGACGTGAGGGTTGGCAGTGTGGCCTGCTTCTCCTTACACAGTTCCTGGAGGGAAAATACTCTCAGTGGAGACAGGTCTGTGCTGGTGAGGAGCGTGTTTATTCACACCTAACAGGCACTGCCTGCGTGACCAGGAACAGCACTGACCGTCCTTTTGGCCATGGTAGAAGGAGTTAAGGGGCTGCATATTTCTGCTGTATTCCAGTGATGATTTAATCCCTCGCTGTGGGTTGTCGCCCTGGGTTGCTGCCAGGCTGGCCTGTTTAACCCAGCTCTGGGGAAAAGCCAGTTCCGTTCTGCTAGTACCTTCAGGAGCTATGTCATGTCCATCCTTATAATCCCCTTCTTTGAAGATTTATCCAGATAAAACCAGCCTTCTCAGTGTCTTCTTTTTTAATTGTGAATTCATCCCATGCAAACACAATAAAACTTTACCAAGTCAGGCAGACATAAGAATGGCCATTCTGAATAATGGCATCTGACTTGGGAAGAAATCCGATCCTACTTTCTGTGTATTTCTGTTGTGTACGGTCACTCACATTATATCAGCCTGGAGGTTTGTCTTGAGCAGAGTGAGTCACAGCTGTTTGGGGAGAGCCTTGTCGGCAGGTGGTCCTTTGCTGAGTTCCCACCTCTGCCAGACGCAGACCTGGGCTGCGATCCCCACTGTGGTGTGAGTTGGCTGTGTGACCAAAGGCATGTTTCTTTACCTGATGGAACTCCCATCTCTTCATGTGTGGGTACCCCTCCTCCCAAAGTGGTTTGGAGGACTGAATGAGGCAAAGGTGGCAGTGTCTGCAGTGCGTAGTGAACAAGTACGCTTCTGGCTCCCGGACCGCTGGACCTTGGAAGGAGCACTGGGCGTGGAGTGGCGCTGCTGGCCCTCCGGGCGCCTGTGGTGCCTCACTGATAGAGTGGCAAGCCGACACCTGTTCCGTTCCGCCTGGCCTACTCTGTGAGAATGGTGACAAGCCTCTGCACAGTGTGAATTTAGGGTGTGCGGATGGTGTCAGGGGGCTTCTATTGGGCAGACTTATAAAAAAAATCTAGTCATACTTTCTGGGCTTGAATCCCAGCTCTGTACCTTATAATTAGGTGGTGTATGACCTTGAATAAGTTATTAACACCCTCTGGTTCTCACCTGTCTCACAGGATTGCTGAGAGGTTAACTGGTGGACTGTGTATAGAGAGGGGCGTGTGGAACCAGCACCTAGTGACTCTCAATAAATAAGCACGTAAATTCCCCAGGACACAAGTTGGGAGGCAGAGGATCTGACTCAAAAAATATCTACACTTTAAAAATCTTTCGGGTTTGAACTTTAGTGGAGTGAGCTGCCTTGTATATCATGTTACGTTAGTTTAGAAGACGAAAGGAAGCTCACCTTTTTCTGAGTAAACTGAGAGTGGCTGTTCCCTGCAACGTGAGATTCCCTAGCCAGGAGAGCAGAGTGTTGGGAGTTATGCTTCTTAGCTTTTCTTCATGAGTGAAGAGATCTTTCCCCAACTGGGGGAATCAACCAAGTGGGCCTAGTGGAAGCTCTAGACCTGTCCTGTCCATGATGGTAGCCACTCTCCACATATGGCTATTGAGTATTTGAAATACAGCTAGTAAGCTGGGCATGGAATATTTTAATTTTAGTTTATTTAAAATTCAGAGCTAATAGTTAACTCAGTTACTGGACAACTTTGGTGGGCAGATCTACTTTTTCAACTGTAAAGTTTCAAGTGAAAATCAGATCAAACAATATGTTTGATGAAAATCTGCCTGAACTGAGATGTGGGGTAAGTGCAAAATGCACAGCAGGTTTTGAAGTCTTAGTATGAGAAAAAGAGACGTAAAATATTTTTTTAATAATTTATTTTGGATCATTAATCTACAATTACATGTGCAATATTATGATTATTAAACTACCCCTTCATCAGGTCCCCCCCACCAACCCCATTACAGTCACTGTCCATCAGCGTAGTGAGATGCTATAGAATCACTACTTGTCTTCTCTGAGTTGTACAGCCCTCCCCGTGCCCCCCCAACATTACATCTGCTAATCGTAATGCCCCTTTTTCCCTCTTATCCCTCCCTTCCCACCCATCTTCCCCAGTCCCTAACCATTAGTCCCCAGTCCCTTTCCCTTTGGAGTCCGTTCTTGGGTTCTGTGAGTCTGCTGCTGTTTTGTTCCTTCAGTTTTTTTCTTTGTTCTTATACTCCACATATGAGTGAAATCATTTGATACTTGTCTTTTTCGGCTTGGCTTATTTCACTGAGCATAATACCCTCTAGCTCCATCCATGTTGTTGCAAATGGTAGGATTTGTTTTCTTCTTATGGCTGAATAATATTCCATTGTGTATATGTACCACCTCTTCTTTATCCATTCATCTACTGATGGACACTTAGGTTGCTTCCGTTTCTTGGCTATTGTAAATAGTGCTGCAATAAACATAGGGGTGCACCTGTCTTTTTCAAACTTGGCTGCTGCATTCTTAGGGTAAATTCCTAGGAGTGGTAATTCCTGGGTCAAATGGTATTTCTATTTTGAGTTTTTTGAGGAACCTCCGTACTGCTTTCCACAATGGTTGAACTAATTTGCATTCCCACCAGCAGTGTAGGAGGGTTCCCTTTTCTCCACATCCTCACCAACATTTGTTGTTGTTTGTGTTTTGGATTTTGGCCATCCTCACTGGTGTGAGGTGATATCTCATTGTGGTTTTAATGTACATTTCTCTGATGATTAGTGATGTAGAGGATCTTTTCATGTGCTTGTTGGCCATCTGAATTTCTTCTTTGGAGAAGTGTCTATTCATGTCCTCTGCCCATTTCTTAATTGGATTATTTGCTTTTTGTTTGTTAAGGTGCATGAGTTCTTTATATATTTTGGATGTCAACCCTTTATCAGATACGTTTTTTATGAATATATTCTCCCATACTGTAGGATGTCTTTTTGTTCTACTGATGGTGTCCTTTGCTGTACAGAAGCTTTTCAGCTTGATATAGTCCCACTTGTTCATTTTTGCTTTTGTTTCCCTTGCCCGGGGAGATATGTTCATGAAGAAGTGCTCATGTTTATGTCCAAGAGATTTTTGCCTATGTTTTTTTCCTAAGAGTTTTATGGTTTCATGACTTACATTCAGGTCTTTGATCCACCTTGAGTTTACCTTTGTGTATGGGGCTAGACAGTAGTCCAGTTTCATTCTCTTACATGTAGCTGTCCAGTTTTTCCAACACCAGCTGCTGAAGAGGCTGTCATCTCCCCATTGTATATCCAAGGCACTTTTATCAAATATTAATTGACTGTATATGTTTGGGTTAATGTTTGGATTTTCTATTCTGTTCCACTGGTCTGTGGGTCTGTTTTTGTGCCAATACCAAATTGTCTTGATTACTGTGGCTTTGTAGTAGAGCTTGAAGTCAGGGAGTGTAATTCCCCCTGTTTTATTCCTCCTTCTCAGGATTGCTTTGGCTATTCGGGGTCTTTTGTGGTTCCATATGAATTTTAGAATTATTTGTTCCAGTTCATTGAAGAAAGCTGTTGGTAGTTTGATAGGGATTGCATTGAATCTGTAGATTGCTTTAGGTAGTATAGTCATTTTGACAATATTTATTCTACCTAGCCAAGAGCATGGGATGCATTTCCATTTGTTAGTGTCCTCTTTAATTTCTCTTAGGAGTGTCTTGTAGTTTTCAGAGTATAGGTCTTTCACTTCCTTCATTAGGTTTATTCCTAGGTATTTTATTCTTTTTGATCCGATGGTGAATGGAATTGTTTTCCTGATTTCTCTTTCTGTTAGTTCATCATTAGTGTATAGGAAAGCAACAGATTTCTGTGTGGAGATGTAAAATATTTTTAATGCTTTTTACATTAATTATATATTGAAGTGATTTTTGGATATTTGGGTTAAACATATTATTAAAATCCATATCTTTTCTAATGTTTCTACCAAGAATATTAAATTACATACGTGGTTCCCAAAATATTTGCCCCGGACAGTGCTGCTCTAGAAGATCCTTGAAAGGACTGGATAATTTCTAGTTTATGAAGTAAAACATGGTTTTTTTCCAATGGATTACAAAGGTTATGAAAGTGGTTTTCTTCTTTTTAATGTTTTGGTTCACAGTCTGTAGAGGGATATTTTTCAATATTCAAAATCGGAAAGAAAAAGAAAAGGCACAGAGTAGATGTGTTACTTGAACTTCATATATGCTGTCTGAAGCTCGGTTTGGGTATATTTGCTGGAGTCCTTTTCCTCAGCTTTCTTGTGAAACGTACCAAGGGAGGCCCTCCTGGCTACCCACCAGGATTTGAACCCAAACACGATTTTTCAGCTAAATGCTCTGCTTCTTTGATGAATGTTGACTTTGACATTTGATACAGGCACTATATTCCCAGGGTCACATTTTACCATGCCCAGGAGATCAGTTTAGGAACTTCATCCAGGAGAAAATGACTTTTAATTACCCATAATGAATTAACATTCTCCTCTTATTGTAGTTCCAGAAACAGATATAGTCCTCGGGGAACCATTGTTGACTAGAGGCTTCTTTGTCACCAGTGTATGTATGAAACATGAGAAGAAACTGCAGTGAAGGTTATCAGTGTATTTGTTTTACATCTGTGACCTGGGTGACACTTCAGTGCATTCTAGGAGGTAGGGGAAGAGTCTTTGACTCAGAATCAGACTGGTCTGGGTTTGAGTCCTGCAGGGCACACGAGGTGGTGATGGTGAGGTTTCCTAACCCCGGACTCTGTTCCTCTGTAGGTGGTGACAGCAAACACCCAAACCACTTTCCTTGTCAAAATTCTTCCATTTTAAGTACTTGATAAAAGAATATGACACCACATTCCTTTGTGATAAACATGGCAAACACATTGTATCCTCATACTTTTCCAGACTGAATAAATGAATGTGAGGGATTACTTTCCGGTATCATAAGCTTTTTCCAGGAATTAAGCAGGATTGATATTTCTGTATTAAGTAGAAGCCATTATCAAATTTCATGAAGAATCTTTATCTATAGAGGGATGGCTTTTCCTTGCATAGAGTTTAACTGTTAGGACATTGAGGTTTTTAAATTCCAGTGTCAGAGTATGGAATTCATTTTCACCAGCTGCTTGGAAGAAGTTAATAGGAGAGGGGAAACAGTAAGAAAGGGTGTAATAGCTTTTACCTTTCCTGAGGGTAAATTGGACCAAGTCTCTGGAAAGGAAAATGATAAAGTAGAAATAAGATGGTGGATTTCAAGATTTAAAAAAAGCAAATCAAAGTAATTAAATATATAAAAAGACTTGGAGTAAAGGTAGTTCTTTTTCTGCGTTGCATGTTATCTTTTTTCTGATAGGGAGTTCTGGGCACCCTGGTGCCTACCTAATAGGCAAGTCCTGAGGCTTCTCCCCTGCAGGGCACTCTTTCTATGAAAACTTGCTTCCCTGAATAGACTGTAAACTTCTGAGAGCTGGTTTGAGTCTTCGGTTATATCCTCAGTGTCCAGTAGAAAGTCTGATGCAGAGTAGGTGTTCAGTGAATATTGGTTGAATGGATGGAAGATAAATGACAGTTACACAGTAGAGCAGGTTCGGTAACATTCTCTGATGAGAACTCATGAGAGGCTGCCGAGCACAGCGCTGGACGTCATGTTATGCGCTCAGCAAATGTGGCGCACATGCAAGGGGTAAGTGTGGACTTAAGTATACCTTCCAGTTTATAAAGGAGTTTTGGGGATATGACCCATTTATAATTCGGGAAACCACAAAGGTTCTTTTAAGCAGAAAAGCGAGGTTAAATATTAAGAAGGCATCATGGATGGCAGGCTGACCACAGGCCAGGAGATCAGGTATGAAGGTGTTACTGTCAAGAAATGGTGAAGGCTGAGAGGGAGGTTTGGAGGGGAGGGGAGGGGAGCTGCAGCCACCCGGTGCAACCCAGTCCTGGGGTGGGTGCCCATGAGGTTAGCTCTGGTCAGCAGTTGGGGCTGCTGGGTGGCATAGGAAGTGTGGGGTTGCCATAGGTAAGCCTAGAGTACAAGGAATAGATGCTAAGAGAATTCTGATGTGTTGGCCTCAGTTCTTTTGCGAAGTAGGAAAAGCCATCTGTTTTGAGGAGAGTAGCTGAAACTGGGGGTTTAAGAAGAGAGTGCATGCTTCCCTCTGTGGAAAGGAGATCTTCTTAGTGCTGTTGTGGCCAGAGCTCCCATCTTCGTGTGAATTCTCATCCTCTGTGTGAGGGGTTATTCCACAGGAAATTCAGGTCCTCTGTCTGATGGGATTAGTTCACAGGATGTTCTGGATCTTGTAACAAATGTGCAATTTCTTGTGTTGATGCCGCAGTCATGAAGAGGGCTGTATGTACACTCTCCAGCAGGGATATTTGGTTCCAGTTGGTATTCCTCTGGTCATCCCATCTCACAAAGAAATGCCATGAGCCTTACGCAGTGTGGGTAAAATGAGAGTTCCTGTGGCCAGGATTCTCACCTGGCCCTGGTTGATTAGCTCACTGCACACTTGTGGGCAATACATGGCTGTTGACTCTATATAAAGAGCTCCGCTTAGTGCTCTGGGCATGACATGGTGGCATGGCTGCAAGGCTGCAGGAGAGCAGAGCAGAGGGTGGAGTGGTGGCAGCACCTAGGACAGAGGCCCAGAGGATGGCTGTGCGGAACGACTGTGCAGAGAGGCCCAGAGGAAGGCTGTGCGGGACGACTGTGCAGAGAGGCCCAGAGGACGGCTGTGCGGGACGACTGTGCAGGGAGGCCCAGAGGACGGCTGTGCGGGACGACTGTGCAGAGAGGCCCAGAGGACGGCTGTGTGGGACGACTGTGCAGAGAGGCCCAGAGGATGGCTGTGCAGACAGAGGAGCCCAGAGGCAGAGACCGGCTTGCTGCATACAGACTCGCTCTGAGTGAACGGGATTTTAGTGACTGACCTGCCACCTGGAAATAAAGTTGGGTATAACCCTTTCACCCCAAGAATGTTTTGCTGTCAATTTCTTTGGTCACATTGAATCCACAGTGAACTTGCCCAGGGCTGAAACCCACTGGCAAGACAATTGGTGAAAGTCAGCAGGGTTCATTGTTGACCAAGGAAAAAGACAGGCTTCCCTTATGGGAGGGGTGCTTCAGCGGGCTGCCCCTGTGAATGGGGAGACAGTGGATTGTCCCCCAGTGGGTATGTGGTCTGAGGTGGCTTGCCTTCTAGAGGACTGGGCCCCACCCCAGGACTGGAGGCAAGTGGAGGTGACACCTGAGCCTGTAGGGGAGGCCCTTGGTATAGTAAGTAAATTCTTTGAGAAGCAGAGTGCCCGTGAGGCAGCGGGGACTGTGGGTTAGCTGCTTCTCACAGTATCAAAAAGGTCTATAGAAGAGACTCAAGAAATAGCAGCATGAGAACATGAGCTGCAAAATTCTATGGATTCCCTGAAAAAGGAAATGGCACTGATGCAAAAGGCTATACAAGAATGTAAGCTGCAAACTTCTGTTGATTCCCTGAAGAGAGAAGTGGCATTGATGAGAGAGATGGCACGAGAACACCCGCAGCAAGGTGCCACTGGAGAGGTAAACAATTCTTTACAGAACGAGACGGCAGCGCTGCCAGGTGTTGTGAAGGAGGAAGAGGCCATCAAGGAAAAAGACGAACTCCTAGGGAAGCACAGGTGGAGGTGGCACGAGAACGTCAGCTGTGAAGCATTGAGGTGAAGGTAAGAGAGCTTCTGAAGACTGAGGTAGCATTGCTGAGAGGCACAGTAGAAAAGATAAAGGTTGTAGCAGAGGAGGCACTCGGGGGAGGGGAGAGAAAGGTGCCATCAGCCCCAGAAGTGGAGGAGCTGGGGAAGGATGAAGGAGTGGTGCTGTAGGCACTGGCCCCTGCTGTATTGAAAGCACACCTAGTGGTTGTAAAGAAAATAAAGGCCCAGCAGCTGAAAGTTCCCCAAGGAGAGGAGCAGCGCCCTCCCCAGGTCGTGGAGCGCTCTGTGGTCCGCCCCTATACTCAGGCTGAGCTGGTGGCTGTGGGACTTAGGAGTGGATGGAATTGTTCTTTCCGGATCAGAAATGGGAAAGCTGTCTTCCCTGACAGTGCAGCCCGCCCTGAGGGAGCGATTACAAAATGCGAGGTGACACGTACAGTAGCTGAAGCAATGAGAACCCGGAAAGAAATAAGACCTGTTACTCACAGGAGGAATTTGAGGGGCCCCGGGAGGGTTATGAGGACCCAGATGTGGGTTGATTTGATACGGGCAGGAGTAGATGGAAGGAAATTAGACGGAAACCAAATAGGATCTTCCTGGAGCTATGGCAGCAACTGAAACCAGTGCAGCAGTTCAGGCCATTAAGGCTAAAGAGGCAGAGGTCAGAGACAGAGGCACGAGTCCACCTGTGTGTCTGCAAGACTTTTTGCTGGAGAGGCTGGAGAGCAATGTTCGAGCTTCCTTGCACAGAGACCATTGCAGAAGACTGAGAGCACATAGATTGAGAGGAGAGAATCCTGGAGGGGTGGAGTGTGGGTAATAGGAGAGTTCCTGTGGCCAGGATTCTCACCTGGCCCTGGTTGATTAGCTCACTGCACACCTGTGGGCAATACATGGCTGTTGACTCTATATAAAGAGTTGCACGACACGGTGGTATGAATTTTAGAACTGTTTGCTCCAGTTCATTGAAGAATGCTGTAGGTATTTTGATAGGGATTGCATTGAATCTGTAGATTGCTTTAGGCAGGATGGACATTTTGACAATGTTAATTCTTCCTACCAAGAGCATGGGATGAATTTCCATTTATTAGTGTCCTCTTTAATTTCTCTTAAGAGTGTCTTGTAGTTTTCAGGGTATAGGTCTTTCACTTCTTTGGTTAGGTTTATTCCTAGGCATTTTATTCTTTTGGATGCGATTGTGAATGAAATTGTTTTCCTGATTTCTCTTTCTGCTAGTTCACCGTTAGTGTATAGGAATGCAACAGATTTCTGTGTATTAATTTTGTGTCCCGCAACTTTGCTGAATCCAGATATTAGATCTAGTAGTTTTGGAGTGGATTCCTTAGGGTTTTTTATGTACAATATCATGTCATCTGCAAACAGGGACAGTTTGAGTTCTTCCATGCCAATCTGGATGCCTTTTATTTCTTTGTGTTGTCTGATTGCCGTGGCTAGGACCTCTGGTACTATGTTGAATAAAAATGGGGAGAGTGGGCATTCTTGTCTTGTTCCTGATCTTAAAGGAAAAGCTTTCAGCTTCTCGCTGTTAAGTATAATGTAGGCTGTGGGTTTGTCATATATGGCCTTTATTATGTTGAGGTACTTGTCCTCTACATCCATTTTGTTGAGAGTTTTTATCATGAATGGATGTTGAATTTTGTCAAATGCTTTTTCAGCATCTATGGAGATGATATGTGATTTTTGTCCTTCTTTTTGTTGATGTAGTGGATGATGTTGATGGATTTTCGAATGTCGTACCATCCTTGATCATGATGGATGATCTTTTTGATGTATTTTTGAATTCGGTTTGCTAATATTTTGTTGAGTATTTTTGCATCTACGTTCATCATGGATATTGGTCTGTAATTTTCTTTTTTGTGGTGTCTTTGCCTGATTTTGGTATTAGAGTGATGTTGGCCTCGTAGAATGAGTTTGGGAGTATTCCCTCCTCTTCTACTTTTTGGAAAACTTTAAGGAGGAAGGGGATTAGGTCTTCACTAAATGTTTGATAAAATTCAGCAGTGAAACCATCTGGTTCAGGAGTTTTGTTCTTAGGTAGTTTTTTGATTACCAGTTCAATTTCTTTGCTGGTAATTGGTCTTTTCAGATCTTCTGTTTCTTGCTGGGTCAGCCTTGGAAGGTTGTATTTTTCTAGAAAGTTGTCCATTTCTTCTAGGTTATCCAGTTTGTTACCATATAATTTTCATAGTACTCTCTCATAATTCTTTATATTTCTGTGGTGTCCATAGTGATTTTTCCTTTCTCATTTCTGACTCTTTTTATGTGTGTAGATTCTCTTTTTTTCTTGATAAGTCTGGCTAGGCGTTTATCTATTTTGTTTATTTTCTCTAAGAACCAGCTCCTGCTTTCATTGACTCTTTCTTTTGTTTTATTCTTCTCAATTTAATTTATTTCTGCTTAAATCTTTATTATGTTCCTCCTTCTACTGACTTTGGGCTTCATCTGTTCTTTTCTAGTTTCATTAATTGTGAGTTTAGACTCTTCATTTGGGATTGTTCTTCTTTCCTGAGGTACGCCTGTATTGCAATATATTTCCCTCTTAGCACAGCCTTCGCTGCGTCCCACAGGCTTTGTGGTGTTGAATTATTGTTGTCATTTGTCTCCATATATTGCTTGATCTCTGTTTTTATTTGGTCATTAATCCATTGATTATTTAGGAGCATGTTATTAAGCCTCCATGTGTTTGTGGGCTTTTTTGTTTTCTTTGGGTAATTTATTTCTAGTTTCATATCTTTGTGATCTGAGAAGCTGGTTGGTACAATATCAGTCTTTTTGAATTTACTGAGGTTCTTTTTGTGGCCTAGTATATGATCTATTCTTGAAAATGTTCCATGTGCACTTGAGAAGAATGTGTATCCTGTTGCTTTTGGATAGAGTGTTCTGTAGATATCCATTAGGTCCGTCTGTTCTAATATGTTTTTCAGTGCCTCTGTCTCTTTATTTTCTGTCTCGTTGATCTGTCCTTTGGAGTGAGTGATGTGTTGATGTCTCCTAAAATGAATTCATTGCATTCTATTTCCCCCTTTAATTCTGTTAGTATTTGTTTCACATATGTAGGTGATTCTGTGTTGGGTGCATAGATATTTATAATAGTTATATCCTCTTGTTGGACTGACCCTTTTATCATTATGTAATGTCCTTCTTTGTCTCTTGTTACTTTCTTCATTTTGAAGTCTATTTTATCTGATACAAGTACTGCAACTCCTGCTTTTTTCTTACTATTTGTTGCATGAAATATCTTTTTCAACCCCATTACTTTCAGTCTGTGTATGTCTTTGGGTTTGACATGAGTCTCTTGTAGGCAGCAAATAGATGGGTCTTGTTTTCCCTCCAGTCAGTAACTCTATGTCTTTTGACTGGTGCATTCAGACCATTTACATTTAGGGTGATTAATGATAGGTATGTACTTATTGCCATTGCAGACTTTAGGTTCGTGGTTACTAACAGTCTAATTTAACTCACTTCATATGCTATTACAAACACAGCCTAAAGGTTGTTTTTTTTCCCCTTCTTTTTCTTCCTCCCTCATTCTTTGTATGTTATGAGTCATATTCTGTCTCTTTGTCTATCCCTTGGGTGACATCTGTTTAGTCTTAGGAATACTTCCATCTATAGGAGTCCCTCCAAAATGCACTGTAGAGGTGGTTTCTGGGAGGTAAATTCTCTCAGCTTTTGCTTATCTGAAAAATTTTAAATCCCTCCTTCAAATTTAAATGAAAACTTGCTGGGTAGAGTATTCTTGGTTGCCAGGCCCTTCTGCTTCATTGCATTAAATATATCATGCCACTCCCTTCTGGCCTGTAAAGTTTCTGTTGAGAAGTCTGATGATAGCCTGATGGGGTTTTCCTTTGTATGTCATCTTTTTCTCTCTCTAGCTGCTTTTAAAAGTCTGTCTTTATCCTTGATCTTTGCCATTATAATTATTATGTCTTGATGTTGTCTTCCTTGGGTCCCTTGTGTTGGGAGATCTGTGCACCTCCGTGATTTGAGAGACTATCTCCTTCCCCAGATGGGGGAAGTTTTCAGCAATTACCTCCTCAATGAGACGTTCTATCCCTTTTTCTCTTTCTTCTTCTTCTGGTACCTGTATTATGTGTATATTGTTCCATTTGGATTGGTCACGCAGTTCTCTCAATATTCTTTCATTGTTAGAGATTCTTTTTTCTCTCTGTGCCTCAGCTTCTTTGTTTTTCCCTTCTCTAATTTCTATTGCATTTACCGTCTCTTCTACTACATCTAATCTGCTCTTAAATCCCTCCATTGTATGTTTCATTTCAGATATGGAGTTTCTTAATGATTGAATCTCTGACTTAAATTCATTCCTGAGTTCTTGAGTATTTTTCTGTACCTCCATAAGCATGTTCATAATTTTTATTTTGAACTCTCTTTCAGGAAGATTAGTGAGTTCAGTTTCATTTGACCCTTTTTCTGGGGTTTGTGAGATTTTGGTCTGAAGCATGTTCTTTTGACATTTCATATTTCTGTGTGGTGCCCACTAGTGTGCAGAAAATCCAGTATCTGGAGCTGCTCAGCCCCTACCGTGAGTTTGGGGGTCATAGGGGAGAGGAGCTGGTGCCTGGGGGGAGGAAAGATCTGATTCCTGATTCCCATCTGCCGTGCCTCTCCAGTGTCTCAGCCAGTGGGCCAAACACACATGTGTAACCTCTGTGCTTTGCGTCTCTAGCTGTTGTAGGCGGGGCCTTCCTCTGGCCTCCCTGACACCAGCACAGTGACTGCCAGGTTGTGAACTGGTGCTGGCACGCTAGAGGAAGGTGCAGCAGGCTGAGTGCCACAGTGGGGGGCCTCGGAGCTGAGCAGGCAGCCAGGGCGATGGAGCACCTGAAGCTCCTCAATGTTCCAACCAGCTGGGCAGAGCGTGCCCAGGCAACACTGTCCAGCTCTCCCTTCTCCGGTGCAGCAAGCTCCGTGCCAACCCCACCCCTTCAGCAGCCCTCTCGCTGCTAGGAAGCCTCCCAGACCGCCTGCCTTTCCTCTGACACAGAGCAGCCGGATGTGGATCCCCTCCTCCACAAGTGGTTGGAACGTCAGTCTCCCAAGCACCCTGCCCGTCCGAGCTCCCTAACGTCCAGGGCACCACACAATATAGGCCTCCACTCACAAAGCAGATCTCCAGGGCTAGGCGCTCAGCAGTCCCAAGCTTCCACCACCTCCCAATCCGTTTCTCTTCCTCCTGCCATTGAGCTGGGGTGGGGGAATGGCCTGGGTCCCACTGGATTAAGGCTTTCCTACGTGACCCTGTTTCGTGAGGTCTGCTCTGTTCGTGAGGTCTGTATGCAGTCTGGTTCAGCCTTCTTTCTTGCCGTTTTAGGGTTAGTTGTATTAATTAACTATATTTTTGTACTATTTGTGGTTTTGGGAGGAGTTCTCCATGTCACCTCTCATGCCGCCATCTTGAATCTCTGCTGCTGTTTTGTTCCTTCAGTTTTTCTTTGTTCTTATGCTCCACATATGAGTGAAATCATTTGATACTTGTCTTTCTCTGCCTGGCTTATTTCACTGAGCATAATACTCTCCAGCTCCATCCATGTTGTTGCAAATGGTAGGATTTGTTTTCTTCTTATGGCTGTGTAATATTCCATTGTGTATATGTACCACCTCTTCTTTTCCATTCATCTATTGATGGACGCTTAGGTTGCTTCCATTTCTTGGCTATTGTAAGTAGTTTGGCGATAAACATAGGGGTGCATATGTCTTTTTCAAACTGGGCTCCTGCATTCTTAGGGTAAATTCCTAGGAGTGGAATTCCTGGGTCAAATGGTATTTCTATTTTGAGTTTTTTTGAGGAACCCTCATACTGCTTTCCACAATGGTTGAACTAATTACATTCCCACCAGCAGTGTAGGAGGGTTCCCCTTTCTCCACATCCTCGCCAACATTTGCTGTTGTTTGTCTTTTGGATGTTGGCCATCCTCACTGGTGTGAGGTGATATCTCATTGTGGTTTTAATGTGCATTTCTCTGATGATTAGAATGTGGAGTATCTTTTCATGTGCCTGTTGGCCATCTGAATTTCTTCTTTGGAGACGTGTCTGTTCAGCTCCTCTGCCCATTTTTTAATTGGCTTATTTGCTTTTTGTTTGTTGAGTTGCATGCGCTCTTTGTATATTTTGGATGTCAACCTCTTATCGGATATGTCATTTATGAATATATTCTCCCATACTGTAGGATGTCTTTTTGTTCTACTGATGGTGTCCTTTACTGTACAGAAGCTTTTTAGTCTGATATAGTCCCACTTGTTCATTTTTTACTTTGTTTCTGTGGATATATGTTCATGAAGAAGTTGTTCATGTTTATATTCAAGAGATTTTTGCCTATGTTTTCTTCTAAGAGTTTAATGGTTTCATGACTTACATTCTTGTTTTTGATCCATTTCGAGTTTACTTTTGTGTATGGGGTTAAACAATAATCCAGTTTCATTCTCTTACATGTAGCTGTCCAGTTTTGCCAACACCAGCTGTTGAAGAGGCTGTTTCCCCATTCTATATCGATGGCTCTTTTATCATATATTAATTAACCGTATATGCTTGGGTTAATATCTGGACTCTCTATTCTGTTTCACTGATCTATGGGTCTGTTCTTGTGCCAGTACCAAATTGTCTTGATTACTGTGTCTTTGTAGTAGAGCTTGAAGTTGGGAAGCAAGATCCCCCCTGCTTCATTTATTTTTTATAGAAGCAAATTCCTCACCTTCTTGCTTAGTTGGAAGCAAAGTACATCTTGAATAATGTTTTAATGCATATTATTGAGAGCCCTGGATGTTACTTTATAGTTAAAGAGCTTTTCATTTAAGGGCTTGGCATTTTTCTTCTTTGAGTCTTAATTATTTCCATATTGCAATATCTATTGTTTATTGTAATGTTGGTATTATCCTTTATTAGCTAGTTTTTTCAACTTTACCTCCCAGGGAACTCAGGCAAGAAATACAAATATTTTCAATAAGATTCTTTAAGGGAGTAAAATTAATATTTTTGAGAATGAAAATATGGTGAATTATCTCCTAAGGATTGAAAGACTTTATTAAGATAGTAAAATATCCTTCCCCAGGGGTATGTTTTTTCAAGGGCTTATTGGAAATATGTTGCTGGGAAGAATAAAAGGAAATTTAATGCCGGGGACGTTGGAAACAGCCACTGAAATCCAGTCCATCTTTGGAACACATATGATATACTAATTCCCAGAGATTTAAGGCGGCTCAGTTTGCTTCCTGAGGCTGTCAGGCTCATTGAGACGGCGGCACGGGAAGGCTCTTCAGCACCACTGCGCTGTGGCAGTGCTGTATTTACTGTGAGTGTTTGCTACACCTGACTATGGGTTGTCCTGGGTATCTGCTGTCCCTTATTGGTATCTAGTTGTTTCTGTGTTGGTACTTTTCTTAGGTTGGGTGCCCCGAAACCTGGTTCTGTGATAGGATTCAAGCACAAGTAGGCTATTTGGGAGGTGATCCTGGAAAGCACCGTTAAAGCACTAGGTGTGCAAAATAGGAGGAGGAGAAAGCCAATACAGGGATGTTCTTAATTAAGAAGGTTGCTGCTGTGGTTGCCTGGGGCTCAGTCTCTGGTGAATTCCAGGAAACATGCTTCAGAACTGTTCCATCAGTGGGACCAGCAGGCCGAGACGTGTCTCCTCCAGCTCGCATGCATCACTGACTAATGGTTGCTCTGGAGAACAGGACTCAAGGTCTGCTCTGTGCTGCGGCCTACAGAGGACCCTCTGGCAGAGGTCGTGCATGCTAGCTGAAAGCGTGTGTGGGCAGGGAACCCAGGGGACGTGAGTGGGGCATGGACAGGCCTATTGAGTGCACTGCCTTAACATTTTTAACGTAGGTGGACAAGCTTCACCTGACGGAAGACACTTCAGAGGGTCAGAAACAAAGCACAGGCAGAGGTTGCTAGTAGAATGTACTTATTATATCAGGGCCTGATAGATGTTGTAGTGAATCTAAAAGATACAGAGAATTTGATACCACTGATCCTGAAAGGGGTAAGGGAAGATGGAGGGACAGTCTCTGAGAGGGGACTAGATGTTCTTAAATTGACATGTCATGCCTCAGTGATGAACGCTGAGCCCGTCCAGTAGCAAATAGAACAACTGGATTGTCAGGGCTCCTTACACAGTTGACGTTTCCTCATTGGTAATCAGCCTGCAGAATTATAAGTAGGCCCATGAGGAAATTACGATATTTTTTCCATGCTAGAAGATCTGGAAGAAAACAAAAATCTGATGGAAATCTCTGGCCCGCCAAGTCTGACAGAGCCATCATTACTTGGGGAAATTCCTGGGGAAGGAAAGAAGGTGGACTCCGGTGCTGTTAGTGGACCTTAAAAAGAGTCCCTCTCTGCTGTGTATATTTTACTCCTTTCTGTTATATTCATACAGCAGTCTTGATGACACATCTTAATGTGGAAAATCTATCCTAATACCCTGTTGGCTGTTCTAATAGTGTCATTTCAGGGATGAGGGGGTAAGATCTTGAAGCTGTCAGATTTCTAATCAGTCAGACCTGCTGTGTGATAACGGAGCAACGAAGAGTAGGACAGTGTCCCTGTCCTTACAGAATTTCTAATCCAGCCATCGTGAGAGGATAAGCAGAGAAGTCACCACTGCTACGATAAACTGATTACACTGGGGACAGAGGAAGGAACAATTAGTTCTGCCACTTGGGGAAGCCATCCCGGAGTTGTGACATTTGAGCTGGGCCTTCAGATGTAGGTTTAGTGGAAGGATGAAGGAGAATGGCATTCAGGCAGAGCCAGGTGTGGGCAAAGGCAAGGGGGCCTGGAGGCAAGAGCGTGGTCGGGAAGCAGGCAGTGGTTTGGTGGCAGTGGTTTGGTGTGATGGAAATGCGAGGTGCAGGCAGTTCAGGCCGGCAGCCAGGCAGGCAGATGTCAGCCTGAGAGAGTCCTGAGGGCCTTGCCCCGGCTTTTACCATCTCTCCCACACTGATGTCAAAAGGTGGATACCATTTATGGCTGAACCCTTTGTACTGGCTTGGGCCCGAGCTGCCATCAAGCATCCTGCCATTGCCGAAGCGGCACTGGTGTTGGGTGGTGAGCAGAGCTCGTAGAACCTGGGTGGGGCTCCGAGTCCCATCGGGCAGCCTCAGTGAGACCGACATTCTGTGCCAAGGAGCTGATGAGGGATCCTGGATAGTGATGTGTTGTCGGGGGGGAAACTGACATGCTTCATGAAGGTGATCAGTTTTATACATAAAGTATATTATTTATCATGCCATGAATTTCTGTCATTCCAGCAGGCCCCAAGTGTTCTACAATTCTGGAATGTTCTAGCTATAGTCGCCGGAGTGGTTGTGCTAATCCCTTCCCTTCTCTGCCCCTGGTTGCCTCACAGCATTAGTGTGTTAGGGCATTTGGCTATGCTTCAGGGGCACGTCTGCTCTTAGAAAACTCCCTACGTGGATTTGGAAAGGGAATAAAATTGTCAGTGGCTTCAGGTTTTCCCCCTATTACATTAGGCAGCTAATCTCTTCGGTTGTCATCTTTATCTTTTTGTTTCTGATGGAGTAGCTGATAGTAGAGGGAAAGAAAAGTTGAGGTGGGGTCCAGGTCTTGGGGCCATTTCTTAGAGTGAATTTAAGAGCACAGTGACTCCCAGACACAGCTCCAGGGACCCTGAGGAGGTCAGTCCGGTAGCTAACTCACCAAATCCAAAATTGCACATAGTTTATCTGCTAGGCTCTCCAGGTGGCTTAGCTGTATCAGTCCTGTGAGCCGTCACCTTGTTTATGTCTTAGGCTGACCAGTGCACTCACAATCCTTTTTCCCGTAGGAATGCCTACTTCCTGTCACTCATGGAGTGTTTTTTCCCATGGAATTCCCCAGCTCTCAGTGGATTCACTTTTATTCCATCCTTTGAAACTGCATTCAGGCTTCCAGGAGATATTTCCCTGATGATTTCACAGCATAAGATAAAAACTTAAAATATTTTGACACCGAAGAAAAGAATGTTATCTTCAGTCCGATTTAGTTAATTGGCCCCTGACTGCTGTGTATCTTTGGGTGAATCACTGTCATTAGTGAATGAATGTACAGTAGTCAATTCTAAGAAACTAGTCCAGCAGCCAGACACAGAGATCCTTCACTCCACCCCTTCCTTGTCAGTCATTCTTCCTGATACAAGAGAAAATAAATAGGACATATTTTCAGTTCTGTATTTCCCGCCCAGCACTGCAGCAAGCCCGCTCTGTACGTTGGCCCTCTCTCCGTGCGCACGACTGTGATGGGGTGTGGTCCTTGCATTGGAGGAGGCTGCTCTTGCTGCCCCTGGTCCTGTGAGTGTTCTTGTCATAACAGCCCTAAACAATGATTTGACTTGGCCCAGCCCACTTGACCCTTCAACCACATTGGGACCATCCTGGTTTCATGACCAGAGCATTAGAGCAATCTTTTCCACATTATAGCCATCAAAAGCCACCACTGGAGAACCTGGTTTTGAGGATGCATGAATTCTTTCTTTTGGATTGAGCAGAAAATTGAATGGGGAGGGTAGATTGCTAGCCTACAGGAGGACAGGAAGCAGAGTAATTCTGCAGAGATTTGCCAGCCCCTTGGGCAGAGTAAGCCCAGCCCTTGGCCTCCTGCTCTGCAATCGGCTATCCTATTCTCACTGCATTTTAAACTTGTGAAGCAAAGTCAGAGTGAATCTTAATGATCATTCTGTAGGAATCCACTAATGTCAATGCCCAAAAGTATACTGAAGAAAAAGACCCAAACCTCTGTGCATAAAACTTTTAGGAAAATTTTCTAGCCTAATCAAAATGATTTTGAGTGGAAGTTTTTTTCACAGCTGATAACCTGAGAGATAATTGTGGTGCCCTTTAGTTTTACAATCCCAACTCAGAGCTTGCAGTGGAGTGTGCCACTTCTGTGTATGACCGGCTATTCTGGAAACGTATGTGACATTTCTGGGACATTTCCTGAGACATTAAGACAAAGTATGCTAAGTAGAACTGTTCCAAACATTCAGGATTCATGACCAAGCTTTCCAAAATGGTGTTACAGGAAAGTAGTCTTCCTCAGTTTCTATAAACTTATTTGTTCATCAGTAAACAAGGCTAAACAGGATTTATGTTTATTGTGGGACTTCTCAGAGATTTTAACATGTTACTGTGTACAGTGGCTCTTCAAGGGTGGGACATAGGACTCGGCATTTGTCCTGGGACCCTTTTGCTCTAAGAGTACCTACAGCCATCTCCCAGGATTCATGGCACTCTGACACATGGGGAAGATGCTGACATGTGGTAGATTTAAAGTGGTCACAAGACCGGTTTGGGTCTTCCCAACCAGAGGTGGAGTCTTGTGTCCCTACCCAGTGAATCTGGGCTGGACTTCTGACTCACCTGGAGGGATGGATACGGCACCAGTAGTGTGATTCCAGGGCCTAGAGCTCAAGGGGTCCGGCAGCTTCTGCTTTTGCCCTGTTGGAACTCTGCCCTGACACCTCCAGGTAAGGAGGCCACTCCAGCCTACAAGAGAGAGGCCCGAGGAGGAGAGCCGCGGTGCCCCGTTGGCTGGCAGTGTTAACTGGCAGACGTGTGAATCTAGCCTTCACGAGCCCAGCTGACCTAACTGAGAGCGGCGCCCGGGTGAGCCCAGGGGAAGCCAGCGGAGGAGCAGCCCTGCCAACCCATGGGATTGTGGGAAATAAATCACTGCTGCTTTATGCCATTAAATTTTGAGTTTTGTTACATAATAATAGTTAATGGATATACCAACATAAGCAGTAACACCCAACAAAAACTTTGAAACAAGACAGAAAAAATATGGTCGTTGATCTAATCAGATACGACGTACGAGGTTTTTCTAGCTTACAGCTAAATTTCTGGATGGGGATTTTTTCCCCAGAAACCCGAGCCAAGTGATTCAAGAACATAATGTGTTTGACATGTGATCAACAATTCTTGTGAATAGCACCTAGTTAGGGCGTGAGTGACTGGCGTGTGTGGTGCTAACGCTGTCGGGAAGGCCAGCGGAGCTGATGGAGAAGTTGTCACCTTCCCGCCTGTGCTCCATGACATTTCCCGAGGGCCGCCTGACAGCTGTCTCCAAGGGTGACCATCGCCACTTAGGGCTCATTCTTTCAGCTTGATAATTAGATATAGGCAGACCCAGCTGTGGGTTTGGCCCATCTGCTCCACTGGCTGACCAGCTGTGAGGATGTGAGGCCTTGCCAGTGTTTCCGTCATAGACAAGTTTTAATTATTACTGGCTCCCAGGAGCAAATGTGATTAGCAGATGTCAAAGGGGCTCGTTTTCCTCAGGTCCCTGGTGAGGTGTGGAAATATCACAGGCCTCAGGCAGTGCCCCTCACCAAGGCCTCATTGCTGAGTGCCCGGGCCTGGCAGCACTATATCCTTGGACGTACATCTGCCAGCTTCTCGTGTCCCACGGCCAGGACCTGTTTGCATGGAAGCTGGGAGGCCTCTGGCAGAGGCACGTCAGTAGCTACGCCCAGGCCTTAAAGTGCTCAGACTGGAGGATTGAGACAGTCATGCTACGGCCACACTAGCCACAGTGATTTGGAAAGAAGCAGAAGGTTCTGGGAATTGAGAGTTGAAGCTGGAAGAGACCCGCTTGGTCATGAAGCCGCCTCCTCCCCGTGGGACACTCTGGAGCACTTGGTAAAATCTGTTTCCGAATGACTCAGGCTGGGAGACTTCCAGCCACTCCCTTGGGAGATAGAGTAGCTTTTTCTGTGGAGGAAATATTTCCTCGCTATTGGCTGGCTCCAACCCCATCCCTCCTGGCTGGTCTCCCTCAGACCACCCTGAACGAGTCCCCCTTTACCTCTTGCCTCCCCACAGTTAAATCTTTGTCATACTTCCCCTACGCAGATGTTTAACGAGCAATTAAACGAAGGAGGGGGCCTGCTTCCTGGTCCCCATGCATTCTGAAGTGATGACTTTCTCTATCTGCTTCATTATTCTGATTCCACTACTCTGGATTTCTAATTTTTCGTCCCTGTAACATTTCCTGTATGTGGAGACTCTGCTGGTCCTTCACAAGTATGGTGGGAGGGTATATTCTACCACGGGAATGGCATTTTCACTGAAAATTCTTTTGAGTCTGCTAGATTGGATTGGTTGTGGCCTGGTGGATGCAAAAAACTGTAACTGGAACACGGCTCCTCCGGAAGCCAATAATAATGATAACATATATCGTACGTACTGGGTGGCATAGCTGTGTTAACACTGGGGTCCTAGGGCATCTCTTGCAGGGTTGATGTAACTCAGTGTACAGTCAGTAAATCAGAAAATAAGGGTCCGTGTATCTGTACAGACCATGTTAGGAATGTTTAGTAAGCAAGGGATTGTGGTTTTGTGGGCCTCTGACATTGTTGTTACTGATGAAGCTGGGAGATGAAAAGCAGGGGTTCACCAGTCAGACTCAAGTTCAGGCCATGTGAGGTTTCTAGGCCATGAAATCCCAATTGGAAGAGCAGTTTAGGTCAGTGCTTTTCTGAATGTGTTCCACAGAGAGCTAGTTCCTAGAGGCGTTTTAGGGGCTACCTAGAGGTGATGGTTTTGTGGGGGGGGCAAGGTGGTTCTTGGCCAACCCTTACTTTTTAATCATTGCAGCTCTGCTTTTATCTGTCGCATATACACAACTGGGGTTGCTTGTCTGTGGATAAATAGTGGTGCATGCTCAAAAAGAAAGTCTGCAAACCGCAGGTTTGGAGGACTGACTTCTAACAAAAATAAACAGAGAGGCCTCTTTAGCCAAGCTACGAACGATTACATTTCCGGGACCCACATAGATCAATCCACAGATATTTGGAAAGAGCAAAAAGCAAAGAACTAAATAAATAGATGTTTCTATGTAACTACCATGTCATCAAGAAACTCTTAGTCAATGTAAATAAAACACGCAGACTGTGACCTCTAAGTGGCAATGAGAACAGGAGGCCAATTCTGGACATAGTGCAGGTGACTCTGCCAGATTGAGTTGTTCTTACATAAGTACCAACATGTCCTCAAGTTGAGGTTAGTAAGAATCACATGATAAAAGCTGCTTCTTATGAGAGCTTTCCATTTGCTGGGCACTGTGCCTCATATAGACGGTACGTGCTACGAAATGTAGGCTCTGTTATTATCTCCATTTAACACATGGGGCAACTGAGGCTTGGATTAATTGGCCCAATGTCACACAGCTGATAAAATGATTGAGCTGGGGATCGGTCCATTTAGCTAGAGTTTATGTCCTTAAATCTTCTATGTTGCCTCTTTCTGTTAATCCCTTTTTTGTGTGTGTGTGTATAAATAATTATTTCCTCATAATGGTTTTGGTAAGTGGAGTACCTAAAGACACCTAGTTTGAGAAAATGTCTATCTTATCATAATTTCAACTTCACAGTCAACCTACTCAAAGATTACTCCATATAAAGTTGAAATTTAGTGTTATCTTTATTGATAGAAAAAGATAATGTAGAGAAAATAGCCAATAGTCTAACTTCAACAGTGTGTACTAGTAATAAGCAGGCCTGTGCAACTCTGGAAATGTGTTTGTGCCTGGATTTCATGGCTCACAGGCAGTCACTCCAAGGTTTTACTGGCGTACCAGGAATGAGAACTCTTCATGCCCATTACTAAGGCAGACAGGCATATCCTTTGCACAGGTTTTAACTTTTTAAACTTGGATGCTTTTCTTAGTTGTACCGGAGCTTCTATAACCCATCCTCTGTGCCATGGCCTTAGCAAAGGCTGGGTCTCTTCTTGAGCGTCTGCCCTTGACTTAGCTCACACCCTTCCAAATGAGTGTGAACCTATTCCTTATTCTTGCCGACAGCCCATTTGTGTGGGCGAGTGTGTTGGGTTCTGCTGACACTTCTCTCTAGTCAGTGGACCCTGTTAGAACAAAGAGTGAACTTAATGGCATTGAGTTTTGTTTTTATAGGTGCATGTGGAAAAGCTGGAACTGCTTGAGAAGTTATTTCACAGCATATCCAGGTGACTACAATGACCTGTCTCTGTGCATCACACCAATTTTAAGCAAGACTAAAGCTTGTAGTGCATTTGTCCTATGGAGCAAGTGAGGCCCTCAGGGAGAAACATGAACATACGTGGGTGCTTAGGAAGTATTGAGCAATAACTCTTTCAAGCCACGAGGGCCTCATTTGCCTCACAGAAATTTATGAAGAGTGCCCCGCTGGCTTAAAAAAGTTTGTTTTTATTCACAAGTGCCTAGCTCACTTCCTGAAAGAAACCTTTGCATCAAAGGATTTGACCATACTTGATTTTTACAGAGACATGCCTGAGAAATCCCACTATTGATTCTGTAGCCGATGACAATGACTTTGCTGAGATAGGCCTTATACATGACTGCCTGCTGGGGATGTGTTAGGGAAAGGGAACATAGAGAAAAAGTTGCTAAGTACAGGTATCCTCTGAACAGATCTGTAGTATCTTGCAGGTCATATTAGAGCTGGACGTGGAGAACTGCACAGTTTGCACCTGAATGGTTGTGGGAGTGTGTGATCTGCCTCCCAGGGAAAGGCAGCTTGTCAGTGGTTCCCAGAACATCTGTCTCAAAGAGGGCGGTTGGAATTCCTACAGGGGAGTGTTTCCATTCATTGTCCATGAGAAACAAGAGTGAGTAGGAGTAAGTGAAACAGATCAAGAGGAAATGAGTCTGCTCTCCACTTGGGATTACAGTGCAGATGAATTCCATATTTTGGTGAGGGAAGGTTTCCTTTTAGAAAAGAAAGTTTCGATTCTGCCCCAGTTACTGAAAAGCAGACTCAAATGCAGATAAATGCCTGTTGAAACCATCACTTCAGTTGTTTTTCTTTTTGTGTTCGATTTGATGTGTGTGCAAGAAAGTGGCCCAGGACTTACTGGCACGCTTTTCTGCCATTGGCCTGACTTTCCCACCAAGTTGGTCCGACCTCGCCATGATGAGCCGCTTTGAAACTGCTGTAGTCAGCAGAGCCATGCATCCTCACTGCGTCTGCACAGATCAGTGGCCCGAGGATTCAAGCACACCTACATACGCATCCTAGTGACAAAAATCACAGTTGATGTTTTCCTGGCTAATTTTTCCCTATAAAAATGGTAGCCCTCTAAGAAAACAGCTTTTGATTTGGGTTTAGAGATTTTGTGGGGTCACCCCGTCCCCTATAGTAGAAATCCAGGAACAGAAAGCTGATTTGCCCTTTGTATACTGTGTTCAAAATTGACTACCTTTGACAATTCAAACCAAAGATCTGAGCTCTCCTTTACCCTCTGAGGCCTCATTCGACACCTGCTGCGTGTGCCAGATGCTGTGTGCGCCAGATGCTGCACAAGGAAATGACATTGAGTAGGGGAGCCGATGTGGCCCCTGCCCTCAGGGAGCTTCCGCAGCTGTGACGGGAGCTCTCCCAGCTCGGGGATTTGCAGCGAGGGGTCGTGCTGAGCCTGGGGGAGAGCCACCCAGGGGCTGCATGGAGCTGAGAACTGGGGCACTCTGCGTGGGCAAGCTGAGCGTCTCCCTCTCGTTGCTGCCCTGGCAGTGGCGGGTGGTCAGAGGTTTTCCTCAGCGACCCTCTGGCCTCTGCACCCTGGTTCCACCTCATCATCTGTGCTTGTCTCTCAGCAGCTCACAAGAGCCAGGCTGAGAGTGCTGGCGGCCTGCCCGGCCCACCTGGCCTGGTGCACTGGAGGTGGGTCTGCGTCCAGCATTCCAGCCTGGAACTGCAAGAGACAGTCAGAGGCTAAGGCAGACCCCCCTCAAGTCACCTTCTCTGCCCGAAGTTCACATACAGCAGTGGCTTTTTGTCCTGCCCTGATCCTCCTGATGTTTTATCCTAGTTGTCGCTGTGCCGACCTCCCTGTCTCCTTCAGGCCTCCTGCTGTGTGTACCTGTGTACCTGAAGGGGACTTGCTAAGAAAAGTCTGTTTCCTCAGCAGGAACTTTCTGGCCTTCTGGGCCGCCTGTGCTTCTGGGACCTGCTCAAAGAGGCCGGGGTGGGGCTGAGCAAAGAGCTGGGGGCTGCTTTCCTTATCCCCCTGCACCTGGGAGCCGGGCCCAGGGTCTGAGTGTTGTCCCTTAGGGATGAGGCTGAGGATGTGACTGCCCTGCCATGCTCTGCCTGCTCAGAGGGCAGCGGGGGAAGGTGGGGAGCCCAGAGAGCCTCAGCAGGAAGGAGCCGCCATCCCAGTGCCTGCCCCAGGGCAGCCCGGGCACCCCCACCGCCCTCCCCGCAGGGAGGTTCCTGTAGGCACTTGCCGAGCCAGGTCTTCAGTGTGCAGCCCTGTGGGGATGTGGTGAGGATTGAAGCACAAGGAGTGTGTGGACTGTCCAGTCAGGGAGAAAAGATGTGCTCTTAAATCCACTGCGCTGTAGAAAGTGTGAAGCCATTGAAGGGGCACAGGTAACCAACCAGACGCCACACAGTGGGAGAAATAGGCTCAGGAGAAAGCTTCCATGGCAGAGGTGGCATTTGAGCTAGACGTTGAAGGACACCAGGAGGTGGACTGTGGAGACAAGGGTAAGGAGACAACAGTCCGGAGGCGGGCACACACAGGCATCCCTGGCTGGAGCTCTGAGAGCATCGGGAAAGGTGCAGTTGCGTTCAGTGCCTCCCCGGACACAGAGTGGCTGCAGCACGGAGGAGCCCACAGGGGGTTCCTGGAGGTCCCGGGAAGCCATCCACCAGCGCCCTTTGCCAGCACATCCCACAGAGGGACGCAGGCAAGGGGATCGGCCACTCATGGAAGGGTGTGTGTGTGCACATCGTCCTGCTGGGGCCAGAGTGGTGCTCCCGTTCAAAAACGTGAGCCTCTCCAGGGACCTTACTGCAGAAAGCATGCGCTGGGGTAAGGGGGGGCCCCTTAGAGATTGCTAACTTCTCTTTTCCTGATGGCAAATCTGAGCCATCACACAATGCTGGACAGTTTATTTCTGAAGGATGTGGAGGTAGTTGGACAAAACTTTAAACTACAAAAATTTTTTTTCTTAAAGCTATTAAATTTCTGTAACTTAAGGATTCCAGAATGACGAGTGGCTTCCCTCTTAAAGTGGGTCCTTGTCATAATACTAACTTGAAGCATTCTAATGTTATTTCTACTACAAAAATACATTTTAAAAATGGAGATGGACTTCCGGGAAGATGGCGGTGTGAGCAGGGCGGCAGAAATCTCCTCCCAACACTATATTTATCTACGAAAACACAGAAAATACATCTATTCCTAAAAGAGAGACGAGAATACACAGGAAAGCGCACAGCGTGCAGCTACACCCGAGAGGACTCAGCACCCCAAGAGGCGGGTAAGATACGGAGCCGCGACCCGGCGGGACCCGAGCCCTCCCCCACCCCAGCGCACCGGCGGGAGGAGAGGATTCGGAGCCGGGAGGGAGTGGAAGTGCACCCCGCAAAGTAGCCAGCCCCGGAGATCTGCGCGGGGAGCGCTGACCCACAGTGCGCAGTGCAGCGGAGACTGGAGAGACACAGGGGCAGGATCTGAGCGGGGAACGCGCCAGGGTGCTTGCAGCCGGCTCCGGGAAAGAAAAAAAAAGTGCGCGCTTTCCTCAGCGGTCTTAAAGAGACAGGAGCCCAGCGGAGGAGCCGGATCGCCCCAGCACACTCAGCTCAGCAGGCTGGGAGTCCTGGGGAGTTTCAGACACCTTAGCTGGCGCCTGAGGAAGCGTAGCCATACTTAACCCTTCTCACTGGGATCAACAGCCTCCTATTCGTTCCCACCCCTGCCAGAGCGATAAAGGGCCCTGCGGAGCGGCACAGTCACAGCTGTGGAATAGTGGGGCAATAGCGCCACCTAGAGCATTCCCACAGAATCTACGTCTGGTGGGCTTTGTTTTGTTTTGTTTTTTGTTTTGTTTTTGTTTTTTCTTTTCTTTCTTTTTTTCTTTTTTTTCTTTTTTCTTTCTTTTTTTTTCTCTTTTTTTTCTTCTCTTTTTAAAGTCTTAAAGAGCCCAGCTGACATACGTGGCAACTATCAGTGACCAATTATACAGCCATGAAAAGACAGAGAATATGGTTCAGACCAAAATCAACCAGACAACCCCAGAGAGGGAGTCTGAAGGGATGGAAATGCACAGCCTCCCTGAAAAAGAATTCAGAATAAAAGTCATAACCATGCTGATGGACCTACAGAGAAATGTGCAAGAGCTGAGGGAGGAAGTGAGGGAACTGAGGAAAGACAATACAGAAATCAGACAAGCGATGACGGGCTTAACAGCAGAATGGATGAGATGCGAGAGACTGTTAATGGAATAGAAAACAGAGAACAGGAGTACAGAGCAGCTGAGGCAGAGAGAGATAAAAGGATTTCTAGGAATGAAAGAATATTAAGAGAACTGTGTGACCAATCCAAACGGAACAATATTCGCATTATAGGAGTACCAGAGGAAGAAGAGAGAGAAAAAGGGATAGAAAGTGTCTTTGAAGAAATAATTGCTGAAAACTTTCCCTCGCTGGGGAAGGAAGTAGTCTCGCAGTCCACCGAAGCTCATAGATCTCCCAACACAAGGGACCCAAGGAAGACAACACCAAGACACATAATAATTAAGATGGCAAAGATCAAAGATAAAGACAGGGTATTAAAGGCAGCTAGAGAGAGAAAAAAGATCACCTACAAAGGAAAACCCATCAGACCATCATCAGACTTCTCAACAGAAACCTTACAGGCCAGAAGAGAATGGCATGATATATTTAACGTAATGAAACAGAAGGGCCTCGAACCAAGAATATTGTATCCAGCACGATTATCATTTAAATATGATGGAGGGATTAAACAATTTCCAGATAAACGAAAGTTAAGAGAATTTGCGTCTCATAAACCACCACTACAGGATATCTTAAATGGACTGCTCTAGATGGAAGCACACCTAAGGCTAAAAAGATGTCACCAGAGGGAAAAAAAATCATAGCAAAGAAAGCAGACCATCCAAATACCAACTAAAGGCAAAGAATAAAACACCTATTATAGAAAGAATGGAGGAGGAGGAATAAGAAGGGAGAGAAAGAAAGAAACATCAGACTGTGTTTACAATAACTTAACAAGAAAGTTAAGTTCGATTGTTAGATAGTAAAGAAGCAACCCTTGAACCCTTGGTAACCACGAATCTAAAGCCAGCAATGGCAATAAGTACATACCTATCAATAATTACCCTAAATGTAAATGGACTGAATTCACCAATCAAAAGACACAGAGTAACAGAATGGATAAAAAAGCAAGACCCATCTATATGCTGCCTACAAGAAACTCACCTCAAATCCAAAGATATACACAGACTAAAAGTGAAGGGATGGAAAAAGATATTTCATGCAAACAACAAAGAGAAAAAAGCAGGTGTTGCAGTACTTGTATCAGACAAAATAGACTTCAAAACGAAGAAAGTAGCAAAAGATAAAGAAGGACATTACATAATGATAAAGGGGTCAGTCCAACAAGAAGATATAACCATTATAAATATATATGCACCCAACACAGGAGCGCCAGCATATGTGAGACAAATACTAACAGAATTAAAGGAGGAAATAGACAGCAATGCATTCATCTTAGGAGACTTCAACACACCACTCACTCCAGAGGACAGATCAACCAGACAGAAAATAAGTAAAGACACAGAGGCACTGAACAACACACTAGAACAGATGGACCTAACAGACATCTACAGAACTCTACACCCAAAAGCAACAGGATACACATTCTTCTCAAGTGCACATGGAACATTTTCCAGAATAGACCACATACTAGGCCACAAAAAGAACCTCAGTAATTTCAAAAATATTGAAATCCTACCAACCAACTTCTCAGATAACCAAGGTATAAAACTAGAAATAAATTTTAGAAAGAAATCAAAAAGGCTCACAAATACATGGAGACTTAACAACACTCTCCTAATTAATCAATGGGTTAACGACCAAATCAAAACAGAAATCAAAGAATATATGGAGACTAATGACAACAACAACACAAAGCCACAACTTCTGTGGGACGCAGCAAAGGCAGTTCTAAGAGGAAAGTATATTGCAATCCAGGCCTATTTAAAGAAGGAAGAACATTCCCAAATGAATAGTCTAAAGACACAATTACTGAAATTGGAAAAAGAAGAACAAATGAGGCCCAAAGTCACCAGAAGGAGGGACATAATAAAGATTAGAGAAGAAATAAATAAAATTGAGAAGAATAAAACAATAGAAAAAATCAATGAAACCAAGAGCTGGTTCTTTGAAAAAATAAACAAAATAGATAAACCCCTAGCCAGACTCATTAAGAGAAAAAGAGAATCTACACACATAAACAGAATCAGAAATGAGAAAGGAAAAATCACGATGGACCCCACAGAAATACAAAGAATTATAAGAGAATATTATGAGATCTATATGCTAACAAGCTGGAAAACATAGAAGAAATGGACAACTTCTTAGAAAAATACAACCTTCCAAGACTGACCAAGCAAGAAACAGAAAAACTAAACAGACCAATCACCAGTGACGAAATCGAATTGGTAATCAAAAAACTACCCAAGAACAAAACCCCTGGGCCTGATGGATTCACCTCTGAATTCTACCAGACATATAGAGAAGAAATAACACCGATTCTCCTTAAAGTTTTCCAAAAAATAGAAGAGGAGGGAATACTTCCAAACTCATTCTATGAAGCCAGCATCACTCTAATACCAAAACCGGGCAAAGACCTCACCAAAAAAGAAAATTACAGACCAATATCCCTGATGAACGTAGATGCAAAAATACTCAACAAAATATTAGCAAATCGAATTCAAAAATATATCAAGAGGATCATACACCTTGATCAAGTGGGATTCATCCCAGGGATGCAAGGATGGTACAACATTCGAAAATCCATCAACATCATCCACCACATCAATAAAAAGAAGAACAAAAACCACATGATCATCTCCATAGATGCTGAAAAAGCATTTGACAAAATTCAGCATCCATTCCTGATTAAAACTCTCAACAAAATGGGTATAGAGGGCAAGTACCTCAACATCATAAAGGCTATATATGACAAACCCACAGCTAACATCATACTTAACGGCGAGACGCTGAAAGCTTTTCATCTAAAATCTGGAACAAGACAAGGATGCCCACTCTCTCCACTGTTATTCAACATAGTACTGGAGGTCCTAGCCACAGCAATCAGACAAAACAAAGACATACAAGGCATCCAGATTGGTAAAGAAGAAGTCAAATTGTCACTATTTGCAGATGACATGATACTGTACATAAAAAACCCTAAAGACTCCATTCCAAAACTACTAGAACTAATATCTGAATTCAGCAAAGTTGCAGGATACAAAATTAACACACAGAAATCTGTTGCTTTCCTATACACTAACGATGAACTAACAGAAAGGGAAATCAGAAAAACAATTCCATTCACAATTGCATCAAAAAGAATAAAATACCTAGGAATAAACCTAACGAAGGAAGTGAAAGACCTGTACTCTGAAACTACAAGACACTCCTAAGAGAAATTAAAGAGGACACTAACAAATGGAAATGCATCCCATGCTCTTGGCTAGGAAGAATAAATATTGTCAAATGGCTATACTACCTAAAGCAATCTACAGATTCAATGCAATCCCTATCAAACTACCAACAGCTTTCTTCAATGAACTGGAACAAATAATTCTAAAATTCATATGGAACCACAAAGACCCCGAATAGCCAAAGCAATCCTGAGAAGGAGGAATAAAACAGGGGGAATTGCACTCCCTGACTTCAAGCTCTACTACAAAGCCACAGTAATCAAGACAATTTGGTATTGGCACAAAAACAGACCCACAGACCAGTGGAACAGAATAGAAAATCCAAACATTAACCCAAGCATATACAGTCAATTAATATTTGATAAAAATGCCTTGGATATACAATGGGGAGATGACAGCCTCTTCAGCAGCTGGTGTTGGAAAAACTGGACAGCTACATGTAAGAGAATGAAACTGGACTACTGTCTAGCCCCATACACAAGGTAAACTCAAGGTGGATCAAAGACCTGAATGTAAGTCATGAAACCATAAAACTCTTAGAAAAAAACATAGGCAAAATCTCCTGGACATAAACATGAGCAACTTCTTCATGAACATATCTCCCCGGGCAAGGGAAACAAAAGCAAAAATGAACAAGTGGGACTATATCAAGCTGAAAAGCTTCTGTACAGCAAAAGGACACCATCAGTAGAACAAAAAGACATCCTACAGTATGGGAGAATATATTCATAAATGACATATCTGATAAGGGTTGACATCCAAAATATATAAAGAACTCACACACCTCAACAAACAAAAAGCAAATAATCCAATTAAGAAATGGGCAGAGGACATGAATAGACACTTCTCCAAAGAAGAAATTCAGATGGCCAACAGGCACATGAAAAGATGCTCCACATCGCTAATCATCAGAGAAATGCAGATTAAAACCACAATGAGATATCACCTCACACCAGTGAGGATGGCCAACATCAAAACACAAACAACAACAAATGTTGGCGAGGATGTGGAGAAAAGGAAACCCTCCTACACTGCTGGTGGGAATGCAAATTAGTTCAAGCATTGTGGAAAGCAGTATGGAGGTTCCTCAAAAAACTCAAAATAGAAATACCATTTGACTTAGGAATTCCACTCCTAGGAATTTACCCTAAGAATGCAGCAGCCCAATTTGAAAAGGACAGATGCACCCCTATGTTTATTGCAGCACTATTTACAATAGCCAAAAATGGAAGCAACCTAAGTGTCCATCAGTAGATGAATGGATAAAGAAGATGTGGTACATATACACAATGGAATATTATTCAGCCATAAGAAGAAAACAGATCCTACCATTTGCAACAACATGGATGGAGCTAGAGGGTATTATGCTCAGTGAAATAAGCCAAGCCGAAAAGACAAGTATCAAATGATTTCACTCATATGTGGAGTATAAGAACAAAGAAAAAAACTGAAGGAACAAAACAGCAGCAGACTCACAGAACCCAAGAACGGACTAATAGGTACCAAAGGGAAAGGGACTGGGGAAAATGGGCGGGAAGGGAGGGATAAGAGGGAAAAAGGGGCATTACGATTAGCAAATGTAATGTTGGGGGGGCACGGGGAGGGCAGTACAACTCAGAGAAGACAAGTAGTGATTCTATAGCATCTCACTACGCTGATGGACAGTGACTGTAATGGGGTTGGTGGGGGGGACCTGATGAAGGGGTAGTTTAATAACCATAATATTGCACATATAATTGTAAATTAATGATAATAAAATAAATTATATTAAAAAAAATGGAGATGGTTGGTTTAATTTAGCTTAACCTCAGTGGTTCTGGCTTTTGCTGGCTGTAGGCTGGGTGGGCAAAGCTAATGACTGGCCCACCTGAGCAGGTGTGCGGGTGCTCCGTGGCTGCTTTAATTGTTGTCCTTTTCCTGAGATGCAGGTCTGAGCCACGAGTTCTCTTCTTTAGGGTTTTGCAGCCCAGTATTATTTTATGGCTTTATTTTTTTTATGTTTCAACTCCTTTTTGAGTGTTACTTCATCCCCAGTCACCACAAGGCCAGGATCTGTTTCAGTAACTGGTTTACCAGGTGCCAGGCTGGTCACACTGAGAGAGTTTATGCAAAGATCCCCGCCTCCGTTCCTGAGGACTCTGTGACCGGCCCCGCCACGAGCCCCATGCAGATGTGACAGGCCACAGTCCTCTGTGTCCTCCACACACAGTAAGTGGGAAATGGCTTCAATAAGCATCAGGCATATTTGAAATAGGAGCTCTGTAAGCGCCTTCAAGAGGCTCCCGCGTCTCACGGCTGTTCTCGGGAAATTCAGGAGTGGGCGAGACACTTCAAAGGGAGCGCACAGAAGGGCCTTGGCCTCTGGTCAGTGCGCTCATGGTTATCAGTGAATGCTGGGGGATGCTCTCCCCCTTTCTCCCCCTCCCTCTAGTTCTCCATGTGTTTCCTCCCCTCCACCTTGACCACCAACAGCTGGGAGGTCCTGTCGTACCACTTCTTTCAAATCAGCTGTTTCAGAGCCTGTCCTGAGAGCAAGGGCCATTCAGGTCTGGGGTGAAGTGGGGGTGACGGGTGGCTGGGGAGGGGAGGTGACTCACTGATGATATGTCAAGCAGTTAATTAAGGGACATGCTTCCTCTCAGTGGAAGGTAAAGAATTTTCTATTCCTTTGCTATTAATGCCATTACTCATGCCCTTTTCCCTCATGGAGGCCTCAGGCTCTGCTCAGAACGCTGGCAATGCTAGAGGTCTCTCATCAAAGGCGCAGGGAGTCACAGACATCACTGGGGTTTCCTTGTGGCTGAAGGCCAAGAGTGTGGGGGTGGCAACTCTCTGTGTCCCCAGAGCAAGGTAGCCGCTGCCCAGGAGGGCCGTGTGGTTTGTTCAGACAAGCAGGTCATTCCACATGAGCCCCAGAGAACTGCTTTAATTAGGCCATTGTCTGAGGTGCTGGTGTCCAGGGCTGCTACTGAAATAGTGAATTTTGTAGCTGCCTTAATGAGCCACTTAGGAGTCAAGCTGGTTGTGGATCAGTGGTGGTGCCAGGATGCTTGAATAGATGCCAGGGACCACAGGTGCTAGGAGCGATCCCAAACACCTCGACTTCCTCCTCGTCTCAGGGAGACTAACAGTGAGCAGTGTAGTTCTCTTCCCAGCCAGTTCCTGCTGGTGACCACCGGGCTCTCTGCATTCTACGGGCTGTGAACGAGAGGTCCTCATGGTTCCTAAAAAGGACAGCTGAGGCCAAGGCCTGGGGTCTGTTGAAATCAGTGACTGATATTTTCAAACTGAAAGAAGGAACTTGCATGGGACCGTTGTTTTTGGAAAGACCCATCATGTTTCTTGTCAATTTTGCAGCATTGGCAGATAAATCTGCAGCCCAGGGATCATCAGCAGTCCCTTTTTAAGGAAACAAACAAGACAGTGACCTAATTCAATCCCTTTTTATTTATTATGCAGTGTGCGGTTCAAACATTACAAAAGAAAACTGGAAGGGTTCCATTTCGTAGTTTTGTTAACATGAAGCATGTCTCAGTACACAAGGGGCATATCGGGGGGCATGGCATGTATTATGTTTGTTACATTGCTTAGCACTTCGCTGGTGCAAAACAAATGCAAAACAGGCCCATTTTGTCTGAAAGAAGAAAATTGTGTGTGTGTGTGTATGTATATGTGTGTGTACTTTTAAACACACCTTCTGTTTGCCACATGCTGTGCTAATCACTTTAAAGCCACTTAGAGCTTTTCTGAAGTCATATGATTATATGAAATACTGAGAGAGAACATTAGATGCTGAACTGTGTGGTCCTATCAAGTACGATGTGAGATCAGAGAAGGGAAATATTTGTGTGGGTTGGAATGGAATTAAAAATATATCTTATTAACTTCAAAGGAAGGCATATGGAAATGCTAATAACTAAAAAAAAAAGCAAGCAAAAAGCCTGCCCGGTTGGTGAAGTTGTGAAGGGAGGAAAATACCAAGTGTGGTTTTGTGGTTTTAGGTCTCCGTCACACCAGCCCACATCCTAGGACACTGATGCGCACAGCCTGCCTGGAGACCAACCCCCCAGGGGCTGCAGCACCTCATTTCCTACCCGAGTGATGGTACAGAGGGTCTGCAAGCTATCCAGTTCTCTGGGGAGTCGGGCAGTCCAGGGTGATGGGGGTTTCAGCCCTGGGCAAGTTCACTCTTGATTCCGTGAGACTGAAAAATGACAATGGAAAAATGACAGTCATAACGTACTGCCCACACGTGTGCAGTGGTGTGGATAAAGTGAAGGTTCTTAGGGCCAGGATTCTCACCTGGCCCTGGTCGGCTTGCTCACTACACACGTGTGGGCAATACGTTGTTACTGACTCTATATAAAGAGCTCCGCCCAGTGCTCTGGGTGACATGGTGGCACGGCTATAAGGCTGCAGGAGAGCAGAGATGAGACTGGAGTGGTGGCAGCACCGAGGACAGAGACTGAGACGGCTGCGGGGACGGAGAGGCCCAGAGGCAGAGACTAGCTTGCTGCATGCAGCCTTGCTCTAAGGCTGACGACATTCTAGTGATTGACCTGCCACCATGGGAATAAAGTTGGGTATGAACCCTTTCACCCCAAGAACGTTCCATTGTCATTTTTTGGTCTCACTGAATCCATAGTGAACTTGCCTGGGGCTGAAACCCATTGGCCAGACAAGTGGGCGTGCACACATCGCTTTGTGGACCCTTGTTAGGTATGGCTCACGCCAGTGTGTCTTCAGACTTCTGTGTGCATGAGAATCACTTGGGGACCTGTTCAAATGTGCATCCTATTCAGGAGTGTTGGGACGGGGTGTGGGATTCTGCAGGGGCTCTGCTGAGGAGGATTCTGAGGCAGTATCTGGGCTCCACGGGGAAAATCATCGTGATGAATTAGTGACACCCCTGTGAGCAAAGCAAAGGGAAATGGCCTGACATATGTGCCATCCCTGTAGTACAAGACAGTAAGGTAATTTGTGTGTTTAAGTTATTGACAGGGTCCCCCTGAAAGGCAGAGCTTGAGAACACAGCTAGGTCAGAAGCATTTGAATTTTATAACCTTCCTTCTTATACACACTGCTCCATATAAGAAAAACTTGGATTCATTTCTCTTTCATCTGGGAAATTGGGATTAGACTATTAAGCTTTCAACTTGGGTGGGATAAAAGGAGAGTGAACTTATTGGGTCTCCCTTCTTCCCTTTCTGCTAAATTTTGAGGGTAAAAAATACATCTTGCATATGTTGGTGTTCTGTTACTTCCATGTGGCCTTGGCGTCCCTTCAGCATGGGGTGGGAAGAAGGGGTGGGTGCTGAGGAAATTGCTTTGAGCAGAAATCATCTTGTTTCCATTCACTAAGAGCTGTTCTTGGAACCCTCACCAGGCCCCCTGCCTATGTGCAGTGCCCTGGAATTGTATGCTCGGAAACAATATGATCTTTTTAATTGGGCAAGTGGGAGTAGAGGGATTGGGTGATCCAGGATGGGCCTGCAGTTGACACCTAAAAATAGATCTTTTTCCTCATGAATAAACATTTTTTGGGGGCACATATCTAACCATCCCAGACAGGTCAATGTAGGAGGCCAGCTGGGAAGGGTACAGCCAGGTGGGTGGAATGTCAGCCAGCTGGGCCCCTTGGAGAAAGCTTCAGTGGCCTCCAGGGAGCGGGGCTGAGCTTAGATCTGAGGCCAAAGTATATGTGTGTGTAGGGGCTGGTGGGGGAAGGCGGGGAGGAGGAGGAAGACCTTGGAGCCATGTTTCTGACCCTTTACTGTGCCTGTGAATGTTGAGTGCAGGTTCTGATTCAGGAGGTCTGGCTGGGGTCTGAGAGTCTACAGTTCTAATAACCTCCCGGGCGATGGCGATGCGGCTGGTCCAGGGGCCACACTTGGCGGGGCAAAGGCTTAGAGTCCACCGTGATCTTAGAACTCTGAGGAAGGGTGAAGGCACACACACAGGGGAGTTACCCACTCCATTTTAATCTTCTTTTTGGCTTAAGCTAAAAAAAGGCAAGTGCTTTGACAGCTGCTTCTCATCGTCCTGACAGTGTTTTCCTTGCATAGAAAAGTGGTGACACTTTCATACGACAACAAGACTGTGAGTGTTGTGTATTATAGTTCTGCTGGTAAAAATGCAGATGGCTGGGCTGACTCTGATGGAATGACTAATTCAGAAACACAGCCCTCTGCTAGTTGATGTGTATCTGAGACTCTTGTAAAATAATGCAGTGGGCTTTACCGAAACTGTAAGCCCAGTCTTTAGAGCTGTGAGGTGAAAGCCATTTTGATGATTTTAAAACTTTCATGAGGATGTCAGTAGTTGCCCTGTGGGGGTAATACAACCATTGTTTGAGAGGCCAGGTTCTTACCTAGCCTCTTGGAGATGGAGTATGACAGGCAGCGGTTGGAAGAGATGGGGGCAAAACCTGTGCTAACTCCACAAGCTGTTGAGGTTTCTTCGAGAGGCGCGCAGAAAGCTGCATCCCTGTGTCTCCTTGAAAGACTTCCTCGACGGGGGTGGGGGGAGGTGGTCTTTTTGCTGGGGCGTCTGGCTGGCTCGGTGTATCTGGACAGTGGGGGCACTGACTGTTCGCAAGGGCCGTGGCCGAGTCCCACTTGAGGCTGGCGCCCTTCGCCCCCCCCCACCGAGCTCCTGCCGAGGGTGGCTGCAGGCTGCCCCGCTCCCCGCGTGCTCACGTCTGGTGGCTGGGCGTCTTCAGCTACGGCATGGCTCTTCCTTGTCCAGCGCTCCTCGGAGACTGTGGGAAAGTCTGGCTGCGGGAGCCGTGACTGGTGGCCTTCGGAGCCCGGTGGGCAACTCTTCGGGGTCCCTTGATTGGCTCCCTCTTCCCTGGAGGAGAGTGCCTCGGTGCCTTCCAAGGGTAGGAACAGTGGGATTATTAAAACTCTGAGTCTGGTAGGCTCCAGCTGGAGATTTTGATTGTGTTCCAGAGATTGTTATCAGTTTGTGTCAGACTCCAGAGCCCATTGTCTTGTGGAAATGGTGGGAGCAGGGCTGCGGAGGGACCCACAGCCTGCCTGCCCCTGCAGACGAGGTAGCAGTAATGGAGTCCCCGGCCTACAGTCACAGTGTGTCTGTGGTTAGCGCATGGGAGCTCCACAGACACCCCCAGGCTTGGCAGGGCAGCAGAACCAGGCCTCCCCTACTTCCTGCGCAGGGGGCTCGGCGCCTGGAAGGCCTCAGCAGAGTGAGAGGGTGGGAGCTAGCGGGCAGTCAGGGGCTGCGAGGAGCTCCTGTGGGTGGGGTTTCCCTCTTGGTGCCTCTGCCCCGGCCGGCCGTGCGGGTCTGGGTAGCTGTGGTAGGGAAGGGGGCCGTGGTCTCTGCTCCTCTTGGTCTTCCCCCTCACTCTGGTTGCTGCGGACAGTCCCCTCCCCTTGGGGGAGCAGCGGGGAGAGGAGACCGCAGGAGCAGGGTCGGGGATGTGAAGGGTGTCTCTGCACCAGAGGCAGCTTTTGGAAGACGGCCTCTCTGTTTCCCCTGTGGTGACTCACTCAGGCGGAGTTGAACGTGAGGCCAGGGCCCCCATGCGCTTGGAGGCAACAGCCGTGCTCCAGTTCGGAGGTGCCCTGTGATTCCTCGGCGAGACCACCCTCTCTGGCAGCACGCCCCTTTGTGTCTCACCCTGGGGTATGTCCCAGGGGTCAGCCGAAGCCGCATTTCCATTTTTGGGGCGCAGAGAACTAAAACGTAATGGGCAGCAGCGTTGAGACCCTGCAAGTGGGCTCTATTTCCTTTTACTCCTAAGCAGTTGGTAGTTTTTCTTCCTATATTCCAGCAACCTTGTTCAACTTGAAACAAAATGCCATTACACCTCTTAAGTTTTGGCCACTGTCTTAAAGTACAGGGCGAAAAATAAATATTGTAAGTTATAAAAAGCCTAAGTGAGGTGGCTGTGTGATTTTGGCCGTGTTTCCCTAAGTGAAATCCCTGGGCCCCAGTCCGGCCTCTACGTCCCTCATTGTGGGTTGGCAAGAACTGTGAGTTGTGCCAGAGCGGATGAGGCATGGGAGAGGCCTGCCTGAGCAGAGGAGGCCCTGGCTCAGATAAGCCCTAGGGGCCAAAGCTTAGGCCACTGCACCCCCAGGATCTGCAGCTGCTTCAGTAACACGGGGAATAGGGAAGATTGCCCCCACATCTGGAGTTTTGCCTTTGTGTTCCTATTTTGCTTTGAATCTGAAGGATGGTCAGGAAAAGAAAACCCATCAGTCACAGGGTGAGTGAGTCAGCACCAGGGATGAGTGAGGCATGAGGACAGGGAATCAGTGAGTCATGGGTGTTAGGGCTGTGACGGTCCCTGGACAACTTGCCTCCTAACGACCTCATTCACGGAGGAGCCCGTGGAGGCCCTGGAATAGCAAAGCAAACCACCCAAAGAGACATGGGAACCGGACAATGCTGGAAGACCAGGCCAGTGCTCCTTTTTCTGCACCAGGGTGGCTCCCAGCATCCCACTGACTTCCTGCTCCTCTCTGGCCCCAAGCACACTGTGGGGTCCAGGCCCGGGAAGCTGCCCAGGCCTGTTCTTTCAGCCTTAGGCCCCTGAGTTCCCCACCTGCTTTCCCTCTAGGAGGGACTCCAGGGTATCCGTGGTCCCTGAACGCCCCTGCTTGTACCCGTCTGGGGCATCTCCTCTTGCTTCTCCTCCACTGGCATGCGGCACCTCACCTCGTGAAGGTTTGGCCACTGCTGCCAGCTTCTCCATCCCAGGACGCCCCCGTGCCATCCCGAAAGGCTGGGGAGGCTGCCCTGCTGAGGGCCTCGATGGAGCTGTGGGGTCTGCACCCCGGTAGGCCTGGGGAGGCTCGGAGCCTTCACTTTCTCATTGTTCTAGTAGCATCTCGGGCATTTGTTCCTTTCTTCCTTAGAGTGATGGCTTCAAATGTGAGGCAGTGCCTGCAACTTTGGACCTCAGGTTTTAATAAACCAGCTTTAGTTCTGGGAATGAAAAGAAACAATTTCAGGTGTTGATAAATGCTTGGCAGAGTTCTTTTCATCTTTTCAGAGCTGATCCTGCAGATGAGGGTTTTGGCACATAGCATATTACTTTACAACCCATACAAGCAAGGGAGAAAGGTAAATGATCCTTTCTTTTCTTTTCTTCTGCTGAAAAGGGGGTTCTGACCTTGGAATATGAGCCCTTAGTTCAAGCACTGCATCTTTCTAGCCAGAGAGGGCTTTTCACCCTATTTCCTTTGTTGAAGGAGATAGAAAAGTTAACGCTTTTACTTAGCTTTCCCATGGCAGCCCACCCTTCCACTCCCTACTCATACAGTGTTAACAGTACATTTACAAACTCAAGCTTGTTATTTGTGCATTCTGATTTACTCTCAAAGGTATTTGTCACACATCTTCTAAGGAATGTCACCAGGTAACACTTTGTTCATATGGTTTGAATTACTGTCATATCTAATGGAACAAACCTTCATTTATTTAAGAACACTCAGTAGTTGAGGCTTATTGTTCAGTGCTCCTGTGGTATCTTCCTAAAGAGGTGTTATTCTTTTGTGACAAAGTGACACCAAAAGTGTGAAAGATGTCTCCTAAAATCTTTGTTTTTGAAAACGCGACTGCACTGGGCTAGACCTAAGTTAATTTTCCTGCAATTGAGCAATGATTCCCTGATGTCCCAAAGAACCCAAGGATTTCAGTCTACTGGACCCTGTTGCACAGGATGTAAGTGGACTTGATGAGTGAGAAAATGGGAGGTGAGTGTCTGAAGTCAGTAGCCGCACTGCCGGTCTGCACCAGTAGAGCTCGGGTGGCACCAGAGGCTTGACTCGAGGTGTCTACCCGTCAGCACGTGGCCAGCAAGAGCTCCCTCAGCTTTTCACCTGAGCCCCTGCTCACCACCAGGGGGATATGTTTCTAATCCACGTCCTTCCCTGGTTTTTGTCTCTATACTTTTGGAGGGCAAATGAAATAGATTTCATAATAGCAAACTGACAGTGGAATCATTCAGGTGGAAACAGCAGTGTTTCTATCAATAAGATGGAAAGAGGTATTGGAGATAGTGGAGGTATCTCTCCAGAACACCCATTTAAATGTGATGGTTTTATCATTGTGTTCAGCTTTTTTTTTTCTTTAAAATATTTGTGGTTTGTCTGGTAAGAGCTGGACTTGCCAGTTAACTGAGACTCACCTACATGCTTTAACAAATAAGAGTTTTATTGTTTTCAGGTAATAAAGAATCCTGAGGTCAGCTGCCCAGGATGTTAGCTTCATGATGTTGTCAGGGACCCCGGCTCCTCCTGTCTTTCTGCTCCACCCTCACTAGCATAGGACTGTTCTTTCTCTAAGTTGCCATGAGATCCTTCATGGTCACATTCTCCAACAGGAGAAAGGCCAGTGTCAAAGCTGGGTCATGCCCTTTGGTTTTTTTCCTACTTTATTGAGGTATAGTTGACAAGATTATAATATATTTAAGGTTATGATGTGATGATTTGATAAACCCATACATTGTAAAAGGATTCCCACCATTGAGTTAATAATGAAATACCATCACCTCACATACTTAACCGATTTTTGTTTGTTTCTTTCTTTTTGGTGAGCCAGGTCCTTTTTAATAACTTGCCTAAAAACCTTCCCACATCTTGTCCACTGAAATCTCATCAGCCACTCCATCCGCAAAGGAGGTTGGGAAATGTAGATTTGTTTTTCAGTGGGCCACATTGCTACCCCCACATAAGATAGGGTTTTTTTCAGGACCACGTATAGGTGAAGCAGGTAAGGCACTCACCTTTGGTACAATATTGAAGGGGGCACCAAAAAACTCAGCATTCAAGCTAAGTGATATTTTAAGGCAATGATTGGAGCCCGAGGCAAAAGTAAAAACTAGTAATGCTGATCTGTTCTTTATTCAGAATTTTGATATTTTGCTCACTGTAGATTTTTAAATTATTTTTTTTACATTATTGCGTATGAAAATAGTATTTATCATGATAAGTCAATTTTTGGTATTCTCCTCACCCAGTCCTGGCCATAGGTTCTCTCAGCAAAGTGGGGGAGAATGGATGGCTGTTGGGCAGGAACCTAGCGGCCTCTGCCAAGGAAACATGACCCACTGCCTACCCAGAGCCTTGCTCGAAGAATGAGTAAACCTGTGGTTGAGGGAACACCATGGCTGGACAGGGCTATGAGGGCATTTTCCTACTACTCAAGAACTGCTCAGAAACAACCCCAGCCCTTTGGGAGTAAACCTGAAGTAGCATCTTCATATCTGCATGTAGGATTCTCAGGCACGTGTAGGAGCTGTTGGTGACCAAGGATGAGTCTGTGTGAACAGAGTCTTGTGGTCAGTTTGGGGTCTGTGTTGTGAAAGTAATTAATGATGTCTGAGCCAATAGGTACAATCAACAACCACAGAGGTTGGAACTTCTAGAAAGAACGGCTGACTTAGAATATCTCATCAGTTGCTTTGGAACTCAGGGCAAATGATCTCACTGAATGATGGGCCCTCATTGGGAGAGGAATTAATGAAGACATTGTGTCAGAGTTAAGCTCTCCAGATCCCCACTCCATGTCTAGACATACCTCTCAGGTTGAACGTTTACGGTTCCGCTTGGTTTCATGTGGACCTTAGTGGTAATGACCTCTGACAAGAAGGAGTATTGGAGAAACAATAGTAGACTAAGCCATGTGTATGTGAAACCAAAAATAGTTAATTTGAAATTTTTAAATTCTAATGATGTAATCTGATTATTAGGGAATTTAGAATTTTTGGTAACTTTTAACAGTCACCTGGCATTTCAGAGAAGCTCATTTTAAATGTCATGACAAAATTATTTGTAATTCCAGAAACCTTCTAAAGATGGTGTTTAGTTACAAATCAGAGTGCCCTTGAGTAATTACACTAAAAATAAAGTGCCTAGCGGATCTTATTGCTTGAATTGGTATCGTCAGAAAGAATCATCTCCCTTTTTGGTAATGTTTCTGGTGTAGACAAAATGGCATTCCAACAATCTACTCTACTAGCGTTGGACCTACTTCAGTTTAGTTTTTCCCCTTCCTTCTTCTCATTTCCAGAAATTTAATCTTCAGGTAGATTCATAAATAATTTTTGCAAATTATTAAATGAGTTAATACTTTATTAAAAAGACAAGTGCTTTTAGAAGAGTTGCTACATTCACAAGGCTGATTGTTACAAGGATGTTGAAAAAAATGTCTTGTGGCTATGATTCATACCCTGATGCTTTTATAAATTCTTGCATTGCACAAATTCATGATTGAGTCTGTCAGATGATTTCCCTTTTTGAGGCTTGATAGCATTGCGAAAATTCAGTGATTTGTGTCACAAATCCTTCCATCTGTCTCCTTGTGTAATACTTTCTGTTTTTAAAGCTGTGAGCATTTTATCACGCAGCTCCAGTCCCGCCTTGCATCATGGCCTGGCTCCATCCTACACTCAGCCCCGCTGCCTACAGACTGCAAAGCACTTTTCAGAGGCAGTCTGCGGCCTCATGCTTCAGGGCCAAGTGCTACACTTGCTCGGTTCTTTTCAACCTTTCACAGGAGTGCTGTGACAGTAAAATGAGGTCACCAGGAAAAGTGCTTTTCAGTTTTTAGGAAAACACCTGCTTTAGCTTTCCAGGTGTTGGTATGCGTAAACTTTTGATGTTAAGATATGAGACTGCTTGCCTGTAACAGGGTTCTGCCAATTAACATTTGGTTGTCTGTGTCTAGTTGAAGAATGAATTTTTAAAGAGCAGTTTTCCAAAATTTGTTAACAGTAGACTGGTTAAAATAGAAGTATCTTGGTTGTCAGTATTCGTTAGCATCTTTTGAATGTGGAAGCTGTGTCTTGGATGGTGGAGGGAATGCTCTGTATTTATTGATACACTTAAATGAACTCTACCTCAGTTTCCCCATCTACAGAACAAGAGAATAGCATCTCTCTGAAAGCTGGAAGGGAGGTCAGCAGCAGTGCATACACAGGACACAGTCAGACCGGGGCCTGCCACTTTGGTAAGGCCTGCGAATGGCACCATCGCGGTTGGTTCTTGTGCATGGACACATTCTGTGACAGATGCTCACACAGCAGTGAGTTGAAAAGATCCCAGTTAAAGACAGTCTGGGAGTATACAGTAGGGAGTGTGCACCCGGGGTTGAGTTAGGACGTGGTGTCTGTTTTGTAGTTGGATTACAACTCAGAAGCCTATGGCAGATACAGTTCTGTGTTGAAATACCCACACGAAATGCATTGGTTTAAACGTGTCAGGATTTTTTGTTTCTGGGAGCAGTTACCTAAAGAGACCCAACTTTAGACAGATGACTGTGGTTCGGAGATCAACTGAAATCAGTGAAATGTTCTGGCAGTTGTGAGGTTCAGAAACTGAAGACGGGTATCGAACTTAGCAACAAGAGAAACAGAATAGAGACTGATGAACATTGGATGTCGCTCTTTATCATCTCAGCTCCCGTTCATCGCTTGCCCCCGTCAGGCCTCAGAACTGGAAGTGATGCTGACTTCACATGCTTATCCAGGCACTTTAGTAAACATCATCCATCTGAATAAGCAAGCGGTGGGGAGGCGTGGGGAGAGAGCTGGTTTGTCCAGGTGAATAACATTTTCAGCTTCCATTTTAATGGGACCAAAAACTGTTGTAACAATGAAATTTGGAAATTTCATGATCTCTTTTTCCCTCCTTTCCATATAAATGAAATAAAATCTAAAATCCTACCTTCCTTGACTTCCCTAGAAGTACAGTAAACTTGGCCATCTAGCTCTGTTTTTAGGCAGGGACTTTGTATATAAAGTTTGCAAACACAAAAGAAAAGATTCAGGTGAAATAATGGGACAGGAAGTTGATACAAATTTCTGGTGCTTTTGAATTAAAGATTGTCCCAAGCAGTCGGGTGGATTGTGTCTCCCAAGAGGCCATTTGTTAGCCTTCTTCACTTCTGAAATCTCGATGACTTCTCATTTGAACTTTTGGGGAAAAAAAAAGAAAATTAGCATTACTGTCTTCCCCAAAGCTTGATCTTCAGAGTCTTGCTTCCTGATTTCCAGACAGAAGTGAATAAAAACACAGTAACTGAGTGGATTTGTTTTTCTGTCTCCAAGATGTCTGGCCTGTGTTTGTCCTCGCAGCCCAGGCAGGAGAAGAACACGGGCAGGAACAACTGTGGAAATGGAGATTTGACAAAGCCCTGGCTGGGGATCCAGTTCTCCTGCAAGCAGCATAAATGTTTCCCGGATTAATTCTGGAGTTTCTCAAAATGGTTTAGGATATTTCAAGTCAACTAAATATTTGTTGTCTGTTTTTCAAAATTCTAACCTCTACTACCTGTTGGGTACTTCATTAATGTCAAATACTTCACTTGCTAAGCTGTGCTGTAGAAGTTTTTGTCTTGTGAAAATTACCCTGGAATATAAATGCCATGTGACACCTCTGATTTGATATTGGGGTCAAATGGAGGGCGGTGTGGCCTTCCTTCAGGAAAGAATGGAGGGTTGTCTTGTTGTCCTCATTGGGTTCTTAGAGTGCATTGAGATGACAACAGCATAATAGCATATCAGGGTAAATTACCAGCCTCCACTGGGTTTTTGTGTGGACAAGACGTGCGCTCAGAAGATTATAGTTGTGTGGGCGCATTGTTGAAGGTTAATGTGTGCGGCCTTCAGTGCTGGGCGTGAGCCTACTACTATAGGGGTCATTTATTTTGCTTTAATGAGAAAAGAAAAATATGGTGCATTTGAATGACATAAGAGGCTACTGCATGTTACTGAGATACAAGTAAAAAGGGTCAGAAAAAAGACAAGAAGGTATTTGACTTATATTTCCAGGCTTTCTCTCAAAAAGACTTGGTTGTAGTTTTGAACAGCTAATTAGAAATTGCAGTCTCTGTGGGTCGGATGACTGTCTTAAACAGCTCATTTCATACTTTAGCTACCGGATAAAGTCACTATTTCCAAACCCAAGAAATCTTGGATGTTGATGGACTCACAGTGCTTGCGTTCCGATTATTCCATCTGAAACCTGTCCACTCGGGAAGCACCGTCACCACGGGGCTGAGCGGGAAAGGCGGGGTCTCGTGGCCTGGCGCGGGAGGTGGGGGAGGCCGGCCAGAGGCTGCTGAGGCTGGCGGGTGGCCGCGCGGGCTTCTTCCGGCAGGTGTGGCTTCCCACTGAGCGTGCGGTTGAGCCAGGCCCGCTGGGGGCCAAGGCACAGCTAGGCGGCCAGATCCTCGTCTGAGGCTCCTAACTGCTCTCCTCGGCAGACGCTGGGGAGGCCTGGGTGGCAACAGTTAAGGAGTACCTTCCAAGTGATGTTTTGAAATTTTTGTTATTTCAAGAAATATTCCTTGTTTGCATAGTTTAAAAAAATTATTTCAAAATTACTCAACAGGGAGAAAAATATGTAACTTTTTGCAAGGAAAAAATATTTTCTCAAATTCCTAAAAGTGCAAAGGATTTCTAACAGTTCCTGTACCTCTGTGATATGGTTATTGAAACAGAGTGTGTCCTGTGGGTAATTATGCCAGACATTTTTTCTTTGGGTCCCACTTAGAGGCTTCATACATATAAATTCTCTGCTAGATGTCAGAATGAAATTTTTAAATTGTGAAATTTGGTGTCTTGACCTTGTTTGAGCCCATGAATGGCTGCAGATCATACGGCTTCACACCCCATGCACCCCCAAAACCCCACGGGCCAGGGAAGGGACCACAGGCTGAAGGAGCGCAGTCCGGGTGCAGGCTAAGCCAGGCTCGAGTTTCTGTGCCAGGGAGGCTGCATGTAGGCTCTGTGTGATCATTTCTTGCGGCCTTAATCACAGCCTTCTGTTTTTGTGTTCCAGTCGTGTACTCAGCCCCTCTGCTCATCAGGCAAAACCGAGCGCTCCCAGTTGGAGAAGTTTAAGGTCTTCCTGTTTGTCTGAACTCTTGGCAGTGAGAATGTAGACATCTGTGCATTGTCCACTTCGCTTCCTTCCCTCCAGCCCCCCTTACACCCCCAGCAGCATCTACGGCTCTGTACTGTTGTTCATGGTCTTCCTCATCTTGACCTTGTGCTCACTGCCTGTTTATGGTAATAACGCCTCAGATAAAGTCCTCCTTGGAACTTTTTCTTTTTTTAATGAAATGCCTGGGGCCAGAGAATTGAGGATCTAGCTAAAATGCAATGGGCAACACCATGAAGTGTATCCCGACCACCATGAGACTGGCTTTAGTTCCTGCTCAGCAATCTTACTGCTTTTTAGGATAGAATGTTCCTTAGGCCATGCACAGCAGCGTTGGCTGCCCGTCCGGTCACTGCTGACCACGCCCCCTCCTCCAGTCTCTCTCCACCTTGACTTCAGGACATGTCGTCTACTCCTTCTTCCCCCTCAGCCTCTCCTCTTTGGCAGTTTTCTCAGACCCCCACAGGACATCCTGGGCCTCCTATTCACAGCGTCCTCAGGGACCCCATTCGTACCCCTGCATCCCGTACTCTGGGAGTTCCCAAGTTCACCGGGTACCTGATGGACATCCACAGAGACCTTCTGCTCTTCCTGATCTGGACTAGACTCAGGATCTCGCCCCACTGACCTTCCCCCCATATTCTGATTCTGGGGAATGGAGCATTAAAGCAGTTGTACAGAAATTGGGGGTTGTCCTGGCCACCTCTTCCCCGCACGCTCCACAGTCCATCAGTCACCTCATTTACTGCTGCCCCCAAACAGTTGTTAAACCTGCCCCCTCGCTGCAGCAGTGCAGGCCCTCCCCCTTTCCACCTGGGCCACAGCGAGGGCTTCCTAACTGGCCTTGGCCCTCCATGTGTGCCCCCTTTCCCACCTGGACGACACCATGGACAGCAGGGCTCTGCCCGGCTCCTTGGCAGCAGTGTGGGAGGCCGGGGCTCAGCTGCCCCCTTGAACAGCCCTGGTGATCTCTGGCTCCCCGCCAAGACTGGGTGTGCCTCTGCAGGGATGCTCACCCATGGCAGGTTTATTTCCCCACTGCCTGCCTAATCCTCACAAGTATCCTAGAGATGATTTTTCTCAAATGCAAATCTGATTATGTCACCTTTATGCTGAAAATATTCATAGGGCCCCTCATCATAATTGCATGTGGCTAAGTCCCAAATCCCAAACGCTACATACCCCTCCCCTCCCGGGATGGCTCCTGCTTCCCTCTCCTGCCACACTCCTGCCCTGGCTCCTCTTGTCCCACAGGGCAGTGCTGTCCAGCAGGGTGTGTGCTCGGCACTTTCCCGGGGCCCTTCTCTGCCTCCAGGCGGGACACCGCACCTCCCCCCCCCACTGTCCTCACTGTTTACAGGTACCAGCAGCTCAGTGCCCACCTGCTGACTTACCAGTTCCTCACTAGCCTGTGGCCCCTCTGAGGATGGGGCACTGTCATTTTGGTGACCCAGACACATGAACAGACTTAGAGAGTGACTGTTGATGGTATGGGAACATAGTCTGCCCTTCACCCTCAGAAATGAGATCAGCTCACCACCTGGTTCCTGGATTTGGCTATATGGCTTCTGAGAAATGGCCACTACCAGCCAGGCTACTTCAGCTTTTCTTTCTTTCTGATGAGGAAATGGGGGTACCCATAGTACACAACTAAATGAAATGACTTACATAAGATGTAAAGCTCATAGTTTCTCAGTCACATTCCGCTGAGGTCCCCTTTCTTCCTCTCCTGAAAATGTCGCACGTGGTCAGGAGCTTAGAATTTCATGGGAAGAGACAGTGCAGAAGGAGTTACAAATTCCTTTTTGGGATCACACTTTACACTCATAAACTCTTCCCTTGTGGTGGTCACTTATATTTTCCTGAGCAAAATATAATATATACTTATTCTATCAAGTGCAAGCTGCTGCTTTGAATAATAGGTTCTGCTTGCCGCCCGTGCTTCAGGACTGGAGGATACTTTGCTCTGGGGCAGAAGCAGATGGGGCAAGGCAGACCTGCTGGGTCGCCCCCAGCCTCCGAAAACCACTGGGCTTGATGGCAAACGGAGCATATGGGTCTCTTAAAAATGCCTAAACCCAGTGTGCTGCTTTCTTGATACTATTTGGATTGGAAAGCCAGACTTTCTTGAAGGTCATGCTAGTTCCTTGAAATCATTATACAAGGTTCACAAATAATCCGATTAGTTAATAGGTGAATTTGAATAAGTAAGTGGGGCTGTTAGAACATAAGGTTAATTTTCATGCTTCTGTTTAAAATTCATCATACCTAATAGCTAGCAGATATGCCAGGATTAAATGTCATTCAGCCTTTCAGCCATCATTTTTATTTACATACACCAAAAGTCATGATGTTTCTCAGCCACTTCTATTTTGCTCGGAACATAAGCAGTGTCAGCATGATCCAGCCCTTTAGCTTTCTAACAAACGGTTTTATGGAACCATCTGGGATCATCCAATAAAAGGAGAAAACCCCAACCTTGTTTTATTTTTATCCTAACTGCAATGCTCCCATTTGAACTAGCTACCCATCAGTTTACTTCCCAGTCATTGTATTCCTGATAAAACCTTATCGTGGTTTCCTCCAGACTCCAGCACCGCCGCCCCAGCACACTGAGTGCTCCGGGGCAAGTCATGCTCCTCAGTGGCTCCGTGGCCTCCGTCTGCGTTATGTCTGTGTGTTTCCTGATTCCAACTTTAATGACAGTTCCTTGATGGCAGTGAGTGTATCCTTGTGTCTTCTTCCCATCCATGCTTCCCACCTGCCACTACCCAGTCAGTACACTGTCCTACACACCTTGGACAGTCGGATCTGGAACATGCTGTTAGGTGCTAGAGAGCACCTGCTTTGCCTGCTCTCTTTACAGCTTCATTGCTCGCTCAGGCCAGTAGAAGTGGGCTGTTGCTAATCTCTAGTGAACAAGGATCATCAATGCCTGTGAATATGAATTCTCTAGTTTGGGAAGCTGGCAACATGAGTCTTTTTTTAACATGCTTTCATGTTAGCAGATACTCAGTGAAACTGACTTTCAACGAGGGGTGAGGTTTAACAAGATGAGAACAGGAAAATCAAGAAAGCAAATACACTGGGTCCTGGGAAAATAAGAGCTATTTTTGCTGAATGGGTACAGTTTCATTTTACCCCTTTCCTGAGAAATCCATTGCTTCTGTCCTGTGAGGCACTGGGCATAGTTCCTTGACGGGGGTGGGAGGTGTTTCTGTGTGCGTGAAGCTAATTTTGTTGGCCAGTCACCCCACCTGCATGTTTACGTGTCTCCCCGAGGCCTGTCCTGGAGGCCTAGCACCCGTTCGCCCTGCTTTATGGATGGCCGCCTCCGCCAAGGGACAGTTTGGAACAAAGGTCAGGAAGTTAGGAGGAGTGAAACTGCGGCATGTGTGTGTTGTTCCGGCTCCTGACACAGCTCTTCTGCCAGCCCAGCTGCCCAGGGTAGGACGCACGGGGGTGACTGCCAGCTCATGTGTCTTTCCAGCACCTCTCACCCCTGGCCTTTGACTGCCTGTGATTATCATCATCATTACATCAGTCTTACTCAGTTTTGGTAAAATATTGCCTTTGACAGCATTGGGACTAAAATTTAAAAGAAAAAAATGTTTTAATCTGTCTATTATCTCACTGATAATGCCAAGTAAGATTGAAAATCACTTTAAATTAATGTCAGTCCAGCAGCTTCATCACCAGACTATTGGGTTTGGAGTGTTGAATTTTTAAACATTATTTGAATCACTTGATTGAGCATAACAAAACAAGACATCTTATTAGATCATTAATAAGAATACTTACCAGAAATAAGTGCCCCTGGATGGATGCAAATCAGCCCTCTGGGAACATTTATAACTTATGAGAGAATTGCATTGCTTGACTTGAGTAATTCCGCAAGGAACAGAGACTAAACAGTAGCAAACTCTAATTTTAGAGGACGGTTTCATATGGTTCATGTTTTGAAATAAAAGGAGTATGACTTTTGACTCCTGCCTGAAACTGAAGAACTTAAAAAGGAATCTCTCATGTTGTTGGCTTCTCTAGTTGGAGAATTCATACTCAGATGCACTTGTTAATTAGTTGGCATCCTTCTTGATATATGTAAGATACTAACATATAAATACTTTAAAATGATTAAAACTTTGTTTTCTGTCATGTCCTCTGGCATACGGCTGTGAATTTCTTCATAATCAAGCATTTTACTTGTCTAGAACAAGAAGCGAAAGTATCTAAGAAAGGAAGGACACTTTTTGTGACTGCAGATTGCAGAACCGAGTAAGTGTTCTTTAATTGCAGGGACCATCTGAAGCTAAGGACAGGGGGGCCTCATTTTTAGCTGTTAGCCCAAAGACTGGAGTGGAGACTGCTCTGTGTTTCCAAGAATAAGAGACACCTGGAACTGGAAATGAAAGGTTAGAGTTAGGTTCCCCCACTCTAGGAGACGAGGGAGCCTGTCTAGCCCACACCTTCGACCATGGCCCTAGGGCAGCTCCCCGTGCAGGGCCCAAGGGCATGCCCTAGCCCCCCGTCTCCTGAGTGCTAGCATCAGATGTGACCTTCTCTTCTGCCAACCTTAAGCCACTGCACTTGGCATCCCCCATAAGCTACGGGAGGACCCCTGGTTTCGGGGAAGGTGGTAAGAGGTGGTCGTGTGCTTAAAATAACTGAGTTTGGGAGCTGAAGTGATGGTGATGGTCCGCACATCCACCCCTCTTTAACTTTGTACCTGAGTTAAGGGAGCTGTGTGGCCACAGCCAGCTAGGCAAGGACCTAGACCAGAGCCCATGGTTTTCTGGCTTCCTGTCTAGTGTCTTTTCCCCACCTATTTTTTTTGCCATTGGATAAATTTGAGTCTAGGGAGAGGTACTGATGCTAGAAGTTGATTTTTTTGTGGCCGTGTGGAAACAGCCTTCAAGGCACAGGAAGATAGATGTTGGCGGCAAGAAAGGTGACAGTAGTAATGATTCCTGCCCCCAGTGAGTACTGACAACTGTAGCTCCTTCCGCATGCACAGATTTTGTAATCCTTACAACAGCCAGTGAGGTAGGTACTTTGATGGCTCCCACTTTCACTGTCCAGAAATACAGAGCTAGTTACGGCACAGGGAGATGGCATTTCAACAGGCCTAGCTCCATTTTGTATCCTTTCTGCTATACAGCTCCTTTTACATGGAGAAGATCGGCATTTGAAGGTGAGGCGAATTACCCATGTGCCAGGGGACCTTAGGACAGAAAGATCTAAATGGCAGAAAGAATGCCTGAGGCATGCCCTCAGAAGTGGCCGTGCCGCTGGGGGGCAGGGGGGCAGGATAGCTGGCTGCTGTCCCAGGACGGTAGCCATGGGTATGGGACACTCGCCATTGCCGGGCGCTGCTCTAAGCTTGTTAGTTGTTTTACCTTAGTTGATCCTCACAACGAGCTTATACGGTAGCTTCCATCAGGACCCCTGTTTTACATGTCCGGGAGCTGAGGCACCGCGGCACATCGAAGCCCACGGTCAGCCCCAAGAAGGTGGTAAAACAAATCCAGACCATCTGGCTTCAGACTGAATCACTCCCCAGGCTGCCTTTCTGGACGGGTAGGGCAGTGGGTGTTTAGTGGCTTTGAGGGGGTCCCACTGTTGAGCTGGCCCTTCTCCTGTGCAGAAACCTGAGAGACCCTCCCCAAAGCACTGCCCAGCCCATTTTGTACTGGAACCCAGAATTCCCAGCACCCTCCCCATGCGAGAGCTTGGCGCCTGGACTCTCACTGCCTGAGGTGGGTGCCTTCTCGCGCGGCCTGCGGAGTCAGGGCTGTGGGAGATGGCCCGCTGTGATGTCCTGACGCCCTCAGAGGAGTATGTGTCCACCCCAGAGGTGCTGCATTTTAACCCAAATCTGACCACAGTCTACTTTTGCTCCTCCACTGATTCTCCTGGGCCCTCTTGCCTGGCGCCTTCCTCTCACAGAGCCGTGAGGGTGCTCAAGGAGCCATATGCCCCAGCCTGGAGCTGTATATACATGGGGATGGGTTTCCTCTTTGTCCACCTTGTTTGTCAGCCTTTATGGATGGGAAGCTAGGAACAGAGGGCTGGGGGTATCTCTTCTTACAGAACCTAAACCATTGCTGCTCCCAGCTTTTCCAGGACTTCTGCTTTTGTTTTTAAGTGGCCTGGTCTTCTGATACATACTCTCTTCTCTGAGACATCCAGATGAACTTTATCTCTGTTTACTATGCCTCACTATTGTCCGAAGCTCTCACAATGGATCTCTGTTCCCAGAAAGAGTACTGGATCATATGAACAAATACAAGGGTTCAGACTTCCAAAATGGGGGTTTTTCTGAGAGCGCTGAACTTTGAGTCCGTACTGACTTCACTAGGCTGCAGCAAAGAAAGCTCCTGGCCTTCTCCTCTGGCCAGCTGCATTCCTGAGGCATTAGGCCAGCTCAGTAATACAGGCTGAGGCTGTTGCCTGCATTTAAGGCTTGCTGTCTATTTGCAAATACCTGGAGCTGCTGGCAGCTGTATGTTGAACTTGCTTTTCCTCGAAGAGTGTGCATCCCTTTGGGAGCTACGCTTAAGTCCATCTGTCTGCAAAACACAGTTTGAATCCTAAGTATCTGGGGAATTCCTCCAGTTAATAAATGAAGAAGGTTTAAACTTGCCTACAGCTGTGAATTTGGCATTCTCCTTAGGGAAAGGTGACAGGTACTGGGCAGCTTGATCTCTGGCTGTGGAATCTCTGAGATGGACAAGGTTGAATGAAATGGGAGTAGATGAAGCGTACAAATCTGTTGTGCTGATTTTTAGATGTTTAAAGAAACAAAACATTACAAATGTGTGTGTTTGTGTACAATCTGAACACACAGTATTTCATAGGTCTTGAATATATGAGAGAAAAAAGGCACTAGAGAAGGGAGATTTTCGTTACATAAAGTTATAAAGAGCCACGTTTGAGAACATCCACCTTGTACATTTTGTTCTTTATTGCATGTGTGTTCAGTACATGCAGCCTTAGGCCATTTTCTGATCCTTCCCCAAGCTCAGGAAGTGTGTATTGTGGACACACAAGACAGGGTGATTCAGACCTTAGGGCTGCCTGTTGTACTCTTGGTTGTGAAAAGCTGCCATCAGTATGAGGGAAATAATAAAAAACAGTGAGTTTGAACATTTCAGTGATGCTCTAAGAAATATGAACATAGTGTACAGTAGATGGGCACCCTTTACTTTAAATAATTCCGACTTTTAAAAAATTCCACTAGTGCTCTGCAATAGTGCTTAAACACAGTAATAACCTCAGTGAGAATATAGAAGATTTAAAAAGAAAAAAGGGAGCACTGACTGGCATTGATTTGGTCCCTGGTAAATGCCAACTCAGGCTGTTGGTTTTTAAGGGAAATGGGTTGTCTTATATCTTTAGGCCCAATTCACTGGCAATATCCTTTAGTGGGTAATTGGAATTGCATCACTCCACTGAGGGCTCTGCCAGCAAGCCCGATGGCAGCTGATAGATTTGGGATGTGCTTAAGGTATTTGTTTCAAGGGGATCCTGGGTAACGTTTATTGCTGTTGTGAGGTGCTCCTGCCCTCTGCCCTGCAGGAAGTTCCTGGGTTGGAGTGATGCTGGCAGGTGGGAGTCCCTTCCCTGTGAGTCCAGCAGCCGCTGTTGGCAGTGCAAGGTGAGACTTCTGCTGCCCTCCCGCTCACACCCATCCCTCCCGAACGCTGCTGGGGACCTGGGCACTGAGGCTCACTCCCATTCTCTTCTGTCTGTCACACTAAGGGGTCAGATTTCCAGAGCCAGTGGGGAGTGGGGGTGGGTGGGTGCAAGGGAAGAAACAATTTTTTGCCATTTTTAACTACGTGTGACTATTTTCAGAGTAACATTTTTGTCTAGTACTAATTGTGACCTTATAAAATGATAATGTATTGCTGTTTTTAAAAACAAAACTCGCCTCAAAAGGACGCTATACCTCAATTAGAACAACCTGATTTTTAAAGAGACATGTATTCTCTTGAGTTGATGAAAGTCTTCCTCATGGAGGCCACCAGTATGCACCTAATGCTGAGTTCTCCTTCTCTCTGAAATGCCTGGTCCTCACGGTGGAGGTTCCCCGGAATGTTAGGGTGCGGTGGGGGCTGTTTGTCTACCTGTGACTCACTGCCCCGTGCCTCACTGACTCAGCTTTTCACTCTCTCCCCTTGGGCTCTGGCCGCCCTGGCGTTCCGGGGGTTTGTATGAGACTCAGAAGTAACAGACGGCATCGTCCTCTGCACATACCACGTTTGCTCTTCCTTCGCTGTTGGAGGGAGACCTGTGGTGGCTTTGTGTCTCGTGAACAAGGAGTGATTCTTTCTACCTCTGCACAGATGGTACAAGAAAACCTGTAGTTGGTTTAAGAATGAAAGCCAGTGCTCCCCACCGCTGGGAGAGGCCGCCTCGCTGTCCACTTAGACAGACCAGAAGCCCGTTCCCTAGCGGTTATTTCTCCTCAGAGCTGAGTCAGTCACACCGAGGGCATTTGGAGTTTCCTCTCAACGATACCAGAGGGTCATGAAGAAGGAAATTATGTATCTTGATACTTATGTATAAGTTTTTGTAGGTTCTTTGTTTTCCACCCTTTGTTACTTTTCTCCTTTAAAACTCTTCTTTCGTACTGATTCTTAAAGGAACAATGAGGCTGACTTTGACATGTATCTTTTGCCTGGTATCACAGAATTCATTATGAACTTGGAAAACAGTTTTTATTTAAATTATATAAAATAGTGACAAGAAAAGGCAAATCTTGAAGTTCAAGTTCTAATTCCATTTAAACAAACCAAAAACCCTTTTGGCGCCAGAGTAAGCACAGGGCATGGGCATATGGCGCTGGTGTACAGGATGTGAGCTGACCCAAACCTGACCGTCTGCCTTGAAAGTTGATTCTTCAGTCCCTCCTGTCTGACAGAAATAGAGATGTAAATAAAGACCTTCTGAAGATTGTTAGATGATGAGGTTTGTAGAAGGAAAAGAGTTATGAAATATTTAAGTGGGCTTCAGAAATCTTAAAGAATGGATCATTTAGGAAATAGGACCGGACGGGTGGACCTGATCGGTCTGTCTGCTCATGCCTCGGGACGGAAGCGTACAAATGACCCATCTAGAAATGGGTGCCCAGAAAGCAGACTGATTGGATACAGGAGGAGTTAAAATGGGCATTGAGAGAAATACATGGCTGACCAGGACCAGTGAAGTAAAAAACAAACTTGACAATGAGCAAGAGCTGACCAGGTGCTCCAAGCTGAGAAAACTTTTAAAGAAGCTTGTCTGGGTGCTTTTGGAGAGCAAGGGCCTTGCCCTGGAAGGGCCTTCAGGCAGCTGAACTTGCCGGCAGGGTCAGGGGAGGGAAGCGCCTTGCAGAGAGGAGCCGGGCCGGGCTCAGCTAGTGACCTTAGGGACTACTTGGTGAGTATCTGGAGGTTCTCTGGCATTGGGAGTGGCCAGGGCTGCCTGAGCATGCACTGAGTGGACAGCCCAACTCTGCAGCAGGGAGTTTGAGAAATTAAGGCCATGTGGCCAAACTGAAGTTTTCTGGGGCAAAGTCCAAGACCCTTAGCGGAGGTAAAGAGCTTTAACAGCAAATGAACTCCTGGTCTTTGTTACCCAGGAGTCCCATTTTGTCACTCTCAGAATGGAGACTACTGAAAGCAAAAGCTGACTGTAGTGTGGGACCCAGAAAACCTGCCAGGGCCCCAGGAGAGGAGGGGTCTGGGGCACTCTGCCTGCCAGCAGCACTCTGGCAAACTGGAGTTCCCATCCTGTCAGCCTGTCATCTTGGACACACGGACTAGCATGGTCCTTAAAAATATTTCAGAAAAACATGAAAAGTGTACTTATTTTAGTAAATACTATGAATGTCTGTACAGATTACAGAACATGTCTTACTCATTAGCGTAGATATTTTTTCAAAGTAAAGCTTTAGCAATCTGTCTTAAGGTGCACATACAAATGTAAGAACTGCTCTCTGAGGGAAGCTTCCAGAGCAGGGGGTCTCACCCCCAGCGCTGCTGACACTGCTTCGTGGGGGCTGGGCCGTGCACTGCGGGGTGGTGAGTGGCACCCCTGGCCACTAGATGCCACAAGCACACACTCGAACCTCTGTGAGTGCGCCTGGTAGGGTGAGATGGGACAAAAGACTGGTTCATCACCAAGACAGAGGAAAGAATATCGGCAATAAGCAGTATTGAGCACGTTGAGCCTCTGAATCACAGTATGATGTAATTATCAGTACATTTGGGCCCTCTTCTTAAATAGAGTCAGGATGTCTGCATTTCCATAGTCGGTGTGTGGTAGGGGGTAGCCTGGGAAAATGAGTTTGCACAATCTCCTGTGGTAGCTTGTTTTAAAAAGTCCTGCACGGTCCTGCGCCTTTCCTGCCACTCTTCCTTGCGTCTTCTCTTTGCCCCTCCTCAGCCCCAAGGAACTGCTGGGTGCTGGCAACCTCACCGAGCATGTGAGGCTTCCTCCCAGCTGAGTCTTAGACTTCACTGTGTAAAGAATCTCCTGAGGGCTTGTTAAAAATGCAGTTTCTGGCAGCACCACCAGAAAGTTTGATTGAGTGTGTGGGAGCCGGGAACTTTCGCTTCTTCACCAGGTGACCTACGTCCCCCTCCAGGAGATGGCAGGTGGTCCAGGGACCACACTTGAAGAAGCAGCTCTCTAGAGGATCTCTCCAGGTTTTGTAAGGCAAAAGCACATAAATTCTACTTAGTGAAGCCGCATCCTTCCAGAAGACAGAGGTGGAGCCGTATTGCTGAGCCTTTGTGTGACTTGTCTTGTGTCGAGGGAGAGGGTGACCGTGAACACAGATAAAGGCCAAGAAACCACCAGTGACGTGGGAACCAAATTCAGTCTGCTTGGAAGTGTATGGATTATTTGCAGTAAATTTATTATGAATATAGGAGTTAATATTTTGGGGCACTTACTGAACCACAAATACTGTGTTAAGCTAATCATATAAGGATTAATAATAGCTAACATATGTTGAACACAATGAATTGGAAGCTATGCTGATTCTTCTACATACACTTTGCCCTTTAAGCCTCATGGCAACCTTGAAAGGAAGATGCTGTTATCCTTATTTTACAGAGAGGAAACTAAGCCTCGGTAGGGTTAAACAGAAATAGCCTGTCTGAGGACATACAAGGGTTCAGTGGCAGAGCTGAGATTTGGTCTCAGGTCTGTTTACAAAGCTCTTAAATCACGGCCATCGCTGCCCGTACGTCTCGGTGCCCTTCTCCCGACATGGTATTGCCAGGCTGGGTGCCCCCGCCACACAGCCTAAGCAGCTGGGGTGACCAGAGGGAAGCTTCAGGGAGCCCAGGTTTGTCCTTTTTGAAAGGAAAGCTCTGAAGTTAGAGGAAGGATGGCCCGTCTCGTCACACAAAAGCTTTCCTTATCCCTGTAACCCGGCCCTCTGGATGCAAGTCAGTCCTTCTGGGAAGGGCTGCATTTCTTTAAAGTGCAGCTCCCTCCCCAGGTCTGCAGATGTTTCAGTGTTTTCATATGTTATATATAAAAGGTGGTTCCATACCAAAGAAACACAGCAAACCTTTCTTAGATGTAAAACCCCTTTGGTAAAGGGCTTCTTTAGCTTCTAGGACGGCCTCGCTTAGAACAGGGCCTCTCAGCAGCGGCATGAGAACCCGCCCAAGGGGCTCTTCAGAGACACGGGGTCCTCTCCGGACCAGCCTTCCCCCATGTCCTTGCCACGGTTCTGATTCTTCACAAACAGAAAGGATCCTGGGCATGTTCTGCCTGTATCTGTGTGTGTGTGTGCGTGTGTAGGTACATACATGCATGTGTATACACACACACATTCATATATATGTCTGTATGTGTAAAATTATTCTGACCCTCAGGTGTCACCCAGTATTGTTCCTTCCAAATGTGATGCAGTAGGAATTACACAGCCAAAGGATTCTCACCAAGTGTTTAAGCTGAATCTAAATTTGCCTTTAGATTTAACCTCCAGTTTCTTTACAGCAGGGGATAGAGAACAAGTTTAAATGCTATCACGAGGAAATAGACAAACCCAGATAGTTGGGTAGTCCATACGACAACTGGCCTGGTGTCTTCACAAAAGCAAATGGCAAGGGACAAATGTGGGCAGGGCAGTATAGGTTAGGGGTGGAAGGACTCTTTTTTAAATTTTATTTTATGGTATCATTAATATACAATCACATGAGCAACATTGTGGTTTCTAGATTTCCTCCCATCATCAGGTCCCCCCCACCAACCCCATTACAGTCACTGTCCATCAGCGTAGTGAGATGCTATAGAGTCACTACTTGTCTTCTCTGAGCTATACTGCCTTCCCTGTGCCCCCCCCCCACATTATGTCTGCTTATCGTAATGCCCCTTTTCCCCCTTATCCCTCCCTTCCCACCCATCCTCCCCAGTCCCTTTCCCTTTGGTAGCTGTTAGTCCATTCTTGGGTTCTGTGAGTCTGCTGCTGTTTTGTTCAGAAGGACTTTTTGACTAAAGAAACTAAAGACACATAACCCAGTGCAATGCATGAGCCTTGATTGAGTCATAGTTTTAGGAAACCAGCTCTAAAAAACAGGGCAGGGTAGGGAAATTTGAGTGGGGACCAGGTTTTGGATATGAGGGAATTATTGTCAGTGTTTTGGGGTGTGTTAATTTTATTGTGGTCATGTGGGAAAGTGTCCTTATTTTTAGTAGGTGTATGCTAAAGTAGCTGGGAGTGAAGTGTCAAGACATCTGCAACTCGTTTTCAAATGGTTCAACAAAAAGTGTCTCCATGTGAGTGTTCATGTGAGGGTGCAAACCACAGATCGACAGGATAAGTACGGCAAAGTGTTAACAAATGTTGAATCTGGCTGTTTTAGTGTCTGTTCTTTTCAACTTGGATCTATGTTTGCAAATTTTTCAACGTCAAAAAATAAGTTGAAAACAGGAGCTAGGTATATAATAAGCAAGCTAGTGTTCTTCGGGATTTTGCCCTGGCCTCCCACAGGCCTTTGCTGCTCTGGCAGTGGGGGATACATAGGCTTGGCACAGCTGTCACCGAGGTCCCTTCCGTTTGCCTCTGTCCGTCTAGGTGGATGTGAGCTTTGCTCCTGGTATCTGTTAGGGTAATCTCCCAGCCAGCCGGCACTGGGTGGCTTCTCCGCAGGCCCTTTCTTCCTTTTACTACCCCATTAGGGAAGCTACAGATCCAAGTCAGCACCTTTGTCTTTCCTTTAACTATTGAGGCTTTATGGAGAACATGTATGTGACTGACTCCCACAGACCAGCCGTCGATCAGCGCCTCCCTGCCGTGTGCTCTGACTGCAGTGCTGCTGTTGGTTCTGCAGGGCCCTCGTGTTTGTTTGCTTTCTTTGCCTTATTACTTGCTGAGAGGCTTTACTGTCGACCTTTGTGATAATCATAGTATCATTTTCTGGAAGTCAGAGGACTGTCTGGGTTATCCACAGCCACCAAAGCGGTGGTAGTGAAGTCAGGTGTCCTGAAGGGACATGTGTTCAGTGGCCTGTGGAGACAAGAGGGCCGGGGTTGTTTTAAGTGAGCTTTGGAGAAGCAGGAATTACAGGGAATAGAAGTAGATGCCATGCTGAGCTCTGTGCCCGAACCCCTGCAGCTAACAAGATCTATAACAAGGATCTATTTCCCCTTTGGTACAGATGTTGTCCCAGCAGGTGCCTTTCCCTGCACATGAGACATGGACAAGACACTTTACGGAGAATAGACTCCTGCAGAAGCTCCTTGATGCATTTCCAGTTTCCCCTGTCCCGCCAGCCTGCAGACTACCCTAGGCGGCCTTGCGAGCTGTAGCTATTCCTCTTCTAGCAGCCATTAGCAAACTTGCTGGAGAGATGAGAGCAGCTTATTGATCCCACTTCCCAAACAGAAGAATAAAAGGCTCATTCCATCCACCTCAGCATGAATGTGGGGATTTTGTGCAGTAGGAGGGGATGGTTTTAGCACAGACGGACAGGGAGCTCTGTTTTATGAAGTTGAGTGCTTGGGTCCCTGTATAACCTGGCCCTCAGCTTGGCACAGACCCTCTGCTTGGCTAAGCCCAAAGGTGCTGTCTTCCCTTCTCAACCTTCACATCCTTCTCTTCAGAAGTTGCAATCTAATTGCATTCCTGACTCTGAGCTGAGCTTGCTGACCAGGAGAGTGGACAGTCGGCATGTTCGTTAAGATCCAAGTCCCTGAGAGGTTGCAGCAGAGTCCTGAGGCTCTGCAGGGAACAGACATGTAGGGGGTTTATATTCACATTGGAAAACTGCCATTAAACAGAAGAGGAGTAGGGATCGAGAGTGGCTGGGACAGCAGTAAATTGCTTTCTAATTGAACTGGGAGACTTTGTGGAAGCCTCATCTTCTAACAGGCTGGGCTTTCCACCTGTTGGTTCAAAGGGTTTGTGAGCCTGGTGGGCGGATATAGCTTCCTGCGGCCTCCCAGGAGTCTTGGAGAATGATCATTTTTATTATCTACAATCTCCTCCAAAGCTCTTTTGTATTGGTAAGTTTTTTCTCCAAAGGCATTTATTTCTATTTGTGGTTGGGGAGGTGAGAACGCATGAATGGGAGAAGGTTACACCTCTGGCTAACACACTTGGCTTTGGCCACTGGGTCAGGAGTGGGGAAACCAGAATTGAGACCAGGACCCTGCTCACAAAGCCCACCAGGGTTGCTTAGACACATTGACCTCATCCATCTCTGAATAACCCGTTTAATCTTTGTGTGCATGTAATGGCCAAATTTCTGTCATGTACTGTGTACTTCCACCAGGTAAACTTGTTGTCTGACCAATGTCATCCATGGTAGGGGAGAAGCTTCTGAGGGACAGGAGTTGATATTCATTGAGCACTTACTGTGGCCCCTCACTGAGCAAGGTGCTTTACCAGGTTCTTGCTTATTCTTCACAATACTGGGCAGCAGGATGTGCTACTGTCGCCATGTGGTAGATGAGGACACTGAAGTTCTGAGAAGTTAGATGTCCACATGGCCAGTTGGTGGTGGACCTGCATTTGGAACCGGGACCTGATGGACTCCAAAATCCTTGCAGTGGAACACACCACCTCCCCCTTCCCCCGGGCTCAGCACAACTGCATTACACACACACACACACACACACACACACACACACACACACACACACACACACTCACTCACACACACACACTCACACACACACACACACACACACACACACACACAGTCTACATCTATTCCCTACCCCCAGGCAACTATCAGGTGCCTATGTTCCTAGTGTTGCACTAGCTAATTTCCCAAAACAGCATCTTGCAGAACTATAATAATGTGAGGATTTAAAAATGTGTTTATGTGGTAAGTAATTCCTCCCATTAGGATGTCAGCCAGTATGATGCGGAAGCTTTGACAGTGGCCTCCCTTATTTCCCCTCTTCCCTCCCTCTTTGGTAACTCCCTGCCCAACCCCGCTGCCAGCATTCCAGGGAGCCCTTTGTGGTTCTTACAGAGTTGACAGGACCTTGGTTAATAAGATGTAATCATTCAGAACAGAGCTCTGCATCCAGATGTCAGATGGTGAGCTGCGCTATTCTTCCTGACCCTGGAGGCGGGGCAGAACCTGGGGCGCCCAACAAGCACTGCGGCCCTTGTCCCAGGGCTTAGGCCCCTCTGAGGGAGGTTTGAGCTGATAGAGCAGAGCCCTGTGCTAAGGAAGCCGTTTGTCCTTAGGGACAGAGTGAGTCCTTGTGAGATCGGAGACAATGGCTGTGTTGAGTTCCAGACCTGGGGTGAATCGAAGCTCAGGCAGAGGCCCATCTGATGAATTGGGACAGTTCAAGGGTTGCATTCTTCATGAGCAAGTTGCAGTTGTCAGCAACTCCACTCATTGGCGGTGCTAGTCAAGGGTCCTTAATGGCTCTGTTTTGAGTAATTTCCCTAAGTGAGTAAGTCATGAACTCTTAGAGGTTTTTTTCTTTGAATTTTAATTCCTGTAGGTTATTTGTCTAAAATTCTCTCTGTGGGAAATGGATAAAACCAAGTTTGGGTAGTAATGTTTTATTATTTTTCATGGCATTGTTTCCTCATATTCTCATTCACCTATCCTGTAAATACTCGTACGTCTCTGCTAATAATTTGATTCCCAGGCAATAAAATGGGGTATTGCTACTCTCCACTTTCAAGCAAAAGCTTTTGATTCACGTTTTTCAAAACTTAGCTCACCTAGTACCAAAGCAGTGGATACTGCTCACGGAATCACAGCTCGGCTTGTCTGGGTCCCGGCACCTGACTTCCCAGTGCAGCGGCCGGCCGGGGCCAGAGCCCCAGTGCCGGGCCCTGCTGCGGGTGCCCGGCCAGCATCAGCTCCTGCGCACTGCTGCCCGGGCAGAAGAGGAAGCACCGCGGCCAGCCTGAGAGCGCGGGCAACGGGCGAGAGAACCCGAAACAAAGAACACAGGAGACGTGCTGAGAGCGGCCGGCCCGCTGGCGCGGGACCAGGACTTGCTCCACAGGCGTCTGTGGGGGCTGAGCGGCCGCCGGGGCCGGGAGTGGTCGGGGCGTGCGAGCCGGAGGCCGGCCGGGAAGGCCAGGCGCGGGCAGCCGCGCTCACTTGGCTTGGGGCCTGGCAAGTTGGCCGGCGCGCTGCAGGGGCGGGGCCGCCCGTTAACCGCCCTCCTCCTCTCCCGTAGGTGAGGCCGGCGCCTGCTCGGAGCTGCTGCGACATGGCAGCATGACAGCCCGGGACTGCCCTGCCAGCGGCCGGAGAAACGGAGCCCGAGGCTGTGGGGGCGGATGCCCGGAGCAGTGACTTCTTCTGAGGCTTCCTGAGCGTCCTTTCCCACCGGCTTCGTTGTGTATTAACCCCGTGGACTCCCGACTCTTCTTCCGCCTTGAACATCAATATGTGTCATGTTATTGTCACCTGTCGCTCGATGCTCTGGACCCTCCTGAGTATTGTGGTGGCTTTTGCAGAGCTCATTGCCTTCATGAGCGCTGACTGGCTAATTGGTAAAGCCAAGACCCGCAGCAACGCTGAGCCTGATGACCAGAGTGGAGGCTCCTCAGAGCCCTACCACCCTACCCTGGGCATCTATGCCCGCTGCATCCGGAACCCCGGGGTGCAGCACGTCCAGCGGGAGACGCTGTGCGGGCCCTACGCTGAGAACTTTGGCGAGATTGCCAGCGGCTTCTGGCAGGCCACCGCTATTTTCTTGGCCGTGGGCATCTTCATTCTCTGCACGGTGGCCTTGGTGTCCGTCTTCACCATGTGTGTGCAGAGCATCATGAAGAAAAGTATTTTCAATGTCTGCGGGCTCTTGCAAGGCATTGCAGGTAAGTGTGCGGGGCGGGAAGGGGTCTGAGAGCCACGTGGGATGGGCCCCTGCAGTGGGGCGCAGCACACGGATTTCATTTACTGCCAGTTTTGAGTAAGACCAACTCTGTCCAGTCTGGTTGCTTTGTACTGACTATCCAAACAAGGTGAGTGCGCTGCCCATCGCTCCCTTTTCCACTCCCCCTATCCTGAAGAAGAGTGTGTTCTCTGTTTCGGTGTTCTTCATTGTGGATTTCCTCAGATTCTAAGTTGCTGGGTTTTGTTGCTTTTTGCTGTTCTCCTGAAATTTAAAGCATGCTTTCTATGTCAGGGCATCCCACCTAGGAACTACGGTGTGAGAGAGGCCCACCTGCAGCAAGCACTCTATGCGAAGTATGTGGTATGGGTGTTCTTCAGAGGCGGGGAGCCTGAACCTGCTACCCACTCAGCCCCATCCCCAACTGCAGGATGAGTTCAGCTTTGGGAGGGCAAGCAGCGGGCTGGGAAGGAATTAGTATCAGCTGCTCTGGGTTTAATAATGTTCTGGTTTAAATTGTCTGTCTCCTGGAGCCTGACAGAATGTTCTGTGCACTCAGATCAGAAAATACAAACTAACTGTTCCACTTTCTGGGAATTTCCTACTAATGAGTTTGTTAGAAATCAGTGGCAAGAAAAGTATGAGCTCTTTACAGAGATTGCAGAGGAGAGGCTGTGAGCTTTGAGAAAACTTACACAGCCACCAGCATTTTCATAGACTTTCCCATGTGTATTTAGATGAAGAATGTTATCAGTCAATCTGTGTAAGCTCAAGGGACTTGTTCTGGGTGGCAGAAACGTGCGTGCACACGCGCGCACACACACACACACATATACAGCAGAGTTCAAAGACATTCTTAAGGAAGTAGAGGAATAGACCCTTATTTTGATTTTCAGGGGAAAAAATGCACTTTTTAAACAGTCATAACCAAAGTAGTCATTAATCTGAACTCTAGCAGGAGACCAGTAATCCACCGACAACCCTAACTGAAAGGCATAGGTGACTCATTTCCCAGCAGGTCCTAAGGCTGTGTGCACGGAACTCCTCGGCAATAAAGATAAGCACCAAGCCTCGTGTCCAGGGTTACAAAGAAGTAGACAGTAATATGAATTAGCTCATCTTCCTTATAACAAACTCTTGAGCTCATCAGGGATGGCTTCCAAATAAACAGACCAAATGAGCTTTTTTCCAAACAGCTGATAAGATAATGTTTTCTGTTCCTCACAAACTAGGGAAGCTCCGTATGTATTGGGACGAGGGTGGGGGGTAACGGGGCCAGAGAAATCACAGAGGCCCTGCTCTGCGGTGCTGATCTGTTTGCATGGGGGATGTATTCCCAGGACCCTCATCTCCGTCCGTCAGGAGAAGCCATACCATGAAAGACCCAGGCACATATGGAATTTGGGAGGCCAGGATTCTAATTTTCAGTTTTACTGCCAAGTAACAGTTCTCCTTGAAATAAATGTACCATCTCTTTGAACCTTGGCATTCTTCTTCTGAAAAATAAGGAGACTGGAAATATGTTCTTCCGAAAGAGGTTTTCTTATCTTAGATTTTTGATTCTGTGAAGCTCATTGTCCCCTTTTTGATTCACTTCTGAAGTCTGAAGTTAATCCCCTTCAACTCGGCATTTCACCTTCCAGAGTGTTCAATTAGGTGGGTTTCAATACCAGTTCATCTTTTTCTTATCAGAGAAATGCCCCTACTTTATTCTCTGGAGACACACAGTGCCTTAGGGGTATATGCATTTGTGTTGTGTATATCTTAAAACTTTTGCTGAGAAGAGTTACCACAGGCTTTTGAAAAGTCGAAATAACATGCAGATGAAGAGAAGCCAGCACACACAATTTATCAACCCTGTTGAAGAGCCCTGGTTGACCAGCGAGGCAGATTTCTGCTCCGTATTCCACTGTTATGTTGTATTTGCTCATCCTCCATGATTTCATGCCTTTATTAGTCTTACCAACTCACTGGTATGCAGGTGAGACTTCTGGCTTGTCATCCTTAGGAATGCTTTCATTCTGAGAAACTCAGTGCCTTCTAGCACATCAGTGGCCCTTTACCGGAAGAGATGGGACATCTTGGGTTATAGCACCACGGCCTGTCTTTTACAGTATTCAGAAACAACTTGTAGATATCCTTCAGTCTTACAGACTGTTTAGAAGCAGTTTTTAATAAGGTGTTTGTCCAGTGAAGTCAATCTCTAAGAACATGGATTAGTTCAACAGACGTTTTGGTGTCCTGGTTTGCTCTTTCACGTAAACATAATAGTGTTCACTTTGTGCGAGGTGTTCCTCATACACTCCCCTGAGTGATTCCTGGCTTCCCTTTCCTTCCCGCTGCGTCAGGCCTCTGGGCAGAAGGGTTGAGAAGAAAGTAGTAGCATCGCCAAGCACTAGTGTGCTGGTCACCTGCCTCTTCCCAAAATCTAGATTTTCTAAGAAAAATCTTAACTTTCTCCCCACCCTTACCACTTACGTTCCCCATGCATATATGCAGCCTCTCAGAAAGTCTGGAATTGCTCAAGGTTTTTCATTGACAGGAGGCATAGATTCCTCCATAGTCACACTACTCTAGGGCCCACTGCTCTAAGACCAAGAACTGAAATACAGAGAAGTGTTTTTTTTTCTCCTGCCAGCCTAGCAGCAGCCCTCTGAGAAGGACTTGTGGGAAAGACGGGCAGAGCACTGGGCAGCTGGCTTCCTTGTGTTTGGGGCTGGGGGCACTTCTGTAAGGGGAGCTCAGTGAGCTCGCCCTCCCCTAATGGGGGTCTATGCCTGGCAGTTCAAGCCAATGTAAATGGCAGCCATGGTCCTTGAATCGATGGCCAAGAAGCTGCCCCACCAGTGTCTGAGATGGCTGCCCCGCTTTCTCTCCTGTCGGCTGATCGGCTGATCTGTAACAGCATCTGGTCAGCCCCAGCCTCAGCCAAGGCCTTGCTGCAGCTGGGAGCATCGGTCTCTCCTCTCCCCACACCCCTGCTCTCAACCCTGGTTCCGTTCAATGTCAAAACAAATGGTGAGAAAGGAGGCTGTTGCCAGAGCAACAGAAGCATTCTTCGGAAATACACTCAGACTGTTTGTTCTTACAGCTCATTTTGGCAAAAATGACACCTTTGTAAATGTACCTTGGTGAAAAATTATAAGATGTTATAAGCATATTCCTTACTACATCTAATTTTAAAGAATAAATAGGCCACAGACTTGTATAGCCCTCATTGTCTATCAAAAGTTATCAAAATCTGAATATTTTGATTTTAGAACCTGGATGTGAAAAATTTATACCTCAGTGGAAACCTCAAAATCTGGGATACCTAAAAAATAATGAAATTCAACTGTTGACTATTAAGTTAACCCGGATAGCAGGATTTGCCTTCAAGGCCTAGCCTAACGGTGGGCACCCAGCTGGTGCTTCCTGAATACTTGGGCCCAAATGCCGTTGGTGTTCGGCACTCGCTCTCAGCACAGCCGGTAGAGTTTGCACCTCGCTGGACCCTGGATCCGTCCTGACTGAACCTTAAAGTGGCTGTGAACTGCTGAGCAATTCCCCTGACTCCTCTAAGCCACAGTTTTCTCTCTTGTAAAATGGGTATAGTAGTGTACATACCTCAGGGTTGTCTTGTGGATTAGATAACATAGGAGAAAGGCTTAAAAGCACAGTGCTGGACACATAGTAAATAATTGGTAGTTCTGATTATTATTAAAGTATTTCTGCTTCCTTGGCAGATAGTATATTTTGTTTCCTAGAATTGCAGCATTTTAAGGAATAGGGGTGTCTTTTATGGTCTTTAGAATCAGGCCTTGTTCTGTTGAGATCAAACATGACTACATTGTACAGAGCCATTGCCTGGCCCCTTAATAACCTGCCTATGTCGGGGGCTGAAGAGCACAGAGCAGTCCCATGGCTTTGGTGTGCCTGTGGGTGTCCTCAGGGCCTTTTTTAAAAAAAGCACAGAACATAGCAGCTGGCTTGACAGAAAAACAAAGAACTTCCTCTCACTGCTCTTCCAGACACACACACTCTCCTTTCCTTTCTGTAGGCGGCTTCTAGCAATTGAGTCTTGTTTGCAGGTAGCTTCTCAGGCTCTCCTTGCAGAATAAATCACAGGGTGGTTGGTCTTCACTAGGTGAGAACTTGTCCAGGTCTTGGCATAGCCAGAAACACACACCAGTTCACAGCCCTCTGGGATTTACTACAAAAGCTGGGTAATCAGCCAACAGGGCCGTGTCTGCCAGCTGTCTTCCTTAGGTTGTGACCTGGATGTAATCCATAGTGAAACTGTAGAATGCAAAGATCCAGGTTTTCCATGACAGCATTGAGCAGTTTGTTTTTAGAAATGCATGAAGAGCTCTCATAGCAGTAAGTCCATGGAATCCCCAGTGAGTCAGGTTTGGGACAGAAGCCATTAAAGTGAGCTCAGGCTTTGGCCGACTCGTGTTGGCTTGGACTGTTCCACTGGGGTTGCCGTGAGAGCTGGACTAGCACGTGAGCTGCTGGGCCTGGCTGCCTGCTGTCTTCCAGCCTGCTTGCCTAGGCTTGCTCGCTTCTTTGTGTCTAGTTGGCTCTCGCGCTCTCTGCTCCCTATGGCCCTCTGTCTGTCTGCATCAGTTTCAGTCCAGTTGGACTGCCCACCAGCCTGACCAGATAGATAGACCGCTGTGGGGCTGAACTCTGCCTCTGCCGGGCTGGAGCAGAGGGTGTGCTCATGGGGATTTCTTCCTGCTGTGGGGACTCAGGACCCGGTGTGTGCGGGCTCGGCTTTCTTGGAAGTGAGCAGTGACTAAGGATGAAGGAGGGAAATATGAAAAAAGAGGGGAAAGGAATAAAATGAGACTCTCAGAAGACAAGTGGAGTATTTTGCCTTTGCTGATTATGGAACTGCTGTGTCATAAACTGGAATGTATGTGGAAGTATGGGTAGGCACATGAACTAATATCACAATTGCTATAGGACTTGGTGGTATTCCCACTGCTGTTTTTCACAGAACCAAAAATAACCTTAGCATCAAGAAGATAACCACAACTCAGCCTGGTCCTACCATCCATTTTGATTTATTCCATGTTCTACCCATTCACTCCCAGGCTCAGAAGACCAAATCAGCCATTGGAAAGAAGAGAAATAACAACAGAGGCTTGGGAAGCATAGTAGAGGGGAATAGAATTCCTGACTCTCACAGAGACCCTGCCTCATAATTTTAAACCAGAAAAATTTACTTGGCTTTCTCTGAGAAGGTAGTGTGACCTTGGTCGCCCAGCTTCAAAATCCCTTCAGAGAAAAGGCATGAGGAAAGTAGAGGGAGCGCCCCCTGCTCTTCCTTCTTAGACCGAGGCACCGGGGGCTTCTGGCCCTCACAGGAGGCTCCTTGCTTTTGGCTGTCCAGACAGACAGAGCCAGCACCAGAAGTCAGGCGTAACAGGTCTCTGTTTGAATCAGTGTAAGAATACCACTGATCAGCCTTTAGTAACCCCTTGGTGAGAAAAAACTCAGGAATGCAGGAATGTTGGAAGGCAGGCAAGAATTAAATTTTAATTCAAGGAGCTTTGATTGGATGCCTACTAAATGCAAAGATCTGTAGACTTAGGTCTATAATTTCTGGAGTTTCTGCTCCTAAGCCATATTAGACAGTCATTGTTTCATAAACTATACCCTAGAGAAGAAGAAAAAAATTTGTGTACTTATCTATCATCATATATAAAGGGAGCAAATTCAACTATATCATTACATAAAAATCTATCCCCTAAAAGCAAGCAGATCAAGCAGGCATTAATTAGAGTAAATCTAGGGACTGGGATCTCTTTTAACAAATCACTTGGAAGGTCTAGAAGAAAATGACAAACTCTCTGAAAATACAGCTATTGATGTGCAAATTAAATGAGGAAGTGGTTTGCATGGTAACCACTTAATTGTAGACATAAATTATAATGGAGCCATGGGTGATCAATGTTCAAATTCCATTAACAAACAGTCACTTAAGTATGTCCCTGAGCATTTTTAAGTATGTCCCTGAGCATTTACTGGAGCAGTTCAGGCACTCTGAAGAGCTTAATGCAGCGGTGGTGCTCTTCAAAGCTGTGATGACACTTCAAAAGCAATCTGTGTGTCCTATGAAGAACTAACTGTGCCATGGCATGGTCAGTCACACTTAGGTGCTCAGTTACTGTAGATAATCTTCCAGTGAGCTTTATTAAATGGCAGCATTTTTATTAAAGAGAACCCTTAGTACAGATGAAATCTAAAACACATACATTGAAAACATGAAGCCAGTATTAAAAATTTCAACCTAAAGTGCCCAGTGGCTGTGTGTTCAGAGCTTCGAGGCCAATGTGAGGCCCTAGTGGTGAAAGGATGGCATGTACTTTGTTCTAAGAATGATTTAACATTATCTAAACCCCAAGACCTTAGCAGGGAAGAAGTTTACTTATTGTCCTGAAATTTTCATAGCTCAATAACTAAATTTTTCAAAAGTATCCTTTACTCTGCTGTACTCTGCAATTTATTTATTCTTGCAGCTTATTTTGAGTTATCAACATATTTTAGTTATAGTCAAACACGACCTCTCACAATTCTGCATGTTGGATGAATAATTTATAAAGAAGATATTTCATAAATTCTCCCAGTTGCACAGTTTAGGAAGCAGCTTCTCAGAATGCAAAATAAAACTTGATCACTAACTCATGGGAAGGAATAATCTGGCTAAATTTGTTGGGATGCATTTTAACAGTTCAGAGTTAAGGTGTTAGAAACTGCCAATGGAGTAATTTGCATATAAACTTGAATTATTCCTGAGAAAGACTTAAGGATACCTCAACAAGGGAGAAACTGAATCTTTATTACAGATGTTTCTCCACATACTCTAAGGACTCCAGACAATTTTTAATTGGTGGCCATTAATTTTGAATAATTATGACAGAAACTTCCTTTAGGGGCCTTGTTTGCAAGGTCTTCTTATGACAACTCTGCTCTGAGTGTCTTCCAAAGAATTCTCTCTATGTTGCTGTCATCTGCTCTCCGCACCCTACCTTGGAAGAGTATTTTTCTTGCCAATTATAGTTCTATGGAAGTGTTTTTAGTAGAAAACAAGTACCTTCTCAGTCTCTTCTGGAGAGATGGTATAAGCATTAATTAAGCTTCTAAAAAAATTATTAACACCTAATCCCTCACTTTTTTCTTTCTCCGCAGAAATTTCTCTCTTGTTGGTTAAAAGCCTCCAATGTTATTGCTCATGTGCTAAGATGATGTGTAGATATGATCTGCTTTATGAAGACACTGTAGCCATCAGCTGAAAACCCTTTTCCAGGGTCCCCGCCTAAACAGGCACCCTCACACCCCCCTCCTCAGGGGGGCCTCTTGCCCAGGAGGTGCTGCCTTTGCATGAGTGCAGGTCCACGCTGCTAAGGTGTTCACCGTCCACAGCAGAAATGAGAAAGATAAGGACTATGTAGTAAGGTTTAAATTTAAAGAACTGTCTGTCGTTGTCAGGTTATATCCTTCACCCTTTTTGTGTTAAAATATCCTTTCTTTTATGAAATGATATTGAGAGGAGATAATGGTTATTTTCAGTGTCCTTATATAAACAAATAAAAACACTGACCTACCAGTAATTTTTCTCAATATTATAGTAGTGTACGGAGTCTAGATGTGTGGAAACCACTATTCTAGATTATAAGCAAGGGTACAGATTGTGTCTTTTTCACGCCTCTATCTTCAGTGTTCAGAACGGAGCCGGCTATGCACATAATAGACGCTCAGTATGTGAATGCTCACTGACAAAAACATCCATATTCTGCTGATGGATCTGCACTAGCACAGCTGCAAATTTCTAAGTATTTGGAAAAGAGTTAAGGATTTAGCAAACCTGCTAAGTCTCATTTTTGATAGGGCTTCTGCCCTCGTAGACAGAGCACAAATTATTTATGGATCCAAGAACCAAATCAGAACTGCAGCCACTAAGGCCAAATTCTGTTTGGACTTCATAGAATAAATTTTCATTGAAAAATTGAAAAACCTTAATGAGCAAAGTGATTTCAAAGGTATAGATTAACCAAAGGTGGCAATTCTTGGACAGAAATCCTTGATTCATGTTACAATTAACACTTTATATTACTTTCATTTATACATACTGGTCAGATAACCTCTGACGGACACTTTGGTGCTGAGGACAGTGGCCAGTCCTGGCGCCTGAAAAGTCAAGCAGGCTGGACTGCCATGGCTAATTAGCTTTGGAGTTGGAAGTGTGGGACCCAGAACTCTCCGTGGGTGGAAGGAAGAGCCCTGGGGGCCACCATCCTGGGGTCTGCAGTTGTCATAGCAAGATTTCATGAGAGACACTTGCCTCGGAATGAGAGCAGCATGCCCTACATGGAGACATGGAGACAGACTAACTCAAACCTACTGTGTACAGGTAATGGCACAAGAATTCTGGGGTAGGAGGAGGTAAGGAAAGACAAGGACCAGCAGCTCTGTTCAGTGAATTAAGTAGGCTTCTTGGAGGAGGTGAGATGGTTAAACAATGGCCTGACCTGGTGAAGGAAGGAAGTAATTTGGGGGCTGAAAGTGCTTTTGGTGCTGGATTTTATCTAATCAGCTACAGCTGTCTGTTCTGGAAAGAACGTAGGATATGTTACTGTGTGGATGGCATTATTGTTCTAGGTGGATGTGCAATTTCAGATAGTTCCCTGAGATACAGGATCTCACAACAAAGACCAGAATGCAAGCGGATTATATGGCTTACGTTTCTTTACTCTCTGTTTGGTGATTTGGTGCTTTGTTTACAGTTTAATGCTCATACCTGCAGAAGAGGATGTCATAGCAAAACTTACATTGTTCTGACCTCTTCACTACGTTTTCTTTCTAGAAGTTTCTTTGGCCAAGGGCAGCCATTCCAAAGTGGCATCTATATTGCTGTAGAAGGCTGGTGACATTAGGATTGTAATGGGAGAGAATGGGTGGTAGGAACGTCTTTATCTTGCTGGTGTCTGGCTGTAGGGTCAGCAAATCACCCTGCCTGACAATAGGTGACCGTAGATTTTGGCGCGGCCTTCCCTTCCCTGTCATCCCCTCACAGCACTCCTGTGGTTCTCTCACTTGACAGCTGTTCTTCATCCGCTGGTGAACCTCTCACAGGTGTCATCAAGCCAGTTTTGAGGACATAGCAATCTCCCCTCTTCAGCTGGACAAATGCTTTTGTCTTGTAAGCTAGTCTCTGGCTTGCAGTAAAGCAGCAGTCTAGCATGATGGCTCGGTACTGGACTCTAGAGCCGTATTGCTTGCATTTGAGTCTCAGCTCCACCGCTGATTAACTGTGTAACCTTATTTAATCCCTGTGTGCCTGTTTCTTCATCTGTCAAATAAGATTAATAGTACTAACCTCCTAAGATTGTTAGATGGAATAAATGAATTACATTTAAAGTGCTTAGCCTGTGCCTGGCACATTGCAGTGCTCAATTAACATAACTGCGGCCATTGTTTTAGAACAGTGATCATTATGACCATTAAAGGCTTCTAATCACCTGTACAAACTTTCAGCTTTAGTTAAAGTACTAGCTGTGAATGTATAAAATTGGGAGAGGTTGTATAGGTTCAACTCCATGTCATTTTTATTTAGAATATACCATTTTTACATGGAAGACCTTTCCAAAAGGTCTTCGAAGGCTTGAAGAAGATGAGAAAGGAAATGGGATCCGAAATGACATGTGAAGTCGGTCAACAACACCGTGTGTGTAGAGGACTATGTACTGAGTGTGGATTTGGAAAGGAGATGGGGAGCCAGAAGCCAGGGAATGGGGAACATGCTCCTACCACTGTCAGCAAGTTTACAACTGAATGGGAGTTCATTTGAGGCAAAACTACATTCTTTGATGCCTTGGAATCAGTGTTGTTTTATTCTGGGACAAATGCATATTATGTCACAGTAAGGCTTTTATTTTTTACTCTCATTGTTCTAGATAGTTTTCCAGATAGTTGGCTAACCATTTACTTGTAATCTTTACTTAAACTTTTTACAACATTCTAAGTTTCATCTCTTCTTAAAACAATGTAGGGGACCTAGCTTAGCCTTGTCTTGGTGACTGAGAATGATCAGTACAGAGTGTCTTCAAAGTCCCTGTGCCTGAGAAGCACGCAGGGTGACACCATCTGGTGGGGCGGGAATAGCTCACTGGCCAACATGGTGGATGGGGAACTGGATGTAGTCTGATCCGGAGTGCCTCCTCAAAGCACAGCTTTACTAATGCAGCAATTTTGCCTTGGGGTACTGTGAAAGAACATGTCCCCACCTAACATCAGTTGACCTCATATAGCTAGTAGGGGACGGCCAAAACTTCCAGCTGTCAGCAGGGAAGGTGACTTGGGGGAAAGAGAAACGTTTAGACAGAAAAGAAAGGTAAGCATGCAAATAAATGTTAACTAGCCTGCATAGGAGAGCTGTACTTCATTCTGTACATCAACTGTTGTTACCACTGATAGTCCTAGACTTAAAAAACTAAACATAATACTCCTCCACTGGAAGCAGAGAACCAGCCTCTCATCCCCTGCTCACCCCCATCCCCACCAAACCCCCCCACCCCCAGAGGTCGAACCTTGGCACTGCCCTTTAGGACTGCTGATAGGATTGAGCATTTTCCTAGGCTGTAGAGCAGTCCTACATTCTCTGCCTTTATTGCTGGCCCCTCCTTTCAGTCTTTCCATTCTCTAGGCTTATGCTGCTTCTAGATACCACCATTACCTCTTCTACAGACCGCCATGTTCCACCTCCTCCTACTTCATTTCCCTAGTACCCCCTCTTCCTTCCATTAGCTATCATTTTCCCAAGCTCCTTCGGGTTTATCCCAGCACTGCCTTTCTTCTCCAACTGGTGTCCTGGGCAGTCCCCACAAACAAATCAACCATGGCCTGCCGTAAGCTGGCCTCACTGTAGGTAGGTATAGTTGGAAACAATTTCAGTTTCAAGGCTGAGCTAGGGCTGATCTCTAGATACCTGAAAACTTACTACTTTTTATTGGCTTACTACTTTTTTCCTTTGTGATCTCCCAGCAAACATCCATTTTCTGTAGCCAGAAAGGAAGTTTTCAGTGCTTGCAGTCAAGTAAAAGGCCAGTTCCATGGTTTGGACTCCATATGTGTTTCATTAGTAAGTATGGCTGGTATTCTCTTAGCCAAAACTGTCAACCCCTGGGATTCATGTTATAGAATGTAACTTTGCCTCCAACCATTTAAAAAACTTGGCAAGAATGTCCCACATTGGCTTCATTTAAAAGTGTAACATAATTCACATCATAACCCTCTGTATTTCCATTCATCCAACAAATAATTTGCTGAACACCTATTAATGTCAGACATTGTTCTAGGCAATTGGGATACATAAAAAATAAACTACACAGAGTTTTCTATCCTCATGGAGTCTACATTCATGCTGATGGAGGCAGACAGTAGACCAAAAAGTAAATTTTATGGTATGTTAAAAGGTGATGGGTGCTATGGCAGGAAAAAAGGCTTAGCCAGGGGAAGAGAGGTTGGTTGGGTATGCTGCGGTAGGTGGGGGGGGGACACTGTGACATAAAACAGGGTAGGCAGGGTAGTACATCTTAGGGAGAAGAGATTCAACCTGAGACTTAAAGTAAATAAAGGAATTAGCTGTACAGTAATCGGGAGAAAGCTTTCCAGGCAAAGGGAACAGCGAGAATGAAGGCCAGCAGGCTTTGCTGATAAAATAATGTGAATTCTAAGAAAGAGGGGAGGCAAAAATGATTCCTAAGGGTGCTGACCTGAGTAGGTATAAGAATTCAGCTCCCATTTGCTGAAATGAGGTCCACTGGGTGAAGATCAGGTTTTGAAGTGGATTAGGTTTGGACAGAATTGTCAAGTATCTTGTTAGACTTGGAGGTCAAGTAGTTGGGTATGCAAATTGGGAGATCAAAGTGGGAAGTCAAAATCCAGGAGATGTCAGCCTAGAGGTAGTTATTTTAAGCTGTGATCAATATGGAGGGTGTAAAGAAGAGGACAAAGGACTGAGCCTGGGGCAATGATGTAGAGAGATTGGAAATGGTAGGGAAGGACAGCATCTGAAATTGATGTGAAAAGGACTGTCCCAGTTTTCCTTTAATCCAGCACAGTCAATACTTTTGAACTTGCTGATTGAGGCTGTGTCCCAGAATGAGGATGGAATATAGGAAGCCCGTCATTGTCTTGTTTCCTGTTACATGCTGAGATGAGCAGATGAGCGGCTGGGGGAATGCCTCCTGGCATTATGCTGAGATGATGAGCTGGGTCAACAAAGCCTGGAGCTCAGGCTAAGCAGACTCTAAATCACAGGGCAGACCGGCTAGTGATAAACAATACGGAGCAAGTTTTTTCAGAGATATGTTGAAAGGGAAATGGATGTCTTACAGACTGTCTCCTATTGTGTTCCTAAATGAGTCAATGTTTCTAAGGCAGAAATATGTTGAACTCTTGATCTTTGTTACCCAAGGTTAACTGTGACACAGCCATCAAGTTCATGGTAAATGCTAACCCAATATCGTGATGTATAACAAGAGGAATAAGGCATTTCTTCCCTCAAGGGGCCCAGAGTCCTGCTAGGGGACTGCTACATCCTCCAGGCTGAGAATAATGCCTGGCACTTGGCAGGTAACTCAGTAAGTAATCGTTGAATACACAAAAGGAACGATGTGTTAAAGAGCTTAAGAGGGATGTGCCCAGGTCAGGAGGGGCACTCAGAGGACAACATGCTGGCAGCAGTGACAAATGGCGCCCATGGGGTGACATGTGAACGAGGAGGCGTGGGGATATTTCCAGGTGGAGGAGCACCCAAGGGGCCAGCAGTAAGAGCCCCTTGTTCAGGGAATGGTCATGCGCGCAGAGACCGATCACTCACCTGGAGGTGTTTGGATCAGGAAGCCTACACCATGCCACGCCTCTGCCCTGCTGTGGCCGCTCACTCTGTGCCTGGGACCCGGACAGGCACATAGTGTGCACGCAGTGGGTGCTCCTCAGAGTTACGAGTTGGAAATGAGATATATCAAAAGATACTAAGGCTGCTATCAACTGTCTGCTGTGAACTCACTCCCCTGAGACATCAGGAAATTTCATAGTTTTCAGAATGAGCCACTCAGTCATGACCCAGTGGAGGCTAAGTGTTGCATGCCTCTCCTGGGCGCTTCTCCACAGGCTACCATTAGCAATAACAGATAGCCGCCTTTTCACTTGTCCTTACAATATTTCTTTTTAAACTGAGGTCTAGTCAGTCTTTAACTCTTCAGTCTGGAAGCCTGTCTGAAGAAGTTAGAGTGTGATGCCCAGGGACTGGCTTATCACTCTGTACAGCAGCCAGTCTTTAATTCTCACACTTCTCAGGCCAGGAGAAATGACCTTCATCCATACAAAGGCTCGGGGACCCACCTCAAGTCCCTTCCCTTGGCCAGGAGGTGGTGAAAGAGTGTGGCCCTTGTGTGACTGCTCTGGAGGGAAGGAGGCGGCGCTCAAACAGCCAGGGAAAGACTGAAACAGGCAGGAAGCCTTTCCTCATTTCCTTCACAAACTGAGGAGCTGTGGTTCGGACTTGGCTCCCCCATTCTAGCATCCCAGACTCCTCAAGCTTGCGGTGGTCATCTTTAGACCAAGTAAAATACTATTTATCGTATTCAGCAAATCCCGGTCTTTCCAGAACTGGGGGCTTGGCAGGATCAAGGAGATGTTTTCCTTCCCAGCTGAAGGATTTGATTAGAACTTATATTTGGTATCATACCATCTGGTCCTAGGGCAGGAACAAAGAAATCCCCAGGACATAGAATTCTGTGGCTGCTCCAGTCACAGTCAGTGCCGGGCGGTGACCAGACAGCGGGAGCACTGTGACTTTTCTTGCCGTGTCTCACTTTTTTTTTTTAGCACCTTCTAAATTCTCAGCACTGGAAATACAGTGATGACACACAGATCCTACCTTCTAGGAGTTCACGGAGTCTAATTATTTAAGCTAAACCCAAACCGCATGTTTTGATTGCCCATAGAGACTTTGAAAATTCCTGTGCAGCAAGATGGAGCTGCTGGGAATCCAGGGCTGGGTCTGAGAGCTCCTTCCAAGTAGGAGCTAAAACAGCAGAGGAGTATGGTAGGCACTGCACTGTCCTCACTGGTGTCTAGCTGGGGGTGACAGCTGATGCCCTATGGTGGGCCTCAGTGACGTTGTCCAGGCCCTGTTTCCAGCATGTGCTGATAGGGAAGTCCAAGTAACCAACCATCAGTTCATTTATTCTTTTCTTCCCCAGAAGAGGCTGAGTCATCCCCGAGGTGACGCTATGGTGAATAGATGCGGGCATCTTCTCCTCTTGATACAACCACCTGGGAGGCTGTTAGGATGTAAGGATGAGGAAGTCTTTCAAGGTTGTGGAAAATGGTACCTTCTTAGGTACCATCCTGTCAGGCTGGGCCGTGGTCAAAGTTACCAGTCTCTGAGTTACTTGTGGGTTTCTTTGGTGGTAGCTCTTTTTTTTCTTTGGTTGCTGGCCAGTATCATTCTTCCTGTTTCTCCTCCTCCTCCTCCTCCTCCTCCTCCCAGCAGGGCCTGCCACTGCTCAGCCAGGCATCAGGAAGATATGCCAGTCTGAAGAAAAGCAAATCCCACTGTCCTCTTACTTTCTCTTTTGCCCTCCACAAAACACCCCTGCCCCCCCAGAACCATGATGCATTAAAACAAGGTGACAGAAAGGCTGCAGGGAGCACTCCAGGTTGGCCTAACTTCAGGAACGGCTTTTTAATAGCTGCAGAAGGAGATCACACCATTTTCTGGTTCGGCTCTTAAGTGAAACTCCATCCAGAACTACATCTCACCTTCCATTTGACCTCTGGCCATGACCCACAACCAAAGCAGCTAATCGCCGGGCATACCCCAAACTGAGGGCCAGGAAACCCATGCTGGGTCTGCCACAGACCCTGTGTGCCTGCCTGCAGTCTCGCGCCCACGTGCCTCACACACCCCTTTAAGAAGTCATGGGCTTTAATTCTGTCTCATTAGTTGGTGTCATGCAGCCCATTGGGAATTTGGGGCACAAGTTTGCTTCTAAACTGGGATTTGCAGGCCTAGAACAGGGCAGGCAATGTTCTAGGATAAGCCAGCCAACTGAGAGTCTCCATTTCCTCTCCTGCTGACACATCTCATTCTTTTTGATTAAGACTTGTCAGTTATTTTATTGTTTTTCCCCAGATTTAGAAATTTACTAAGTGCCCACTGTATGCTGGGTGCTCTTTTTGAGCACTGGCTTTATAATAATAAGCCAGGTATACAAAAATCCCCGCTCTCATGGAGGTTAAAGTATAGAATTGAGATGGATAACAACCAAAATAACTACATAAAATATTAGGTTGAACTATATGAAATGGCCATTTTTGCAGGTAAAAAGTAATTATTGACAGTTTCCTATGGCTCAGATATATTCTATGTCAGTAGTAAGTGCTAAGGAGAACTAATAAAGGAAGGATCAGAGCAAGTAGGTGACAGGTTGGTGGTTGAAATTTACATAGAAAGGAACAGAAGACTATACCAAGAAGGCGGCATCTAAAGACGGCCTGAAAGCTCTCTGGTAGAAGAGCCCGATGACTAGCATAGCTGCAGCAGAATGTGCATGGCTGAGAAGGGCAGCGGTAGTTCAGAAAGGTAATAGGGCCTTGAAGGCCAGGGAGAAAAGGCTGGACTTTATACTGAAAGAAGGGGGAACTCTATGAGCTTTTTCTTAGTAGTTTTACTAGGAAGCAAAAAGAATCTGTTGGGCTGATGTTGTTCGTGATTAAGGAATGCTTGTTAGGGTCCAACAACGCCTGCTCAGAAACTGCACTGGGCCCCAAGACCACCAGAGAGTCAGGGCCTTATGCAGTGAGGACTGAGTGTGGCATCCCCTGAGAGGACCACCTGAATCACTGAACTTTCTGAAATTCCTTTGGCAGAGAGCCTTTTTCTAAATACGCGAAGATGACAAATGTGTTGTTTCTTTTGTTTTTTTTTTCATTTGTTTGTTTTTTGCTTACCTGAAGACCGTTTTCTTTCTCTCAGTCAGACATAGGTCTTTGCATTTTCATGGCGGCAACCATGCTAATGACAACTCTAATGAATGCTGGGAGAGAGGTCCGCCAGCCAGGGCAGGTAGACGTAGCCCCTCCCTCCCACTGCCCCTCTGACAGTTCAGGTAAGGCCCCTCCCATTTGGCTGCCCGAGTTGGGAGCCTGTGATTTCGGCACACATCACATACCACAGCCCACTTCTTATTACCCTCCCACATGGACCTCCTGTGGGTTCTGTGCAAGCTGAGGCTTTGGATAAGCTCATAAGCCTGGTACCCTTATAGGATGTCTCCCTGCTATCCCTGTTCACAAATTGGCCAGTAGCAGCCACAAGACTTCAAGATGGCCTGAGGCACCTCAGGAGCCTTATCTCAGAATGGTATATGCTGAGAGGACAAAGTGGTACTGGAGTGAATGCTCAGGACTGTGCTGTGAGAGGGGTCTTTTATTAAAATGAGGGCTATATTATTTATTTTAACATTGCCTACTTCCCAGAAGTATATGTATGATACAGCCGAACTTGGGTATTTTGTGTGTCCTACAACCAGCTAAAGCCCTGCACAGGGCAGCAGAGCTGCTATGTGACAGAAAACTCCATGCTTTCTGTCTTCCGTTCCCATGTTAAAATGCACTAATTTGACTTACTGGGCTTTTTGTAAGCCACATAATACAAATGATGTGTGCAATATTTAATTGGAGCGACAATCCAAATATGAATACTCTGGTCTTTTAAAGGGAAGAGCAGCCAATAAGCCCCTCCTAGGGCCTGCACTGCAGCCTGACCACAGAGGCTGCAGGCCAGAGTACCTGTGAGGCCTTGTAACGTCACAGCCATGGTGCCTCACGGTTTCCAGGGTGGTACCGTAGGACCCGAAGGGGGAAACTATTGAAGTTCTATGTACCTTGGGTGAGGTTTCCCAGGTAATAAGGTAGGAATTTGTTACAGGCCTGCTCAGTAATTTTAGGTCTCCTCAGCCCAGTAAGACCTGTGCAGCTAGTTTACTCTTCAAAGGCTTTAACCTAGAGCCGGGTGCTAGTCTGTCTGCTTCGTTGTTGTTATTGCTGTGGGCAAAGAAAGTTCTGTTTTCAGACTTCAGTGCTCACAACTACCTTATGAGTTAAGAATTAGCCCATTTTACAGGTGAGGAATCAGACAGTTCAAGAGACTTTTCTAAGGTCACCCAGCTCATAGATGGCAGAGCTGGGATTCAAATCTCTAACTTACTCCAAACTCGGAGCTCTTAACTACTAACACCTCTTAATTTAGTGAATCTTTGCTGCGATCCCTTATCTTCCTGGTTTGGGTTCTAGCTTCATACTAACTATAGGGGCTTTTCTGCTGTGTGATTTCTAGCCTTTGAATTGACACCAAAACCAAGATTGCTGGCTCAGGACCTTGCATAATCCAGAGTACCCACCCAGTCTCCACTGGCTGCCTTAAACTTGAGGGTTTTAGCTCCATGCTCCCAGTACTCTGACCTCTGGAGAAGTAGAGGGTTACAAGGTTAGTAAGACTACTTCGGTGAATCACTCTTCTTCAGACAGCAGGTAAACAGATTCCCTCAACTCCACCCTTGCTAGAAAGTTCCCTGAGGCCGTCAGAGTAGAACAATGGGATTAATTTCAGAAGTAGGGACAGTCAGACCCAAAAAACCCACGCCAGTGTGGACTGCAAGGTCTGGCAAGAAGATGCCATCACAGGCTGAAGACAGCTCTGTGAACGTTGTGACCTGTGGTCTGAAACACTGTCCCTGACCTTCCTTCAAACCACATACTAGCACATAGTAATCATGCTTGTTTTGTGGGGAAGTTGCTGTAAATGGCTTGGAAGCTTTGGTGTGATAAACCCAGAGAATTTCAGCAAAAGTAGGAAAAGAGAATTTAGAGCCAAGATTAAATTATAAGCATAGTACTACTATTCCAAGGTATCTAAAACACAGGTCATTTTGGTTACAAATTAGCAATCGATCAGGTAGGCATCATTTTTCAGGGAAAACTGTTTGTTCCTGCCACACAGAATAAAGCCACCCTCTTGCAGCATTCTTTCTACCAAGAAAGTTTTGGGGGCCCGCAGTTGCCTTTGCCATTTCAGATTCTGGACTTCCTTATATATCTCCTTCTGCTGTGTGTGACTTAAGGCCAGGACTGGGGAAAGGCTCCTTCCTACAAGCACAGGGCAGACACCAGAAAGTGACTCCCTCCTCATTCCTGGCCCTGGAGTAGCTCCTAGTCAAACAGTGCTGGCAGGAAAAGCAACTCAGTTACATGGTGGGCTCAAAAGAAGTAGAAAAGTGGATATTTAGAATGACAGGGCGGTAGGGTGAGCAAAACAGAAGCAGAGATTAGTGTCTGCTCATGGCTGAATCCACTTGAAAGTGTTCAGACAGAAAATTCTTATGCAATTTGTAATGTTTCTAAATGTATGGAAATACAGAAATCTCTGGGCCAGTATGTGGTTGGTGGATGCCACCAAACAGACTCCTCATGGGCCTACTTAAAGCACTGACATTCAAGTTCAGATCAGATCTCTTGCATTTACCATGGGTCTGTGTGAATTCCCTTAGACCAGGGGGTGGCAAACTTTTTCTGCAGAAAGCCATGTAGTATATATCTTGTACTTCGCAGTCCATAGGGTCTGCAGCAGCTACGTCCTCTGCTGGTCCAGCACAAAAGCAGCCAGAGGTAGTCCATACATGAATGGGCAGAGCCACAATCCAACATGACCTTATTTACACAAACAAGGCCATGCCTGACCTGTGGGCCTTAGTTTGCTGACCTCTGCCTTAGACCAAAGGAGAAATGCTCACTTTACTAAGAGCCCTGGGGGGAGAAATAAGTCAACTTGCTTTTCTGGTAGAGAAATTATTGGTTCACATCCAAGATGTACAAAAGAGGCAAAAAATATTTTTAAATAAAGTGATACTTAATTAGGCCTGATTAGTTGCATAAAATAGTCCCTAACACTTGCTTTTGCAGAATGGGCATCACAGCCCAAAGCAGACAAATAAGCAGGTGACAACGACAAACCTATGTGTCTTCTCACTTTGCACTGCAGAGCCATGGGGGTGTTCACCTGTTTTCTCTTCTGCCCTGCAGGCCTCTTCCTCATCCTCGGTCTGATACTCTACCCAGTGGGCTGGGGCTGCCAGAAGGCCGTAAGCTACTGCGGACACTATGCGTCAGCCTACAAACCTGGAGACTGCTCCTTGGGCTGGGCTTTTTATACAGCCATCGGTGGCACAGTCCTCACCTTCCTCTGCGCTGTCTTCTCCGCACAAGCAGAAATTGCAACCTCCAGTGACAAAGTACAGGAAGAAATTGAAGAGGGGAAAAACCTTATCTGCCTCCTTTAGAGACATTAATGCCATTTTCTTCTTTGTGTATCATAACCTTGTGTAGCAGTCCACATCTGGTTTCGTCATTTGAGTCAAGTGAAGAACTAGCCTTTACCTACCAGAGCCACATTCCACAGCCCTCAAACCCTGAGCCTTAACAGGGCCAATGAGAGGCAATAAGCAAAGTGACTGCACACAAGGGCCGCAGTGAGACAGAACAAGAAAATAGTACATAAACCCTTACGTGCAGCTGATACGTTCTGTCAGACTCTGTCGTCCCCAAGGCTCAATGAAGGATAATGAGCTAAACCATTAAAGCAAAAATTTCTTTGGAAACAGGAGACTGTTAACCAGATTTGCAGGCTGTTTGAGATGTGTGTCTGCTACAAGATTGCATACCTGTGAGCATCTCTGCCTCAGAATGAAGTTTAGGGGTTGGTGTATTGTTTCCTGTTTTTTTCAAGTTCTCTCAGTCAGAGGCTACAACAAAGAGTGCACACTCACCAGGGACAGGATGTGTGCTGAAGGGCATAACAAGATACTGCCTCTTGGTTAGCTGACCAAAGGGAGTCGGCAGGGATGATGTGGGATCCTGGTGTGGAACGTATTCTCGCCTGAATTCCAGTGTAGGGTGGATCACTTGAACTGTCACTCCGAGTAAAGACCTGTATAAGCATGAGAACAAAAGTACAAAGTCCTGCTAGTGAAGACAAATTCACTGTGCTTCCCAGCAGTCAGGCTAGCACCAGTACTGGCCCAGCCTCTTCTTCCACCGGACATCATGTTTTCCTCTAGGGTTAGGGCTGCACTTTGACTGCCAAAGGAAATCTGTTTCCTCATTCCAGGCAGAGAGCTCTCCGAGCCAGCTGTGGCTCATTCAGATGTTCACTGGGAGAACTTGCCAGAATCTCAGCACTTGTGGGGAGACCTTTTCCCACTGTTTGATGATGCAGCAGTCAGCTGTATTTCCAACCCGAGCAGCGGCAGAATGGCATTCTTTGGAGGAAAAGAAAAGCTACTCATGGGAGTTGAGTTTTTCTAGTCACTGGTTTGGCCCTGAAAGCTGCCTGAAGTAACGTCACATTGCTGTACCTGATGAGCTGCCTCAAAGGCTTCATTCCCGGCAAAGTACAGAGTAGGAAGTTAATGCAAAAACAAGAGCGAGACCAGGCTCATAGCACCAGCCTATACCTGTTTACAAAGAGAACTGACCACCCCTATTTATAAAGGATTCCAGGGGCTTTTAATCTAGTTTCTATAAATTGCCAATATAATTGATTCAGGAAAATGGTATTAGCTATGACCTCAGAATTACTTTGGAATGATGAAAATGGCCAGAAAGAACCCAGTCTGGTATTACTCTGAGTTTCAGAATTGCAGAATGATAAATACTTCTTCTTAACTTAACCAAGTAGAATGGACCTGCCAGACTTCTGGAAGAATTAGAAGTATAGGTCTCTTTGGATTTATGAATCTGCTCACTTGAGGGCTTGCTCTGTTTGAAAACTTAATTACCACACACCTTATCTGGGCATGGTATTGTATGCTAAGTGCCACCAGGCATAGAACCCCAATTCAGATTTTATAAGTCTGCCCTGAATGAATCATAAAGCTGTGAGAATCTAAAACCATGCCTTGGTGCAGAACAAATAACTGCTTTCTAGCTAACTATCTGTCTGTCTGTCTATCTAGGGGGAATGGAGCAACTAAAATTTTACCCCATTCTGGCTTTTGGCCTATAGCAGAAACCCATCTTATCTCACAAATTAAGGGCTAAGGGCAGGAGGGCTGGGAGTGTGAAACCAGGCCTTAATGCATCCACCATTCTTAACACCGAAGTTCAGAAGAAGCATGCTGTAAATCCTGTGACTTTTTTTGAAAAGAGGAGGTAAACAGGTTTCCTTACAGCAACCTATGGTAAAGCTCAGGAAACATGAACCCTATTCCTGATGCCACACAGAAATAGGTGATGGCAGCCACTGGACAGGGCTCCTGTCCCCGATTGTGCATTTTTATGCTCAAACCAATGCACCCGAGTAACAACTTTTCAAACTTTCACAGTATTAAAAAAAAAAAGGAATTCACCTCATCAGGCAAATCTTGATAAAAACACAAATTTTTTTCTTAAATTTATCATCAGAAGACTTACTCTGTTTTTTTCTGTATAAGATAGAAAACCAAATTTCTAAACACCAATCTTATGCTCTCCTTACAGACCACTTAAGTCATGAGCCCAGAGGCTCCTCTGAGCATGTCCATCATCTTTCCTGCCTGACTGCTGTATCCCTAGACCACCCTGATAACAACAGTCACAAGTGAAAATGTGATCTCTTTTGGCCAGAAGTCACTTGCTTAGTCTGAATGTGGCAGAAGACAGAAAAGTACAGGCGCACACACAAAACCCCAAACCACTGAAAACTAAAACACTGACTTAAGTAAGCAGAACAGAGATGGAATTCCTCTAGCAGAGACAGAGTAAGAGACAATGTTGGGCCTTTTAAACCTTCAGTCCGTTAGCGGCTTTAGTTGGGATGGATGGAATATCCAAAATCATGTTCTTGAGACCAAAACTGCACAGTTTAATAAACCACTGTATATGGAATGGGTTAGAAAGAAGTTTAAAAACAAAAACGTTAGACTGATTGTTGACTCACACTTTTCTAATTTCTATCACCTAATCACCTCAGCCTAAAAATTTAATGTACCTGGACCATTAATTACTAAAAGTCTTATTTATTTTTGTCTGCATTTTTTGCTTAAAGTTTTGCGGTGGGCTGGGCTTCTCAGCGAACTCCCCAGAAGGCAGAAATAATCTGCCTTGGATTCTGTGGATTCTTTAAACCTGTGTGCTAATTCACCAATGTCACATTAATTGTATAAGGGTTTTTGTATAGTTTTCAGACATCTGTGGTGTAATGATCTTTGTAAAACATGTATCCTGTAAAGTGCCATAGTCTTTTTTTATGTGTAGCATATTTAAGAAATATATATGTATATTATACATACACAATACTGTGTGAAAGATGTGCAATAACAGGTGTATGTATGTTTTGTGTTTTGGAAACTGGACAGGAGTCAGAACAGGGATTGTTTCTGTTTTGGCAAAGGAGAGTTAAACATTTTTGCCTCCATGGCCTAGTCATTAACCATTAACCCACAACAATTTTAATGCTACACAAGTCTACGTGAAGGAGAGACTGGTATGAATCATTTTTTCCTGGGTCTAAATTAATCACTAGATTTTTGTGAAAGTTAGCCAGCAAGCCAGGTCCAGTTAATGCTAGTCTTTCATGTGAAATGTGAAGCTGCCATGTTGCCTTTTCTGTTAGTGTGATAACTAGTAGCTGGTACATAATCACTAAGGAGCTGTTTCTTAATTAATGCTTTGATAGACCATGTTAATGCTAGACCACTAATCTCACACCTTAGCCATAGGAGTCTGGCTTAGAACAGACCTCTCTGTGCAATAACATGTGGCTACTGGAAATCCCCAGCCCTCATTTGTATTTGGGCAGCAATGACTCCCAAGGGCCAAAAAAGTCAAAGGCATGACTAGTATTTCTTCCGAGACTGTGGTGCAATGCCTTCCCAGGCTGGGGGGTCATCAGGTGCGTTGGAGGACCTCGGCGCCACTTGACATTCAGCAGTCACTTGAGCTAAATAGGAAACTGTTCACCATTAATGGACTCAGTTTGAGCCTTCGAATTTGTGATCATCCTATGTTGTGAACTAATACATTGTTTGTCTAGCATTGATTAGGTTTCTGTGCATACGTATTTTCACATCCTCCCCACCCCTTCTTCCCAGATCTGAATTAAACCAGATTTTGCAAACACATTTCTGATTCTTTCAAGTCTTAAGTATATTTGTTTCAATATGATGTGTATAATTTGATCAAGAAAATACCAAATTTAATTTTAAACACTAACTTTCATGTAATATTGAGGAAAGGAAAAAGATACTCAGGTATTTTAACTATTTCATTCACTAGTAACAAATCCTTACCTTAGGTTAGCATCAACATAATTATGAATTATGAAAATATTTATAAATGTAAATCAGAAAAAACTCAAATACTACATAAATGTCTTAATTTTAAAGTAAAATAGATATATACAATAATGAGTAAGGAAAAAATTAAAGAGTACATTCTCATTCTTTCAACAACAATCCAAAATTAGAAGCAGTTCCACACCCACATTTCTTAAAGGTAATTTTGCCTATAAAAAGTCCCATCCAGAAGTAGAATTCTAACTTATAAATTCAAAATGACACTAAACACCCTTTTCATAAACTCTTTTTCAACTCTCCATATCCCATGAAACACTTATCTGATGGAATAAACAGAATGACCATTTGTTTTCCCGACCTACGGCCTATGTCAGCTGAAACTACATTTACTGGCTTCTAAACATACCTGATACCTGCCAGGTTTGTAATAGAAACCAAAATTAAAAGCTAACAAAGTTATCCAAATCACTAAAGAAAAAAATTTCTAAGCAAGTCTGATCTAAATAATGCAAGCAAAATTGGAAGTTTTCAGTTGCTTATTCTCAAAAAGTTAATACACAAAAGAAAGAACCCTGGCTTGAAATTTCAGCAGAGGCTGGGGAAGCCTCACATGTATGTCCCATTTCACCCTACTTTTTTACTTAGCAGTTCTGCTGCTGGAACAACTTTCTAAGACTTAACCTTCCTGGAACACAATGCATTCAACTTACTCTGAGCTCTCCTTAAAATCTTAACATAAAACCATTTAAAAACAGTCTTGACTATCCTGGACATTTCCTTTAAGTGGATTATATTGGTAGTTTCCAACAATTCAGTACATTTTTCACTCTCAAACACTAAAGGATAAGGTCATCAGTGCAAACTTTTAGCGTACTTTTCAAAGCAGCAAGAACCAACAACTGTCTATATTATAGAGTCCTAAGCTGCTTAGTCACTTGACTGGGGCCATCTAAATGCTGACTATTATCTTCTTTCTTGCAGCTTCCTCTTCACCCTGAAGATTTCTGCAAGACAAATCTTTAAGACATAAACTGCTTATTTTGCTTAAGTATATGTGACATAGATAAAAGCATAAATAAATAAGAGGAAGTAGTATAATCATGGGAAAGAAAAATCTAAAACCTACAGGCAAGGAGCCCACCAAGCGTATATGTTTGGAGGAAACCACTAAAATCTATTCTCAAGAAAAGGAAATGTGAATTAAGGCAGGTGATAGTGAAGACAAAGAGTTTAGATGTTAGGGAAAAATAAGAGACAGCTTGGTGACTGATTTGAGGCAGTGGGGTAAGGATAGGAAAGAGGCCAGCATGACTGCCAGGTATTTAGATAGTGATGACAATACCAAGATTAGTAACCCAACAGAATGCCGGAGATGGAAAGGTTAAGGTTAGGATGCCAATGGAGAAGTCCTGTGTGCAGCTAGGATACTGTGGACAGAAGACCAGGTTGGGGATAGAGATTTGGGAGTCATTAATACACGTGGACAGACAATGAGAGTTCTTAATTATTGTGTAGGTACTATGCTAAGGACTTAATGTAATTCATTGAAACCCTATGAGTAGTGGAAACTATTATTAGCATCATTTTATACTTAAGTTAAACTTCACTTAAATGACATAAGTGACGTTAAATAATTTGCCCAGGTTAAAAAGCTAGTAAAGTGACAATGCCAAGGCTCAAATACAAGTTTGACACCAAAGTCTACATTCTCTAACAGCTGTAGTTTCCTTCCACCTAACAGGTACAGGGTGAGAAGAAGGCCAATACAAACCCCTGGGAAACACCAATATCTCTGCATAGGAAACTCTTAGAATAAATTTGAACTCCAAAATTAGAAAAATATAACTCCAAAAAGACCACACTGTAAGATGACAACTGATGAAACCACTGCTCTTTCTTCCCTTTCAGAGAAAAACTTGGTAATTTTTCATATTTTTTAAGATGACATCATATGTTCTCAATTCACTCAATCCTGCAAACAAGACACTAAAAATTCATCAGATATATATTATTGGTAAAACAAATGAATAGTTTGACAGTTTTTCTTGTGAAAAATAAACTCCCTAGGATAAGCAACTATTATTACATAAGAGGCATATTTTCATCAAAGCTAGAATAGAAATAATAATTAAGGATTTGTTTAAACTAAAGTTTCTCCAAACACACACACAAATGCCAAAGACCATTTAGTAAGCTCACACTGCTGAAGAGCAAGCAGCAGGTACTCACCCACATATCGTAGAGATAGACTTTGGTCTGGAGACTTCAAAAATACATGTAACTTTTTCTTGATTGTTGATTTTTTTTTCCCCCTAAGGTCCCTTGTCCCTAAAAGATGGATATGAATTACTGGAAATTACTGGAATTACTGGAAGGATGGAAAGGAAACAGAATTGGAGAGAGGTGGCACCATGTGCCAGAAGCAGCCCCACACTTAGCAGGAGTCCAGGGACATGCATCTAACTGCCCCTCTCCAGCCCTTCACTACCACTCACTGAATGACCAGGATAATTTCCTACTCCTCTATAAAAATAGGATCAATAATAGAAATAACATCATAAGTTTGATATGAGGAATAAATTACAATTAATCTTTTTTTACCTAAAGATACTAAATTAATTAGCTACCTGAGCTCACCATTTCTTTTTCTATCCTGTACTAATCATCTTTAGCTTAGTGCTTTCAGGAAGTAGATTTCTCTGTGGAGGCAGGATACACAGTTACTCCTATTTAGCAAAAAAACAAGACAAAAAAACAGGTGGTGGGCAAACCCATCATCTATAGAAAACTAGAATGCTCAGAAAACAAATTACATATTTGTCAAAACTTATTGGTGGCAAAGATTTTTTAGGAAAGAGAAATCCAACGTTGGTAAAATGTGGATAAAGAGGCCATTTTGTACACTGCTGATTGAGGCGTAAGTTAATAGGATTTTCTGGAGAGCAATTTGGAATTTCACATCAAAGATCTTTAAAAATATGCCTATGCTGTGACCCAAGCAAACTGTCCTAAGGAAAGAACAAAAGCCAAGACCCCCAAATTTAGGAACATTCCCTAATTTATAGTAAAATTTAGTTATAATAAAAAAAGCTGAAAATCAGAACCTTAAGGAGTAACAACAGGACTTAGAAATATAAATTATGAGTGGCCAGGAAATAATTACGAAGTGGCAATAAGTATATAACTATCAGTAATTATTTAAGTGTAAATGGACTAAATTTTCCAATCAAAAGATATAAAATGGCTTTTAAAAAGATTTTTTTAAAAAGACCCATCTATATGCTGTCTACAAGAGACTCACTTCAGATGTAAGAATACACACAGACTGAAAGTGAAGGGATGGAAAAAGATGTTCCATGCAAATGGAAACCAAAAGAAAGCTGGGAGAGCTATACTTACATCAAACAAAATAGACTTTAAAACAAAGACTGTAATAAAAGACAAAGAAGGGCATTACATTATGATAAAGGGGTCAATCCAACAGGAGGTTATAGTATTTAAAATTATTTATGCACCCAACATAGGAGCACCTACATATATAAAGCAAATACTAACAGACCTAAAGGGAGAGATAACAAAACAATCATAGTAGGGAACTTTAATACCCCACTTACGTCAGTGGATAAATCATCCAGACAGAAAATCAATAAAGAAACATCAGCCATCAATGACACATTAGACCAGATGGACTTACCAGATATATACAGAACATTCCATCCAAAACAACATAAGCGTAATACACATTCTTTTCAAGCACACATGGAATATATTCTCTAGGATAGATCACATGTTAGGCTAAAAAACAAGTCTAAATAAATTTAAGAAGACTGAAATCATATCAATCATCTTTTCTGACTACAGTGGTATGAAACTAGAATCAATTAGAAGAAAGCTGGGAAAAATCACAAATATGAAGAGATTAAACAATATGCTACTCAAAACCAATGGGTTAATGAAGAAATCAAAGGAGAAATAAAAAAATACATTGAGACAAACAAAAATGGAAACAAAACATACCAAAATCCATGGGATGCAACACACAATATTAAATATCCCTAAATAAAAATTTTTTTATTTTAGAAAAAGAAAAATCATTTATGACAAATGCATATAAAGGTAGCTATACAGCTAGTAAATATTATGGAAATACATTCAGACATTTAAAAAAAGGTCAACATAACAAAATAGCAGCAGACTCACAGAACCCAAGAAAGGACTAATAGTTACCAAAGGGAAAAGGACTGGGGAAGATGGGTGAGAAGGGAGGGACAAGGGGGAAAAAGGGGGCATTACGATTAGCAGACGTAATGTTGGGGGGGCACGGGGAGGGCTGTACAACTCAGAGAAGACAAGTAGTGACTCTATAGCATCTCACTACGCTGATGGACAGTGACTGTAATGGGGTTGGTGGGGGGGACCTGATGAAGGGGTAGCTTAATCACCATAATATTGCACATATAATTGTAGATTAATGATACCAAAATAAATAATATTAAAAAAAACTTTTTAAAAAGTCAACATATATTTATATCTTAATTGAAAAAATATTACAAACCATATGTTAATTAAAATTCTCCAGTTAAAAGTATAAGAAACTTTTATACTTTGTCTTATGTCTTTACATCTGCTTCACTCTTCATTCTCACTAGAGAAAAGCCTCCCTGATGACTCCTTCCTCATGGCAGAATATGGCTACCCCATATGTTCCAATTTGGAACAGCATAGTTCTTAACAAATCTACATTCAGAAAACAAATGAGCCACGCACAAGTTCACTATGGCTAAATGATATCCAGTACCAACTTAGTCTTAAGGGGCCCAAAGAAGTGGGGCTTGTGAGAGCTAGGTAAACATCCCTAAAGGATCTTTAACAAGGATGCAGAGGGAAATCTTATTTTTTAATTTAAGGAAAAAACTTTTCTTATGATACAAAGTAAACTTTAACAGTAGTTATTTATGGGGGTAAAATTATAAGCAACTTTATCTTCTTTTGATTCTATTTTCTGTAATTTATACTGAAATGTATATTAATTTCATGTATTTAAAAAGTTAATTTTAAAAGCTAAACTTTCAGGTCATTATAACATAATGGTAAGTCAGGGAAAAATAGGATGGAAAAAATCCACACTGTTTATATCCCTTAACTCTATAAAATATGTATGCAAAAAAATAGAAAAAATACAATAAAACATTAGCAGTAGTATCCCTAGGTGACAGAATTACAGATTATTTTTAATTTCTCATTTTCCATTTTTCAACTGTTCTACAACAGGTATATATTGTTTTTATCCATAGCGGAATCCACTGTGATCACTAGACAAAAGCCAGTGACTTTTGGATGAAGAAACACCTGAAGAAGGCGACAAACTGCTAACACTGACAACGACTCACAACTATTTGTCTTGAGAATCACTAGCCCACAAAATGCTAAGAGTCTGAAGGAATTCTAGGATTACAACTCAATGCTCAAAACAACTAGAGTTCGAAATAAAATTTGCATGCTATGATTCTACAAATTAGAACTGTTTAAATGTAGAGAAGATGATATTCTGAGTGACCTTATACAAATATATGAAACATTACGGGGTAGAAGAGAATTAACTGTTTTCTGTCCCTATTAGATAAAAGATAAAATGGGTTTTTAGTGCCACTAGCCATGCCAAGCCCAGAAAGATATGAGCTGAAAAATAAATCAAGACTTAAACATAAAATGGAACATTTACTGCATTGCTACATATGGTGGCTACCATTGTCCATTTGGAATCACATGAACAATGCTAATGAACATTCTCTATGTTGAAGGCATTGTCTTAATCAAAACCACAAAATTAAATGGTAAAAATGAAACCCATAGGAAGAGTAAGAACACTAGAGAAGAGTTTTTCCCTATTTTCCTAGAATCTTTAAAGATATTTGTCTAGGATAGATAGTGGTAATGCCAGGCTTAGAAAATTTCTGTAGATTTCTCTCTTGTTCTCTATATACTGTCATAAAACCCTAAAATAAGGTATTAAAATACCTATCAATACAAAAAGCTGTTTTATAAAATGTACTCTAAAATTCTAGTGGAAATACTTCATTTTCCATAATATTTAACCATTGACATACAAGTTTTTAGTTTGAAAACAAGTTTTCGAAACAACTCTAGTATTTTAAAACATATATTCTACTCTAAATAAATTTAAACTATGGCACTTGAAAATGTATCAGAGTAAGGCAGTTTTTATTTTTAACCATCCTCAATTACTTATACATTAACCACTTCTATTTTACCTCTAAAGCTTTTGATCACATGAAGTCAACAAACTCCTCCAAACAACTTTCCTTAAGGAAAAAATGGAAGGAGATACAATGAAATGGTGTATGACAACCAGGGGAAAATATGTGCAAAAATGTAACAAGTTCTATATATAATTAGTCTAAACATAAATTTTACCAAGGAAGATATAAGATGCTGTCAGTGTTTTCAAAAGAAGATACAGCAGTAACTGTAAAAGCAAATGACTTACATAAACAACTATTAAACTTAACATAATTGTCCTCCTAAATGCAAACCATACATTATCTCAACATGATTTATAGGAGATATATCCAATGAAAATCCACTCATTTTTATATATCACCCAGAAAGCTGTTCCTATTTTAATTGAACATGTATTTCTTAAAGTAAGATTACCATGAACATTTTTGCAGATATTTTTACATTTTCTTTACATAACCAAGTGAAAAATCCAGCAATGCACAGATACTTTTACCAGTACATAAAACAGCAATAGGTAGCAAGTTTAAGAAACAGAACACAGATTCAATCTAATCTATATAATACTAGGACAGAGGCATCGAGTTTAACCCACAAGGAAAAAATCTGAGCCACAAAACAGGTTTTTCATTTTGAACCTCATTAGCTTCTATATAGTCTGTGTAGTCTACCCTTAAAGGGGTCAAAGTATTTAGTATGAGTGAAGCTCATGTTCCATTACCTACAAAGGTCTGACCCAACAGAAAAATTGCCATTTTATGTTGCTCAGTTTTAAACTAAGTCTTTTATATTATTTATTTTGTTTAGCACATGGTAGAATTGTGCACAGATTATTTTTTAAAAATCAAATGTGGAATTCCTATATACATTAACCCACAGCATAATTTCTGCCTCTGAAGTACTAATACAGTGTTCAAAATGAGACAAACATCCAGTAAACAGCTTTTTATTTTATGACACTGTGTTAATACAATAAATATACAAAACCTCCAAACCACTGAAAACATGCAACATTAGAGGGACAGATGGAGGGCATTTATATAGAACCATGACAGTCACCATGAGGGCAGCGCAGTAGTACTCACTGACAAAATATACAAACATCCCTAGATAAATAATCCAGGTCCCAAATTATAAATCACTGAGCAATGATTTTCCAGTGTTCAAACTTTACTTTGAAATAAAACAGCCACAACTTAATGTTGCAAACTGAAAATGTGGATGCTTATAACCTGAAGACCATTTCATGACTGTGATACTGGGCAATGTTAGTATTAAATGTAAAACACTAACAAATGCCAGTTTTCTGTTGAGTGAAAATGACTACTCACTAATTGTCAAAAGAACAGAGAAGAACTTAAAACCCCTATACCTTATCAAATTATAAGCATTGCCATCACTTGAATGCACATTTATGTTTTTAAAAAACAATTTTTTTCTCATAAGCTTGTATTAACCCAAAAAGCTGGATTTTAAAACATTTTCCCCATCCACACATAAAAAGGTACTCTTGGTTGTAATTATTCTTTGCTAGTAAACAATGCTACCTTTGGAGATTTCTACAGGATGGAGAGAAGCATTCCTATTCTTGAAGGAAAAGTATCTCAGTATTTTTCAAAAGTCTCTATGATATACCTTTCATGTATAGTTTAAAGAAAAATAGAAATGGACTTGAGATATAACTTAATGCTGGACACAGGTGCTCTTACTGCATTTTGTGGTTAATGTTTTGGATGTTTGTAAAACTCACACTCAAAGTAACTGATATGTTCAGATTTTTAGTAAGATCGTAGACTCTGAAAAACTTAAACTGGTTTATTTGTTTCAGAAGGTAGGTGGAGATTTTCAGTGATGAAAAATATTCATAAAAGCAGTTTTAAATTCATACTCTGAATCCTATTTTCACCAGAATAAAAGAAATATTTTCTAAGTATATTACTTCAGTTAAGTCCCAGGTAAATCAGGTAAACACCATTTGGATGAATCCACGTTACCTAGTATCACACACAACTTCTTTCATAAATAGTGAGAACTCACCATTACACTGCCAGCATGAAATTCACTTTAACTCCAGATATGGGGAAAAATGGAAGTGATTTAGCCATTTATGCCCATCTGATTTTTCTTAAAGAGAGGATTTGCAATCTCAAATAATATAATTCAATAGACTAACCTTACTTAAAAAAAAGCTGAATAAATCACTATCTATTATTCAGCAAACTTAAATTAGCTGACAACTTCCAAAACACAGTATGGTGACTTTACAAACTGAGTCACTTAATCAGTATTAAAAATGATTCAAAAGTTTCAACCCATGTTATACTATAAGAATGTACTCCTGTGCCACACAGTAACAATTTTAATGTGATTATATTCACAATGAATGCATTCAACTGTACTTGTACTTTCTTGCTTGGTCCAAGTTAAATGTTTTATTTTTTCTATTTCTGAAAGATTTTAATGTATTTAGTCTACCTCAAAAATTGAAAGACTGAGGTGAATTCTGGATTCAAGAATATGTGAAATGCCAAGGTCTTTTTATTTTTAATGCCACTAGAGATGAGAGACTAAAAGAAAAATCCCTTAAATACTGTATGTTCTTTTTTGGACAAGGAGTTAAGCTAGACTTTATACCTCTTTAAAAATTATACACACCCCAAAAAAGAGCTGCCAAACACAATCTCAGTTCAGTTAAAAAGGGTAGCCACAAGAATATACCAAAGTTTCCATACAGGAATATTTTACTATGATATGAACACTGAAAATTAAAAATGAAGGTATTAATATCACTACATTCTATTCCATTGATGACCTTTTCTTTTGGATGATGCACTGCATATTATATTCTCATATTGCACACCAATGAATTTTTATTTAAAACAAACTATTGCAGGAAATCACTTATATGATTCTATAACAACTCTTCAATCCTACAACCATATGCAGTGCAGAACCCAAAATACTAATTCTTTTAATTTAAGAAAACATGGTGCCCATGCAAGATCAGAGATTGATATCAAAATACCAGCTACTCTAAAAAAAAGAAAATTAAAAGATAAAATTTACATTATCTACTATGAAATGCACACAGGCTCTTCACTGGTGACTTAAACTTCTAAAAAGCAAGCCAATTAAAAAATCTGTAAGTCTCTGATGGCCCATTTCTCTCAATATAAATAAGGAAAAAAGAATGAAGCATTGCTTTACTGCTCCGATACGCAATTCTTAAGTCTAAGATTCTTGAAAGAATGATTGCAGCTAGTACTAAAAGCATTTTTAATCATAAGTGTTATATTAATTTCAATGTGTTGCCACTGAAATAATTTGCTGAACATTCATCCCCCCAAAAATATGGAGAATAGAATATTTATTTAGTGTGTAATATTTTTTTCTTCAAGGGGCACCAAAATACTAAGAAACTTATGGTAAATAATAAGATAAAGTTTTTCTGGTTTTAGCCCATGCAGAAGTGAATAGGAAATATACATGCTGTGTGTACTGTGTGTTTTGAACATAAAAATATTTATAGAATACAGTAACTGGAGAAAAAAGTACAGTCAAAAAGTAACAGTGTATTGTTTGAAGATTCTCTAAATTTGGTTACCCTTGAAAGCATTCTGAGCTGCACTAGTCGCTGCAGTTGAAGCTGCATTTGCAGCCGCAGTCTGGACAGTTTTGTTGGACATCACACCTGTGGCAAACTCCTGTTGGGCCTTCTCAAAGCTAGCACCTGTTGTGCGATATAGTCCATGTACCTACGGAGGCACAAAAAAGTGGGAAAAGGTAAGTGGTAATCTACACATTCATTTTCAGCAGCCCTTCAATTAATCTCAACATTACTCAGAGATAAAAGACTTAGATAAAAGGACTAGATTCTAGGCATGACTCCTAAGGTCAAGAACATCAGTCATTGCACTGGCACACAATACTGAATTTAAATATCTCCCTAACACAGGTTTTCCTTTTTATCCCTAATGTGGATGAGATAATTATGCGTATACAAAACCCAAAATAATTTTTAAAATGACTTCTTAACCAAATACAAAAGGTTCTGTTTTCCATTGTACCTAATTAGTTAATTAAGCTATTACATGATTACAAGAGAATGGTTTAAATGTTAACAAAAGACATTCTGACTAATACATTAAATTACTACCCTAGAGGAGTCAAAGAGAATTAAGTTTCTATGTTGGAGATATATATACCACTATGCTATTATAATTAAATGATATCATTTTATCATTTAATGCACCAAGCACTACTTATGTCCTTAAAGATAATTCTGTATACAATTTAATTTTTTGTACATGGTCAAGTCCTAAAGGATTTATGAAGAAATACTTCTGGGAACTCTCTCTGCACACCAATTCATACTTAAATCTTGGGACTTATTTTCATGACTAGGGTTAAAAAATACTCTATTAGCTTAAGTTTCAAGATGCAGGAACTATGAAGCACATCAATACATAACATCAGCCACTCAATCTAATACAGATTGGACAAAGGAAATAAAAGCAAATTAGAACAAATATATATTTATTACATGCCTACAAACTGGAGGAACAGGAAGAAGAGAGAAAAGTGAACTTATACTGCACTGTCATTAGATCTACATTAGAAACCTGACAGGAATGCAATGGAAGCAGGTTTGGAGGATAGGGATACAACACCCAAGTCCATCCTTTCCCCAGACCTGGAGAGGAACTGATAAATGTGGAGTGAGGAAAGGGAATGAGTCAAAGACTTTCAAGTCAAGCTTGGATACTGGGAAGTCATTTCAAGAAGACAAGCACAGAGAGAATAGGTTGATTTGGGTGGTGGGGGGAGATGATGCTGAATTAAGTTCTAAATATTCATACATTCCACACATGTTTATCAAATACCGACTCTAGGCCTGCCACAGCAGGCAGGTGAAGATCTGGTTTGGAGCCCAAGAGAGGAATGGGCTATAGACATGGACTTGGAAAGTGCTGGCACAAAAATAGTGGCTGCGACTCTGCCATAAATGAAACTGTCCATGGAGAAAACAAAGTAGGAAGAGAAGAGAGTCAGGAACCAAAGCTTGTGAAGACACCAATATTTAAGAGGCACCCACAACAACAAGGAATGATTAGGGGAGGAATGGGAAAAACCAGGGGACCTTTTCACAGATGCCAACAGAAAAAAAGCATGTTAAGGAATGAAGTTCTTCTGACATAGTGGTGAAAGTAAAAACCATAGTAGCATGGATCAAAGTGTGAAAGAGTCAAGGACAAGCACTACTACAGGGACTGATAGGTACACATACTGGTAAACCCTAGAATTCTTTTCTTCTAGTCCCATAGCACTATCCTAAATATAGAAATAACTATTTTTATCTCCTTTTCAAAAAACCAAGTTTTCTATGGAATATTAAAAATGCAGATAATCACTCTTACATTCAGGAAATTTATCTCAAGATGAGTACATATGATTAGATCCTAGAAAATAAGGTATATTATAGAAATCTAACAAACTTTTACTTATTTGACCCAATCACAGTGCAATGCAATTATTATAGGTTCACTCATCTGTTTCTGCCCTTTTCTCCCCAAGTTTATGGGCATGTAAAAAACACTTGTTCTAATTTACTTTGTTATTTCTTTTTTCAAATTTGTATTGAATTGAGTGGCTGATGTTATGTATTCATGGGCTTCATAGTTTAATTACTTAAAATATAATTCATAGTCCCACAGAGCAGAGGCAAAATAAAGGTAGGAATGGCAAACATTGCCCAACAGTGTACATCTATACAGACTCACAGAGCCACCTAGAGGGAAAAATGACCAATGTAATCAATGCAGAATGCTCAAATACTGTATTTAATTGCATTCAATCCACATGAAAAGGGCGATTCTTTATTTCAGTGTCCCAGCAAGATAATAGGCCAGTAATAAGGTTCAACATCTCAAAAGCTTATCATTTATTTCCCTACTATGTTTCAGATTTATGAAGAAATACTTCTGGGATAACTCATATTCCTTATGAAATTAGGGACAAAGTTTTAAGATAAAAATATAATTTGTTTTAAAACTAAACAACTTAAATATTTGCTTTTTCTTCTATTTATGAGAATTGCATTAACCTAAATATTTATTTAGGTTAGGAATATCACAGGACAGATTTGGTACCTGCTGATTCCACTTTCTAGATGGCTGGTCAATACTCAAACCTCACGTTTATTTCCCATAAAACAAGAATATTTGTTGCCCTGTCTCTCAGTTTTCATAAGGATCAAATGAGAATTATCTAAATGTGTTACACTAATAGAAAATAAAATTCATTTTTAAATATCTGCAGAAATATTACAACCAAGATGCAACTCCAGAAAGGAATCCTGCTTCCTTAACACATCTTCAAAAATATCACAGTGTATACTGTGATGGTGTATGAGATACAAAAAAATTTGTATGCTATGGAAAGTAAGAAACCATGGTAATTTAATTTATTTAAACAAAATAATCCAAACATGTTTCCATAAAAGCTTACAGAATACCATTTTCAAGAAAACATATTTTTATTATAAGAACCCTGTCACACTATAATTACTTTAATTTTTTTAAAAGCTGGGGAAAAAACAAATGAGTTTTTGAACTTTTTATTCTTATACTGAGGTTTCAAAAAAATATATGGACCTCTAAGCCTAATTTTTGCAATGAAATATTTCCTAGGAACCATCTATGAACCCTCCTGCCCATAGATCTGGGTCAGATACCACTTCTGTAACCTCTTGAATTACCTCTCTAGTGTCACACTATTGAAATCCCACTCACCTTTCAAGACCTATGTCAAATACTGTTGCCCTCTTTCTGCCTGAACTAGCTGTGGCTCCCCCTTTTGTGAGCATCTCTAATTCTTCATACATTTTACAGGAATAAATACTGTACTTCTAACTTCTGTATGGTTTATCTACATGTTTTATACCCCACGTTTTTAGGTCCTTCAGAGGAAGAGCTAATTTCCACTCATTCCCCCCAAAAGACATAGTAACTTGTCTAGAAGCTACTGAGTAATTATTTGTTTGTTTGTCTGCTAGGGATTAAACAAATGGCCCCAAATTATCATTATTAAAAAAAAAACCAAATAAGTGCAATACTGCTCTAGCATACTATACCTGTGTTACAAAGTAAAATTCTTAGTTTGCAATTACGTCAGAGGTTAATTGTTTTAAAAGTGAACCTACTGCTTTATAGCTACTAGGATGGCTATAATCAGAAGAGTGGAAAATAAGTGTGGATGAGGATGTGGAGAAATTGGATCCCTTGTGCATTGTTGGAGGGAATGTAAACAGTGCAACCACTGAGGGAAATAGTTTGGTAGTTCCTCAAAGAGCTAAACATAGAATTACCTACCATATGACCACCAAGCAATTCCATGCCTAGATAAATCCAAAAGAACTGAAAGCAGAGATTCAAAGAGATACCTGTACACCAATATTTACAGTACCATAATTCACAATAGCCAAAAGGTGGAAACAACCAAGTATCTATCGACAGACTAATAAACACAATGTAGTATTCATATACAGTGGAATATTTTTTAGCCATAAAAAAGAATGAAATTCTGATACATACTACAACATGGGTGAACCTTGAAAACTATGCTAAGTGAAATAAGCCAGAACCAAAAGGAAAATGTTGTATGATTCCACTTCTATGAAATATCTAGAAGAGGCAAATTTGTAGGGACAGAAAGCAGATTAAAGGTAACCAGGGGCTGGGGGCAGAGGGAAACAGAGAGTTATTGCTTAATGACAGCAGAATTTCTGTTAGGGAGGATGAAAAAGTTTTGGAAATAGTGGTGATGGTTATATGACACTATGAATATAATTAGTGCCACTGAATCATACACTTAAAAATGATTAAAGTGGAAAATTTTGTTATATATATTTTTCCACAATTAAAAAAAAATCAGTAATACACCAAAAACCACCAAATTATATACTTCAAATGGATGAATTTCAGGAATTTATCTGTGAAGAGGCATGTGAATTATCTCTCAAAGAAGCTATTAAAAGAATACATATAAAGATGATTTAGATAACAATATCATATGGATAACATTATAAATACTAAGACATATACCCAATTTGAAGATGACAAAGTTAAGATAATTGTAATAATAACTGAGCTATGTTTTCTAGACTTGGGATCTACCAAGTAACTAGCCTAGTACTTACAGAAAAGAATAACAAAACAAAAATTCAGGCAATCAAAAAAAAGTGAACATACTAAGGATACCAACTGAGGACAGGAGATAAACAACCTGTTCAGAGTGCCAACTGTTACAAGGTTTCAAAAATATTATTGTTCCTACTCTGTGTCCCCTGGATGAAGATAACAAGCATGTGGACCAGCATTTTAATAAGCAATATAATCATCTGAAATTAATTCCTAGTCAGGAAAGACTACAGTGTTACATGATTGGGGAGGGGAATGGCATGCCTATTTGAGACTACAGAAAAGCAGTATATTACCAGCATTCTGTCCTAGATTCAAAATAAAGTAAAAAGAGAATGGGAGGAGGAGGCGGTGCTCGAACAATAAAGTTTCATAGAAAGTGAGAGTCACTTTTAACCTAAGAAGACTATCACTTATATATAATAGGATATTTTCACAAAGCATTTACTATAAAATACCGATTTAACCAATAAGTGAGATTTGTCATTATTCTGGATCATATGTCCAAATTCTGTACTTCCACACAAAATAAAAGAGTACTGGTAAAACGGATATTTTGGTATATAAAAAAATTTTAAAGCACTTAGGGACACTTATGTTTTAAAGAAATAAAATAACTTTTCTAAAATGCTTTTGAAATACAAAAAATCACTATTAATAATTATTTATGAATGTGGACACAGAAGTCTATGAACAATTTTTTTAATTTCATAGAAAAAATAGTCTTTCAAAACTAGGTCTCAAATACGAATTATGTATTAACTCTTTATCTCTTTCATACTATGTTATTCTTGTTCTTATGACAATTAAAAGAAGGGGGAATTTTGGATTCCCTTGATATATAATCTCCAGTGACTCATTCACTTATTGTTATGTGACCCATTTATAACACCTCCTCCTTAGCCCAAAACTATTCAATTCTTTCCAATAGTTTAATATAGAAAGAATACTTAAAAAAAAACCATTTAGAAATAATCTAGGAGAAAATTTAAGAAATCCATCCGTGAAAGGCAAGGAATAAACTATTCCTTTATCTGTGAAGAGCTACAAGAGACAGTTACTCTTGCATTTCAATTTATTTTAAATCTGGATTATAAAATGACACTATGGGAGAAATGATATTCCATAGGGCTCACCCTGGGCTCTTTACATACCAATGATTACCTACTCCAATTATGCAAGACTTTGGAATGCCAACAAAATTCTCAAATTTGTATTCACTGTAACTGAAATAAATACATACCACACAGCATGTTTAGGTGGGGCTGGAGAGAGAGAATAGCCTAATAAAATGTACAATTCTAGAGCTAAAATAGTGTGCGCTGGTAACTTTCAGAGGGCATTAACTGTTTATGAACAGCCTGACCCCTAGTGGTTATAAACTATGGCTACATACCCACGAAGGAATTTTTTTTTTTTGTAACAACCAGTTTTGAGCAGGTGTGGAAAAGAAAAAGAAAAAAGAAAAATCAGGTGTTTTTATTGGATCTCAATTTCTAACAAAGCAAGAGAAATCCTTGCCATTACAAATACGAAAGTTGTCTCAAATTATATTTTAGCTTACATTATCCCCATTTATTGTACTTCATAAAATCATACAGAAAATCATCTCATCTAAATTCCTACCTCATGGACAAAGAATATGAGATTAAGAAAAGTTTAGGGACTTGTATAGCACTGAGAGACAGTGAACACATATAAAAAAAGGTGACAGTAACTTCTTTAACTATGAGGTAAAAAAAGTCAACCCAACTAGCACAATTGTGTGCTGCACAGCTCCCACATCAATACTTTCATTTGGGAAACCCAGCCTAGCCTTCAGCGTTTTGAGAAGGATAAAAGGCAAAAAGGGTAAGTAAAATATTTCAAAAGTGCAAAGTGTTCTTAAATACAAGATACAGTTATTTCTATGCAGTCCTTGTACATATTTTCAACTTACTGGACAGTAAAAGAAAAAAATGTTGCTATGGATATTTTTCTTTAAAGTAAGACCTACCAAAAAGTATCACTTTAACACACAGGTGTTATTCCCAGGGTTTCTATATCATGTTTAAACACATGAGAGTATCAAAAATATATATTCAAAACACAAAAATACTTGAAACAAATAAGGACACTGATTTCTTCCTACCCTATGTAATGATTTTTTTTAAGACTGTGACAACAGCCACAGGATTTCTATGGGAAGAAGTCTAGCTAAGGTAATGGGGCAATCATTAAAAACAAAATTCATGTCATAACACAGCCTGAACCGGTAACCAGTTCCACTTTATACTCTTGGATAAATAATTTAGTGTCTTCCAATTTTAAATATAAATAAAATACACATACCACACAGTATTTTACTTCTCTTTATTCAGGATAATATGGTTCATATTAAAAAAAAGGAAATCAGGATATACTTTAAAAATCCAAATTTTAAAAATGAGGTTGACTCTTTAATTTACGAAAGAATGCTTCAGGTAACAGGAGTTAAAAATAGTCCCTTTTTACAGGAAGTTAAATATGTAAGGCAATTTTTCTAAAATTTATCTATGTATAACTTAATCATAAAAATCCTCAGAGCAAAGTTGCACAATAAGAACAACAAAATGACTGCCTGTGCGTCACTCAAACCTCACAGTATCCACACACAAAAAAAGAGAAAGAATTAAAAAAATTAAAAAGAAAGAAAAAGAAAATTAAAAATAAAAAAAAGAGAAGAACAAAAAAATAAAGAAAAAAAAAGAACAACAAAATGGCTTGAGGTTACACTGAATTAAGAGCAAAATAGGAAAATGAGAACATCAGGTTACTATAAAAATGTGCAGAAATAAAATGTCACCTACCTTTTTAAACATAACTAGTGAGATGACTGCTGATGCTGTGAAAAGAGCTGCTATAATTATCATCATGATTCCAACAGGAATGCTTTTGTTGAGGCCAGTAAGGGATGAAATCCAACCACTATGTAGTAGCAGAAAGAAAAGTGTAATTAGGCAAATAAGTTAATGCACATTTTCTAAAAAGTAACACATAATAACTAAAGTATGCAGCACCTACTCTCCAGGCAATGTTCAAGTTCTTTATATGTATTAACTGTTTTGTTCTTGCACAATCCCTAAAATAGGTACTGTATTTAATCCCTATTTTACAGATGAGGAACTGAGTCACACAGATATTCAGATAACTTACCCAAGGTCACACAGCTAATAAATGTCAGTCTCAATCCAAACCCAAACCAAATTCTAGAGGGTTAAGTGTGTACCAACAGATGCTACATTTTTTTTATCCTATGAGTTCATTATTACTTTTTAAAGTTCATTTTAAATTCTGCTTAATTATGGAAGCAAATATTTGGAAATCACATATCCAACAAAGGGTTAGCATCCAGAATATATAAAGAGCTTTCAAAAAACAACCATAAAAGAAAAAAATAGAAATGAGCAGGAGGCATAAAAAGACATTTCACCAAGAAGATATAAAGATGGCAAATAAGCACATGAAAAGATGTTCAACATCTTGACTCATTATGGAAATACAAATTAAAACCTCAGTAAAATATCACTACACATTATCAAAATGGCTTAGATAAAAAATGACAATATCAATTACTGGTGAAGTTGTGGAGGCTAAATTTCTGATAGGAATGTAAAATGGTACAGTCATACTGGAAAACAGTTGGTTAGTTCCTTAAAAACACTAAACATTTCTAAAGATGGCGACATGAGGGGTGACACAGAGAACTCCTCCCAAAACGACAGATAGTGAGAAAATACAGTTAATACAACTAACCCTAAAATAGCAACAGGAAAGAAGGCTGCACCAGACTGCATATAGACCTCACGAATAGAGCAGACCTCACGAAATAGGGCACCAGCTCCACTCCCCTGAGACCCCCAAACACACTCTAGGGGCTGAGCAGCTCCAGATACTAGAGCTACTGGGCACTAGAGGGAACCACACAGAAATATGAAACGTCAAAAGAACATGCTTCAGACAAAATCTCACAAACCCCCAGAAAAAGGGCCAAATGAAACTGAACTCACCAATCTTCCTGAAAGAGAGTTCAACATAAAAATCATAAACATGCTTATGGAGGTACAGAAAAATATTCAAGAACTCAGGAACAAATTTAAGTCAGAGATTCAATCATTAAGAAATTCCATATCTGAAATGAAACATACAATAGAGGGATTTAAAAGCAGACTAGATGTAGTAGAAGAGACAGTAAATGGAATAGAAATTAGGGAAGAGGAATACAAAGAAGCTCTGAGGCACAGAGAGAAAAAAGAATCTCTAAGAATGAAAGAATTTTGAGAGAACTGTGTGACCAATGCAAACAGAACAATATTCGCATTATAGGGGTACCAGAAGAAGAAGAAAGAGAAAAGGGATAGAAAGTGTCATTGAGGAGATAATTGCTGAAAACTTCCCCATCTGGGGAAGGAGATAAGTCTCTCAAGCCATGGAGACACACAGCTCTCCCAACACAAGGGACCCAAGGAACACAACATCAAGACATATAATAATTAAAATGGCAAAGATCAAGGATAAAGACAGACTTTTAAAAGCAGCTAGAGAGAGAAAAAAGATCACATACAAAGGAAAACCCATCAGGCTATCATCAGAATGCTCAACAGAAAACTTACAGGCCAGAAGGGAGTGGCATGATATATTTAATGCAATGAAGCAGAAGGGCCTGGGAACCAAGAATACTCTACCCAGCAAGTTTTCATTTAAATTTGAAGGAGGAATTAAACAATTTTGAGATACTCAAAAGCTGAGAGAATTTACCTCCCACAAACCACCTCTACAGTGCATTTTGGAGGGACTCCTAGAGATGGAAGTATTCCTAAGGCTAAATAGATGTCACCCAAAGAACAGACAAAGAGTACAGAATATGATTTCTAACATACAAAGAATGGAGGAAGAAGAAAAAGGAGGGAAAAAAAAGAATCCTTAGGTTGTGTTTGTAATAGCATATGAAGTGAGTTAAATTAGACTGTTAGATAGTAAGGGAATTACCCTTGAACCTTTGGTAACCATGAATCTTAAGCCTGAAATGGCAATAAGTACATACCTATCAATAATCATGCTAAATGTAAATAGTCTGAATGCACCAATCAAAAGACAAAGAGTCAATGAATGGATAAAAAAACAAGACCCATCTATATGCTGCCTACAAGAGATACACTTCAAACCCAAAGACATACACAGACTAAAACTGAAGGGATGGAAAAAGATATTTCATGCAACTAATAGTGAGAAAAAAGCAGGAGTTGCAGTACTTGTATCAGACAAAATAGACTTCAAAACCAAGAAAGTAACAAGCGACAAAGAAGGACATTACATAATGATAAAGGGGTCAGTCCAATGAGAGGATATAACTATTATAAATATCTATGCACCCAACACAGGATCACCTACATATGTGAAACAAATACTAACAGAATTAAAGAGGGAAATAGAATGCAATGCCTTCATTCTAGGAGACTTCAACACACCACTCACTCCCTCCAAAGGACAGATCAACCAGACAGAAATAAATAAAGAGACAGAGGCACTGAACAATGTATTAGAACAGATGGACCTAATGGACATCTACAGAACACTCTATCCAAAAGCAACAGGATACACATTCTTCTCAAGTGCACATGGAACATTTTCAAGAATAGATCATATACTAGGCCACAAAAAGAACCTCAGTAAATTCAAAAAGATTGAAATTGCACCAACCAGCTTCTCAGATCACAAAGGTATGAAACTAGAAATAAATTACTCATAGAAAATGAAAAGGCCCAAAAACACATGGAGGCTTAATAACATGCTCCTAAATATCAATGGATCAATGACCAAATAAAAACAGAGATCAAGCAATATATGGAGACAAATGACAACAATAATTCAACACCAAGAAATCAAATCTGTGGGACTCAGCGGAGGCCATGCTAAGAGGGAAATATATTGCAATACAGGCCTACCTCAGGAAAGAAGAACAATCCTAAATGAATAGCCTAAACTCACAATTAATGAAACTAGAAAAGGAAGAACAGGTGAGGCCCAAAGTCAGTAGAAGGAGGGAAATAATAAAGATGAGAGCAGAAATAAATAAAATTGAGAAGAATAAAACAATAGAAGAATCAATGAAAGCAGGAGCTGGTTCTTCGAGAAAATAAACATAATAGATAAATCCCTAGCCAGACTTATCAAGAAAAAAAGAGAGTCTACACACATAAACAGAATCAGAAATGAGAAAGGAAAAATCATGATGGACAAGACAGAAATACAAATAATTATAAGAGAATACTATGAAAAATTATATGCTAACAAACTGGATAACCTAGAAGAAATGGACAACTTTCTAGAAAAATACAACCTTCCAAGGCTCACCCAGGAAGAAACAGAAAATCTGAATAGACCAATTACCAGCAAAGAAATTGAATTGGTAATCAAAAAACTACCTAAGAACAAAACTCCTGAACCAGATGGTTTCACTGCTGAATTTTATCAAACATTTAGTGAAGACCTGATCCCCATCTTCCTTAAAGTTTTCCAAAAAGTAGAAGAGGAGGGAATACTCCCAAACTCATTCTATGAGACCAACATCACTCTAATCCAAAACCAGGCAAAGACACCACAAAAAAAGAAAATTACAGACCAATATTCCTGATGAACATAGATTCAAAAATACTCAACAAAATATTAGCAAACCGAATTCAAAAATACATCAAAAAGATCATCCATCATGATCAAGTGGAATTCATCCCAGGGATGCAAGGATGGTACAACATTCGAAAATCCATCATTAATCATCCACTACATCAACAAAAAGAAGGACAAAAATCATATGATCATCTCCATAGATGCTGAAAAAGCATTCGACAAAATTCCACATCCACTCATGATAAAAACTCTCAACAAAATGGGTGTAGAGGGCAAGTACCTCAACATAATAAAGGCCATATATGACAAACCCACAGCCAACATTATACTTAACAGCGAGAAGCTGAAAGCTTTTCCTTTAAGATCAGGAACAAGACAGGGATGCCCACCCAGCCCACTTTTATTCAACATAGTTCTACAAGTCCTAGCCACAGCAATCAGACAACACAAAGAAATAGAAGGCATCCAGATTGGTAAGGAAGAAGTCAAACTGTCCCCGTTTGCAGATGACATGATATCATACATAAAAAACCCTAAAGACTACACTCCAAAACTACTAGATCTAATATCTGAATTCAGTAAAGTTGTAGGACACAAAATTAATACGCACAAATCTGTTGCATTCCTATACACTAATGATGAACTAGCAGAAAGAGAAATTAGGAACACAATTCCATTCACAAATACATCAAAAAGAATAAAATGCCTAGGAATAAACCTAACCAAGGAAGTGAAAGACCTATACTCTGAAACCTACATGACACTCAGAGAAATTAAAGAAGATACCAATAAATGGAAACACATCCCGTGCTCATGGATAGAAGAATTAATATTGTCAAAATGGCCATCCTGCCTAAAGCAATCTACAGATTCAATGCAATTCCCTATCAAAATATCAACAGCATTCTTCAATGAACTAGAACAAATCATTCTAAAATTCATATGGAACCACAAAAGATCCTGAATAGCCAAAGCAATCCTGAGAAGGAAGAATAAAGTGGGGGAATTATGCTCCCTGACTTCAAGCTCTACTACAAAGCCACAGTAATCAAGACAATTTGGTACTGGCACAAGAATAGACCCATAGACCAATTGAGCAGACTAGAGATCCCAGATATAAATCCAAGCATATATGGTCAATTAATATACAGTAAAGGAGCCATGGATATACAATGGGCAAATGACAGCCTCTTGGACAGCTACATGTAAGAGCATGAAACCGGATTACTGTCTAACCCCATGTACAAAAGTAAAGTCAAAATGGATCAAAGTCCTGAATGTAAGTCATGAAACCATAATACTCTTAGAAAAAAACATAGGCAAAAATCTCTTGGACATAAACATGAGCAACTTCTTCATCAACGTATCTCCCCAGGCAAGGGAAACAAAAGCAAAAATTAACAAGTGGGACTATATCAAACTAAAAAGCTTTTGTACAGCAAAGGACACAATCAGTAGAACAAAAAGGCTTCCTACATATATGAATATATATGAGAATATATTCATAAATGACATATCCGATAAAGGGTTGACATCCAAAGTATATAAAAAGTTCATGCACCTCCACAAAGAAAAAGCAAATAGGCCAATTAAGAAATGGGCAGAGGACATGAAGAGACACTTCTCCAAAGAAGAAATTCAGACAGCCAACAGGCACATGTAAAGATGCTCCACATCGCAAATCATCAGAGAAATGCAAATTAAAACACCATGAGATATCACCTCATACCAATTAGGATGGCCACCATCCAAAAGACAAACAACAGATATTAGCGAGGGATTGGAGAAAGGGGAACCCTCCTACACTGCTGGTGGGAATGTACATTAGTTCAACCATTGTGGAAAGCAGTATGGAGGTTCCTCAAAAACTCAAAATAGAAATACCATTTGACCCAGGAATTCCACTCTAGGAATTTACCCTAAGAATGCAGGAGCCCAGTTTTAAAAAGACATATACACCCCTATGTTTTATCACAGCACTAGTTACAATAGACAAGAAATGGAAGCAACCTAAGTGTCTATTAGTAGATGAATGGATAAAGAAGAGAAGATGTGGTACATATACACAATGGAATATTATTCAGCCATAGGAAGAAAACAAATCCTACCATTTGCAACAACATGGATGGAGCTAGAGGGTATTATGCTCAGTGAAATAAGCCAGGCGGAGAAAGACAAGTATCAAATGATTCCACTCATCTGTGGAGTATAAGAACAAAGAAAAAAACTGAAGGAATAAAACAGCAGCAGACTCACAGAACCCAAGAATGGACTAACAGTTACCAAAGGGAAAGGGACTGGGGAAGATGGGTGGGAAGGGAGGGATAAGGGGGAAAAAGGGGTATTACAATTAGCACACATAATGTAATGGGGGGGGGCATATGGGGAAGGCGGTATAACACAAAGACAAGTAGTGATTCTATAGCATCTTACTATGCTGATAGACAGTGACTGTAGTGGGGTATGTGGGGGGGACTTGATAATAGGGGGAGTCTAGTAATCATAATGCTGCTCATGTAATTGCACATTAATAATAATAATATAAAAAAGTTTTCAGCTTCTCCCTGTTAAAAATAAATAAATAAATGAACACTAAACATGTAAATTCCATATGAACCAACAATTATAGTCTTGGGTATTTTATCACAGAGAAATGAAAACTTAAATGTTTAGATAAAACCTGTTCACAAATGTTCATAGCAGCTGTATTCATAGCAGCCTAAAATTAGAGACAATCCAGAATCCATCAACTGGTGAATGGTTAAACAAACCTTGGTATATATCCTTACTATGGAATTCTACTCAGGAATTAACTAAGAGAACAAACTACTGATAGACACAACCACCTGGATGAATTCTCCAGAGAATTAGGCTGAGTAAAAAAGCCCAAGGCTACATACTATATGATTCCATTTATATAATGTTCTTGAGACGATAAATAACAGAAATGACAAACACATTAGTGATTGCTGGGGTTAAGAAGGAAACAGGAGGGAATGAATGTGGCTATAAAAGGGCTACATGAGGGAGCTTCTGGTGATGGAAATGTTCTATATCTTGACTGTATCAGTGTCAAGATCCTGGTTTTGATAATATACCACAGTTTTGCAAGACGTTACCATTGGGGAAAACAGGGTAAAAAGTAAGTGGGATTTCTCTGTATTATTTCTTGTAATTGTATACATATCTACATTATCTCAAAATAAAGTTTAATTTTTAAAAATCTGAATTACATGAGGTCTATCTTAAAACAGGTCACCCTGTATCTACCCTCACTAGCAGACTCCTGTGCTATTTAGTAACTACACATACTATTATGCTCAATTTTAGCACTTTTTTCTAAATTTGTGCTGAAAAGCAAAAGAAATTAATTACATAATTAAAAAACTTGTGCTGTTAACATAAGCAGTGTATTATTTAAAACACTTCCTTTTTCACAAATGCCAGACTAAACATTATTTAAAATGATAATGAATGCTACTTTTTCCTACAACTGATTTAAAACCCTTATACAAATTCTGTTTATGTATATATGTCCATTAGATCCGTAAAGCTACTGATAGTTGTCTGATGACCAGTCACTACTCTGACTCAGTAGCAACATACTAAATCTAAGTCCTCAGTACACTCTAGTTACACGCTTATTTTAGTTTATGTACACAGTGCAGCAAAGTGGCCTTACACATAGTTTCAGCTTGTAAGAATTCAAATGCATGCATGCAACTTAGCTGAAAGATAAAAGAGGGAGGGATAATTTTAGAGATGTGTACTCTCCCATCTACCACTTCATCCTAGGAATGTTTGCTCCAAAGTATAGGAAAAGAAGTATAAACCTGCCATTACCTCCTAGTCTGGGTCCAAACCATCTCAGTTTCTCCCCCACTGAATGAGCATTACAGTGAATCCACTTGTCAAAGACATGTGTCCAAGTGTGTACGCATGTGCTTTATATATAATAGGTACCCTTTTCCTTAAAATCCTTGAAGTTCTTTTCTCTCCCTTCCAAATCCTTGCCCCTATCTATCTGACCACTTCTGAGTATCCCTTTTACTCTTTCTCTTAGTGCACATTATATACTTCTTACTTGAACTAGATATAATGTACTGTTTTTAAAATTAGGAACACAATTTTCAATAGGGTGGTCTGTCCAAAGGTTATCCTTTAGAAATTTCTGAAATTTCATTTTTTAACTATTATTACTCATATTTACTTTTGTTGATCTGGCTTTTCTATGTTAAGTATTTTTAGGAAGCCAAAAGTTATATAAAGATACTAGATAACCAGATTAAAGCTAGAATAATTAAAGTAAATGACTTACCAGTTGCCCCAATTATGAAATCCTGCAGCCTGGAGTACATGTACAGCAAACTGACAAATATAGACGAAGAAGAATACAAAGAATCTGAATGAACTGTCACTCCTTTTTAAAAAAAAAAAAAGGGGGGGAGGGCAAGAAAGAAGGGAAAATGTCATTTTTTCCAATAACTTTATATTCACATGCAGAATCACACTCAAACATTAAAAGAAAAATTTTTTTTAAATACCAGTGCCAAGTACCTGAGGCTTAAAAATAAAACAATGTATGTGAGCGCTTTATCCAAATACTAGATGATGGTGATATTATTATCCCAGTCTCACTTTGTCTTTCCTAATTCCAAATGTGCCATAGAACATCTTGGCAAAAAAAATTTACTTTGTTTTCATTTTTCATTAGACAGCTTCACTGAATTATAATTAACATAAAGTACAAATACTAAAAATATACAATTTAATAAGGTTTGACATATGTATATACCCATGAATCTTCTATAATTGTAGTAGTGAACATTTCCCAAAAGTTTCCTTGTACACCTGGATAATCCCTTTCTTATCCATTGCTCTCAATATAGTTTTCATATTTTAGAGTTTCATATAAACAGGAATATACAGTAGATATGCTTTTCTTGTCTGCCTTCACTAAGCACAATTATTCTGAGATCCACTCATGTTTTTGCATGTAGCAACAATTCATTCCTTTTCATAGCTGAGTAGTATTCCCCTATATAGATATATCACAGTTTTTTTATTCATTCATCTGGTGTTCGACATTTACATTGTTTCTAGTTTTTGACTATTACAAATAAAGCTGCCATGAGCATTTATGTGTAAGTCTTTGTATGAACATTTGAATATACAGGTCGTTTACCAGATATATGCTTGGCAGGATTTTCTCCCAATCTGTGGCTTATCTTTTCATTCCCTTAAGAATATCTTAAAGAACAGAAGTTTTGCATTTTTACGAACTCCAACTAATCAATTTGTTCTTTTATGGATATTGGTTTTATTGTATCTATAAAATCTTTGCCAAAGCCAAGGATACAAAGATTTTTATCCCTGTTTTTTCCTAGAAGTTTTATGTTTTTCAGTTTTACATTTAAGTCTATGTCCTTTTTATGAGATGGGGATTAAAGATTTTTTTTGTTTTTGTTTTTGTTTTTGCATACAGATATTCAATTGTTCCAGCAATTTTTAAATGACTATCCTTTCTTCACACTGCATTACCTTTGTACCTTTTTTAAAATCAGTAATCTATATATGGGTGGATTTATTTGTAAACATACTTTTATGCCCCATTGTTCTATTTGTCTACCTTTATGGCAGTATCCCATTATTATGATTACTGGAGTTTCTAATAAATCTTCAAATTAAGTAATGTTAGCCTTCCAAATTTCTTGTCCTTTTTCAAAGGTTTTTGGGGTTTTTTGTTTGTTTGTTTCTGGCTATTTTAGGCTTTTACATTTCTATGTACCTCTAGACCTTGTCCATTTCTATAAAATAACCTAATGGAATTTTTATTGTGATTGCATTGCATATATACATCCACTTTGAGAGAATTTACATCATAATATTATTTAATCTTTCAAACCATTAACAAGATATCTCTCTCCATTTATATTTCTACATAGATAATCAAGTAATCTGCAAATGAAGACTGCTTTACTTCTTTTCTAATCTGGATGCCTTGTATTTATTTCTTTTTCTTGCCTGTTAATTAAAAGAACTACCACTACAATGCTGAACAGAAGAGGTAAAGTGAACTTCCTTATCTTGTTCTTGAACTCCGGCAGAAAGCTGTCAGTCTCACCATTAAGTATGATGTTAAAGCTATTAGTTACAGCTTTTCCTAGATGCCCTTTAAAACAAGCTGAGAAAGTTCTTTCATTCCAAGTTTACTGAGTGTTTTTAATATGAAAGTGACTGAGTGTTGAATTTTGTCAAATGTTTTTATGCATCGATTAAGATGATCAGTATGGTTTTTCTATTTTAGTTTGCAGTATGGTGAATTACACTAATCAATTTTCTAATGTTAAACCAACTTTGAATTCCAGGAATGAGCTCTAGTCACTTGATAATGCCACAGTATCCATGTAACATACTGTTGGATTTGTTTGCCAAGATTTTCAACTCTCCTAAGTTTTCTCCATTTTATGTTCATCACAGTGACTATTCCAAACCCAAAGACACCTTTCAAGGCTTTTAACATTTCAACTTACTCAACCTCAGCATAAAACTGTTTCCTTCATCAGAGAAGAAAACAGAAGTCATAGGAATAAACCTCAACTTTCTGCTCCCTACAATGACTTTCCAAGTTTATATATATAGGAAAAACCTTCCTTGCTGCTTATCTATAAGGAGGCAGTACCTCTCCTTTCAAAACTAACACTTGCATAAAAATCTTTAGCCCATCATTCTAGCTCCTCTGGAGCACACTACTTCAGCAGTCACTTATCCTCTCCCCTAACCTGTCCCTAACCTGTCTTCACCTCTTCCACTAGGTTTCTTCCCTTCAATGTATAAACATATTCAAATCATTCTCATCTTCAAATAGCCCTCCTTTATCCCTGTCTCCTCTGCTATACTTCAACATCCTCTATCTCCCTCCTTTGCATCAAAAACAACAGTTTTGAAGGAGTGTTCTACAGCTGATTTCCCCCTCCTCCTTCTTCTCTTCGCTTCTCAACACACTTTAACTTTGCTTCTCCTCACATACTCCTCCAGAGGTACTTCAAAGTTATTGGTAAATCTATGAATTTCCAAACTGAATTTCTCAAGTCTGTTTACTTTCTTTTTATGGTATTTGACACTGAAGACCCTTCTTAAACACTCTTGACCTTGGCTTTCTTAATATTACTCACTTCTACTTTTGTCACTTCTCTGATCAAGCCTGCTTCTCAGTCTCTTATTTCAAGATCCACCTCCTCTATGTTATATTGTAAAACTGTTTTTATAGGAACGCTCCCTAGGTAATTCTATCTTCTAGTTTGTGAGAACCACTGACCACAGGATGAAGTCCAAATAATATAATGGTATATACATCTCTTCATAATACAAACTGGAGGAACATGTCTTGCTATCTCAATGCCTTTACTTAGATTCTGCCTAGAATGCCCAACACAGTCCTCTTTTCTGCCTGGCAAACATGTACTTTAGCTTTTAAGATGAGTCACTAAGTCAGCCCCGCACTCAAACAGAAAACAATTAAGCTCCACCTCCTCCTAGAAGTAGAATCCACACTTATTATTTGGAAGTCTTCCATAAGGAAAATTTGTCCCTTCAGCATATTATTATTTGTTGATATCAGTATAGACCCATGCATATTTTATTCTCTAGGTTAAAATTAAACATTATTATTACTTTGTTGCTCAAATTATTCCAACTTTAGCCTTTTAGAATTTACAATCTGTTCGCTTAGACGCTTGATCTCCACTCATCTTGTATTTTCCCTGTTCCAGCTCTAGAACAAGCCATTTCTCCCAAGTGTAAAAAAGCAGATTTTAATAGTTTGTGAATAATGTTTTCCATAGCAATCAGATTTAAATCAAATGGTTCTACCCTTTATAGTAATTCTATCAGTAATATATGACATCAAGATTGGTATTATTTACTGACCATAAAACATTAAGAAAAATCACCAAAACAAACTAATGACAAAAAAAATGACACAATATAAAACTCTATTTTTATTAGTGCTTCATCCCTCCAGACTCACTAGGTAAATAATCATCATTTTTGTAATTATTTTTTTTTTACTGTTTTGAAATAGATACTTCTAAAATACATTTCTACTTTCCTGTCTCTGGTAGAGAATGAAGACTATAACTTAATATTATATTTTTCTTGTGAAGATTATTACTTCATTATCAGTGTACTAAGAAACCAGAATACCAAAATGACTAATACATATGTAACATTTATGCTACATAAAGGCTTCATACACAGGATAATGTCTAGAGGCTTTACAATAGCTATTTCAGTTACTTAAGAGGAATCTTTTCACTTAGTTCCAAACTCACAGATGTATTCTAGAAGCTGAAACTGCCTAATAATCACCTCTACTTAAGAAATTAAAAGATCCAGAATTTTAAAAATTAAGCAGTCCTACTATAAAGAAAATATTTCTTTCAAATACAAATGGAGAGATGTTAAAATTGTTTCACCTTCCTCTTTTATGTAGAGTTAGCACATATAAATATAGTTAGTATACTAAATTAATCAAATGGAAACCTCAAACTCTTTGAAACCCATTTTGTCTACTTTTACTCTTTAAGCAGGCTAAACATCTTTTGCAATATACTTTATTTGCCTTATTTGATTAACTGACTTTTTGGAAAAGGAGAAAGTAAAATTCATTTCATTATACACTTACCATGCTAATATAAATGATTATTTTAAAACACTTCAAATTTCTTTGAGATACAAACTCTACATACCAGCACTTATTAACTATCTGGACTCTTACCTCCAAGAGTGCACAAACTTTCCTCTATCTGGTCTGTCCAGATTGTTACAAATGCAAAATCAATCGAACACAAATTTTAAAAAGGTTGCTTTGTTTTTAACTATATAAGCAGTCCCTGAAAATATAGTTCTTTATATCAAAATGATATAAAAAAGTAAATCTAACTCTCCTGTGAAAACATTTTGCAATATGAAGTCACATTCCTTGCCAAAAGCCTAAAATGTATTAAGGATTTAAATGCAAAAACTGAGCTAGTCACAGTGCTTAAAAAGCATATTAAATATAAAATTACCCATATAGCAAATGGTGGAAAACTCTGTAAAGTGTAAAATAACAATCTTGTGCAGTACAATCATCACATGAAGATCAAGTTAATTTGAGATGCTTAAGGGAAGAGCCAGGTAAGGCTGAAGAGCTCTGAAAGTGCCAGAAGACTCCCAGGTGGAAGGCTGTACCCAAGCCAGAATCACAAAAGGTCCAGGAAAAAAACCTTCATAGGGGGTGCAGAGGACTTGTATTGGCATCCAGAACCAAAAGTGGTGGGTCTTATATACAGGAAGAGACTAGGAAACAGACTGTTTAAATAACCCAGCTTGCACGTAGCCTTTTTAAGCCAAAGTAAGAGTAAAAGTATAGTTAGAAAAACACTATCAATTGATTTAAGCAGCTTTAAATGTAATCTGCCTCAGTTTACAAGTAAGTATTTATGGTACTGTGAATATTTCTTTATAATAAATTCACCTATGTAATCTATTTCTTATCCGAATAAATAAATAATAAAGGTTTCCTACTACTTGCCATCTTGGCTCTTCCAGATCAGTCTATTGGAAAAATGAATCTCAAATAAGGCAATTGTTTTGGTTTAATGTCTTCAAATATATATTGTGAAGTTAAAGCCCACCTTCTAATAAAAAGTTCTTCCCTAAATTGTCATAATAAATTTTAGAAAATAGACATGTATGATCTTAGAAAGTTTATTTCACATTACATATCAATATCAGAGATATTAATTACAACTACAGTTTGGGGAAGGAGGGAAGACAAGGTATTTCATTATTTCAAAAGAGCTAGCACAAGTTTTACAATTAACCATGATTAGGGGGTACAACTTAAGTAAAATACTAAATGTTTTACCTTTGGTAATTCAGAGTGTAGTTAAGAGCATGTAACTCTAAAGACAAACGAGTTGGAATCCAGACTCTCCCACTTACAGTTGTGTAACTTCAGTCAAAAATCTGAGTCTAAATGTGAGATTTTCTATTAGCAAAATGGGAGTAATAGAGGAATGTACTTTTATGTGGATGAAATAGTAACATGTAAAGTGTTTAGCAGGGGATGTACACACATATAGTAACCAGTCAATTAATGTAACTTGTTACCTCTATTATACTAGTACAGTACTGGGGTAAAACTGTTTTGTTCACAGAATTATTATTCTGCTTACAGAAGTGATATCTGGCTTCCATTGAGATCTTGAAAATTTCTGGGACACAGGTGATAACTTCATTTCTACCAGCAGAACCAAGTAATACATGAAATTTTTGGTGGTATAAAGGCATTAGAATAAAAGAAACCTATTAAGTACAGCTGCTGTCCTTGTCTTGGTTACTTTGGGATGCAAGACTAAACCAGCCCCATTTTCCCCCTAATTATTTTGTTCTGAAATCAATTCTTTATCCAAGAACAGGTGTTTTATAGATAGGCTTTAAAATGCAGCACCATGAATCCACCCAAATTGTGCATATTTTGCATATATATTTTTCTTAGGAAGAGGACTCACAAGATTTTAGATTCATAATGGAATCTGAGACATGAAAACTTAAGAACCACTCACTAGACTAGTCTAAACGAAAAGGCATAGGACTGGGATGAAAGAGTCTATTTTTCTGCCCAAAACAGAGGGGCATTATGAAAAGTTCACATGTAATGAATTTTAAACTTGGACAATTTTAAACCTAGACAGGCTTCAAGCTCTATACTTGACTATGTTTTATACTAAGAGCTAACATTTGCTGAACATAATGTGACAGTGACCACAGCAAACACATGCATTACCCATTTAATACTTAGAACACTCCACATGGGACAGGCACTAACATTGACTGCATTTTACTGATGAATAAACAGATTTAACAGGGTAAGCAATCCAAGAGAGAGCTGGTAACAGAAATGCTGAGATTAGTCTGTGTATCTGTAAAGTTAATGTTTTTAACCATGTGATAAAATGCTCTAAGATATTAGTTAAATTCCCTTTGTCAACAAAGCTAATTATCAATCAAAGGATACCACTATCTAAATTAAATTAACCTCAAGTGCTTAACAGAGGGTTTTTTATATAAAGGGAGAATAAATTTTCTTTTTATTTGTAATAATTTAGCTTCTTTAAAATATTCCCTATTAAAAAGAGGGCAGACACAACAGGCAAAATAATATTTTGAAACTAGTATGAAAACAAGGACTGCAACTTTTACTTGGTCGAAGATTTTCTTGAGTGACTAAACTCTTAATAATTGGACTGCTATTCATAATTAGAACTGAAGTCAGACTGGCCAACCATTTTCAAATTACCTTTGAACAACAAAATTAACTAAAAGGAAACTGAAGTGAGATATTAGGTCACAATTAAACTACTTCCAGCATACTGAGCAAGGCCATGCTCTTATGAAACAGGTAACTTGTGAACATGCTTTTTCTAAAAATATGCCAAGACACATCTCTCAATAGAATATATTGAACAATAAACATAGGTTGAGTTTTGATGCATTATGAATATATTACACCAGAAAGTTGTTTCTCATAACTTTGTCTTTTGTCACAAAGAACAGTTTAATATTAATACTCTCACTTTATAGTCCTATCATTCTTACTAATCATCCACTTTGAAACACCCTTTTTTCCCTAAACTCTTCCCTTAAGTGTTCACATATACTTAAGTTATAAGTCAACTATCTTAACTTCATATTGTAGGTCAAGTTAGTAAGTATGTATTGCTTCTTACTTACAGTAAAATGCTAGAGGAAAAAATAATACATCTCATGGAATATTACCCATAACAAATTAACTTTTATTAACTAAAAACTTTATCACTAATATCAATTCACTTTGAATTTCTTACTATAAGGGTTATGATCCTCTATATTCTATTGGCTTAAGTCATCTTCCTGTGCATCTTAGATTGTGACTTGAAGAAAAAAAAATACACAGAACTCTTTCCTTGCATCATCTTCTTGCCATGTGTAATATATATTCAGTCGCTTCTTGTTTGCTGTTTCAAAAACTAAACTCAGACCTTGTTCTCATTTGACTAGCAGCTGATGAGCACACTAATGGATAAGGGAGTAATCTTAAAATCATTTATATTTATTGACATAATAGTGTATACACATATGCATACTGACAAATATATTTACTTATTTTATTCTAACTTACATGTTTATGGACGCATTACTTACATATACATAGGTAAATATATGTATGTATCTTTCTGCTCTGTTCACCTAAACTACTTCTACCTACACCATATGTAAATGTTTCTTACATACCTACTTTTGTATTCTAGGCACAATACTAATCAGTTAATGTGTATTTCTTTTTAGCATCAGGTGTGTGCAAAATAACTAAGAGAACACACAAAGAATCGAGAACTAACTCATCAAAAGATACTATTAAAATATTTGTCTCATGCAACTTATATTATTTCTGTATTTACTGCAAACCTCAAAATTTTAACACTGCTAGGGATTTTAAAACTCAGAAGCTAACACCTCCTTTTGCATCTCAGCTAGTCTTTAAGGAGGGGGATATATGACAGTACTGACTTACCCTGAAGTGCAAATTATGCCAGGTGGCACAGTAAGATCCCTTCACAAATGGTTTGCCTTTAAAAGAATAGTTTCTTTCTTTCCCCCAACCCAGCCCACAAGTGGTAGAGAGAGGAACAGAGTGGAGAGGAAATGAATACTCAGGAGTCCAGCACACCCCACCCTGGAGATACGCTCTGGAAATACAAGTCCACACTGCACTGGGCTTTGGTCATTAATGGGGCTGGACACAGGGAGACCTGAAACACTCTTTGGGGCCAAGATCCCTGTCACTTGTAGAGGACAGACAAATGAGACCTAACACAGAGATGGCAGTTTGAAAGATTTACCAGCAACAGGGAATGTGCCAGAAGAGATGGGGTCAGAAGGAGCTCTCTCTGGAGAAGAAATGGCAGAAGAACAATGCTTCCCCAACCCTCCCTCAGCCCAGCTGCTCAGGGCTTGCAGGAGCCGGCTCTGAACCTCTCCATCTCCCTCACCAGCAGCTCAGCCCTGCAGTGGCACTCCCCTGTATACCTGCCCTGACCAGTACACAGCCCAGCAGCAGTCCCACTTTGCTGAGTGGCAGGCAGAAGGCAGACTACACTTTCCTGGCTCTCCTGGCCTTCCCCCAGTTCAACTGGCCAGATGCTTGTGGGAACCAGCTCTAAATTCTTCACCTGCCCCTTTGGCTCAACCCCAGTGCCCCACAGCATGCCTACGCTACCCAGCACACTTGTCTCAAAAGCAGTCAGCCATTGCTGACAGGAGACAGAGGAGGCCCCAACCCACCATGAATCCCAGCAGAAACCCTCACATCAAACAAAGGGCACACAGAGGCGAGCTGTGGGCATCAGCCATTGCCAGTAGATAGGCAGAAAGGAAGGCACCACCCAGAGCCAACTAACAACAGCAAGTCAGCTGCAAAAGAGAACCAGGTACTGGTGAGCAAAGAGTCTTGAGCTTCTGGGCACCACAGTATGCCCACTTCATAAAGCCATTACTTTCAAGAGCAGGAGGCACAGTTGGTGTATCTAATACAAAGGGGAAACATTGAAACCCAGACAAAATGAGGAGGTAGAGGAATATGTTCCAAACAAAGAACAAGATAAAATGTCAGAAAGGGGGCTAACTGAAACAGAGATTGGAAATCCTCTTAATGAAGAATTCAAAAAAATGGTCATAAAGATGCTCACTGAACTGGGGAAAAGAATTGATGATCTCAGTGAACTTCTACAAAGAGATAGAAATAATGAAAAAGAGCCCCTCAGAGCTGAAGAATATAATAACTGAAATGAAAACTACAATTGATGGAATGCATAGCAGACTTCTGGAAGTGAAGGAGCAAATCAGTGTAATGGGAGATGCAGAACTACAGAGCAACAGAGGAACAGAGAAAAAAGAATGTCTAAAAATGAGAAGATGCTAATAGAGCTGTGTGACAACTCCAAATGAAACAATATTCGCATAACATGGGTCTCAGAATGAGAAGAGAGAAACAAGGAGCAGAAAGTCTATTTGAAGCAATAATAGCTGAAAACTTCCCCAGTGTGGGCAAGGAAATAGACATACAGGTCCTGGAAGCACAGAGAGCCCCTAACAAGATGAACCCCAGTAAGACAACACCAAGACATAGTATTAAAATGGTAAAGTTTAAAGATAAAAAGATAATCTTAAAAGCAGCAAAAGAGAGGCTAACAGCTATAAGGGAAATTTTATAAGGCTAACAACAGATTTTTCAGCAGCAAATTTCAGGACAGAAGGAAGTAGGATGAAATATTCAAAATATTGAAAGGGAAGAACCTATAACCAAGACTTCTCTACCCGGCAGGGTTATTTTTCAGAATTGAAGGAAAGATTAAAAGTTTCCCAGAAAAATGAAGGTTAAAAGAATTTATCACCACTAAACCAGGCTCACATGATATGTTCTAAAGGGGATTCTTCAGATGGAAATGTTCTTAAGCCTAAACATTTTTAATCAGTGAAAATAAGCCTACAGTAAAAGTAATAGACCAATTACTAACAAAGCAAGTACGAACTTAAAAAAAAACAAGAGTAGTAAAGTCAAACTACACACAAAATTAGTCAAGGGTCACACCAACGAGATAGATTATGACATTTTACACATAAAGTGTGGAGAGGGAACAAGAATAAAAAAAGAGTACTTTTAGAATGTGTTCAAAATCAAGCAACCATCAACTTAACATAGAATTATATATGTAGGAAACTACTATCAACCTTACGATAATCACAACCCTGAACTCTATAATAGATACACAAAAAAATAAAAAGGAAACCAAGAATAACACTAAAAAAAACCCCATCAAATCACAAGAAGAAGAAAGGAACAGAGACGAACTACAAAAACAACCAGAACACAATTAATAAAATGGAAATAATACATATCTATCAATAATTAATCAATAATTACCTTAAAAGTAACTGGAGTAAATACACCGATCAAAAGACAGGGTGGCAGAATGGATAAAGAAACGAGACCCATCTATATGCTGAAAGAGACTCATTTCAGACCTAGAGACATACAGAGACTGAAAGTAACGGGATGGAAAAAGATATTTCAAGCAAATATAAGGGAGAATAAAGCAGGAGTAGCAGTGCTTATGTCAGACAAAATATACTTCAAAACAAAGAAAGTAACAAGAGACAAAAAAGGATATTACATAATGATATAGGGATCAGTCCAACAAGGGGACATAACAATTGTAAACATCTATGCACCCAATATGGGAGCACCTTAATATATAAAGCAAATACTAACAGCCCTAAAGAGAGAAATTGACAGCAACACAAAGTTTTTTTTAACACTTCACTTACATCAGTGAATAGATCATCCAGACAGAAAATATGGAAACAGAGGTGTTGAATGACATAGACCTGATGGACTTAACACATATATACAGATCATTCTACACAAAAGTAGTATAGGATATACATTTTTCTCAAGTGCACATGGAACATTCTCTAGAATAGGTTAGGACACAAAAAGAGCCTCAATAAATTTAAAAAGACTGAAATTCTATCAAGCATCTTTTCAGACCCCAATAGAAATGAAACTAGAAATCAATTACATGAAGTAAACCAAAAATAACACAAATATGTGGAAGATAAACAACATACTTCTAAGTAATCAATGCATTAAGAAACAGATCAAAGAGGCAATCAACCAACACACAGAGACAAATGAAAACAGAAACGTAACAGCTCAAAATATGTGGGATGCAGCAAAAGTGGTTCTGAAAGGAAAGTTTATAGTAATACAGGCCTAACTAAAAAAAAATACTAAATAAACAATCTATCCCTACACCTAAAGGAACCAAAAAAAGAAGAGCAAAGCCCAAAATTAGAAGGAGGGACATAATAAAGATTAGAGCAGAAATATATAAAATAGAATAAAACAATAGAAAAAAAATCAGTGAAACCAAAAGCTGGTTCTTCAAGATAAATAAACAAACTCCTAACCAGACTTATGAAGAAAAAAGAGGGAGGAAATAAAGAAACAAAAAAGAAGTTACAACCGATATGAGAGAAATACAAAGAACTGTAAGAGAATTCCATGAAAAATTATATGCCAATAAATTGGACAACCTAGAAGAAATGGAGAACTTCCTAGAAAAATACAACCTTCCAAGATTGACTCAGGAAGAAACAGAAAATCTGAACACACCAATTAAAAGCAATTAAATCAAATTGGTAATCAAAAACCTCCCAAAAAACAAAATCCCAATCCAGATGGCTTCGCAGCCGAATTCTGCCAAACATTTAAAGAAGAGATAATACCCATCCTTCTTAAACTATTACTCTATGAGCCCAGCATCACTCTAATACCAAAACCAAACAAAGAAACCACAAAAAAAGAAAATTACAGACCAATATCCCTGATGAACACAGATGCAAAAATCCTCAACAAAATATTAGCAAACCAAATTTAAAAATACATCGAAAAGATCATCCATCAAGACCAAGTGGAATTAATTACAGGGATGCAAGGACGGTACAATATCCACAAATCAATCAATGTGATACATCACATTAACAAAAAGAAGGATAAAACCACATGATCATCTCAAAAGGTCTGAAAAACCATTTGACAAAACTGAACATCCAATCACGATAAAAAAAAAACCTCTCAACAAAATCAGTATAGAGGGAACATACCTCGACATAAGAAAGGACATACATGACAAACCCACAGCCAACATCATATTCTATGGCAAGAAGCTGACAGCCTCTCCTCTAAGACCAGGAACAAGATAAGGATGCCCACGCTTACCACTTTTATTCAACATAGTACCAGAAGTCCTGGCCACAACAATCAGACAAGAGAAATAAAAGGCACCCACAAATTGGTAAGGAAGAAGTAAAACTGTCACTGTTTGCAGATGACATTATGCTATAGATAGAAAACTCTAAAGACTCCACCAAACAACTACTAGACCAATTGCATTCAGCAAAGTTTCAGGATACAAAACCAATGTACAGAAATCCATTGCATTCCTACATATTTACAACAAAACTAGCAAAGAGAGAAATCAAGAAAACAATTCCATTTACAATTACATCAAAAAGAATGAAATAGCTAGGAGTAAACCTAACCAAGGAGGTGAAAGACCTGTACTCTGAAAACTATAACCACTGATGAAAGAAACTGAAGACACAAATAAATGGAAATCTATCATGTGTTCATGGATAGGAAGAATTAATACTATCAGAACAACCATCCTGCCAAAGCAATTACACATTCAATGCAATCCCTATCAAAATTCCAATGGAATTTTCAATGAACTAGAGCAAATAATCCTAAACTTTATATGGAACCACAAAAGACCCAAAATAGCCAACAAATCTTGAGAAACAAGAACAAAGCTAGGAGTATCACACTCCCTGACTTCAAGCCATACTACAAAGCTACAGGAATCAAAACAGTATGGTACTGGCATAAGAACAGACCCATAGATCAATGGAACAGAATAGAGAACCCAAATACAAACCCACACATCTATGGTCAGTTAATATATGACAAAGGAGCCATGAATTACAATGGGGAAAAGACAGTCTCTTCAATAAATGGTGCTGGGGAAACTCAACAGCTACATGCAAGAGAATGAAACTGGATCACTCTCTAATACCATACACAAAAGTAAATTTGAAATGGATTAAAGACCTGAATATAAGACATGAAATCATAAAACTCTTAGAAGAAAACATAGGCACAATATTGGGAACATAAGCATGAGTAATTTTTTCTGTACATGTCTCCCTAAGGAAGGGAAAAAAGCAAAAATAAACAAGTGGGACTACATCAAATTAAAAAGCTTCTGAACAGCAAAGGAAACCATCAACAAAACAAAAAGGTAACCTACAGTATAGAAGAATATATTCATAAATGATATTGTCAATAAGGGGTTAACATCCAAAATATATAAAGAACTCATACAACTCAACACCAAAAATAAAAAAATAACCTGATTAAAAAATGGGCAGAGGACCTGAATAGATATTTTTCCAAAGAGGATATACAGATGGTCAAGAGGCACACAAAAATATGCTCCACATAGCTAATCATCAGGGAAACACAAATCAAAACCACAATGAGATATCACCTCACACCAGCCAGAACGGCCACTATTCAAAAGAAAAGAAATAAAAAGTATTGGTGAGCAAGTGAGAGAAATGGGAACCCTCCTACACTGTTGATGGGAATGTAAGTTGGTGCAGCCACTATGGAAAGTAGTATGGAAGTTCCCCAAAAAACGAAAAATAGAAATTCTCAACTTGGTGATTGTAAAAAAAGGGAAGAAGGATATTCCTGGATTCACTGACACTACAGTGCCTTGTCGCCTGGGACCCAAAGGAGCTAGTAGAATCCGCAAACTTTTCAATCTTTCTAAAGAAGATGATGTCTGCCAGTATGTTGTGAGAAGGCCCCTAAACAAAGAAGGTAAGATACTCTACTTCTAGGAATCTACCCAGAGAAACCAAAGAAAAGATACATGCACTCCTATGTTTATTGCAACATTATTTAAAATAGCCAAGGTATGGAATCAAAGTGTCCATCAACAGATGAATGGATAAAGAAGATGTGGTACATATATACAATGGAGTATTATTCATCCATAAAAAAGAAAGAAATCCTGCCATTTGTGACAACATAGATGGCCCTAGCAGGTATAATGCCAAGGGAAATAAGCCAGGCAAAGAAAGACAAATACCATATGATTTTACTTATATATGGAATCTGAAGACAAAATGAAACAAAGCAGCAAAAGACTCACAGATACTGAGAAGTGACTAGTGGTTATTATGAAGGAGGGGTTGGGGATTTATGACATACATGAAGGGGATAAAGAAGTACAAAATATCAATCATAATATAATTTAGTCGTGGGTATGAAAGTGCAGCATAGAGAATATAGTGTTCTGTAACATCTTTCTATATTGACAGACAGTAACTATACTAGTTGGGGTGAGCATTTAATAAATGTATATAACTGTCAAATCACTATGTTGAATACTTGAAACCAATAAAAACATTGTATATCATCTATACTTCAATAAAAATCAGAAAAATAGTAGCTTATTGAAAGAAATAACAAGGAAATGTTAAAAGAAACATTTACAGGTGGTGAAAAGAAAACCTGAAGTGCCTTTAAAACATCTTTAAATAAAAATAAAAATAGTTTAAGAACACTAAGGATATGTACCAAAACACACATATACACAACACAGACACACAACACATTCAAACTGCCCAAAATGAGAAATAAAGAAAAAATCTTGAAGGCAACAAAAGACATTAAATATAGAAACAATAGTAAGGATTATACCAGACTTCTCATCAGAACATTTGCAAGCCAGAACACATCAAAGTGATTTGTTTAAAGTACTGAAAGAAACAAAAAAAAAACTATGAATCCAGAGAAAATATCTTTTACAATGAACAAAAAAATAAAACTTTCTGACAATAACTAGAGAACTGATTACTAGTTTTAGCATACCCAGACTAAAAGAAATAGTAAGGGAAAGTCATCTTCAGGCAAAACAATTATGATATGAGACAGAAACATGTATATACTAAAAAAAGGAAAATTGAAGAAATGGCATTGATGAAGGCAAACATAAAATGCAAAAGCAAGACGCAATTATACTTTGCCTACCCAAAGGAGCCACTTTAAATATAAAAATATTAAAAGGTTAAAAGTAAAAGAACAACAAACCCAGGCAAAGACACCACAAAAAAAGAAAACTACAGACCAATATCCCTGATGAACATAGATGCAAAAATACTCAACAAAATATTAGCAGGCCGAATTCAGAAATACATCAGGAGGATCATACACCATGATCAAGTGGGATTCATCCCCAGAATGCATCTCCATAGATGCTGAAAAAGCATTTGACAAAATTCAACACCCATTCATGATAAAACTCTCAAAAAATTGGGTATAAAGGGTAAGTACCTCAACATAATAAAGGCCAAATATGACAAACCCACAGCAAACATAATATTTAACAGTGAAAAGCTGAAAGCTTTTCCTCTAAGATCAGGAACAAGAAAAGGATACCCACTCTCCTCACTTTTATTTAACATAGTACTGGAGGTCCTAACCACAGTAGTCAGACAACACAAAGAAATAAAAGGCATCCACATTGGTAAGGAGGAAGTTAAACTGTCCCTTTTTGCAGATGATATGATATTTGACATAAAAAACCCTAAAGAATCCACTCCAAAAGTACTAGAACTAATATCTGAATTCAGGAAAGTTGCAGGATACAAAATTAATACACAGAAATCTGTGGCATTCCTAAACACTAACAATGAACTAGCAGAAAGAGAAATCAGGAAAACAATTCCATTCACAATTGCATCAAAAAGAATAAAATACCTAGGAATAAACCTAACCAAGGAAGTGAAAGACCTATACCCTGAAAACTACAAGACACTCCTAAGAGAAATTAAAGAGGACACGAGTAAATGGAAATTCATCCCATGCTCTTGGGTAGGAAGAATTAATATTGTCAAAATGGCCATTCTGCCTAAAGCAATCTACAGATTCAATGCAATCCCTATAAAATACCGACAGCATTCTTCAATGAACTGGAACAAATAGTTGTAAAATTCATATGGATTCACAAACCCTGAACAGCCAAAGCAATCCTGAGAAGGAAGAATAATGCAGGGAGGATCTCACTTCCCAACTTCAAGCTCTACTACAAAGTCAAAGTAATCAAGACAATTTGGTACTGGCACAAGAACAGACCCACAGACCAGTGGAACAGAATAGAGCATCCAGATATAAACCCAAGCATATATGGTCAATTAATATATGATAAAGTAGCCATGGATATACAATGGGGAAATGACAGCCTCTTCAACAGCTGGTGTTGGCAAAACTAGACAGCTACATGCAAGAGAATGAAACTGGATTACTGTCTAACTCCATACACAAAAGTAAACTCGAAATGGATCAAAGACCTGAATGCAAGTCATGAAACCATAAAACTCTTAGAACGGGAAACAAAGGCAAGAATGAACAAATGGGACTATATCAAATTAAAAATCTTCGGTACAGCAAAGGATACCATGAGTAGAACAAAAAGACATCCTACAGTATGGGGGAATATATTCATAAATGACATATCCGATAAGAGGTTGACATCCAAACTATATAAAGAGCTCATGCACCTCAACAAACAAAAAGCAAATAATCCAATTAAAAAATGGGCAGAGGACATGAACAGACACTTCTCCAAAGAAGAAATTCAGATGGCCAACAGGCACATGAAAAGATGCTCCACATCATTAGTCATAAGAGAAATGCAAATTAAAACCACAATGAGGTATCACCTCACACCAGTTAGGATGGCCGCCATCCAAAAGACAAACAACAACAAATGTTGGTGAGGATGTGGAGAAAGGGGAACCCTCCTGCACTGCTGGTGGGAATGCAAATTAGCTCAACCATTGTGGAAAGCAGTATGGAGGTTCCTCAAAAAACTCAAAATAGAAATACCATTTGACCCAGGAATTCCACTCTAGGAGTTTACCCTAAGACTGCAGCAGCCCAGTTTTAAAAAGACATATGCACCCCTATGTTTATCACAGCACTATTTACAATAGCCAAGAAATGGAAGCAACCTAAGTGTCCATCAGTAGATGAATGGATATAAAAAAGATGTGGTATATATACACAGTGGAATATTATTCAGCCATAAGAAGAAAACAAATCCTTCCATTTGCAACAACATGGATGGAGCTAGAGGGTATTATGCTCAGTGAAATAAGCCAGGTGGAGAAAGACAAATATCAAATGATTTCACTCGTCTGTGGAGTATAAGAACAAAGCAAAAACTGAAGGAACAAAATAGCAGCAGACTCACAGAACCCAAGAATGGAGAATGGACTAACAGTTACCAAAGGGAAATGGGCTGGGGAAGATGGGTGGAAGGGAGGAAGAAGGGGGAAAAAGGGCTATTACAATTAGCACACATAATGTAGTGGGGGTGGGGGTGGGGGGGGGGATTCGGGGAAGGCAGTATAACACAGAGAAGACAAGTAGTAATTCTGTAACATCCTACTACACTGATGGACAGTGACTGTAATGGGGTATGTGGTGGGGACTTGATAATGGGGGGAATCTAGTAACCACAATGCTGCTCAAGTGACTGTATATTAAAGATACCAAAAAAAAAAACCCCAAAAACTGAAGGAACCAAACAAACAAAAAAATGGGCAGAAGACCTGAAAAGCCATTTTTGCCAAAAAGAAATACAGATGACCAACAGGCACATGGAAAGATGATACATATTGTTTAATTATCAGGGAAATGCAAATCAAAAACCACAATGAGATATCACCTCACACCAGTTAGAATTAGAATGGCCACTGTCAAAAAGACAAGAAATAACAAGTGTTTGTGAGGATGTGGAGAAAAGGGAACAAACACTTGTGTACTCTTGGTGAGAATGTAAATTGCTGCAACTGCTCTGGAAAACAGTATGGAGTTTCCTCAAAAAATTAAAATAGAACTACCATGCAACCCAGCATTTCCACTTGTAGGTATTTATCTGAAGAAAATAAAAAACACTAATCCAAAAACAAAATAAAATAAAATAAAGGAACAGAAAATACATAATATGCAAACATGAACCAAGAAAAGGCTGGACTGGTTGTAATAATATCAGATAAAATGGATTACAGAAAAAAGGATTATTACGAGGATAAAGAGGGACATTACATAATGATAAAGAAGTCAAAGCACATGGAAGACATACCATAAATATACACCTGCCTAATAAGAGACTGCCAAACTATATGAAGTAAAAACTGACAGAACTAAAAGATAGAAAAATCCACAATTAAAGTTGGTAATTTCAACATAACACTCTCAGGAATTGACAAAACAAATGGACAAAAAATTAGTATTGATACAGAAGACCTGAACAACATCATCAACCAATTTGACCACATTGATATTTACCCAACGTTCTCTTCAACTATAGCAGATATACATTCTTTCAAGTGCACAGGGAAGGAGGTATTAGTTTCAGTTTTTAAATCCCTAGCACTGCTACATTCTTTATGGATTTTCATACCAGCTTCTCCACTCAGTCTACTATATGATATGTTATTTTGGTTGAAAATTAAGGAAAAATGGCTTCTAAACAGTAAGAAAGGGAGAACCCTAAGCTCCCTGAAAGGAGAACCCCAAGGGTCCTCACATCACACTTAGAAAAAGAATCATGAAAAAGTTGCATAGAAAGTAATGGGCCAGTTTTCTTCACATTTTCAACACTCACCTGACACAGAACTTTGGGATAAATAGTAAATCTTAACTACACTGGTTAAGAATTATTCAAAAACAGATACTGGATTAAATATTCTAAAATAAATTAACCCATTCAATGGAGATCGCTGAAGTACCTGGATTCACAAATTAAATTTGTGATGATATAAAAAAGGTAAGAAGGAACACAGGAACCCTTAAATGCCAGTCTCAAGGTCTAGGTGAAAATCTCAGCAACTAGTGACCTAAATTGTATTAAACAATATCATATCCTAACATGATTTATAGACCCTAAAGCACTATCTATTCATGTACACGTAAGAAAATACAAGAAACAATAGGCTCTTCTTTCAGGTATAGGAAGAATATATCTTTCCTTTGGATAAGTTTAATGTGAGACTCATTTTGGTAACAAAATAGAAAAATTGTCTTTTTCTAGTTCCAGGAACAGGATGAAAAAGAATTATCCTAACTTGAAAGTCTATTTAATTTAAGCAGCATAAAAATGAACTAATATCAATTCCCAAGCTTTGGATATGTTTTTACACTTAAAATCAAATATGAACGTCCTTTTATAAAAAAATTTTAATTGACTTTCTGGTTTGTACTCTGTTATAATATGTTTTTCAAGATTTCAAAATGGTGTTACAGTTCAATTATATTTAATTTCTAGTTTCAATGAACAAAATATCCCAATATAAAAGGAGTAATATCCCCATGGATAATAAGTATGTTATAAGAAACAAGACAAAAAAGTACTGTCTGTTGCTTAAAGACAGATAATTTTAAAAAATATATCTGTAAGAAACTTAGGCATTGGCAATCCATCCTAAAAATAAATAAAAAGCTTAACAAACTAAAAAATCATCAACTCTTCTTAGATCCAAAAGAGAAGTGAGGTCACAGGGCAAATACTACCCCAAAACTGGAAAGACAGGTGAATACAGAAAATCAAAGCTTAGAGCCAGACTGATACAAGGAAAGGGAAATACCCACCCCTATCCATCCATTGCACCTAAGGGAGAGGCGGGGACTGAAGAGCACTGTACACGGTTCAGAAGCACAGAGGACTATGATAGCACACTTTCTCTCCCCCTACACCTTACTAAAGAACTATGGCAGTTCCTTTTACCCAGTACGTCATGTCCAAGTATCACGTAAAAATTACAAGGCATACTAAAATGGAAAAAACAGTCTGAAGAGATAGAGTAAGCATCAGAACCAGTGTCAGATACAGCTGGTAGGTGGGAATTATCAGGTCAGAAATTTGCAACTATGATTAATACCCTAAGGGCTCTACTACTGTACAAAGCAGACAACATTCAAGAATAGATTAGCATTATAAGCAGAGTGATCTAAGAAAGAACCAAACAGAAATACTAGAGATATAAAACACTGAAACAGAAATGAAAACTGCCTTTGATGGGCTTATCAGTAGATTGGACATGGCTGAGAAAAGAATCTCTAAGTTTGGGATAACTTAACAGTAACCTCCCAAAGTGAAAAGTGAAGAAAAAAAGACTGAAAAGAAAAAAAAATGGAACAACTACAAAAGGCGTAGCATATGAAAAAGAATAGACAGGAACACAAAAAATATTAGAAACAATAATGACTGAGAATTTCCCCAAATTCATGTCAAATACCAAACAACAGACCCAGGAAGTCTGAGTACATCAAACAGGACTACACAGAGGCAAATCATATTCAAACTACAGAAAATCAAAGATAAAGAAAAAAAGGGAAAATACACCTTAACCATAGAGGAAGAAAGTTAAACATGACATCTGACATCTCCTCAGGAACCATGCAAGCAAGAAGACAGTATGGTAAAATATTCACTGTTGAGAGAAAAAGAACAACCAACCTAGAATTTGGAATCCTCTACTATTCTTCAAAAGTGAAGGAGAAAAAAAACTCAACAAACAAAATAACAAACAAAAATTCAGAGATCTGCTGCTGTTAGACCTGCCTTACAAGAAATATTTTTTAAAAAATCTTTAGAGCAGACTTCCGGGAAGATGGCAGTGTGAGCAGGGCAGCAGAAATCTCCTCCCAACACTATATTTATCTACGAAAACACAGCAAATACATCTATTCCTGAAAGAGAGATGAGAATACACAGGAAAGCGCACAGCGTGCAGCTACACCCGAGAGCCCTCGGCACCCCAAGAGGCGGGTAAGATATGGAGCCGCAACCCGGCGGGACCCAAGCACTCCCCCACCCCAGCGCACCAGCGGGAGGAGAGGATTCAGAGCCGGGAGGGAGTGGAAGTACACACCGCAAAGTAGCCAGCCCCGGTGATCTGTGCGGGGAGCGCTGACCCACAGTGCGCAGTGCAGCGGAGACTGGAGAGACAGAGGGGCAGGATCTGAGCAGGGAACGTGACAGGGTGCTTGCAGCCGGCTCCTGGGAAGGAAAAAAAAAAGCGCGGGCTTTCTTCAGCGGTCTTAAAGAGACAGGAGCCCAGCGGAGGAGCCGGATCGCCCCAGCACACTCAGCCCAGCAGGCTGGGAGTCCTGGGGAGTTTCAGACGCCTTAGCTGGCGACTGAGGAAGCGTAGCCATACTTACACTTCTCACTGAGATCAACAGCCTCCTATTCGTTCCCACCCCTGCCAGAGCAATAAAGGGCCCTGCGGAGCGGCACAGTCACAGCTGTGGAATAGTGGGGCAATAGCGCCACCTACAGCATTCCCACAGAATCTACGTCCGGTGGGCATTCTTTTTTTTGTTTTTTTTGTTTTTTGTTGTTTTTTTTCCTTTCTTTTTTCTTTCTTTCGTTCTTTCTTCTTTTTTTTCTTTTTTTTTCTCTTCTTTTTTTAAAGTCTTAAAGAGCCCAGCTGACATACGTGGCAACTATCAGTGACCAAATTATACAGCCATGAAAAGACAGAGGAATATGGTTCAGACAAAAATCAACCAGACAACCTCAGAGAGGGAGTCTGAAGGGATGGAAATGCACAGTCTTCCTGAAAAAGAATTCAGAATAAAAGTCATAACCATGCTGATGGACCTACAGAGAAATGTGCAAGAGCTGAGGGACGAAGTGAGGGAACTGAGGAAAGACAATGCAGAAATCAGGCAAGCGATTGACGGATGAGATGCAAGAGACTGTTAATGGAATAGAAAACAGAGAACAGGAGTACAGAGCAGTTGAGGCAGAGAGAGATAAAAGGATTTCTAGGAATGAAAGAATATTAAGAGAACTGTGTGACCAATCCAAACGGAACAATGTTCGCATTATAGGAGTACCAGAGGAAGAAGAGAGAGAAAAAGGGATAGAAAGTGTCTTTGAAGAAATAATTGCTGAAAACTTTCCCTCGCTGGGGAAGGAAGTAGTCTCGCAGTCCACCGAAGCTCATAGATCTCCCAACACAAGGGACCCAAGGAAGACAACACCAAGACACATAATAATTAAGATGGCAAAGATCAAAGATAAAGACAGGGTATTAAAGGCAGCTAGAGAGAGAAAAAACATCACCTACAAAGGAAAACCCATCAGACTATCATCAGACTTCTCAACAGAAACCTTACAGGCCAGAAGAGAATGGCATGATATATTTAACGTTATGAAACAGAAGGGCCTCGAACCAAGAATATTGTATCCAGCACGATTATCATTTAAATATGATGGAGGGATTAAACAATTTCCACACAAACGAAAGGTGAGAGAGTTTGCCTCTCATAAACCACCACTACAGGATATCTTAAATGGACTGCTCTAGATGGAAGTACACCTAAGGCTAAAAAAATGTCACCAGAGAAAATAAAATCATAGCAAAGAAAGCAGACCATCCAAATACTAACTAAAGGCAAAGAATAAAACACCGATTATAGAAAGAATGGAGGAGGAGGAGGAATAAGAAGGGAGAGAAATAAAGAAACATCAGACTGTTTACAATAACTTAACAAGAAAGTTAAGTTAGATTGTTACTAAAGAAGCAACCCTTGAACCCTTGGTAACCACGAATCTAAAGCCAGCTATGGCAATAAGTACATATCTATCAATAATCACCCTAAATGTAAATGGACTGAATGCACCAATCAAAAGACACAGAGTAACAGAATGGATAAAAAAGCAAGACCCATCTATATGCTGCCTACAAGAAACTCACCTCAAATCCAAAGATATACACAGACTAAAAGTGAAGGGATGGAAAAAGATATTTCATGCAAACAACAAAGAGAAAAAAGCAGGTGTTGCAGTACTTGTATCAGACAAAATAGACTTCAAAACGAAGAAAGTAGCAAAAGATAAAGAAGGACATTACATAATGATAAAGGGGTCAGTCCAACAAGAAGATATAACCATTATAAATATATATGCACCCAACACAGGAGCGCCAGCATATGTGAGACAAATACTAACAGAATTAAAGGAGGAAATAGACAGCAATGCATACATCTTAGGAGATATCAACACACCACTCACTCCAGAGGACAGATCAACCAGACAGAAAATAAGTAAAGACACAGAGGCACTGAACAACACACTAGAACAGATGGACCTAACAGACATCTACAGAACTCTACACCCAAAAGCAACAGGATACACATTCTTCTCAAGTGCACATGGAACATTTTCCAGAACAGACCACATACTAGGCCACAAAAAGAACCTCAGTAATTTCAAAAATATTGAAATCCTACCAACCAACTTCTCAGATCACCAAGGTATAAAACTAGAAATAAATTTTAGAAAGAAATCAAAAAGGCTCACAAATACATGGAGACTTAACAACACTCTCCTAATTAATCAATGGGTTAACGACCAAATCAAAACAGAAATCAAAGAATATATGGAGACTAATGACAACAACAACACAAAGCCACAACTTCTGTGGGACGCAGCAAAGGCAGTTCTAAGAGGAAAGTATATTGCAATCCAGGCCTATTTAAAGAAGGAAGAACATTCCCAAATGAATAGTCTAAAGACACAATTACTGAAATTGGAAAAAGAAGAACAAATGAGGCCCAAAGTCACCAGAAGGAGGGACATAATAAAGATTAGAGAAGAAATAAATAAAATTGAGAAGAATAAAACAATAGAAAAAATCAATAAAACCAAGAGCTGGTTCTTTGAAAAAATAAACAAAATAGATAAACCCCTAGCCAGACTCATTAAGAGAAAAAGAGAATCTACACACATAAACACAATCAGAAATGAGAAAGGAAAAATCACGACGGACCCCACAGAAATACAAAGAATCATAAGAGAATATTATGAGAACCTACATGCTAACAAGGTGGAAAACATAGAAGAAATGGACAACTTCTTAGAAAAATACAACCTTCCAAGACTGACCAAGCAAGAAACAGAAAAACTAAACAGACCAATCACCAGCGACGAAATCGAATTGGTAATCAAAAAACTACCCAAGAACAAAACCCCGGGCCTGATGGATTCACCTCTGAATTCTACCAGACATATAGAGAAGAAATAACAACGATTCTCCTTAAAGTTTTCCAAAAAATAGAAGAGGAGGGAATACTTCCAAACTCATTCTATGAAGCCAGCATCACTCTAATACCAAAACCGGGCAAAGACCTCACCAAAAAAGAAAATTACAGACCAATATCCCTGATGAACGTAGATGCAAAAATACTCAACAAAATATTAGCAAACCGAATTCAAAAATACATCAAGAGGATCATACACCATGATCAAGTGGGATTCATCCCAGGGATGCAAGGATGGTACAACATTCGAAAATCCATCAACATCATCCACCACATCAACAAAAAGAAGAACAAAAACCACATGATCATCTCCATAGATGCTGAAAAAGCATTTGACAAAATTCAGCATCCATTCCTGATTAAAACTCTCAACAAAATGGGTATAGACGGCAAGTACCTCAACATCATAAAGGCTATATATGACAAACCCACAGCTAACATCATACTTAACGGCGAGACGCTGAAAGCTTTTCATCTAAGATCGGGAACAAGACAGGGATGCCCACTCTCTCCACTGTTATTCAACATAGTACTGGAGGTCCTAGCCACAGCAATCAGACAAAACAAAGACATACAAGGCATCCAGATTGGTAAAGAAGAAGTCAAATTGTCACTATTTGCAGATGACATGATACTGTACATAAAAAACCCTAAAGACTCCACTCCAAAACTATTAGAACTAATATCTGAATTCAGCAAAGTTGCAGGATACAAAATTAACACACAGAAATCTGTTGCTTTCCTATACACTAATGATGAACTAACAGAAAGAGAAATCAGAAAAACAATTCCATTCACAATTGCATCAAAAAGAATAAAATACCTAGGAATAAACCTAACAAAGGATGTGAAAGACCTGTACTCTGAAAACTACAAAACACTCCTGAGAGAAATTAAAGAGGACACTAACAAATGGAAATGCATCCCATGCTCTTGGCTAGGAAGAATAAATATTGTCAAAATGGCTATACTACCTAAAGCAATCTACAGATTCAACGCAATCCCTATCAAACTACCAACAGCTTTCTTCAATGAACTGGAACAAATAATTCTAAAATTCATATGGAACCACAAAAGACCCCGAATAGCCAAAGCAATCCTGAGAAGGAGGAATAAAACAGGGGGAATTACACTCCCTGACTTCAAGCTCTACTACAAAGCCACAGTAATCAAGACAATTTGGTATTGGCACAAAAACAGACCCACAGACCAGTGGAACAGAATAGAAAATCCAAACATTAACCCAAACATATACAGTCAATTAATATTTGATAAAAGTGCCTTGGATATACAATGGCGAGATGACAGCCTCTTCAGCAGCTGGTGTTGGAAAAACTGGACAGCTAATGTAAGAGAATGAAACTGGACTACTGTCTAGCCCCATACACAAAGGTAAACTCAAGGTGGATCAAAGACCTGAATGTAAGTCATGAAACCATAAAACTCTTAGAAAAAAACATAGGCAAAAATCTCTTGGACATAAACATGAGCAACTTCTTCATGAACATATCTCCCGGGAAAGGGAAACAAAAGCAAAAATGAACAAGTGGGACTATATCAAGCTGAAAAGCTTCTGTACAGCAAAGGACACCATCAGTAGAACAAAAAGACATCCTACATTATGGGAGAATATATTCATAAAAAACGTATCTGATAAAGGGTTGACATCCAAAATATATAAAGAACTCATGCACCTTAACAAACAGAAAGCAAATAATCCAATTAAGAAATGGGCAGAGGACATGAATAGACACTTCTCCAAAGAAGAAATTCAGATGGCCAACAGGCACATGAAAAGATGCTCCACATCGCTAATCATCAGAGAAATGCAGATTAAAACCACAATGAGATATCACCTCACACCAGTGAGGATGGCCAACATCCAAAACACAAACAACAACAAATGTTGGCGAGGATGTGGAGAAAAGGGAACCCTCCTACACTGCTGGTGGGACTGCAAATTAGTTCAACCATTGTGGAAAGCAGTATGGAGGTTCCTCAAAAAACTCAAAATAGAAATACCATTTGACCCAGGAATTCCACTCCTAGGAATTTACCCTAAGAATGCAGCAGCCCAGTTTGAAAAAGACAGATGCACCCCTATGTTTATGCAGCACTATTTCCAATAGCCAAGAAATGGAAGCAACCTAAGTGTCCATCAGTAGATGAATGGATAAAGAAGATGTGGTACATATACACAATGGAATATTATTCAGCCATAAGAAGAAAACAAATCCTACCATTTGCAACAACATGGATGGAGCTAGAGGGTATTATGCTCAGTGAAATAAGCCAAGCCGAAAAAGACAAGTATCAAATGATTTCACTCATATGTGGAGTATAAGAACAAAGAAAAAAACTGAAGGAACAAAACAGCAGCAGACTCACAGAACCCAAGAACGGACTAATAGTTACCAAAGGGAAAGGGACTGGGGAAAATGGGTGGGAAGGGAGGGATAAGAGGGAAAAGGGGGCATTACGATTAGCAGATATAATGTTGAGGGGGCCCGGGGAGGGCTGTACAACTCAGAGAGGACAAGTAGTGATTCTATAGCATCTCATTACGCTGATGGACAGTGATTGTAATGGGGTTGGTGGCGGGGACCTGATGAAGGGGTAGTTTAATAACCATAAGATTGCACATGTAATTGTAGATTAATGATAATAAAAAAATTGTATTAAAAAGAACAACAACAACAACAAAAAATCAAATAGAAAAAAGGATACCATTCACTATAGTAAACATACTATAAGGTACCTGGGGATAAATCTGACAAAAGATGTACATATATTTTTTATTAAGGTATCATTGATATATAATTTTATAAAGATTTCACATGAGCAACATTGTGAAATGACTACATTCCCCCCTATTATCAAGCCTCCCCACCCTTTGCAGTCACTGTCCATCAACGTAGTGAGATGCTGTTGAGTCACTACTCGTCTTCTCCAGGCTAAAATGTGAACATTTTTTAAGGACGAAACTATAGCATATTATGAAGGATATAAGGATGGCTTTTAAAAAAATGCAGATACTGTGTTCTTGTTTGGGAAGATTCGATTTCAGGACATGTTAAATTCCCCTATTCTGATATATAAATTTACTGTAGTTCCAACAAAAATCCCACCTGGTTTTATGCAATTTGAGAAACTGATTAAAATGCAAATGGAAGAGTAAATATCTAAAAATATCCCAAACAACGCTAAAAAAAAACACACAAGAAGGTGGGATTTGCTCTTTAAAGTATCAAGTCATTATAAAGCATTAGCAATTAAAATAGTTTGGTAGTGGTTCAGGAATGTTCAAAGAGACCAGCTGAGTAGAATAGAAAGCCAGAAATAGACTCATGCATTTAGGGGATCTTGGTCTATAACAAGGGGTGAGCGGGCAGATGAGTTAATAATGTTGAAACAATTTGCTTTCCATATAGAAAAATAAAATTAAGATCTCTACTTCACACAAAAGAGTAAAGCAAATTTTCAGAGAGATTAAAGCTTAAAGTATAATAAAAACAAAACTTGAAAATTGTTTGAAAAAATATAGGGAATATCTTTACATCTTGGGTTTCTTAAGCTAGACACAGAAGGTATAGTTCATAAAGGCAAAGGATTGGTATTTGACTATATTAATTTTTTTTGTACGATAAAAGACATATAATCAAAATACAGTGGAAAGCACAAACAACTCAATCGAAAGATGGCCACAGTATGTGGACAGAGACAGGAGGGACTAGAAAACCCAAATATGAAAAAATGCTCAACCTTTTAGGTAATTAGAAAAAATAAAAGTAAAGCAATGAGATACCATGTGACACTATCAAGGCCGGCCTGGAAGCTACGGGAAGGTGACCCTCTTAGACCACTGGCATGAAATGAACAAGTGTAGTAATCACTTAGGAGAACAATTTGGAAGTGTGTTATGATATTAAAATAACTTTTGGATTATAGAGACTCTTGTCTACGTCCTCAAGGAGATGTGCAAAGATGCTCATGATCACTTTGTTAGTAACACTAAAATAAAAAAAAGGAAACGTATGTCCATTAATAGGGAAGTGAATGAAAAGAATTTTAAGTAAAATGTGGTAATCCACAGACTGAATACTGAATAGTGGTTAAAAGGAACTGACTGCACCAGGTAGATCAATAAGAATGGATGACAAAAATATAATATTGAAGGAAAAGAACAAGATGAACAATAATTCACACATTATGAACCCATTTTTATACATGGAAAATATGTGAAAAATTGTACATTTTTATGTTTATATTTTAATGTTCATTTATAGATATTTATACAAACGTATAAAATCATTAGCTGGAAAGACATGCACTTTGGTGGCCAGCCCCTAAGGGACGCCTGTGAGTCCTGCCCTCTAGGCTTCATGCGTTGGGATTCTCTCCTCCCCTTGAATTTGGCATGGGCTTAGTGATTTGCTTGTAATGAAAAGAAGTGGTGGGATGTCCCTTCCGAGATTAGGTATGAAAACCTGTGGCTTCTCTCACGTGGGCTCTGGTTCTTCCGGCCCTGATGACGGAGTTGCACGTTGTGAGTTGTGGAGGGGCCCATGCGGCAGGAAACTGAGGCCAGGAGCCAGCACGGAACTGAAGCCCTCAGCCTGACAGCCCTCATGGAACTGAATCCGGCCAGCAGCCCCTGAGTGAACTTGGATGTGAATGCGGCCCCAGTCCCCCCAGAGATGACTGCAGCCACTGCCAACACCCTGACTACAGCCTTGTGAGATCTGGTCAGCCAGAGACCCACAGCAACTGTGAGACCATAGATGTTGCTGCTTTAAGCTTCTAAATTTGGGGGTACTTTGTTATGCAGCAATAGATACTGATACACGAAATTATTTAGGGTTATAGTCTGGATTGGGGAGGGAGTGGGAAGGGCATGGGATTACAGGAATACTTTTACAGATAGGATTTTAAACATGACAAAGTATTAATAAACCACACAATTATATGTGGTTTTCTATGTTTTATTTCTAAAAAATGAAATAAATTCCCACCCCCAGACTACAAGAAAAACCCAAGGCTATCTTAGAGCTCTCTGGATATCTCACAGCTCTCCCAGGTATTATCTTACGGCTTCTGGATATCACAAATAAGCCTTTTGTTGGAAATTTAAGCTCCTCAGAGTCGTTGGAGCCTTTCTTGGTATATTCTCATTTATTTCATTTATACTCTTTAAAGGGAGTCGCAGGAGGTAACAGAGAAGAGAGTGGGCTCGTTTAAATTCTAAGGTCAAATCACCAGATCCAGGATCCATGACTCCACAGACAGGAAGAATTAAAAATGGAAGGGGAATTGGTGTATCTGTGAAAATTACTTTGTGCTGAGTTGAACATGGGCCTGATCTAAGCCCACATTAAAGAGGTGTGATGAGACGAGTGTAACAGTTACCCCACAGCTCAGGCAGAATGCCTGTCCCACAAGAAAGCCACATTGAGCAGTTTATATTGTTGGTCCTTTTTTCCTTCCACTTTAAATCAGCTCTAAAAATGTTTGTTTCACAAGGGTATATTTAAAAGTTGGTATATGATACAGTAAACTTAAATTACCAGAAATATAATTTGTATTACATTTTGCCATCTACTCCTAACACCTCATGCATCCTGGTGATTTACTATAACTACACATATATATTTAAATCATTTGGGTCTATAAAAAAAAGATATTCCTTGTGACGATTTAGTAATCATGCAACTTCAAGTATTAGGCTTTAATATGAAGGCTCATTTTCACATTTCATTCCTTTTCTCTGACTTAGCCAGCCATTTTATGAGGGCCAATGTGAGTTCCTCTTATGGAAAATCCAGTATATCTGTGTCTCTTTCATCTCGTCATGAATGGTACAATTAAGATTTAATTAGAAGCACACTGGGGAGGGAATCGAGAGCTACTCTGAACCTGAAATGAAGTGTTACACTTTTAAATTGCTCACATGTTGCAACCCACCCTCTCTAAAAAGCTGCCACATGTAAACTTAATTTGAGATGGAGCTTTTTAAAATAACATGATTGCTTGTTACACTGAACCTCTTCCTGATCATGTGCTCATGGAAAAAGCTCATTTTGTCTGAAGAAGAAAGGCTCACAGATGCTTCAAGGAAGAAAAGGCAAATTTTCACCACATTTGCTTTACAAATAACATCCTGTATATGTATTTAGGGGTGAGAAGACCTTTCACTCATTAATGCATGTCCTGTCTACTTGTCCCCCTCCACCCCTTTCCATAGCTTTAGGAAGAAGTGCTTTTGGGAAGTGATTTGTCCATCTCATATGCATCTCTTTTGAATAAATATTCATTTAAAAATATTTATTATAGCTCTATATTTGAAACAATGTTTTAAAAAACTGATACTTCCTATTAGAATTTATGTTTTCATTATTGCTTCTCATCCCATTAACTTTTTTTCAGTTAGATAATCATTTCTATCTAAGACTGGAGTCAAGGGCGCATTTAAAGATGATGTTACAATTATGGCTTTCTCATATGAATTGAGATGAATTCTTTTTCCGAAGGGTAGAGTGGAACAGCAACCTAGTGTAGAGGTCTGAACCTTGGAGAAATGAGGGAGAGAAGGGCAAGGCTGCTGAAAATGACCTTTTGACAGGTGTCGGCTGCAGGAAGAGGAGTGGCTTTGCTCCAAAGGGCATCTCAGGCAGCTACGTGCACAACTGCCAGCGGCCTGAAAGGTTTCTGAGAGTTTGCACTACAAGGAGAGAATTAGTATCTTAGAAACCTTTCCTATCCATCTTGTTCTTTACATCTGGGTCCAGAGGGCCTGATCCTGGGCTAAAGCAGAGAAATAACCAAGTGTTGTAATCAGTATGGATCAGTATTGCAGGAAATTTTAAACATCCAAGGTCTTGACACTGACAGGATGACTCAAAATTCATGTTCTCAAGGTAGAGCATTTCCAGAAACAGCTTCTCGCCTACAGGTCTCTGTCATTAAGGCAGTATATTATCCTAAATAATATGTCTTCTAATAATAGGTGGATGATATTTTAATTTATTTTAAGAGGAGAGTAGAAGGATTTTCCAGAGGATGTTATTTTAGAGAGATGGTTAATTATCTCATGTTTATAGATCTCCAGGAAAGATGACTTTAGTAACCTTGAGCCTTAAATTTCTTTTTATAAACTCCTTAGAATATAAACAGAAAGACAGTGGCTACATATAAATTTATTAAAATCACATTTCTCCCAGAATGGAATTCACTAACCCAGAATTTATTTAACCAACCAGTGTGTGTGTGTGTGTGTGTGTGTGTGTGTGTTTGTGTGTAAAACCAGAGCTTAACTTGACCATGGAACAACAGCCTTGCTGCCCTAACTTAATAGGATTTTATCCTAAAGCAGAGAAACTCGATGTTTCAGGTAGCTCTGTCAGATAAGTTTTTTAGACTTTATGAAATATTGGAAATAGCTTATGGATCTTCAATTATTCCCTTATGGACTCCTAGATGTCTATGGATCTCAGGCTGGAAACCACTGGTTTATAAGATGGAAACAACTGAGTCACTACTTGTCCATTATAGTCATTTCAGGCTCTATGATAATTGAGTTCAATCTCCGCAAAGCTGATCTGGATAATTAACATACATTTGGATTTGAAGATGGCTCAAAATCCAGGAATAAATTCGCCACAGACAATTAAATCTTTGTATAAGAATGGCCCAAATAATGAGCTATGATTTTTTTTTTAAACCATACTTACGGTATGAATGGAAGGGAGCCTCAAAAGGGCCAACAGCCTCAAAATTCCTCCTTTTACCCAACCTACCGTCTTATACCATCCACTGCCTTTACCCCGGCGTGGACTCCAGTAGGCTGCTGTTTAAGAGCAGTTTTCCATCAAGAGGGAAGAGAAGGGCCTTGCAGTGGACACCTGTGAAGTCTGCCACCCAGCCTCCTTTCTCGGCAAACTCTTTTCTCCCCTCTCATCCACATGATCACAGGACAGCCTCTGAGCAGCCGTGGTTATAAACCATGACCCCTAACTCTTGTCCTGGTTGCAGTGTGTGCTGAACAGAGATCAGCTTTGGAAAACTTGAAACTGGGAGTAAGAGATCCGGTCTTTGTCTAGGCTGAGATCTTCAGGGCAGGAGATGTAAAAACAGGAATTTGTGCGGCCATGTTTTCTACCATGAAGACTGGGTGGTTAAAGAGAGACACGAAGTGGAGGGGGGCCGGAGTGTCTGGTGCAGTGTTCTAGTCCCGTCCTAAGACACGGCCTTGGCTTCCTCCTTCTATTTTCCACTTTTTGCCTAAGTTGACTTGAGTTGGTTTCTGTTTCTTGAAACTAAAAGAGAGCCAACAGACAGACTGTCTGGGTGGAACCTGTTGGCGTGTCCCATGATCACATTATCGCCTTTCTCAGACCAGCCCCCAGTTGTTCTCAGATGCATGGAGAAGCCAGCCTGTGAAGATCTGCGAACAGGATCAGGGTGCCCCAGGAAACTAAAATTGAGATTGTGGTTGACATCTGACAACACCAAGACTTATATGTACATATAGATGTACATATGAAGCCAAGTAAGTAGTTTAAATAGTTGTCATAGACTTTAAAATATCAGCAGACTAATAAAAGGGCAAATGGATAGGCCGCTGTCTCCCTCACAGCCCTCTGAGCAGAATAGGTTTTTGTTTTGGATGGGTAATTTATTTATTTAATTTTGGGGAGGAAAAAAACAACCTTGTCCATAGTTTTCCCAGGCAAATACAGAAAGCATGGCTCTCTGGTCTTCATAAAAGGCTGGGGTGGACACAGCTGGGAAGAACTGGATGATTGGCGTATCAGTCAGCCTGGGGACGTGAATGACTTTCCTTGAATAGAGCAACCACGCAGAATCAGAACTGGGAGGAAAATGAAACAGTTTACAAAAGAAGGCAAGCGAGCAATGCGACATTGGCCTGGTGTTCAGGGGAGCAGAGGGGAGGCACGGCGAGGAGCGGTGCTTGCTCCAAGCACGCCTGTAGCTGAAGAAGAACATTGGCTTCTTGGAGATGTGGACGTTTGCACCCGTTCCCTCCCCCTGCTCTGCGTCGTCTGCACAGTGAACATGACTTACAAAGAATAAAGTTGGATATTAAAAATGGCATCCTGTATGGAAATATCATCTTACTATCAATCTATATGTTCCAGGAAATTAAGTGGATAACAAATAATAAATAATAAAACATGCTTTGAAGCTGTCAAGAGGTAAATAAAAATCCACCTGTGGTTATTAATAAGCGCTGAACAATTCACAAGATTTTTAAAAAAGTGCAATCACTTTTTTATTTATAGTTAAGGTATCCTGCACTAGTCAGGGTTCCCTGGAGAAATAGATCCAATAGTAGATACACACATACATACATACATAGAGAGAGAGAGAGAAGGAGGGGGAGGGAGGGAGGGAGGGAGGTTTAGTATACGGAATCGCCTCACATGATTTTGGAGGCTAAGAGGTCCTGAGATGTGCGCTGGCATACTGGAGTCCTAGGGGAACTGTTGTGCAGTTACAGTCTGAGTCTGATGGCCTGAGCATCGGCAGAGCCGATGGTGTAAATTCCATTCTGGAAGCTGGCAGGCCCAACACCCAAGAAAAGCTGATGTTTCAGTTCGAGTGTGAAGGCAGGAAAAGAATCACTGTCCCAGTGCAGTCAGGCAGGAGGAGCCCCCCTTACTCAGCCTTTCTGTTCTAGTTAGGTCTCTAAGTGATCTCATCGAGCCCACCCACATTAGGGAGGGCAGTCTGCTTTACTTGCTGCACCTACTCACATATCAGCTTACCCAGAAACACCCTCACACACACACTCAGAAGGATGTCTGGCAAATGTTTGGCACCCCATGGTCCCATCAAGTTGATTTATAGAATTGACCATCACAAGTCTACCCCTTGTCAGCTTGGCACCCATATGCATCTCCTTAAACCAAACTTGATCCCTAAATAAAGATAATAACAAGGTCATAATTCTGCCTCACATGATACAACCATCCTGGGCACAACAAAAACATAGGAACCCCTCCCCAGAAGAGGAAGTAATGGCCTCAAGTGACATTTATTCTTTTCTTTGACACCCCATAACTTGCATTCTATGACGTAGAATTAATAATACTTATTTGACATACAGTCAGTGTATCTTACATTATATGATAAGGGGATGAGGGGGAAGAAAACAAAGGCACTGGAGATCTATACACTCACACACACACACACACACACACACACACACACACACACACACACACACACTGTGACAAAATAAGCAGCGATGATCAGCGCGCCTACAGTCCTCATTTCTATGCTGGTCATGCGGCCATGCCTTGGATTTACAACCACCTTTGTCCACTTCCCATTCTGTTTTCTCTTTGCAGCAAGTGCCCCAACTGATTAGGATTATTTATCTGGTGGGGTGACTCAAACCTTTCCTGGTGGGTCCGGGCCATTAGCAGTCCTGTCTGGACTGGGTGGTCGTGGTTTTCCACTGGCCTTACTCACAGGGCGCGGTAGCGCTAAGAGATCTCCTGCACTCCAGACCCACTTTCCCTTGCCTCCATTGTGGAGCAGTAGTACAGATCCCCTTAGTCAGGATCCAGCACCCCGGCCTGCACAGGAACTTCCTCCTTCACCTGCTGATGCAGAGGCATGGGGAACCCAAAGTGGCCAGGGGGCAGCCTTAACTCCAGGTCAGTGGGATCATTGGTGTGTCTCCTGGTGGAAACATTCTTCGCTTTGGAACTAAGACCCGCAGGCTGGCAGAAGAGAAGGTCACAGAAAGGAAGGAACAGGAAGCAAGAATTTTGCTCCTGGGTGGCCAGAGGCACTGGTGACTGGGGCCACTCCCATTTCTGTCCCTTCGTTCCTGGGCCTGTGAATTCTGGCCAAGGGAGAAACAGCACCGTATATTAGGTATCTGATTTATAACCAGATTTTCCTAGTATATTAGAAAATGGATTCAGTGATCAGAATTTGGTCACTCATCATATACAACTACTGAAGCACACACATGCATGTACATTTCTATTCATTTCTTTACTGAGCAACTATTTATTTAAAAATATATTGATAGAAACTCAAAGTTCTAATAAGATTCATCTATTAGAAATATACATTTACAACCAGGTAGTCTGTCAGGTAAATGTGATTAAATTTCACTGTTTTAAAAATATCTCCTAATGCAGAGGCTCTAAAATGCTCTGTTTTGGGGTGGGAGATTTGGAAATGAGATTGGACACTGAGTGAATACATGAGACTCTTTGCAAAGTGTCATAAATTTACATGTTCTATTTGTTCAGGTCATTCTAGTCAGGCATGAAAAGTTTAGGGGCATTGGGACTTAACTTACTCCATCTTTTTGCTATTAAAGAATTGGGAAAATAAAAGTACACATTTCCACTGATGTATCAATGGAAAAAGCATTTAAAGCAGCTGTGGGTTTGCATTACATAAATGTAATGTAACAAGTGTATGTAGTACCTACTAAGGTTAGGTACTTCTGGACCTACAAATATAAATAGGGCACAGTTCACATTCTCCATGAAGTGATCCTATCAGTGGAGGGGGTGGGCGTAAGAGACATATTCTAATATAATAAGAGTGAGTAATTTAATAAAACGGAGGAAACTGCCTTTGAAGATAGCCAGTTGAAAGCATGATTAGATCTGCTCCTTCCTGAAATCTCACCAAAATGACAATAAAAGGATTTTTTCAAATGATGCACAAAAACATAGAGAACAGGAGGCGAGGAAACAAAATAAGAATATGGGAAGCCGGGAAGCAGATGGACGGATGACGACTGATGCGGCACAACCAGGAGCACTGAATCCTAAGCCTGCAGCGGAAAAGAGCAAATGGATGGTGTCATAGAATTACCAAATAGCCCAAGAGGTGGCGGACCTCAGGTGCCCTGAAAATGTAGGTGAAGGAGGAGCTAAGAGCAGGAAGATTGTTTGAAGTCTGTTTATAATACCTTGCTTACCACTCTTTCCCACCCTGATTCCGGCGGAGTGCACCTGAAGTTCTGATCTCGGGGCAGAGTGAAGCAGGGCGAGTTTGGACCGAGAGGCACAGGCATATCCGAGGGCAGGGGCACTGGCTGACAATAAGAGGATTAGATGAAAGTTCACTAACTGAATGTGGAGATGGCCCATCTTTTTCCACTGCCAGGACCTCAGAATGCTGGCAGCCAGAAAGCACTCCCCCTGGCAGAGACCTCTTTTGGGGAGTGCGACCTGCCTAGGAGGAAAGATGCTGATGTTTCCAGTCCTTTGTTTTGGGTGACCATTCTGTCCAGTATAAGACATTTAGCAACACTCCTGGCCTTTCCCCACTGCACTGCAAATAGTATGCCCCCAATCTGCCCCACCAGTTGTAGCAATCACAGATGTCTCTAGACATGGCCAGTGTCCATGGGGAAAGGGACTGAATTGCCCCCAGTTGAGAATTACTGGCCTGTGGTGATGCTCACAGTCTAAGGGCCCCATCCGGACTTCCATTCTGCTTTGTAGTACCTCTCCAGTATGAGCAGACAGTCAAAATGCATGGATATTCAGGGAGAAATGAGGAAGAAAGCAACTTAGAGGAAACAGGCTATGAGGAAGAAGAAAACTTTGAAAAGGAGATGTAGCCTCTACAAAACAAGAACTCTTAAGTATCAAAATATGGTAGCAAAAATGAAAGACTTAATAAAGGTAATGAAATCTCCAGAAAGTAAGGTAAAAAGACAAAGAGATGGAATAATAGGAGAGGACATAGAAGATGAGAAATTAAAGTAATAGACTAGGAGGTCTGTATGAAGCAGTTTATGCTGCTGTAACAAACAGACTTCAAAATAGAGACTGAAGTACTACAGAAGTTTAATGTCTCTGTGCCTAGAGTAGGTAGATAGCTCTGCGTCCTGACTGGTATTCTGTCATGCTAGACATGTGCATCCATATCCCTCCCTGTATCCAGAGAGGCTGTTTCATTTGTTAACATTTCCTAACTAGCAGGAGGGAGGCCATTAGAGTCACGCTTTAAAGATCTGACTTATAAGGCACATGCCTCACTTCTGCACACATCTAGCTGCTAGGGAGGCTGATGTACTCTTGCCTATGTGGTTACATGCTCAGCTAAAGCTCAGAAGGTCTATTATTCAAAGGAAGGAGAGAATGGATGTTGGAGGAAGTTGAGCAATGTCCACAATAAGGTGTGACATCCAAATAAAAGGAGATTCAAGGAGAGAGAACCACAAAAAATAGTGGGGAGGCAATCAGCAAGGAAATCTGTTTTTGGGTGACTAGCTGTTGCTGGGGTCACAAACAACTCCTAAGTCGTCCTTGCTCACAAACACAAAGCTATTTCTTGCTCAAGTTGCATGTCCATCGGAGGCCAGCTGAGGCTCTGTTCCTTGCTTTCTCACTCAGGCTCAGAGACCTTCCACCAGCTTAAAGGTGTCAGTCACTGTGACACAGACGGTGGTCAGAGGAAATGTGGGGACTCACACACGGATCTCTAAAGCTTCCACCTATCATTTTTGCTCCTGTTTCCCTGGCCAAGTCAAATGGCTAATCTCACTTGAAGAGTACAGCAAAGTATGATCCTCCTATGCACACAGAAGGAGAAAAATTGGAAATAGTGAAAGATATTAATGACTATCCCAGCACACATAAATATTTTGTTCACGCTCCCCCTTCCAGCATGAAAAATACACTCCTCTTCCCCGACCCAAAGGAAGACAACCCAGAAGTCCCATCTTGCCATAGTATAAAGCTCAACGTCTAGAATCTTTGGGTAATATGCGGCAGTCTCTACAACAGGTTCAAATGTGGCTTTTCTCGGTCTGGAGACCTAGAATAAAAAGCTAATCTCTCCTCATTCATACACCAGTACGCTGGTGGAACAGGCGCTGGATAACTTCGGAAATGGGAAGCTTGGAGACACACAGCAGGTAGTAGCCCACTGCAAAAATGTAATAAAACAGTGGTTTCCAAAGTTTTTTTTCCCCTAGTGGAAACTTAAATCTTTTGTGGACTTGTGACATGCAAAGTAGATCGAAGTAAACTTTCCCACTGGGGGACGGGAACACTGCCTGATTTCCTCTTACTCTCAACCTAGGGCTGCCTCTCAGGAAGCTCCCTGAATCTTTAGAGGTGATGAAGCCCTGTAGAAGTGAGGGCATGATGGTATAGCCGGCTTTTGTTAGGGCAAAGGGGTGAGGGACGGTTTAGAGAAGATAACTGAGGAAAAGGGAGATTGTACACTACAGACTGTTGGTTTCTCAAGGACCCAGTGGAATGATTTGGGGTGGTGGGAAGTCATAGGGACCTGGGTCAGGGGAGGAGATGGATAGGTGGTAGGGAGCTCTCTCCTTTCCTCAGACGGACTTAGGCAATGCCCCTGCAAGTTTCAGCTCACCCTTCATGCCGCTTTGTGCTTACACCTGAACAACTAATCGTTGCTGAAGAGAACACATAATTAGGCCGACTAGTCAGACTTTAAAACTGTACCACAAATTTCAAATAGGCTTTCAATATTGCTTGGCAATCTTATTACATTTACCTAATATGTTCACTTTTTCACTATGCAAACCAATTACTTCACCTTCTTTTCAAGCCTCAAAGTACTTATGCTTCTCCCTTCTCTGAATGAAGTCCTCTTTCAATAAATATTTATTGAGCATATATGAAGAGTCAAGCACTGTTGTAAGTACTAGAGATAGAACAGTAAGCAAAAGTGTTAGTTCTTACTCTCAAGGACCTTAAATTCCAGTGGGAGGGGACAGAAAATAAACAAATGTATAGGATTTTATATGGTATTAAGTGCTATGGAGAAAAAGTGAATTGGGGAAAAGTGGCAGATCATGTAGAACTTTCTAGAACACAGTAAAGACTTTGCCCTTAACTTTGAGGGAGATGTGTAGCCACTGGTGGGGACAGAGTGACATGATCAACTTAGGTCTTGAAAGGGTCACTTTACCTATTATGGTGAGAATAGGCCATAGGGGAGAAAGGGTGTTAGTAGGGAGAATGGTGATGGACCTTAGTCTCTGGGCCTCTCTTGGTCACCTTCAACTAACTTCTTGGCTTACATCCTTACTTTCCTGCCATTCCACATATCTTAAAAGAAAGAACTGACAAAGTGTAATTTTTAAAAAGTTAAAAACATGTCTTATACAAACAGAAGATACTGTAAATATGTGTTAAGTGTTCATTAACTCATTAATCTCTTTCAAGCTAGATAGGGCACTGAAAAAAAGAAAGAATATTAGAATTGAGTGCTAGGTTAGATACAAAACTTGTTAATGTCCCTCAGGGTAATCAGAGCATAACCTTTAGGGTTATCTTTCCCAGCAGAGAGAAATCTACACATTAATATGTAACTTCATAGTGTCTGAGCTCTAATTAAATTAGAAAAGAGCCAAACACAGGTTTATTATCCTGGACTTGAAAATTAAATGATCCTTGCTTGGGCCTATTGAACAACACCCCAGCATACTGATCCTCTTCTGTGTTACTTCCAAATTTTGGGTGAATTTTCTTAACAAATTTCCATGAAACAAATTTTTGATGTCTGATAGATTGTCTTCATTCACATTTTTAATTTGCTCAAGGTGTCTGGGATGGTGCAGGCCAATTTCTCTTCCTCTTCTTTGGATTTCTCACTGTTTTCTTTGATCTCCATCCTTTGCTGTTGTAATTATGTAGGCAAGAGATGCAAAGGACCTGCACTGAGGCAGTGGCTGGCTTTCCTTTGGTTATTAGTTTTACATTCAAGACAAGACCTTTCCTTGATCTTATTGTTTTATTCTGTAGCTATTGTGTATATCATCAATGAATAAAATCTTTCACAATCATTTAAATTAATCTTAGTGTTTCAATCTCTGGGTGACTCATTTACCTTCAAGGACTCAACTACCACATAAATTGCAATGATTCCCAGTCCCAGATCTCTAAATATCTAGCCCAGGTCACTCTAGCATTTACCAGACCTGTGATTTAAAATGCTCCCTGGGTGTTTCTATCAGAAGCATCCTGAACTGACAATTCCAGTTGAATTCATTCAGTCCAAATGTATCCTGCTTTTCCTATATTCTCTATTCCTGTAGATGGTACTATCATTGACCCAGTTATCCAAATTCATAACCTTGGAGCCATCACTCTTCATATTCCAGATCTACATAACTACTAATTCTTGTTCCTTCTGTATCATAAATATCTCTGTAACCTAACCTTCTTCTCTCTCACTCCCAATTCCTCCTTTAGGCTTTTACCATCTTTTACTTTGATTATGCATTAGTTTTACTACTGCAAAAAAGTTTTCCATGCTGCTGTGAGAGTTCTCTGAAATACCTATACATCATGGTCCTGCTTAAATCTTTCAATGTGTTTATGCTTTTCAGTACATAAAGTACCAAGTGGGAAGATTGACTTCGGCACCCTCCCCGTAGTCTCCATCAGTAACCCTGTTGACATAAGCTCTGTGTAAAAATAGAGTGTTGGCCGAGTAGATGCAGCTGTCAGCCAGTCCCCCACTCCTTCCTTCCGTCTAGACTGCCGCTGCACAGTCCTCCTGCAGAACCATTCTGGGGCTGCCACTGGGTGACTTCCTACTCATTGGGTAAGACCCCACTCAAAAATCACCTCCTCTTTGAAGAGGCTTCTGACTCTTCTCCCAACCTCTCAGCAGTCAGTTCCATCTTTAATGCTTCTAACACACCTCTGCATTATTACCTTTAACATTTCACTTTATTGTACACATTTGATTTCCTGTCCTATTCTTTGAGAGCACAATGGTGTTCTTGTGATTTTTATGCCAGTGTCTATGACAATTAACGATGAACCATCTCTCCTAGCCCTGTTCCCACACTACTCAATTTCTCTTCTACCAAAGTGACCAGTTTTTGTGTATCCTTCTGGACAGTCTATGCTTATACATGCATAAGCATTAAAAATTCTTTTTTCAGACACTTTATTCATTTCATTTACTTTGGCAATTGTTCCACATTGACACATGAGATTTCAGATGTATATAATTCTATTGCATTGCTGTACTCTAATTTTTTTACAATGTATTTTTTGATTTTGGAACAATTCCAAGCGTCCAAAAAAGTTGCAAGCACAGTACAAATCATTTTTTTCTGGAACTATCTGAAGGTAAGCTGTTTATCTAATATTTTATCACCCCTGAATGCTGCTTTCATATTTTCTATGAAAAACCAAAACCAAACCAACCATATTCTCTTACATAACTACAATTACCAAAATCAGAAAATTAATATTATACACTACTACCATTTAAATTGTACTAATTGTCCCAATAATGTCCTTTATGTCAAGTGTAGTTCCTCAATCTTTCCTTGCTTCTTGTAGCCATAACACTTTTGAAGGTTACATAGAGTGAACATAGATGTTTTATAAGGTGAACTTCAATTTGATTTTTCTGATGCTTTCTCGTGATTGGGATCTTTGTGTGTCTTTGGCAGGAATACAACAGAAGTGATTTTGTGTTCTTCTAATTGCATTCTATCAGGTGGCATAGAATTTCTATTTGTCTCATCACGTTGACATTCATGTTAATTATTCGATCAACATGGGATCTAAAAGTCTCTCCTGTAAATTTACTAATTTTTTCCATTTGTAATTAGTAAGTATATTTGGAGGAGGACTTCAAAAATATATAAATACCTTATTCCTCATGAAAAATTCAATTCATTCAGTTATTTGAATATATGATTATAGGCTCTGATTTCCTGTTTTTGTTCAATGGGTTATGACCTGTTAACTATCCTTATGTATTCTGATGCTCTAATTATCTCAGATTTGGCCAGTGGGAGCCATATCCCCATCATTCTTTGAGTACTTCCTTACTTTCTGTCACAGAGGGCTGATGCAGGATGAACTTGTGCTTTTCCTGTTCCAGTGGGGGATACAGCTATTTCTCCAAGGATTCTTAGTTCCTTTTAGTGGAAAAGGATATTTAGGTGATCTGGGCACTATGTGTACTTGTTTTGTTGGGGTGCCCCTGCTACAAGGCCTTCTCAGTGGACAGAGCCAGGAAAAGTGCACACATACCCACACATATATACATACATGTGTCTGCATGTACATATGTATATATTTATACACACATACATTTCACCTATATTTCTATATCTGTATTTCCAGCCATTGAGTTCATTCTATTATTCTTTTTGTATCTGTAGCTCCCTTCTCTGACAGTGAGAACCAGAGTCTCACTGTCTTTAGTGTACTTACTCATCTGCACAATCCCTCTGAATATGAGCATCCTCCCAGTCACTGCTGCCCCCTCCCTTACTTGGAAACCCCTCTTACCCCACTCAGGACCCAGGACGCTGCATCAGGGTGATGCCTCCCCCCAGCCCCCAGCCCCATGTCCTCCTCTTCCTGCCTGTGCTCTGACACCCTCTCTGGGCCTCTGACACCCTCTCTGGGCCTCTGACACCTCCACCCTCCAAGCATAGATGCCTTACTCTACTTGATCCAATGGCTTTAGGATGGAACCGTTCCAGGAAAGGGAAGGGAAAAGCCTTCATAATTTCTTTAACATGCCCTTTAAACGCATTCTCTTCCCGTCACAAGCAGTATCTCAGTGAATAATTGTGTCTACAAAAGGTTAGTATGTGAAATAAATTCCTGGAAGCGCACAGACGTGGGTCAGAGCATGTGCATTTGTAACGTTGTTGATTGTGCTACAGTACTTTCCACGGAGGTCTAGCAATTTTCTCCTGGTGGTGCCTGAGAGAACTTTTAAAAATGGCGACTCTAATACCTGGAAAGCCCTAAAAGTTACAGGATGACGTTTGAGAAAGTGAAAAACAATGAGTTTTCTCTTCTGGAAATACATTTATTGTTATACAAATCAAACTTCCTGTAATTCTCTTGGTAACAAAAATGAAACAAAATTTAGTCATTGCAGGCCAATTTAGGAACACAAAACAATGACAAAAACAGCCAAGTAATAATTTTTCTACCAAACTGCGTAGTCGGACACGTGCGAGGTCACTACTAGCCTGGAGTCCTTTCACAGCCGGGGAGCGGTAGTAGCGCGCCTGCTGGCTGGCTGGTGGTCGGACGCCCTATGGCCCTGGGCCCGTTGGAAACGGGATTGGAGCGGCTTGCCAGGGTTTTCCAGGCTTGTGCAGTGGGTGCAAGAATTTGTGCTGCACCGTAGGAACCTCTTCGGTTCAAAACAGACCTGGACACTAGTCGCCCGGGGAGGGAGCTCAGGCCTGCGCTGTCCGACACAGCACCGCTAGCCGGATGGGCTCTTTATATTTAACTTAAAAAGCATGAAAAAGCCCGTGCCTAACATTACAAACGCTCAGCAGCCGCTGGTGCCTATCCGCTACCTGGCAGCAGACACTCCTTCCGCCGCCGCAGCAAGTCTGTGGACAGCGACATAGACAGTTTACAGTTAAAAAAAAAAAGCTGAGACACTAGGCGCCACTGCCAAAAATAATCAGCGGACGTCACTACTCTTCGCAAAGAGGACGAGGGGCCTCCTGCTAAGAACCTCCAAGAACAAGCCCGCAGGACACCTCCCTGCCCCCCCGGGCGGCGGCCGTGCGCCCTCGGCGGTGCGAGAACTCAGGGAGCGCCCGAACCCCGAGGCCTAAGCGTTCCGAGCGACGGACGCCTGTCCTCCCTGGGCGGACGAGCTCGGCTCGGAGGCGCAGGGCCGGACGGCGCCCCAGGAGCCCCTGCGGGAGGTGCAGAGAAGCCGGCGAGGGCGCCCCGGCAGTGCGCATGCCCGCGGCCGCGTGCCGCTCTCGGCAGCCAATGGGACGGGCGCCGCGCGCCGGGGGCGGGGCCGTGACGCACTGGCGGCCCGAGCCCGAGGAAGCCGGAAGCGGCCGCGCTCGTGCCCAACGGCCGGCGCAGCGCCGGCGGTGGCGGTGGCGGTCCGGGGCCTGTGCGCTGCCATGGACGCGGGCACGGCAGCAGCGCTGCTGCCCGGGCTCCTGCTCCTGCCGCTGCTGTGCCCAGGGCCGGCCCGGGGCGCGCTCCCCTGGGGCGGCCCGCGCGGCGTCCTCCACAGCCTCCTGCCGGAGCGGCCGCTGTGGGAGGCGGAGGACTGGTCGCTGGCCCTGCTGCAGGGCGTGGGGCTGGGGCCGCGCTCGCTGCCCCCGGACCTGCCGGACCCGGATCCCGAGTGCCGGGAGCTGCTGCTGGACTTCGCCCGCAGCAGCGCGGAGCTGACCCGGTGTCTGGTGCGCAGCGCCCGGCCGGTGCGCCTCTGTCAGACGTGCTACCCGCTCTTCCAGCAAGTTGCCCGCAAAATGGACAACATCAGCCGAGCTGTCGGGGTGGGTGGAGGGGCACACCCAGGGCCTCCGGTGTGGAGGGGCGGAGGGGGAGGAGGGCGTGAGCTCGTTCACTGTGGGGACCTCACTTTACCCATTTGTAAGAAAAAGGGGTTGGACGGGGACTGCGGAGTTTGGGACATTAGGAAAGTGGGGCATTGGAGGGCTTGGGGTTTGGATTTTCCTTCAAGGCTGCTGTTGGGCGAGCCTTTGGTGCATATTCACAGATAGGTATGACCAGTTTTCTTGGGCTCCTGCATCCCAACCCTATCTTTCCTTCCCCGCTTTTACCCTCTTCTTTCCAAGTTGCCACAATTTCTTCCCATCCCCGCCCGAGTTCGTAGGGAGGATTCTTCCTGAAACCCCCAGTGGAGTGGGGAAACCTGTGTGGTAGTGGTTAGGAGCTTGAGCTTTGCAGTGAGAAATCTTCAGGTCCCCTGCTTTCCAGCAGTTTGACCTTGGATTAATATCTTAGAGTCTTAGTTTCTTCCTCTGTTCAAAGGGTTAAAAGAACTGTTGAGAGTTCTTTGGCAGTCTGGGGTCAGTTGACCAGGAGTCTGATTCTACCCTACTTTTTGGGATATACTCTGGGCAAGTTACTTAAATTCTCTGCCTGTTTTCTCATTTGTAAGGTGGGAATGCAAGGGGCTCTTAGAAAAATTGCATATATTAATGGTTCTCAGGAAACGGAGCTACGATTTTAGACAGTGGTCAATCTGCCCTCCATTCTTGGTACCTTAGAGTGTTTCTGTTCATGTGGTGCGTGCTGTTAGGGATTTAATAATAATAACAATAATAATAGGCACAGAAGACGTCCCTGCATCTAAGAAACGTACAGGGTCTAGAGTAGGAAAGTATTAGACTGTTAGGGCTGGTGGCAGTCATGAGGTGTGGGCTGGCTATGCCTTGTAAAGGGAAAACATGAGTGGCGTTAGGACTGTGGAGTGGGAAAGTTCCTCTTGTACTGAGAGAACAAGTAGTCTCATGAAAATGCAGTTGGAATTATCTCATAAATCGTAGTTGATTTGACAAAATACAAACTTGTATATAGTTGCATCTTGCTTTAAGTCAGCCTGATATTAACATAAATCTTTTTTTAAAGACATAAATGGGGGTCTATTTGTGTTACAGAAATTCTGTGGTCAAGCTTCCTGTAAAGAGCTGGTTTTCAAGGTGGTTGTCAAAAGTTCAGGAAAAATAGAAGTAAAACCAAAAATAGGAGTATTTAGTAAAAGTTTGTTGCTAACACACCAGTCTCTGTAAACTGGGGCACTCAAACCAAACATGGGGTGAGGCCCAGAGTACAGAGAGCAGCTTCCCTAGTGTGGAGGCATTACCTGGTCATTCTTCATGGTGGTTGGCTACAAAATTATAATTTCCTTAAGCGAATGGGGATTGGTTAGTGGTCACCTCATATCAATTTTGAGGAACAGTTTAAGTTGTGCTCATGATTTTCAGAGGCATGAGCAGGAAGTGATCCAGGTCAGGTTAGCCTCACTTGCCTTGCAAAATAAAGTAAGCCTTGCTTATATGACGAAACTGGTTTTGTCTGCTCAGGGAATTTTCGAGTCTGCTCTTCATTTCTGTTTGATTTACAATTACCCACTTTTGGTCATTCTCCCAGCAAGCTGAGAGCCTGACCAGCTCACACAGCGTTACTGTCAGCCCCAGCTATCAGTGCTGCCAGACTGAAGCATCACATATTCACTGTTTCCAGTAGCTGAGCCGTCAGGATGAGGGTCCTATAGTTGCTCTTACCCACAGTTGCATCATCATCATAGACGTGGGGAGGTCAGGTTATGTCAGGTTATTGAATTTCTCAACTTGTCTGATTCTGAGGGTTATCATTTGACTAGCGAATGGCTGCTCAAAGGCGTTTAAAACCCCTGAGAGGATACAGTGCTCCAGAGAGGTTAATATGATGACTGTAAGGACATTAATAGCCAACGATTGAAAAATTTCCCAGAGCAGAGATTCCCAGTAGCCAAGATTGAACCGACTAGACAGATGGGTTAGAGCAGATTAGGCTTTACCTTTCTAAGTCAATCTACATTTTATTTTTTGAGTCGTACATAGACAGCATGATGTGTCAGCAGCCCATATCGGCATGGTCACCTGGGACGGTGAACACGAGGGGGTTCTGTTTCGGGAGGCAGTGCCACAGATGAGACTCCGCCTAAACCAGGCCTCTGAGAGAGAAAACGGTTCATTTTGAGCAGATCATAAATTCAGTGTCTAGGTTTGGAGAGCAACTGGTTGAGAAAATACCTAGATTTGAGTCTGAAGCATCCTTAGTGGGTAGAATGAGGATGGCAGTTTCTGTCTAATGGGTTTTCCTAGTTTGCAATTAGACTGTCTTTGATGATGTCATCCATGTTCTGTTGAGCTTTCTTGAGTGACCCATACTGCAACAGGCATAAATATTGATCACTTGTGATCTATTGTGATTTCTCTGAAGTTTACAAGTAGAGAACAAAACATCAAAGTAATTAATGGCTAAAATCTGATGGTGGGTACGCTAGAGCTTTCTGTTGCAATACAGTTTGTTAAATAGTTACCTAAATTTAAGATACAGTGAAACTGATTTGTAAAAAAAAAAAGCCTAGTCTTTATTAAACTTGGATTAAGTCTTTATATAAAATGTAGTAAGAATAGTAGTTTTATGCACTTTCTCAAATATGACATTTCAGTCAAAGCTTTGGTAATATTCAAAGGGCTTAAGTGGCTCCATAAAGTCTATCTTAGTTTTTAAAAATTGTGGTAATAAGGAATTTCAGGTTAGACCTTTGAAGTTCCTTTAGGCTAAGAAGCCAAGCTAAGGATTTGTTTAAATGTGTCCGACTTCAAGGAGAACAGGTTCTGACTGAACTTACATAGATACATATATTGTCTTAAAAAATAAGAATATTTAATACTATTTTTTGAATTCTGGAGGGATCAGGTAGGGAAAAAATATGTTTCAACTTTTGTTTACAAAAGTATACTTTATCAAATTGCTGTAAGTATAAATAGCCTAAAAGAGAGGAGAAAAAGGAGTGCTCTAAATTTGTAGAACAAAACATTGAAGAACCAGCAGTGTTTTAAATGAAGTCATAAAAATTACAATCCTCTTCACAAATTCAGTCTTTAGTAATTGATTTTTTTTGTTTCATTTTAGATTAACAGGTTTACAAATCCGTTTTCCCAATAGTTTCAGAAATTTTTACTAGTTTGGTGTTATGGTCTTAAAGTTATAAGAAACCTGTATTCTAGAGTACTTGTCAGGGTCTTTTCCATGAATATCTCTGAAGATGAAGCCTATCTACCTGTAGTTGATTGTAAAGGCTTCCAGAGTAGAGTGGATATTAAAACAATGACTGTGAGTAACAAAAAACTTACAAGTAGCTATGGTTAAAGACCTAGTGAGTATTCACCAAAATGTGATGCAATTGAAATGCAAATTGTTATTTCTGTGATCTGTTGTATTGTAAAATAACAACATAAATTACAACTGATAACATTCTACCGGGACATACAAAACTTTTAGGAATTTTTAAATAATTTCTGGAACTTATATTAATCATATATACCCATGTAAATATAATCCATGAAGGTTAAACATTATTTTTTGATAGTGTCTCCCATGCAATTTAATATTAAATAAGCCTAAATAAATTAACATTTCTCTTTTATAAAGAGAGAGAGCAAATCTTTTGACCTCTTTCAGGGGCCCTCTAGAAAAATCCCAATTAGTTCAAGGTCAAAAAGACTTCATTCAAATTTGATTTGGGGACATTTGTTAAAAATGTCAGAATTTAAAACACTTGATTAAATAGGATCACAGGTCACTGTGAAACAAAAGTTACCCATTCAACCAAAGTGCCAGTTTAAAGATTTCAAAGGCAAATACAGAAGGTTAGATAGTTAAAAAAAAAAAAACCTTAGCTCTTTTAAAAGAGAAGGCTCAGTTTTCTTAAGGACTGCTGGGGCTGGACAGAGTAGTCAGTGATGAAAGGTGACACCTAAAATTTGAGGGCAAGGGGCAGGGGAGAGAAGGTACATACATGTAAAGAGGAAATAGGTTGCAGGTGTGAAGACTCTGAGGTGGGAGTCTGGTGTGTTTGAGGACTAGGAAGAAATCAAAGCACTGATGGAGAGCCAGAGGAGACCCTAGAGGTCTGAGCCTGAAGGAGTGGACAGGTGCCAGGTCATGAAGGGCTTTGTAGGAGATGTTAAAGAGTTTTAGACTTGGATTTACAGCAGTGCAGTGTTATTGAAAGGCTTACTTGTGCAGAATGACACGATCTGCTTTGTACTTTCGAAGGCCAGTCTGGCTACGTGAGAGAAAATGGAGGGGACAGGGACTGGGGAGTTTAGAGGAAGAGTAGGTGTGGGGACTAAGAGACTTCTGCAGTGATGGGAGGAATGGGGGCCGTTGTGATGGGGAGGAATGGATAGATTTCAGAGACATTCAGGAGGTAGAACTGACAAGACTCCATAGTTAATTGAATGCGGAGAGTGAAAGAAAGGAAATAATGATTTCCAGTGTTTTAATAGGACCAGCTTAGTGAAAATAGGGCTGCCATTTACTGAGATGGAGGGAGGAACCTGTTTGGGGGGAGAAGATCGTGGTTGACCTTGAATTGGTGTTGAGATGTTTATGAGACATCTAGTGGAGTCCGGCGTATGTAGTGGGATGCATATTGTTAGAGATCTGGATTGGAGGTGACACGTTTGGGAGTAGCTGTGGTATTTGAAACCGTGGCATAATGAGTGAACCTGAAGAACCGGGAACGTTACTACAGGAGTGGTTTTGGCAGAGTGCCTGCGGGTGAGAGCAAGATTAAAGTGAGTGAAATGGTGAGCGGGAGATGAGGCAGTGGGAGCAGTGACAGCCCCACACAGCTCTTGAAGAGCTTGGTCTTGAAAAGGAGGTGAGAAAGATCACTGATGAGTAACAGGGGACTCAGGGGTTTTCTTTCTTTCTATTCCTTTATCCCTCCGACCCTCTATCTCTCCTTCCCTTCCCTTCTCCCTTTCTTAAGATGAGAGAGACTGGAACACGTTTAAATGCTGGTGGGCAGGATCCCATAGAGAAGGTGAAGAAATGTGAGAGAATGGAGAAGTAAGCAAGCTCAGGGTCCTGAGAAGGCAGAGCAGAAGGGACCCGGGGCTCCCACAGAGCGATGAGGCTGGACGGGCAGGTGCCCTCTACGCTGTTGACAGGAGGGCTGGGGAGGCTGGTTTCAGAGGTTGGCAGGTCAGAGTTTCAGCCTGATGACTCCAACTTTCACTGTCAAGTAGGAGGCTAGATTTTTTGAGACTGAAGGGTGAGAGTGATGTCAGTCTCAGGGAGAACTGGGAAGATTGGAATAATGGTCTTCAAAGAGAGGGATGGGCAGACAGGAAGGTGAGGAGTTTGGAATATAGATTTGTGCGGACATCCTCTGCTTGGTGTTCTGCTTTTTGCCAGACAGATGTGATGAAAGCGGACAGTTACTTTCCTTGTGGCTAGGGTTCTGCTAAGTGGTTATGAAGGATTTGAGTATTAAAAGTTCATGGTATAAACCAGGGGTCCATGTTGCTTGGTCCCATGCTAGGTGTTAGGATTACAAAGTTATGAGACAAGCTTTCAGTCCTAAGGGAACTTCTGCCCAGATGAGGAACCTAGACACGTATGGGTGGAGATCATGCTTTAAAACCAGCCTCTGAGTGATTGAGTGACTTACCCAAGGCCATGTAGTGGAGGAGGCTGCACGTGATTCCTGAGCAACAGTGCTGCCGGTCTCAGAGGCGTGCTGGGGGCCCAGCGTTTGGAGCTGTTCGGTCCTCCGTAAGTGCGAGTGGGATCAGTTTTCACTTCTCCTCCATTCCCACTGTTGCCATGTCTTCTCAGCACATCAAACCATGGAATTTGCTCATTAGTCTCCCTGGTTCCCCACCCTACATATTGTGACCCAGACCTATGTTCCCAAAACTCTGCTTTTCATGTCACCCTCCTCAAAAATCTTAAACAGTTTACCACTGCCTGACAGTCATGACCCTCAAGACCCTCATAACATTGCCCTCACTTCTCCCTCTAATGCCTCTGCTTTTGTAGATGCAACCCCCCCCTCCGTTCAGCTATATTGGCCTCCTGAGTTCTCCCCGAATGCCACATAATCATTCCCACTTTCATCCCTTGATCATTTGTTTTATTCTCCCACTTTAGAATCCTCTTCCCTTTCTCAGTATAGGTCTTAGTTCAAACCCTCCTTCCTCCATAACACTTTCCTCATTTCCCTCAACTACAGTGATGCAATCCTCCACTGAATTGTTCCACACATTGACCACTCATACAAATAATACTCTATTAATTTTCTAAATGGCCAGTTATCTTCTTATGAAGAGTCAACTTAAGCAACTATTACGCTCAGCCAACCACACCCACCAGCACTTCAGGTTGGCAGCCAGGTAACTAGATGACTAGACGTGTCACCTTCCTCAGTCCCAGCCATTGTGCAGGCAGTTAATGTCTGTCACTTCATTTAATACAGTGCCTGTAGGACTCGAGATCATGACTCTGAGCCTCAGAGAGTTTGCCTCGGCTGCCCAAGATTGTCAGCTGGCAACCCAGGCTTGTATGGCTCCTTAGGCCTCCCTCTGTTTATGAAGTAATAATTAAATTTTCCTTCTATGGCTGATACTGGTCTGGAAGCAAATCCAAGAGAGGGACTTCTAAAATGTTCTGTTCGAGTCACTATTTCAAAAGCAAGCATTCATTTGGATTCACCTTTTAATGAGAAAACAAAATGAAGCCACAGAGAGGGTGGCCATTCCAGAGTGAGATCTTTGAAAGCAAGACTTCAACCACTAAGCCTCCTTCCCTCTTTCCTCACCCTTGGTGGCTGATCAGCTCTCTTCTAGAGTCATCCTTCTCGCTGCCACTCATCACATATTTAATTCCTTCTCTGTGTGTCCCGGGCGGGGGGGGTCTTGAGCCTCCAGTGCTGATGGCATATTCCCTCACACAAAATTCCAGGATTTGTGGAGTGCCTGGTAAATAGGAGTTGAATAACTTTGAAAGAATGAAGGGTCTGCAGAACTTAGTTCCTTGCTTGGGGCAAAAAGGGAAAGGAAGCAAAGAGCAAGTAATTTAGGAACTTGGATTTATTATTTGCAAAGCATGAGTTTCATTATTAAAATGATCTGTGGAAAGCGTATTCTTCTATCTGAGCACAAACTGTTTGGATACAAACTGGATATGTCACGTTTCCTTGTGGATTATAAGATTTTGAACCAAAAATTGCCCAGAAGATACAACTAAATGTTTTGTGATTATTTACCCACCAGATTTAAAAAATTATGTAAATAATATATTTTACTGCAGAAAAATTTAGGCAGTGTAAAAGAGGGAAAAAATTCCAACAAAAATGTATTCTGCTACATTTTGCTGAGCAGCTTTCCAGAATTTTTTCCTATGCAAAAAAAAAAGTAAGAAATATGACATGCATGCGATTTGGGCCTAAGTAGAGATTGTATTATAGAAGCAAGTACTTATTTAACAAGCACAGACTTCTTCCTTTGCAAATGAACCTGTTACCAATAAATGTTAGCGGCTGTTGTTTTATTATAATTATTATTCATATCATTCTTTGATTATATCAAACAAAATGTTAAAGTGCTTATCATTCATATTTTAATTATTTTTGTAAAATTTTTTTTTTGCCTCAGGTTGTTGTTGGGGAAGTCTAAAAATGCTCAGATTGTATTTTTCTGTCTTTTTTTTGTTGTCATCACAGAACACCTCAGAGAGTCATGGTTGTGCCAGAAGTCTCTTAATGGCAGACAGAGTACAAATAGTTGTGATTCTGTCTGAGTTCTTTAATTCCACATGGCAGAAGGCAAACTGTGAAAGTAAGTAATTCTTTTATTTTCATGTTGCAGTTACCATTCAGTAGTGCAGATGCCAGATTTTCTTTCAGTGAATTTTGAAAACTTTGAAACTAGATAATACTTTTTATTACTGCATTCAAATGAACTGTGATTAGCCTCCTGGTTTTATTAATGGAAACTTCAGAAGGAAGCGTAGGCAGAAAAGGGCAGCAGTGAACAGCGTGAGCTTTGCTGGCAGACAGATCTGGGTCTGACTCTAAGCTCTGCCACTTTCTCGCCCCAGCTGACCAGATCTCAGACCTTGGGCGTGCAAGTTTTCCTCTTGGAACCTCAGTTTCCTCATCTGTAAATTGGTGGTAATAATGGAACCTACCTTAGACAACTTTGTTGTTGAAATATAGTTGATGTACAACATTGATTTCAGTCGTATAACGTAGGGATTCAACAGTTACACACATTACTGAATGCTCACTACTGTCAGTGTAGTTACCACCATACAAGGAAGTTACAATATTATTGGCTATACTCCCTATGTTGTACTTCCGTCCCCATGACTAATTTGTTTTTACCCTTTAATCCCCTTCACCTGTTTCATGCACCTGCAGTGTCTCCCCTGTGGCAACCACCAGTCCATTCTCAGTATTTATGAGTCTGTTTCTGTTTTGTTTATGTGTTTTGTTTTTTAGATTCCACATATAAATGAAATTATATGGTATTTGTCTGTCTGACTTACTTCCCTTAGCATTGTACCCTGTAGGTCCACCCATGTTGTTGCAAATGGCAAGATTTCATTCCTTTTTATGGCTAAGTAATATTCCACTGTGTATATGTGCCACATTTTTATTCATTCATCTATTGACGGATGCTTAGGTTGCTTCCATATCTTGGCTTTTGTAAGTAATGCTATAATAAATGTGGGGTGCATATATATCTTCTCAAATTAGTGTTTTCATTTTCTTTGGATAAATACCCAGAAGTGGAATTGGTGTATTATATGGTAGTCCTGTTTCTAATTTTTGAGCACCCTCCATACTGTTTTCCACAGTGGGTGCTCCAGCTTCCATCTATGCCAGCAATGCGGGAGGGGCCCTTTCCCCACATCCTCGCCAGCACGTGTTATTTCTTGTCCCTTGGATCCTGCGACTCTGACTGGTGTGCAGTGACACCTCATCACGGCTTTGCAGCTCCCTGATGGTCCGTGGTGCTCATCATCTTTTCATGTGTCTGTTGGCATCTGTATGTTGCCTTTGGAAAAATATCCATTCAGATCCTCTGCCCATTTTTAAATCAGATTGTTTTTTGGTTTTGAGTTACATGAGTTCTTTATTTTGGATATTAACCTCTTATCAGATATATGGTTTGCAAATACCTTCTCCCATTCAGTAAGGCACCTCTTTGTATTGCTGATGGTGTCCCTCGCTGTTCAGAGCTTCAGTGTGACATCGCCCCATTGGCGTATTTCTGCTCCTGTTCCCATTGCCTCTGAATCAGAGCCAAACAGTCACTGAGCCTGATGTCCAGGAGCTACCGCTTACGTGTGCTTCTAGGGGTTTGTGGTTTCTGGTCTCATGGTCACATATTTGATGCATTTGAGTTAATTTTTGTGCCTGGTGTAATGTGATGGTCCAGTTTCATTCTCTGGCATGTGGCTGTCTGGTTCTTCCCAGCACTGTTTACTGAGGAGATTGTCTTCACCCTCTAGCACCATCTTGCCTCCTTTGTCGTAAACTCACTGGCCATGTATATGTGGGTTTGTTTCTGGCTCTATTACACTGGTCCTTTGTGTGTTACTGTGTGCCCTAGCTCTTGCTTGTCTCCCAAACCTTTGTGTTGTCTAAGCAGCCTGATTTATCTTGATAGGTCCCAGTTGTTGAGGGAGTGCCAACAGCTCTGAGCGTTCCAGAGGGAACCCTGTCAGCTTCTAGTTTCAGGCTAATTGGTAGCTAGATCCTCAGGCAGCAACTTTTACGATGTGCAAATATACACAGTCCTGTGGGACTGCAATCCTAACTCTACTGGCCTCCCCATCAGGCGATCTGGAAGTGTCCCCTTGGTGGCACATACCAAAACCAGGCTCCAGACGAGTGTATGCACTCCTTTCTGGGAGGTGACAGGTGAGCTCTTTCAAGGCCAAGGGAGAGTGTAAAGCGAGAACTGTTTCATATATGGCGGTAGATTCGTGGTACCCGTGGGAGGAGGTAGGTTTAGAATCTTCGTACACTGCCATTGAACTGCCTCCCCATCATGTTACAAGTACCATGGAAACTAATTCTGTGGAGAAACACTGCTAAAAGGTGAAGAGGACACCAGAGATTTCTCTGGGGGTGGATTATGAAGCTGTTACCAGAGAATAGTGTTGATGTAGGGATTATGTATGTGACAGTTGAATAATTAGCAGCAAAACCCAGATTTGATGAGACCTTGGATTGTTTTTGATAAAATGGTTTTGTTCTTTGTTTTTTCTTTTTCAACTTCATTGAGATATGATCGACATATAACTAAGTTTAAGGCATAAAAGTGTGTTGATTTCATGCACTTACATATTGTAACATGATTACCATGGTAGTTTGAGGAACACCTCCATCATGTCATATAATTTCTATTTCTGTTTTGTGGTGAGAACAGCCCCGCCCCATTTCCCCCACGCCCTGGCTGCTGGAACTACCGTTCTTCTCTCTGTTCTGTGCGTTCGGCTCATAAGTGGCTGTATGCACTGGGTTTATTTTGGACTGTCAGTTCTTTGCCGGTTTCATTTCCTATGTAAGAAGCAACCCTCCTTATTTGATGAAAATCTTGGGACAGGGATTTATGGCCACTGTTTGTTCTGGAGGGGTCTGCCTCTACCACCCCTTTAGGCAGATAAGGGGAGTCACAGAAAGCTGCTTTCTGCATTCAAGTGGCCTCAGCTCAAAATTATCTTTATGGCAAAGAGCCATATTTTAGAAAGGCATATTCTGCCACCTTCATTTATGTCTTGATTCTTTATGAATCAATAATAAAACAGTGGTTAATCAGAAGGTCAACTAGAAACACCTCTTTCCCATATTTTATCTACATGATAATGTCTTTGCATTAGACTCACTTATTGGTATCTTATAACTTAAAATGTCTTAGTTTTCATTCTTCCTAAACTTTATTAAGCTGTTCAGGTACAAAGTTCCCACAGTTTTTACTCTATTTTCTGAAACTTGCCCTATTTTTCAGAAATTGCTGATTGTTTTCCATAAAAGTAGTTTCAAAAAACAGCAGAGATCTTTATACAAACTCCTAATAGAGGCCAAATACTTTATGTAAAGATGTGTCATTCCTGTTATGAATGACTTAGGAGGTTTCTATATGAGGTTTTAACTGGAGTCCGTACCACCTTAAGAATGCCTCTTGAGCTGACTCTTCAGCCCTCACTGAGAAAGAAGCCATGCTAATCTGGCCTTGATGAGGCTGCATTGATTATCTGAGATGATGAAAATTCATAATGGCCACTTCACTTGGTGCTTATAGGAAGCTTTATTACTACTAATATTCCTTAACTTACTAATTTCTAAAATACATATGCTTCTCACTGCTTATAACCTTATGTTCCTGATTCCTGCAAAAGGATGAAAGAGGAATTTTACTGGAGTTCCTTTGTTTTAAGTCAGAAAGCCAGGGCCCTTTAATAATGAAGACATTCTTTAACCCTATTATATAAATGAACTCCTTTGTGTTTTATAATACCACTGTCTAATGATCACTGAAAAAAATTTGATGGTCCGGCATTAATGCGGTAGTTAACAAGATGACCAGCTATATCAGCTTTTAGCTTAATTTTCAAATTAAGTGAAAAGGAATGGCTGTCAGTAAAATAGAAGAGATTAGGTTCTTTTTTTGTTCAGAGAAGCTTCCTTTATCAATTACTTTTTCTGCTTTCATTTATTTTTCATAATTATTCTGTCAGTTTTTTATATAAAGAAGTTATTTCAGTTATGTACTTTGCTCATAGTCTCACTTCTGTGGGCAGCACCAGGACACAGCCACCACCATTTATCCCTGCGTTGTGTGCCAGTTGCCATGATACGGCCCATTATACCACAGATACATGGTTGCTGTGGGTGAGATGGTGTCTGTTCTACTTTCCTGCAAAATGTTAACCACAAAAGTGAAAATCTGTTCACTCTTATTAGCCCAATATACTAATATTCTGTATATTTGTAACTGTAAAGCAGAAAAATTTCTGCTTTTATTTATATATATTCTGCCTCATTCATAAAAGGATCCAAGGCTACTCTGTGATCACATTAAACCAGGATTAAGAGGGGCTTATGCTGTTTTGTTTTTTTAAGAATGTAGTGTGTGAACTTTTTGAAAACTGACAGATGGAGTAACATTTTTAAGTAGTAAAGGAAATATGCTATAATTAAGAGAATTCTTAATTAAGAGTCTGGTAAGTATATTTTGTATTTTGATGCATTATTAATTTGTATGACCCTCAGTATATCCCTTCATTTCTCTGGCTGATTCCTAATTTGTGAAGTGATCCCTTGGGTTTTTAAATGATAAGGCAAACAAAATGGGGCTTACATTCTTGAGAAGATAAAACGGCAGAGAAGGCGGAGTACGTGAGTTTAGAGAGGGACTCTGGGAGTAGGTTCAGCAGCAGCCCATGTGTGCCAGACGCAGAGCACGCCTGCAGGAGGCCCGCACGCATTGAGTGAATGGAGCTGAATTCCATGCCAGCTTCTGGAGGTCAGAGTGCCTTTTGGTAGTTAATTTACCTGGAGTGGGGCGTTGTCTCCTTCTGATTTGCACAAAGCGGGCTTAACGTGCTAGCTGCCGTCCTGTTCCCCAGGTTCAGGTCTCAGCTCCGTTGCCAGCACTGCTCAGCTGGTATTGACTGCCTGAATCCTGCACGATGTAGAGGTGCCTGTGGGTGGTGGACGGGGGAGCAGTGCACGTTACTTGTTGACTCCAAGTATTGAACTCCATTGGTTCAAATGCAGATGTGAATAGTTTATGAATTTTGCAGGGTTTGAAAGTGCAGACTTAGAAATCACACTGACTAGTGAAACCTTCATAAGAGTGTATATCAATAATACCTTAATAATAATAAAAAAAGAAATCACACTGACTAGAAATTTCGGATTTTCACTTACCAGTTTGGTGACTTTGAGCAACTTAATTCCCTTAAGCCTCTTTTCCCTATTTGGAAAATGGAGATAATGGTAGCTCTAACGTCATAGGATTGTCATAAGCAATGAGTAACTGCGTTTGCAGCACAAGCATGGTGCTTGGAAAGCAGCACGTGCTGTCATGTCAGCTTTCACTGTGGTGCTGGTTGTTTGTCAGAGCGCACGCGTATCGCGTGGTGCGTCCGGCCCTAGTGTCTCGGGGAGGAAAAAACTCTCCTCTACCTACTTCAGATTCTCTGGCTGCAGCTCTGTAAATTACACTGGCCAAAGGCAGATCGTGAGAGAAAAACAAACAGAAGCTTTTTAACATGAGCATGTGTGCGTGCACGAGGGAGCCGCCAGTGATGAGTGACCCAAAGGGATGGTTAGATTTGGGGCTTTTCTGCCATTGAGGCTAATCAGAGGAAAAAGGCTTCACTGGGGCTTCTGGGTGGAGGAGGCAAGTTCTGTGAAGGTGACCAGGGAGAGTATGGTAAACAAGTGCAGGTTAGAGGTTTGTTACGCAGATTTAAGTTAGAGCCTTCTCTGCTTGTAAGGGTTGTTAAGTTGTTAAATAAATACATACTCTTAAAAAAATCCTCTGTCTTTTGTGAGGAGACTTCTTCACACATGGAAATTTCCTTTATAAATGTAAATTTTATTTATGAAACAAATTTTATTTACGAAATGAAAACTGGCACCCTGTTTTTAGAGCTTTTTTCCTGCATTCCTGGTTCTCAGTGGCCTTTAGCCCAAAATAATCCATATGCCCAAGAGGCATATTTTTAGGTGGCATATCCAGTACCCTCCACTGCCTGTTCAGTCTATCTCTTAGCCATTGAATTCTTTCTGTTGGCCTTGCCACCTTTCTCCTGGACAGTGGCATCAGCCTCCTGTCCTGTGTCTCCACTCCCAGTAGAGAGAGAGCCTCTTAGATGGCCCTGAGTGGGTAGAATATACAGCTGTCAGTTGAAATTAAGGGGGACAGGAGTAGGGTTGAGTACTAGAGAATAGAAAATGTTTGGAACATCCCTGTGGAGTAGTTGGTAGGACATCTCTGAGGATTGTTTTGTAGCCCTGAGATTAGAATTTGAATTAAGTCCCCTCATTATAACTTCAGAATTTTCTATAACAGTATTCTATGACCAGAACTGGGAGGAGGGAAAGTAAGTGGAGGCTTGTCCAGGGCTGGAAATGTTTGTGTGTGTGGAACGGAAAGAGGGCATGCGTTCTAGGAGAGCGAGATGGATGTGCCTACCCACAAGGTGCAGGGACAGGAAGCCAGGCTCCTGACCTCAGAACTGAGAGGGTAAGCTGAGATCACAGGGAGAGGTAAAAGCAAGTGAAGATACACGCATACATACATGTGTGTGTGCACATGTGTGCACGTGTGTTTAGGGATCCAGGTTGGCACAGTGGCAGGAACATGGTACTTCATCATCAAACAGACCTGGACCATCCCTACCAATATTCCACTTATGACCGTCTGACCTGGGGCAAGTTTCTTGTTCTCCCTTAGCCTCACTTTCCTCTTTGGTTAAATGGAAATGGTTAAATGCAGATATTTACTTTATAGCAAGTAGGACAACTTCTGAGATACAGAGTTGTAAAAATACCAATTCCTTTTCTTTCTCTTCTTTATAATGATACATGGTCTAGTCTTTTCACGCCGTTTCTGTTGGTCAAATTCATGCTCCTAGAAATTTTGAACTTGTTTGCTATAATAATTAAAAGTAGCACAGTGATCTTTAAAAAAAAGTGAAGGTAAAGAATAGGTTCATCAAAGAAGAGAGAATAGATAATAAATCATGCTATATTCATACACAGAAAAGAGTTGAAAGAAATGAACTTGAGCTAATGCTAAACAGGATTATCAAGTTGCAGAGGAATGTCATTTATGTAAGATTTTTAAAAACATGTAAAACAATTGTATTTATTTCCAAACCTTAGTTGAGCCCCTTTATCAGTATTTTAGGCAAAATTCTCACCAGCTTGTGTGTATCTCTAGTCCCCACCTGAAAACAGAAAGAGCAAATTTAAAAAGGCTGCCCTGTTAGATGCAGCAAGTGACCCATTAGTGAAGGTAGGGGTGACACAGAACTACTAAACTTGACAGAGAAAAGGATAAAAAATCATGTGAATTTAGGTAAAATCAATGCAGGATAGTCTTATGCCTAAATAGCACTGAGTACCTCCATTAAGGCAGCATTTAATAATTGATGTTCATGATTGAAACTTCACACTATCAAAAATCAATTTAAATTTTATTTGGTGTATTGTTTTTATAAAGAGAGCTGTGATTATCTTAAGACTTTCATGAAAATGGTTATGGTGTAAAAAAAAATCCTAGAAACTAAAAGAGGTAAGCTTCACGTATTTGGAAAATTCTTTTATGTGGAACACTTCATGCTTGTCTGAATCCAGAATTACATAGTGCAAAACAGAAAGTGATAGCCTGAGAGATAAATGACAATATATAATTGTGTGAGATATGTGAATATACTTCTTTGGTTTTTTGACAGATTGTTTAACGAACAAAAGCCAAGAATTATCAAACACCACAGTTTACTTCCTCAATCTGTTTAATCACACCTTGAGCTGCTTTGAGCATAACCTTCAGGTATTTCATTTATGAAACTTGAAATTAAAATGCTGCCTTGTACAAATGAATAATAAATAATTCTAATTATTTTTGTATTGTTGATATTTATATATACATATAATGTGGAGGAGTTAGTGCTTCCATTACTACCCTTAGGCAATCATCAAAATGTCGGTTTTCTTATTTGTAAGGTCAAGATAGAGAGTAATGTCTACCCTGCCTGCCTTCAAGTATTTTGTGGTGAGGATCCAATGAGATAATGATCCCGAGCACATTAACTGAGTCGTGATTGCTAAATAAAAACACAGTGTTGTTCTGAGTAATTTATCTTGACTTTGTGTGGTGAGGTATTAGCCGGGCAGCTTCATCGTGTCTCGGCAGGAAGCTTGTTCTGTGCCTCCACCCTTGCTTAAATATATTTCACTTATTTTAAAAGGCACTATTCAGTAAACTGACTTGGAGTGTGAATTATAAAAGGTAGCTTTTAAGAGACATTCTTCTTGGTTTTTGTTTTCTACACCTCTGACCTTCGAGTGTTGGAAATGGGGCTTTCCTGGTGGTGGTGAGGCCAAGACTGGGGCTTTGGTAAAATACCACTTTTGAAACTTGGCTTAGCTAGTAAGTAATCCCCACAAATAGGTGTAAACATGTTTAGGATATAAGTATGTATGATTTCCTCTTCAGTCATTGTGAACACAGAACTATGAATTTCCCTAAGAATAATAAGAGCTATTAGATGAGTATTTCCCAAAATATGTTCTGCAAGATGTTAATAGATGGCCCATAAAAAGGTCTTAGTCTGAGGCTGGGAGATGCTTCGCTCTGGGACCTTGGAGCATTAGTGGACTGCTGCATGTTGTAAGACTCCAAAGTAATTTTTGTTTATAGTTTATACCACACCTATTTGACCAGGAACTTTTTGTTTTAAGAGGTAAGTGTGCTGATGAATGTATTTTAGGGAAATTTGCATTTTCCTGGAATGTTAGTTGCAAATGTTTTTTCCTGGTTTGTTATTTGTCTTCCTGTTGTGCTTTAAAAATTTTTGTTGTGAAGAAAATTTAAATTTTTGTGTTGTTAGATTTATCAAGATGTTTTTAATGGGTTGTGGATTTTGTGTCACTCCAGAAGGCCTTTTCCCACTTGGAGTTTTAAAAATTTCTCCTGTGATTTGTTTTAATACATTTATGGTTTCATTTTTCAATATTTAAATATTTTATCTATCTGAAATTTATTCTGGTGTAAGATGTGAGGAGAGCTCCAACCATTTTTTTCTGGTGACTTCTTGACTGTCCCAACATGATTTACTAAATAAATCCGTGCAGTGGATTTTAGAACCAGGGTCAAAACAAATCAGTCATTTTGAGATTTTATTAGAATCGCATTACATTTTAGGTTCATCATTTCAAAAGAATGTTTATGATACTAAGCTTTCCTATCCAGGAGTATAGTGGTCTCTATTTTTCATTTTTAATTGTGGTAGAACAGAATATAAGATTCAGCACATCACCACTCTTAAGTGTACGGTGCCATGTTGTTAGGTGAGCTCACATTTCTGTGGGCCTGTCAGCGCCACCCAGCTCCAGAACTTTCTCACCTTCTTATACTGAAACTGCACCCATTAGGCAGTATCTCCATTTTCTCCTCCTTGAGCCCCCAGAACCACTGTCATTCTCTATTTTATAGTATTCTTTTGCACAGTTTGACGGACTTCAACTTAAATTTTGTGTAGGTCTACGTGTTTAAGTTTATTCCAAGGTATTATACGGGTTTGGTGCCACTATGAATGATGCTCTTCTTCCTCCACTATAGATGTTAACCAGTCACTTTCTTTCTTTTTTTTCAATTAAAATATCATTGATATACAATATTAGTTGGTTTCAGTTATACAGCACAGTGGTTCAACAGTTACCCATATTATTAAATCCTCACCTCCTCTAGTGCAGATACTATTTATCAATGTAGTAAGATGTTACAGGATCATTAACTGTATTCTCCACGCTGTACTGTCCCCCGTGACCACCGTCCCCCAAGACCAACTTACATTGTGATTGCGAATCATTGTGCGCCTTCATCCCCTCCCCTCCCCATCCCAAATCCATCCCCATGGTAACCACCAGTCACTTGGTATCTGTGAGTCTATGCTGTTCTGTTCCTTCTGTTTTGTTTTGTTTTTAGATTTCACAAATAAGTGAAATCATACAGCATTTGTCTTTCTCCGCCTGGCTTATTTCGCTGAGTATAATGCCCTCTAGATCCACGCATGTTGTTGCAAATGGTAAGATTTCTTTTCTTTTTATGGCTGAATAATATTCCATTGTGTATATGTACCACCTCTCCTTTATCTATTCATCAACTGATGGACACTTACGTTGCTTCCCTATCTTGGCCATTAAAACTAGTGCTGTGATAAACAGAGGGGTGCATATGTCTTTTTGAATCTAGGATCTTGTTTTCTTTGGGTAAATTCCTAGGAGTGGAATTACTGGGTTAAATGGTATTTCAATTTTTAGTCTTTTGAGAAACTTCCATATTGCTTTCCACAGTGGTTGCACCAATTTACATTCCCACCAACAGTGTAGGAGGGTTCCCCTTTCTCTGCATCCTTACCAGCATCTGTTGTTGTTTGTCTTTTGGATGGTGGCCATCCTAACTGGTGTGAGGTGATATCTCATTGTCGTTTTAATATGCATTTCCCTGATGCTTAGTGATGTGGAACATCTTTTCATGTGTCTGTTGGCCATTTGTATTCTTCTTTAGAAGTGTCTGTTCAGGTCCTCCACCAATTTCTTAATTGAGTTATTTTTGTTTTGGGTGTTGAGGCCTATGAGTTCTTTATGAATTTTGGATGTTAACCCCTTATCAGATGAGTCGATCACAAATATATTCTCCTGTACTGTGGGATGCCTTTTTGTTCTGCTGATGGTATCCTTTACTGTACAGAAGCTTTTTAGTTTGATGGCCATTTTGACAATATTAATTCTTCTTATCCATGAGCACAGGCTAGATTTCCATTTATTGGTGTCTTCTTTGATTTCTCTCATGAGTGTCATACAGTTTTCAGAGTAAAGGTCTTTCACCTCCTTGTTTAAGGTTATTCCTAGGTTTTAAATTCTTTTTGATACAGTTGTAAATGGAGTTGTTTTTCTGATTTCTCTTTCTTCTAGTTCATTGTTAGTGTATAGGAATGTGACAGATTTCTGTGTATTAATTTTATATCCTGCAACTTTGCTGAATTCAGTTAGTAGTTCTAAGTTTATTGGTGGAGTCTTTAGGGTTTTTTATGTATAATACTATAGTGTCTGCAAATAGTGACAGTTTAATTTCTTCCTTACCAACCTGGATGCCTTTTATCTCTTTGTGTTGTCTGATTGCCGTGGCTAGGACCTCCAGTACACGTTGAATAAAAGTGGGCAGAGTGGTCATCCTTGTCTTGTATTAAGTATGATGTTGGCTGTGTGTTTGTCATATATGGCCTACATTATGTTGAGGTTCATACCCACTATACCCATTTTGTTAAAGAGTTTTTATCATGAATGGATGTTGAATTTTGTCAAATCCTTTTCAGCATCTGTTGAGATGATCATGTGATTTTTATCTTTTTTGTTACTGTGATGTATGATATTGATTGATTTATGAATATTGTACTATCCTTGCATTCCTGGAATGAATCCCACTTGGTCATGATGGATGACCTTTTTGATGTATTTTTGAGTTTGGTTTGCTAATATTTTGTTGAGTATTTTTGCATCTATGTTCATCAGGGATATTGGTCTGTCATTTTCTTTTTTTGTGGTGTCTTTGTCTTGTTTGGTATTAGAGTGATGCTGGCCTTGTAGAATGAGTTTGGGAGTATTCCCTCCTCTTCTACTTTTTGGAAAACTTTAAGAAAGATAGGTAATAGCTCTTCTTTAAATGTTTGGTAGAATTCAGCTGTGAAGCCATCTGGACTGGGAATTTTGTTTTAGGTAGTTTTTTGATTACCAATTCGATTTCATTGCTGGTAATTGGCTGTTCAGTTTTTCTGTTTCTTCCTGGGTCAGTCTGTATTTTTCTAGAAAGTTATCCATTTCTTCTAGGTTGTCCAATTTATTGGCATATAATTTTTCATAGTGTTCTCTAATAATTCTCTGTATTTCTATGGTGTCGGTTGTGATTATTCCTTCTTTGTTTCTGATTTTGTTTAATGTGTGTAGACTGGCTTTTTTTCTTGATAAGGCTGGCTAGGGTGTATCTATTTTGTTTATTTTCTCAAAGAACAAACTGCTGGTTTCATTGATTTTTTTCTGTTGTTTTATTCTTCTCTATTTTGTTTATTTCTCCTCTGATCTTTATTATGTCCCTCCTCCTAGTAACTTTGGGCTTCATTTGTTGTTCTTTTTCTAGTTTCTTTAATCGTGAGTTTAAATTGTTTATTTGGGATTGTTCTTGTTTTTTTCAGGTAAGCCTGCATTGCTACGTACTTTCCTCTTAGAACTGCCTTCACTGCATCCCACAGGTTTTGGGCTGTTGAGTTTTTGTTGTCATTTGTCTCCATGCATCGCTTGATTTCTGTTTTAATTTGGTCATTGATCCACTGATTATTTAGAAGCATGTTGTTTAGCCTCCATGTGTTTGTAGGCTTTTTTATTTTCTTTGTGTAATTTATTTCTAGTTTCATACCTTTGTGGTCTGAGAAGCTGCTTGATACAAGTTCAATCTTTTTTAATTTATTGAGGCTTTTTTTGTGGCTTAGTGTGTGATCTATTCTGGAAAATGTTCCATGTGCACTTGAGAAGAATGTGTATCCTGCTGCTATTGGGTGTAGAGTTCTGTAGATGTCTCTTGGGTCCATCTGTTCTAATGTGGTGTTCAGTGCCTCTGTCTCCTTACTTATTTTCTGTCTGGTTGATCTGTCCTTTGGAGTGAGTGGGGTGTTGAAGTCTCCTAAAATGAATGTGTTGCTGTCTGTTTCCCCCTTTAATTCTGTTAGTATTTGTTTCACATAATCAGGTGCTCCTATGTTGGGTGCATAGATATTTATAATGGTTATATCCTCTAATTGTATTGACCCCTTTATCATTATGTAATGTCTTTCTTTGTCTGTTGTTATTTTCTTTGTTTTGAAATCTATTTTGTCTGATACAAGAACTGCTGCTCCTGCTTTTTTCTCCCTATTATTTGCATGGAAGATCTTTTTCCACCCCTTCACTTTTAGTCTGTGTATGTCTTTGGGTCTGAAATTTGTCTCTTGTAGGCAGCATATGGATGGGTCTTTTTTTTGGGGGGGGCTGTTTTTTTATCCATTCTGCCTCTCTCTGTGTTTTTTTATCCATTCTGCCTCTCTCTGTCTTTTGATTGGTGCATTCAGTCCATTTACATTTAAGGTGATTATTGAAGGTGTTGGTCCAGAGTGGAGGAGGCTGAGGCTCGCTAGCGTGCTGTCTTCTAAGTTATATCTGCTGCCTTCATTTTCAGTCGTACAGCCCTTTGGGGTCTGTGAGTGCCTTCCTGCTGACTAGGCGGCCTGGAGGGCGAGCCTGGGTGGGCGGGCTGAGGCTGTGGCTTTGGTGCCCATCCTTCCTGCCGGAGCCCCCGACTCAGGCCCAGGCATGGGCGTGATTTATTTGTCCATTGAGAATGTGATGGGTAAGAGCAGATATATAAATGACAAGGTAATTTAGGAAATTTCTGGTATTTAGGTATCAGTAATTTGGTATATGAACTCCTGTCCTCAGGTAAGTGTGGCTAGTGCCATGGGGGTTTGCAAAGCTTAGGAGCTGCTGGAAAGTGCTGGATATTTTGCTGTGCTTTGCATATGAGGTCTCTGGGGCCATAATGCAGGCGGTGGTGCCCATTTTACAGGTGATGAAGCTGAGGCTCAGAGGAGTAGAGCAACCTGTGCAACATCCCAGCTCAGCACTTTAACATGATGCTGTTGTTTCCTGTCCTCTAGGCGGGCCAGCAGCGTCCGTTAAAGAGGTGATATTTATTGTGTGTATTACCTGTGCCTTTGACTTTTTAGGGGAGCATACACAGTCTTCAACAATCGAAAAATTATTCAGAAGTATGCAAAAACTGTCATGAAGCATACAGAACTCTGAGTAGTCTGTACAGTGAAATGCAAAAAATGAATGCACTTGCGAGTAAGGCTGAATCTGGAGTACATTTATGCATTGACGTGGAAGATGCAGTAAGTACTTAGCTTCTGATATGATACATACCTTCAGTGTTATTAGTCCTTTTAGAGATACATTGGAATCTGCTTATGCTGTCTTCAACCAGAAATAACTAGTTATAAAGTAATGAAGTTTTAAAATTCCCTGATCTGACACACTGAAGTGGAACTCAGTCAGGTGCTTTGTAAGTACCTTGACACCTTGGTACAGTTTGTTTTTTGAGTTTGATAACGTGTGTCCTTTCAGAGGCTTGGGTGGTGGTTCTGTGTTTACGTTTCAGTCTCTTGTATACTTACTGCTAATTCAAGAAGTCTCTAGGTTTCTTCCTACCCCATTGCTTTATTGCTTTCTACCTACTACCATTTGAGAATATTTGTTTATGTATTTATAGTATGTCTCACCTCACTAAAATATAAGCCATGTGAGGACAAGGATCTCATGTCCTTTTTGCACTGTTCAGTATTTACAGCAGTGCCTTAGTAACATGTACTGATTGAATAAATGGTCAACAACAAAAAGCTTTTTTCTCCTTGCATAGCCTGCCTCTACATGGGGCACCACTAGGTGGCGATCATGCCTGAATATTGAGGCGTTTGGGGAAACAAATTATTAGCTAAAAGTAGAAAACTTGAGGTCAAAATTGATGAACTTAATGAGTGAGAATGACAAGCATGAATTATCATAGTAACTCTGAGTGAACTACAATGGATCAGTAATATTCAGGATTGTTAAAAGCACTTAAAAGTGATTTTTGTTTTTTACTGCTCTATTCCTAATGTCTAGAATGGTGCCTGGCCTAGCAGGCTCTCAGTAAATAATAAATTCATATAAAAAAAATAGTCTATTTCATCATTTTTAAAATAAAGAAAATGAATACTGGTCCCATGATGTCATAGGGTTACACAGGAAGTCAACATGACCACCTATTTTAGAATATCCTTTTTTCAATAGCAAAACTTACATTAAACATAACAGTGCACCATTTGCAAACCATATTGCCAACAAAATTCAGGCAAGAACAGTCTTCTGCATTAAATTTGATAGTTTCCTTACTTAGCTTATTTAACGGAAACTATGAGCTCATTGAAAGTCAGGTAGTGCTGCAAGTAAATGTATCTATTTCTAATGTATGCAGCTAAATGAGAGATATTAATATCACATAGTTTCCATGACTCATTAGATATTATATAATTAAAAAAATTATTTACCACAAGTATGATTCTTCCATAACATCTTAGGTAAGAAAATAAGCATTTCATAAATATTGTCTGTTGAAGAAAAGCCCTGTAAAGTTGATATTTTAATTTGCATTCTAAAAATACTGCAACAAGCTCAGTGGGGTTACTTATGTAACATGTAAAAAATATTTGTTTTTATAAGCCTTTTCCCCCAGTTTTATTGAGGTATAACATTGACAAATCAAACTAATGTATTTAAAGTGTACAACATGACAGTTTGATATATGTTTAGTTTACATTGTGAAAGAATTGCCCACAGTCAAGTTAATCAGCACATCTGTCATCTCACAGTCCCCTTTTAAATCTTTTTTAATGAATAAAGCCTGGTCTAACTATATCCCTATTGATACATGTCCTCTGTTTGAAATCTATAAAAGGTTATTCTTTGGACAGTGTTATGAATTTAAAATATGAAATTTGTATATGATGGTGTAAATTTACACAGTGTCTAATTCTGAACCTGCTTATTTCCCTGATAGACAAAGTTGTCCTCAACCAGCAATAGATATTTTTTAGGGATGTATATATTTAGTCTAATTTCCGGGTGCCTGTTAAGTTATTAACAAAAGAATTGTATGAAATTGAAAGCCAATTAAATTTAGAATGGAGTGATGTTGCTTGTTATTTCCTCAGATGAACATTACTCGGAAACTTTGGAGCAGAACTTTCAACTGCTCGGTGCCATGTGGTGACACGGCGCCTGTGGTTGCCGTCTCTGTGTTCATCCTCTTTCTGCCTGTTGTTTTCTACGTTAGCAGCTTCCTTCACTCGGAGCAAAAGAAACGCAAACTCATTCTCCGTAAGTTTCTGCTTGCAGTTGTTCATTTATTTATATAAAAACCTGTATTTCAAAAGTTTAAGCCCGTCTTAGAAATGATATTACTCTGAGATCTCAAGCTGTATTAGCCTAAGACTCTGCTTCAAATTTTACAGCTATGCTTGCTAATGGAAAAAATGGGCAAGAAGTTTGTAAGTGCAGAAAATCACAAGTCAACATAGAGTATTTTTCAGAGGATTTAATTGAAAAAGGTAGATTCCCTGGAGAAGGTTGGCGATAGTGGAGGGACTGCAGCAGAGCTTTGCAGACCTGAAACGGCCACAGTTGGGAGATGCAGATGGCTCTGTGGCACTGAGCCATGATAGAGCCACCCAGAAGTGCTGCAGGCAGGGAGGAGCCATGGCTCACCCACAGTTTGTGAGCAGACTGGAATCGTAGTTACCAGAGCATCACTGGACCTACAGCACAAATTCCTTTCCTTTCTCGCCACCAGCTAGGGCAGAGCAGCAAAGCCCTGGTTGGAAGACCCCGTCTAGCTGGGGAGGAGCAGCAGCTGAGTCTCATCGGTTTCTTGTTCATCGGCAGAAAGAATGTGCGGTCTTATCCCTTAGTGATTTTAGTTTTTAAGAAAGAAAATGCTTTTTGGAGAAAAAAGGCTTTGTTTTCTCTCAAATATTATTCCTTGTCTAGAAATCTATGATGTAAAAATTCTGTCTCCTTTAAGTTTATTTCTAGCACTTCTTCATGGTCTATTTAACTTCACTACTAATTATCTAACTCTAAAAAAAAAGGTTACATGTAGATCGGTTTGAACTGTTTGTAACGTCTTCTCACCGTAAAACACTGACTACTACAGGGGAGAGTCTTTATTGAGGGCATATTCATGAAAGCTTTCTGAAGGTTGCCAGCAGTCCGTAAATACGTAATAACTTAGTCCTAAAAGCACTTATTTTGAGTAATAACAAAATATCACAGGACCTCACTATTGAGAAACTTTACTTTTTGGGGCTTGATGTTCTTTTGAAGACCAGCATCTGTTCGCCCTGCAAATCTGTTTGACTCTGCAGAAGATACTGCTTTTGATCAGGGTATTCGTTTGTTTTCACAGTAAAAGTCATTACTATCCATCTGTTTGTGCAAGCCACACACCTTGTTGTCTTTAATTCCCTCATGCTCTTTCTTTATCCCTGGTCCCATATTCCCTTCCACACCCCTTTTCAGTTCATCAGCAAGTGCTGCCAGCCTCACCTACAGAAACATACCCTAAGTCCTCTCCATCTCCACCGGTAGTCAGGCCATCGCCGTTTCTTTTCCACACTCACACGGGAGTCCCTTAACTGATAACACTGCTTTCACTGTTTGACCCACTGCAACCCGTTCTCCACATAGTGGCTAGAATTATCTTTTTAAGTTCAAATCTTACCATGCTTCCCTCCCACTCGAAACCCTTCATGTGTTCCCACTGCACCTAGAATAAAATCCAAACCTACTTCCAGGGTTTCCTAAGGTTTATGTGGCCCGGTCCCCATCTGCCCTTGTGAACTCCGGTCCTTGCTCATGCTGCTGTCTGGAGACAGCCTGGCCTCTTCCCGCTCCTCTCCAATACCCAGGTCCTTCACACTGCCCCCTTTCCAAGGCTCTTAAAACCGCCCTCCCTGCTTTCCTTGATTGTCTTCATGACATGCAGGTCTTAGGTCAAAGGCTACTCACTCAGAGACCTTTTATGACCCCTCCCAAGAACACACCCTTCTTCTAATTCTTCTGTATCATCTTCCTTTAATGGCATTTAATCACTGTTTAAGTTAACTTTTTATTTATTTTCTACCTTGTCTCCCCTGACTCAGCTATAAGGCCTATCAGTGGAAGGCTTTTATCTCGTTCACCACTGTATCACCAGCTTGAGAAAGTTTTGGGCCCTAGGGTGCTACAGAATATCTCTTATGTAGAAGAACATTTACTTAGGTTCATATTTGCTGGAGTGTGTCCTCAAAATACTAGTCTTGTGATAGTTCTTTTTATGGCCTTCATAATGTACCTGAATATAAGTTAAAAACTATGAGATGACATTCCCCAGACTTGGCAATAGGGCCTTTGCACGACACCTATTCGTGCTTCACGGAAGCCTTGTTAATGTGTGGGCTCATGCGCTTAAGGAGTTGCTGGGTGAGTGGACGGTTCCTGTGCTGGCACCTCCTGGAGTTTTCACTCACTTCTCTCTGTCACCATTTATATACCCCCACTTCTCAAGTCCTGTGGTAGGAATTAGGGATAAAAAAAAGGAACAAGGCACAATACCTGCCCTCAAAGAGCACTGACCATGGTGGCATTACTGCAGCAGTGCACCAGAGGCATAGACGGTGTGGCCGGGCCACGGAGGAGGGTGTGACCCGCGCAGCAGGGATGTCGGCGCTCACTCAGTGTGCCCCAAAGGGTACAGGGACCTAGCAGAGTAAGAAAGCAAGGAAGCCATAGGTGTATTTACCCACTGGTATCACTACCTGGCTAGCTTAATGCATTTGGTCATTAGTGAGAAACTAGATGATGTCCAGTCATTGTAAACATTAAAAAAAATATTTTATTTATTTTGCTTCCTGAATCCACTGAAGACTTAAGAAATAGACTTGAAGCTGTTCTGTAGTTGAAGTTGCCCTTCAGTTTAGGTCCTGAGTGCCATGTGGCCATCTTGCCCTGAGAGAGGTGGTCTGGGGAGACCTGGCAGGGACTCGGATGGGGGTCCCACCTTGACCACGTATGAGAATTGTCTGCAGAACTTAAAAAAATATATAGATACCTGGGTCTCCTCGCCGACCTTCTAAATCATAACCTCTCTCCTAATGATGAGAACCTCTGAAGCAGAGAGATTTCTAGTTACCCAGTGTAAAATCCTTTCACCGTGGCACGATATTTTTCCATTTCTGGAACATGAGAAACATTCGTGTTTAACTGTAGGCATAAAACATGATCAAGCTGAATGGCCATGATTTTCTTTATTAACCTAAAGACTCAGTCCCATTTGCATCATAATAAAAACCGATTGTATGTGTATTTATAGCAGCCAGGTATGTTTGTATAGCGCATGTGTGTATAATAGACAACTCACTTTTCTTTGTCTTTTTAATGTATTTTTTTGAATATTACAGAATTCTTTCACTGAATCCTTTTAAAAGAAATTTAGATTTGGATTTCTAACTCAGACTTTTAAAATACATAATTTTATTATTACACTGTATAGTGCTTCCATTTTTAAAGTAGATTACTCACTTATATTAGATATTTAAAATTATGATGTTCAAGATGATACAAATTATGTCTTTAATTTGGTACTGCTCCTAAGAAAGTCATGTATACCTTCTAATAAAACTATGTTTTCTGAGGTTGGTAGAAAAAAATAGACTTAGGTTTTAATCCTTAGAATATTGAATTTATTCAGATTCAAACATATAGATGAATACTATAGTTTATATAAAAATAATACATAATCATGTTTAGTAAGTTAAAATATAATACTTTTGATTTATCTAGCAAAACGTCTCAAGTCCAGTACCAGCTTTGCAAACGTTCAAGAAAATTCAAACTGAAGCCTGCAAAAGGGAGAATTAACAACATATTCCATGGATGAATGGTGGAAGACACAGCTTGGTCCAAAAGAAGATAAACTGTGATTTGACAAGTCAAGTTTTTAAGAAATGCAAGGACTTCGGATTATTTTTAAATAAGAATTTTTAGTTTTTCTTTCCTTTTCCACCCCCATTTTAAGGGTTTGGATATACTTAATTTCCAGGCATAGCAGTGTTGTCTGTTTTAAAGTGTACTTATTACAGTAACAAAAGATGCAATTTTATTTTGTAGGCATATTATTACTATCTGAAACTTCTGGTATCTCCTGAACATGGAATCTCAAGTAACAAAGTTTTTGAAAACTAACATTTAAAAGTCAGTTGTAGCAAAGACTTTGAAAAAGAAACATACTCACCAAAAAGTAGCCAGGTCCAAAAATTAATTTAAAACACCAGTGCAGTATTATTGTTACATATATATTTAATATATCATACATTACAAATAATACATAATTCAATCTCTAGCTTCTTTAAAATCATTTTTGAAACTATTAATTATAAACCTCTATAACAATTTTTAGAAGTGGGAACACACATTACATTTATCTTTGTAAAAAGATTTGTTGTAACTGGTTTCTTACTTGACTTTTATTAATAGTATTTTTTTTCAGTTAACATTTTTTTTTAATTTTGCTATCATTAATATACAGTCAAATGAGCAACATTGTGGTTAATAGATTCCCCCCATATTAATAGTATTTTACACCTTATTTTTGCCTTTATTTCCTAAGTAATTTGAAGTCACTGGGCTGCTTTATTATTTTCAGGGCAAGATGGATTCTTTTTACACCAGGGATTTGCATTGTGAATTATATTAAATTATTTGGCAATTTATAACTTATTACTACTTTAGGTCAAATGTAGCATTATAGCACTGTATTTAAATTGTGATTTTTTAAATGGAGACTTCCTCTTGGGATGTCTGGTGATTTTTGGAAGGGAGGGAAAGGAGGAGTAAAAAAAACTTAGGGTTCAGGAAGTGGCTGGGACCAGGGCGGTGCTCACTCCCTGCTGCGTGCTCATCTGGCGGGAGTCCGAGTGAGAGTCTAATACTGAAAGCAGTTCTGTAAAGATAACTCTTGTTTTTTTTCTGAATTAAATCAGATAAAAGTAATATGATTGAAATGAGGTCAGATATTTCACTATCAGAAAACTACTTCTATTTTGGAATGTTTATATCAACCTTTAAAAAAAAAATCACAGTTTTTTCCTCAGGTTTTATTGTTAGGTATTTCATTTGTTAATTCTTTCTTGCTTTCTCCATGGAAACAGGCTTTGTCTTAAACATTGAGACTGTGAAGACTGGCCTATATAGAAGTAAGAGTTTGGTTAAATGGTACAAGAATTGGAATCCTCTCATATACTGTAAAATGCTCTATAGAAAGAAAAGAAAGTGTTTTTATTTTTATTTTTTTAATGTTTACCATATATGCAGAATGAAAGAGATAGCCACAGGCGGTTAGAGTTTTTCTAGTCTGCTGTGATCCACTTAAAATACGCTGGGTTTGTTCTGCTGTCCCTGTTCACCGTGCTGATGCTAATACGCTCTCTAGATCTGAAGAACAGCTGAGGGCCATTGACAGCGATCTTTCATTAGGGCCTAGAAAGCCAGTTTACATGTGCAGAGCTCCGGAACGGCATATTTGATTCTGGAAGTGGTGACTGAGCACCTTTCAATATTAGGCATTTGAAAAAACCATTGCTTTCGGATGTGGTTGTTAAATGAGCACTTTAGAAAAGGAAAGGCAGCCTTGATTATTTTTCTGGTTGAGTCATTGCTCTTTAGAAGTAGCATCAACAATAGATTTTGAAAATAAGTATTAAGCATTACACTGAAATGTGTAGATATTTCATTTCTAAAGTCATATTGAAAAATTATTTGCATAGTCTGAATTCTGAGACTCATGGCATGTTTGTGTGCACAAGAACATCTTTAGCTTTTTGGGCACTTTGAAATAAAGGAAGTAACTTAAGGAAATTACAATGCCATATTTGATTTTTTAACAGTTTTTAAATTTTTTTATTTTTAATATACAATTAGATGAGCAACATTATGGTTACTAGACTCCCCCTGTTATCAAGTCCCCATCACATACCCCATTGCAGTCACTGTCCATCAGCGTAGTAGGATGTTACAGAATCACTACTTGTCTTCTCCGTGTTATACTGCCTTCCCCGTATCCCCCCACCCCACCCTCACCCCTGCTACATTAGGTGTGCTAATTGTAATAGCCCTTTTCCCCCCCTATCCCTCCCTTCCCACCCATCTTCCCCAGTCCCTTTCCCTTTGGTAACTGTTAGTCCATTCTTGGGTTCTGTGAGTCTGCTGCTATTTTGTTCCTTCAGTTTTTTCTTTGTCCTTATACTCCACAGATGAGTGAAATCATTTGATACTTGTCTTTCTCCACCTGGCTTATTTCACTGAGCATAATACCCTCTAGCTCCATCCATGTTGTTGCAAATGGTAGGATTTGTTTTCTTCTTATGGCTGAATAATATTCCATTGTGTATATGTACCACATCTTCTTTATCCATTCATCTACTGATGGACACTTAGGTTGCTCCCATTTCTTGGCTATTGTAAATAGTGCTGCGATAAACATAGGGGTGCATCTGTCTTTTTCAAACTGGGCTGTTGCATTCTTAGGGTAAATTCCTAGGAGTGGAATTCCTGGGTCAAATGGTATTTCTATTTTGAGTTTTTTGAGGAACCTCCATACTGCTTTCCACAATGGTTGTACTAATTTACATTCCCACCAGCAGTGTAGGAGGGTTCCCCTTTCTCCACATCCTCGCCAGCATTTGTTGTTTGTCTTTTGGATTGCAGCCATCCTAACTGGTGTGAGGTGATATCTCATTGTGGTTTTAATTTGCATTTCTCTGATGACTAGTGATGTGGAGCATCTTTTCATGTGCCTGTTGGCCATCTGAATTTCTTCTTTGGAGAAGTGTCTGTTCATCTCTTCTGCCCATTTTTTAATTGGCTTATTTGCTTTTTGTTTGTTGAGGTGTGTGAGCTCTTTATATAATTTGGATGTCAACCCCTTATCGGATATGTCATTTATGAATATATTCTCCTATACTGTAGGATGTCTTTTTGTTCTACTGATGGTGTCCTTCGCTGTACAGAAGCTTTTTAGTTTGATTTAGTCCCACTTGTTCATTTTTGCTTTTGTTTCCCTTGCCTGGGGAGATATGTTCATGAAGAAGTTGCTCATGTTTATGTCCAGCCATACTTGATTTTTAAACACATTTTTAAAACTGTATTTTTTTCTGAATTAAATAAGATTGAAGTGATGTGATTGAAATGAAGTCAGATATTTCACTATCAGAAAATGAATTCTATTTTGGAATGCTTATATCGGCCTTTAAAAAAATGTTCACAATTTTTTTCCTCAGGTTTTAGTGTTAGGTATTTCATTTGTTAATTCTTTCTTGCTTTCTCCATGGAAACAGGCTTTGTCTTAAAAACATTGAGACTCTGAAGGCTGGCCTATATAGAAATATAGGTTAAATGGTACAAGAATTGGAATCCTCTTATATACTGTAAAATGCTCTATAGAAAGAAAAGAAAGTGTTTTATTTTTATTTTTATAATGTTTACCATATATGCAGAATGAAAGAGATAGCCACAGGCTGTTAGAGTTTTTCTAGTCTGCTGTGATCCACTTAAAACTGGACATCATATTTCAGTTTTTCAGGTATTGAGTTTACTGTCTACTTTAGAAGTATCATGTGTATTATGATTTGACTGCAAAGAAAATGTACCTTTCGATTTTGTTGTTGCTGGATTTGAGAGGTAGAAATATCATCAGCTATCTTGAGGTACAACTCTAAGCTAATGAATAATACCAGACTTTAGATGGCAAATGTTGTATTTAGGCGGTAAATATTATCAAATGGGAGAGTGTTTTCCAGTGTTCCATGGAAGGGCTCTACTTTTTATTGCCGCATACTCCTTATAAAGTGACCAGTTGTCCCACTGTATTTAGAGTTGCATTCCTGACCAAAGACTTGACATTAGATAAATAACAGACATTTCCAGGAATGAATTGTGAAAGCAAAAATATACTAGTAACCTTTGTAACAATTTAAAATGGAAAAAAAATCATGTTCCGAGTACGTATACTTCCTGAACTAGAAGAAACTTTACAGGTCATCTGGTCATAAAATCCTGGAGCTGGATGGATCCCTAAAGACCATTTAGTCCAACTTCCTATCTGCTGCGTGGATTCCTTCTGAAAAGTGTATGATATAGTTCCTATCTCCTTCACTAGGGAAGCAGAACACCACAGAGCTCCTTATTTATGGCGAAGCCATTGTTTGATAGTCAACTCTGAAACTGAGACTTAAGATACCTTATCAAATGTTTCCCATGGCTCCACTCTGGTTATCTTGTAAAAATTCCATTAAATAGTCACGTTGATTATAAAAAGTCCTTTGGCCTGTGCTGAATTATACTTACACAAAAATGTTACAACTCTACCAAGTTTGCTTGTTCTAAACTATTGCATTGGGTATAATAAATATTAGTCGTACATACAACACATTTAATGACCAATAATTTTGTCTCCTTGCAGTTAAAGAGGGCTTTTAAAAGACAGTGCAACTGATTCATGCTCCTTAAAGTACTGGGGTTCTCAGTGATGCCACCGCCTCTTTTCTTGGCCCTGATCAGCCTCACCAATGCCCAGAATTCAAGTGACCTGGTGGGATTGTGGTGAGGTCTGTTTCCCAGTGCTTTAAAGAATCACTCCATTGCCTTCTGGCTTGCAAAGATTCTGATGTAAGGTCTGCTATAATTTGTAAATTTGTTCTTCTATATGTAATGCTTTTGTGTATTTTTTTGACTGCCTTCAAAATTTCTTCTTGATTTTTGGTTTTCAGAAGTCTTACTATGATGTGCCTAAGTGCATTTCTCTTTATAATTATACTCCTTGGTATTCTCTGAGCCTCTTGAATTTTTTTTGCTGTCTTTCATTAATTGTGGAGTATTCCCAGACATTATACCATCAAATATTTTTCTGCTGTGTTTTCTCTCCTCCTTCTAGGACTTTAATTAGACATATGTTAGACCATTTGATATTGTCACACAGCTCCATTGGGCACACTTTTCTGTTATATTCACTCTATTTTTCTCCTGGTTTCCATTGGAATCATTTCACTGGACCTTCTTCAGGTTCACTGATTCTTTCTTGTGCTGTGTCCAATCTGCTGATAAGCCTGTTAAAGTGATTCTTTATCTCTTATTATTGTATTTTTATTTCTTTTTAAATTTTGTTTATATTCTTATATTTATTTCCATGTAACTCTTTTTGATAGTTTCTGTCTCTCTGCTGCAAGTTTCCACCTGTTTTTGCATGCCGTTCACCCATTCCACTAGATCTTTTAGCATTTTAATCATAGTTACTTTAAAGTTCCTGTTGGGTAGTATCAATATCTGAGCCATCTCTGGATCTAATTCTTTTGATCATCTTGTCTCTTGATAATGGGTTGTCATTTTTTGCTTGCTTTTTAATGTGTCTTTGTAATCTTTGATTGAATGCCAAACACTGATGTAAAAGAACAACAGAAATTGAGGTAAATAGTATTTATACCTGCAAATGGACAAACTCCTTCTTTATGCTGTTAGTATGGGGGGACTGAGTACCTCTCATCAGTATTGATCTGGATTTGAGTTTAATTGTTGGTATCATTACCTTCAGTATATCACAGATGTCAAATTTCCCCACTGGTAGACTGCTGCTACTTTGTATTTAGTGTGTGGCCTGAAATGCGAGAGAGTTTTTCTCAGTGTCCCTGCTTAACTGTCAGCTCAGCAGACTGTGTATCTTACTACAGGAGGGATTACTCTCTGTGGTCCTGCCTGCCCCTCGGCTGTAGGGATCTTTTGCTCGGTTCTTTGTACAAGGCTTATGGTTGTGGCAGCAGCATTCTTTCTCTAGCCTCAGACTCTACGCGGTAATGGGAGGGTGGTCGTAAATGAGAGCAAGTTTTCTGTCCCTCTCTCACTGGCCGCAGACCTCTGGTTTGTATCTGTGCAGAATCCTGGTCACAGTGGGTTTCCTGTCCCCCTCCAGCATCTGATGGCTTTTTAACTCCTCCACCACAGCCAGCCTTTTCCTGGAACCAGTGGACCAATGGAAGACTTAATACCAACCCTCCAGAGGCAGATGGCTTTTTCTTCATATGAAGGAAGGACACAGGCTTCCCCTCCCTGCCCCAGTGACAGCAGGCTGTCTGTCATATGCATGCCCGTGACACCAAGGGGAGGCTCTTCTGGTTCCTCATGCCTCCAGGAGCGCCCCCCAGTGGAGGCCCATGGAAAAGGGCTGGCAAGGGGTTGGGGACAGACTCGCCTTGTGTCTGTGGCTCCCAGGGATTCTGAGCTATCACACTTGGGCTTTAAGCATTTGTTAAAGTTTGTTTTTTTCCTTATGCCTTTGGCTGCTGCCCTTCCTCTTGTATGCTTCCCAAAGCACCAGTTTCTGGGAGCCGTGTTCCTTGCCCTTCTGAACCCTAAGTGCAACCGGAACTCATTGATTGCTTCCTTGTTGTCAACTATTACTTGACAGAAAATTCCTCCTCAATTTCTTCAATAGGTTCACAGAGATAAAACAAAAAACACTATTGATAATTATGGAAACCATAAAAGTAACTAAATCTCAAACCAATAAATATAGCTGCTGAAATTAACTCAGTGGAAGTTTTTACAGCCAGTAAGACATAGTTGAAAAGTTAATGGAGAATATAGTGGAAGAATATCCCCAGAAGGAAACAATGGAGAAAAGAAAAGTCTGAAAATATGGGGGTGGGTGGGTAGATGTAGGGGATGCAGTAACAAGGGTTAATATAAATGTATTAAGAGTTCTTGAAGCAAAGGAGAGAGAAAATGAGACAAGCAGTTTTTGAAAAGATAACAGAATTTTCCAGAACTGGTGAAATACATTAAGTCACAAATTAGGAATGCCAAGTAGAATTTAAAACAAAACTAGTCACATTCATAGTAAGTGAAAACCAAAGAGAAATACTTAATAAAACACAGAGAAAAATACATTACCTTCAACATAGCAATGATTAAACTTATTGCTGGTTTCTTAGGAAAAGCAATGAAAATCAGAAGACAAGTAGAATATTCTCAAAGTGCTAAAGGTAAAAACCTGACAGTCTAGAATTCTATGCCCAGGACAAATGTTCTTCAAATTTACAAGGGAAATAAAGGCATCTCTGGTTATAAAGCCTGAGAGAATTATCGGAAGCAGACCTACATTAAAGGAAATCCTGAAGAAAGTTCTTCAGGCAGAGGAAAATGAACCTAGATGGAAACTCAGAGGTGCAAGAGGAAAAGACTGGTGCTAAGGGTGGAGTATATGGATAAAGCTAAATAGTGACTACATCAGTGATGCCCTGTGGGGTTTAAATACATATATAATGAAAACACACAACAAAGGCATAAAAGTCAAAAGGGGCTTGTTGGAGTCAAAGTGTTGCAAGGTCATTGTATTGTCTAGAAGGACTGCTGGAAGTAGAGCTGACGGTCAAGTGGGTACTGGGAAAAATGTGGTTTTAAGTTGGATTGAAGGTCCCTCTGACTCAGATCCAGTTCCACTCCTTTCGTGACATCTTTTATGATTTTCTTGTGCTCTTAACTCTTCATATTTCTTAAGGTAGCAGCATTCCGTAAAGGAAACAGCAAGGGCTTTCAAATTAGACCTGGGTTTGAATTCCTGCTTTTCCGCTCCCTGGGACCAGCAGTTTCCTTCTCTGAGCCTTCACTTTGCACATCTGTGAAATGGGAGGTACTAGAACTGGCCTTTGAAGATTATTGTGCACGTTAATTGAGAGCACACCGTGGAGCCCTGTGTGAGGCCCCGTACCTGGTACCGCGTGCTGCTCACAAGTCCTGCTCACAGACTGCCCTGTGCAGCTGGGACCTGCTGAAACGCCCTCTCCACGCTGTGTATGTTACCTGTATGTTATCCCTCCTTCCCCGAAGAGACTGTGCTCTCTGGTGCTAGGATCCTCTCTCCTCTTCTCTTGTGCTCTTAGTTCAGTGAATGGTTGTTGGACTCGGTGTAATCCTTGTTGGAGGAAAGCATGTGTAAATGAGATAAAATACGTTCCTGAACTACACATTGTGTTGGAAGGTGCCTTTGTAGCAAGTCCACACAGAAGGATGTTTGAGACCCTGAAGAAAAGCCCTTCAGCTGACCATGAAAACCATTGATGATGAGAATGTTAACTATTTAATCGGAAGAGAGAGGTGCCGTTTTACCATTTGTGAACCCCCCGGTGTCAGCACTGTCGGAGCCAGTGCTGAGTTATCACGGAGTGCTGCCCTTAAAACTACCTTCTTGAATCACATACAGTACCTTTCCTGGGCAGGAATTCCACCTGCTTCATCTCTGCTAAATGAGTGTGTATCATATCTGAGTGTTGAAAAACACCAAGCTCAATCAGACAGTTAAAAAAAAAAAACCATGGGACTTCCGGGAAGATGTCGGTGTGAGCAGGGCGGCAGAAATCTCCTCCCAACACTATATTTATGTATGAAAACACAGAAAATACATCTATTCCTAAAAGAGAGAGGAGAATACACAGGAAAGCGTACAGCGTGCAGCTACACCCAAGAGGACTCGGCACCCCAAGAGGCAGAGCGATAAAGGGCCCTGCGGAATGGCACAATCACAGCTGTGGAATAGTGGGGCAACAGCGCCACCTAGAGCATTCCCACAGAATCTACGTCCGGTGGGCATTTTTTTTGTTTTGTTTTGTTTTCTGTTTTGTTTTTGTTTTTTTTTCCTTTCTTTTTTTCTTTTTTTCTTTCTTTCTTTCTTTTTTTTCTCTCTTTTTTTTTCTTCTCTTTTTAAAGTCTTAAAGAGCCCAGCTGACATACGTGGCAACTATCAGTGACCAATTATATAGCCATGAAAAGACAGAGGAATATGGTTCAGACCAAAATCAACCAGACAACCCCAGAGAGGGAGTCTGAAGGGATGGAAATGCACAGTCTTCCTGAAAAAAAATTCAGAATAAAAGTCATAACCATGCTGATGGACCTACAGAGAAATGTGCAAGAGCTGAGGGAGGAAGTGAGGGAACTGAGGAAAGACAATACAGAAATCAGACAAGCGATCGACGGGCTTAACAGGAGAATGGATGAGATGCAAGAGACTGTTAATGGAATAGAAAACAGAGAACAGGAGTACAGAGCAGCTGAGGCAGAGAGAGATAAAGGATTTCTAGGAATGAAAGAATATTAAGAGAACTGTGTGACCAATCCAAACGGAACAATATTCGCATTATAGGAGTACCAGAGGAAGAAGAGAGAGAAAAAGGGATAGAAAGTGCCTTTGAAGAAATACTTGCTGAAAACTTTCCCTCGCTGGGGAAGGAAGTAGTCTCACAGTCCACCGAAGCTCATAGATCTCCCAACACAAGGGACCCAAGGAAGACAACACCAAGACACATAATAATTAAGATGGCAAAGATCAAAGATAAAGACAGGCTATGAAAGGCAGCTAGAGAGAGAAAAAAGATCACCTACAAAGGAAAACCCATCAGACTATCATCAGACTTCTCAACAGAAACCTTACAGGCCAGAAGAGAATGGCATGATATATTTAACGTTATGAAACAGAAGGGCCTCGAACCAAGAATAATGTATCCAGCACGATTATCATTTAAATATGATGGAGGGATTAAACAATTTCCAGATAAACAAAAGTTGAGAGAGTTTGCTTCTCATAAACCACCACTACAGGATATCTTAAATGGACTGCTCTAGATGGAAGCACACCTAAGGCTAAAAAGATGTCACCAGAGAAACTAAAATCATAGCAAAGAAAGCAGACCATCCAAATACTAACTAAAGGCAAAGAATAAAACACCTATTATAGAAAGAATGGAGGAGGAGGAATAAGAAGGGAGAGAAAGAAAGAAACATCAGACTGTGTTTACAATAAGTTAACAAGAAAGTTAAGTTAGATTGTTAGTAAAGAAGCAACCCTTGAACCCTTGGTAACCACGAATCTAAAGCCAGCTATGGCAATAAGTACATATCTCTCAATAATCACCCTAAATGTAAATGGACTGAATGCACCAATCAAAAGACACAGAGTAACAGAATGGATAAAAAAGCAAGACCCATCTATATGCTGCCTACAGAAACTCACCTCAAATCCAAAGATATACACAGACTAAAAGTGAAGGGATGGAAAAAGATATTTCATGCAAACAACAAAGAGAAAAAGCAGGTGTTGCAGTACTTGTATCAGACAAAATAGACTTCAAAACGAAGAAAGTAGCAAAAGATAAAGAAGGACACTACATAATGATAAAGGGGTCAGTCCAACAAGAAGATATAACCATTATAAATGTATATGCACCCAACACAGGAGCGCCAGCATATGTGAGACAAATACTAAGAGAATTAAAGGAGGAAACAGACAGCAATGCATTCATCTTAGGAGACTTCAACACACCACTCACTCCAGAGGACAGATCAACCAGACAGAAAATAAGTAAAGACACAGAGGCACTGAACAACACACTTGAACAGATGGACCTAACAGACATCTACAGAGCTCTACACCCAAAAGCAACAGGATACACATTCTTCTCAAGTGCACATGGAACATTTTCCAGAATAGACCACATACTAGGCCACAAAAAGAACGTCAGTAATTTCAAAAATATTGAAATCCTACCAACCAACTTCTCAGATCACCAAGGTATAAAACTAGAAGTAAATTTTAGAAAGAAATCAAAAAGGCTCACAAATACATGGAGACTTAACAACACTCTCCTAATTAATCAATGGGTTAACGACCAAATCAAAACAGAAATCAAAGAATATATGGAGACTAATGACAACAACAACACAAAGCCACAACTTCTGTGGGACGCAGCAAAGGCAGTTCTAAGAGGAAAGTATATTGCAATCCAGGCCTATTTAAAGAGGAAGAACATTCCCAAATGAATAGTCTAAAGACACAATTACTGAAATTGGAAAAAGAAGAACAAATGAGGCCCAAAGTCACCAGAAGGAGGGACATAATAAAGATCAGAGAAGAAATAAATAAAATTGAGAAGAATAAAACAATAGAAAAAATCAATGAAACCAAGAGCTGGTTCTTTGAAAAAATAAACAAAATAGATAAACCCTAGCCAGACTCATTAAGAGAAAAAGAGAATCTACACACATAAACACAATCAGAAATGAGAAAGGAAAAATCATGACGGACCCCACAGAAATACAAAGAATCACAAGAGAATATTATGAGAATCTATATGCTAACAAGCTGGAAAACATAGAAGAAATGGACAACTTCTTAGAAAAATAGAACCTTCCAAGACTGACCAAGCAAGAAACAGAAAAACTAAACAGACCAATCACCAGCGACGAAATCGAATTGGTAATCAAAAAACTACCCAAGAACAAAACCCCCGGGCCTGATGGATTCACCTCTGAATTCTACCAGACATATAGAGAAGAAATAACAACGATTCTCCTTAAAGTTTTCCAAAAAATAGAAGAGGAGGGGATACTTCCAAACTCATTCTATGAAGCCAGCATCACTCTAATACCAAAACCGGGCAAAGACCTCACCAAAAAAGAAAATTACAGACCAATATCCCTGATGAACGTAGATGCAAAAATACTCAACAAAATATTAGAAAAAAAAAAAAAAAAATACATCAAGAGGATCATACACCATGATCAAGTGGGATTCATCCCAGGGATGCAAGGATGGTACAACATTCGAAAATCCATCAACATCATCCACCATATCAACAAAAAGAAGAACAAAAACCACATGATCATCTCCATAGATGCTGAAAAAGCATTTGACAAAATTCAGCATCCATTCCTGATTAAAACTCTCAACAAAATGGGTATAGATGGCAAGTACCTCAACATCATAAAGGCTATATATGACAAACCACAGCTAACATCATACTTAACGGCGAGACGCTGAAAGCTTTTCATCTAAGATCGGGAACAAGACAAGGATGCCCACTCTCTCCACTGTTATTCAACATAGTCCTGGAGGTCCTAGCCACAGCAATCAGACAAAACAAAGACATACAAGGCATCCAGATTGGTAAAGAAGAAGTCAAATTGTCACTATTTGCAGATGACATGATAGTGTACATAAAAAACCCTAAAGATTCCATTCCAAAACTACTAGAACTAATACCTGAATTCAGCAAAGTTGCAGGATACAAAATTAACACACAGAAATCTGTTGCTTTCCTATACACTAATGATGAATTGGCAGAAAGAGAAATCAGAAAAACAATTCCATTTACAATTGCATCCAAAAGAATAAAATACCTAGGAATAAACCTAACGAAGGATGTGAAAGACCTGTACTCTGAAAACTACAAGACACTCCTAAGAGAAATTAAAGAGGACACTAACAAATGGAAATGCATCCCATGCTCTTGGCTAGGAAGAATCAATATTGTCAAAATGGCTATACTACCTAAGCAATCTACAGATTCAACGCAATCCCTATCAAACTACCAACAGCTTTCTTCAATGAACTGGAACAAATAATTCTAAAATTCATATGGAACCACAAAAAGACCCCGAATAGCCAAAGCAATCCTGAGAAGGAGGAATAAAACAGGGGGAATTACACTCCCTGACTTCAAGCTCTACTACAAAGCCACAGTAATCAAGACAATTTGGTATTGGCACAAAAACAGACCACAGACCAGTGGAACAGAATAGAAAATCCAAACATTAACCCAAACATATACAGTCAATTAATATTTGATAAAAGTGCCTTGGATATACAATAGGGAGATGACAGCCTCTTCAGCAGCTGGTGTTGGAAAAACTGGACAGCTACATGTAAGGGAATGAAACTGGACTACTGTCTGGCCCCATACACAACGGTAAACTCAAGGTGGATCAAAGATTTGAATGTAAGTCATGAAACCATAAAACTCTTAGAAAAAAACATAGGCAAAAATCCCTTGGACATAAACATGAGCGACTTCTTCATGAACATATCTCCCCGGGCAAGGGAAACAAAAGCAAAAATGAACAAGTGGGACTATATCAAGCTGAAAAGCTTCTGTACAGCAAAGGACACCATCAGTAGAGCAAAAAGACATCCTGCAGTATGGGAGAATATATTCATAAAAACGTATCTGATAAAGGATTGACATCCAAAATATATAAAGAACTCATGCACCTTAACAAACAAAAAGCAAATAATCCAATTAAGAAATGGGCAGAGGACATGAATAGACACTTCTCTAAAGAAGAAATTCAGATGGCCAACAGGCACATGAAAAGATGCTCCACCTAGCTAATAATCAGAGAAATGCAGATTAAAGCCACAATGAGATATCACCTCACACCAGTGAGGATGGCCAACATCCAAAACACAAACAACAACAAATGTTGGCGATGATGTGGAGAAAAGGGAACCCTCCTACACTGCTGGTGGGACTGCAAATTAGTTCAACCATTGTGGAAAGCAGTATGGAGGTTCCTCAAAGACTCAAAATAGAAATACCATTTGACCCAGGAATTCCACTCCTAGGAATTTACCCTAAGAATGCAGCAGCCCAGTTTGAAAAAGACAGATGCACCCTATGTTTATTGCAGCACTATTTACAATAGCCAAGAAATGGAAGCAACCTAAGTGTCCATCAGTAGATGAATGGATAAAGAAGAGGTGGTACATATACACAATGGAATATTATTCAGCCATAAGAAGAAAACAAATCCTACCATTTGCAACAACATGGATGGAGCTAGAGGGTATTATGCTCAGTGAAATAAGCCAAGCCGAAAAAGACAAGTATCAAATGATTTCATTCATATGTGGAGTATAAGAACAAAGAAAAAATACTGAAGGAACAAAACAGCAGCAGACTCACAGAACCCAAGAACGGACTAATAGTTACCAAAGGGAAAGGGACTGGGGAAAATGGGCGGGAAGGGATGGATAAGAGGGAAAAAAGTGGCATTACGATTAGCAGGTGTAATGTTGTGGGGGCACGGGGAGGGCAGTACAACTCAGAGAAGACAAGTAGTGATTCTATAGCATCTCAGTACGCTGATGGACAGTGACTGTAATGGGGTTGGTCGGGGGGACCTGATGAAGGGGTAGTTTAATAATCGTAATACTGCACATGTAATTGTAAATTAATGATAATAAATAAATATATTTAAAAAAAACATGATGCCTGTAACTCGTTTATCTTTTCTTTCAGTAATCCCACACATAACCTACTTATTTGCTATAATGAACATGCCAGTCAGCTAAGATCAGATTAACTGCTTAAACCATGCCATTACAGGAATAGAACTTTAATGCCGCTTTGTGTTTCACTGCAAGGGTCAGCAGTTAGACAGTCGGTGTTGTCTTTTCTTCCCATGGTTTCACCCGGGATTAGCACTCCCGAGTCGCCTGATGGAATGTTCAAAGTGGGAAATTTCTACGTCTAGATTACAGGCTGGCGGCAATAACAGCCTTGGAAATCAAACCTGTTGGCTTTGTCAACACTCAAATTTCACTGCCCTTTGTGAAGCCCTCATCTGTTCTCATGGCGGTGGGACTCCTGCCTGCCATGCACACGATGGAGGCGAATTGGAAGGGGGCTTAGCCAGGTGCCTGGACCAGCACCGTGCTGACCCAGCGGGGACCAGAGCTCAGGAGAGTGACCCAACCCCACCAAGAGAAGGGATATTCACCTGTTCCCTGCGTCAAGGTCAAACCCCACTTCATGAGATCTCTCGACAGTTCTAGTTCCACTCACCTCTTTTCCTTGAACTCTAATTGCAACTGTAGCCCTCCCTACATTAGTTAAGGCTGTTTTTGAATCGACTTACAGGATTCCTATGAGCCAGCATTGCCTCTTCAGTTAGACCGCAAGCTCCCAGAAGTCGGGGACTAGTATCTACATGGTCCTAAGCTTGTCACCATCCTGAGCCTACATGGTCCTGAGCCTCCTTAACTGCTTCTTAGAAATACCCTCTGGGATGTGACCCATTCTGCCTGCCTGCGTGGTCCAGCGTGGGGACCCCCAGCCCGGCTGAGCCTGGTGGGACCCCCACCCTGGTCAGGCCTCTCTTCTGTGGAGCATGTGCCGCTGCCCTGGTTCTCCAAGAGTAAGGGACGGAGAGTCCATATGGCAACCCACAGATGTGTCCAGGCATTCGTTGGTCTATTCACTCAATATTTATTAAGCGCCTACTGAGTGCCAGGTCTTCTCAGAACTCTGAGAACTGAGAAACTCCTTGCTGACCATTTTGGCAGAAATGGGGAAAACAGTTTAAAAGAGCTGGACGAAAAGTCCTCACACCACGATTCTGCAACTCCAGCTTTGACGCAGGAGCCCACTTCGGGAGAGCTTGCCCACCTGTGTGTGTATCCACCCCTCCGCTCTCACCTCTCCTACTCAGATAGCTGTGAGGGTCGCTGCCCCTTGTCTGCCTCCCTGGCAGGCCATTGAGGTTTTTTGTGTGAAACTGGTTTGCTCAGGTCTCTGCTCGCTGGTTGGACAGGTTCCGGGTATGCTCCTCTGGAGAGGATTTAGTGGGTCAGGATTCAGTGGGAGGGAAAAGGGTGGGGAGGGAAGAGGGAGATGAGGCTGGGTCTGCCCTCTCTGCCTAGAGGCCTAGATGAATTGTTTAACTAATTGTAAATAAACAAGGAGCCCTGCCTTGAATCTACCACCGCCCCCAGCCCAGTAACTGTTGCCCATGTTGTGTCACCCCCACTTTGCCCCTCCGTGGGTAGATCTGAGCCCGGTTTGCAGGGGCTGGAGCAGCGCCATCCAAGCTGGACGTCTTGGGAAACTTGGGAGTCCCTCTCTTGACAGCTGAGTCCAGTAGCCCTGCACCTTACTGCCTCGCCTCCTTCATTTTCCTGCTCGAACAGGGGACGCACGTTAATAACAGACCACGGGAACCGAGGGGGCATTAGCACCCCTTGTTCCGGGCCTCCCCACTTCTCAGGTAGAGAAAGAACAGCTGGCAGCAGGTGGGGGGCGGGGCAGAGCCGGGACTGTGACCCAGCCCCCCAGCTCCCGGCGGCCGGGACTCGCCCCCTCTCACCAGGCAGTCCTCCGCCGCTGTTCCCAGGTCCCCTTCACTGCCTCTCAACTGCTTTTTCTCTTGACTGACTCATTTTACTGTTTTTCTTTCTCTTAGAATTTCAAAAGCAAAAACTACAGTGTAAGAAGAGATACAACAAACATGAGCAGAACTGGCTTCCTCGACATTCTCCTAAACACCTTTGATTCGTCCATAATTTGCTGATACTTCGGATACCGATGTGCGGAAGCATTCATTCCGTCGCATTTACTGCGGACTCTCAGAAGTTTTTATTAAGTCTGTTTCTAATAGGAAGACATGTTACTTAACCTTTTTTTTTTTTTTTTTGAGTTCAGCCTTTTGACCATAAGGGACAGAAACCCAACTCAAAGTAGCTTAAGCACAGGGGAGTTACCGGGCCACGTGGCGGACGTCCGGGAACTGGGGCGGCGACTGGGCCGTGGGAGGACTCCTGCCTGGGAGTGTCCTCTGCGGCCGTCCTGCCGCAGGCAGGTGCCCTGCCCTTCCCTGGCGGGTCCAGCGGCCCCTCCCCATTCTTCCTGCAGTGGAGGGCTGGGGAAGGGGCCCAACCACCCGGACCTGACCGGCTGCTGCCCGAGGGGGATGCATTACCCCTGCCTCAGGCTCTGCACTTGGTGGGTCCAGCCACCGCCACCCCGCATGCCCCACACCCCGCACATCACCCCACACCCCACACACGCTGCACACCCCGCACATCACCCCACACCCCACACACGCTGCACACCCCGCACACCCCACACATCACCCCACACCCCACACACACTGCACACCCTACACACCCCACATACCACGCACACAACACACTGTACACCCCACACCACACACACACCATACACCCAACACACTCCACACACACTACACACCCTACACAACCCCCCCACATACCATACACCCTACACACCCCACACACACCCCGCACCCCACATACCGTGCACACACCATACTGTACACCCCACACCACACACACACCACACACCCCACACATCACACCACACACCCTGCGCCCCACACACTGCACACCCCACACCCCACACCTACATGCACACACACCCCCCTCTGTGTTCAAAGGGCAGAGTCCTGCAGTCTGGCAGGCTCGCCGAAGTCGGGGAGAGTGGCAGGACCAATTCCTTACAAAAAGAAACTCTCGAGAAGACAGTACTGGTAAATTCCTGCCTGACCTCCACCTGTCTCCGGGAGCCGTGCGCTACTATGGGGTGCATCCCTATGGGACCCCAGCCGCTCCCGGGAGGCGCTCGCCTAGCCCATCAGGGCCACTGACAGGGTCTGCTTGCTGCTGCCGCCCCACTCTTTGTCCTTGACCCCTTAACGCCTTTCCAGGTGGATCTGCTCGGATGCAAGTCTCACCTTGTTTGCTCATCTACTCAGAAATCTGTATGGCACTGCAGTCCTGTGAACCACGGAGACGCCACCGGATGATGAAACGGACCTGCCAGGCAGCTGCCACAGCCACTGGCCGAATCCACGCCTCAGGTAACGACACGCACCAGAGCAGGGGCCCGAGCCGTCTCCACCTCTGATAAAGGCACCCCGGACCCCCAGGGGCCGTCCGTGTCGCATGTGCCGGGTTTGTGCTCTGGCTGCTGGCGAGTGTGGGCAGTGGGACGTCTCAGATGAGGTCTGCTGGCTGCATGTGTGTGAGACGGTGCTCTGAGCAGGGCCGAGGTGGGCACGATGAGACCCGGTTCCACCTCCCACTTTTCTTTTGATTTCACACTACCCACTTCTGTGGGGCTGAACACCACTTTCAAATGCCCTCCACTGCCAAGATGGCATTGTTTTAAAAAAAATCTGCTTGCCTCTCCTTTTCCTACAAACTGGTAGAGGAAGCAGCAGGTCAGTGGAAGGTTCTGTGGCAGAGGCTGCTCTTGGCCCGTCCGCTCTGCATTTCTTCCACAGTGCAGAAGTTTGAGCTGGACACATAACTTCCCAGGCTAAAGATGTCTCCCAGCCTCCCTGGAAGCCAGGGGGCCATCCGACTGCAGGGTGGCGATGGGCTCCCAGCTGGAGTGTCACATGGCAACCCTAGGACCCTTGTTTTTGGAGAGAGCTGGTGTGGCTGCCCTAAAGGGAAACCCCCGTGGGTCTCCCTTACTCGCACCACTCAACTTGACTCCACTTCCACACCAGATGTGTGGGGTTCCCACACATGCATTGAGCAACTCTGGCACCAGCTGGCTGTCTGCAGTTTAGCTCAGCTCTAGCGTTACCTGGAGCTAGTGTCAGATCCCACAGGTCAAGGGCTCCGTCCCACCCGACCCTCCCACCCCCCACTTCAGATGCCAGTTGTAAGGCCCAGGTTCTCACCCCTGCTTCTGACAGGCAGGCTACAGTCACGGTTCTTATGACCCTCTTCTTGGGTTTGACGAGCCAGGATGGCTCAAAGAACTCAGGGAAACCCTTAATGTTTGTCTTTTTATTATATAATTGAGGGCGTGGTAAAGGATACAGGGGAAGAGACACATGCAGGAGGGTCCCAAGGGCAGGAGCTGCTGGCCCTGTGGAGCGGAGGTAGTCGCCCTCCCTGTGTGTGGATGTTTGTCAACCTGAAAACTCCCCGCAACCCTCACCCTTTGGGGATTTTTATGAACGCTTCTTCATGAAGGTATGATCACTTATTAACTCAATCTCCAGCCCCTTTCTGAACCTTCCCAGAGGATGGGAGGTGGGATTGAAAGTTCCAGCCTTCTAATAATGGTGTGGTCTTTCTGGACCAGCCCCCATTCTGAAACCATCCAGGGGCCCACCAATTGCCTCATTAGAACAAAAGACACTCTTATCACCCAGGAAATTCCAAGGGACATAGGGGCTGTGTGTCAGGAACTGGGGTCAAAGACCACACATTAGAACAAGGGATGGTCCCAGTGTTGGCACTTAGGAAATTATAAGGATTTCAGGAGCCCCGTGCCAGGAACTGGGGCAGAGGCCAATATGTATATGTTCTATCATTACACAAGGCCCTTTATCTTTCCCCCCTCCCTCCCATCCTGCTGCTTGGACTATGACCATGATGGCTGGTGCTCCATCTTGAAAGGACAAGGGCCACCCACAGCAGGGCAACAAGCCACGTCCCTGACGCCGTGGACCCCCTGCCAACTCAGGACTGTCTACTCCAATTTGATGTGAAGGAGGAAAAAACCTCCAACTGGCCTAAGCCACTATCATTTTGAGGGTGATTCCCAATTAAACCAGTGCCAACTGAGGCTGAGGAGGAGAGGAACTCTTGTTTTGTATGGAGGGACAAGATAATGAGTTACATTGCCCAGGATGGGGCGAGTGTGGAGTGGCCTGGCGTGAGAGCGTGAAAAGCTAGACACTAGTTTTTGGGGATTGGTAGGAGCCACGCTACTTCCTAAAAGAAACTGAAGCCAGGGCTTTTGCACTCCCTTCTTTCTCTGCTATTGGTCCGCAATCTACCCAGGCAAATCCCTGGAGCATTCAGTGTCCATGCTGGTGAAATGACAGGGTGCACGCTACTGTGCTTGGCTATTACTTTCACAAATAAGAACTAACTGGACCACTGAAAGATAAAAATGCACTCTCAGATTGAAAATTGAAATACACTTAAAAGTAAATAATGATAAAAGAGAAGAACTCCAACTTACTGATTTAAGTCTTTAATGTTTTAAGCACTGTGCTAAGTATTTTACAAACATGGTCTCATTTATCGTAACAACCATCCTATGATGTTAAAAGAATTAAACACTCTTTTAGCTCCATTTTTTGCATGAGAAAACTTATACTTAGAAAAGTTAAGCGTAGCTAGACTCACACAGTTAATAACAGATCTGCATGGCCCCCAAACCCATACTCCTAAGCAAATATTCTCATTGAAGTTGTGAAGAAAATATATTTTGTTAACTCAAGTTCTCTTTCAATAGCTTCTTTCTGAAAAAGAGTGTCAGTTGGTATTATCAGTCAGGTTCCTAGCAGGAAATAGAATTTGCCCCAGATAATCAATAAAGAGACTTTAACAAAGACTACCTCCAGAGGTGTGCAGAGTTGAGGAAAAGAACGAGGGATTTTGAGTCACCCAGAGCCTGGCACCAGCAGGAAGCTGTTGTTTCCCAGAGGGCTCAAGGGGCGAAGGGGGAAAAGGTGGTGGTGGAGGCCGGGGACGCTGGAGCATGAAAGATGGCTCACCAGAGGGGGTGCTTCACAGCGCTCAGCAGAGACAGAGCTCCTGGGCAGTGGGGCGGAGAAGAAAGCCTGTCCCCTCTCCTGCCGTGTCACCTGAACCAGGCGGTCTCCTTGGGCACGGAGCAGGTTTGGAGAGGATGGAGAATGGACCCGCGCAGTCCATCTTGGAGCTACAGCAGCTGTATAATCCAGCATCACTCCGGCTTCTGGAAAATGGGCTCTGGGCCATTTTCTTTGAGGGAAAAACCCCACAAGATTGAGGGTAGTGCTCAGAGCTCAGGACCCACTCACTCTCTTTCCTTCTTTTTATCATAGTTGATATACAATATTATATTGGTTTCAGGTGTACAACCTAGCGATCTGACGATTATATGCATTCCTGAATGCTCACCACAGTAAATGTAGTTTCTGTCACCAGACAAAGATATTACAATATTACTGAATATGTTTTCTATGCTGTATTTTTATCCCCATGATTAATTTATTTTATAACTGGAAGTTATAAACCTCTTTATCCCCTTCACCTATTTTACCCACCCCCCGCCCCCTCCCCTGTGGCACCACCAGTCTGTTTTCTGTGTTTATGACTATTTCTATTTTGTTCATTTGTTTTGTTTTCCAGATGCCACAAGGAAGTATTGTCTCTCGCTGTCCAGCTCTTTTCCTGGCACGAGACCCTCTGGACTCACCTTCCTCTGCTTTGCAGGGGTGAGCCTGCTGGAGCAGGCAGTTCCAGGCTGCACTCGGAGTCGCCTCGCCAGCCATCTTTCAGGACAGCCTCCGTCCTAATCGCTGTGCCCTTCATGCCCCAGGGAGGGGAAGCGCCTGTCAGAGCGTGCAAGTAAGTAGATGGGAGGCCAGTGAGAAGCTGCTTCCATCATTACACACACTTCTTACATGGGCCTAGTATAGTCATTTATTTTTGAAAAAAATCCATGAATATTCTATCAATAGGAACCAAAACTTTGTTTCAGACTGCAGTAGATAACCTCTTAAATGACCTGCGGGGATGGGCCAATGCCCGAACCACTATTTATGTGTTTATCTTATATTATTCACCTGTTTCTGTTAAAAGGAAGTAAGAGAGGTTCAGGGAATCTGTAAGGAAGTAGTTCAGGTGGAACTAAGCATAAATAAATTGATAATCTACTGTCTTTTGATCTCTTGAGAAGGAAAGATTCTACAATCTGTACCTTCCTCTCAGAGAATATTTTATGCTCACTGACTTTGCACAACTTTGGTGCTGTGAAGAAAAGGAAAAGGTGAATTCTGATCATATAAGCCTCTGGGAAGCACAAGGAATTAAGTGACACTGCTAGTTTAGAATGTAATCCTTTCTTAATGAGAAACCTTAAAAAAAAAAAACTCCAGCAGCCTCTGCGGTCCCAGTCAAGGCTTTTACAAGCAGATGCTGCCACCTTTGGGGCCATTAGAAAACCCATTCAAGTCCTTGGGCAAATTATAAAGTGGTACTCTTAGGAATTATGAAATTAACAAGTCTTTCTACTTTAAAATATAGGGTTGCGAATTCATACCGTATCTCTGTTTTGTGGTAACATTTTATTTTTAAAGTATTTTTTAATGTTATATTTTGGTAAATTGTTTTTCTAACATTGTGTTCTTTCACACAACACTTTTATTATGTTTTTCTGTTTGTGATGGTCATTAAAGAGTTATTTTATATACATATAAAAGGGCTAATACCAATCCTGCCTTCAAAAGGCAAAAAATAAAATAATAATAATAGTAAAAAAGAAAAGGAAACATTAGAAGAAAAAATGTATTTCTTTTTACTGAGAAACATATTTCAGGTCCTTAAGCTTTTCCTTGGGCTTTTATCATGCCACAGAAAAAGAAAATGAGGACATCTAAGGAGAAAACTATTGACAACGATGGGGAGTTTCTTTCAGCAAAAGATGGCTGAGTTACTACATCAATATTTCCCCAAAAGCACTTTGGAGAATTATGGTCTTAAGAGATGCCACACGGACATACACAGGCACACAATTCTGGATTCATTAACATATTAAAGGCTCTGAGAATTACTAAAAGAAATTTGCTAAACATTTGTTTTACTCTTTTTCTCCTTCCACAAAACCGTATGAATTCACCATGTGAGTGACTAAGAAAAAATAAAAAATATGCTTTGGGGAATGTAGCCTTGAGCTCAAGTTCCTCTAACTACAGTGTAATGCCCTGTAAAGATTTGTGTTATCAAACTGTTTTGAAATTTTTAAGCCATACCAGAATGAGCCTCATTCCAAAAACAGTTCTTTGGGGACCACGTCTAATCATTAATCGGGGGGCCTGCCGGGAAGGCGTCTGGCCAGCACCCGCGACAATGAGATCCCATGCTTCCTTGGTCACGCCTGAGCTCCTGAGAAGTTGCTGAGCTCCTCTGCGTGAACTTTCCCCTCATCTCTTATTTTTGGCCTCACAAAAGCCCCGCAAGGGAAAAGCCGAACCGCAGCACGCTCCCTTCTCCCCCAGGGTTGGCTCCCTGCTCTGATTCACAGTGACCCCTCCAGTGCCCCCGCCTTCCAGCCCCTCCAGAAGGAATCCAACCCGACTGGTTTATCCTGAAGCCCTGGTGCTGGACGGTGTCCACTCACGCAGTCACAGAACAAATATTCCTGGGCCCCTAAAACGAGGCAGGCAGGATGCACGCACGGGGGCTCCAGCAGGGACCCAGACAGACGTGGGCCCAACCTCACAGAGCTGGATCTAATGACAGTGAGGTGCTCTAGTCCCCAGCCAGGAACCAGGCGGGTCCCAGATGAAAAAACCAGCGATTATTAGGTGTTAAAGGGGAGGGAGACTGGAACTTAATTGTACATAGGCCATTAGATTGTATTTAAATTTTAAACTTCTGTATCCTTTTTAATTCGGTGGTTATTATTTCTTTGTTTTAATTTCATACGAAAAGCAAAATTGCCTATAAAAGCATGATCATTTCCCTCTAGATTAATTGATCTTCTAGGTATTATAACTGTAATCAATTCCTCTTGGTGGCTGCGTATCATGATTTCAGTAGAATAAGTGGAGAATAACATGAAGCTCCCCAGAGCCGCCGGTGTGACTCGAACGTTTTAAATGCTGAGGGGATGGTGATCCTTGTTTGTGTAGAGACAAACACTTGTTATGAAGAACCTGATTGGGTTCAAATGCTTTTGAGACGATTGCAATCCTTTTCAAGGCGCTCCTCAGCATGGGGCTGGGTCCTTGGAGAAGAGCGAGGGTCCTGGGGGCTGGAACAGAGCTGGGCTTCGGACAGAGCTCTGCCTTTCTCGGCTTGCTCTCTCTCTCTGAATACGAAACTCTGCCCACTTGAGTGTCCTCTCTCCTATTCCTGATTGTGAAGTGAAATAGGCCCCTTCCAGGGACGGACCCGGCTGCTCTGGAAGCCTCGGCTGGTCCCTCCCTCAGGAGCAGCGGGCTTAGGGGCCGTTGGGGAGGCGCTGCTTTGGGAGGGGAGCGAGGCCAACCTCAACCCCGTCCTTTGGGTCCAGGTGTAGTCGGAGCCCCTCAGAGAACCCTCCGCCTGAGCTCAGGCTCCTAGCACCAGGGCAAGGCTCTTTGTTTTTGATGGTGTGTGTGTGTCTGGAGGAGGTCGGGGAGAAAGTGGCACAGGCTTCCTCTCACTCCCATGCTCACCTCCATAAAATGTGGTCATTATGCCCAGCGAGCCTTGCGCACTGGTGGAGGAGGTGATCCTTGGCTCAAAAGTAGCGACCAGTCCTGGGGGTGCAAGGGAGGGAGGGCATGGCGACTCTGGTTAACAAATGAGAGGGGAGATCTTTTTTTTTTTATAATTTATTTTGGTATCATTATTCTACAATTACATGTGCAATATTATGGTTATTAAACTACCCCCTTCATCAGGTCCCCCCCACCAACCCCATTAGTCACTGTCCATCAGCATAGTGAGATGCTATAGAATCACTACTTGTCTTCTCTGAGTTGTACAGCCCTCCCCATGACCCCCTAACATTACATCTGCTAATCGTAATGCCCCTTTTGCCCCCTTGTCCCTCCCTTCCCACCCATCTTCCCCAGTCCCTTTCCCTTTGGTAACTATTAGTCCGTTCTTGGGTTCTGTGAGTCTGCTGCTGTTTTGTTCCTTCAGCTTTTTTCTTTGTTCTTATACTCCACATATGAGTGAAATCATTTGATACTTGTCTTTTTCGGCTTGGCTTATTTCCCTGAGCATAATACCCTCTAGCTCCATCCATGTTGTTGCAAATGGTAGGATTTGTTTTCTTCTTATGGCTGAATAATATTCCATTGTGTATATGTACCACATCTTCTTTATCCATTCATCTACTGATGGACACTTAGGTTGCTTCCATTTCTTGGCTATTGTAAATAGTGCTGCGATAAACATAGGGGTGCATCTGTCTTTTTCAAACTGGGCTGCTGCATTCTTAGGGTAAATTCCTAGGAGTGGAATTCCTGGGTCAAATGGTATTTCTATTTTGAGTTTTTTGAGGAACCTCCATACTGCTTTCCACAATGGTTGAACTAATTTGCATTCCCACCAGCAGTGTAAGAGGGTTCCCTTTTCTCCACATCCTTGCCATCATTTGTTGTCGTTTGTGTTTTGGATGTTGGCCATCCTCACTGGTGTGAGGTGATATCTCATTGTGGTTTTAATCTGCATTTCTCTGATGATTAGCGATGTGGAGCATCTTTTCATGTGCCTGTTGGCCATCTGAATTTCTTCTTTAGAGAAGTGTCTATTCATGTCCTCTGCCCATTTCTTAATTGGATTGTTTCCTTTCTGTTTGTTAAGGTGCATGAGTTCTTTATATATTTTGGATGTCAACCCTTTATCAGATACGTTTTTTATGAATATATTCTCCCATACTGTAGGATGTCTTTTTGTTCTACTGATGGTGTCCTTTGCTGTACAGAAGCTTTTCAGCTTGATATAGTCCCACTTGTTCATTTTTGCTTTTGTTTCCCTTGCCCGGGGAGATATGTTCATGAAGAAGTTGCTCATGTTTATGTCCAAGAGATTTTTGCCTATGTTTTTTTCTAAGAGTTTTATGGTTTCATGACTTACATTCAGGTCTTTGATCCACCTTGAGTTTACCTTTGTGTATGGGGCTAGACAGTAGTCCAGTTTCATTCTCTTACATGTAGCTGTCCAGTTTTTCCAACACCAGCTGCTGAAGAGGCTGTCATCTCCCCATTGTATATCCAAGGCTCCTTTATCAAATATTAATTGACTGTATATGTTTGGGTTAATGTTTGGATTTTCTATTCTGTTCCACTTGTCTGTGGGTCTGTTTTTGTGCCAGAGAGGGGAGATCTTAAAAGCAACCGCAGGAAAAGTCTCCCGTGACTGTGTGTAGTGATGGATATTAACTGGGCTTACCGCGGTGACCGTCTCGTGATGTAAACAAACATTGAATCATGTTGTACACCTGAGAAACTCGTAGCATGTTGTGTCAATTACATCTCAACTGAAAAACGCACACAAGAGAGCCCCCTGAAAACCAAAAACAAACATGACAGCCCAACTGCCTGCCAACCCACCTCCCCAGCTTCTCCCTTTCTCCCCCTCTCCGATGTTGAAGGGCTTTCTTCTTTAAAGGGCACATATCCCTCGGAGGCATTACAGCTTATCAGATCACATGTCCAGAAGTGAATTTCCAATTTTCCGTCTCAGTAAATGGGTGACAGTCCTCACACAGTTACTCAAACAAGAAGCACTCTCTTTCCCCCATGTTCCTGACCCAGTCCGTGGCCCTTGGCAGTTTGTTTCCTCCCACATATGTCTCAAGTCTCTCTGCTTCCCTCCCTTCCCACTGCCACCATGCTAGTCCAAGATGCCCTCTGCGCCCCTGCGCAGCGTCCTCCTCTGAGCCCCTGACCCCCGCATCCATCCCTCCCCGCCCCTCTTCCCCCTCTCCTGTCGCCTGTGCTCTGATTGCTTCTTCCTCACCTGCTTCCTCTGCAGGGGCTCAGGGCCTGGTCTGTGAAGTGCGCCTGGGTGACACTGTTTTCTAAGCCACTGCTGGAGACGGGAGGTTGTGAATTCTGTTTAGTACCCTCAGCATGACTGTTCTTTCCCTAGGTCTGGCCTCTGGACATTAAAACATACTCACAGATATATTTTAAAGGATAACTTGGCCTGAAATGAATCCTAATGAGTTTAGACAGCAAAATATAGGAGTTAAGATCCAGGAAATTTTCTTAGCTTTACCTCTTAAAATATCTTTAGGGCTTTTTTATCATGTTGAAATCCCTGCTGAAGCACAGTGCAAAGGGTTTAAGAGATTCTGGGTAAACAAACAGGATGCTTATCTTGGGAATATCATTGATGTACAGTATTATATTGGTTTCAGATGTACAACGTAGTGATTCAATACTTATACACATTGCTAAATGCTCACCACAGTGAGTGTAGTTACCCACTACTACCATACCAAGGTATTACGCTATTATTAGTTATATTTCCTATGCTGCCCTTACATTCCTGTGACTAATTTATATTTGAGGTTTGGACTGCTTTGCCCCTTCACCTGTTTCACCCATTGCCCCACTTCCCTCCCCTATGGTAACTAACAATCTGTTGTCAGTATGTATGGGTCTATTTCTTTTTTTATTTTGTTTTGTTTTAGATTCCACATATAAGTGAAATTATAGGGTATTTGTCTTTCTCTGCCTGGCTTATTTCACTTGCCTAAGACCCTCTGGGTCCATCCGTGTTGTCACAAATGGCAGGATTTCTTTTTCATGTCTGAGTAATATTCCATCGTGTATATGTACCACCGTTTCTCTATTCATTCATTTATCAGTGGGCACTTGGGTGGCTTTCTCATCTGGGCTAGTGTGAATAATGCTGTGACAAACATAGTGGGGCGACTGTCTTCTACAATTAGGGATTTTGTTTTCTTTGGGTAAAGTCCCAGGAGGGGAATTGCTGAATTGTATGGTATTTGTATTTTTAGTTTTTTGAGGAACTCCATGCTGCTTCTACAGTGGCTGGACCGGTTCACAGTGCCACCAGCAGTGTGGGAGGGCTCCAAATGGGGTGCTTTTGGATCAAGGCTGTTGGGTGCAGCCCATGTGAAGATCCCTTTTAAACTTTTGGACTTCAGGGTCAAGGTGTCAGGTGAGGAGGGAAAGCCACCTTCACATCTGGGTGACTGCAGGCTGACTGTGTGGTGTCTGATCTGGGTGACTGCAGGCTGACTGTGTGGTGTCTGATCTAGGTGACTGCAGGCTGATTGTGTGGCATCTGATCTGGGTGACTGCAGGCTGACTGTGTGGTGTCTGATCTGGGTGACTGAAGGCTGACTGTGTGGTGTCTGATCTAGGTGACTGCGGGCTGATTGTGTGGCATCTGATCTGGGTGACTGCAGACTGACTGTGTGGTGTCTGATCTGGGTGACTATGGGCTGATTGTGTGGCATCTGATCTGGGTGACTGCAGGCTGACTGTGTGGTGTCTGATCTGGGTGACTACAGGCTGTGTGGCATCTGATCTGGGTGACTGCAGGCTGACTGTGTGGTGTCTGATCTGGGTGACTACGGGCTGTGTGGCGTCTGATCTGGGTGACTGCAGCCGACTGTGTGGTGTCTGAATCTTCTCGTTCCTCATCCTTGCTCCTCCAGCTGCCTGCTTTCCTCCAATGCAGCATCCATTGGCCTGTCTACCAGTGGATACACAGGAGAGCAGAAGAGATAAAAAGCTCAGAAAAGCTTATGTAGCATCTCTGAAGTTTAGCTGGGAGTAGGCTGACCTGAGTGTCACTGCCACACCCAGGGTCCTTGGGCTTCGGACGCCCCTGTGCCCTTCTTGCATCCGCTCTCTCCCTGTCTCCCTGGTCCGTCATTGTATTTCCCTATCCTTCCTCCGAAACATCTCCTTGCTTTCCCAAACCACACTCTTCAAGCGAGAAGTGACTCAGAGTCTCTCTAGTATCTGGTTTAAAATCCCCTGCAGGGAAAACTGAGGCTCTGAGTGCTGAAATGAGTTGCCCATAGTGGTTGGACACCAAGTCTGACTCACGGCTCCAAATTCTTCCTACTGTGTAACACTGCCTCGCTCCTTTAAGGTAACAGTAAGGAGTGGGAAGACTCCAAGGCTTACAGAAAACATTTTTCTTTTTTTCTTATTTGGAAAAAAATAACAGTATCACCCATGCATTTGTGCTTTCAAAATATTAATTTCCTGAATTAAAACTTTATTTCCTAAATAAACCCATGTGATAGAGTAAAAGAAAACTCCCAATAAATTAGGAAATAAAAATACTTGGAGTATAAATTAACATTAGGTTTCTGATCTGTTTCTCCAGTTAACTGTCAGCTGCTCAGCATTTCTTAAGTGCAAAGCTCTGCCAGTGTCCTTCCAATCACACTCCGTTGGGCAGTGGAGACCCTCAGCCCTGGATGAATTCAAGCGGCTTAGAACTCTCTCACATGCCTTCCTTGGTTTCTTCACTTTCTTTCCATGGATTTGGCTGACTACTTTCCTTTTACATTCTCAGATGTTTGAAAGGTACCACTCGAGTGTCTCTTTCTTTCAGATGCACCATAACAATTAAAGTTGAAAGAAAAATGAAATATCAGTTAGATTCCACTTGATAAAAATATTCCCAGGGAGGGCTGCTTGCAATGCAGTCTGTAAGTGCAGCCTGAGAACACAGGACCTGTGCTCAGTGGGGCCGAGACCGACCCGAGCGTAATTGCTCGCAGCACGATGGGGTTTGCGGGGATCCCGAGTGTCCACCCGGTACCCCAGAGAGGAGCCCGTGTGCACATGCTTAAAGCACCCCCCAGCACTCCGAGCCAGGTGGTCAAAGCCCTCACTTTGCTTAGCTGCCACGGTTCTTGCAAACTGGCCCCGCTTGCTTCTCCCGGGTTCATCGCCGACCGCCCTCCCCTTGTTCAAGTTTCTTCCGACCTCTTGGGTTTGAAATGGGTTTACAGGTCCTTGTGTCACCTGACTTCACAACGAAGGCGTCTGGAAGAGTCAGGTGTCTGACTAGTCACTCTCCCCTCCAGATATGTTTTCTAAGAAGGCGTCCGCCCACGGGAGAAGGGTGAGGGTGGAGGAGAACAGTAGAAGGGAAGAGGGAGAAGGGGAAGGACAGAAGAGGGAGAGCTGGACCCAGAGGACGCCTGGGGTGGGAGCGGCCTGCTTCCTTTTCCCGCTCAGGGGCGTGAGCCACATGGCTACCGCAGGTTCCAAACCCCTGGCAGCTCTTTTCTGGAGGGGATTATGGCCTGAGGCACAGGGGGCCTCTCAGAGGAGAGCTTGGCAGCCAGAGGCGGGAACCAGAAAGGCTCTGACCCGGGGGCTGTGTGGGTGTCAACAACAGCTGACCTGTCATTAGACCTTTAGGAAGGAAACCGATGGGATCTTGTTTCCAAGCATCTGGTGCCCAGCTAGCTCCCTGCTAGGTGCTTGGAAACAGACCGACTAACATAATGGAGCGATTTTGTAATCTGTCATAATACCATAAGCCACAGATCCCCAGACTTTGACCCCTCACAGGTATAATAAGCTCCTTCATTCAGCTGCACTTGTTCCCCCTGTGGGGAGGTGGGGGGCCTTCTTCTAATTACATATCCAAAGCAGATGTTTTGCCTGAGAACAAAGCATATATTCATTAGCAACAGTCTTATCAACCAGGTTCTTGTTACTAGCTAGTTAGCTAATTGACAGTTAAGAATTTGTATTAATAATACGCTGCAGCCAGGCACTGCTTAATCTGACAGTTTTGGTAAAAATGTAGGCAAGTGCTGTAAGCCAGAGTGCCTGTCAGCGTGTGTGTAGGAATTCTGCTTTCCAAGGATCTTAACGTGCCTGTAAAACAATATGACGCCGGCAGGAAAGTGTCCTCCCAGGTCAGAGCCCAGGAGTCAGCAGTTACTCGCTTGAATGGTTTTTTTGTTGTTCCCTTTGGGACGCATCTGAACAAGGCAGTTATTTGGTCTGTGTTTTCTTAAAATCTCACTGCCATGGTTCATTCGTTCTGGACCAAATTATCCAGGGACTGACCTATCCTGACTCTTCTTTCCTGCTTTTCTGTGTTCCTCACCCTCTTTAAAAAAATTTTTATTTTATAGGGTACAGAAAGACTACTTCTCAAGGCATTAGCAACTCTATCAAAAGTTGTGTAAGTGATGAGAGAGGTGGTAAAATTCAAAATCTGTCATGGCACTGCCCTTTCCAGTCTTTGCCTTTGACATTCTACCCATGTCTCAGGACCCAGCTTAAACTCTCTCCCTGCTCTGACATCTTTAACTTCCCCACTGATGGAAACCAACGACTGCCTCTACCACTCTCCCAGCACTTGTACCCAACTGCTCTTGTGGCCAGGACTCACCTCCTGAGAGCCTTTGCAAATACTTAACTAAATATTTGCCAAGTCAAACTGAATTTTCTCCCTACTGCTAGTGCTAGTCTCTGCTGGTCTGTAAACACCCTTGATCCCTGTTCTTTTCGTAACTATCTCTAGCATCCAGCCCTCTGCGGCAGGCCCTTGAAGACCTCTCGCCCATCTCCCTGTTTCAGCACCTTGAGAGGGATCCTTCTAAGACATAAATATGACCGCCGGAATCCTGTGTTTAAAATCTGCCCACAGCTCATGCATGCATTCATTCATTCATTCATTCATTCCCCAAATATTTACAGAGCTAGTATGCCAGGTGCTGTTAAGTGCTACGGGAAAAACGAGGGGAGATAGGGAGTGAGGAAAGGGAAGGCCAGGGCCCCCTTGGGCGAGGTCGGGAAAGGCTTCTGGGTGAAGGCACTTTTGAGCAGGGGCTGGAGAAGTGCAGGGGGGAACCACGGGGCTGGGGTGGGGGTGGTTCCCCACGCAGGGGCAGCTCAGGCAGGGGGTGGGTGCCTTGGTGGGGATGGCCGGAGCAGAGCGAGGGCGAGAGGGAGGAGGTGGGGTGCGCGCCGGACTGTGTGGGTGTGAGGGACTTGGGTTCTGCTCTGAGACGGGGAACTTGGAAGCGTTTTCAGCAGAGCAGAGTTCTGATCATCTGGCTGCTGTGCTGAGCGGAGTGCTGGGTGGGTTGGGAGGGGCGGGCAGATGCAGGGAGGCCTGTTCAGAGGCGCTTGGGGCCAGACAGAGAGGTGGCAGTCGTGGACTGAGGTGTGAGAGGCGTAGGGCTTGACGTTTCTTGCGGGGGTCGAGAGGGCGGTGTGCCGTGGGAATGGGTGTCAGGAGAGGGAGAGAGGGGACAGTCAAGGTGACTTCGCTGCGTGCTTTAAACACTGCTCTCTATTCTGTGCACCTGGAGGAATGGCTCAGGGTAAAGCCTCTGGGCTTTTGTCACCAGTGTCGCCACCTGCCCCCGCCCCCATGTTCTCTGCCTGTGGACACCTGCTCCTCCCCGTCCCACACTCCTATTCTTGCACATGCCTGAGTCTTTGCTCGTAACAGTCCCGCCGAAGTGTGGTCATCTGTCCACAGGCAAAGCCCTATTGCTCCTTTAAGATTTCTCAAGTGACACGTCCTCCCTAGGGTCTGCTTTCTTTTGCCGGCAAACACCCCTGAGCAGGTACAGCCACACCCCCTCCTTCCTGTGGCCCTTTGTAAACGCCTCTCCTGCCCGTCACTCACCCATTTGTTCAGGCCGCCCGCATCGGGTCTCCTGGAGAAGGCGTGTTCCCTGAGCGGGCGCTGTGCCCCGGCTGTCACTCTAACCCCGCCGCAGGAGGTGGAACATGGCGCAGCGCCTGTAGGTGTTTATTGAATCAACCAATGAATGGGAGGGAATCCTGAGGGGTGTGACTCACCCTCCAAACCCCCTTCCTCCTCTCCTGCCCCTCCACTTAAAAGACTTGTGGTTTTCCTGCTCGGTAACTGTATAAGCACTCATGTTACCTGGCAGGGTGTGGGATGGAGGGACTCGCTTGGATAAACACTGACTTGATTTAGAAATGCAGGAAGAAATTTTATTTGTACCTTAAATATGTTAAAAATGATCCAGTGGGCCTAAAGCTGCCTTAACTATCCCCAAACTGGGCTGTGTTGTAAGGAATGTCAGCCTCTACGTTCACTCCTGGGGAAGATAGTCAGGTCATGGGATAGAAAGGTTCATGGACCAAATTAATCGCTCAAATCACATGATTTATTGGATCTATTCAAAACACAGAATGGGAAGCAGAGAGACACAGATGGGATGGGTTACCACTTTTACGACAGGGAGCAAGTGGTGTGGAAGGCAGGTAAAGGCCAACACCTCTCTCTCTGCCTGGGTTGTAGTTAGGAGGACCAGGTTGAGGTTGGACAAGGTGGGGTGAGGTCAGCAGAAAGAAGGTGACTGGAACCACCTGCCTCCTTGGGAAGACACAGGGCAAGTATGCTTGGACAGAGCTGGAGCTGGCCAGTTCGTCTGCCGAACAGCTGTGGGTCTATCTGCATTTCTGGGCCAGAGTGTATGTGGGGCCAAGAAAGATGATACTGAGATGCTGAAAAATGGACAACTTACAGATGACGTGACTATTGGCCTCAAGGTAGCATAGTCCTTTATGATAGGTCTTTCCCTCCCTTTCTGCCATAACGAGCACTCCTGTTGTTCTGTCCCTTTTAACATGTGGCATATTTCACAGGTTGCCAGTTTACTTATCACCTAATGCCGAGCACATCTTAGGAATTCTGTCTATGTTTCTTGGGCTCTCTGCTAACTCATCTGTATTTCACAGATCTTGAGTTTCTCTTGCATGAGCTACTCATTTATTTTGTATTCATACTGAACCCTTCTTATGAGCTCTATCCATCTTATGTGGTTTTTTTTCTTCAGAATTGGATATTCTTAAATAACACAGCAAACACACTACAGGCTGGAAAAGAGAGATTCTAAAATGCCATGGACGTGTATCTGTGCCCTGATGCAATGTCTTCGGCGGTGATGACATCCAATGATTTATGCCTCTCACCACCTAGTGTGTTCCTGTGATAGGCTTATTGACAAATGTGTTTACAAGTAAAAGAAAAACAGAAGACATAAAGGCCTCTGGGATTATTAATTATGTAAACCCATGCTGGCTGCTTAATGATCATGATAGTTAGTAGGAAAATTTTGTTTCCAGTCACCCTAGTAACCCAGAATCTTTTGCTTTTCCTGCTTATTCCCTAAAAGTCCTAAAATCTTCCCAAAGGGTATTGTTGAGCTGAAAGAAAGGAAGTCCAGGACTGGCTTTTTGCTTGTTTTAGATTCACTCAATATTTTTTATCATGCAAATTATTTCTTAAAAATAAACTTCTTTGAGGTGCACTTTGCAGTTATACCTGATAATCTGTGTTTGGGGGCAGACTTGGGAATTTTACCATGTTGGGTGATGGATATTTTTTAATTTTTATAAATATTCTTCAACATTGTTTGGAAATGCAGTTGTTACTTGGAAATCATTTGATGCTTTTGGGCCTTGCGTTTAAGATACTTTGGATTATTGCAGAGTACTGTTTTGTGCAGGGCTAATAATCATTCTCCATAATTAAAGACCCTATCAATGCTCCATGCATTATGAGGTTTTCTAGTCTGGTTGATGGGAATAGACACTATTCCTAGCCCTGTGCAAGCACCAGTTACTATTCTTTCTGACCCTCTTAGAAAGCTCTCTCCCCAGCCTTGGCTCACTGTATCACCAGCCTGTAGTGACAGATACTCTCTGGGGTTCTCTCTCTGTTCACCTCTCTGTTCTCTGGCACTCCATCCTCTGAACTGTAGTTGTGCTGGTCTCCCCAGACTCTCAGCTCTATCTCCTCAGTTCAGGGAGTCCAGCAGGACCCCACGAGTCCCACCTGCTGTTGCTATGGCCTGGAAAACCTGCCCAGTAGGAAGCTGGAGCAAGCATAGGACTCACCTCATGGGTTTCCCATCCTTTGGGCATCGCAGTCTTTCTTTGCCTGATAGCAGTTGTTTCACATGTTTAATCTAGTGGTTGTTGCTTAGGTGGGAGGTAAATTCAGTCCTGTTACTCCATCGTGGCTGAAAGCAGAAATCCTAGTCTCCTTGAGACCTGCTCAGAAAAGGCTTAAAAGAAAACATTGAAAATGTCAAATAACTTAGCTGCATGTCAGAAAAAAGTCCAAAACTCTTTAAGAATACAACAAATCCAGTGTCCAGTGATGTAAAACCCACAATGTCTGGCATCTAATAAAAATTACCAGGTATACAAAGAAGCAGGAAAATATGACCCACACCCCAGAGAAAATTCAACCAAGACAGATCTAGAAGTCACAGAGGTAATGGAACCAGCAGACAAAGAACTTAAAATAAATTGTGAATTAAATTGTGTAAGTACAGTCAAGGACATAAAGGAAAACATGAGCATGGTGAGGGAACAGATGAAAGAAATGCATCTTAAAAAGAACCAGAGACTTGGATCCCAGGATCGGTGCTTCTGCGGGCTGGCTCTCGAGGATACCTCTCCCCTCTCTGGGAGTCCCTGTTGAGACTTTCCTCCTTTCAATCACTTTTTCATCCATAATTTGTACATCCTAAATATCTACCTGTCTCTGTCTGACTTCCCAAGCTCCTGTCCCCTAGATTACGGCGAGTCTCCCATCCTTACCACCACCACGCCTGATCGTGTTCTCTCACAACACAGCTGGAGTGATTTTTCTGAAATGAAAAATGAGCCAGGCCTCTCTCCTGCCCCTCCTGGCTCTTGGGGTAAGATCCACCTCCGGCGCTGCAGAGTCTTCTTGGTCCTGTCCCGCCCTGCTTGTCCCCTTGAGACCGTCCTTCCCTTTCCCTCATGGCTCTGCTCCTGCCCTTTCCTCTTGAGGCTTTCTGCCTGGAATGTTTCTCCCGGTGAATCGTCACTCGGTTAATGTCTGATTCTTCATTCATTCCCAGCTTACACACCATGTCCTTGGGGAAGGCGTCCCTGACGCCCTGCACGCCTCCCCATCCTCAGGGGCGGTTCCTGTGGCATCCTCTTGTGTTCCTGTGAGTCAGTGGTCACCGCACGGATGTCACCACATTAGAGCTGCATGGTCGTCTCTTCCCATCCCAGCCTCCGTGCCCATTCCCCCAGGTGTCTCAGCACCTAACTCACTGTCTGGTCCCAAGAAGGATGAATGAGGATTATCCTCTGGAGCATTCCAGTCATGCTTCTTTCACCTCAGCCCCAGGAGCCCGTCCTAGGCTGGCCCGTGGCCCTAGATTCCTGAATGGCCTCAGGTCACACCCCCTGCCTGAATCTCCATCGTCCAATGCACCGGCCCCAGAACAGCGAGGCTCACTGCCCTTGAGCATCATTGGATCATCTCTCCCCTTCTTAGAAGCCTACAATAGCTCCAATTGCCTCTTGAATTAAATTAAAACTCCTAATCATAGGCTTCAAGGGTCTCTGCCAATTAGGTGGCTCCCTTCCCCCACACCTCACTGCTGTCATCTCTTTGCGGGGCCTCAGGCGTGCCTCCCCTGCTGGTCTGCCCCCCGGCCACCTCCCTCCTAAGTCGGCCCCTGGGACAGACACTCCTTTGTAACGCACTCGTTTTTTCTCCCAAATCACATCCCGTCCCCCACTTCAAAAATATTGCCGCACAATCATTTCCTTTATGACTGTTTTCCAAGTCAACCCCGTGTGGCTTTCATGACCTGTTTTCAGGTGTGTAGAATATTTGTGCTTGTGTATGTGTTGCTTGTGTCCCGTGTCCTGTGGCATCTGCTGACTTGTTTGAAGCTCTGTCTGCCCCGCTAGGGGTGGCCAGTCCGAGGACAGGGGCTGTGTTTTCATCCCTGGAAGTCCCTGTGATCCTCAGGCACGCTCTGTGCCCCAGGTCCCTGCTTACCTGTGCAGCAGAGATGGAGGAGACACCAGGGACTGTGAATTCCTAAAGGCAGCTTTTCCTTCCAGTTTCCCACGCAGACTCCAGGCAGTCTGACACATGCAGCCCCAACTGAGCGGTACGTCAGCTGTGCTCAGGGCCCCCGTCGTGGGGGACGTCGGTGCGGTGGTGACGAGGAAGGATAAGACAAATATTCTGAGTGCCCACTTGTGGCAGACACTGTGCCTGGAGCTTTATACAGGATAGGTCATGTCTGCCTCCCAACAGCCTGCGGATTTAGCAATGATTATTCCTGACTTTCAAGGACATTAGGAGTCAGAGAGGTGCATCTAAGCTGCCTTGTCCCTGAAATGGGTCTCCCCGGTCCAAAAGGCATGGCTCTGTTCCCACGCTGGGGGAGACATGCTTCCGGATGAGGGGATCTCCTGCCCCAAATCAAAACCACCATCACCAGAATGTGTGGCCACACACCATACATACAACGTACACGACGCTGCCACCACTTTATGTCTGAAGAAGATGCTCAGCCAGCCCGCACTCCCTGGCTTTGCTCACCCTACTTGCTTGCCTAGCCCTCTTGAGACAAGACTCTTCTTATAAATGATTAGTTTTTAAATTTTAGTCAAAGGCTCCTTTAAGATTTTGGTGAAAGCCCTGGACTCTCTCTTCAGGACAATTACATAACATTGACATTTATGTACAAATCAGAGTGTTCCCAGGCACTCTTCCACTTACTTCTAGGCATAGGTTTATCTAGATTCCAGGCCTTTCCCATTTTACAAAATTCAGAGCCTATGAAAGGTAAATTTCTGAGGACCCCGTGTCAATGTTATTTATGTACATGTTCAAATGATGTCCTAGTAAATCTTGGTTATTTAAGGATGCAAAGGCTAGCTTAACATGGAGACCTAAGAGAAAATGAAGAGATTGAAAAGAAGTTAGAGAAGGGACTTTGGGGAAAATAAAGTTCATGATCCTTCACAGGATGGGTTGTGCCCATTTTAATCTGTGGACCCTACCGCCGGTTTGAGTCACAGCGCCTTGATTTCATTGTGGTAGTGTAAATGACACTATCATTCCATTTCGCCTTAACTGTTCGTGCCAGAATCTGCTTTACCTACTTTCCAAACAGTAAACTCATTTTTCTGGAAGACCCTTCCCTTGGTAATTGAGGGGAAAGGCAAAGACATGAGGGCTGCTGAGGCTGAAGAGCGACATCTCTCGGTGGGGAGGTAGAAGGGGCTTCTATCAGGCCACATTTAACTGGGACACGGAGACCAAGCAGCCATGGCTTCAGAGTGGACATGCACCCCCTAAAGGGGTATGCAACGTCTGGGGTGTGAATTGTGCATTCTTCTGAAAAATTGGTCCAGATGTTTATCAGGTTCTCAAAGGGTTCTTTGCTTATGAAGGGTTAGTTAAAGTTCACTGGGTCGGGCCTGGGTTTTCTTAAAGTGTTTGAGGTCGGGAGATTGTCTGCAGCCGAACCACTGAGTGGAGCTTGTTAAAAACTCATATTCCAGGGCCCCACTCCCAATCTTATGGATTAGAATCTCTAAGGGTATGCCCTGGGACTCTGAATCTTTAGCATCTTATCTGGGCGATTTGGTTAAATTTCTGAATTAGCTAGGAGGTTTCACATGTTTATCATCACCTGTTAGAATAAGATCAATGACTACAGTGTAGGGAAGTACTTACATTTACCCAAATAGGTCTGGGTTCAAATCCTGGCCCTGCTACCTGCTAGGTCTGTAACTCGGGCAAATTAGGGATCTCTCTGAACCTTAGTAGCCTGATCTGTAAATATGGGACTAAATAATTTATCTTGAGCTAATATTGCCTAATGCACAGTACGAGTCCAAAAAGTGTTATTTACTATCCATAGCTTCTCTTAAACACTGAGCATCCCCCAGACTCTCCACGTCCAATTTTAAGTGCCTTATGAGGTCTTTTTCATAAAGATACTGTCAATAAACGAAACAGAACAGGTTAATCATTTCCTACAATGAGCTACCAGCCATATTCAGAGGATTGTGTAACATCAGCAAACATGCCTGAACTCTGAACTGAAATTTTCTTTGTCTCACCTTAGCAGGCAAATTAACAATATTCATGTTCTGCAGGCTCTACCACACGGCAGCTCTCTCTCTAGACCCCTAGTGATTTTAGCAAATGCAAAGCATAAATACCAGAATTTACCAACAGTGCAAAGCCTTACATGTTTAATAGTCACATTATTGAGAATGTTTAATTGAGAATCTACTCAGTAGTACATCTCCAGAAGCAAACAGCGCAAAGGAGAGAAGAAATTTTTGCAAAACCAGTTGTAAAACCCTGTGTTTGGTAAGAATGCCCTCATGCCCACACACTGGATTGTTTTGAGCAAATTCCTTCCCTCTGGTGATTTTGCAGCTCTGTTTTCTAGTACAGCTGTAGTACAGATTTTCCACTCTATCACTGGAAAATCATTTACACAAATACTCATTTTTTACAGACCAAAGAACACTTACCCTCGCTCATGATGTCAGCAGAAAATCTGCAAGAAATACATTAAAACAACAAACTCTCCTGATTCATTTTCACATGGAGTAACCAAAGTTCTCATCTGATTAGCTGGAGTCCAAGCATTTGTCCCTGGTGGCTTTTTAGAGGTTAGACATATATTTCTGCCACTGGTGGAAGAAGACTTAACTGTTTAGAGCGTGAGGAATTGTGAGTCTGTGAAGAACTGATTCAGGGGGTAGAAGGCAGTGGTCCGCCCACCTTACGTTCATCATCGTATCACTCTCATCGTATCACTCTTGAATCTGCCGACATCCTAACTAGGACCAGCTCAGGGTTTGTATTCTTTGACTGCCATCTGCTGGTGGTACTCCACAGCAGAAAATAAAAATTCCCAGGAAGACCGCACCAGCTTGCTTATTGCTGGATTTAAGTATTCTTGCAACCCCAGAGAGAACAGTTATTTTAATACCCACGATGACACCAGAGAGTCCTGCCAAAGTTCCAGAGAAGCTGCCTCTCAGAAACTTACCTGGTGTAGGTGTTTCCTGGGAGGTGAGCTGCACAGCTGTTAGGCATCACTCTGCAGGGCCGGGGGCTCATTCTCAGACTTCACTTTTTAGAGCAATTTTAGGTTGACAGCAAAACTGAGCGGAGAGTCCTGGGACCTCCCATATGCCCCCTGCCTCCCCCCACCCCCAGCTTCCCCCTCTGTCAACAGCAGGCACCCGAGGGGCACATGGTTAGTTGGTGACCCTACACTGACACGTCACTACCACCCCGAATCCATAGTTTGAATGAAGGTTTACTTTCTGTATTGTATAGTCTATGGATTTGGACAAATGTGTAGTGACATGTACCCACCACTGTAGTGTCATACAGGATAGTTGCAGGTTCCTGAACGCCCTCTGTGCTCTGCCTATTCATCCCTCCCTAACCCCTGGCAAACTGATCTTTCTACTGTCTCTGTAGTTTGCCTTCTCTAGAATGTCATATAGTTGACAGCATACAGTACGAAGCCTTTCCAGATGGGCTCCTTTCCTTTAGGAATACGTAATCTAAGTGTCCTCCTTGTCTTTTCATGGCTCGGTAGCTCATTTCTTTTTAGCACTGGGTATATCCCATTGTCTGGGTGCAGCGGTTTGTCTATCTGCGCCCGCCTGCTGCACCTCGGGACATCTTGGTGGCTCCCAGGTTTTGACAGTGATGAATAAGGCTGCTGTGAACATTCAAGTGCAGGGTTTTGTGTGGATGTAAGTTTTCAACTTATCTGGATAAATACCAGGGAGGATAATCGCTATGGTAAGAGTTGCTCCTTTTTGAGGGGACTACGTGGGCAGTGCTGGCCATGAATGTCTGTAATCAGAGATCTCTTAATCATTAGTCCCCGGGCCTGTGAGAGGCTTCGGAGTTCAGGAATCCTGCCCAAATCATACACAAGCTGTTGGGTACTGTTAAGCTTAAAAATAAAACAGTCTGTTATTTTACCAGAAAAATTGGTTTATCTAGGAATAGCTAAGAATTCAATTTGGGACATGCAAGCTATGGCCAAACTGTAGGCAGCCCAATAAGCAAAGGAGAGGAACTTCACTTTATAGAGAAGGAGGCAGTTGAGAGGGCTTGTTCTGAATGAAAGTCCCTTGGAGAAAAGCAAGGGTTGAGGCTGGTGGTGGCTTCTCACTGGCTGAGTTGCTTTCTCCTGGGAGAGGCGACGTCCTTCTTTCTCTGCTGGGGCCTGTGACTCATGAATCCTCCCTGTGGTGGACTTTTCTCTGGGGTCCGCAATGGACAGTTCTTCCTGTCATTGGCAAGGGGTGGCACTGGCTCCCTCTTCTAGCTCTGGGCCCCTTTTATCCCTTTTCTCGGGTAACGGTGCTGTTTTCTCGGGGGATGGTTCCGTCAGGTGCTCAAACATGGCTGTGGCTCAGGAAACACAAGCTTTGAAAGAAGTATAGTCGAAGTGCCTGCACAGGAGCTAGGAGAGGCCTGTAGTGGCTCTTTGCCATAGGGCATCCATTATAGGCTTTGGAATTGGAAAATAAGAAAGCCAGCGTTCCCGGAGAACTTAACATGTGCCTGGTGCTCTCTGACAGCATCCACATTTGAAAAAAACATGTTAAAAGCAATAGCTGGGATTTATTAAGAATCCACCAAGCTAAACAGTTTGACTTTATTACTGTCTCTCCAATCTTGCAATGCCCTATGCTTAGAAATAATTACCATTTTATAAAAATGGCTGATATCAGAAATATTACATTGTCCAAATGGGTACCGCTGATCATGATCCTGAAATTCGAATGCAGACCTGTTTAGACTCCACTCCTCAATAATGAAGACAATAAAACAACAGTTCTGCCGTCAATGGCTCCCATGAAGGAAGAAAGCACTGCACGCATCTGTGGTGAGGAACGGGGCCCTGGCTCTCTCACCGGGGCAGACCCGGGGAGCCCCAGAGAGGAGGAGATGGATGAGTGAAGTCTCGAAAGGCAATAAAGACCTGGCTGGTGAGAGAAGATGGGGGCAGACATGGACTTCCACTTAAGGAAACAGCGCCTGCCAGGGCACAGAACACGAGACAGAGGCTGGCGGAAAGTTCCAGAGCAGCCCTGTGGTGCGCAGGGGGAATGAATCCTGACCAGCTCTTAGGGCAGTAAGACAAAGACTGATCATTTCTGGTCTCAAAAAGAAGAACGTTCAAAGTGAACTCAAAATAGTGAACTGGACTTCATCAAAGATATAAACATTTGTGCTTCAAAAGACACCATCAAAAAAGTGAAAAGATAGCCCATGGAATGGGAGAAACTATTTCCAGGTCATATATCTAATAGGGAACTTGTATCAGAATATATCAGCAACTTTTACAACTCATCATAAAAAGACATCCCAATATTTTTTAATTAAGGCATCATTGATAGGCAATCTTATGAAGGTTTCACATAAACAACACTGTGGTTTCAACATTCACCCATATAATCAAGTCCTCACCGCCCGCCCACCATTGCAGGCACTGTCAGTGGAGTAAGATGCTATAGAGTCATCATGTGTCTTCTCTGCGCCATACTTCCTTCCCTGTGACCTGCCTATATTGTGATTGCTAATTCTAGTGCCCCTTTATCCCCTTCTCCCTTCCTCCCCACCGGCCCTCCCCAACCCATCTGCTTTGGTAACCGCTAGTCCCTTCTTGGAGTTTGTGAGTCTGCTGCTGTTTTATTCCTTCAGTTTTGCTTTGTTCTCATACTCCACAAATGAGGGAAATCATTTGGTACTTGTCTTTCTCTACCTGGCTTATTTCACTGAGCATAATACCCTCTAGATCCATCCATGTTGTTGCAAATGAAAGGATTTCTTTTCTTTTTATGGCTGAATAGTATTCCATTGTGTATACGTATCACATCATCTTTATCCATTCATTTACTGATGGACACTTAGGTTGCTTCCATGTCTTGGCTATTGTAAATAGTGCAGCAATAAACATAGCAGTGCATATGTCTTTTCAGATCAGGGATCTTGATTTCTTTGGGTAAATTCCTAGGAGTGGAATTCCTGGATCAAATGGTATTTCTAGTTTTAGTTTTTTGAGGAATCTCTGTATTGCTTTCCACAACAGTTGAACCAATTTACATTCCCACCGACAGTTTAGGAGGGTTCTCATTTCTCTGTATCCTTACCAGCATTTGTTGTTTCTTGTCTTTTGGATGTTGGCCATCCTACCTGGCGTGAGGTGATATCTCAGTGTGGTTTTAATTGGCATTTCCTGATGATTAGCGATGTGGAGCATCTTTTCATGTGCCTGTTGGTCATTTGTATTTCTTCTTTAGAAGTGTCTGTTCAGGTCTTATCCCATTTGTTAATTGAGTTATTTGTGTTTTGGGTGTTGAGGCATGTGAGTTCTTTATATATTTTTGGATGTTAACCTCTTATCAGATAAGTCATTTATGAATATATTCTCCCATACTTTAGGATGCCTTTTTGTTCTGCTGATGGTGTCCTTTGCTGTACAGAAGCTTTTTAGTTTGGTGTAGTCCCACTTGTTCATTTTTGCTTTTGTTTCCCTTGCCTGAGGAGATGTGTTCAGGAAAAAGTTGCTCATGTTTATATTCAAGAGATTTTTTTGTCTATGAGTTTTATGGTTTCATGACTTACATTCAGGTCTTTAATCCATTTCAAGTATGCTTTTGTGTATAGAGTTAGACAATAATCCAATTTCATTCTCTTACATGTAGCTGTCCAGTTTTGCCAAAACCAGTTGTTGAAGAGGCTGTCTTTTTTCCCCATTGTATATTCATGGCTCCTTTATTGTATATTAATTGACCATATATGTGTGGGTTTATGTCTGGGCACTCTATTCTGTTCCTTTGATCTATGGGTCTGTTCCTGTGCCAGTACCAAATTGTTTTGATTATGGTGGCTTTGTAGTATAGCTTAAAGTCAGGGTGTGTAATTCCCCCAGCTTTGTTCTTCCTTCTCAGGATTGCTTTGGCTATTTGGGGTCTTTTGTGGTTCCATATGAGTTTTAGAACTATTTGTTCTAGTTCATTGAAGAATGCCTTTCGTATTTTGATAGGGATTGCATTGCTTGAGGCAGGATGGCCATTTTAACAATATTAAGATTTCTACTTATTTGTGTCTGCTTTAATTTCTGTCATGAGTGTCTTGTAGTTTTCAGAGTAGAGAGGTCTTTCACCTCATTGGTTAGGTTTATTCCTAGGTCTTTTATTCTTTTTGATGCAATTGGAAATGGAGTTGTTTTCCTGATTTATCTTTCTGCTAATTCATTGTTAATATATAGGAATGCAACAGATTTCTGTGTATTAATTTTGTATCCTACAATTTTGCTGAATCCAGTTATTAGTTCTAATCGTTTTTTGGTGGATTCTTTAGGGTTTTCTATGTATGATATCATGTTATCTGCAAATAGTTACAGTTTAACTTCTTCCTTACCAATGAGGATGCCTTTTATCTCTTTGTGTTGTGGGATTGCCCTGGCTAGGACCTCCAGAACTAAGACATCCCCATTTTTAAAAGGGCAAAGGATTTGGATAGACATGTCTTCAAAGAGGACATTCAAGTGGCCAATAATCATATGATGAGATGCTTAGCATCATTAGTCATTAGGCAGATGCAAAGCAAAACCACAATTAGATACCATTTTCTGCCCAGTATGATGGCTAAAATAAAGAAGACAATAACAAATGAGGATGTGATGAAATTGTAACCCTCATACATTGCTGGTGGGGTTGCAAATGGTGCAGCCGCTTGGAAAACAGTTTGGCAGTTCCTCAAAATGTTAAACACAGAGTTAGTAGATGACTGAGCAATTCCACTCCCATACAGCCAAGAGAATTGAAAACACACATCCATGCAGAAACCTGTACATGAATGCTCATAGCAGCATTGTTCAGCCAAACAGTAGAAACAACCCAAATGTCCATCAATGGACAATTGGATAAACAAAATATGGGATGTCCATATATTAGAAATACTATTCAGCTAGAAAAAGGAATGAAGTACTGACACATACTACAACATAGATGAACCTTGAAAACATTATGTGAATTGAAAGAAGCCAGATACAAAGACCACATGTTATATGATTCCATTCCTATGAGCCTATGAGGTACCCCAAATAGGCAAATCCGTAGAGACAGAAAGGTTTGTGGTTGCCAGGAGCTCACGGACGGGGGACGAGAAACGGCTGCCAGTGGGTACAGAATTTCTTTGTGGGTGATGCAAATGTTCTAAAATTAGATAATGGTGATGGATGCACAACTCTGTGGGTATGTTGAAAACCACTGAATTATACAGTTTAATGATGAATTTTATGGCATGTGAATATATCTGAAAGCCGTTGTTTAAAGGTGGGGAGGGTCACTTCTGAAGCAGAGTTGTCCAATGCGTGGGGCTGCATCACAACAGGCAAAGTGAGGGAGGGACTTCAGGTAAACACAACAGTAACAATCAGAACAGCGAGCTTTATGCCCTTCTAACTATTTACTGAGCGCTGTTAATGTCTACAGGCTGGGGACACAGAGAAACAAGACACGCAAAATCTCTTGTCTCCATGGAGACCCTATTATAACCAGGGAGACAGGCAGTAAGCAAATAAGCCAATAGGATAGCACAGAGTGCTTAGTGTTACTCAGAAAAATAAAGGGCGGGGGCTGGAAAGAGCTGGGAAAGGGAGGCATTATGTTAGAGAGGCCTCGGAAGGCCTCTAGGAGGTGGCATTTGCACAGAGACCCAAGGAAAGTGAATTTTGTCCAGCATTTCCCTGTGTAGTTTCAACGACCTGTGAGGTACATACTACTGTTATCCTCATTCTGCTGGGGAGAAAATGAAAGCAGAGAGCCATGGAGCTGGTATTCAAACCCAGGTGTTGTCCTTTCATGACTTTTCAAGTCTCCTTCATGCGCATGGAATAATATATGCAGAAGGACCTGGTGGATGATGAACTCCTGTGCAAATGTAAGTAACTGTAACTATTTTAATATAATCTGATTTGACCTCCATGCTGTCCTCGTGAGGATAAGGTGTGTAATATTTTGCCATTCTGTAGACAAAAACAAACACACCCAATGGTGAAGTGCAACGTAAAGTGACTTGCCAAAGTTCACAAAGTTAAGTTGATGGCATATTCAGGACCAGTAGCCATGTGTTCAAAGCTTTGTACTTTTATCTCTTGGGAAGATAAATTCTGCTATTTTTCTCGCCAAGCTTATTTATGACCACATTAATTATTAGAGTTAAAAATGGTTTAGTGCTCATAAATGACTCCTGAAATCACTCCTTCGGTGTCTCTAATTGCGTCCCTCCTCAGGCTCCTTCCTTCTCGTCCCCATCTTCTCCCCATTCCCCTATTCTCCCAGACGCCAGTGCACCCTCCCAGAAGTGCACACCCCAGGAACCAGGGACAGGCCCTGCAGGCTTCACGTTCCTCTTAGTTAACACAGGGAAGAGGCACTTATCCTCTTAACAGAATGAGACCAGATCATTAGCTGTCAGGATAGAGTCAAAGTGCAGTTCCTGGGAGAAATATGGATTTCTCAAGATGACTGCACAGGTATGAAAATTCACTCTTCACAAGGTGATGCAAGGTGCTTTGTCTTAGATGCCCCAGGTCAGAGGGAATCAGCAACAGCCCCAATGTAAGACACAATGAGGACAACGGGTAGCGTTTATTCTTCCCTATATCCACGGGGCCAGAGCTCAGCCCTTTGCTGGCCATGGAGGGCCATAGCCAGGGGCTGTGCAACTCTAAGATTTGGGAAAACCCCACCGTTAGGATTTGGCTTCTGAATGGCACGTGGGAGCAAAGGGGCTGATTAGGGGCCTGAGGATAATTACCTTAACCCCCACCTCCCATCCTCTATAAAGCTGGGTTCTGATTTCTTTCCTGAACCTTTGAGTAAATTACCACTTAAACCTTCTGTAGGGGTTGGAGATAAATAATTTGGGAAACCTCACATCTTCTGCCTCATCTAAGAGATGCACATTCCTGTTAACCTATCAAGGATTTGGGGTGTACATATATGCCCTCTCTTCTCTTTCTCTGTCCCTGCCTGAGTTCAGATTAGGACACCTTCATCTGACCCCTGCAGTAAGGAGTGGGTCACAGCAGCTGTAACACTGGGTGTACAGCAGTTACCACGACAGCCTGATAGCCACTCACTTATGCCTGTTTATTGATTGGAGACGCATCTGTCTGAAGTACCAGGGATGCCCCATCGCTAGTTTGGAACCCGTGTCTGAAGGCCCTGCCAGCCTGGGCAAACTGCCTGAAATGGAACTTTTTCTTCTCTTTGCCGTTTTTATCCTCACCCGTGGGCCATTACATTAGTGATATGGTTGTAGAATTTGCATATTAAGTCCAGATTCCTTCTTCTGATCTTCCTTTACAAACGGGCCCTGTCATTATCATCTTAATTCCATAACTGGGTGACTGCAGGGCCAGAGCGGAGACTCAAGTACTCCAAGAGGGTGCAGCCTGGCGACCCTCTTCGCCTTGTGGCTATTTGCATTCACAGACATGCATCAGAATTGAGGGGCCCGGTGGGTAAAATACTTGAACCCTGTCTGCATTTGGGCTTAAGACATATACAGACATGTCTGATAAACTGGAGGTCCCAGGTGGAAGGCAGGTTTCTGGGGAAGTGCAGTGGTAAGTACGAAGGATCTGGTGCAAGAAGCAGGAGAGGCAGTGGTCACAGAGGGCAAATTCTCCGTCCAGGAGTCAGACCACTTGGGTTCCCAACTCACCACTGCTTCTCCCTTTGTGTCCCTGGGTGTGTTTCTTCATCTCTCTAAGCCTCCTGGTCCTCATGTGAAAATGGGTGCAGTTCTAGTACCCACTCCATAGGGCTGCTGGAGGCTGCAGTCAGCTAGTATGGGTAAAGCATTAGGCAAATGCTCCTGCTAACAGTAATACGCTCGAGCATCGAGGAGACAGTAGGGAGCAGTTCTGGGCAGGGTGGAGGCAGACCCTGGAACTTCTACATCACTGGTGTGCTCTGGAGAGAGGATACCTCTGGATGTGAACAGCTTCTGTGGTTGTCTGGTGCTCAAGAATCCTTTCTGTGACCTTCGCCACTGGCTCCTTTGTCCCCAACTTCAGAGAACATTCTCTTGCCATCACCAAATCCTTGACAAATGACACAATAATACTAGGGTACAGTCTTTTTGTAAGAACGACATGGGTTTCAACAATCAAATGCAAAGGCTCCAATATTTAGGCGGTGGCAAGGGTTGTGGTGAGGCTGGACAGTGACCCCTTCCGGGTCCTGTTGTAGCTGAACCTGTAGAGTGGTGACCCAGTCATGGCGGAGAGCCATGAGCGAGACCGAAATGGGAGCCCAAAGATCCTGCTCTAGTGCAGCCAACTGCATGGCTAAATCGTGTCTGAGGCAAGGCAGTGTTCCGGCGCCTCAGCGTCAGAGATCACTTCCCTGCGCTGACTGCATAGTCTTCTCCCTTCACGTCTGTTTTTTCCCTTTGGTTAAGGGTCTTTGAAAACTTTATGCAGAGAAAACTATTTTCTGGAATTTCCTTTCAAAATGGGTGGATAGGACATTTGAAATGAAGAGAGAATACAGGTGGACGTAACCTATTATAAAAGGAAGTATGGCTGCTGATAATAAATAGTGGTTTCGGGGAGTGAAATAAGAGAGGACCCACGGCCGGATTTCTGGAAGGCTTACTGGAAGGAACTTCGTAAACTATAGTTTTAAATGAGCTGTAACAAATGCAGCGTAGTGGGTGGCGGTAGCTTGTCGCTCCGCTCTCCCTGGGAAAAGGCTCTTCCCGGTGGTTCCCTCCCAGGTTCCCGACCCTCCGCGCGGCGCTTCCCGGGGCGTAGCTCCCCGTCGCGGCGGTCGCTCGGGTGCAGCCCGGCGGTTCGCTGTGATGGGTCCGGCCTCGTGGCGGGGGGAAGAACTCGCCGGGCACCCTGAGCCCCGGGGAGGCAGGTCCCCATCTCGGCCGGGCTGGGGGGGGTCTCCGCCTGCAAAGGGGCCCCGCGGAGCCGGCAGCCCCCGGAGCAAATTGCTCTGCGCGCAGCACCACGACAGAACCGCCGCCATCCGCGGCGCCGCCCTTGTTTCCCGCGCGAGGCCGGACCTACGGGGTCGCTGTCAGAGGGAGAGGGCGGGAGGGGCGGCGATACGAGGGCGGCAGGCAGGGGAGCCCTCGCGCTGCTCGGCCCTGGCCTCCGCCGGAACCCTACACGCACCCGCGTGGAGCTGCGGAGGAAGCGGAGCAGGAAGAGGAGCAGGAAGAGGACCTCCGGGGCTCCCGGGCTGGGGGTGGGCCCGGGGAGGACGAGCCCACGGGGGCGGGGCTGCGGCCTGGGGGCGGGACAGGGGCGGGGCCTCGCCGAATTCCACGGCTGCGCGCGCCACGTCTCCCTTAAGCGCCCGCGTCGAGGCGCGGCGGGGGCGGGAAAGTCAGCGGGGCGGCAGTTGTCTCTTCTCGCGAGAGCTGGCGGCGGCGGCGGCGGCGGCGGCGGCGTGTCGGCGCGAGTAGCGTGGGGGCGGGGAGCAGAGGCGGCGCGGCGGCGTCCGAGCTGCGCCACTCGGGGCCGGCGCCGGGAGCTGGGTGCGGAGCGGGGTCGTGGCGGCGGTGAGGGGAGGGAGGCGGCGGAGGGGGCGCCATGGCGGGGCAGCAGTTCCAGTACGATGACAGCGGGAACACCTTCTTCTACTTCCTCACCTCCTTCGTGGGGCTCATCGTGATCCCGGCCACATACTACCTCTGGCCCCGGGACCAGAATGCCGGTGAGTCCCACCGGCGGCCGTCCGCCACCCGCGCAGGCCCCGTCCGCTCGGCGCAGCCCGGCCCGCCGCGCCGGTGCCGCCGCCCTCGGCTCCGCTCCCGGCCCGCCTCCGCCGTCCTCCCTCCCATTGTTCCGCACGCTCAGGGCATCCTCTGCCTCTTTGTCCGCCCCTGGGTTTGTGGGGTGTTTGCCTCTGGAGGGAGCAGGATGGGGACTGGAGGCGAGAGGAGCCGGTCGAGGAAGCCGGGCGTGCCGGCGCATTCCGGGCCCCCGGGCCGTGGCCTCTCCCCGACACCCCGCTGCCCGGGTGCGGGGTGGCCACCGCGCCGTGGGGCGCCGTCCGAGGCGGGTGGCTTGTGCAGGACAACAGTTGAGGTCGCCAGCAGCCCTTCCCCCGGCTCCTTTTTCATTTGTTTGCTCACACGGGGGGCTGGAGGCAGTGCCGTTATTCCCCTTAGCAGAAATAAATAGGCCTTTCCGTATTTCCTTTTCTGTGGACTTTACTGTTTATCGTGGAAAAAGTGCAAGTTGAACGATTAAGTCTTGCGGGTAGTTCCTCTTGTAGGTAGGTGTGAGATGGCCGGTCCATTTGTTTTTAGTTCCAAGTCTTCACATTGTAGGTAGCGTGGGATTAGATCACAGAATCCAGATTCTTTTCAAGGTGCTCGATGTGGCCCCCTACTAAGGACATATGGCAAGTGATATTCTTAAAGCTGATGGGATTGCAGGGCCCTAATAGGTTATTTATGGTAGTGTTAACAATAACTAGTAGGTTTTGAGCATTGACATTTAGGGAAAGCCTATTTCACAAGAACTATGGCAACTTGATTAAATATCTTCTCTCAGGTTGGGTGTGGTAGGGGTCTAGGTTGTCCAGGTAATAAATACACTGTACTCTGGGGAAATTGGTAATAGTGAGGCATTGAGAGGCATTGATCAGGTCAGAACTTGTTATGCTTTAAGACTGGTTCAGTGCTCTGTAAAATAAAATTCTTGAGTTACATGATTAAATTGAATTTAGGATAAATAATAACAAAAGATTCCATCTTTTTTTGTCCATTTGACAATAAGTTTAAATATCCATTAGGTGCAAAAATCTGCCCTTCAGTTACTAATTTCCTCATTTAGTGGCAATTTATGAAAATTGGGTTTTGGGCTATTGTGCCTTCTTTTTATAAGTACTTAAATTGTCTGGGTTCTTTGGACAGTGACTGCATACAAATGATGAAGTCGTAATATTGTATTGGTTTCCCTTATCCGCAAAACGTTGGCCGTTCTAGTCATCTTGAGTTAAAAGAGTGCACCGATCTGTAAAGTACTTTATTTTCACTTATCACCCATTTGTGTGTGCAGTTGGTTGTGTGGAAGGCAAAAAGGTTTTGGGAGATCAGGTAGGTTTGGTTAGAGTGTATTTCTAGAAGCTGTTCCGATTTCAAAAATAAGTCATGTTAATCTACACTGGATTTGTGAAATGTGAAACTCATAGTTTCATGGTAGGTTTTGTGTCATAAAATTTACCTGATATCTTACAAGCAAGTCGTATTTGAGCCCCTTCAGTATATAGCTGGTCTTTGGAGAAGTGGTAGGGAATTAATATTGGCTATTATAAATCATGGACTTCAAATGTTACTTTATTTAAAAATACAATGAAGTAGGTACTATTTTTATCATCTCCATCCTTACATGAAGAAACTGGAGTTTGAGAAGTTAAGTAACTTGTGGTGGAACCTGGCCTGCTTAGGTTCAAAGCCCTCTGTTGTTTCCATATTGCTGGATAGAAAGGTGTTCTTCCCAGCTGGCTCTCTGCTCAACACTTGCCTTAGTCAGTAAACGTGCACAAATGGATATGTTTGTTTGATCTTGCCCAAAACTGCATTATGAAACTTAGGGTAGACACTTAAGTGCTATTCTTATCATCATGAAAATTGGTGGACACCACTTGGACTTTGTGTGTATCCGCCCTAATAGCTTGAGTTGTTTCACAGTGGTGCTAGAAGGATGTTTTTATCATGGTGACTTATTTCTGACATCCAAGTTGTGGTGTCTTGAATATCAAAGAGAAATCTTGAATTACAGCTTCACCCAAAGCTCTGAAAAAGGAAGTTTTTTCAGATGTTTGTAGCAAAATAATTTGGTGACTTGCATGGACAGGCTGCTTAAATCTTTATTCATCTCACTTAGAAAATAGTCATATTTTGCTGTTGGAATATTAATTCATTTTTTGGTACCCTTTTATACCCTGGAGGGCTGGTTAGGGTAGAAACACTATTAACTTTCTAAAATATGAAAAATTCTGAAATAAATCTGTCCTCAAGTGTTTTGAATAAAGGATGTGGACCTGCAGTAGTATTTTTGAATAACGCAACAGGATATTTTAATATTTAATTTTGAAGATTATTTGGTTTTCCTGTGAAACTGTAAGTAGCCAAGTACAAAAATGTAGGCAAGTGAATTCAGAGCACTTAGGGAAGTTTTGACTTTTCGGGGATAGACTGTGTATTGAATCATGAAAAGATTTTTTGTAATTAATTTTTTTCTTTAATTGAAGTACAGTTGACATAAAATATTAGTTTCAGGTGTACAACATAGTAATTGGACAATTATATACATTACAAAATATGCACTATGGTGAGATAGTTGCCATTTGACAATATTACTGACTATATTCCCTGTGCTGCATTTTTCATTGCCCTGACTTAAATTGGTAGTTTGTAACTCTTCCTCCTATTCATTCATTTTGAGCCCCTCATATCTTACTTACTCTCTTGGTTGTTTGCAAATTGGCTGAGATGATTTTTTCAGATCATTATGGACAAAAGCCTGCATGAAGAAATAGCAGAGGATGTATTAGTGGTTCTCAGCCCTGGCTACACATGAGAATCACTTGGGCAGTTTCTAAAAACGCTTACACCCCTCCCCAGATACTCTCTGATTTAGTTGGTCTGAAGTGGGCGCTGTGATTGTTTTTTTTTTAAGGTCCTTGTGTGATTGTAAATTGTAGCTAGGTTTGAGAAGCGCTGCTAAGAGAACTTCCGGAAGAGTGGTCTTTTGCTGGAGTTGTTATTTTGGGAGATGGTGTAAATGTTTTGATATGTGCTCTTTGCTTAAAAAAAAACAAAACAAAACAACCCTAACATTTTAGTCTTTGTTTTACAAAGCTAGAAGCATTTACTGTAGAATAGTGCTGTAAGTTCTTGTACTTGAAAGTCAAATGTGTTTGTTTAAACAGTTTTAATAGTATAGGTTTATTTATAATATTTGACATGAAAAAATAACTTGTAATTAGAATTTCAGATAATCACAAGCATGCATTTGTTTTTTCCAACAGTTAAGTATTATAGATCCTTTGAAATGAGACGAAATATATTATTACTTTTTCCAAGTTTTTGTTTTTTGACTCATTGATCTTTTTCAAAACTGCTTGGTTTTGAAACCTGGATCTACTGCTTACTGTGTGATCTTAGCAAGTTATTTAACTTCTGTTTTAGTTACTCATTTATAAATTAGAGACAGTCATAGAATTTAAGTGAGGTCTAAACTAATAGATACGTGTCAGGTGTTTAGAAGAGTGTTTGGCACATAGTGAGGCTGTCGCTCCTACTCTTTCTGCTGGTTACATAGGCTTTCTGCGACAATTTGATTTGGCACTTAAGTACTCAGATTTTCTTTCCTTTGATTGAAAGGCTTAATCAGTAAGAGAATGAAACTGGACTACTGTCTAGCCCCATACACAAAGGTAAACTCAAGGTGGATCAAAGACCTGAATGTAAGTCATGAAACCATAAAACTCTTAGAAAAAAATATAGGCAAAAATCTCTTGGACATAAACATGAGCAACTTCTTCATGAACATATCTCCCCGGGCAAGGGAAACAAAAGCAAAAATGAACAAGTGGGACTATATCAAGCTGAAAAGCTTCTGTACAGCAAAGGACACCATCAGTAGAACAAAAAGACATCCTACAGTATGGGAGAATATATTCATAAATGACGTATCCGATAAGGGGTTGACTTCCAAAATATATAAAGAACTCACGCACCTCAACAAACAAAAAGCAAATAATCCAGTTAAGAAATGGGCAGAGGACATGAATAGACACTTCTCTAAAGAAGAAATTCAGATGGCCAACAGGCACATGAAAAGATGCTCCACATCGCTAATCATCAGAGAAATGCAGATTAAAACCACAATGAGATACCATCTCACACCAGTGAGGATGGCCAACATCCAAAACACAAACAACAACAAATGTTGGCGAGGATGTGGAGAAAAGGGAACCCTCCTACACTGCTGGTGGGAATGCAAATTAGTTCAACCATTGTGGAAAGCAGTATGGAGGTTCCTCAAAAAACTCAAAATAGAAATACCATTTGACCCAGGAATTCCACTCCTAGGAATTTACCCTAAGAATGCAGCAGCCCAATTTGAAAAAGACAGATGCACCCATATGTTTATCGCAGCACTATTTACAATAGCCAAGAAATAGAAGCAACCTAAGTGTCCATCAGTAGATGAATGGATAAAGAAGAAGTGGTACATATACACAATGGAATATTATTCAGCCATAAGAAGAAAACAAATCTTACCATTTGCAACAACATGGATGGAGCTAGAGGGTATTATGCTCAGTGAAATAAGCCAAGCCGAAAAGGACAAGTACCAAATGATTTCACTCATATGTGGAGTATAAGAATTAAGAAAAAAAACTGAAGGAACAAAACAGCAGACTCACAGAACCCAAGAACGGACTAATAGTCACCAAAGGGAAAGGGACTGGGGAGGATGGGTGGGAAGGGAGGGACAAGGAGGAAAAAGGGGCATTACGATTAGCAGATGTAATGTTGGGGGGGGGCACGGGGAGGGTTGTACAACCCAGAGAAGACAAGTAGTGACTCTATAGCATCTCACTATGCTGATGGACAGTGACTGTAATGGGGTTGGTGGGGGGGACTTGATGAAGGGGGTAGTTTAACCACCATAATATTGCTCATTTAATTGTAGATTAATGATATCAAAATAAACTTTAAAAAAAAAAGAAAGGCTTAATCAAACTTTTTAAAACTACATTTCTTTTTTCTTTCCTTGCTCCCTGTCAAACAGTGCACAGGTGATTCAGTTCTCTGACTTGGGAATGCTAGTAGGAGTCCACTTTTAGTGCTTAGAGTATAGAAAGAAAGCTCTAATTTTGCCCAGTTAGAAGTTTTGGGCTTAAGTTTCAGCTTAGTCCCTACTTAGTTATTTCTGAACTCTCAGCCTGCTGTTCTCAGGGTATATGGTAACTTGCCTCCCTACCCAAAAAGTGATTATTAAAAGAAAAGGCATAAATGAATGTAAATATGTTTTCAAAACTAAAGGCATTGTAAATTCCTTCATGAGCAGATACTTAAAGAGCATTAACTTTGTGCTAGATGCTGTTTTTAGGTGGTGGGTCAGAGTTTTTAAGTGATAATGTTATATTAATAACTTGCATATATTCACTGCAGAGAAGCATAAAAGAACAGAAGTTGCTTGTAATTCCATCATGCAAATCACCCAGAAGTGATTAAACATTTTGTGTCTGTATCTCTCCTTTTTCCCCCTGTGGGGAACACTTTATGTGCTTCCTCTGGCTGGGAGGGCTCTGCATCCCCTCAACACAGAGACAGGTAACTGTGATCCTCCTCATCTCAGCCTTGCTGCTCTTTGAATGTTCACTAGCCTCAGGGTGGTGGTGCTGACAGCATTCACAGTAGCACTCTGAGCTAGACTCCTGTATTATTCCAATTTTATTAAAGAGAAAAGTGGGTCCTAGAGGAGGTTGCCAACTTGCCTGAAGCCATATAGCTGCTAGGTGGAAGCTTGGGTGTTGGGCCCAATCTGTCATATGCCAGAGCTTCTCTTCTGATATCCACTATGCAGTACTGCCTCCTGTAATTAATACAACATATTATAGTGAGTATTAAAACGGCAAGTGGAAGTGCTGTGGGAGCGCAGAGGAAGGTGTGAGCAACTGTGTTTCGGGCTTTTGGACGTTTACGCAGAGGAGGTGATTTGAGATAAGTCTTAAAAGTAAGTGGGAGAAGTGGATTCTAGATGTAAGGGAAAGAATGTGCCAAGATGTGGAGACTATACTAAGTGGTAAAGATTTAAGGATTAAAGTGATTGCCAATTAGCACATCAGTCATTTTAGGAAGTTTATACTTTACTCAGTGAGTTATTGGGTAAACATTGGAGGTTTCTAAATAGGGCAGTGACTGGTCAGTTTTGCTTTTGTGGAGCATTGCGTGGAGAATGGTTTGGTGGAAGGGGGTGGGGTGAGAGGAGGTGGTGGCTGGGTGGGGAAAAACTAGATGGAGAAAGAGTCTTATTTCAGAGGTTTGTTTTTCCATTAAGGTGTCAGGATGTAGGGGAGTGGGCAGGGTAGAAAGAGAATTCTAAGGTAGGTTGGGCTGTTTGTGGAATATAGTCTTCCTAAGACCTTCAATCTTAAGGGATACTGGAGATCTGAGAAGTCTGAATTGTTTTAAAATAAAGTCATTCCTTCTGTGTTTTATCCTGAGAGAAAGGGGTATCAGACCTGTAGCATGTGTATCCTCAAGTCCTCTGCAGTGGAGGAAACTAACTGGGAACTTGGCAGTCTGAATTATGGTACAATACTTAAGCTTTAAAGTTGTGGTTTCAAACGCTGGATTACTAAGTGTATTATGTAAAATTGTTTTGTTTAAAGGTCATATTGCATACTTGCTTGATCTTGGAGGCCCTGAAAAACAAAGTTAGGCTAATGTTCATTTTCTCAGATGTTTTGTTGTTGGGCAGTCCAATTTGGGGAGATCTTCCTGTGCTCTAGGTGAGACCTCAACCTGGGAGAGGGTTCTTCTTGCCTCTCTCTGATTGAGAAAGAATTCAGAGCAGGTTAAGTAGGTACAAGCCCAGAGTAGTTATTAATAAGGTGGAAGCATACACTCAAGGAGGCAGTGCAGGCACGCTCCAGAGGTGGGCAACCCAGTATTCAGTAGCACAAATACACAGTCGAGGAGGGAGCTCCAGAGATGAGTTGCACAGTGAGGGTCAGGCTGGGTGGTCTTACAGCTGGAATTTAAGCAGGGGGTAGAATATTCACTGGGACAGGTGGGGTTTTCTTGGAGAAGGGAGAGGATTTCCAGGAAATTGTGTGACACTCTCTTTGTGTCCTTAGATGTTCTCCCTGAGAACTGTCTTGTGGCCAAGGGGTGTGGCCGTCAGTGTGCTAATGCATGTATAATGTGCTTTGAGGCCAAGTCAGGGTCCCTTCTCCATGTTTGAACCAGTCTGTATCTCTCCCCCGCCCCTGCCCCCCACCGCCCCTGCCCACTGCACCCCCCAGCCCCTGGCACCCCCCTTCCCCGTCCCGCTCATGTCTGGCTATGCACCTTTGCTCCCTTAATCATACTTTTTATTAAGACATGAAGAAGGTCATAACAAATATATCCATGTTAAATTCGGACTAATTTAAAAAAAAATGTTTCCTGTTACCAGACTTAATTGATGAGAAGCGTTAAGCTATCTCACCATCATATTGTTCCTTTGAAAGGTGGTGTTAGTTGTTCATTCTCTTAAGAAGGTGTTCCTTAACATACTGGAATTGTGTTTGTGTTAGGGTGGATGAAAGAATTTTCTCATGTAGATTCTGGATCTTTTTGGCCTTAGAATCCTGCCTGTTTGGTTAAACCTAGTAGTTATTGATTGTGCAGTCGCTGTTTGCGTCAGGAGCAGCAGGCAACACAAAGATGGGTGCAGTGCAGATAGTCTTGTTTTGATAGAGTTTGTGATTGTGTCGGGTGGGAGGCTTAGGGTTAGACAGATACGTGAATTACTGTATCCAGAGCATAGCAAAGGGAATGGATGAGATGCGACAACAAGTGCTGTGGAAGTATTTTCATCCAGTTGGTAATGATCCACAAATATTAGGGATCTAGAGGTCAGGAAATGCTCTTCAAGGCTATTAAAGGATGAGAAAGATTGAATGGTTATAATTGCTGGGCAGTTGTGTCTGGGGGGGGGCGGGGTGTCTCCCTATGCACTAGGTGAAACCTGAGTCTGAACCGGGGAGGGTGCTTCACTCCGGTGGCGAAAGAATTCTCAAACAGGTCTGACAAGTGTAAGTGTAGGTAAGGAAGGAATTCATTAAGGCGAGAGTAGTGAATGGCAGTGGCTGTGCAGGCAGCAGAGAGCAAGAAGAGCAGAGGGGGGAAGGGAAGCCCGGTGAACTCATGCTCAGCGCAGGGCACATCCCCTGCCAACTCCCAAAGCCAGGGTCACCTGGCACCCAGTGTCCGTTTGAAGTTGCATGGTGTGGGAACTAAGTCCGCTACCACCCCAGGATTTGGGGGAGCTGTAGAGCAGCCCTGGATGGTGTGAAATTATGTTCTGAGAACTTCCCAAAGGCAAAGAAACGAGATTTTCAGGTAGACTACTAAGGAGTCCGATCGTGCAGCTGCAGTCCAGACTGGGTCACCCAGGTGAGAGGAACTTGCCGGTCCAAATCAGAGCTCTTAGTAGCCCCTCCCTACTTGCTTGGAGTAGGACAGAGAGAGTGAAGGCTTGTGTTTAGATCTAGAAAATTGAATGAAAAAGCAAAATGACAAAGACATTTACCACTGGAGGTGGACGTTGGAGAGTCTTGTCTTTATCATGGAAAAGAGTTCAGAGATAAGTGCAGTCAGCTTATGCAACAAGAAAATTTATTTGATATAAGACAGCACACACTCAGACGGGAGTGCTCCTCAGGAGGCACGCTTAAGGCTTTGGGTCTGGGGTTTTATAGGGCCTTTGGGGTAGGGATCAGCATGAGGCATGGTGCATACAGGTGATTCATAATTCCTTTGAAGTTTTGTCTTAAGAATAGGGTTATTTAGGTGACTGTGTTGGTCCAGATCTCAGCATTCTTTATCCACATAGATTCACACTTCAGAGGTCTAGCTCCTGCTGTGGTTACACAGTTACTTAATTGATTAAGGGGCTAGAAGAAGAAGAAGAATGGCATATAGATTAAGTTAAATAACAAGTTGGGCCTTTTTCACAGGCTAAGTAGATTTTACAATGGCATGACCCTTGTTCCATTTCCCTGTTGTATCTCAGAGTGGTGGGAGGGGGTGCAAGAAGAAATCAATAAGCAAAGTATAGAGGCTGGAAAGCATGTGTTCAGAATATAGGTCAGATGAGTTGCAGCAGAGCTCAGAGTGCAGAAGTGTGAAAAAAAGGCCAGAAAGGTTGAGTTAAGTCATTAGGGAGCCTTGTATGTCCAGCTGATGAGTTTGTAAGTCATATGCTTGACAGTCTGTTGATCTTGGACATTTTAGGGCATTTCTGCAGCTGTGCTTTATGTAAGTTAATGTAATAACATCTCATAGAATGAGAACAAACAGAGATTTAAGAAGTGAGCAGGATATAATGTGGGCCTGATCAATGGTGGTGGCAATAGAAAGGTAAGGGACATACTTGAAATATAACTGAGGTAGTATCTTTCCTTTCTTTAAAAAAATTTTTATTGCAGTAAATACATATAAAATTTGTAGTTTTAATCATTTTCAATATATAATTCAGTAGCATTAATTACTTTCACAATTCTGTGCACCATCCCCACTGTTCCCAGAATTTTTCGTCACCTCAAACTCTGTACTTATTGAGCATAAATCCTGGTTCTCTCTACACCAGCCCCTGGGAAACTCTAATCTTTTCATCTCTGTAAATTTGCCTATTCTAGATACTTCATTTAAGTGAAATCATACACTACTTGTCCTTTGTATCTGGTTTATTTCATTTAGCAGGATGTTTTCAGAACGTGTACCAAAACTCATTCTTTTTATGGCTGAGTAATACTCTATTATTTGGATGTACCACATTTTTATCCTTTCATCTACTGATGAATACTTGAGTTGTTTCCCCTCCATTTATTATGAATAATGCTGTAATGAACATTGGCATACAAGTATCTAAATCCTTATTTTCAGTTATTTTGGGTATATTCCTAGGAGTCAAATTGCCGTGTCATTTGGTAATGCTGTGTACGTGGGTTCCAATTTCTGCTCATCCTCCTCAGTACTTTTTTTCCCATTAAAAAAAAACTAGCCATCGTAGTAGATGTGGAGTGGTATTTTCATTCTGGTTTCAGTTTGCATTTCCATATGGCTGATAATGTTGAGCGTCTTTTCGTGTGTATTTCGGCCATTAAAGTATCTTTGGAGAAATGTCTGTTCAAATCCTTTGCCCATTTTTATCTTTTTCTTGTTCATTTGTAGGCGTCCTTCGTATATTCTGGATACGAATCCCTTATTAGATACATGGTTTGCATATATTTTTTCTCATTCTGTAGATTGTCTTTTCACTTTTATTATGTCTTTTGATGTGAAAAGTTATTAATTTTGATGCAGTCCATTTTTTTAATATATATAATTTATTTTATTATCATTAATCATGTGCAATATTATGGTTATTAAACTACCCCTTCATCAGGTCCCCCCCACCAACCCCATTACAGTCACTGTCCATCAGTGTAGTGAGATGCTATAGAATCACTACTTGTCTTCTCTGAGTTGTACTGCCCTCCACGTGCCCCCCCAACATTACATCTGCTAATCGTAATGCCCCTTTTTCCCTCTTATCCCTCCCTTCCCGCCCATTTTCCCCAGTCCCTTTCCCTTTGGTAACTATTAGTCCGTTCTTGGGTTCTGTGAGTCTGCTGCTGTTTTGTTCCTTCAGTATTTTTTCTTTGTTCTTATACTCCACATATGAGTGAAATCATTTGATACTTGTCTTTTTCGGCTTGGCTTATTTCCCTGAGCATAATACCCTCTAGCTCCATCCATGTTGTTGCAAATGGTAGGATTTGTTTTCTTCTTATGGCTGAATAATATTCCACTGTGTATATGTACCACATCTTCTTTATCCATTCATCTACTGATGGACACTTAGGTTGCTCCCATATCTTGGCTATTGTAAATAGTGCTGCTATAAACATAGGGGTGCATATGTCTTTTTCAAACTGGGCTGCTGCATTCTTAGGGTAAATTCCTAGGAGTGGAAATCCTGGGTCAAATGGTATTTCTATTTTGAGTTTTTTGAGGGACCTCCATACTGCTTTCCACAATGGTTGAACTAATTTGCATTCCCACCAGCAGTGTAGGAGGGTTCCCTGTTCTCCACATCCTCGTCAACATTTGTTGTTGTTTGTCTTTTGGATGTTGGCCATCCTCACTGGTGTTTTTATTTTTTATTTTTATTTTTTTAATATAATTTATTTTATTATCATTAATATACAATTACATGTGCAATATTACGGTTATTAAACTACCCCTTCATCAGGTCCCCCCCACCAACCCCATTACAGTCACTGTCCATCAGCGTAGTGAGATGCTATAGAATCACTACTTGTCTTCTCTGAGTTGTACTGCCCTCCCCGTGCCCCCCCAACATTACATCTGCTAATCGTAATGCCCCTTTTTCCCTCTTATCCCTCCCTTCCCGCCCATTTTCCCCAGTCCCTTTCCCTTTGGTAACTATTAGTCCGTTCTTGGGTTCTGTGAGTCTGCTGCTGTTTTGTTCCTTCAGTATTTTTTCTTTGTTCTTATACTCCACATATGAATGAAATCATTTGATACTTGTCTTTTTCGGCTTGGCTTATTTCACTGAGCATAATACCCTCTAGCTCCATCCATGTTGTTGCAAATGGTAGGATTTGTTTTCTTCTTATGGCTGAATAATATTCCATTGTGTATATGTACCACATCTTCTTTATCCATTCATCTACTGATGGACACTTAGGTTGCTTCCATTTCTTGGCTATTGTAAATAGTGCTGCAATAAACATAGGGGTGCATCTGTCCTTTTCAAATTGGGCTGCTGCATTCTTAGGGTAAATTCCTAGGAGTGGAATTCCTGGGTCAAATGGTATTTCTATTTTGAGTTTTTTGAGGAACCTCCATACTGCTTTCCACAATGGTTGAACTAATTTGCAGTCCCACCAGCAGTGTAGGAGGGTTCCCTTTTCTCCACATCCTCGCCAACATTTGTTGTTGTTTGTGTTTTGGATGTTGGCCATCCTCACTGGTGTGAGGTGATATCTCATTGTGGTTTTAATCTGCATTTCTCTGATGATTAGCGATGTGGAGCATCTTTTCATGTGCCTGTTGGCCATCTGAATTTCTTCTTTAGAGAAGTGTCTATTCATGTCCTCTGCCCATTTCTTAATTGGATTATTTGCTTTCTGTTTGTTAAGGTGCATGAGTTCTTTATATATTTTGGATGTCAACCCTTTATCAGATACGTTTTTTATGAATATATTCTCCCATACTGTAGGATGTCTTTTTGTTCTACTGATGGTGTCCTTTGCTGTACAGAAGCTTTGCAGCTTGATATAGTCCCACTTGTTCATTTTTGCTTTTGTTTCCCTTGCCCGGGGAGATATGTTCATGAAGAAGTTGCTCATGTTTATGTCCAAGAGATTTTTGCCTATATTTTTTCCTAAGAGTTTTATGGTTTCATGACTTACCTTCAGGTCTTTGATCCACCTTGAGTTTACCTTTGTGTATGGGGCTAGACAGTAGTCCAGTTTCATTCTCTTACATGTAGCTGTCCAGTTTTTCCAACACCAGCTGCTGAAGAGGCTGTCATCTCCCCATTGTATATCCAAGGCTCCTTTATCAAATATTAATTGACTGTATATGTTTAATGTTTGGATTTTCTATTCTGTTCCACTTGTCTGTGGGTCTGTTTTTGTGCCAATACCAAATTGTCTTGATTACTGTGGCTTTGTAGTAGAGGTTGAAGTCAGGGAGTGTAATTCCCCCTGTTTTATTCCTCCTTCTCAGGATTGATTTGGCTATTCGGGGTCTTTTGTGGTTCCATATGAATTTTAGAATTATTTGTTACAGTTCATTGAAGAAAGCTGTTCGTTGTTTGATAGGGATTGCATTGAATCTGTAGATTGCTTTGGGTAATATAGCCATTTTGACAATATTTATTCTTCCTAGCCAAGAGCATGGGATGCATTTCCATTTGTTAGTGTCCTCTTTAATTTCTCTTAGGAGTGTCTTGTAGTTTTCAGAGTACAGGTCTTTCACTTCCTTCGTTAGGTTTATTCCTAGGTATTTTATTCTTTTTGATGCAATTGTGAATGGAATTGTTTTTCTGGTTTCTCTTTCTGTTAGTTCATCATTAGTGTATAGGAAAGCAACAGATTTCTGTGTGTTAATTTTGTATCCTGCAACTTTGCTGAATTCAGATATTAGTTCTAGTAGTTTTGGAATGGAATCTTTAGGGTTTTTTATGTACAGTATCATGTCATCTGCAAATAGTGACAATTTGACTTCTTCTTTACCAATCTGGATGCCTTGTATGTCTTTGTTTTGTCTGATTGCTGTGGCTAGGACCTCCAGTACTATGTTGAATAACAGTGGAGAGAGTGGGCATCCCTGTCTTGTTCCCGATCTTAGATGAAAAGCTTTCAGCGTCTCGCCGTTAAGTATGATGTTAGCTGTGGGTTTGTCATATATAGCCTTTATGATGTTGAGGTACTTGCCGTCTATACCCATTTTGTTGAGAGTTTTAATCAGGAATGGATGCTGAATTTTGTCAAAGGCTTTTTCAGCATCTATGGAGATGATCATGTGGTTTTTGTTCTTCTTTTTGTTGAAGTGGTGGATGATGTTGACGGATTTTCGAATATTGTACCATCCTTGCATCCCTGGGATGAATCCCACTTGATCATGGTGTATGATCCTCTTGATGTATTTTTGATTTCAGTTTGCTAATATTTTGTTGAGTATTTTTGCATCTACGTTCATCAGGGATATTGGTCTGTAATTTTCTTTTTTGGTGAGGTCTTTGCCAGGTTTTGGTATTAGGGTGATGCTGGCTTCATAGAATGAGTTTGAAAGTATTCCCTCCTCTTCTATTTTTTGGAAAACTTTAAGGAGAATCGGTGTTATTTCTTCTCTATATGTCTGGTAGAATTCAGAGGTGAATCCATCAGGCCCGGGGGTTTTGTTCTTGGATAGTTTTTTGATTACCAATTCGATTTCGTCGCTGGTGATTGGTCTGTTTAGTTTTTCTGTTTCTTGCTTGGTCAGTCTTGGAAGGTTGTATTTTTCTAAGAAGTTGTCCATTTCTTCTATGTTTTCCAGCTTGTTAGCATATAGATTCTCATAATATTCTCTTATGATTCTTTGTATTTCTGTGGGGTCCGTCGTGATTTTTCCTTTCTCATTTCTGATTGTGTTTATGTGTGTAGATTCTCTTTTTCTCTTAATGAGTCTGGCTAGGGGTTTATCTATTTTGTTTATTTTTTCAAAGAACCAGCTCTTGGTTTCATTGATTTTTTTCTATTGTTTTATTCTTCTCAATTTTATTTATTTCTTCTCTAATCTTTATTATGTCCCTCCTTCTGGTGACTTTGGGCCTCATTTGTTCTTCTTTTTCCAATTTCAGTAATTGTGTCTTTAGACTATTCATTTGGGAATGTTCTTCCTTCTTTAAATAGGCCTGGATTGCAATATACTTTCCTCTTAGAACTGCCTTTGCTGCGTCCCACAGAAGTTGTGGCTTTGTGTTGTTGTTGTCATTAGTCTCCATATATTCTTTGATTTCTGTTTTGATTTGGTCATTAACCCATTGATTAATTAGGAGAGTGTTGTTCAGTCTGCATGTATTTGTGAGCCTTTTTGATTTCTTTCTAAAATTTATTTCTAGTTTTATACCTTGGTGATCTGAGAAGTTGGTTGGTAGGATTTCAGTATTTTTGAAATTACTGACGTTCTTTTTGTGGCCTAGTTTGTGGTCTATTCTGGAAAATGTTCCATATGCACTTGAGAAGAATGTGTATCCTGTTGCTTTTGTGTGTAGAGTTCTGTAGATGTCTGTTAGGTCCATCTGCTCTAGTGTGTTGTTCAGTGCCTCTTGTGTCTTTACTTATTTTCTGTCTGGTTGATCTGTCCTCTGGAGTGAGTGGTGTGTTGAAGTCTCCTAAGATGAATGCATTGCTGTCTGCTTCCTCCTTTAATTCTGTTAGTATTTGTCTCACATATGCTGGGGCTCCTGTGTTGGGTGTATATATATTTATAATGGTTATATCTTCTTGTTGGACTGATCCCTTTATCATTATGTAATATCCTTTTTTATCTCTTGCTACTTTCTTCGTTTTGAAGTCTATTTTGTCTGATACAAGTACTGCAACACCTGCTTTTTTCTCTTTGTTGTTTGCATGAAATATCTTTTTCCATCCCTTCACTTTTAGTCTGTGTATATCTTTGGATTTGAGCTGAGTTTCTTGTAGGCAGCATATAGATGGGTCTTGCTTTTTTATCCATTCTGTTACTCTGTGTCTTTTGATTGGTGCATTCAGTCCATTTACATTTAGGGTGATTATTGATAGGTATGTACTTATTGCCATTGCTGGCTTTAGATTCGTGGTTACCAAGGGTTCAAGGGTTGCTTCTTTAGTATCTAACAATCTAACTTAACTTTCTTGTTAAGTTATTGTAAACACTGTCTGATGTTTCTTTATTTCTCTCCCTTCTTATTCCTCCTCCTCCATTCTTTCTATAATAGGTGTTTTATTCTTTGCCTTTAGTTAGTATTTGGATGGTCTGCTTTCTTTGCTATGATTTTATTTTCTCTGGTGACATCTTTTTAGCCTTAGGTGTGCTTCCATCTAGAGCAGTCCATTTAAGATATCCTGTAGTGGTGGTTTATGAGAGGCAAACTCTCTCAACTTTCATTTGTCTGGAAATTGTTTAATCCCTCCATCATATTTAAATGATAATCGTGCTGGATACAATATTCTTGGTTCGAGGCCCTTCTGTTTCATAACGTTAAATATATCATGCCATTCTCTTCTGGCCTGTAAGGTTTCTGTTGAGAAGTCTGATGATAGTCTGATGGGTTTTCCTTTGTAGGTGATCTTTTTTCTCTCTCTAGCTGCCTTTAATACCCTGTCTTTATCTTTGATCTTTGCCATCTTAATTATTATGTGTCTTAGTGTTGTCTTCCTTGGGTCCCTTGTGTTGGGAGATCTGTGGGCTTCGGTGGACTGCGAGACTATTTCCTTCCCCAGCGAGGGAAAGTTTTCAGCAATTATTTCTTCAAAGACACTTTCTATCCCTTTTTCTCTCTCTTCTTCCTCTGGTACTCCTATAATGCGAATATTGTTCCGTTTGGATTGGTCACACAGTTCTCTTAATATTCTTTCATTCCTAGAAATCCTTTTATCTCTCTCTGCCTCAGCTGCTCTGTACTCCTGTTCTCTGTTTTCTATTCCATTAACAGTCTCTTGCATCTCATCCATTCTGCTGTTAAGCCCGTCAATCGCTTGTCTGATTTCTGCATTGTCTTTCCTCAGTTCCCTCACTTCCTCCCTCAGCTCTTGCACATTTCTCTGTAGGTCCATCAGCATGGTTATGACTTTTATTCTGAATTCTTTTTCAGGAAGACTGTGCATTTCCATCCCTTCAGACTCCCTCTCTGGGGTTGTCTGGTTGATTTTGGTCTGAACCATATTCCTCTGTCTTTTCATGCTATAGAATTCGTCACTGATAGTTGCCACATATGTCAGCTGAGCTCTTTAAGACTTTAAAAAGAGAAAAAAAAAGAGAAAAAAAGAAGAAAGAAAGAAGAGAAAAAACAAAAACAAAACAAAACAAAACAAAAAAAACGCCCACCGGACATAGATTCTGTGGGAATGCTGTAGGTGGCGCTATTGCCCCGCTATTCCGCAGCCATGGCTGCGCTGCTCCGCAGGGCCCTTTATCGCTCTGGCAGGGGTGGGAACGAATAGGAGACTGTTGATCTCAGTGAGAAGTGTAAGTATGGCTACGCTTCCTCAGTTGCCAGCTAAGGCGTCTGAAACTACCCAGGACTCCCAGCCTGCTGGGCTGGGTGTGCTGGGGCGATCCAGCTCCTCCGCTGGGCTCCTGTCTCTTTAAGACCGCTGAAGAAAGCGCATGCTTTTTTTTTTTCCTTCCTGGGAGCTGGCTGCAAGCACCCTGGCGCGTTCCCCGCTCAGATCCTGCCCCTCTGTCTCTCCAATCTCCGCTGCACTGCGCAATGTGGGTCAGCGCTCCCCGCGCAGATCACCGGGGCTGGCTACTTTGCGGGGTGTACTTCCACTCCCTCCCGGCTCTGAATCCTCTCCTCCCGCCGGTGCGCTGGGGTGGGGGACGGCTCGGGTCCCGCTGGGTCGCAGCTGCGTATCTTACCCGCCTCTTGGGGTACTGAGTCCTCTCGGGTGTAGCTGCACGCTGTGCGCTTTCCTGTGTATTCTCGTCTCTCTTTTAGGAATAGATGTATTTGCTGTGTTTTCATAGATAAATATAGTGTTGGGAGGAGATTTCTGCCGCCCTGCTCACACCGCCATATTCTGAAGTCCATTTTTTTCTGTTTTCTTTTATTGCTCATGTTTTTGCTGTCATCTAAGAATTCATTGGCAAATCCAAAGTCATGAATATTTATCCTTGTGTTTTCTTGTAAGAGAATTACCGTTTTAGCTCTTATATTTGGGTCTGTGATTCATTTAGAATTAATTTTTTTATGTGATGTGAGGTAGGGGTCCTACTTCAGTATTTTCCATGTGGAAATCCTGCTGTCCCAGCACTATTTTTTGAAGAGACTGTTCTTTCTCCATTGAATGGGTTTGGCACCCTTTTCAAAAATAAGTTGGCTATAGATGAAGGGTTAGAATCTATTTTTATGGGATAAGTTTTTAATATGGTTTAGCAGCATAGACTTCTTAATATTAGAATATCTTAAGGCCAACTTGGGCCCTTTTGCCAGCAGGTATCAGAAAACCAATCACCCAGGCACCACTGTTTTGCAGAGAGAAAGATTTAATGTCAGGAGGCTGCACAAGGAGACCTTAAGCAGGGCTCAAACCTGTCTCCCTGACCTCAACTGGAGTACAGAATCTATGCAGGTGGCTTATGCATATTTAGCAGGGGCTGGTGTAATTAAAAGAGTTGGGGCAGAACTTTTCTCTTGTACCTGTGTAGCATGTTAACACATTACTACATATACCGTATGTTCAAAAATGGCTAAAGTCTGCCCAGAGGTGGACATTTTAGTACGTAATGAGGAAGAGGTAACCTCAGGTCATCTGAAACTGTTTCTTGGAAGACTCAGATGAGGGTGGTTGGCTTGACCAGTTTGACCTGGTCTGCTCTGAGTGAGGCTGGCTCCAAGGGTCCTGCGAAACGACTCATGGCTTCTTTGTCTTAGAAAAGACAGAACAGAAAGCTGTAATGAATTTTAACAATGTCGTAATGGGCAGGAAATGACATTTGGCTTTTTAATTAAAAGGCCATGGTTTCACGTCTATACCTACTTCTTTGGTGATCTCATCCAGTCTCATGGTTTTAAATATCATCTGTGTGATGAGGATTCCCAATTACGTATTTCCAGTTTAGAGCTCTTTCCTTAACTCCAGACTTCTGTATATGTAAGTGCCCAGTTCACATTTCCATTTGGCTAATAGCCATCTTAATATGCACAAAACTGATATGATTTCTATCTTCCCTCTCTTCAGTTGTTCAGGCAAGAATTCTTGGAGATCCTTGGAGTTATTTTTGTGTCATACGCTGTCCCATATTCTCCTTCCAGACTGTTATCATCCCTGCTGGCTCTGCCTTCACATTATATCCAGTCTGACCATTCCTCCTTACTCCACCACAGTCGCCGTTGTCATCCTGCATTATTGCCTGGGTTATCACTAGCCTCCTAACTAGTCTCCTTCTTTCTGTCCTTGCTTCATGCAGTGTGTTTTCAAAATAGTAATAGAGTGATCCTTCAGCCCTCAGGCCAGCCCATGTCAGTCCTCTGCTGGGAACCCTTCAGGACTTTCCCTTTTGGTCACTGTAGAGCTGAAGTCTTCTGTGTCCTGGGAAGTCCTTCGAGCCCTGGGCTTCATTTCTTACCGCTCCTTCCTTCCCCTGAGCTGGTCTGAGACCCGAGGCCGCACCCCCACCCCCAGTTGCTGGGCTTAGAGACCCGAGGCTGCGCCGCCCCCCCTGCTTGTCTGAGGCCAGAGGCTGCACCTCCCCCCCGTGCTGGGCTTAGAGACCCACGGCTGCACTCCCCCCCTCCCCCCCCGTTGGTCTTAAAGACCCGGGGCCGTGCCTCCCCCACCCCCTCTTCCCCCTGCTGGTCTGAGACCCCCCCCAGGCCCCACCTCCCCCCTCTGCTGGGCTTAGAAACCCGAGGCCGCACCTCCCCACGTGCTGGTCTTAGAGACCCGAGGCCGCGCCTCTCCCCCTGCTGGTCTGAGACCCCCACCCTCAGGCCGCACCTCCCCCCCCTGGCTGGGCTTAGAGACCCGAGGCCGCACCTCCCCACCCCCCACGTGCTGGTCTGAGACCCGAGGCCGCGCCTTTCTCCAGGCCTTGGCGGTTGCGGCCCCCTTGGCTTGGGGCGCTTCTCCTCAGGACGCCCAGCATATTCTGTATGTCCTTTCCCAAACGCCATCTTCCCACCGATGTCTTCCTCGAGCACCCTATTTAAAGTTGTGATATGTCTTTCTACCTCTAAGCAAGCGATTCCTTTTTTTTCTGCTTTCTCTTCTTAGCACTTACTGTCTCCTAATATACCGTACAGCTTCCTTATTGTATCTATCACTCTCTCCTGCGCTGGAGCACATGATCTGTGCTAGCAGGGGTTTTTGTTTTCTGCTGTATACTAAGTGTCCAGAGAAGCCCTGGCACATAGTAGGTGCACACCAGATATCTGTTTAATAAAAGAGTAATTGTCTACAAATATTTATGTAGTGCCTGCTGTTCCTGGGCAGTGGACTGTGGAATTCTTTGGTTCTTCTCTTCTTGAAGGGAAGAAGTCCGTCAAGAGACCCAGTAGAGAGTTAAAGCCGCAAAGAGTGTTTTATTTAGCGGAAGGAAAGTACGCTGCAGCGCAGGCTGACCCTGAGGGTGGGTAGCCACCCGCTAGGTTTTATATAGTGTATTTTTATGGGAGTTTATTTGGTTTCCTCCTTCCCATTTTGTCATTTTCACACCATGCTTTGGATCTGCCTTGGTTCCTCATTTTCAGCCTCTTTGCTCAAGTATGTATTCATCATCTTTCCAGTGAGCACCTAAGCAAAAACCCAGGGCGGGGCCAAACTGCAGTGGTCCCTGGGCCGAGGCTGCGTGGAGCCTGGGCGTCTCGCCCTCCTCTCTGCCCTCCTGCTCGGGGCTGTGTGGCTGCCTATGCTAACACTGCGGTATTCCAGGTGTCTGAGAGGGCTGAGGTGATTGATTCTTATGGATGAGATAACGACCTCTACCCTAAAGAGTTTGAGTATGGATGAGTAGGAATTGGTTTTAGAATTGGTTGCTGAAGAATGGAGGTGCCAATCACAAAAACTGATGACAAGAGTGTAAAGACCTACTTCCTTTTTTAGGGAGCTATAATCGTTAAAAAATTTAAACCTACTCCACTTCTGGGGCTAATTCCGCTACTTAGAGGACGATATTACTTACTGTAAGTTATAAAAAGTGTATGTTTGGTCATTCAGATGAACAAAGCATATTTCTTGTATATATTTGGTCTTTGTCCACATTTCCTGGCTCACAGCTCCCAAAACTCTTGGAATTTTCTAAGTCGAGAGGGATAAAGGTGGCTTTTGTTATGTTAATGAGACGACTTTTGGAAACACCTCTAAGGATGGCTGGCTGGCTGCCTGGAGAACTCACCTTGTGGTCAGAAAGAGGGCTGGGGACCGAGTTCAGTGGCTAGTGGCTTAATGGATCATGCCTCTGTAATGAAGCCTCCATAAAAGCCCAAAGGGCAGTCAGTGTGCAGAGAGCTTCCGGTTTGGCGACTGCTTGGAGAGCGGTGGCCCCGGGGGGCATGGGGGCTCCGCGCCCCACCTCCCCTTGCCCTGCGCATCTCTCCCATCTGGCTGCGTTACAGCCTTTCTAATAAACTGGTGAGCTAGTAAGTAAAATGTTTCTCCGAGTTCTGTGAGTCACTCTAGCAAATAATTGAACCCAAGAAGGGAGCTGTACCCCCCAGTCGGCGGCCAGTCAGTCAGAGCTCGGTGATAGCCTGGTTTTGTGGACGGCGTCTGAAGCCGGGGCTCTGTGTGTGTGTGTGTGTGTGTGTGTGTGTGTGTGTGTGTGTGTGTGTGTGTGTGTGTGTGTGTGTGTGTGTGTGTGTGTGTGTGTGTGTGTGTGTGTGTGTGTGTGTGTGTGTGTCTGTGTCTGTGTGTGTGTGTGTGTGTCTGTGTGTGTCTGTGTGTGTGTGTGTCTGTGTGTGTCTGTGTGTGTCTGTGTGTGTCTGTGTGTCTGTGTGTGTGTCTGTGTGTGTCTGTGTGTATGCAGGTGTGAGTGGTCTTAGAGGACTGAGCCCTTAACCTGTAGAATCTGATGCCGTCTTCAAGTAGATAAGTGCCAGAACTGAGTTGAATTCATTGGCACCCAAACCCAGCTGGTGTTCAGAAAATTGCTTGTTGGAAGTGTGGGGAATGCACCCCACCATGCTGGAAACTGAGGCTCAGAACACCCTATTTAGGTAACTATAATATTTAATACTTAGATACCCAAAATATAAGAAGCAGTTTATATGTCTAATTTTAGGACAGTAGGTATTTAATAGTGTCTTTATTCATTTGTTTATTAGCAGTCACTAAGTGATGTTTATGATGAATTTCTAAACATGAAGATAGAACCTTAATTAAAAATTAGAGGTAATGTGACCTTAACACAAACTTCAGCTTTATGTGTTTGTGTCTGTCTGTGCACAAGGGCATCATAGGGTGCTGCCTTTGTCTGCGAAGCTATCACTCGGGCAGCTGCTGCCCTGGGCAGAGGTGGTGGGGTTATTAGTACTGTGGGAATGACCTTGAGAGCCCTGGCTGAGGGAGTGACCAGCCTCTAACTGAGGGAAGCATGCTGCCCCTGGAGGGGAGCTGCTGGAGCTTCCTTGTTCAGAGATGCCTCTCCTGAGTGTGGACCCTCAGCCTTGCCACTCCCCCTTCTTCCTTTCTTCTTCCCAAATACTCTCCTAAGGAGGACTAAAAGGAAACATAAAAATGCTGTTTGTGATTATTATCTGGGTGTTGGAATGGTGAATATTTTCTTCCTTCTGCTGTCATGTATATGTCGAGATTGCTGTATGGATTTGTGTTAACACCCAAAAGCTTACTTAAACACTCTCTGGCTAGATTGGCTGTGATCTTGAGCAGGACATTCTCTGTACCTCTTATCTCTAAAGGCCTTTTCAGCTAAGTGAATTGTTTTTACTTTGGGATATGTAGTGTTTAAGTTCTGGGTGGGATGTACTTCCTTGTAAGTGCTTTAAGTTGCCTTCTCTTTTTAAAAGCTAGCATTTCTTTAACAGCACTTGAGCTTCTTTATTTCTTTTTCTCTTGTTTTGTCTTGTAGAATTGGTTAACCTTTGAGTTGGGCTATGGATTATTACTATAAGATTAGGGTGAAAAGAAAAACAGGAGATGATAATGGTAGAGGATTAGATGAAGAGAGAATGGCTAACAGGGTAGATGTGTTGGCAGCTGAGATGTCAGAGTAGAGAAGACCCTTAGAATGTGGGGTCATGTTTGAGAGTATGCTAAGGAGACAGAGCATCCTTCTCAGAGACCCTGTTGGAGCACACTGTAGTTTATTTATAATCCTCTGCTATCTTATATGTCTAGTCCAGCTTGAGAAATGCAACTTGGAAAGAATCATTCCTACAGTTTAGATTCCCCTTTCCTTAATATGATCTTCTGGCTTAGAGACAAATGGCTCATAAAAATCCCTGTGTCCTACAGATACGAAGGGTGGATGTTTACTTTTCCTTTGGACCTTGACACTTCTGTAACAAATTGAGCTAAAACAAAAAAAAGAACAGGTTTGCCATTTTCCCCTCAGATTTAGGAATGTACATGCTACATTGTCTCTTCCCACACTGTTCAGCACAGAAGTCTTTGCAGTTTTATTTGTGACACTTTTTTTTTTTGGTCTGTAACCTGTTTCACCAGATCTTTGATTAGAGCTATCATTTAATCAGTTTTTTAAGCTACTCCTCGTTCTTAAATTTTTTGACTTGGATTTCTTCCTGTTATATTTTCTGCTTTGGAGATACAGTATGATAGGTGTGATTAATGAGAACAGGGACATGGTATAATTTAGCTACTTTTGAGACTTTTTTAGGCAATCTAGTTATTCTGTTATTTGGGAAAGGCAGTTAAATGATGGGATTAAGTGCATAGGCCTGTGAATTTAAATGTGGCCCAAGTCCCGTCTCTGTTCTTTAGTGGTTATTTGCTATTCCTTTAGTACCATCTGTAACTTTGGGCAAGTTTCTTAACCTCTCTGGGCCTCAGGGCTTTTTTAATTATAATAATACATTCCCCGCTGCCTTGTGGTTGGGAGGACTAAATGAAATAATTCATACATTCACCAAGTATTTATTAAGCACCTACTCTTTGCCAGGCATTGTGTTAGGCAGTGTAATATAGGGTGAACAATATAGATGGGATCCCTGCTCTCTTGAATTGACATACTGTATATAAATAATAAAAAATACCAGGTAATGATAAATATCTGTGGAGAAGGATTCAGAGAAAGTCTTCCTGAGAACATTTCTTTAAGCTGAGCGACAAAGGGAGCTGGCCGTTCGAGGACCTGGACTGGGCGGGAAAAGCCTGTTTCAAGCCGGGGGCACAGTTGTGTACAAAAGCCTTTAAGGTAAGGAAGAGTTGAGCATGTTCCTCAAACAGATCAAAACTGGGGCAGGTGGCAGGTGAGAATAATCTGGAGTAAAGTCAGAGGTAGAGCTGGGGTGCAGATTGTGTATGTAAACCAGAGTAAGAAGGCTGAATTTTATTTTAGGTGCAGTGGGAAGCTTTTGGAGTTTTTTAAGCAGAGAAGTGACAAGATCTGACTTACCAATTCTCCTATTTCTTAAGGAGATGGAAAAGGTTTTTGGTCATCTTGAATACATATCCTTTTAAGGATGAAGCCATAGCTACTTAAAATGTTCATAAATTTTAGTTGCATATTTAAAAATCACACTATAAAATAAAGTTCAGACAGTCCCTGGTTTATGATGGTTCAATTTAGGATTATTTGACTTGAGGATGGTGGGAAAGCCCAGGCTAGCAGTGTACATGCCATGCTTCCCCGATGCTGGGTGAGCAGCGCTGCCAGGCGGCTCCGTGAGCATGGGGGTAAGCAACCGGCACACTCACAGCCATTCTGACCCACACAGCCATTCTGTTTTTCACTTTTAGTACAAGATTCAATAAATTACATGAGATATTCAACACTTTATTATAAAATAGGCTTTGTGTTAGATGAGTTTCCCCAACTGTAGGCCGGTGTAAGTGTTCTGAGCATGTGTAAGGTAGGCGAGGCTAAGCTCTAATGTCTGGTGGGTTAGGTGTATTGTCAGTTGATGATGGGTTTAATGGATGTAACCACCTTCTAAATTGAGGGGATTGTAATTTAAAGGTACAGTTTTATCCAAGGGGAAAACAGTTATTTTCACTTTCCTCATGTCCCAAGCCTTGGTGTCTGTGATCATCAGAACTGTTTTCTGAGTCATCCTGTAGGTCTTCAGAATATACGCATGTTTGTTTGGGTATAGTGCTTTTGGGTTCTGAATGTGATACTATCACTGGACATTCTATCCCGAGCCACAGATGCAGCGCCACACAGCGTCAGGTATCTGGGTCCTCGTGTTGGTATACATTATTAATCTTGGGGGAGTTACTCAAACCAAGAGATTGTGGTGAGTTTAGTAAAGTAATACATTGTATTTTGGCTTTGGTTTAATTCCTTTTTAATTAAATTGCAGAACTATCCTGGAGACTAAAAGCCTTTTGTCATATGCTTGCAGAACCTATTGTAACTTCTTACAAGGGTTTGGGTGACCGTAATTATTTTCATGTTTCAAGGATATCATTTCTGCTTAGCTTCCTTAATAAACTGAATGTTTCAACTATCGTATACTTGTTATATAGCAGAAAGGAAAGGAGAAATTCTCAGAGATTGCTAATGTGACTAAATATTTTGGGTTCAAGTCAGTTTTTATGTTTTTCAATTAAAGGTTAAGTCTCACATGACAAATGATTGTTTGGTAGTTGAATAAAATTTTCCAGATAGATTGTTCATTCTAAGTGGCAGAAAACTTAACCTATCCTGTGGATTTTTCTTAAAGATTATTTAACTAGGCAATACTTTTGTGTTCCAATAAAATATTAACATGGTAATGAAGTTAGTATGGTATTAACCGTAGCTGTGCCTTCACTGTGAAAGATGGCTTAACTTACCACCTCATTTTTCTTTTTTGACAGAGCAAATTCGACTAAAGAATATCAGAAAAGTATATGTAAGATGTATGTGGTATCGCTTACGGTTATTAAAACCCCAGCCAAATATTATTCCTACAGTAAAGTAAGTAGTTGGTTTTAATAAAAAATCATAGTGCTTACTCTTAGCTGTGTATCATTTAAAACAGGTACAGTGATGAGTAAAACGTGATTGTGAAGAAATTGCAGCTTTAGTAGGGGTAAGGTGGGGTTTGTAAGATTGAGAACTGTCTGAACACAGTGGCTCAGAAGTTCACCGAGAGCGTACTGACTTCTGACTCGGGGAGCGAGGGGAGAAAGAGAAGTTGGAATTTGAAGATGACCCTGTGCATCCTGTGCCATGATTTTGAATTTTGTCTCAAAGAGTATGGGGGAACTTTAAAAGGTTGTCCAAAGCGAGCAGGTGACATGGTCAAGTTCTCACTTGACTGTGACAGTCAGTTTATGGAGCACATGTACTGTGTGCCAGGTGCGTGCCAGGGCTTTTATTCATCTCATGAGTTTTATGTCAGCCTCCAGGTGGGTGCTTTTGCTTTTTCTCAGATGAGGAAGGTGAGACTAAGGAGATGAGTTGACTTGGCCAGGATCCTGCAGCTACAAGTGGTGGAGAGGGGCCTCGCCGCCCCATACTGTGGCAGCCCCGTCTGCTCAGACAGGCCACGGGCATGCTCACAGTGGGCCTGGTCGGTTTTGTGAGGCTGTGGGATGTGCTGGTTTGGAGTCTCGGCTTTGGACCTTCACCCTCGGGCATCCGTTCTGAGGTAATAGGTGAAAGTGCTAGGAGGTGAGAGCCGCCCCTCTTGGACTGCATCTCTCTGTGCAGTAGGAGAGAGGGGAAGACCTAGCAGAGGAAATAGTGAAAGTAGAGCCATTTATTTTTAAATCTTGGTTTAAATGATGATGGTTGTTTTCAGCATATCTGTGTAACTTTAAATAGTTTTTCTTTGTAAGATTTGACTTTGCCTGGTTTTGTTCCTTTATTGAGAGAGGGATCTTAGCTTTAGTGTTAAGGGTTCTTTAAATGATGTGAAACTAGAAAGCTAAAAATTAGTGTTTTCAGAAGTAGTGTCATGTTCACTGTTTGTTTTTTGTTGTCATTTTAAATCGAACTTTCATGAGGCACCGCGGCCAATCTGTTTGCCTCCCAATCTCTTCCTTTTGGGCCTTGGTCAACCCTGTGTGGGTATGCGAACCTTGGCTTTCAAGAAGAAAACCCTAACTCTGGGACGTTCTCCTCAGTGATTAGCAGACTGATTTATTTAAATAGGAGTACAGATTAAAGATGTTTAAGGAAGAATTAACTAGATCCTGGTAACAATTTAAATAAGGTCAGAAACCATCAAAACCTTTTTGCTACTTAACCCTGAAGCATTCTTTCAAAATTAAGCTGTCATTGTGTAATGCTCTGATTGCTGGAAGTTGCTTCCAAAAGGACTTTTAAAGTATGCTTAAAGAAAAAAAACCACTAAACTTCAAAAGTTAATTGCTAAAGCTACACATAGGGAAAACACCTTTTCAGAGAAGCTAAACGTGATGTAAGAGAACAGGGCACAGAGCGTGATGCGCGGCCACTCTGTCTCCACCTTTGCTGCGGCTCTCGGGGTGAGGCATGGTCTCCCTGCTGTGGGGGTTCCAGCGTGAGCCTCTCCTCTCCATTCATGGCCTCGGAGAGCCAGGTTCAGTAGTGTATCCTAGGCATGTTGCTACCTTTCTCTTCTACCCTTATTTGCTTTTAAACCTTGCATTAGTGGTTTTCTGAGCCATGTTAGCCTTTTGGGAGACTTGGCAAAACAAAGTGCAGAGTTATTAATTTGTGTGGGGATAAAGTATATTTTCAAGTGTTCTTAAGCATATTGAAGGTGTTAACAAACTTTGGATTTAAGTTAAAATTACTGTTTTAAATTATTAGTCATTGAGTAAGTAAATATTGTGTGAACACTGTGAGTCGCAAATAGACGTGGTTCAACATAGTCTTGGGGGTTACTGGCAAGTAAGCAATAATGGTACAGTGTTTAGGAAGGGCTGGGAGAGGGAAGTCATGAGTAGAGGAAGGGCTCTTGACTGTGGCTCCAGACGGAGTAGGCTTCCCTAAGTAAATGAGGTCCGAACTGAGATTCGGGCAAGAGTTGCTATGAACAGCTAATACAGATTGATTGTTTACTGTCTGTGAGACCCCGTCTAGGTGCTTTATATACCTAATCTCACTAACTTCTCACACGTGCCTTGGAAGTTGGAAACAGTTATAGAATGCTATGTAACTTGCCAAGATCTTTCATTTCTTAAGTGGGGAAAGCTGGGATTTGATCCCAGGTAGCTTTGTTACAGAGCCTAGGGTCTTGGCAACTCTGCCTAGTCGGCCAGGTCAAAGTGGGAGTGTTCCAGGGGCTCCATCTTGGTCCTTGGGCATATAGGTAGTGTGGAGCCCAGCTTACCGTATTCCGTCCTTAATAAGGTTTAGAGCATTGTTTTGGCCAGTTGGAAAGAAATGTGCATCCGAGTGCCAACTGTGTGGGAGCTGCTGTGAGTCGGTTAAAACCAAGTAAGACCCTTTCCGCGTGCTCGAGGAGCTGGCAGCGAGTCTGAAGAGGAAGGTCATGTTTGTGCTTCTTGACTGTAACCACTCACCGGCTTGGCGAGGGTTATGAATTGCCTCTTGGAGGGTGGATAATTTGAATTGAATTGAAAGTCGAGTAGAGTTTGGATAGGCAGAGATGGGAATTCTAGGTAGAAGGATCCAAGATGCAGAAGCGTGGTGGTGGGAAAGCTTAGGGAACTTTGGAACAGAGATTCATTTTGTTTGAAAAATCAGGGTGATAAAGGTAAGCCAGGTAGGTTGAACTGGATGCTGGAGGCTCATTTCAAATAACCATGTTTAAGCCAGGTTCCTTTCAAGAGAGTTTAAACACATGGAACATTTTCATTGTCTTTGAAAACAGGCCATTCCACAATTCTGTTTGATTAGGCCTCCTGTGGTTCATTTTATGTCTTTGTTTAGCAATTCCTACTCAGTGAAACAAATTGTAATACAAAAGATATTTAAAAAATAATTATTTTATCACTTAAAGATAGCTATTAAGATAATTTACCTTGTATATATGTATTTATAATAAACTTTTTTAGTTACATACATACAGCTTTGAAAACTGTTTTTCCTTTTTTTAATTTAGGAATACAAGGTAGATAATATTCCACAGCAAATATTATTTTAGTGGCTAGACAGTATTTTACTGTATGGATGTACTGTTAATTTATTTGTCCAGTAATTTATTGATGGGTATTTGTGTGTGTATGTGTTCTCTGCTATATTTTATTATCTGTGACTACCCTTTTATATTTTATGTACTTAGTTCTAGTTTATTTCCTTCTCAGTTTCTTGAAGTGGAGTAGATTGATGGTTAAAAGGGTCTGTACCTATTTTGGGCTTTTGATACCTTATTGTCAGATACTCTTCAGAGTGAAGGATGTGTGGGTTACTTTCTCTTTAGTCTCTCCAACACTGGTAGTACCTGTCTTTTAGATATTTTTACTATGCAAAACATATTGGAGAGAAGAAATATTTTTTTCAAACTATATGCTCTTTTAGATCTTTTTTTAACCTGTTGTGCACATCTTTATTTATCTATTGGCTAAAAAATGTTCCATTATGTGGCTTTATCTTAGTTCATTTAATTAGTTCTCTATAAATGGGTATTTAGGTTGTTTACAAAGTTTTGCTATTATAAAGAAGGCTGTTTATTCACCCTTGTACAATTGACCCATTATTTTCTGTAGGTTATCTTACTGAAAATGTAATTTCAAGATCAAGAGCAATTCTTTTTTACATTAAATGGTTTACTGAGTAGCTAGTATTAATGTATTTTGATGTAATAAGTCTAATAAGTTGAATTAACTTCTTTACATAAAATTCTGCAGATAGTAACTGAGAAAATATTACACACAAGGCACTGTCCAGATTCTAGAGAATTCAGAGGTGAAAAAGACACTGTACTTGGCATGACAGCTTCCAGCCCAGAGACCTCAGGATTTGGGTCAGTAGCGTAGTGTTATGGGACTACCTTAGGTAATTTTATGCCTTGATCTTGCCTAATGTCTTTAGACCCCTAAAGGAAAACCATGCAGGTGTATTTATTCAATTTTCACTTATCTTTTTCCTTAACAGGAAAATAGTTCTGCTTGCAGGGTGGGCATTGTTATTCCTTGCATACAAAGTTTCCAAAACAGACCGAGAATATCAAGAATACAATCCTTATGAAGTATTAAATTTGGATCCCGTAAGTAGTATTTTTGTATAATGCTCACTAGTTTATTGATCCCATGAAAATAATATAGGTCCACATCCTAAGAGAAAGTGGACTGGGCCTAAAGAAATCAGACTTTGGTCAGTTACATTTTTTTGTTAAAATAACGTATCTATTCCATTATTATTCTAATGTATATATATATATATATATATATATATATTATTTTTAAGCTACAGATGTTGATTGCCATCCTTATTAAGGACTGGATTGTAATTAATTGCTAGAATGTAAGAATATTTAAAGATGAGATGAGAAGTTAGTATATTTTTAAAAGATATGTAAGGTTGGTTTAATGCAAAGTTTAAAACCAGCAGATTTCTTTATGTTAGTGGTATGGTAGATCTCACGAGCCTGTGTCAGTCTGCACTAAGGCGTGTGGTGAGTCTGTCTCGTGAACAGCGGGTGTTACTGTCTTTCAGGTTGACCTTGGGTGTGCCTCTTGGGTGATTTCTTGCCTCAACTTGATTGATCCCGATAGAAAATTAGTCTTTTAGGCATATCAGTGGAAAGTTAGAAATGAAATGAATGCTAGGGATCATCTCTTCTTCCAGTGGAGAAAATGAGGTCTGGAAAATTTGTGTCTTGTCTGTGGTCCCTTGACTCTTTAGTAACCAGCCTGAATCTAGTGTTCTTTCGATTTTTTTCCCCAAACCACTTTTTTTTACTTATAGTCTGTGCTCAGTAGATGGCTTTACAGAGATTTGTATAATACAGAGTAGGAATGTATCTTCTAGTTGATTGCATATCATCTGATTTTTCTTATTGTGGTCATGGTCATCAAGAGATTTTTTTTAAGTTCAAAAGGTTTTGGGGATTTAATGCCATAAAAAATCAATATGAAAAATATAATAATAGAAACTAAGTCTAATTAGAAAGCAACTAAGGTAAACTTAATAAATGTTTACTTAATATTAAAATATTGACAAGTAGATGAAACCAGATATTCTTCAGATTATTTCTTAGAAAGGAAGTTAACCTTTGATTTGAGGGATTTTTAGCCAGGCTTCATTTACCATGATCATTCTTTGATATTTAAATATCATTATCCTTTATTTAAATATAGCATTTTTATAGTTTCACCCTCAATCATCAGTGCCTAGTGTTCTGCACAGCACATAGTAGGTATTGGGCAAAACAAGTATATTTTTATTAAAAAGTACATAGGGTGAAATTTTTGGGACAAAATATATAGAATGAAAACTTGATTTTCTCTTCCTGAAAATATTGAATAGTTCATATTTTAAGTTTAAAATTGGATGGATTATGTTTTTATTGCCTTGTGCTTATTTTTACTGAAATAAAGCTTTCCCTTTTAGGGAGCAACAGTAGCAGAAATTAAGAAACAGTATCGTTTGCTGTCACTTAAATACCATCCGGATAAAGGAGGTGATGAAGTTCTGTTCATGAGGATAGCGAAAGCTTATGCGGCGTGAGTATCATAGGGCCCCTTATACCTTTTTGAGAATGGTAGAGATAGTTTTCTAATTAAAAGATTCTTCAGGACTCAGAATAGCTACATCAGCACACAGCTCTTAGGTTGAATTAAAGAGTAAAATACAGACAAGGTGTCTGTTTTTTGAGGACTTAATGTAGAATTCTGTGATCTAATTTAAAAAATATAATAGGATACTCAGATATAATAGCAAACTGAAAGTGGCACATGAATGACAGAAATTTGGGAAATACTGTCTTACTCATTTTTGTGCTTAGTAAGAGTATATTGCCCATGTCTTCCTCTGCCCCCTTTTCTGTGGATTGCTTGTTATCCATGTGCATATGATTCTGTGACAGAGCAGTGCTTTCAGGAGCTTCCGAGGTGTGGACTGTATCGTTCCTTCTGCACAACAGGTGCCTTGCGGGTGCTGCCCTTCGTCAGCGTCTCCTTCCCCCTTTCCCACGTGTCCCCTCAGGCATTCACTCTGCTCACGCAGTATCGCAGCAGTTTAGCTGCTGTCCTCAGGTAATTTAAGAATTAAAGGATCCCAGAGGAAGTCAGATAGCCAAGGTTCTTTTTTAATTAGTAGTTTTAATTTTAGTGCTTTTGGTGCAGCTGTTTTTTTTCCTCTTGTAACATTTTCAAGTTCATGATTTTGTTCTCAGGTTACTGGAAATCTGACTCTTTATTGGTATGATCACCATTCTAAAAGTACAGAAGAATAGTATATGACCTTTTGGTTTTAACTCACTTATATGATCAGTGTATAGAATGTTTTATATGTGAAATGTCTTAAATAATTGATGGTCTGTCAGACAAATGAAAAAAGTAAAATGATGATGGGATGCAGAACTTTGAGATCTTAACAACTTGTACAAGCGTAACTAGATTAGGTTAAAGTGTACATTTTACTAAATGTAAGTTCTGAGTATTTGAATTGAGAGTCCCATCTTATGTAGAACTCTAGCAGCCTAAGTATAACTCAGACAACCTTTCAAATGCAATTACAGGCTTTGATCTACAAAGTTTTTAAGAATTTTCTTTTGTTATTCAGGATATTTTCTCATATTTTCCCATTGTAATAAACAAGCCAGGTTATTCCGATTTCTCCATAACAGATTCTAGCTTAATGAAAAGGAGGTTTGCTTATTTTTGAGGAGTTAGACCAGCTGCTGAATTTTCTGGTTCGTTCTTTTGGATATAGTTGGGATTTAGCTCTCAGGTATAAAACCCATCTTCAAGCTACTTTGTAACAGGTGGGCAGCATAGACATTAGCTTAAAGCTATTTTAATTTTTAAAAAGTGTGTTTTCATGGATTCCTACACATGAATGTGAAACTTAGCTCTACATAGTCAGTTCAGGGTCATTCATATATGATTTAGTGAAAGCATTCTCTAGATCAAGATTTATAATCTGGGATTCCCCTGATATCGTATAGAATTTATGTGTATTTGTAAATGTGCATTTTTTTTCCTGGGTAAAAGGGACACAGATTTTATTAGATTCGTAATTCAGCTGCAAGTTAGGAGCTGTAATCATGTTTAGGAAACTTTATACTCAATGGATTTTTAAAAATCATGGTAGCACCATTAGTCCTGTTTAAATTTGTTATGCATGAATTATGCTAAAATCACATAGTTTTTAAGTACTTTGAGTCTTAGGGATGGTATGCTGAAACACTACTAAGTATAAAAAATCCTGTTGCATTCTCACACTGACTTTTATAGGGCTGATGATTCCTTTGATTTGCATGAATATCCAGCCTGGCGCCTGTCATTCAGCAGTCGCACAAGTCAGTTTAATGGATGAGTCGGTGGAATTGCAATCAGGGTGTGTGTAGGTTGAAGAATCAAGTGCTGCTAGGATGTGAGCTGTGCTTTATTTCGCAGAATCTGAGAGCACTGTATAGAAAACAGTACAGCTTATTATGCTGCCATCATCAGAAAGCCAAAAGGGGACAGATAGTTGTTTTTGGGGAACAGAATCTGATTAGAAGACAGAGTATTGAGAAAAATAATAACTAAAGCTCTGGATAGGTGGACAACTGGACAGGGAAACGGCAAAATTTTTTGAGGAACATCCCTCTCTTAGCGGAAAAGAATCTTAGCACCTCTTCTTATTATCTTGTAGTCTCTAATAATGCTTTTCATTGGCTCCTGTATTTAATTGTAGCCTTAGGTCAAATAGTATACATGGAGTGACGGTTATATAAGGACTATGATGTACTTATTTTCATAAATAAGCAATAAGTTTAAGAATATTTTCCAATCACTGAAAGTTTTTGGTGTTTTATAAAGGTACTTGTGCATTCTCTCTTTCAACTTGGCACTTTATTGAACAGAGGCTATATTGTATCCTAAATGTATATGTTCTGGGAAATGGAAATATGACTAAAATTAGATTTGGACATAATGTAATATTTGCCAGTTGGTCCACAAGAATGCTTTCCTTATTGTATTATTGTGGTTTTTTTTGGTGTGTCTACCTGTCTCCTTAACAACATTGTAAAGTTTCTGAAGGAGTTGTAATTTTCTTTCAATGTTTTTTTAACATCTATACTGGAACCTGGAATAAAACCACTCTCATTCTGTGCCTTGAGCCTCTGCCCCACAACTCCCACTTCCCAAATCAGGTGTTTAAAAAATCACTGTCACTTTTATACTGTCTGGGTGAGGAAGATGTTGCTGTAGCAGGTATTTTATGAATCCTGTTGGCAGTTGTCTTGGGAGAAAATTGTGATTTCAGCATAATGCAAATGATCTTTTCCATAGTAGTGGGGTTTTAACTGGTGTTCTTCATTTTTTTCTTTGAGAATGTGATGGCCAATTTTGGAGGGATTATTATTATTAATTATGTTTTAAGTTTACATTTTAAAAATAGGTATATGTCATTAGTAAAGTATAAATATGCTCATTGAAGAGATTTTGGGAAATGCATGCACGTATAAGAAGAAGAATCACCTAAAAGCCTGCCTTCTCAGAAAATGGAGTGGCCTTCAAAGTTTCATCTGGCCTGAGCTGGTGAAGCCTGAGAGCCCGTGGGCCAGTCAGGAGTCTGTATAAAGGCTCAGTAGGTGGCATTTTCTGTTAATGCAGAATTCCTTCCTCCCCCTTCCTCCTTTTCTCTGATTTCAGAGAGGCTTTTCTTGATTCTCTGAAATTAATATCTTTAAGAAATAAATTGGTTGGTAATGGAGTTTGTATATATGAATATTATTTATTAGATGTCTCTTTCTAATTTTGCAACTTTGTTCTCTCAATGCTAGCTTAACTGATGAAGAATCCCGGAAAAATTGGGAAGAGTTTGGGAATCCAGATGGACCTCAAGGTGTGGCAAATGATGATTTAAAAATAGTGGGGATATGGTGTATACTGAAAATACTAATGAGATTGAAAAGAATATTTTTATTTTTTTTGTCAGTGGATAGGCAGTTTACAACCAGAAGGGATTAAACAGAGAGGTAAATTGAGTTCCCTTTAATTAATTTTTACTCTATATTTCTTTCTAGAGGCTAGTTTGAAAGTTAGAACTTTGTTTAGTTGATGAGAAAAGTAGTTATTGTCACTATTCATTATTTCCAGTTACTACTTGATAAACAGTGGAAGAAGGAATTCATGTACTTGGATTGAGTTTTTTTCCCTTCTAGGAAAATTTAAAGTTTCAGATATAAACCATATCTGTTAACTTTTGTGTGATGGGGACACACATAAGATAATCTTTCTCAAAGCTTTTTTTGGTGAGATGATGGGAGGCAGAATTTTGGGATATAAATAAATCTGGAAATGGAGACTCTTCAGAAATATTCTTCCTACTTCAGCCACGAGCTTTGGAATTGCCTTGCCAGCTTGGATAGTTGACCAGAAAAATTCAACTTTGGTGAGTGCATTTAAATAAGACACTTTATAATGTGTTTCACATATCTTGGTAATATAAAGAGAGCTATTACAAAGAAAATATTGTTATGATGTTTTTGATTTAACTCTGTATTGTGAAAACTGTTTTTATATAATGTAGAAAATTGGTTCCACTATTAGGTTGCTGGTTTAGGGCAGTGTGTTCTAAATGTAATTTTAAAGATTTAAAATTGGTTTGGGGAGCTACTGTTTTTTATGGTGTCTACATTTATCCTAGGTAGTGCTAAAAATTTAAATTATCCTTCATGTCACATTTACCCAGGCTAAGTTATTTTTAATGTATGCTCACTAATGGTATCTGTTTCATAAGAGGCAGTAGGGAATCAGACTTCAATCAATGATGGATGTTGGAACCCTAAAACCAAAGGAATTGCCTTAACCTATTGTACAGGATTAGATGATTCTCTGCTTCAGCTTTTTTGAAAATAATTATCTAGGAGCTATCTTTGAGGCAATAAAAAAAAATCTGCACAGTCTGTAATTTGTTTTGAAAATGGCTGTTTAATGTTATTTTATGGCAGATTAACATTCATTATCTTCAAGGATATATTATTGTATATAAACTTATTGTATATAATGTATATAAACATGTTTATCATGCTTAGCATTACTCTGGGCATACTAGAGAAGAGAAAGATAGTTACCAAATTTGGGATCAAGCAATAGGAGAAAAATGTAAGACCAGTGGGCAAAAATTACTTGCAAACAGAACATTATGAAGTTGCTCCTTGATACTTAGGCAAAGGAATCAGGCCTCTATCACTCTTTTCTGAGGCACTAGCTACTTGCCAAGGAGTGGATGCATAAGTCTCTGACTGGAAGAAAAATATAATTGAGGAAGCTGTTCTGCTCGTGTCACCCACAGAGCAAATTAAAAGGTAGTTTACTGTAGTGCATAGAGCATGTGTCCAGAGTTGGAATGCCTGGATTCTAGTCCTGGCTCCATCACCTGCTAGTGGTGTGACCTGGGACAAGCAGTGTAACCTATATATATATGCTGCAGGTTCCCTGTCTGCAAGGAAAGGAACAGCGATGCCCGCCTTTTACGTGAAATGATACGTGAGGGTCCTTTAATAGTGCTCCCCCTGTAAGCCTAAAAATAAGCGTTCATGGATGTTGTTGGAACATAGGTGTGAAGGCCACAGTTTTTTCTCTCTTCAATTCTAGGTTCTACTTGTATATGGATTGGCATTCATGGTTATCCTTCCTGTTGTTGTGGTAAGTTCTGCTTTTTATTAACAGAATTCTTAGAAAGGGAATTGGGGCATGCTTTGGAGTCTCCCTGTAAGGTTGTAATTTGTATTGGAATATAATTCATTGATTCTTCAGGTTTAAGAATCTTTTATTCTAAAGGTTACATCAATTGAGTATGTTGAAGTATATCTCCTCCCAGTCCAAAGTCACCAACAACTGAGATAAATGCAGATGTATTTAGAGATTAAAATGAAAGTTTTCATTTACCACTTCCCTCAACTCCATTTCTCTCTTGGACAAAGTATTTCCCTTCACATATTTTTCTGTGCATTATGTCTGCATACATATACATTTAAAAAGAACCGTGCTCTTACTATCATATTGTCCTGTGCCTCTTTCTTGCTCCATATATTAGGGGCACAGCATATAAAGCAGCCTCATTTTTAAAAACACAGCTGCATGGAACTAAGATGGAGGCATCATAAAGATTGTGATTTACTGTTCACCACTTCTGTGACTGCCAGTGCCCGTTTTGATCATACACTTTTTCTCATTCTCATTGATAAGGAGGCTGGTAACTACCTAGTCTTGTCTTCTTCATAGGATTGTTGTGTGAGGATCCACTTGTACGGAGTGATACGAATGACAGTAGCATATCAGCTGCGCGATTGCTCCTACACTCACTCACCAGATATTCATCAAAGACACTCTGTGCACCAGGGACCAGTTTGTTGCTTAAAGGAATGTGTCGTTTCATTCCTATTTGTCTTCAAACAATTTCTGGTTGAAACTTACTTGTTTTAGTCACATACATGTAGTGAGGTAGGTTGGTGTTTAAGCATCAGTCAGTATAACTATTTGCTAAATAAACCATTTAACATACATAACAAAGACATTTATTCAAAAGCTCATGTATTTTTATTGGTTTATGAATTTAGAAAACTTGACCATAAACATTTTCATTGACTTTAACATTGTTTTCATGCTTTATTTCTTGTTTAATTTTTAATTTTATTATTTGTTTTTTAGGGCTCATGGTGGTACCGCTCAATACGCTATAGTGGAGACCAGATTCTAATACGCACAATGCAAATTTATACATATTTTGTTTATAAAACCCGAAATATGGATATGAAACGTAAGTAAATTTAAGTAACTGATATCAGATTTTTTTTTAGTTATTGGTGTGGAGTTGGTATATATTCAACTGGAGAAATTCCATTTTACAGTTTCATAGATACTCAGTTCATGTAACTAAAGCTGGAGGAAAATGCTAACACCCTTCGTCACATTTTTTTATCTGTTATTTCTAGTCCCCTTTATTCAGCACTCTCTCTGTATATACATATATACACACATGCACACTTGTCAGAGATTTTCTGGTAAAGCTCCATGTGGGCTAATTTTGTAATGTTACCAGCTAACATTTCTTGAGTATTTGTTGTGTGCTAGGCATTGCTAGGGAAGACTGTACAAGTATTAATTGATTTAATCTTTGTATGCCCTCGTAAGTAAGTGCCGTTTTTTAAGCACATTTTGTAGATGAGGAAACTGAGCCCAAGGATACACAGTGAGTAACAGAGCCAGGGTCAAATCAAGCCCAGTCTGGTTCCTGAGCCCTAAAGTACATTATCCTGTTTTGATGATAGTAAAATAAGTATAGGTCTTGGGGGTGTCGAAAGAAAACTGCCAGAATATTTCATCCCCAGAGTCTTATTTCAGAATTTCTTATGGGAGAAAAATCATCCTAAATACTTTGACCCCATAAAGCTTAGCACTGTAAATTTCATTCCTGAAATAGGAATAGTGTTGCTTTTGAACCACTCTGCAGAAATCATAGCCACCGCCTTCCCCTCCTGAAGAAAAAAAAGACCTAAGTTTTAAATTGTGCCTCGCCGAAGAATGCATTTCTGTTGCGAAATGTGAATGAACTTTCCTGTGTTTTGTATTAGCCAATTTTACTGACTTTCTTGGGACTAGGAAGGAGACACCTCAGGATCACAAGACTGTGAACAGTTACGTTTCCAAGGATCGAACAGACCTTTCACTCTGAGGAATGAATGAACGTTACTCTCCCTCAGGCACACACACCGCTTTTCCTTAGTCTGGGTTGAAATATTAATATAAAACTTCTCCCTCATGGAAATGTTTGATGTTTATTATCTGTTTGAATGTTTTTTTGCATCAGTGATCTTGATTTCTATTCCATTTCTGAGCATGGTACTTAGCCTGACCCAACTAATTCTATCAGAAGAGCGCTGCTGAGCTTGTGGTTGGTTTTATATATCCTTGGTTACTTTAGCTTTGGTACCATTTTATGTAGCTGACATAGGCACGGTTGTCGTCATGAAAGTTTGCGGGTGGTAATAGTAACAGCTCGCACATTACTGTGTTTGTGACACATTACTGTGTCAGGCATGTGTCAGGAAACTGAGGCCCATAGAGAGGTGAAAAGTATTGTCTGAGGACATTTAGCTGGGAAGTGAAAACTCCAGGGTCTGTGCACGTAACCTTTGTTCTGTGTATGTGGGAGTCCACTGCTTGTATTTTCTGCTGTCAGGTGGTTGATGACTACAGTAGCAGTGATTATAAAGAGCTTGTATAGGCTAATGGGTAATGCTGACACATCTGGCTGTGACCATGTGTATTTCAAGGAGCACTATTCCCATAAAACCCTCCCAGATTCCATAATAAAAATTTTTGTAAATTACAGTGTATTTCAGTTTACTTAGGGCTCTGAGAAATTGTGAAGAAATATAAAACTCTTAACTCCTTATTTCTCAGCCTATTTAATCATGGTATCCCTCCTTTTTACATAATAGGTATTAAAATCGCATGGAATACTTAATGCTCTATAGAAAATACTGTGCAACACACACTTAAGTCTAGAAACGGGTGCTATTTAAGTGACTGTAATGCATCCAGGGCTTTGGGGCCCTTAATTTGATATATATGCCTGTACACTTGTGATAGGTAGCACTGCACACATTTAAGAAAATTTGAGGCATTCCTTTTTTTTTGGATAAATTCTTGCCAATAGTGGAGTTCACATAATTTTTAGCCTTTTGCCTGATTGGAAAACTGCCTGGCTTAAGGATTAATGAAGACTTATAGGAGGGGAGATTAATAGGTGAGCAAATGTATTTATTTACCTTCATTTTTCTTTTCTTTCCTCTTAGGTCTTATCATGGTATTGGCTGGAGCCTCTGAATTTGATCCTCAGTATAATAAAGATGCTACAAGCAGACCAGCAGATAATATTCTAATACCTCAGGTTAGGCCCATCTCCTAAATTTCTTGATAGGCATTTAAGTATTAAAATTAATGCTTCTCCAGGACTGTACTTTTTGAATGATTATTTTATTTACTCTAGCTAATCAGAGAGATTGGAAGCATTAACTTAAAGAAGAATGAGCCTCCACTCACCTGCCCGTATAGCCTGAAGGCCAGAGTTCTTTTACTGTGTCATCTTGCACGAATGAAAATCCCTGAGACCCTTGAGGAAGGTATTTGTGACTGACACCTGCAAGGTTTTGGTGGTAATGCAGCAGTGGATTTAATCAGTCTCATGAGGCAGTGTTTCTGTCTGTGTTCTTTTCTGCTCAATCAAGTAATTGCTCAAGGACCTTTTAAAAAGAAATCTATATGCAACATAATTACTTCACAAATATTTTGAAGGTCTAAGTAAGTCACGTTTTGATGAATGTTAAACTTTAGCCTTTCAGGGTGAGAGATTACTCTGTATGAGAGACGTTTAGTCATTGGTAGATTATGCAATAATTTCTGAAGACTTTTTAAAAAAAGGATTTTGTAAGCTTTTTGGGGTGAGAAAATGGGTTTTACTACCAATACCTCCAGCTGCTCCGCCAGCAGCAGCGTGCAGCAGTGGCCACTAGTAGTGTCTGTGGCTCTTCATTTCAAGCTTCCATAGGTACTCGATGACATCTGTTCTGTTTAAGAGAAAAGCACTGGATTGGGGCAGTAGTATCTTCGGGGGTATCATGAATTTGAGTGTCATCTCTTCTTCATTTGCATTTCTTCCACTGAAGTTTTAAAAGAAAATAAATATCCCTAGGGAATAAATGTTCTTTTTGAATGAGACTCCCTTTTAAGACAATAACACAGTCAGATGCCTCTGAAGAGAAGGCTTGCTGGTGCAGGGTGATTGGTGATGGGGTGAGGTGCTTGTGATAGAGTGAAGGAGCGCTGGGAGGCGCTGTTGCTGGGGTGGCAGGTCAGCTAGGACGTCTGTGCCTAATGCTCCGTGCGGATGTGAGCATCTCCCTTCTTACCCATTGTCTCAGGTGGAACGGGGTTGTGTGCCGCCCCAGCAGACCATCTTAGTGGTTAACTGTGGGGTGCGGTATAAGTCAGAGGCTCTTTGTTGCCCTCCTACCTCCCCTGCCCTCTCTCCTGCTCTGTGCTTAGTTGACTTATTCTCACTTTTAGACTTTGGACTTAGCCATAATTATACTCACAGAAACTTAGGTGCACACAAAGAGAATTCTTTAAGTTCTTAAATATAGTAAGGTTAGAATTAAGTTTAAGACTGTTTCCCCCCAAAAGATGTAGGGAGTTAACTTACAAAGCCCAACTCCATGATATTAGAATTTGTCTTTGAAACCTGTAGTCTGCTGGGCTTTTCTGACTGATTGTTGACATAGTGCTGCTGAGGAGAAAGTTTTGCATCAACCTGTAAAATTCTGAGGTCATGTGAAACATTTGGGGGACAGTTTAAATTTTGTATTAGTCTTGGACTGCAGGTAGTAAAGATGTCTTAACTAGAAAAGTAGAATGGTTTTGTTTCAGGTGTTGTATTGTTCTGCAGATCAGCAATTTATGCTGAAAAAATGTCCTGCCCTACTTCAAGAAATGGTGAATGTAATCTGCCAGCTAATAATAATGGCCCGGAGCCGTGAAGGTGAGGGGGAAATGTAATTAATCACATTTTCGTTTTCTTGCAAGCGTATGCAGATTATACTTTGTCGTTTTAAGATTTATGGGTACTTGCTGTAATTCCATCTGTAAGTTGAATCATCTTTCTCAATTTGTTCATTTTTATTTCTTTCCTATATTTTACATTATGTAAAGTATCATAACTCATTGTTTTTAATTTGTTCAGTTTTACTGTTTATTGTTATTTTTTGCTTGCAAAGATTTATCATATCCTTTTCCTTCCTCTGAATATTTTTAGAGCTTGGTTATTCTATATTTTAACAATGAGTGTGAAGTAATCTTTAAGTGATGTAACAGTTCATCTGACATGTAGTGTTTGTGGCATGAAGGGAAGAAGGAATGAGGGGTTCGTGCTCAGTAATGGAAAGAGGCTCTTAAAGAGGAAGGAAGTGGTTGGGGTTTGGTTGTGATGGCATTGTGTCTGTATTTTCTTGATGATTGTCTGATAATTGACTGTTTTGGGAGGTGATGCAAAGAGTTTTTCTATTAAAGCAATGGTTGTTGCTGGATAATGTGCATTTGTATATTTTTAATGTTCAGTAACTTGAAGGAAAACTAACACTATGATCTTAAATATGTAAGATGCTGAGGATGTTCACCTGTATCTTGTTTTTGTGGTGAATTGTATGCTCTTGAACATGTAAAAAGTCCAGCCCTTTTTTCCCTTTTCTTCCTATTCTTTCTAAGAAAGGGAGTTCCGTGCTCCAACTTTGGCATCCCTAGAAAACTGCATGAAGCTTTCTCAGATGGCTGTGCAAGGCCTCCAGCAGTTCAAGTCTCCCCTCCTGCAGCTCCCTCACATCGAAGAGGATACTCTCAGAAGGGTTTCCAATCATAAAAAGGTAATTCTTTGCTACTTTAAAATCCATTTTAAACAGTTTGTCATGTCACTTAAAAGTAACAAGAATATAAAGTTTTCTATAAATGGTTATTATAAATTTAGATTTAGAATGTCTTAAACACTGAAGATATTCTGAAATTATTTCTCAACTGTTTCTGTTAACATTTTCTTATTTAGGTTCTCTATTTCACTACCATAAGTGATTTTACTAATTTGGGGTTCAGTGCATTTTAGCTGTTAATACTTTTTTCCTTTTATTATGTTACCAAAAATAAATGTACCAAGTAGAAATACAGTGTATGCTTTCCATTCATTTCATGTGTGGCTTCATCATTGGGCAGTGATTTATTTGGCTGAGTGTGAACAAAAAAACATTAAATACTCAAAAATAAGTAGTCAAATAAACACAGTTCTTGTTTAGAAAATACATTCTCTATGATAAATACTGGATAATGATCCTTAAGATATAGCAAAAATATATATAAATGAAAAACTAAAGGAAATATAAGAAAAAACGAATGAAATTATAGTTTTGGTAGGAGATTTTAAACATTTTGTGTGCACTAGACAAAGTGGGTGAAGATAGACATTGGATTTGATAGTATGTTAGAGTGGAACTAATAAATATATATTAGAGATTTGTATGAGAGTTCTCTGTCCTTTCAAGTAAATTGTGTCACCCTTGTAAGTCTGATCACGCTTTAAGTCATAATTGAAAACTTCAGAATCCAGAAACGGTCATTTCACATGCCTCACAATCTGATCCTTGTCTGTGAAAGTAAAAATTAATAACTAGCACCAGCACCTGGAAGTTAAAGACCACTCTCCTCAGTGTCCATTTAGCCAGCATGGGTATTACTGCAATAACAGACAGCTGTGTATTTAGAAAATAACAAAAGTGAGAATATTGAATAGTAAGACCTTAAGGGTATAGCTGTACCTGGAGATAAGTTCATACTATTAAAGGTTTTATTGTTAAAATTGAGAGGAAGGGTCAGCAACCTGAGCACATCGAATGACATTAGTTCTTCCTCCAGTCAAGATTCTATGTGAATGTTAGTGTTTTTTCCCTCTAACTTTATTTTTTCTAATTAAAAAAAAAACACCGTGTATTAACCTTGTAATAAAAAATCCTAAATTTACATTTCCTTGGAGAAAAAGACTGTGAACTGCTGTAAAGCTGTATTTTCTGTTTTGAATATATATGTATACATACATATACAGATCTTCAAGTTATGACAGGGTTATGTCTCATAAACCCATTAAGTTGAAAATATCTAAGCTGAAACTGTATTTAATACGCCTAACTTACCAAATGTCATAGCTTAGCCTAGCCCACCTTAAATATGCTCAGAACTTGTACATTAGCCTACAGCTGAACAAAATCATCTAACACAAAGCCTGTGAGTGTTGCATATTCCATGTAATTCATTGACTCCTGTACTGAAAGCAGAAGTGAGAGTGGCTGTGGGTCAGAATGGCGGTCAGGGCGTCGGTTGTCTGTCACTGTGATCGTGTGGCCGACTGGGAGTTGGGATCACTGCCACTACCCGGTATCAGGGCAGAGAACTGTACTGTGTATCAATAGCCCAGGGAAAAGATAAAAATGTATAATGTGAAGTATGGTTTCTAATGAATGTACAACACTTTCACACCATCATAAAGTTGACAAATTGTTAAGTTAAACAATTTTAAGTTGGGGACACTGTAATCTTACCATTTTTCTAAAAGATGGATTTTGCTTTAATGAACATGCTCATTTTTCCTTTTATGAAAAGATTTTATGACTTTGTGATTTATTTTCTCTCTCTTTCCTTAAACTTAGTACAAAATTAAAACTATTCAGGCCTTGGTGAGTTTAAAAGAATCAGATCGTCACAATCTACTGCATTTCCTTGAAGATGAGAAATATGAAGAGGTGATGGCTGTCCTTGGGAGTTTCCCGTACGTCACGATGGACATAAAGTCACAGGGTAAGTGGGCAGTTTCCCTGGTGAATGTTGCTTCCCTGTTGGTACACTGGCTCTTGTTCATTGTCTCGAGGTTCTCAAAGTACTTCGTTTGATGATATAACTTGTAATAGACTTCCCAGAACTGTGGTTCACCTGTCGGATTTGCTGTGATAGAACATGATGCATATTGACAACTTTTGAGAACACTGATCGGGTCCTACTTGTGTGACTCTCATAGTGAGGTGAAGTTTGAGGACTCTTCTGTTCTGTAGTTCAATTTTCAGGAATATCTTAACTTTCAAAGAATGAAAGAGATTTCCAGATATAATGAAGATACTTGAAATATATATTGTTAGTGTGAAAGAAATAGCTACTTAATTCTAAAATTAATTTTAAAAAACCCAGCTTATTTTTTAATTAAGCCTTGACAGTGACCATGTTCTGTGCCACGTTTTGTGTGTTTTTCTTAACTTACCTCTATCATTATGTCTGTTTGGAGTGAAAAAATAGAGGTGATTTTTCTACTTACACAATTGCCCTTTGAGTTCCTATTTTAATAGCTGAGTAATAGTATCTTAGAATGGCGACAGAGTTGGAGATTACCTGCTCTGTTCCTTCACTGTGACATTGTTCTGACCTTTGGCATTTGCCAGTTACTGTTGGGAGAACCCTGTGGGATCAGAAATACAAGGATGCATTAAGGATGATTCAGACTTTAAGGGCTTATGGTCTAGTTGAGGAACTAGGACATAAACATCGGATTACAACCAAGGAAACATAGGCCAGATTTGATTTGAGAAAATGGAGACTTCCAGGCAGAAGAAGGGATATGATACCCTTTCTTGGTGCCCAGCTGTTGCGCCTCGCAGCCAGCAGGGGAGGAGACAGCATGAGAGGCAGTCGGAGGCCATTCTTTCCGGCTGGTGGTGTTTCATTCCAGACCAGATCAGACTGTGCTCTCCTCAGTCTGTGTACAGTAAATGTGGTAAACTTAGAAAAACCTATAGGCAGAAATATATAGTGAAGAAAACTGAACAGATAAAATCTGTAGGAAGAAACGAATCATAGCCACATTTAAATATGGTAAGTTATATTAATTTTATTATTTTAATATTAATTTTAATGTTTATTATTGTAATGTTATGATTATTATTAGACTTCAGGGGTTTGGGGACAAGTGTGGTTTTAAAAAACATTTGCAAAAACAAAAAAATATTAAGGTGCTTTTTAAATATAAACTATTATGGAGTTCTCACCTTAAAAAAATAAATCTCTTTAATATGGCTTAGAATACTAGTTTAAATTATTTTATTCTGACAGATGAGCATAGATCATACAGGATAAAATCTTGTGAATGCAAGGTTTTTGCACAGTTGAATAGAGTGACAGAACCCTGTTTATGTCATGAAGAGAGAAAGCTGTGGTATGGGAGTTCTTACATTAGACTTGCTTTAAAAGACCTGGGTTTGAAACATGACAGTGCCAATATAGCCATTATGTGACTTTAGGCATTTTACTTTATTTCTGAACCTCAGTTTCTTTAAAGTGAAAATCATAATGCTTCATAGCTATTTTAAAGATTGAGTGAATACATTATTGAAGGCATCTACTGGAGAATGTTACACAGAGTAGGAAGTCACTATATTGTTTTTATTGAGTAAGTTCAAAATACAGCATGTTTGAAACATTGAAGTACCAAACTGATTTGCACAGTAAGTTTTGCTGTTTGTGCTGACATAGGGCTCAGTGCTGCTTTCTTGCACGTTTCCCCTCTTGCCTTGCAGTTCTGGATGATGAAGATAGCAACGACATCACGGTGGGGTCCCTAGTGACGGTGTTGGTGAGGCTGACAAGGCAGACGATGGCAGTAATTGTGTGCTTTTGTGCTTTAAGAGTTAGGTATTAAGATTTTTATATTTTCTCATTTTAAGTCATATGTTCTCAGAGTCAAAGCTCTTGTAGCAAAACCTGATTTTCCAAGTTCTGTGTTTTGAAATGTTAGTTTTCATAGTTTTCAATTAAGTTTTCACACATACAAAAGCCTTTGGAAAATAGATCGATTCTTCATGTGATGATTTAATTCCCTGTGGAACAGTATAATAGGGTAATGTGGGTATACTGCTTAAACTGTAAAGTGCTATGCAAAGGTTAATTATTGATTATTGTTAAGAATTTCATCACCTACTCATTTGTAGCAAGTTCTTTAGAGGATTCACTTCCTTTATTTTTAATTTAAAAAATAACAATGAAAATAACTTGTTTTTCTAATTACGTGACAACTTCATGCTGTCTGGAAAAAAAACCGTATAAGAAGGAATTAAAATCAACTAGACTCCTATTACTCTGAGATGATCAACTTGAAGCTTGTTTCTTTGGCTGTCCTAATGCATGACACCTGTAGAGCTAAGTGATGTTTCTGTCCCCGTCCCTTCTCTTACGTCCCTCAGGAGACCCCTTGTGAGCCCCAGGTGACCACCATTCAGTCCTGTGTTTATCTTCCCATATCTTTCTTCATACTCTTATTTACTATCTGTACCTTCACAGTATGTATAGATATACACCAGTACTTTTTTCATTCTTTTTCACTAAATCTGACTATATTGTATGTGCTGCCTGCATCTTGTTTTTCTCAGTTTCTATTGCATATTTATATTACCTCCCAAGTCACAACTACAGTTTTTAATAGACTGGTAAAGGAATGCATTGTTTTTAAATAAACTGTGGTATTCAATTCAGTTGATTCAACCAGTGCTAGATTTTAGCCTGTTCTTCTCCAGTCTGTGATCATCTGTAGGAAACATGCTACATTTGAACCCCATGACTGGAACTTCTGGTAGGAAAGGTATATTTTGTAGTGGGACATATCAGATCAAAGATGTTGATTTTATGGTAACAAGTGGTAAGGAAGCATTTGTGTTACAGACTCTGGATGGGAGGTGTCTCCTGGAGGAGAAAACTCTAAGCTGGTGGCTGAGATTTGGTTTAGAATCCAAATTTACACTACCCACATGCTTTGGATTCCAAACCTGAGAAATGAGCAAAAAATTGGCCTTGGGCTGTCGACACTTCTGGGGTAGTTGGTAGGACAAAAAGCAGAACTTCTCTGGAGGAAGGGAAGGAATTGGGTGTTCATCCTGCAGTGCTTACGAGAACTGTACCTCAAAGCACCAAGTATGAGAACCTGCTAGTGATTGCAGAAAGGAAGCCGAGATGACAGAATTAGGCTAGGGGTTGGGAAGCTTTTTCTGTAGGTCCCATTAGTAAATAGTTTAGGTTTTATAGGCTATGCAGTCTCTGGCAACTACTGAGCTCACTGTGGGCATGGCTGTGTTGCAATAAAACTTGGTTTAAAAAGTGGGCAAAGGGCCTTAGTTTGCTTATTTCTGAATTAGACTAACAGTTTAGAGCCTAATCATCACCATTGTTTTTACTTGTTAGCTTTAAATAATTCCAGGGAGTTTATTGAACATAACCCCTGCCACTTGTCATTTGCCAGTGTAGATTATTACTGTATTCTTAGTGGAATTTAAATCCTGTATTTGTTGCTTCTGTACTGATTCTGAAGAAATTATATGGTAAGTGGATATGTCTTTAGGATAGTGGATTTTCTTGGTGTTCCACTTTTACTTACAGATCCACTGAGCACTATTGTTGACAATAATGAATAAACTAATGTTGGCCTGTCTAATTGAAGTCTTAATGTTAGAAAATAATGTAATGTATTTAAGTTCCCATAACATAAAAGCAGTCATGTCTGATTACTATTAGAATAATGTAGAATATTTAAACTGAGATATTTTTGACTTCATAATGAGTTTATAAATCTTAAATTACTGCATTTGTAAATTTAAGAAGACGATATTTTTCAAAATACATTCAGGACAGGAGATTTCAGAAGGTAACTTCTGAAAGTATTATCCAGTGATTGCTAAAATCTCCTTTCTATCCTTCCAAACCCCACAGTTGTGATCAGTGAAAAAACTTACTGGTAATATATTTTGAAAGATTTCTTTGTTTATCTGAAAGATAAATAACAGTTGACTGACTTCATGTTTTTCTTCTCACTACCTCTAGGAAGTATTTGAAAAGGAGCAGTCCATCTGTGCTGCAGAGGAGCAGCTGGCAGAAGATGCGGTAAACACCTGGGTTTTCTCATGTCTCTGTCCTGGTGAAGGAAATGTTCTGTTCAGTTCTCTGATTTCTGTTGCTGTGGGAGAGTAATTCAGTTTATGAAAACATTTCGTTAGGCATTGCCATCTAAAAATTACTGGGAACCCCAATGAACCTTGCTGTGACTCCTGAGTGTGCGTGTGTGCCGTGATTTGTAGCAGGGCGACACCAACAGGAGCAGGACAAGAGGAGGATGGCAGCAGAAAAGTAAAGGACCCAAGAAAACGGCTAAATCAAAAAAAAAGAAACCTTTAAAAAAAAAGTCTACACCTGTGCCCTTACCACAGTCAAAGCAACAGAAACAGAAGCAGGCAAATGGAGTCGTTGGGAGCGTAAGTTCATCCCTCTTATTGTCGCCATTGTCTCTTTGGAGGTCTAGGCGGAAACACTCAAGTCTTAGCGCGCAGCTCCCAAAGTCTGTGCGTGTGGGTGCCCGTGATACCTAGGTCGCGACGTGAGACCTGCCCAGCGCCCTGGAAACCTGGGCCCTTCTCCGTCAGCAGCCCCTCTGTGCAGCTCCCACCGTCCCCATGTCTGTTCTTACCGTGCACAAGAGGGGTGTTTGCTCTCTTTCGGCACAGTGTCCGTGGCGTTCACTGTGTGTGTGTATCCGTGCCCCATTCATGTGTGTGTGTGATCCCACTGTGTGTGTGTACCACAGTTCACCTGTCTATTCTGTGGTTGCTGGGCATTTGGGTTATTTGTAGTTTTTGGATATTCTATTTGTCTATTATGGATAAGGGCACTCTGCTTATTCTTGTATATGTGGGACTACTGGGTCATAAGATAGGTGTATGTTTAACTCATTGAAAGAGCCCATTTTCCAAAGTTGTACCATTTTATGCTCCTACACACCAAATATGAGTCCAGTTGTTCCACATCCTCACCCATACTTGGTTTTCAGTCTCTTTATCTTGGTTGCTGTGGCAGCTCTGTAGTGGTGCCTCTGTGTGTGGCTCTGCCTGTGTTTACCTGGTAACTGGTGACACCAAGCATATTTTCACATGCTTACTGGCCACTGGGGCATCCTCTTTTCTGTTGGGTTGTCAGTCTGCTTATGGATTTGCAGGATTCCTTTATATATCCTGGATAGGAGTTGGGTTTTACTCTCTGCACAGTAGCTTTGGGTGGTTTGTGATTTTCACGAGGTCTCTCTCATCAGCCTTTCATGGTTGGTGTGTTGCTGTCCCCTTGGACCTTGCTGCCTGTCCTCAGGACACAAGGACATGCAGATACTTGTTTTCTTCCAGAAGTTGTATTATTTTACCATTACCTTTTGCTCTGTGATGCATCTGAATGAACTTTTGTGACTAGTATGATATGGGGATCATGGACCATTTATTCACTTGAGCATCACTTACTGAAAAGACCTCCTTTCTCTGAACTGCTGTGGTGATGGTCACAAAGCAAGTGACCGTAGCTATGTTTGTGCAGATCTGTTTTGGACTCTCTGGTCTATTAAATTAATTGTCTATACGCTTGTGCTAGTACCACAGTGTCTTAATTTTTGTGGCTTTATGTAAAGCCTTGAAACATAGTTATGTAAGTCCTCAAGCTCTTCTTTTACTTCTTCAAAATTAGCCCTTTGCATTTCCAGCTAAATTTTTAGAATAAGCTTGACAATTTCCACCCCAAAAAAAGTTGCCAGGATTTAGATTGGTATTCAGAAGGGGGAAAATTCATGTTAATAATACTGTCTTTTTATTCATAATCATGTTTTTTATTTATTTATTTGGATCTTCCTTAATTTTTCCCAGCAGTGGTTTGTAATTCCCAGGGGTGGAGGTTTGGCACATCTTCCATTAGGTCTGCTCCTGTGTAGTTGATGTTTTCTGGTGCTGTAGCAAGTAACAGTTAAAAAAAAATCCCATTCTTCAATATATATTGCTGGTGTATAGAAATGTAGTTGCTTTCTAAATATTGACTTTGTGTCAAGGAGCCCTTATGAGTTGACAGTAATTGTAACCATTATAGATCTTTAAAAAAGATTTTCTCTGCACATAATCCACCTAGGGGCAAAGACAGTTCTTGCTTTCTTCTGTCTTTATGCTTTTCTCCCTTCCAGTCTTACTGTGCTGGTTAGAACTTAAGTGTAATGGGATTAGACATGAGGGTGGTGGTCACCCTTGTCTTGTTGATCTCAGGAAGAAAGCAGACATTACTTCCTTTCTAAGTGTGATGCCGGCTCCAGAGTAGTTGTAGACAGTCCTCGTCAGGTTAGGGGAGTGTTCCATTCTGGTGCCAGTTTGCTGAGAATTTTTATCATGAGCAGATACTGAATTTTATTAAATGCTTTTCCTTCATCTATTGAGATGATTGTCTGATTTTTCTTCTTTCTGTTAATGTGGTGGGTTATATTGATGTATTTAAAATTTTTTAATTAACCTTGTGTTCCTGGAACAAATCTTGTTTGGTCATAACATAGTATCCTTTTTTGTATTTATCCGCATTTGATAACATTTTCTTTAGGATTCTTGCATCTATTTTTATGAAAGAATATTGATCTGTCATTCTCCTTCCTTGAAATATCCTTGGCAGGTTCTGTGTTGGGCTTATGCTAGCCTCCTTCAGCACGTTAGGAAGTATTCTACTCTCTTTTTTCTGCAAGAGTTTGTGTAAGACTGGATGTTTCTGATTCAGAAGAATTGTCTAGAGAAGCCTTCTAGGCTTGGAGTTCTTAAAAAGAGTTTAGTTATAGAATCCATTTATTTCACATATTCTACTTTTTGTCTTGTATCAGTTTTAGTAAGTCATGTTTTTTAAGGAATTTGTCCTTTCCTGTAAGTTATCCAATTTATTGATGAAGTTATTCAGTCTCCCTTATTTTCAGTGTCTTTTGGATCTGTAGTTATGTCTCTCTTACTCCTAATACTGGTAATTTGTATTGTCTCTTTTTTCCTTCAGTTAGTCTTGCCAGATAAAATTCATCAGTTCTGTTAATCTTTCCAAGAACCAGCTTTGGGTTTTGTTTGGGTTTCCCTGTGGCATATATGCTTTCTGTTTAGTTGATTTCTGGTCTGCGCTATTCCCCTTCTACTTCCTTTGCATTTCGTTTGTTGTTCTTTTTCTTCCTTCTTGAAATGGGCTCGTAAGTATGTTGTCTGGGGTATTGGCTTTCCATTCCTGCATTATACTCTGTCAGTTACAGAAGGTAATATTAGACTCTCAAAAACAGACCTTCCTGTAAACGTCCCATTTCTCCTCCTCAGATAAAATAAATTGTATAATGGATGTTTTTGGAAGATGAGCCATCTTAGACATTGTGCCGTAGTATACTTTGCAAAGAAATAAAATACTTCATTTACAATAGACAGATGAGCCGAATGGTAGTCTTCAGTCTGACTCCCACATGCTTATAGACTTGTAAAGAAGATTGTGTTTTAATTCTCTAAAATTGGATAGTGAATTGAGCCAGCTGAAGTGTAATGACACTCGGCCCGTTTCGGGGACTCCGCGATGTGTTCACCGAGATGCTCAGGTCGTCTGTGGTTGTGGTTCCCTTTCAGGAAGCCACAGTAAAGGAAGACGAAGAGGAAGTTTCTGTCAAAGGCAGTGAGTCTGAGGAAGAAGAAACCAACAGAGAGTCCCAGAGTGAGAGAGACGACGGCAGTGACAGAGACTCCGATAGAGAGCAGGACGAAAAGCAGAACAAAGACGATGAAGCAGTGAGCCTTCTGGGTTTAAATAAGTGGAATTGTACCTCTGGGATAGTTTGGGGTTTTGCTGTGGCTTTCAATCACTTGCTGGTTTTAAACAATACCAGTATGTTTTATACTCCTCCATTACTCTTGTAAGAATATTTTTGAGGGTTGGTTAGAATTATAAAGAAAAGTTGTGTCTGACGAGGATTGTGAATCCCACTTTTCTCAGATGTTAAGTTGCTCCATGTAGCAATGCCTAGGTCTGATGGGAGGCCGGTTTGGTCTCCAGGCAGTTTTCAGTGTTGGAGGTGACTCAGGAGATACGAGTAAGGAAAGGTGGGTATGAGACAGCGGGTACTTGGAAGAGTCTCTCAAAAGGTTCAGGTAATGTTTAGGGTGAAGAAACATTGCTGTGGACTCTGGACTCTAATGTCAAGAGGTTTGTTAAAGGGAAAGCTAACATTCACAGAATGCTACCTTGTTTCAAGAGGTAAGACATTAAGGAAAGGGAAAGTCTCCGAGGAATTTATTAAGACTGTGAGGGTATGGAGGATAGAAGAAAGTCTCATGGCATGGCATCAGGTTGCACCCGATTTATGGGAGGGCTGCAGAAAAGGATGATGGACAAATAATGGCTCATGGATGCTTGGTGCAAATGCGCTGTTCCCTGTATGTTTGTGGTGGCCTTTCTGACTGAGCTTTTGCTATGAAAGTAACCCTGTGGTTAGGAGAGAAACAGGCTTCCCTGAATAGCCTCTAAGGCTAAAGCAGAGACCAAAAGAGGAAAAGGATAAAGACGGAGGGTTAAAGTACAAGGAAGTGATGTACTTGCCCTGGGAAGAGGTGGGGAGGGAGTGTGACTTCTTTTAGCAGCTGGTGGCCCTTGACTGCTTTTGTCTTTGGGAATTAAGTTTAATTGCCTGGAAATTAAAACCTATCAAAGAAATTATTCTCCAGCCTTGCTTTGAGAAAGAGTTGATGTATTCCTGTCTGAGTATATTAGGGTTAGTAGAGGCGACTCTTCGGGTTTTGACAGACTATCTTCATCAGATGGCCAAAATTCATTCAGTTAACAGTTACACAAATAACAAATACTATTTCATGGTCTGTCCCATTGCTAGCACTGTCAGGTTTCAGGAATGCAAGGCCAAGTGTGGAACAGTGTTTGCCCTTGAATAGTAGGAGGCTGGCGGGGAGGGCTGCCTCGGAAGTAAACACCGCAGCAGGAAGGATATGGGGCACACCAGGCAGCCCGGGCAGCCCGAGGGCGGGAGTGATGGGCTGAGGCCTGAGGGAGAGGGAACTCTGGTATTGGGAACTAGCACTTGAGGCTGCTCCTGAAAGTGACCGGTAGGGATTTGCCAGGTAGAGAAGGAGGGAACAAAAACCCAAACAGGTTTGTGGGAAGTTCAGAGAACAGCGGTGCCCGCATATTGGAGAGGGGCCAGCTCAGGCCCCCGTGGCCGCAGGGCTCATGCTGAAGAGGTTAGGTTGGGATCATGGGAAGAGGCATTGTGAGCTTTGAGCGGGGAATAATTGGATTTGTGGGACTGATGGGGATAATAGCAGGAAGAAGATGGAAATTCTTCAGAATGATCAAAAGCATACCTGATTTCACGTATTCAATTTTTCCTAGGAGTGGCAAGAACTGCAGCAGAGTATACAGCGCAAGGAGAGGGCACTGCTGGAGACCAAGTCCAAGATAACACACCCTGTTTATAGTCTTTGCTTCCCTGAGGTGAGTCACGCTTCCTGTCTGCATCTCTCCATGGCCTTTGATCCCTCTGTGTTGAGGGCTGGCTCAGGTGCTAAATGTCGTCTCCTCCTGATAGGCCACATTTTGAGGGAGTATTTACATATGAATTACATTTAGTGAATGATTGTTAACTTTTTAAGTATTTCTGTGGTTTCCTCTGCTTCTGTCCTTTCTGTGCCCAGATTACTGAGGATGGTGCTAGATGATGGCTTCTCATTAGTTCAGGCAGTTTGCTATGCTCAGACAGATGCATATTTTGCTTCAGACTATGACTTGTGAATCTCTCCCTTCTATCAAGTTTTAAATGGGATGAAAAAGTTCCTAAGTCTCCCCGTGGTGTTTCCTGAGGGTCCTGTGGCCTTGCTGTGGCCCCAGGAGTGCCGTGGTCCACGGCCATGGTCAAGCCCAAGGCTGTGGGCCAGCGTAAGTCAGTAGGGGTTGAGCATGGCTGAGCCCAGGTCAAGATGGTCGTGATGCCGTTCTTTCCCTTGTGCTGTTCACTGTGTCGCTGCGGGCTGCTCGACTTTCTGTCTCCTTGATGGCTACATTTTTTTTGTCTTTCAAATGAATTTAGGATTTGCTTGACATTTGGCTCTTGCAAATGTGCAAAACTGAGTGTGGCTCGAGGTCATGAACTGGATGCCTCTTAGTTCAGGGAAGCCGTTTCGCAGACTGCCTCGCAGCTTTGCCACAGAACCTTCTGCATACTGCTCTTGTCTGGCAGGTGATCTCATGTATAAATCTGCTTTCTGTTCTAGAACGTCAATTGAGAGTCACTGGGGGCTGCTGAGGGCAAGTGCCCAAGTGATTTGGCTTTCCCAGTAATGAGTGAATGGCTCTGTAGACTCTTGTTTAGACTTGGAGAGCAGTCGGCTAGGATTCCATCTTAATGTGCACGCCGATCTTCGGGCATGATGTCCTGAGCGCCACTTAGCCCATCTGTTGGGGCATTTCGCCCACTGTGTGCTAGTCTGCCAATACCAAGTCTCGTGAAATCAAGCAGATAAATTCCACTCACTGATTGGTTTTCAAAGTGCCAGGAATGCTGAGCTGCATAATTTGTACCCTTACAACAGACAGTTTCATTTTAGACCATGCTTAGTTAATAAGCAAAACATTCATTCATTCCCTTAGAACATTTTAGCAGTGAAACACCTTTTTCTAATTTAGTCTGCATCAGCATGGCAAATAGCTCCCAGTAGCATTTATCAGATAAAATTTACTGTTTCCTAACATCTGCCTTCCCATGTACCTGCCCCTACCACCCATGTAAGTTATTTAAAGTTTATGTTCTAATAGACTTTCATGTTATTGCAACTCTTACTGTATTTAATATGTTAGGAATGGTTGGGACTCTGACACAACAGAAAACAGTTTTGTCTAAAGTGCAGATAACTCACGGTGAAACAGCTTCTCCATTTTAACCGTGTACCTCAGTCAAGTTGCAGGTGCCGCAGACGGGGCGGGGCGCTCCCTGGCTTCTTACTCAGTCTTCTTGAGTGAATCTCCTCTTAATCAAACAGCCTGGAGGAGGGAAGGGAAAGGCCTCTCCAGGTGCACAGGCCAAGGAGAAGTGCACATTCTTGAGCAAAGCCCTGTGCTGCTGGTACTAACGTGTTCTGGTCATGAGATTTCTTACAGCGAAATGTTAGAACCGCTCACACAGCTGGGTGTCTGCCTCACCCCACTAGTGAGCACAGCCACTGCAGCTCTTCCTTGTCCTCCGCGTGCTGGGCTCTCACATGCATGCCACTCGCAGGGTCTCAGTTCATCTCCACAATGCAGCCTGAGGCAGGCACTCATCGCTAAACCGAGAAGAAAGGCAAGATTCAGAGAAGTGAAGGAATCCAGGTCTGGCTCTAAAACAGGCAGGCGCTGGCCACTCCAGCCTGTGCACAGACCTGCCTCCCCACCCGCCTTTGTGTGCGGTGCCCATGGGAGTGCGGCCGGCTCACCCTACCCGCACCGCTGTGCCAGCGGTGAGTGGGTGCAGCAGGGACTCTGGCGCACAGAGCCCAGGTATCCATGCACCACACTGAGTCTGTGCTGTTTTTAGTCACACACACCCAGACACACCCAGCAGACCCGCCCCCTGCGCCCACCATGGTTGCAGTGCCTTGCAGTAGGAGGCATTTAAACAAAAGAGCTTGTAGTTGAACTTTGTGTAGCATTATTAGAAAGTATTGATAAAGCAAATGTTACTTTCTTACAGTTAAAACAAATAGAAAATACAAGTGAATTGGGCTTAAAAGTGCATTTTACCTACAGAACTGTTTTCAGTAAGTTATTTTTTTTTCACCTTTTGTGTGATTGAGAATTTAGGGTTGTCTGCTGGTGTTTGGCTAAGTGAGTATTTAGAGTATCCTAGAGCTTATTTTATTTTTAGCTTCAAAACATTTTTCTTGAAGCCATTTTAGAAATATTTGTCTTCCCTGACCAATTCTCAAGCAGTGGTGGCTACAGAGATGACTGAACAGCTCCGCTGTGCGCTGTAACTCAGCAGTGGTTGCCGCGCACGCTGAAGTCCAGTGCTTCCAGACTGCTTGGTCTTATAATTTTTTATTTTCATTTTTTTAGTAGTTTTCTGTCTCCTGTCAGTTCTCCATGCTCTCACTGGCCTTCTGGTGGCAGTTTCTTTTTTTTTTTTTTTTTTTAATTTTTATTAAGGTATTATTGATATACACTCTTATGAAGGTTTCACATGAAAAAGCAAAGTAGTGACTACTTTTACTCTTATTATCAAGTCCACACCCATACCCCAATGCAGTCACTGTCCATCAGTGTAGTAAGATGCCACAGATTCACTGTTTGCCTTCTCTGTGCTGCACTGTTTTCGCCATGATCCCCCACACCATGTGTACTAAACATAATACCCCTCAATCCCCTGCTCCCTCCCTCCCCACCCGCCCTCCCCCACACCTCCCCTTTGGTAACCACTAGTTCCTTCTTGGAGTCTGTGAATCTGCTGCTATTTTGTTCCTTCAATTTTGCTACGTTGTTATACTCCACAAATGAGGGAAATCATTTGGCACTTGTCTTTCTCTGCCTGGCTTATTTCACTGAGGATAATATCCTCCAGCTCCATCCATGTTGTTGCAAATGGTAGGATTTGTTTCTTTCTTATGGCTGAATAGTATTCCATTGTATATATGTACCACATCTTCTTTATTCATTCATCTACTGATAGACACTTAGGTTGCTTCCATATCTTGGCTATTATAAATAGTGCTGCGATAAACATAGGAGTGCATATGTCTTTTCAAATCAGGGATCTTGATTTCTTTGGGTAAATTCCAAGGAGTGGGATTCCCAGGTCAAATGGTATTTCTATTTTTAGTTTTTTGAGGAACTTCCATATTGCTTTCCACAACAGCTGAACTAGCTTACATTCCCACCAGCAGTGTAGGAGGGTTCCCCTTTCTCCACATCCTTGCCAGCATTTGTTGTTCTTAGTCTTTTTGATGCTGGCCATCCTTACTGGTGTGAGGTGATATCTCATTGTGGTTTTAGTTTGCATTTCCCTTATGACTGGTGATATGGAGCATCTTTTCATGTGTCTGTTGGCCATCTGAATTGCTCCTTTGGAGAATTGTCTCTTCATATCCTCTGCCCATTTTTTAATTGGGTTATTTGCTTTTTAGGTGTTGAGGTGTGTGAGGTCTTTATATATTTTGGTGTTAACCCCTTGTCGGATATGTCATTTACAAATATGTTCTCCCATACTGTAGGATGCCTTTTTGTTCTGTTGTTGGTATCCTTTGTTGTACAGAAACTTTTTAGTTTGATGTAGTCCCATGAGTTCATTTTTGCTTTTGTTTCCCTTGCTCGAGGAGATGCGTTCAGGAAGAAGTCGCTCATGCTTATATTCAGGAGATTTTTGCCTATGTTGTCTTCTAAGAGTTTTGTGGTTTCATGACTTACATTCAGGTCCTTTATCCATTTCGAGTTTACTTTTGTGTATGGAGTTGAACAATAATCCAGTTTCATTTTCTTGCATGTAGCTGTCCAGTTTTGCCAACACCAACTGTTGAAGAGGCTGTCATTTCCCCATTGTATGTCCATGGCTCCTTTATCATATATTAATTGACCATATATGGTTGGGTTTATATCAGGGCTCTCTAGTCTGTTGCATTGGTCTATGGGTCTGTTGTTGTGCCAGTACCAAATTGTCTTGAGTACTGTGGCTTTGTAGTAGAGCTTGAAGTTGGGGAACGTAATCCCCCCCTGCTTTATTTTTCCTTCTCAGGATTGCTTTGGCTATTCAGGGTCTTTAGTGGTTCCATATGAATTTTAGAACGATTTTCTCCAGTTTGTTGAAGAATGCTGTTGGTATTTTGATAGGAATTGCACTGAATCTGTAGATTGCTTTAGGCAGGATGGCCATCTTGACAAAATTAATTCTTCCTATCCATGAGCACGGGATGTGTTTCCATTTATTGGTATCTTCTTTAATTTCTCTCAGGAGTGTCTTGTAGTTTTCAGAGTATACATCTTTCACTTCCTTGGTTAGGTTTATTCCTAGGTATTTTATTCTTTTTGATGGAATTGTGAATGGAATTGTTTTCCTGATTTCTCTTTCTGCTAGTTCACTGTTAGTATATAAGAATGCCACAGATTTCTGCATATTAATTTTGTATCCTGCAACTTTGCTGAATTCAGATATTAGATCTAGTAGTTTTGGAGTGTATTCTTTAGGGTTTTTTATATACAATATCATGTCATCTGCAAACAGGGACATTTTAACTTCTTCCTTGCCAATCTGGATGCCTTTTATTTCCTTGTTTTCTTTGATTGCCGTGGCTAGGACCTCCAGTACTATGTTGAATAGAAGTGGGGAGACTGGGCATCCTTGTCTTGTTCCTGATATTAAAGGAAGAGCTGTCAACTTCTCACTGTTAAGTATAATGTTGGCTGTGGGTTTGTCATATATGGCCTTTATTATGTTGAGGTACTTGCCCTCTATACCCATTTTGTTCAGAGTTTTTATCATGAATGGGTGTTGAATTTTGTCAAATGCTTTTTCAGCATCTATGGAGATGACCATGTGGTTTTTGTCCTTCTTTTTGTTGATGTGGTGGATGATGTTGATGGATTTTAGAATGTTGTACCATCCTTGCATCCCTGGAATAAATCCTACTTGATCATGATGGATGATCTTTTTGATGTATTTTTGAATTCGGTTTGCTAATATTTTGTTGAGTATTTTTGCATCTATGTTCATCAGGGATATTGGTCTGTAATTTTCTTTTTTTGTGGTATCTTTGCCTGGTTTTGGTATTAGAGTGATGCTGGCCTCAGAATGAGTTTGCAAGTATTCCCTCTTCTTCTACTCTTTGGAAAACTTGAAGGAGGATGGGTATTAGGTCTTCGCTAAATGTTTGATAAAATTCAGCAGTAAAGCCTTCTTGTCCAGGGGTTTTATTCTTAGGTATATTTTTGATTACCAATTCAGTTTCGTTGCTGCTAATTGGTCTGTTCAGATTTTTTGTTTCTTTCTGGGTCAGCCTTGGAAGGTTGCATTTTTCTAGAAAGTTGTCCATTTCTTCTAGGTTATCCCATTTGTTAGCATATAATTTTTCATAGTATTCTCTCATAAATCTTTGTATTTCTGTGGTGTCCGTAGTGATTTTTCCTTTCTCATTTCTGATTTTGTTTATGTGTGTAGACTCTCTTTTTTTCTTGATAAGTCTGGCTGGGAGTTTATCTATTTTGTTTATTTTCTCGAAGAACCAGCTCCTGCTCTCATTGATTCTATTGTTTTATTCTTCTTGATTTTATTTATTTCTTCTCTAATCTTTATTATGTCCCTCCTTCTACTGACTTTGGGTCTCATTTGTTCTTCTTTTTCTAGTTTCGTTAATTGTGAGTTTAGACTGTTCAAATGGGATTGTTCCTCTTTCCTGAGGTAGGCCTGTATTGCAATCTACTTTCCTCTTAGCACGGCCTTCGCTGCATCCCATAGATTTTGTGGTGTTGAATTATTGTTGTCATTTGTCTCCATATATTGCTTGATCTCTGTTTTTATTTGGTCATTGATCCATTGGTTATTTAGGAGCATGTTGTGAAGCCTCCATATGTTTGTGGGATTTTTCATTTTCTTTACATAATTTATTTCCAGTTTCATGCCTTTGCTGGTCTGAGAAACTGGTTGGTACAATTTTAATCTTTTTGAATTTACTGAGACTCTTTTTGTGTCCTAGGATATGATTTATTCTTGAAAATGTTCCATGTGCCCTTGAGAAGAATATGTATTCTGCTGCTTTTGGGTGTAGAGTTCTGTAGATGTCTGTTAGGTCCATCTGTTCTAATGTATTGTTCAGTGCCTCTGTGTCCTCACTTACTTTCTGTCTGGTTGATCTGTCCTTTGGAGTGAGTGGAGTGTTGAAGTCTCCTAGAATGAATGCATTGCATTCCATTTCCCCTTTTAATTCTGTTAGTATTTGTTTCACAGATGTAGGTGCTCCTGTGTTGGGCGCATAGATATTTATAATGGTTATATCCTCTTGTTGGAGTGACCTCTTTATTATTATGTAATGTCCTTTGTCTCTTGTGATTTTTCTTTGTTTTGAAGTCTATTTTGTCGGATACAAGTACTGCAACTCCTGCTTTTGTCTCCCTATTAGTTGCATGAAATATCTTTTTCCATCCCTTCACTTTCAGTCTGTGTATGTCTTTGGGTTTAAAATGAGTCTTTTGTGGGCAGCATATAGATGGGTCTTGTTTTTTTAATCGATTCAGTTACTCTTTGTCTTTTGCTTGGTGCATTCAGACCATTTACATTTAGGGTAATTATCGATAGGTATGTACTTATTGCCATTGCAGGCTTTAAATTCGTGCTTACCACAGGTTCAAGGTTAACTTCCTTACTATCTAAGAGTCTAATTTAACTCACTTAATATGCTATTACAAACACAGTCTAAAGGTTCTTTTTCTCTCCTCCTTTTTCTTCCTCCTCCATTCTTTATATATTAGGTATCATAATCTGTATTCTTTGTCTATCCCTTGATCGACTTTGAGGATAGTTGATTTAATTTTTGCATTTTCATAGTAATTAACTGTTCTGCGTTCTTTACTGTGGTTTTATTACCTCCGCTGATAGCTATTAAACCTTAGGAACACTTCCACCTATAGCTGTCCCTCCAAAATACACTGTAGAGATGGTTTGTGGGAGGCAAATTCTCTCAGCTTTTGCTTATCTGGGAATTGTTTAATCCCTCCTTCAAATTTAAATGATAATCTTGCCAGATAAAGTAATCTTGGTTCAAGGCCCTTCTGCTTCATTGCATTAAATACATCATGCCACTCCCTTCTGGCCTGTAAGGTTTCTGCTGAGAAGTCTGATGATAGCCTGATGGGTTTTCCTTTGTATGTGATCCTATTTCTCTCCCTGGCTGCTTTTAATAGTCTGTCCTTATCCTTGATCTTTGCCATTTTAATTACTATATGTCTTGCTGTTGTCTTTCTTGGGTCCCTTGCGTGGGGAGATCTGCACACCTCCATGGCCTGAGAGACTATCTCCTTCCCCAGATGGGGGAATTTTTCAGCAATCACCTCCTCAAAGACGTTTTCTATCCCTTTTTCTCTTTCTTCTTCCTCTGGTACCCCTATAATGTGAATATTGTTCCGTTTGGATTGGTCACACAGTTCTCTCAATAGTCTTTCATTCTTAGAGATCCTTTTTTCTCTCTGTGCCTCAGCTTCTTTGTATTCCTCTTCTCTAATTTCTATTTCATTTATCGTCTCCTCCACTGTATCTAATATACTCTTAAAACTTTCCATTTGTGTTTCATTTCTGATACTGTGTTCTGTAGTGATTGGTCTCTGACTGGAATTCATCCCCCAGTTCTTGAATATTTTTCTGTACCTCATGACCATGTTAATGATTTTTATTTTGAAATCCCTTTCAGGCAGATTCATGAGGTCGATTTCAGTTGAATTTTTCTCAGGGGTTGTAATCATAATTTTACTTTGAACCAGGTTGCTTTGGCATTTCATATTTGTATATGGTGCCCTCTAGTGCCCAGAAGCTACTCTCTGTAGCTGCTAAGCCCTTGAAGCATTGTCGGGGTTCACAGGGGAGCAGTATTGGTGCCTGGAGGGGAGGAAAGAGCTGTTTCCTGCTTCCCGGTTGCTATGCCTGTCGCCACTGCCAGAACCAGTGGGCCAAGCGCACACATATAAGCCTCTGTGCTTTGCATTTGTCGTTGCTGTAGACAGGGCTTCCCGCTGGCTGGCCTAACGTCAGGGTAGGGTTTGCTGGTTTGCGAGCCAGGTGGGACTAGCTGGGAGAAAGGCTCAGTAGGCTGCGTATCACAGAGGGGGTCCTTGGAGCTCTGTAGCCAGCCAGGGAGCTGGGGCTCCTGAAGATCGTGAAAGTTCCCAACCTGCTGGGCAGAGTGCACCCGGACAATTTTGTCTACCTGTCCTTTCTCCTGAGCAGTAAGCTCTGTGCAATCCTTGCCCCTTTAGCAGCCCTCTTGTTCTTAGGAAGTCTCTCAGACTGCCCACCTTTCTTTAGTCCCAGAGCAGCCGGATATGGATCCCTGCTTTCCACAAGTGGCTGGAATCTCACTGTCTCCAGGTATTCTGCCTGTCTTAGCTTTCTAACCCCCTAATCACGAGAATACCATGAAAACACCATGAAATGTAGGTTTGTGCTCTCAGAGCAGATCTCTGGAGTTAGGTATTCAGCAGTCCTAGGCCTCCACTCCCTCCCTGCTCTGTTTCTCTTCCTCCTGCTGGTGAGCTGGGGTAGGGGGTGGGCTAGTGTCCCACCGGGCCCCGGCTTTGGTACATTATCCTGTTCCTTGAAGTTTTTTCTCCAGGTGCATGCAGTTTGGCGCATTCCTCTTTCCTGTTGCTCTTTCAGGATTAGTTGTATTAATTTTACTTTCGTATTATATGCAGTTTTAGGAGGAAGCCTCTGTCTCACCTCTCACTCTGCCTTCTTTTTTGGTGGCAGTTTCTTTATCTATCTCTTTTTCTGTTGCCAAGCTTATTAAAAAATCATAGGCAGTGAAGGGTATAAACAGGCCCTTAGAATCTGAGATGCCCTCATGGTGCTCACTACAGCAGCACCTATACAAAAATCGGAGCAATGCTAAGGAATTTAGCGGGGCTTCTTGCACAAGGATGACACACAAATTTGAGATGCTCTCTTACAAATGATGTGCTTAATGCATTGTTTTCTGATTTGGTTGCCCATGTCTCTTCCCCTCCTACTTCCTGGCTTTTGCTTATTACTAGGTAATAGCACTAAGATTATTTGCTAGGTGATATTGTAATAGTTTATACTATTTTCTTTTTCAGAATGTCTTCCATCATGTAAGGTTAATCAGGGGCTAATACAGGGGCCCATCAGTAATGTTTGAGGCCATCTGAAACCCCCAGATTATACACAGAATTTTTTTGGAGAGCAGATCTACAAATGGTTAGGAACAAACTTACTCATTCAGTAAATATTTATTGAACACCTGTTTTGTTCCAGGAACTGTGTCTGCTGGGGACATAGCAATGAAGAGAACAAGGGCAGTACCTCTGGAATGAGACAAGACAAAACTGTATTCATAGCTGTCTTTTTCTCTTTGCAGGAAAAACAAGAATGGTGGTGGCTTTATATTGCAGATAGGAAGGAACAGACGTTAATATCTATGCCATATCATGTGTGTACACTAAAAGACACCGAAGAGGTAATTATCCAAACACGTTATTTCAGTTTTTACAAATGTACAGCATCTTGCCATCATACTGGTTCATAAAATCTTTTTTAGAAATCAGCTTATCATATTCAGTGTATTTTATTTTATATGTTAAGACACGGTTTACAGCTGTTCTCCAATGTCTGGTGGAGGAGTTCATTTGAAATTTATAAAGTATTGAACAGTTAGAGGTACTTGGTCAGTCCCTTTCTCAACTTGCTTTGTGGAGTTTTCACTGTTAGTATCTAAGAACATATGCCTTTGTTTCTTTTCTCCAGAATTTAATTATATTTTACAAAAGTCTTTATCTTTTCCCTCACTGGATTAGTGCTAAGATGAATTTTTAGAGCAGAACTTTGATGAAGTGGCTCTGTCCACTGTTGGTGACATCACTGATCGAGTGTGGTGACCGACACATTTCCTCCTTGGGAACTCCTTTCTGTGGTCTTGTTTTTCTTCTTGATTTTTTTATGTTCCTTTTCTAGAAAGCAGTTTCTGTTTGCCTGGACTTGGACAAGAGCAAGTCTTTGGAGTTTTAAGGTAGTTCTGTGATGTTGATTTCTAATCCAGAAAATTACCCTGCCTCCACCCCTTTTAACCAGGTAGTAAATATATGAAGTAGTTTATTGTTGTTTGACTTTTGAGAGTTAGAGGCATCTTTAAGGGTATTTCTTTGACAGAGTAGTCTTTTTTTTTATTTAAATTTTACCTGTTTTTGAAGAGATAATACATTCACCTAGTTACCATTTCAGAACATATACCAGAGAAGCGCACATGGGAAACATCTTGCATCATTGTCTCTCAGCCACCCATTCTCTTTCCTGGGGACCATCAGTGTTATCCAATTCTTATGTAGTGCTCATGTGATACTGTATGTAAATTATAAGCAAATACATCATGTGTATTTTCCCCCCAAAATAGCGTACACCATGTTCTTCACTTTACCTGTTCTCTGAATGACAGGACTTGGAATTTGTTTCATGTTAGTACAGAAAATGCTTCCTCCTTCATTTTTTCTGCTGCATGACACTCTTTTGTATGAATGTTTGTTTAGCACTCTGATTTACTGGACTTACAAGTTGTTTCTTATCTTCTGCTGCAGTGAATAACCTCATGTCGTTTGGCACATGTGCAAGCATATCTATAGGGTAAATTCATAGAGGTAGAATCAATGAATCAGAGACTGTACATTTGTAATTTCAGTAAATACTGCTAGATATTCATTTCTCCATAGGGAGAATAAATGTTCAAGTTTGCCCATCAACCTTCAGTTTGTGTCATTTTCAATATTGCTAATTAGAAAGATGAAAAATGGCATCTCTTATTTTTTTCCACTGATCTTTGAAGTTTCAAAACTATATAAAAATGTTGCAAACGCAGTATCATGAATTCCCATAGACCCTTGTTCTACACTGACCATTTAACATTTTGCCATGTATTTTTTCCTATCTTTATATGTGTCCACACAGAAAACACACATATTTCCCCCCAAGCCCACTTTACGTACTTGCAGACATGAAGTTTCACTCCTGCGTTACTGACACATGTGTCTCCTAAGAATAGGGCTTTCCTCTACGTGAGCGGATACAATCACTGTACTCAGGAAATGTAACATTGATATGGTATTATTATCTAATGTGCAGTCCATATTCAAATTTCCTCAAATACTACGCTGTTACAGGTTTTTTAATTGACTTTATACATTTTGTTTTAAAAACATGTTTATAATGAGGTACATATATCCAGATGTCATCTTAAAAATTTGTTCTTCCTTTTTCCAAGTGGAATTGAAACTTCTCAGAGTTTCTGCCTCTTTGCATTTGAAGTTTGTGATTTGAGAGGAAATAAAGTACCTTCTTGACCTTGAAGGCGTTGGACATTCGTCAAGGAAAAACTCACTTCTGTGTGTCTCTTTCACTGTCCTGTCCCTACCACATTCACAGCAGTCCTCATGCCAGCGGGGTGGGTTTCCCCATGCCAGCCAGTTCTCTGTGGCGCCAGCTGAGTGACCTGCGTTTTAACTCAGTGCTCACAGTCTCCCTGGAGGGAGTGTCAGATGGCAAAGCACGCAAGACGTGTGACTGAGAGGTTAAGGGCTCAGTCACACCGGCCTGCCACTCACCACCTTCAGAGCCAGTCGCTAGTCCCGGCTGTCAGTTAGCTTCTGACCAACTGGCTGTAAATTGGGGTTCCCGTGATCCCCTCCTTCAGTTTGATAATTTGCTAGAATGGTTCACAGAACTTAGGGAAACACGTTTACTGGCTTGTTACAAAAGAAAGTGGTAAAGGGTACATATGAATATCCAGATGGAAGAGAGACACAGGGCAGAGTGTTGGGGAGGGGCCCCCATGGCGTTGCCTGGCCCTGTATGAACATGCCACTCTCCTGGCCCCTCTGGACGTTCACCAGCTCTTTCACCCAGGGGATTTACGGAGCCTTTCTCACACAGGCATGGCTGACCATTGGCTCCGTCTCCAGCCCCTCTCCAGGGGATGGGGGATGGACGGAAAGCCCCAGGGTTCCGGTCATGGTCTCCCTGGTGGCCAGCCCTCAGCTAGGCGCCCGTCTGGAGTCACCTTATCAGAACAAAACTCATTCCTGTCGCCCGCACAGTTCCAAGGGATTTATGAGCTCGCTGTCAGGACCCGGGTCAAAGGCCAAATATTAGAGCCAAAGATGCTCCTGGTTTTCTTATCACTTAAAAAATTACAGGGGTTTAAGGAGCTCTGAGCCTGGAACTGGGGCAGAGGCTAATATATATATTTTCTATTATCTCATAGCATTTATTGTAGAAATAAGAAAATTTGTCAAGAATTATCTCCTCTCTGACAGTCAATTTTATTAATTCCAACATTACATTTGTTTTGATTGTACATCCTATTTCATTTCTTCAAGTTGTCAGTGTGGTGGTCAACACAGAACTTGGTTGCTTTAAATATGCTTCAGTGGTAGAGATACAGATCAGCTCCACCAGTTCTGCCTGCTTTGGCTTCCTTTTGTGTTGTATATGTAATATATGGCGTAAATGTTCTGTTTGGTGGTGGTTATCACTTCCTAGCATTAGTTAAGGCTTCTTGCGTCCTCTGCGTCAACACCTAGCTGTTACATCCTCTGGTCTCGGAACTCGGGTAAGCTGGTGTTCCTTCTGCTCCTCAAACTATAGATTTTCAGTGCTGATTTTGTCTTCTAGGTAGAACTGAAGTTTCCTGCACCAGGCAAGCCTGGAAATTATCAGTATACAGTGTTTCTGAGATCAGACTCTTATATGGGTTTGGATCAGATCAAACCATTGAAGGTAAGAATAGTGACCGCAGTGAATAAGGTGGTCTGTTGAGTGAGTGCTCGCTCGGTATAGGGGAGCATTTCAGGTTCTGAAATGTAGAGTTCTAGAGGGAAAAGAGGTCATCTCCTACCGTGTATATGATACACTTGATGGACTACCCTTATAATAATAAACGTCAGTTGTTGAGTTAAAGGAGTTTAAATAGTTTTTAGAACCTTGAAGGGAAATTGCTGAAGTGATAGGTTTAACGTGCTCTAATTCCACAGGGGTTCACCAAAATGGGTTCTCTTTTCTTTAGAAAAGCACGTGTTTCCCACACATTCTATTGGAGAAGCTATTAATGGCTGGAATGAACTTATTTCTTATCATTTTAGAGTATACACTTTGTCTGTGAAGCATGCTGTCATCAGTTTCACCATCTCATGTGAGGTTTTATAAAAGCGTTCCTGGTATTGTGTTAAAGAGATTGTGAAGTAGCAGTGCATCGTGTCCAAGAGCCCCAAAGGAAAGGGAGCTGGGGCACATGGGCTCCCGTTGCCCGGGAGGGTGCCATGGAGCTTTTCACTGGCGATAGGATTTTACTCCATGAGTCTGGAGGCTGTAAATACCTCTTTGTAAATCACCCTTGAGTTCTCTTCATTCAGCAGAATACTTATTAAGACATGGTGTTCTTGCTCAAGAATCACAGTTTATTTTCATGCCAAAGAATGAATAGTATAGCTTCTATAAAATCAGAACATCAAACTGTATTAGAAATTTAGCTACATGTACATGCTGTTAGATTTATGTTTCTTTTTCTAGCATGAATGTGTGTTCTAAGTGTTATATTTAGAGTTACAACCGTAAAATTGATTTTTTTCTAATTGCTGTAGTCAAAGAAAACCTTTTCTTTACCAGATATTTCTTCTGTTATTCCTTTCTAAATTTCTGATGTCGACATTTAATTCCTTTTTATAGTTGGAAGTTCATGAGGCTAAGCCTGTGCCAGAAAATCACCCGCAGTGGGATACAGCGATGGAGGGGGATGAAGACCAGGAGGACAGCGAGGGCTTTGAAGATAGCTTTGAGGAGGAGGAAGAGGAGGAGGAAGATGATGACTGAGCAGTGCTATGAGTGGACCGCAGTGTTTGCAGATATACTTGCAAATTTGTGTTCTTTTGGAAATGTCTAATAAACCAGAAACAGTGCTGAACTGATGTTGAGGGAAGTGTTAGTTCCTGAAGTGGGTGCCTAACTAGACAGTGGCGGTGTCCCGGTACAGTCGGAATATGCTTAAGGCTTGTGCGGGCCTCTCAAGTATGGGATGGGGCATTTATTTCGTCTGCAAATCATAATAAACCTTTTGTTATAACTGTCCAGAAGTGTGGGCGATATATTATCTGGTCACTTTATGGTCCCCGTAAAAGTAAAGGTACCAGAAAAACCATCTATCATCTGCAACTTTTCTTTGTTTAGCTTTTGTTTTAGCAAACATTGAAGTGTGATAAACACCATCAATACATTTTAAGTAACATCTGTTCAAGTTTTAATCTCTTGATAAGATCTGTCATTGATTTATTGACATTCTGCAATGATTTGAGACTACAACAGCTCCATTCATAGCTTTAACCCTTTGGTTTTTAGCCACCTTGGTCATAAGTCAGCTTTCTCTCACATTCCATATACGACAGAGGGCTACATTTTTGGACTTAAGAAATAATTGCCCAGACTTATCAGACAGATTATAAAAATGGCTTTTAATGGCTTAAAACATTTTTAAGTCTCTATTTTAGCAGATCAGTGCAGGATCTAATTCTTTATATAAGCTGTCGGTCTAAAAATGATTGTGGGGCCATATGTTCTCTGATGTTGGTGACTTATGTTATTAAACCTTTTTTAAAAGGTTCACTATAAAAGCTGAAATACATTCTTAGCTTTTAATCTACCTGACTATGGAAAGCCTTTTAAGGAAAAATATATATAACATGCAAAGGAGGCATTTTTTTGTATTCATTTTGGACTCCTGTCAATAAAATAGAAGTTTGACTCATTTTACGTTTCTAATGGTGTGTGTCTTTTTGCTCCCAGAGAAAGGATACAATAGGTTAATTCGTTTATTTTCAACTAAAAATTTAATAAAATTGTACCTACCTGCTGAAGTGACTATTGCTGCATACTACAGAAAAACCCATGAGTGGGAGGAATTTCCTCCTCCAAACATTGCAACCCAGAGGAAGGTGCTTATAGGGAGTATAGAAAAGTACACGTGGTGAAGGAGGTAAGCTAGTATTTTTATTACTAGGTAAGGAAGAAGCTAAGTCCAGTGTAAGACCTGATTGTAATAGTCCTCTCCTCCCAAAATCTCCATAGGCCAAAGTACGGTTGGAATATAATTTAAAAGGCTGCCGCTTCCATGCAGAACGGCCACTGATATTTTGTTACTGCAGTAGTTGGAAATAAACTGAAAAGTTACCAAAAATGTGGATGGTTTTTTTAGTTCTAAATTTAGGATGTAATAGTTCCCTTAATATGGTCAAAGCAGTGTTTCCACTTGGACCTCTGTCACTTGCTTTTCTTCATAAAGGTGTTAGTGAGACCCTTCCTTGCAGGCAAGAATTCCACTGGGGCTCACTTTACAAGTGGAGGACAGGTTTTGCTGGGAGGCTCCACTGTCACAGAGGCAGCTCTTGAGCGTGGTGCGGGGAGGGGGCCAGCCTGCAGCTTCAGGGGAGGAGGGCTCAGGAAACGTGGGGCAGCTGCAAGTGAGCCGACAGCGGGAGCGTGTGCATGTGTCCTGGGTTTTAAAGAAAGACACTTCTCAAGAAGTATTTCTTTTCTAGCGACAGTGTTGTCCTAAAGAGGCTTTATAAGCTCAAACAACTGGATTGTTTCTGTTTTAACTAGAGAGGATTTCACAACCAAGTAACTCACCACAGTGCTTAAAAAAACAGCATCGCCTCCACCTAAGAACATCCCACCAGTCTGTTTCCCTTTGACTTTTGTGTGATTCATACGTACTCCAAAGCAAATGAGTACACTTTCTCCCATCACTACTTTCCACAAACTTCATACTGCAAGACTGAAGAAACTTTCCAGTTTACGGTTTGCATTCCTCCAGCATGTCTGGGGCTTTGCAGCTGTTCTCTTGATTGAGATTTAACAACAAATTAGTCTTAGTTTGCATATAATAATCTAGTGGAAACTCATAGTGGAGTTTCAGTTTTGTTCGCATTAAGACAGAGTGACATTCTGTGAACAGAATACGTGCACACAGATGAAAGCATTCTGTGTGTGCACCAAGTGAGACGGGTTAATATGAAAGTTACACTTATGTGATATTTTTCTCTTTAAATCCATGCAGTACGTATTAAAGTCACTCTTCTGAGAAGAGACCATGATCGAAAGGCTAACAGTCGTAAGTTTTAATTATGTCACAAAACATTCATGTTTGAGGCCCCATGGTGTTTTCCATGTGCGTATCTCCGTCTCAGAGTTAGATGTTCATGTCCTTTTTGTGGAAGCGTTCAGATGATCATGTTTTTGTTGTTGTTGTTTAATTAAGGAGCACTGAGTAAGCTCTGTAGAACAATCCTCGGTGTGTGTCTTCCAGCTCCCACTGGGGCGGAGAAGGAGCCCTAAGCCCCGCTGTGCGGTGGGAGTTCAGGCCCTTGGGGGAAGCAGAGGGGTGGATGCCACAGGAGGGGTGTGGAAAAGGCAGGGAGGTGCCGAGGGCTCAGCGAGGCTCGCTGGGCGAAGTGTTCATGACCAGGTTTATTCAGTCACTGGCTTCAGCCAATCAGAACCACATTTGGAGTGTTCTTTAGCAGTCACTCTTATTTCGGTGTTATTCAGCACTTGACACAGTTTTGGAGGAGTTGTTTATCATCTGTCATGTATTTACTGAGTTACTGTGCGCATGAGTCTGTGATTGGAATACTGGGGTTATAAAAATCAAAGAATTTTGTGTTCTTGAGCACTCATCGATGTTAGGATAGGCAGGTATGTGGCAATCTGCTTAAATCCATTTGCACTGGCTGGTGGCCCTTGTTCAGAATGCCTTTTTTTTTTTAAGTCTCCACTGTAGGCAGATGAATTATTTCTTTAGGTGCTAGCTGTTTTTTGGCTTTTTTTTTAATAAGGAAATCCTCATCCTTTATTTTTGTTTCTTTAAAGCATTTTTTCTCCCCAATATTCTTGCTGATCTCCATGAATTCCTTTCCAAGTCTGCCTTAAAGCAAAACAGCTATTAGCCATAACGTGACACTTTACCTGTGGTGATCGGTCCAAATGTGTCTGAAGAAGTGAGCGTCAGGCGTCTTCTCACACTTAAACTTGATGTGAGGGCTATTTTGCAAGACAAGAAAAACAATGAAGCTGTGATCTTGCACATTTTTCTGTAATCTGAGTTAAGAATCCAGATAGAACCTCATTGGCTTTAGGGTGTGGCCTCTGGTGGGGGCACACACATCCCAGGGGTATGCAGATGACCAGTCCATTGGGAAAATGTTAAAATGATTATTTGTATTCAGTCTTATCCTTCTATTTTTATGTGTTTTATAATGTACATAATATATTGTACAATTGTACACTTCTATAATTTATAAATAAATAATACACTTAACTGGTGCATTATATATTTTTCCTGATTTAAGTGCATGATCAAAACATTTGGGTATGCTGCTTCGAGGGATTGATAGGGTGACATTGAAGCTAAAATGAAGAAGTTTGGACTGCGGCCCTCACCGTGTGAGTCCTCGAGCTGCTATCACTCAGGGTTGGCATTCACTGTCCAGCTCTCCTGTGGCCCCGGGAGCAAAGCAGTGTCTCTCCAAATGGAACTGAGTAGGTTTGGTGATGGGCTTAATAGACGAGGTGAGGGAACTAAGCGGCTTTTGTTGCTGGTATGGAAGTGAGGCAGGCCAGAGCAAAGCTTGCTGGGAAGGGCAGCTTGCTGGGACTTCCAGCAAAGGCTGCAGTTTGTCCGGATGGCCCCATCCGTGGCTACAGCAAATTCCAGGTGCCTGTGGGGAGGGCTGCCCACTCTTCCCCCTAGGTGGTTCAGCATTAACCTGTCAGTCTGGGTGTGCAAACGGAGCGGTCTGCCTCACCTTCCTAATCACCTGAAGTTCACACTGTAACATCTGCATAATGGCAGCAGCGGAGGGGACCAGCCACAAGGATGTGAGTGTCAGACCAGTTCCTTGCAGTTTCCTGCCTGGGTTTGGTAGACGGCGACAGGGCTGTAACTTACTTTAGCAAGAAACGGTGTGGCCTGTGGCACTAAGAGCCAAAATTAAAGACATGCTTTGTAATTTATTTCTATCTCCACCTTCTAGGATTCCCTTCTTCCCCATTAGTCTTTTTTTATTCTATCTAACCTTTTGTCTTTTTTACATGTGTCCTTTTAAAACATTGAATTTACTTCTCAGTTTTCTGGCTGGAAACATTAAGTCCCTTTGTAGAAAAATCCAGAAGACAATCCATATTTATTCACTGTGCTGAAATTGTAGTAGCTTGTGTTAATGTTGGGGGTGGTCAGTGTCCAGAACGGTGAAAGGCCTGAGAGTTTTACTCCACGTGCAAGCTAACGACCTGCCATGAGGTGAGGGATGCTGGCAGAGGCTTGAGGTTCCCGGGTCAGATGGCCAGCTGGCCATGTGGGCTACGTGTTCCCCTTCTGTGCCTCTGGGCCCAGGTCCGCGGCGGGGATGCAGAGCAGCCCGGCTGACGGTGCGCGTGAACAGGGTGTGTTCGTCTCAGAGTTGAAGAATTTCGAGCTCCGGAAGCCTGATCTTTCAAAGGGTTTGTGAGCAAAGCTGTCCAAGAGGGAGATTCCCTCTTGCAAGCCTATTTATTCCCTGTACAAACATAAAAGTCTAGAAGGAAAGCTGGGTGCCTCTGCTCCAAGGTGTGCAGAAACAGGCCATACCCACAGAAAACTGTCTCTCAAAAGTTGGAATTCGAAATACTTAGAAACTATTTACAAACAGGTACAGAGTACTTTCAAAGGGAAGGGGTTATATTGAGTGAAAATTAGGACCAGTGAGGTCATCTTCCTTGAGAATAAAGTGCATTTAAGCCTCTTGCAGGTGTTTGATTTGTCAAGACAAGTTTTTTGTTACACCTGAAGGTAGGTCACTTAACCTGTGTAACAAGCAGGAAACACCCAGATTTTTCCAAGTGGAATCCAACCCAGTGTGACAAGGGGTGTCTGAAAAATGAGCGCTGTGTCTATTGGGCACTCTGTAACCATAAACGATTTTGACTATTGCCCTCTGCCGCCCTCCCCTTACCTCAACCCAAACCTGTCCCTCCGTCAGTAAAACAAGCCCACACTCTTCTCAATACACGGACTGCTGGCCTCCAGGTGAGCCTCAGTCCCTGCAGCATGTGGCTGCTCCCTTAGCGGGGGCCTCTTCCCAAGATGCGGCTGAGCCCAGGGAGGCCTTGGATCTCCTCTGGCTGACATCACTGAGGACCATCGGACACCCGCTGCTGAAGGGCCGCGGGCGCCTCCCGGATCATCCTTCCAGGTTTTGTTTTTGACTGAAAAGTCATTTAGAGATGATGCAGATGAAGAGGGAGGGGAATCAAATTTTCTGATAGATATTTTGAATAAAAAATGAGGCATCTGAATAAAATTCAATGAGACATTTTCACAAATGACAAGAACTCTGGAGACGGAGAGAACTCTGAATTAAACGGGTTTACTGAGGGTTTGCAGACGCAGCTGGAAAAGGACTGAGTCCTGGGACAGGGAGTTTCTGCTTCCCCAGAGGCAAGGCCAGTTACAACTTGTCTGCCAGACGCAAGGAAAGGCACATTTATGAGGGGTCTCAAGGGCAGCAAGCTCTCTAAATTCACATTGGCTTCAGATAAGGAAGGCGGGCTAACCCAAAGTGAGGAGAGTCAGGGGGTAGGGGCTGGTCCACAGTGAAGGCTCATGGAGGGGCCCTTGAGGGTCAGACGCTGGTCACGTGCAGGGGGTGCGGTAGTCCTGGGGGTAGGGGCTGGTCCACAGTGAGGGCTCATGGAGGGGCCGTTGAGGGTCAGACGCTGGTCACGTGCAGGGGGTGCGGTGGTCCTGGGGGTAGGGGCTGGTCCACAGTGAGGGCTCATGGAGGGGCCGTTGAGGGTCAGACGCTGGTCACGTGCAGGGGGGTGCGGTGGTCCTCGGGGTAGGGGCTGGTCCACAGTGAGGGCTCATGGAGGGGCCGTTGAGGGTCAGACGCTGGTCACGTGCAGGGGGGTGCGGTGGTCCTGGGGGTAGGGGCTGGTCCACAGTGAGGGCTCATGGAGGGGCCGTTGAGGGTCAGACGCTGGTCACGTGCAGGGGGTGCGGTGGTCCTGGGGGTAGGGGCTGGTCCACAGTGAGGGCTCATGGAGGGGCCGTTGAGGGTCAGACGCTGGTCACGTGCAGGGGGTGCGGTGGTCCTGGGGGTAAGGGCTGGTCCACAGTGAGGGCTCATGGAGGGGCTGTTGAGGGTCAGACGCTGGTCACGTGCAGGGGGTGCGGTGGTCCTGGGGACCTTCTAGATGGTTGTCGAAATGACTAGATCCCGGAACGTGGACTTCCTGGTTAGCTACGGCCTGCAGCTGTTGACTGACGACCTTCCCTAGTCTCTCTCCCTCGCTCTCCTGCCCTTAAATCACTTGATTTGGAACATTTCGGGATTTTTGCCTTATTTATAATCATGATCTTTAAACGGCGTCTGAGGATTCCTAAGGAGGGAGCCAATAATACGACTGGAGAACTATATCCTCCCTCACTTACGTTCATGAATCTGCATCTATGTATTTATAAAATTGGTCTACTTTATAATCACATCCAAAGTCTCTCCAGCTTTTTTATTTCTTGATTCTCTGCCACATTTTTGGGACTCCAGTCACTGGCTACGACACACATCACTTTCCAAATTTCCCCAAGAGCCCTCAGTTCACGGTCTTGACATGACAACAGGTGGGGGAGAGGGGAGGGAGGGAAAAGAGGGGCTCCAGGAGAGGCGCCCCAGCTGAAAGGAGGCAGAGATCCCCGCAGAGGGTCTGGGAGCTGCAGCACCTCCTGGTTCAGAGCTCCGCTGTCATTCTTCCTACCATCGAAGGGGATCTCGCCCCACCTACCCCACCCCAACGCACAAAATGCTGATCTGGGCCTATTATCGTGGCAATTATAAGGACTAGCGCCATCTTCAGTAAAGTTCAGTAACGCTTTTGAGAACTGGAGGTGAAATTGCAGGGCTGTGATCCACAGCCCTGTTTCTTCCTACACTGAAACCCCTCGCATTGTTCAGGTTTGCTGACACGGGGCACCTCACTAGATGTCAGGATTCAGGAGCAACACATTTCACATGGGATTTAACAAAACCAAGTCCCGGGTAGAACTGTGAATGTTCCAGGATGCTACAAAGAGTAACTTCTAGAGTGAAGAAAAAAACATCTTGAAAAACAAAAATCTTGCTCCATCTCACTCAGTATGCATTTGCAGTTTCCCCTGCGTTTGGTACTGGCGTGCTTAGATCTGGCAGAACCGAGGGCCGGGCCCCCGGCCTCTCCGCAGCCTGCCGCGAGCAGGGCCGCAGGGCGGGGGGAGGGGGGGGGGCAGTGCGGGAGCTGCGGGGGGCTCCCCCGGGTCGGGGGCCTGGGGCTGCGGGGCGGCGCCGAGGGCAGGCCCGCTGCGGACCGTTGCTCACCGCTGTAGGAGACGGGGGTGCACAGAGCGCAAACCGACGAAAAAGCAGGTAAATGACTGCATTCCAGAAGAGGGGAAAGATAGTGAACCACAAGCACACTGCAGAAGTAATTTGAATAGTACATTCGAAGGTGGTACGTGTGATGGAGAAAAGAGGAAAAGGTAAGGAAGGCGGCGGAGGGCAGGTTTCCGTCCCAGACGGGCCTCCTCGCGGAGCCGACACCTGGGCCGAGCTGCGAAAAGCCACCTGGGAAAGCGCCCTGCCCCGGGTCAGGGGCCTGCGGGAGGGGCACTCGCGCCCGCCGCCCCTCCTCAGCCGCAGACCCCAGCCAGGAGCGAGGCCGCACCTCCGCGGCCACTGGCCCCATCAGGCTGCCGCCCCGCAGCCCGGCCGGTGGGAAGCCAGGACACCTGGGCTCCCGGTCCGCCGAGGGACCCCGGGCCCCCAGCAGCGGCCCCCGCGCTGCGCCCCCGCGCTGCGGCTTCGGCGTGCCTGTGGCTCCGCAGGCGTGCACGGCCCGGGGCCCCGCCACTCGCAAGTCAGCCCGTTTTCGCTGGTGAGATAACTGGCAGTTTTCTTTGTAAGGTTAACAGCTTGGGGGAGTGAAGCGAGCCACGCAGCTGTGCGGGGCCGAGTGCCCCACGGAGAGGGCAGGGCCGGCACCCGGGGAGCGCGGGCACGTGTGCGGGGCCCGGACGGCCGCCGAGGCCGGTGAATGAGGGGGCGAGGAGCTAGGGGGGAACGGGCGCCCCCAGGCAGGGCCTCGGGCTTCTGCCCCGTGAAGTGGGAGCCGCCCAGGGTTTGGGGCAGAGGAAGGATGGGATCTGGCTGTAGGTTTGTCATATGTGACCTTTATTATGTTGAGGTACTTGCCCTCTACACCCATTTTGTTGAGAGTTTTTATCATGAATGGATGTTGAATTTTGTCAAATGCTTTTTCAGCATCTATGGAGATGATCATGTGGTTTTTGTCCTTCTTTTTGTTGATGTAGTGGATGATGTTGATGGATTTTCTCATGTTGTACCATCGTTGCATCCCTGGGATGAATCCCACTTCATCATGATGGATAATCTTTTTAATGTACTTTTGAATTCGGTTTGCTTTGCTAATATTTTGTTGAGTATTTTTGCATCCATGTTCATCATGGATATTGGTATGTAATTTTCTTTTTTTGTTGTGTCTTTGCCTGGTTTTAGTATTAGAGTGACGTTGGCCTCGTAGAATGAGTTAGGGAGTATTCCCTCCTCTTCTACTTTTTGGAAAACTTTAAGGAGGAAGAGTATTTGGTCTTCACTAAATGTTTGATAAAATTCAACAGTGAAACCATCTGGTCCAGACGTTTTTTCGTAGGTAGTTTTTTGTTTACCAATTCAATTTCTTTGCTGGTAATTAGTCTATTCAGATTTTCTGTTTCTTCCTGGGTCAGCCTTAGAAGGCTGTAATTTTCTAAGAAGTTGTCCATTTCTTCTAGGTTATACAGTTTGTTACCATATAATTTTTCATAGTATTGTCTCATAATTCTTTGTATTTCTGTGGTGTCCATAGTGATTTTTCCTTTCTCATTTCTGATTCTGTCTATGTGTGTAGACTCTTTTTTTTCTTGATAAGTCTTGCTAGGGGTTTATCTATTTTGTTTATTTTCTCAAAGACCCAGCTTCTGCTTTCATTGATTCTATTGTTTTATTCTTCTCAATTTTATTTATTTCTGCTTTAATCTTTATTATTTCCCTCCTTCTACTGACTTTGGGCCTCATTTGTTCTTCCTTTTCTAGGTTCATCAATTGTGAGTTTAGACTCTTCATTTGAAATTTTTCTTCTTTCCTGAGGTAGGCTTGTATTGCAATATATTTTCCTCTTGGCACAGCCTTCGCTGCGTCCCACCGATTTTGCGGTGTTGAATTGTCATTTGTCTCCATATATTGCTTGATATCTGTTTTTATTTGGTCATTGATCCATTGATCATTTAGGTGCATGTTGTGAAGGCTCCATGTGTTTGTGGGCTTTTTCATTTTCTTTGAGTAATTTATTTCTAGTTTCATTCCTTTGTGATCTCAGAAACTGGTTGGTACAATTTTAATCTTTTTAAATTTACTGAGGCTCTTTTTGTGGCCTAGTATATGACCTATTCTTGAAAATGTTTCATGTGCACTTGAAAAGGATGTGTATCCTGTTGCTTTTGGATGGAGTGTTCTGTAGATGTCTGTTAGGTCCATCTGTTCTAATATGTTGTTCAGAGGCTCTGTCTCTTTATTTATTTTCTGTCTGGTTGATCTGTCCTTTGGAGTGAGTGGTGTGTTGAAGTCTCCCAAAATGAATGCATTGCATTCTATTTCCCCCTTTAATTCTGTTAGTATTTGTTTCACATATGTAGGTGATCCTGTGTTGGAGGATCCTATTCCATGCCTGGGTGCTCCCATCTCTGGTGGGGGTTGGCTCTTTCCTGTCCTGGTTTAAGCTCCTCCCAGAGGCCCAATCACTGGCAGAGATCTTATCTCTTTTGCTACTCAGTCCATGAGAGGGAGGTCCTTTTCTGTCTTGTTGGCTGACATTTTCCTAAAACTGGAGTGGTCCTCATACATGGTGGGCACTCTGGGAAGATTTGTTGAAGGGGTGAGTGAGGACTGTTTTCCAGGCCAGGACCAAAGTCCCTCAAACCCCTTTGACTTTGGTGTAGCTGATCAGGTGCCAGATTGGCCAGACAATCCTGATCTGTGTGGGTTTGATTGCTTAAATCCTCACAGGGGTCTAGGAGCCCCCTGCACCCCTTATCCATATTCTGGTAAATAAGCAACATCTCTGTAAAGAACAGCCTCCTAAGTCAAGGTCAGGCTGGGTGAAGGCTCAGAAAACACTGTACAGTAACAAAGCTAATTTTTAGTAACTTCAGTCTCGATTTTTGATGGCCTTTTCTCCGCTCATTTATTTTTGAGCCCTTCTCTTTGCAGTTCTTCTGCTAGATCCTTGAAATGCAAGGAAGATGAGACATTGTTCTTGCCCTTGAGAGGCAGAGTTTAAGGGGAAGACAAACCCATGAACAACTAATTAAGAATATACAGAGATAAGTGTAGTAGAAAAGGTGTGCATAAAGTGCAGAAGCACAGAGACATAAAGTCTATTTGTGGAGTGAGCAAAAAATTAATAGAAGATGTGACATTTAATTTAAGTCAGGCAGGCAAGAAGAGGTAGAGCATTTAGGCAAAGGAACCAACATGTGTATAGGCAAAGTCAGCATGAAAGGGCGTTCCATATGCTAATAACAAGAGGTTAGTTCTGTGTGATTGAAGCACAGGGCACTTTTTATGGGGAAGGGCAGGAATTGCCCAAAAATTGGTTGTATGATCCTCTTGATGTATTTTTGAATTCGGTTTGCTAATATTTTGTTGAGTATTTTTGCATCTATGTTCATCAGGGATATTGGTCTGTAATTTTCTTTTTTGGTGAGGTCTTTGCCCGGTTTTAGTATTAGAGTGATGCTGGCTTCATAGAATGAGTTTGGAAGTATTCCCTCCTCTTCTATTTTTTGGAAAAGTTTAAGGAGAATCGGTGTTATTTCTTCTCTATATGTCTGGTAGAATTCAGAGGTGAATCCATCAGGCACAGGGGTTTTGTTCTTGGGTAGTTTTTTGATTACCAATTCGATTTCGTCGCTGGTGATTGGTCTGTTTAGTTTTTCTGTTTCTTGCTTGGTCAGTCTTGGAAGGTTGTATTTTTGTAAAAAGTTGCCCATTTCTTCTTGGTTTTCCAGCTTGTTAGCATATAGATTCTCATAATATTCTCTTATAATTCTTTGTATTTCTGTGGGGTCCGTCGTTAACTTTTCCTTTCTCATTTCTGATTCTGTTTATGTGTGTAAATTCTTTTTCTCTTAATGAGTCTGGCTAGGGGTTTATCTATTTTGTTTATTTTTTCAAAGAACCAACTCTTGGTTTCATTGATTTTTTCTATTGTTTTATTCTTCTCAATTTTATTTATTTCTTCTCTGATCTTTATTATGTCCCTCTTTCTGGTGACTTTGGGCCTCATTTGTTCTTCTTTTTCCAATTTCAGTAATTGTGTCTTTAGACTATTCATTTGGGAATGTTCGTCCTTCTTTAAATAGGCCTGGATTGCAAAATACTTTCCTCTTAGAACTGCCTTTTCTGCGTCCCACAGAAGTTGTGGCTTTGTGTTGTTGTTATTAGTCTCCATATATTCTTTGATTTCTGTTTTGATTTGATCGTTAACCCATAGATTAATTAGGAGAATGTTGTTAAGTCTCCATGTATTTGTGAGCCTTTTTGGTTTCTTTCTAAAATATATTTCTAGTTTTATACCTTTGTTATCTGAGAAGCTGGTTGGTAGAATTTCAATATATTTGACTTTACTGAGGTTCTTTTTGTGGCCTAGTATGTGGTCTATTCTGGAAAATGTTCCATGTGCACTTAAGAAGAATGTGTATCCTGTTGGTTTTGGGTGTAGAGTTCTGTAGATGTCTGTTGGGTCCATCATTTGTTCTAGTGTGTTAAGTGCCTCTGTGTCTTTACTTATTTTCTGTCTGGTTGATGTGTCCTTTGGAGTGAGTGGTGTGTTGAACTCTCCTAAAATGACTGCATTGCATTATATTTCCTCCTTTAATTCTGTTAGTATTTGTTTCACATATGTGGGCGCTCCTTTATTGGGTGCATAGATATTTATAATGGTTATATTCTCTTGTTGGACTGACCCCTTTATCATTATATAATGTCCTACCTTATCCTTTGCTACTTTCTTCGTTTTGAAGTCTATTTTGTGTGATACAACTACTGCAACACCTGCTTTTTTCTCCTTGTTGTTTGCCTGAAATATCTTTTTCCATCCCTTCACCTTTAGTCTGTGTATGTCTTTGGGCTTGAGGTGAGTCTCCTGTAAGCAGCATGTAGATAGGTCTTGTGTTTTTATCCATTCAGTGACTCTGTGTCTTTTGATTGGTGCCTTCAGTCCATTTACATTTAGGGTGATTATCGATAGATATGTACTTATTGCCATTGCTGGCTTTAGATTCGTGGTTACCAAAGGTTCAAGGGTAGCTTCTTTACTATCTAACAGTCTAACTTAACTTTCTTGTTCAGTTATTGTAAACACAGTCTGATGATCTTTTTTTCTCTCCCTTCTTATTCTTCCTCCTCCATTCTTTATGTACCAGTTGTTTTATTCGTTGCCTTTAGTTAGTGTTTGGATGGTCTGCCTTCCTTGCTATGATTTTATTTTCTCTGGTGACCTTTTTTAACCTTAGGAGTGCTTCCATCTACAGCAGTCTCTTTAAGATATCCTGAAGAGGTGGTTTATGGGAGGCAAATTCCCTCAGCTTTCATTTGTGTGGAAATTGTTCAATCCCTTCCTCAAATTTAAATGATAATCATGCTGGATACAGTGTTCTTGGTTCAAGCCCCTTCTGTTTCATTATGTTCAATATATCATGCCATTCTCTTCTGGCCTGTAAGGTTTCTGTTGAGAAGTCTGATGATAGTCTGATGGGTTTTCCTTTGTAGGTGATCTTTTTTCTCTCTCTAGCTGCCTTTAATACTCTGTCCTTATCTTTGATCTTTGCCATTTTAATTATTATGTGTCTTGGTGTTGTCTTCCTTGGGTCCCTTGTGTTGGGAGATCAGTGGGCTTCCATGGACTGTGAACCTATTTCCTTCCCCAGCTTGGGGAAGTTTTCAGGAATTATTTCTCAAAGACACTTTCTATCCCTTTTTCTCTCTCTTCCTCCTCTGGTACTCCTATAATGTGAATTTTGTTCCATTTGGATCGGTCACACAGTTCTCTTAATTTTTTTTTCTTGGAGATCCTTTTGTCTCTCTCTGCCTCAGCTTCTTTGTATTCCTGTTCTCTGATTTCTATTCCATCAACAGTCTCTTACATCTGCTCCAGTCTGCTGCTAAGCCCGTCGATCGCTTGTCTCATCTCTGCATTGTCTTTCCTCAGTTCCCTCACTTCCTCCCTTAGCTCTTGCATATTTCTCTGTAGATCCATCAGTATGGTTATGACTTTTATTCTGAATTCTTTTTCAGGAAGATTGTGCCTGTCCATGCCATCAAGCTCCCTTTCTGGGGTTGTCTGGGTCAGCTTTGTTTTTACCATATTCCTCTGTCTTTTCATGGTGATAGAAGGGGTCAGAAGGAGAAAAAAAGAAGTAAGGGAAAAAAGAGAAAAAAAAACCGCCCGCTGTGTGTAGTTTCTGTGAGGATGCTGTAGGTGGCGCTGGTGCTCCACTATTGCGCAGCTGCGGCCGCTCCGTCCGGCCCTTTGTGACTGGCTGGGGAGGGAACGAATGGGAGGCTGCTTATTTATGTGGGAAGTCTCGGTGCGACTGTTTTTCCCAGCTGCAGTCCAAGGGGTCCGAAATTCCCCAGGGCTCCCAGCCTGCTTGGTTGAGTGTGCTGGGATGACCCTGCTCCTCCATCAGGCCCCTGTCTCTTTAACACCGCTAAAAAAGTGTGTCTTTTGTCCCCGGGAGCTGGCTGAGTGGACCTGCTGTCTTGGATCCTGCACCTGTCTCTCCAATCTCCGATACACCGCATGAAGTGTGTCAGTGCTCCTGACGCAGGTCAGCAGGTCTGGTTATTTGGTGGGCCTGTGCTTCCACTCCCTCCCCGCTCTGAATCCTCTCCTCCCGCCCGTGCGCTGGGCTGGGGGAGTGCTTGTGTCCCGCCGGGTCGCGGCTCCGTATATTACCCGCTTCGCGAGGTGTCGAGTCCTCTCATGGGTAGCTGCAGGCTGGGTGCTGTCCTGTATCTTCTGGTCTCTTTCTTAGGAATAGTTGTATTTGTTGTATTTTCATAAATATATATGGTTTTGGGAGGAGATTTCCGCAGCCCTGTTCACGCCACCATCTTCCTGGAACTCCAAAGCTTGAAACTTTTTAAGTTTTAAAAAATGGAAAGTCTTAGTTACTATCAACCATATTATTGTTTTATTCATAATTGAAATTTGAATAGTTTAAAAAAAAGGAGTAGCTTTATTCTTTAGAATAAATTCAAATGAACTTTTGACTTGCGTCTCCGAATCATACTTAGCATTATACTACAAAATGTATCAAATTATCTGTGGAAGCATCATTTATAACAGCAATAGATTAAAAAGAAATCAGAAGTTGATCTTTAGGGGACTAGTTTAATGAAATTATGATACAGCCATATAATGGAATACCGTGCAGCTGTAAAAAAGTTAACATTTGAATTTATTATAAATTAGATAATACTGGTGAGATCTGAACCTCTTATCTTCACTAACCCTATAAAATATAAATTGTATTTAAAAAAGTAAGAAAAGTCATTTTATAATTATAAAGGCTGCTAAAGCTATTTATATAGAATTTGTTGTTTTACAAATATTTATTGTTTCTAGCCTAGATTTGTGCTGACAGGCTTTTCCACCTTGGTCTTCCTCCATGACAGCTCCCTTAGTCCTGAAAATACTTTCCTAAAATTCATTCAGTTTTGTGGTTAATTTTTAATCGATCTGGAATTTATTTATGGGTATTATGTAATTTTGAGATTGTGGTGGGCTGAATGATGACCCCCAAATATATCCAAATCCTAATTTCTGGAAATTGAATGTTATACCTTATATGACAAATTAACTTCATAGATGTGATTAACTTAGGATTTTGAGATGAGAAGATTATCCTGGATTATCTGGGTGTGTCCTAAATATAATCATTAGTGTCCTTATAAGAAGATTTGACACAGATTGAAAGAAGACAAAATGAAAACAGAACAGAGAGGTTGGAAGATGTTATGCTACTGGCCTTTAAGACGGAAGAAGGGACCAAGAGCTAAGGTATGCAAAGAGTGCAGTTCTAAAACCTAAAAGAGGCGAGGAAGGGCCTCTCAAAAGCCTTTAAAAGGAGTGACCCTGCCCATAACTTATATTGTGTGCCTTGATTCCAAACTTCTGGACTCCATAAATGTAAAGGAATAAATCTGTGTTGTTTTAAGCCACTAAAATTTGTGGGTAATTTGTTACAGCAGTCATTAGAAACCAATACAGAGATTAAACTTTCCTTTATCTTGCTATACTTTTTTTCCAGCAATTTTTTTGCATTAAGCTGCATTTATTCTTCCAGGTGAACTTCAGAGTCAATCTGTCTAATAAAGGAAGAAATGCGTTTTGATTGAAACTACATTAAATATATAGATTCACTTGAATATTCCTATCCAGAAATATAGACTCTCTTTCCAGGTCTTCACCACCCCCTATATTTAAACTATAATATTTTATAGTTTTTCTTTCCTTAGGTCTTATACAATTCTTAGGGCTTTTATCTTAAGGCTTATTTGTTGCTACTGTGGAAATAGGATCATTTTAAAATTACATTTTATAATTAGATATTATTGGTGTGTAGGATTACTACTGGATTTTGCATCTGGCTGCTCTGCTGAATCAACTTAAAGGTCTAATTTTTTTTCTTAGATTTTCCAGTAAGACAATCATATAATGCATAAATATTATAACCTTCTCTCTTTTTCATTTCCTGTTTTTCTTATTCATTTTTCTTGTCTTATTGCATTAGTTATAACCCACAGAATAGGGCTAAATGGTAATGGTGTTAACAGGTATTTGTTCTTTTTTTGACTTTAGTTGGAATGCCTTTTGTGTTTCACTATTAAATATGTTTATTATGTGTATTTTGTGGGGGTATTTTAACATAATCTATACATATCTCTTTATATATGCATAAAATTGTAAGAATATTTCCTTTAATTCTAGATTATTTCTTTAAATCAGGAAAACTGCTGAAGTATTATTAATTGCATTTATAGTACCTATTAATATATATAACTTTAGATAATAATTATAAGTTTGTTAATGTTGACAACTTATATATAACAAATAATTCCTTTATTATTATATAACAAAACCTGCTGGGTAATTCTGCATTTTAATATTTATTTAGTATTTTATTTAAAAAGTCTATGGCTTTTTTTCTATTGAAAATATTCAGGCTTGGGTATCAGTAATGCTAGTCTTACAACATGAACTTGGAAGTGCTTTGTCCTTTTCTTTTTTTGAATTCAGTGGTAGTTTAAAATGCAGAAATAGCAAACTGCTTATAGGCCCAATTGAAACGTACTTTTTAGTTCCTTTTTGATTGTGGATTTTTGGCTTTTCCAATATTTCTATAATTATTTAGTCTCCTAAGGTTTTCTACAACTTTTGAATCAATGTTTATAACTTATATTCTCCTAGACAATAATGATAAAAGGTTAGCATTTGCTGTCTTTAATGAGTGCCTACAAATAAAAAAGATGGACAATCTACTTAAAAATAGACAAATGCCAAGTCTGCATAATTAATAGGAGAAAATTCAAATGACCATTTATGTATGCTTTAACTTGATTGTATTTAGGGTAATCATATAACCATGTTTCCCTGAGAAAGTCCTGCTTCTATGTGTTCTTCCAGTGAAGTTATGACTAGTGTTATCTTTTAGTTTTAAAAGTTTGCTATATGGACAATAAATTATATAGTTTCCCTAGTTAAAATAAATTAGATGGAAGTTACAACAATAATTAGGAATTTATTTTATTTTATTGCTAATCATATTAGCAAACATTAAAAAGATTTATAACATTAATTCCTGGAATGATACATAATATTCACGTAGTAAAACAGAGCAATATCGGTGTAAGAGATAACTGGCACCCTCTTTTGGGGTTTTAAATTTGGCAATATCTATTAAAGTTTTAAGTGTGCATATCATTTGATTTAGCTATTGGACTTCTAGGATTTTAACTTCTGGAAATACTGATGCTAATATGCAGGCACATGTACAGGAAAAATTGTTGAATAGGCTATTGATTAAATAAATAAAGGTACATCCATAAAATGAATATCATGTAGATGTTTAAAACAATGAAGTAGCTGTAAATATATCAGTTTGGAAAGTTTTGCATAATATATGAAGAGAAAAGATAATATGCAGAATGGTATTATAATTTTAATTGACATTTGGTAAAACACACACATATATAATGTTATTGTATGCTTAGAAAAAAGTTTGAAGATATATATGCCATACTTAACATCTATCATCTTGAAGGTTTAGGTGAATATAAGCTGAAATGAAAAAATTCAGTGAAGTTTTTGATAAATGTTAGGGAAAAAATAATTTTTGAAAAAACATACTGTACTCAATAATCCTGAGACAGTATATGTGCTGGTAGGAAACATAAAAATCTGTTTTTGCCTTGTTAACAGGCATCAGAGAATAATCCTTTGGTTCCATTGGAGCCGATATTTCTTCTGGATGGAAGCATGATCTTTTTTCTTTGTCAGAAAACTTTATTACTATGTAAAAGACTTTTGAATTCTGAAGAGATGGGAACAGTAGACCTCAACCTATGTAGTTACTATTTTTAATTTTGGAAAGAATATACACTCTAGAATCTTAAGGCAGTAAGGGTCCATATGACAACCTTGACATTTTTTTCAGTCATGAAAGAAAGTTTTATGTGTTTTTCCAAGGAATATATGCTTCACATCTTATACATAATAATCCAGAGAAGAGAAAAATAAAGCTACCCAACAACTATTTTGAGGGATATATAAACATAATACCACACCATTCAAGGACATGTAAAATTATTGTAGGTCAATCTCCTGCACGAGTGTGCACGAACAAATAAAAACATTGCCAAATAAAATATTAGCAAGTAAAATCAATCAGTGAATTAAAAATGACAGAAACAAGAATAAAAGAACTTCAAATCTATAAGAAAACTAAAGTACTCAGTGAAAAATTGGGCAAATATGTTCATGTGGAATTCCCAGAAAATAAAATGCAAAAGGACAAAAATCATATAATGGACACTAAAATTCATAATGACCATGAACACAATAACTAATTGCAATAAAATGATATTCATACTGTCACACTGAAGACAATAAAAACTTTTTAGAAAACCAACTGTTGGTGAGAATGTGAGGGAAGATCTCATACAATGCTGTGGGAATGTGAACTGCTAAAATTATATAGGAGAACAATTTAGGATATATTCAGTACACATAATCTTCAACAAAGAAATTCTACAGCCAGATAAATATGCCAGAGATTCTCTAGGGTATGAATTTATCAATGTCCTCATTTTACAGATAAAGGAAACTAAATCTTAGCTTCTTTTGCCATTAATCAGTTATGTGCCTAGTACATATCAAGCCATCTATTAAGTATATCTATGATTATCATCATCATCATCATCATCATGAATAATCAGCTATAGTAAAATTTCATGAATCAATCATACCATCAATTTTGACAAACTATACATCTTAGGTGCTCCATCACTGCATCTCTGGAGGGGATGTCTAAGAGCTGATCTAGATAGCTAAGAGCTGAATTAAAAACCCATCAAGTTTTGACCTGACTATGAAGTTTAGAGGATGTTCCCTCTGCTCCCACCTAGAAACTCAGTCATGCATGTTCCCACAATTAACAATGTGGCCTTTATATTTTAAATCAATTTTTCATTTTTTAAATTAAAGTATCATTGATGAACAAGCTTAAGATGATTTCAAATACACAACACTCACCTACATTCACCTACATTATCAAGTCCTCACCCCCTCTATTGTGGTCACTGTCTATCAACATAGACATTTTTTAAATTAAGACAATTTTTAAGAGCAGTTTTAGGTTCACAGCAAAACTGAGAGGAAGGTACATTCCCATATGCCCTCTTCCCCCAACACACACACAGTGATCCGACTATCAGCATCCCACAACAGAGTGCTACATTTGTTACAAATGGTATACCTACATTGACATATCTATCACCCAGTCCGTAGTTTGCATTTGGGTTCACTCTTGGTGGTGTACATCCTATGGGCCTGGATAAACATATAGTGATGTGTATCTATCATTATAGTATCATATAGAGCATTTTCATTGCCCTGAAAATCCTCTGTGTTCTGCCTATTCATCACTCTATACCCCTGTAAGTCCGGGGAAAGGAAATCCTGGGACAAAATACCTCTAAAAACCGAAATCAGTCAAAGGGAGAAACAAAGTTTAAAATCCGTTTATTGCTTACAAACTGCAGTCCGGGGCCTTCTCTCTTTTCTGCTCCAGCAGAAGCAAAATCGGCACTCCCCTCACCTCTCAGGTACAGATAAGCCCTCCACGTGCCCAGGTAATTACCCACTGATGTGGAGATAAACTCTCTCCACCCCTGAGGAATGATGCAAATGCACTAAAGCCATGCTTCTTTCCACTGAATGCCTATTGATATGCAGATGTACTAAAGCCAGGCGAGATATTCTGGAAATATTACAATTTTACCCACACCACCTCTCCAACCTCTAGCAACCACTGATCTTTTCACTGTCTCCATAGTTTTGCCTATTCCAGAATGTAATATAGTTGGAATAATAAAATATGTGGGCTTTTCAGATTGGCTTCTTTCGCTTGCATTAAAGTTTCCTCTATGTCTTTTCATGGCTTGATAGTTCATTTATTTTTAGCACTGAATAGAAACCACAATGTATACATCAATACTCCTACTGAAGGACATTTTGGTTGCTTCCCAATTTTGGCAATGATGAATAAAGCTGCTATAAAGATCTGGGTGTGCAGGTTTTTGTATAGGCATGTTTTCATTTCTTTTGGGTAAATATTAAGGAGAGCTAATGCTGGGTTGTATTTTTAATTTTGTAATGGCTGTACCACTTTGTCCTGTTGTTCCACACTTGGTGGTGTCAGTGTTCTGGATTTTGGTCATTTTAATAGGTGTGTAGTGGTATGTCACTGTTGTTTTCTTTCTTTCTTTTTATTAAGGTATTATTGATACACACGCTTGTGAAGGTTTCACATGAAAAAACAATGTGGTTACTACAGTCATCCATATTATCATGTTCCCCTCATACCCCATTGTAGTCACTGCCCATCAGTATCACTGTTGTTTTTCAATGTGGCCTTTTGAGTAGATGAGGAATCTTTGAACATGCCCAACCCTCCTCCTAGAGGCACCGGGTCCGTGACAGTTTCTGGCTTCCCAGGTTCTGGTTTTCAATGCATGCCCAGAGGGGAAGAAGTAAGGAAAGAGTAAGGAAAGCACTGAAATCCACCTCAGATGGCAGGCTTATGAAGTTGCCCCCAGTAAGAGGCTGTCTCAGTTGGTACTCTGGGGCCAAACAAAATTCTGCCCAAGCTTCCAAGTATATGTTAGTAGTGCTACGGCGCGGGGGTGGGGGTGGAGGAGATAAGGAAAGAGGTGCCCCGATGACAGGCTGCTGGGCAGGAGGTAGCCAGAGGCCAGGAGGACACACTCCTGTCGCTCATGGAAAGGCTTCGGCCCTGGATTTTTTGTTAAAACCTTTCATTGGAGTGATCACTTCTCGCAGATCCTCAAAGGCAGAGTCCAGAGAAGTTTCCTTAAAGTGGAGAGATATGAGATAAGGTTGGTTGGGGCGAATATGAAAGTAAGGCATGGCTAGCCGGAGAGAAAGGAGCAAAAACCAGCCTAAAAGGAAAAGCGATTATGATGAGTTTAGTAAAGTTAATTTGGTGTGTTAAATGGCGTTTCAGTAGAAATCTGAAAGGTACTGGTTTACAGCAGGAGTCAAGCAAAGAGGTATTCGGGCTCGGGGAACTTCAAATGATCAAAATGGATACGATGGTACCTCTCGCGGAAAAAACTTTAAAATCCCGTAGTCTAGTCTTCTGCGAGCTCAAGGTCTCCATACCGCACAGAATGGGTCCCAGCCTCTCAGCTGGCTCAAAAACCCGGAGAAAGGAAATCCAGTCCCTGCCCGGAGCGGCCGGCGGTGGGCTCCGGCCAGCCGGCATACTGGGCATGCGCAGGGGGTGGACCTCCAGGTCCGCTTAGGGAGCCGTGACGAGTCCGGAAGCGCCTGCGCGCGCCCCTCCGCACGAGAACTAGTTTTGTTCCGCGTCCTTCGGACAGAATCGCTTCGGAGAGACCCCCGGAAGGGCCAGCCGGACGCCCGCCAGCACCGCAGCAATGTCCAGCACCAGCTTCACCTACAGTGAGCAGTCCGGAGGAGGGGAGGCGACGGAGCTGGGTCAGGAGGCGACCTCAACCATTTCCCCCTCGGGCGCCTTCGGCCTCTTCAGCAGCGACTTGAAGAAGTGAGGAGAGAGGTTTGATGGTGGGAGTTGGGGAGTTTGGGGGGTGTGTGTAGGGGGTCTCTAGTAGTTTGAAAACTAGTGAAAAAGAACTACTGGAGAGCCTAAGTTCCATCCCTAGAGGCTCTGATTGAGTTGGGCTGGGCTGGGGCCCAGGAATCTGAAATTTGAACAAATACTTATAGTTCATTTAATGTTTGCTGGAGCAAATGAAGAAATTAGCATATTAGGGTGAAACGAGCGACTGGTTTGTTGAGAGGGAGAATTAGTGTTGAGTGTTACTTATGGGAAACTATTCTGTGACCCTGGGGTGTAGGACCATGGAGGTGTTTTAGGCGCTATGAGTGGACAAGCTGGTTTTACAAACATGACTGTGCTTGGACAATATCCTTTGCACTACAGACAAAAAAACCCCAATCTGAAACACAATACTAAGCACACGAGTAGGGAATATTTGGAGTGTTTATTTGGTGTTATATTAGACTTAAACTATTTTACCAATTAAGGGTGTGAATTTTAAAAACAAACATTGAACAGTATAAACATTCAGTTTTGTAAACGTTAGTAAGAATACCACTGAAAAAAACGAAAGGACACATACTCTAATTTTTTTAAGTGGTAGGAGTTTTAAACTGACAGGATCATGGTAACTGTATTTTATTGTCATTTTAACATTTTTCTTATTTTAATCTCTCAGTACTAAATACTGTGGTTGCATATTGGCTGTCACTAGATTCATGCTAAATTAAGGTAAAGTAGCTGTGCTGGTGGTTCTGCAAGTGTCAGAAGGGTGTAATTAAAATTTAATTTATATTATACTAACAAGATTCCGCAGTCTGGAAAGATGCTAGTAGTTGAAATTAGGATTAAATTTGGCTCCAGTAAGCAGACTGAAATCTTATATACAGTATGTGGAATATGGTTTTTTCCCCTTATTCTCAGGTTAGAAAAAGTTTAAAAGAAAACTGATTCCATTTTTCATTCTGTGTATTTAGCTGATGGGGTGGTTCTAACAAGGAGCTTGTGCAGCTCTACAGTTCTGTTAGCAAAATATTTCAATTGTTGAATTAACCTGTAAGTCTGCATTGGTCTGTTTTAAATGTGATACGCATACAGTGAATTGACTTTTATGGTTTATGAACATTAGAGCCTCTGATTTCCTATTTTGTCAGATTTGGGCCTGATTTGGAAAAAGCTGTATGGCTTTGATAATGGCCAGTGCTGTTGAGGTGACTGAGCAGGTTGGATTTGCAATAAAAATAGCTACCATTTATTGACTACTTGTGCATTTGTGCATACTACTTTACATTTATTATCTCATTCAGTCCTCTAACGAGTGTCTGGCTTGTTACCAGATACTTCTCTGATCCCATTTTGCAGCTGAGGAAATTAGAGCACAAGTGGTTAACTTGCCTGAGATCACGGAGTTAAAACATTGCACTGCCTGCATTTGAGCACAGACATTTTAATCTTACAGCCCATTCTCTCAAGAGGTTGGATTTGCTTCTTATATACTTACTGAAATTTATGGTGCTTTTATTAGAGAATGCATACAACTCATTAAAAGTTTAAAACTTCGTGTAGTGTGTGACCTTGAAGCTTCCAGGAATTAGAAACATTTTGGCCATTGAACTGCAACCTAAGGGAGTTGTACAGAAACAAGTAGACTCCTGTTCTGGAAGTGGTCATCTAATCTCTGTTGAGCCTACATTCTTCCACTTATGAAATGGTGATATTTCTTGCCTTTTCTCTTTTTAAACCAGATTACAAAATCTGTGTAAAAAACTTAAAGTTTACCCTGTTTCAGACCTCTTGTGTTTTTAGAGCAGGAAATCTGCTCTTTTTTTTTTTTATTGGGGTATAACTGACATGGAACATTACATTAGTTTCAGGTGTGCAGTATATTTGATATTTGTATATTTCATGAAGTAATCATCACAATAAGTCGGCATCTATCACTATACATAGGATATTTTTTTCTTGTGATAAGGACTTAAGATTTATTCTCTGAGCAACTTCCAAATATACAATACAGTGTTATTAAATACAGTCACCATGCTGTACATTACATACCCATGACTTACTCATTCTATAACTGAAAGTTTGTACCTGTTGGCCTCCTTCAACCATTTCGCCCACCACTCTGCTCTAATATTTGATGTTTAAATTGTTTCAAGTTGGCAAGAAAGTTGCTGGAATGGTACAGAAAACTACCCTTTATGCAGATTTACCATTTTAACATTTTTTGCTACATTGTTTTATTTCTCTTTCTCCATACACACACGGACCCATATACACATTCCTTTTATTATGTTTTCTGATCCATTAGCCAATAGGTTGTATATATCATCTTTACTTTTATCTTGGTAGATATTTTTAAGAACAAGGTTATTCTCTTACATCACTACAGTACCATTACATTCAGGAAATTTACAGCAGTACAACATCAGTTCAATCTATGGCCTCTAATCCAGTGTTGTCATTTGTCCCAGTAAATAATACTTTTATTTTTGGAAATTTTTCCCTCTAGTACAGGATCCAGTCCAGGATCATGTATTTCATTTAGTTGTCATCTGTCTTTAATTTCCTTTAATGTGGAATAGTTCCTTAGCCATTGTCTTTCACTACCTTGACATGTTTGAAGAATACAAATCAGTTATTTTATAGCATGTTAATCAATTTGGGCTTGTTGGTGTTTAGTCATGTTTAGATTCGTGTTCTTTATCTCTGGTCAGAATACTACTATAGATGATGTAGCTTTTTCAGACTCTTGAATCTGGAAGCATAGGTTGCCCATCTTCATGATGTTAATTTTTCTAATCAAAGTGTTGTACATTATTTTTGTATCTATTTGTGTCTATTATTGTTCAGTAATGTATCTATGGGAAGGTACTTTGAGACCATGCAGATGTCTTGTTTCTCATTAAGTTCATCACCCCGTATATTTAGCAACCAATGATGAATCTCCTGAACCAGTCTTTACCGTAGTGGCTGCGAAAGAGTGATGTTCCAGCTCTCTGACTCCTTCCATTATTCTGCTCTTTGGCTTTTTGTCCTTAAGTTCTGTGTCCTTTGATCCTTCACTAGTCATCTCAAGGATGCCTCATCACTTCCTAGTCACAGGATTATTGATAATTTGCTTTCTGAAATTAGTCTTATTTGTCAATTTTATTACCCCCTTTAAACAAAACCAGGATGAAGGAATTTCAGGTGGTATTATGAAAACAGATAATACATCACTTATTGGTTAATCAAGCCTGTGTAATAGATTATTTGCTTCAAGATTTTCAATTTCTTCTTTTAAAACGTAAATTTTTTTTGTATTCCTTTCTTTTGAGATTGTCATAAACTTTTACTGCTTTTAGTTTATTCCTAAATTATTTTCCATCTTTGTCTTAAGCCCTTTTTTATCTTAACCAGCTTGGCTATATGTGTGTAATTAAAAAAATAATTTTAATAACTTTACTTCTGGATTAAATAATTAGGAGTTAAAATTTCTGGAAACGAATTTTTCTTAATATTAAAACTACTAAATTTCTGAATCTCTCCTATTGAGAATATCAGGGTGTATTAGAAAGAGCCCTGGACTTAGAGTGAGAGACCTAGATTTACATTTAGTATTTTCCACTTGTAATAATGTCTCCTTGTTCAGGTTGTTCGATCTCTTTAAACTTCAGTGTCCTCATTTCTAGAAAGGGTATGATAATACTTGCCTATTTTGTGAGCTTCTCATAAGATGGTATAGTTGAAAGTGATTTCTAAACTAGAATATTAACTAACACTGTTTGGAAAAATTGTCCAAAGCTTCACTAAGGTGGTGACATTCTAGGTCTTAAAGCCTGAGAAGGCTTTAACCAAGTGGAGGAAAGGGAGTTCTTTTGGCAAAGTATGTCGAAAGCAGAATGGCAAAAGAAAATGAATGTTCAGGTGAGATGTAGATTTGGGCATCAAAACTGTAGGTAGTAATTAAAGCATGGGAATGGATGACATCACCTGGGGAGAACTTCTGGTTGGAAGAGAAAGTTCTAACATTTAAGGTGTGAATGGAAGAACTAGGGAAAGAGATGGTGCTCAGAGGGGTAGGAAACCAGAGGAAGGTTAAAAAAAAAAACGGAAGCTGAAAGGAAAGTTAGTAAGAGGAAATGGTCAACTGTGTTAGGAGTTGCATAGTGAGAATAGAATGAAGGCTGAAAAGAGGCCATTGGGTTTAACTATAAAAGGTGAGCTGAGCAACCAGTACCTCAGCAATGCAGTACCTCCTAAACACATTTAAATATAGTATTTTCGGTTGCTGCTGAAAATGGGGTGGGCTTTTCAATTGCTTAGATTCACAGAGCTGATTTAAACCCAAAGGCTACATTCCCTGTAGTCCTACATCATGTAGTATGATGTAGTTAATACCATGGCAGTGTATTTGCATTGCATTAATAAAGCCTAGCTTATTTTTTTGACTTAATTTTTTTTTGTCGACTTTACAACATTAGCCGTGAAATTATATTACATATGACCTTTTAACCTTTAATATCAGTGTTTTGCAGTGGAGTCCACTAAGAAGATTACAGGAGTCTGTGATTTGTGTGCAATTATGGCAAATCCAACTACTTCTGCCACTTTTTCTAACTTTATTAAAAATAAGATGTACCAGTCTCAGATGTCAGTACTTTAACAGTAACACATTATTTTGGACTTTCATCAAAAGTAATTGTGTCTCAATATGAGGTTCTAAACTTTTTTGTGTGATTGTTTCCATATTAAAAAAATTTTTTTTGCCTTTTTTTTATTGAAGTGTATTGTTGATATACAATGTTTTTATTTATTTATTTATTTATTTTGGTATCCTTAATCTACAATTACATGTGCAATACTATGGTTATTAAACTACTCCCTTCATCAGATCCCCCCCACCACCCCCATTACAGTCACTGTCCATCAGCATAGTGAGATGCTATAGAGTCACTACTTGTCTTCTCTGAGTTGTACAGCCCTCCCCGCGCCCCGCCAACATTACATCTGCTAGTCGTAAATGCCCTTTTTTCCCCCTTGTCCCTCCCTTCCCACCCATCCTCCTCAGTTCCTTTCCCTTTGGTAACTATTAGTCCATTCTTGGGTTCTGTGAGTCCGCTGCTGTTTTGTTCCTTCAGTTTTTTTCTTTGTTCTTATACTCCACATATGATGAAATCATTTGATACTTGTCTTTTTCGGCTTGGCTTATTTCACTGAGGATAATACCCTCTAGCTCCATCCATCTTGTTCCAAGTGGTAGGATTTGTTTTCTTCTTATGGCTGAATAATATTCCATTGTGTATATGTACCACTTCTTCTTTATCCATTCATCTACCAATGGACACTTAGGTTGCTTCCATTTCTTGGCTATTGTAAATAGTGCTGTGATAAACATAGGGGTGCATCTGCCTTTTCGAAACTGGGCTGCTTCATTCTTAGGGTAAATTCCTAGGAGTGGGATTCCTGGGTCAAATGGTATTTCTATTTTGAGTTTTTTGAGGAACCTCCCTACTGCTTTCCACAATGGGTGAACTAATTTGCATTCCCACCAGCAGTGTAGGAGGGTTCCCTTTTCTCCACATCCTCGTCAACATTTGTTGTTGTTTGTGTTTTGGATGTTGGCCATCCTCACTGGTGTGAGGTGATATCTCATTGTGGTTTTAATTTGCATTTCTCTGATGATTAGCGACGTGGAGCATCTTTTCATGTGCCTGTTGGCCATCTGAATTTCTTCTTTGGAGAAGTGTCTACTCATGTCCTCTGCCCATTTCTTAATTGGATTATTTGCTTTTTGTTGGTTGAGGCACGTGAGTTCTTTATATATTTTGGATGTCAACTCCTTATCGGATATGTCATTTACAAATATATTCTCCCATACTGTAGGATGTGTTTTCTTTCTACTGATGGTGTCCTTTGCTGTACAGAAGCTTTTCAGCTTGATAGAGTCCCATTTGCTCATTTTTGCTTTTGTTTCTCTTGCCCAGGGAGATATGTTCATGAAGAAGTCGCTCATGTTTATGTCCAAGAGATTTTTGCCTATGTTTATTCTAAGAGTTTTTATGGTTTCATGACTTACATTCACATCTTTGATCCATTTTTAGTTTACTTTTGTGTATGGGGTTAGACAGTCCAGTTTCATTCTCTTACATGTAGCTGTCCAGTTTTTCCAAAACCAGCTGCTGAAGAGGCGGTCATCTCCCCATTGTATATCCAAGGCTCCTTTATCATATATTAATTGACTATATATGTTTGGGTTAATGTTTGGATTTTCTATTCTGTTCCACTGGTCTGTGGGTCTGTTTTTGTGCCAATACCAAGTTGTCTTGATTACTGTGGCTTTGTAGTAGAGCTTGAAGTCACGGAGCATAATTCCGCCTGTTTTATTCCTCCTTCTCAGGATCGCTTTGGCTACTCGGGGTCTTTTGTGGTTCCATATGAATTTTAGAATTATTTGTTCCTGTTCATTGAAGAAAGCTGTTGGTATTTTGATAGGGATTGCGTTGAATCTGTAGACGGCTTTAGGTAGTATAGCCATTTTGACAATATTTATTCTTCCTAGCCAAGAACATGGGATGAATTTCCATTTGTTAGTTTCCTCTTTAATTTCTCTAAGGAGTGTCTTGTAGTTTTCAGAGTATAGGTTTTTCACTTCCTTTGTTAGGTTTATTCCTAGGTATTTTATTCTTTTTGATGCAATTGTGAATGGAATTGTTTTTATGATTTCTTTTTCTGTTAGTTCATCGTTAGTGTATAGGAAAGCAACAGATTTCTGTGTGTTAATTTTGTATCCTGCAACTTTGCTGAATTCAGATATTCTAGTAGTTTTGGAGTGGAGTCTTTAGGGTTTTTTATGTATAATATCATGTCATCTGCAAATAGTGACAATTTGACTTCTTCTTTACCAATCTGGATGCCTTGTCTGATTGCCGTGTCTAGGACCTCCAGTACTATGTTGAATAACAGTGGAGAGAGTGGGCATCCCTGTCTTGTTCCCCATCGTAGATGAAAAGCTTTCAGCTTCTCGCTGTTAAGTATGATATTAGCTGTGGGTTTGTCATATATGGCCTTTATGATGTTGAGGCACTTGCCCTCTATACTCATTTTGTTGAGAGTTTTAATCATGAATGGATGTTAAATTTTGTCAAATGCTTTTTCAGCATCTATGGAGATGATCATGTGGTTTTTGTTCTTCTTTTTGTTGATGTGGTGGATGATGTTGATGGAATTTCGAATGTTGTACCATCCTTGCATCCCTGGGATGAATCCCACTTGGTCATGGTGTATGATCCTCTTGATGTATTTTTGAATTCGATTTGCTAATATTTTGTTGAGTATTTTTGCATCTACGTTCATCAGGGATATTGGTCTGTAATTTTCTTTTTTGGTGAGGTCTTTGCCCGGTTTTGGTATTAGAGTGATGCTGCCTTCATAGAATGAGTTTGGAAGTATTCCCTCCTCTTCTATTTTTTGGAAAACTTTAAGGAGAATCGGTGTTATTTCTTCTCTATATGTCTGGTAGAATTCAGAGGTGAATCCATAAGGCCCGGGCGTTTTGTTCTTGGGTAGTTTTTTGATTATCAATTCGATTTCGTCGGTGGTGATTGGTCTGTTTAGTTTTTCTGTTTCTTGCTTGGTCAGTCTTGGAAGGTTGTATTTTTCTAAGTAGTTGTCCATTTCTTTTATGTTTTCCAGCTTGTTAGCATATAGATTCTCATAATAGTCTCTTAGGATTCTTTGTATTTCTGTGGGGTCCATCATGATTTTTCCTTTCTCATTTCTGATTATGTTTATGTGTGTAGATTCTCTTTTTCTCTTAATGAGTCTGGCTAGGGGTTTATCTATTTTGTTTATTTTTTCAAAGAACCAGCTCTTAGTTTTATTGATTTTTTCTATTGTTTTATTCTTCTCAATTTTATTTATTTCTTCTCTAATCTTTATTATGTCCCCCCTTCTGGTGACTTTGGGCCTCATTTGTTCTTCTTTTTCCAATTTCAGCAATTGTGTCTTTAGACTATCCATTTGGGAATGTTCTTTCTTTAAATAGGCCTGGATTGCAATATACTTTCCTCTTAGAATTGCCTTTGCTGCATCCCACATAAGTTGTGGCTTTGTGTTGTTGTTGTCATTAGTCTCCATATATTCTTTGATTTCTGTTTTGATTTGGTCGTTAACCCAATGATTAATTAGGAGAGTGTTGTTATGTCTCCATGTATTTGTGAGCCTTTTTGATTTCTTTCTAGTTTTATACCTTGGTGATCTGAGAAGTTGGTTGGTAGGATTTCAATGTTTTTGAAATTACTGAGGTTCTTTTTGTGGCCTAGTATGTGGTCTATTTTGGAAAATGTTCCATGTGCACTTGAGAAGAATGTGTATCCTGTTGCTTTTGGGTGTAGAGTTCTGTAGATGTCTGTTAGGTCCATCTGCTCTAGTGTGTTGTTCAGTGCCTCTGTGTCTTTACTTATTTTCTGTCTGGTTGATCTGTCCTCTGGAGTGAGGGGTGTGTTGAAGTCTCCTAAGATGAATGCATTGCTGTCTATTTCCTCCTTTAATTCTGTTAGTATTTGTCTCAGATATGCTGGCGCTCCTGTGTTGGGTGCATATATATTTATAATGGTTATATCTTCTTGTTGGACTGAACCGTTTATCATTATGTAATGTCCTGCTTTATCTTTTGTTACTTTCTTCGTTTTGAAGTCTATTTTGTCTGATACAAGTACTGCAACACCTGCTTTTTTCTCTTTGTTGTTTCCATGAAATATCTTTTTCCATCCCTTCACTTTTAGTCTGTGTATATCTTTGGATTTGAGGTGAGTTTCTTGTAGGCAGCATATAGATGGGTCTTGCTTTTTTGTCCATTCTGTTACTCTGTGTCTTTTGATTGGTGCATTCAGTCCATTTACATTTAGGGTGATTATTGATAGGTATGTACTTATTGCCATTGCTGGCTTTAGATTCGTGGTTACCAAGGGTTCAAGGGTTGCTTCTTTACTATCTAACAATCTAACTTAACTTTCTTGTTAAGTTACTGTAAACACAGTCTGATGTTTCCTTATTTCTCTCCCTTCTTATTCCTCCTCCTCCATTCGTTCTATAATAGGTGTTTTATTCTTTGCCTTTAGTTAGTATTTGGATGGTCTGCTTTTTTGCTATGATTTTATTTTCACTGGTGGCATCTTTTTAGCCTTAGGTGTGCCTCCATCTAGAGCAGTCCATTTAAGATATCCTGTAGTTGTGGTTTATGAGAGGCAAACTCTCTCAACTTTCGTTTGTCTGGAAATTGTTTAATCCCTCCATCATATTTAAATGATAATCGTGCTGGATACAATATTCTTTGTTCGAGGCCCTTCTGTTTCATAACGTTAAATATATCATGACATTCTCTTCTGGCCTGTAAGGTTTCTGTTGAGATGTCTGATGATAGTCTGATGGGTTTTCCTTTGTTGGTGATCTTTTTTCTCTCTCTAGCTGCCTTTAATACCCTGTCTTTATCTTTGATCTTTGCCATCTTAATTATTATGTGTCTTGGTGTTGTCTTCCTTGGGTCCCTTGTGTTGGGAGATCTGTGAGCTTCAGTGGATTGCGAGACTACTTCCTTCCCCAGCGAGGGAAAGTTTTCAGCAATTATTTCTTCAAAGACACTTTCTATCCCTTTTTCTCTCTCTTCTTCCTCTGGTACTCCTATAATGCGAATATTGTTCCGTTTGGATTGGTCACACAGTTCTCTTAATATTCTTTCATTCCTAGAAATCCTTTTATCTCTCTCTGCCTCAGGTGCTCTGTACTCCTGTTCTCTGTTTTCTATTCCATTAACAGTCTCTTGCATCTCATCCATTCTGCTGTTAAGCCCGTTGATCGCTTGCCTGATTTCTGCATTGTCTTTCCTCAGTTCCCTCACTTCCTCCCTCAGCTCTTGCAGATTTCTCTGTAGGTCCATCAGCATGGTTATGACTTTTATTCTGAATTCTTTTTCAGGAAGACTGTGCATTTCCGTCCCTTCAGACTCCCTCTCTGGGGTTGTCTGGTTGATTTTGGTCTGAACCATATTCCTCTGTCTTTTCATGGCTATAGAATTGGTCACTGATAGTTGCCACGTATGTCAGCTGGGCTCTTTAAGACTTTAAAAAGAGAAGAAAAAAAGAGAAAAAAAAATAGAAGAAAGAAAGAAGGAAAGAAAGAAAGAAAGAAAGAAGGAAGGAAGGAAGGAGAGAGGGACGGAGGGAGGAAGGAAGGAAGGAAGGAAGGGAGGAAGGAAGGAAGGAAGGGAGGAAGGAAGGAAGGAAGGGAGGGAGGAAGGAAGGAAGGGAGGGAGGAAGGAAGGAAGGAAGGGAGGAGGGGAGGGAGGAAGGAAGGAAGGAAGGGAGGGAGGAAGGGAGGGAGGGAGGAAGGGAGGGAGGGAGGAAGGAGGGAGGGAGGGAGGGAGGGACGGAGGGAGGGAGGAAGGAAGAAAGGAAGGAAGGAAGGAAGGAAGGAAGGAAGGAAGGAAGGAAGGAAGGAAGGAAGGAAGGAAGGAAGGAAAAACAAAACAAAAAGCCCACCAGACGTAGATTCTGTGGGAATGCTGTAGGTGGTGTTATTGCCCCACTATTCCACAGCTGTGACTGCGCCACTCCGCAGGGCCCTTTATAGCTCTGGCAGGGGTGGGAACGAATAGGAGGCTATTGATCTCAGTGAGAAGTGTAAGTATGGCTACGCTTCCTCAGTCGCTAGCTAAGGCATCTGAAACTCCCCAGGACTCTCAGCCTGCTGGGCTGAGTGTGCTGGGGCGATCTGGCTCCTCCGCTGGGCTCCTGTCTCTTTAAGACCGCTGAAGAAAGCGTGCGCTTTTTGTTTTCCTTCCCGGGAACCCGCTGCAAGCACCCTGGCGCGTTCCCTGCTCAGATCCTGCCCCTTTGTCTCTCCAATCTCTGCCGCACTGTGCACTGTGGGTCAGCGCTCCCCGCGCAGATCACCGGGGCTGGCTACTTTGCGGGGTGTACTTCCACTCCCTCCCGGCTCTGAATCCTCTCCTCCCACTGGTGCGCTGGGATGGCGGAGTGCTCAGGTCCCGCCGCGTCGCGGCTCCGTATCTTTCCCACCTCTTGGGGTTCTGAGTGCTCTCGGGGTGCCGAGTGCTCTCGGGTGTAGCTGCACGCTGTGCGCTTTCCTGTGTATTCTCGTCTTTCTTTGGGGAATAGATGTATTTGCTGTGTTTTCGTAGATAAATATAGTGTTGGGAGGAGATTTCTGCCACCCTCCTCACACCGCCATCTTCCTGGAAGTTTCCAAGACGTCTTGGTATTGTTAATCTACAACTACATGTGCAACATTATGGTTGCTAGACTCCCCATATCATTAAGTCCCCCCCATATACCCTATTACAGTCATTGTCCATCAGCGTAGTGAGATGCTATAGAATCACTACTTGTCTTCTCTGAGCTGTACAGCCCTCCCCATGCCCCGCCCCACATTATGTGTGCTAATCGTAATGCCCCCTTTTCCCCCTTGTCCTTCCCTTGCCACGCATCCTCCCCAGTCCCTTTCCCTTTGGCATCTGTTAGTCCATTCTTGGGTTCTATTAAGTCTGCTGCTGTTTTGTTCCTTCAGTTTTTTTTTCTTTGTTCTTAGACTCCACATATGAGTGAAATCATTTGATACTTGTCTTTTTTAACTTGACTTATTTCACTGAGCATAATACTCTCTAGCTCCATCCATGTTGTTGCAAATGATAGGATTTGTTTTCTTCCTTTCGCTGAATAATATTCCATTGTGTATATGTACCACATCTTCTTTATCCATTCATCTACTGATGGACACTTAGGTTGCTTCTTTTTCTTGGCTATTGTAAATAGTGCTGCAATAAACATAGGGGTGCATATGTCTTTTGGAAACTGGGCTGCTGCATTCTTAGGGTAAATTCCTAGGAGTGGGATTCCTGGGTCAAATGGTATTTCTATTTTGAGTTTCTGAGGAACTTCCATACTGGTTTCCACAATGGTTGAACTAATTTGCATTCCCACCAGCAGTGTAGGAGGGTTCCCCTTTCTCCACATCTTCGCCAATATTTGTTGTCTGTGTTTTGGATGTTGGCGTACCTTACTGGTGTAAGGTGATATCTCATTGTGGTTTTAATTTGCATTTCTCTGATGATTAGCGATGTGGAGCATCTTTTCATGTGCCTGTTGGCCATCAGAATTTCTTCTTTGGAGAAGTGTCTATTCATGTCCTCTGCCCATTTCTTAATTGGATTATTTGCTTTTTGTTTGTTGAGGCACCTGATTTCTTTATATATTTTGGATGTCAACCCCTTATCAGATACGTCATTTATGAATATATTCTCCCATACTGTAGGAGGTCTTTTTGTTCTACTGATGGTGTCCTTTGCTGTACAGAAGCTTTTCAGCTTGATATAGTCCCACTTGTTCATTTTTGCTTTTGTTTCCCTTGCCCGGGGAGATATGTTCATGAAGAATTTGCTCATGTTTATGCCCAAGAGATTTTTGCCTATATTTTTTTCTAAGAGTTTTATGCTTTCATGACTTACATTCAGGGCTTTGATCCGTTTTGAGTTTACTTTTGTGTATGGGGTTAGACAGTAATCCAGTTTTATTCTCTCACTTGTAGTTGTCCAGTTTTGCCAACACCAGCTGTTGAAGAGGCTGTCATTTCCCCAGTGTATATCCATGGCTCCTTTATTGTATATTAATTGACCGTATATGATTGGGTTAATGTCTGGACTCTCTATTCTGTTCCACTGGTCTGTGGGTCTGTTCTTGTGCCAGTACTAAATTCTCTTGATTACTGTGACTTTGTAGTAGAGCTTGAACTTGGAGCATAATTCCCCTGGTTTTATTCTTCCTTCTCAGGATTGCTTTGGCTATTTGGGGTCTTTTGTGGTTCCAAATGAGTTTTAGAATTATTTGTTCCAGTTCATTGAAGAATGCTGTTGGTATTTTGAGATGGACTGCATTGAATCTGTAGATTGCTTTAGGTAGTATAGCCATTTTGACAATATTAATTCTTCCTAGCCAAGACATTGGGATGAATTTCCTTTTGTTAGTGTCCTCTTTAATTTCTCTTAGGAGTGTTTTGTAGTTTTCAGGGTATAGGTCTTTCACTTCCTTGGTTAGGGTAATTCCCAGGTATTTTATTCTTTTTGATGTGATTGTGAATGAAATTGTTTTCCTGAATTCTCTTTCTGCTAGTTCATCTTTAGTGTATAGCAATGGTACAGGTTTCTGTGTATTGATTTTGTGTCCTGCAACTTTGCTGAATTCAGATATTATTCTACTGGTTTTGGAGCAGAGTCCTTAGAGTTTTTATGTAAAATATCATGTCATCTGCAAATAGTGACAGTTTGACTTCTTCTTTACCAATCTGGATACCTTGTATGTCTTTGTTTTGTCTGATTGCCGTGACTAGGACCTCCAGTACTATGTTGAATAACAGTGGGGAGAGTGGGCATCCCTGTCTTGTTCCCGATCTTAGATGAAAAGCTTTCACTTTCTCGCTGTTAAGTATGATGTTGTCTGTGGGTTTGTCATATATGGCCTTTATGATGTTGAGGTACTTGCCCTCTATACCCATTTTATTAAGAGTTTTTATTATGAATGGATGTTGAATTTTGTCAAATGCTTTTTCAGCATCTATGGAGATGATGATGTGGTGTTTGTTCTTTTTGTTGATGTGGTGGATGATGTTGATGGATTTTCGAATGTTGTACAATCCTTGCATCCCTGAGATGAATCCCACTTGATCATGGTGTATGATCCTCTTGTTGTAGTTTTCAATTCGTTTTGCTAATATTTAGTTGAGTATTTTTGTATCTTTGTTCATTAGGGATATTGTCTGTAATTTTCTTTTTTGGTGAGGTCTTTGCCCGGTGTTGGTATTAGAGTGATGCTGGCTTCATAGAATGAGTATGGAAGTATTCCCTCCTCTTCTATTTTTTGGAAAACTTTAAGGACAATGGGTATTATTTCTTCTCTATATGTTTGATAAAATTTAGCGGTGAAACCATCTGGACTGGGGGTTTTGTTCTTGGGTGGTTTTCTCATTACCGATTCAATTTTGTTGCTGTTAAATGGTCTATTTAGGTTTTATGTTTCTTGTTTGGTCAGTCTTGGAAGGTTGTATTTTTCTAAGAAGTCCATTTCTTCTGGGTTTCCAGCTTGTTAGCATATAGATTATCATAGTATTCTCTAATAATTCTTCTTATTTCTGTGGGGTCCATTGTGATTTTTCCTTTCTCATTTCTGATTCTGTTTATATGTGTATATTCTCTTTTTCTCTTAATAAGTCTGCCTCGGGGTTTATCTATTTTGTGTATTTGTTGAAACAATCAGCTCTCGGTTTCATTGATTTTTTTCTATTTTATTCTCAATTTTATTTATTTCTTCTCTGATCTTTATTATGTCCCTCCTTCTGGAGACTTTGGGCCTCATTTGTTCTTCTTTTTCCAATTTGAGTAATTGTGACATTAAACTATTCATTTGGGATTGTTCTTCCTTCTTTAAATAATCCTGGATTGCAATATACTTTCTTCTTAGGACTGCCTTTTCTGCATCCCACAGAAGTTGGGACTTTGTGCTCTTGTTGTCATTTGTCTCCATATATTGTTTGATCTCTGTTTTAATTTGGTCATGATCCACTGATAATTTAGGAGCATGTTGTGAAGCCTCCATGTATTTGTGAGCCTTTTTGTTTTCTTTGTACAATTTATTTCTAGTTTTACACCTTTGTGATCTGATTTCTTGGTCGGAAGAATTTCAATATTTTTGAATTTCCTGAGTTTCTTTTTGTGGCCTAGTATGTGGTCTATTCTGGAAAATGTTCCATGTGCACTTGGGAAGAATCTGTATGCTGCTGCTTTTGGGTGTAGAGTTCTGTAGATGCCTGTTAGGTCCATCTATTCTAGCGTGTTGTTCAGTGCCTCTGTGTCTTTACTTATTTTCTGTCTGGTTGATCTGTTCTTTGGAGTGAGTGGTGTGTTGATGTCTCCTAAAATGACTGCATTGCTTTTTATTTCCTCCTTTAATTGTGTTAGTGTTTGTTTCACATATGTCAGCGCCCCTGTGTTAGGTGCATATGTTTTTATAATGGTATATCCTCTTGTTGGACTGACCCATTTATCATTATGTAATGTCCTTCTTTATCTCTTGCTATTGCCTTTGTTTTGAAGTCTGTTTTGTCTGATACAAGTACTGTAACACCTGCTTTTTCTCTCTGTTGTTTGCATGAAATATCTTTTTCCATCCCTTTACTTTTAGTCTGTGTATATCTTTGGGTTGGAGGTGAGTCTCTTGTAGGCAGCATATAGATGGGTCTTGCTGTTTTATCCAATCTATTACTCTGTGTCTTTTGATTTGTGCATTCAGTCCATCTACATTTAGGGTGATTATTGATAGATATGTACTTATTGCCATTGCTGGCTTTTGGATTTGTGGTTACCAAAGGTTCAAGGGTAGCTTCTTTACTATTTAACAGTCTAACTTAACTGTCTTGTTAAGCTATTATATACACAGTCTGCTGATTCTTTATTTCTCTCCCTTCTTATTCTTCCTCTTGCATTCTTTATATATTAGGTGTTTTATTCTGTACTCTTTTGCGTTCCTTGGACTGTTATTGTGAATAGTTGATTTTACTTTTTGCGTTTAGTTAGTATTTGGATGGTCCTCTTTCTTTGGTATGAATTTATTTTGTCTGGTGACATCTTTTTAGCCTTAGGAGTGCTTCCATCTAGAGCATTCCCTTTAAGATATACTGTAGAGGTGGTTTGTGGGAGCCAGATTCCCTCAACTTTCGTTTATCTTGAAATTGTTTAATCCCTCCCTCAAATTTAAATGATAATCATGCTGGATGTAGTATTCTTGGTTCAAGGCCCTTCTGTTTCATTGCATTGACTATATCATGCCATTCTTTTCTGGCCTCTAAGGTTTTTGTTGAGAAGTCTGATGTTAGCCTGATGGGTTTTCCTTTGTAGGTGATGTTTTTTCTCTCTCTGGCTACCTTTAATACTCTGTCCTTGTCTTTGATCTTTGCCATTTTAATCATTATATGTCTTGGTGTTTTCCTCCTTGGGTCCTTTGTGTTGGGAGATGTGTGGGCTTCCATGGTCTGAGAAACTATTTCCTCTCCCAGCTTGGGGACGTTCTCCTCAATTATGTCTTCAAAGACACTTTCTATCCCTTTTTCTCTCTCTTCTTCTTCTGGTACTCGTATAATATGAATATTGTTCTGTTTGGATTGGTCACACAGTTCTCTTAATATTCTTTCATTCCTAGAGATCCTTTTATCTCTCTCTGGCTCAGGTTGTCTGTACTCCTGTTCTCTGATTTCTATTCTATTAACAGTGTCTTGCACCTCGTCCAGTCTGCTCTTCAGCCCGTCAGTCGATTGTTTCATTTCTGTAATATCTCTCCTGATTTCCTCCCTTAGCTCTTGAATATTTCTCTGTAGGTCCATCAGCATGGTTATTACTTTTATTCTGAATTCTTTTTAGGATGATTGTTAAAATCTATCCCACCAGGCCCTCTCTCTGGGATTGTCTGGGTGATCCTTGACTGGACCATATTCTTCTGTCTTTTCATTGTGATAGAGGTGGTCGCAGGCAGGTGCCACGTTTGTCAGCTGGGAGAACAAAGTCCCTTTCTGCTTCTTGTTTTCCTTGCCCTTCTCTGCAGTCTGTGCCAGTTACCCGCATACTGGGTGGCAGTCTCTGGGATAATCCCCTAAAGTTCCATGGATGGGGCTGCCCTCTGCCTAGCCTAGAGCACTGGGGGGGAGGTTTCAGCTACGCCGGGTGTGTTCTGCACCCCTTGGTGCCTTTCAGGCCTTTCTCTGACTTCTGTGCCGTTTCCCGGTTGGCTGCGCGCCCTCTGGGAGGAGATTCTGTCCAATCTTTTCAGGTTAGCTGCGCACCCGCCGGATGGAGATTCTGTGCAATCCTTCCAGGATAGATGCGCGTCTGCCGGGAGGAGATTCTGTGTGGCCCTTTCCGGTTAGCTGCGCGCCTGCTGGGAGGAGATTCTATGCGTCCCTTCCCAGTTAGCTGTGCACCTGCTGGGAGGAGATTCTGTGCAATCCTTCCAGGTTAGCTGCGCGCCCGCTGGGAGGAGATTCTGTGCAATCCTTCCAGGTTAGATGCGCGTTGCTGGGAGGAGATTCTGTGTGGCCCTTCCCAGTTAACTGCGCGCCTGCCGGGAGGAGATTCTGTGCGGCCCTTCCCGGTTAGCTGTGCACCTGCCAGGAGGACATTCTGTGTGGTTGTTGTGGGCGGGGCTGCTCTCCCACTGTTCCGCAGCTGTGGCGGATCTGCCGCAGCGCTGTCTAGGGGGAACGTATGGCAGGCTGCTGATCCCCGTGAGGGGCTTTGGGGCTGCTTTACCCAGCGGCTGGTTAGGGGGCCTAAGGTTCCTCAAGATTCGCATCCTGCTGGGCCAAATTCACTGGGATAATTTTGTTCTGCTGTTGGGCCCTTGTCTCTTTAAGATTGTTAAGAAAGCACCACTTTTCTTTTGTCCCAGGGAAGCTGGCTGTGGGGACCCGCTCGCAGTCACCATTTTGGATCCTGCCATTCCGTTTCTCTGATCTCCAGTACACCATGTGATGTGTGTCTGTGCTCCCAATGCGGATCACCAGGACTGGTTATTTAGTAGTCCTGTGCTTCCACTCCCTCCCCACTGTGATTCTTTTCCTCCTGCCGGTGAGCTGGGGTGGGGGAGTGCTCGGGCCCTGCCGGGTCGCGGCTTTGTATCTTACCCGCTTCGTGAGACGCTGAGTTCTTGAAGATTGTAGCTGTAGCCTGGCTGTTGTACTGTACCTTCTGGTCTCTCTCTTAGGAATAGTTGTATTTGTTGTATTTTCACAAATATATATGGTTTTGGGAGGAGATTTCCACTGCCCTGCTCATGCCGCCATGTTCCTCCGATCAACTCTACCCAGAATTTTTGTTGAAATTTTACCTAGTTCTTGAAATCTAGAGGTCTGGCACAGTCTTTTGAATATTTGAGCTCAGAACCTTCAGGGGCAGATAAAGAATTTTACACTTTTATGGACTTTGATAAAGTCAAATAGATAGCTTGTATGTAACATTACATGTAGAAATGCTAGGGTTAATTAAAAGTAAAGTTAGAGACATATAGTTCTTACAGTTGCACCTATCTGACAGTACCTACAATCATTAAAATAACAGATTGGTTTTCCTCAAGGTTATTGTATATGTGAGCATTTGTTTAAAGAGCAAATGTGATTAAGGAGTTATATGTGTGAAAGTCAAAGCTACTTTTTGTTTTACACACACACAGTGCCATCTATTCCAGTATCTTGTACATTAGTAAACAAATGATTTTGAATGAGAGTGACCATAAATCATTTTTTTCTTCTTTTTCTTTAGTGTTCTTAGTATTTAAAACTTTTCATTAAAGTAGTAAAAATTATAAAAACTCTCAGTGTAATTTGGTCAATAGTGTATGTTTTATATGTCAAAAACTTAAAACCATGTGTTGAAATAAGTTAATGTTTTGAAGTTAACAGTTAATTACATATGACAATATTTTTTCAACAGATGGCAAAATTTTAAATAATGATTTTCACTATTCCTGTGAAGTAAGAATTTGTAGGACTTTTTTCTGTTTCTGGCTGACATAGCCTTCATCAAGAAACTAGAGGGTCATGTGACTTAAAAAAATTCTGGTAAAAAGTATGTAACACTTATTAAATTCATCATCTTTATCTTTTTAAAATGTGCAGCGCAATAGTTTCAGGTATATTCACATTGTACAGTAGATCTCCAGGAATATTTCATCTTGCCATACTGCCATGTGACTTTATGAAAACTGAATTTTTTACCACGTTTTCAAATGCTTTAGAAACAAACCTTATCTAAGGTAGAGAATGCATATTGATTTCTTCAGTTCCCTACACAGAAGACTGATCCAAACTCATCAGATGGAAAACTTGCCTCCTGTGGCCTTGGAAAGTTGGGGTTTTTTTGTTGTTGTTAAGAATTTGAAAATTAATCTAGCTTTGAGCTGGCATATCTTATTAACACAGTTATAGAAAACATATTTACTCTACCATAGTTTATGAATTTCTTGGAGGAAAATCTAATACTAATACTCAAACTTGATGCACACACCTATTCTTTGGCATTTCTGTGTTTATGCCCATCTGCTAGTGTGGCACCATGCCCATTATGTAAGTGGAAGGCCAATAGCAGTGAGCCATGTGAGCCAACAAAGATGAATTGTTTGGATGGAATACACTACTCTGTAATACTAATTAATTTTGAGCTGATGAATCTACATGAAATAATGTTAACCAAATACAGACAGAGTAATGTCTGTGAAAATAAAATTTATTTTGACTTATACAGAAGTGTATCACAGATGTTTTAGATTACTATTGAGAATAGTTAGAACTAGTGTTTATTATGGTTCCAGTGATCAGTTTCCTTTTCATAAAAATTCTGAGTTTAAGAGGAAAAAATACAATTTTCTTGTGGTAGTTGATAGATGAGAGAGGAAGTGTTGTGGCACTGTAGGTTATGGATTTTATCCTTGTAGAATATTGCTTTATGGTTTTGAAATGGTTCTTAATATACTCAACTTTATAACAAGACAGAAATGTGGTAAGTGGAACGAATGTTGGATTTCAAAACAGGACTCAAGTTTGGTTTCTTACTTTCTCTAGTTATGTGGTAGTATACTTTAAAAGTTGTGTGAAAATAGAATTTCTTATGTGTTGTATAATTTTCTACTTGTATGTCCTTATATTTTCTGAGCTTCAGTTTCCCTATCTATTAAATGGGAATAAAAGCCACACATGCTTCATAGATACTATGTGATACTAAAATAAGATAGTGTTTACATTCTGGAAAACAGTACCACTGTCAGGTAGCTAAATAAATCAATTATGTATTATATATTCAAGAGTTGTATTAGAGGCAAATTAGGCAGTAACAGAAATTATATAACTCCCATTCTCATACCCTAAGGATAACCACAATAAGCAAGTTGTTATGTCTCCTTCCAGAAGAAAAATTTTAAACCAATTGACAATATATATACTATTCTCTGTGTCTTGTTTTTCCTTTAGGGTGACTTGGAGACATTTCCATAGTAGCATACTCAACTATTTTAATCTTTTTAACGACTGTGTAATATTTTCTAGTATTCTCTTTATTTAATTATCTCCCTTTTTGAGGGGCATTTGATTGGTTTCACCTTTTTTTGAGTATAAGTAATACTGAAACATAAAATTTTGCACACTTATGAGAATTTATTTCTAGGAAAAATTCCTAAAGATAGAGTTGAAGGCTGAAAGTTACTGCATTTTAAATTATGGTGCATATTGCTAAGTTATCTTCAGATGAGTTGCAACAGTTTTCTTCCTCCACCAACAGTGAAGTCTTCCATTCCACTTATGACAATATTGGGTACCATCAAGTTTCATGACATTTGCAAATCTTACAGATGCCAAATGTTATTACACTGAGTCTTTATAGTGCATCAAGTCTTCTCTCTCATACTTACTGGTTTATAGTATCAGTGAAATACTTTAAATGTCCTTTGTACATTTCCCTACTGTTTCATCTTTTATTGACCTGTTTGAGCTCTTTTATTTTTTATAGGTACCATTAATATACAATCTTTTTTTATTAAGGTATTATTGATATACCCTCATATGAAAGTTTCACATAAAAAAAAATGTGGTTACTACATTCACCCTTATTATCAAGTCCCCCCACCATATCCCATTGCAGTCAGTGTCAATCAGTGTAGTAAGATGCTACGGAGTCACTATTGGCCTTCTCTGTGCTACACTGTCTTCCCCCATATAATCCCCCCAACACCATGTGTGCCAATCATAATACCCCTCAATCGCTTTCTCCCTCGCTCCCCAATTACTCCCCTGCCCCTCCCCTTTGGTAACTGCTAGTCCCTTCTTGGAGTCTGTGAGTCTGCTGCTGTTTTGTTTCTTCACTTTTGCTTTGTTGTTATACTCCACAAATGAGGGAAATCATTTGGTACTTGTCCTTCACTGCCTGGTTTATTTCACTGAGCACAATATCATTCAGTTCTATCCATGTTGTTGCAAATGGTAGGAATTGTTTCTTTCTTATGGCTGAATAGTATTCCATTGTGTTTATGTACCACATCTTCTTTATCCATTACACTTAGGTTGCTTACATTTTATGGCTATTGTGAACAGTGCTGTGATAAACATAGGGGTGCATATGTCTTTTTCAAGCTGGGCTGCTGCATTCTTAGGGTAAATGTCTAGGAGTGGAATTCCTGGGTCAAATGGTATTTCTATTTTGAGTTTTTTGAGGAACCTCCATACGGCTTTCCACAATGGTTGTACTAATTTACATTCCCACCAGCGGTGTAGGAGGGTTCCCCTTTCTCCACATACTCGCCAACATTAGTTGTTGTTTTTCTTTTGGATGGTGGCCATCCTAACTGGTGTGAGGTGATATTTCATTGTGGTTTTAATTTGCATTTCTCTGATGACTAGTAATGTGGAGCATCTTTTCATGTGCCTGTTGGCCATCTGAATTTCTTCTTTGGAGCAGTGTCTGTTCAGCACCTCTGCCCATTTTTTAATTAGTTTATTTGCTTTTTGTTTGTTGAGTGGGTGAGCTCTTTATATAATTTGGATGTCAACCCTTTATTGGATATGTCATTTATGAATATATTCTCCCATACTGTAGGATGTCTTTTTGTTCTACTGATGGTATCCCTTGCTGTACAGAAGCTTTTTGGTTTGATATAGTCCCATTCATTCATTTTTGCTTTTGTTCCCTTGGCTGGGGAGACATGTCCATGAAGAAGTTGCTCATGTTCATGTCCAAGAGATTTTTGCCTGTGTTTTTTTCTAACAGTTTTATGGTTTCATGACTTATTTCAGCTCTTTGATCCATTTTGAGTTTATTTTCGTGTATGGGGTTAGACAGTAATCCAGTTTTATTCTCTTACATGTAGCTGTCCAGTTTTGCCAACACCAGCTGTTGAAGAGGCTGTCATTTCCCCATTGTATATCCATGGATCCTTTATTATATATTAATTGAGCATATATGCTTGGGTTTATATATGGGCTGTCTATTCTGTTCCACTGGTCTGTGGGTCTGTTCTTGTGCCAGTACCAAATTGTCTTGAATATTGTATCTTTGTAGTAGAGCTTGAAGTCAGGGAGCATAATCCCCCCAGCTTTATTCTTCCTTCTCAGGATTGCTTTGGCTATTTGGGGTCTTTTGTGGTTCCAAATGAGTTTTAGAATTATTTGTTCCAGTTCATTGAAGAATGCTGTTGGTATTTTGAGATGGACTGCATTGAATCTATAGATTGCTTTAGGCAGGATGGCCATTTTGACAATATTAATTCTTCCTAGCGAAGAGCATGGCATGAATTTCCATTTATTAGTGTCCTCTTTAATTTTTTTAAGAGTGTCTTGTAGTTTTCAGGGTATAGGTCTTTCATATCCTTAGTTAGGTTTATTCCTAGGTATTTTATTCGTTTGGATGCGATTGTGAACGGAATAGTTTCCCTGATTTCTCTTTCTGCTAGTTCATCGTTAGTCTATAGGAATGCAACAGATTCCTGTGTATTGGTTTTGTATCCTGCAACTTTGCTGAATTCATATATTAGATCTACTAGTTTTGGAGTGGATTCTTTAGGGTTTTTTATGTACAATATCATGTCATCTGCAAACGAGCACATTTTGTGTTCTTCCTTGCTGATCTTGATGCCTTTTATTTCTTTGTGTTGTCTGATTGCATGGCTAGGACCTCCAGAACTATGTTGAATAAAGGTCGGGAGAGTGGGCATCCTTGTCTTGTTCCTGATCTTAAAGGAAAAGGTTTTAGCTTCTTGCTGTTAAGTATAATGTTGGCTGTGGGTTTGTCATATATGGCCTTTATTATGTTGAGGTACTTGCTCTCTATACCCATTTGGTTGAGACTTTTGATCATGAATGGATGTTGAATTTTGCCGAATGCTTTTCAGCATCTATGGAGATGATCATGTGGTTTTTGTCCTTCTTTTTATTGATGTCATGGATAATGTTGATGGATTTTCTAATGTTGTACCATCCTTGCATCCCTGGGGTGAATCCCACTTGATCATGATTGATGATCCTTTTGATGTATTTTTGAATTCGGTTTGCTAATATTTTGTTGAGTATTATTGCATCTCTGTTCATCAGGGATATTGGTCTGTAGTTTTCTTTTTTATGGTGTCTTTTCCTGTTTTGGTATTAGAGTGATGTTGGTCTTGTAGAATGAGTTTGGGAGTATTCCCTCCTCTTCTACTTTTTGGAAAACTTTAAGGAGGATGGGTATTAGGTCTTCACTAAATGTTTGATAAAATTCAGCAGTGAGACCATCTGGTCCAGGGGTTTTGTTCTTTGGTAGTTTTTTGATAACCAGTTTAATTTCATTGCTGGTAATAGGTCTATTCAGGTTTTCTTTTTCTTCCTGGGTCAGCCTTGGGAGCTTTTATTTTTCTAGAAAGTTGTCAATTTCTTCTAGGTTATCCAGTTTGTTATCATACAATTTTTCATTGTATTCTCTCATAATATAATTCTTTGTATTTCTGTATTATCCATAGTGATTTTTCCTTTCTTATTTCTGATTCTGTTTATGTGTGTAGACTCTCTTTTTTTCTTGATAAGGTCTGGCTAGGGGTTTATCTATTATGTTTATTTTCTCAAAGAACCAGCTCCTGCTTTCATTGATTCTTTCTATTGTTTTATTCTTCTCGATTTTGTTTACCTCTGCTTTAATCTGTATTATATCCCTCCTTCTACTGACTTTTGGCCTCATTTGTTCGTCCTTTTCTAGATTCATTAATTGTGAGTTTAGACTGTTCATTTCGGATTGTTCTTCTTTCCTGAGGTAGGCCTGTATTGCAATATATTTCTCTCTTAGCACAAGCCTTCACTGCATCCCACAGATTTTGTGTTGTTGAATTATTGTTGTCATTTGTCTCCATATATTAATTGATCTATGTTTTTGTTTGGTCATTGATCCATTGATTATTTAGGGGCATGTTATTAAGGCTCCAAGTGTTTGTGGGCGTCTTCATTTTCTTTGAGTAATTTATTTCTAGTTTCATACCTTTGTGATCTGAGAAGCTGGTTGGTACAATTTCATTCTTTTTGGACTTACTGAGGTTCTTTTTATGGCCTAATATATGATCTATTCTTGAAAATGTACCATATGCACTTGAAAAGAATGTGTACCCTGTTGGTTTCGGATGGAGTGTTCTGTAGATGTCCATTAGGTCCTTCTGTTGTAATAGGTTGTTGAGTTGCTCTTTCTCTTTACTTACCTTCTGTCACGTTGATCTGTCCTTTGGAGTGAGTAGTATGTTGAAGTCTCCTAAAATGAATGCATTGCAATCTATTTCCCCCTTTAATTCTGTTAGTATTTGTTTCACATGTGGAGGTACTACTGTGTTGGGGGCATAGATATTTATAATAGTTATATCCTCTTGTTGGACGGACCCTTTTATCATTATGTAATGTTCTTCTTTGTCTCTTGTGACTTTCTTTGTTTTGAAGTCTATTTTGTCTGATACAAGTACTGCAACTCCTGCTTTTTTCTCACTATTAGTTGCATGAAATATCTTTTTCCATCCCTTTTCTTTCAGTCTGTGTATGTCTTTGGTTTTGAAGTGAGTCTCTTGTAGGCAGCATGTAGATGGGTCTTGTTTTTTTATCTGTTCAATGACTCTACGTCTTTTGATTGGTGCATTCAGACCATTTACATTTAGGGTGATTATCGATAGGTATGTACTTATTGCCATTGCAGGCTTTAGATTTGTGGTTACCAGAGGTTCAAGGGCAATTCCCTTACTATCTAACAGTCTAAAGTAACTTACTTTATATACTATTACAAACAGAACCTAAAGGGTTTTTTTTCTCCTCCTTTTTCTTCCTCCTCCATTCTTTGTATGTTATGAATCATATTCTGTAGTGTTTGTCTTCCCTTGGATGACATCTATTTAGCCTTAGGAATACTTCCATCTATAGGAGTCCCTCCAGAATGCCCTGTAGAGGTGGTTTGTGGCAGGTAAATTCTCTCAGCTTTTGCTTATCTGAAAATTGTTTAATCCCTCCTTCAAATTTAAATGATAACCTTGTCGGGTAGAGTATTCTTGGTTCGAGGCCCTTCTGCTTCATTGCATTAAATATATCATGCCACTCCCTTCTGGCTGGTAACGTTTCTGTTGAGAAGTCTGATGATAGCCTGATGGGTTTTCCTTTGTATGTGATGTTTTTTCTCTCTCTAGCTGCTTTTAAAAGTCTGTCTTTAGCCTTGATCTTTGCCGTTTTAATTATTATATGTCTTGATGTTGTGTTCCTTGGGTCCCTTGTGTAGGGAGATCTGTGCACGTCCATGGCTTGAGAGACTATCTCCTTCCCCAGATTGTAGAATTTTTCAGCAATTACCTCTTCAATGACACTTTCTATCCCTTTTTCTCTGTCTTCTTCTTCTGGTACTCCTATAATGTGGATATTGTTCCATTTCGATAGGTCACACAGTTCTCTCAATATTCTTTTATTCTTGAAGATCCTTTTTTCTTTCTGTGCCTCAGCTTCTTTGTATTCCTCTTCTCTAATTTGTATTCCATTTGCCATGTCTTGTACTACATACAATCTACTTTTAAATCCCTCCATTCTATGTTTCATTTCAGATAATTTATTTCTTAATGATTGAATCTCCATCTTAAATTTGTTCCTGAGGTCTTGAATATTTTTCTGTACCTCCATAAGTATGTTTATAATTTTTATTTTGAACTCTCTTTCAGGAAGATTGGTGAGTTTGTCTTTATTTTGCCTTGTTTCTGGGGTTTGTGAAATTTTGGTCTGAACTGTGTTCTTTTTAGTTTTCATATTTCTGTGTCAGCCCACTAGTGTGCCGAAACTCCAGTCTCTGGAGCTGCTCAGCCCCTAGAGTGAGGTTGGGCATCGTAGGGGAGTGGAGCTGGTGCCTGGGGCAATGAAAGGTCCGTTTCCTGCTTCCCATCTGCGGTGCCTGTCTCCAGTGTCAGATGCAGTGGGCCAAGTAAACACGGGTAAACTTCTGTGTTTTGCATCTCTAGTTGTTGTAGTTGGAGCCTCCCTCTGGCTGGCCTGTTCCCTGCTCTGTGACTGCGTGTTTGTGAGCAGGTGCCTGCAGGGCAGTAGGAAGGCTCTGTAGGCTGTGTGGTACAGTGGGGGTCTCAGAGCTGAATATGCAGTCGGGGGGCTGGGCCACCTGGAGCTCCTCAAAGTTCCCAACCAGGTGGGCAGAGTGTGCCCAGACAACCTTTTCCCACTCTCCATTCTCCCACACAGCAAGCTCCGTGCAAAACCCGCCCCTTTAGCAGCCCTCTCGCTGCTAGGAAGCCTCTCAGACTCCCTGCCTTTCCTCTGACACAGAATGGCCGGGTGTGGATCCCCTCCTCCACAAATGGCTGGAATGTCAACATCTCAAGCACCTCGCCCATCTGAGCTCCCCAATGTCCAGAGCACTACACACTATAGGATTCTGCTCACAAAGCAGATGTCCAGGGCATGTGTTCAGCAGTCCCAGGCTTTCACCCCCTCCCCTCCTCTGTTTCTCTTCCAACCGCTGGGGTGGGGGAAGGGCCCGGTTCCCTCCGGATTAAGGCTTTCATACATTACCCTGTTTCTTGAGGTCTGCTCTGTTCGTGATGTCTGTATGCAGTCTGGTTCAGCCTTCTTTCTTATTGCTGTGTAAAGGTTAGTTGTATTTATTAACTATATTTTGTACTGTTTTTTGTTTTGGGAGGAGCTGCCTGTCTCACCTCTCACGCTGGCATCTTGAGTTCCCTCTACTGAGGCTCTTTTTGTGGCCTAGTATGGGGTCTATTCTCGAAAATGTTCCATGTGCCCTTGAGAAGAATGTGTATCGTGCTGCTTTTTGGGTGCAGAGTTCTGTAGATGTCTGTTAGGTCCATCTGTTCTAGTGTGTTGTTCAGTGCCTCTGTGTCCTTAATTATTTTCTGTTTCGTCGGTATGTCCTTTGGAGTGAGTGGTGTGTTGAAGTCTCCTAAAATGAATGCTTTGAATTCTGTTTCCTCCTTTATTTCTGTTAGTATTTGTTTCACATATGTCGGTTCTCCTGTGTCGAATGCATATATATATTTATAATGGTTATATTCTGTTGTTGGACTTCCCCCTTTATCATATGTAATTTCCTTCTTTATCTCTTGGGACTTTCTTTGTTTTGAAGTCTATTTTGTCTGATACAAGTACTGCAACTCCTGCTTTTTTCTCCCTGTTTATTGCTTGCATCAAATATCTTTTTCCGTCCCTTCTATGTCTTTGGATTTGAGGTGAGTCTTCTGTAAGCAGCATATAGATGGGTCTTGCTGTTTTATCCTTTCCATTACTCTCTGTCTTTTGATTGGTGCATTCAGTCCATTTACATTTAGGGTGATTATCAATAGATATGTACTTATTGCCATTGCGGGCTTTTGGATTCGTGGTTACCAAAGGTTCAAGGGTAGCTTCTTTACTATCTAAACATCTAACTTAACTCTCTTATTAAGCTCTTATAAACATGGTCTGATGATTATTTCTCTCCCTTCTTATTCTTCCCCCTGCATTCAGTATATGTTAGGTGTTTTGTTCTGTACTCTTTTGTGTTTCTTTTGACTGCTTTTGTGGATAATTGATTTTATTTTTTGCCTTTAGTTAGTATTTGGATGGTCTGCTTTTTTTGCTGATTTTATTTTCTGTGGTGACATCTATTTAGCCTTAGAAATGCTTGCATATAGAGCAGTCCCTTTAAAATACCCTGTAGAAGCAGTTTGTAGGAGACAAATTCTCTCAACTTTTGCTCGTCTGGAAATTGTTTAATCCCTCCTTCAAATTTAAATGATAAACATGCTGATACAGTATTCTTGATTCAAGGCCCTTCTGTTTCATCGCATTAAATATATCATGCCATTCTCTTGTCTTTTAGGTTTCTGTTGAGAAGTCTGATGAAATCCTGATGGGTTTTCCTTGTAGGTGATCTTTTTTCTCTCGCTGCCTGTAATACTCTGTTCTTGTCTTTGATCTTTGCCATTTTAGTTATTATATGTCTTGGTGTGTCCTCCTTGGGTCCCTTGTGTTGGGAGATCTGTGGGCTTCCATGGTCTGAGAAACTATTTCCTTCCCCAGATTGGGGAAGTTTTCAGCAATTATTTCTTCAAAGACACTTTCTATCCCTTTTTCTCTCTTTTTCTTCTGTTACCCTTATATTGTGAATATTTTTCCGTTTGGATTGGTCACACAGTTTTCTTAATATTCTTTCATTCCTAGAGATCCTTTTATCTCTCTCCAGCTCAGCTTGTCTGTACTCCTGTTCTCTGATTTCTATTCCATTAACAGTCTCTTGCACCTCATCCAGTCTGCTCTTAAGACCTTCTATCAATTGTTTCTTTTCTGTTATCTTCCTCCCGACTTCATCCCTTAGCTCTTGCGTGTTTCTCTGCAGGTCCATCAGCATGGTTATGACTTTTATTCTGAGTTCTTTTTCAGGAAGATTGGTTATATCTGGCTCCCTAGGCCCTCTCTCTGGGTTTGTCTGAGTGATTTTTGACTGGACCAGACTCTGCCTTTTCATGGCAATAAAGTTGTTGTAGGCAGGTGGCATGTGTGTGAGGTGGGAGAACAAAGTCCCTTCCTGATTGCTGGGCACCTTGCTCTTCTCTGCTGCCTGTGTTGGTTACCCGCACACAGAGAGCAGTTTCTGGGATAATCTTCTTAGCTGCTATGGGTGGGGAAGCCCTTGGGATAGCCTAGAGCCTTGTGGGGTTTGCAGACATGCCTGTTGTGTTTTCTTGTGAGAACAGCACCCCTTAATGCCTTCCAGACCTTGTTCCAGGTTCCTCTGTCTGTGCTTTGCAGGTGCGCGCCAGTCGCAGCCTCTGGGTCTGTCGTTGCTAGCTGCACGCTGGGAGAAGACTCTGTGTGGTTGCTGTGGGTGGGGCTGTTCTCAGGCTGCTCTGCAGCTGTTGGCGGATCAGCTGGTTTAGTTGCAGTGCTGACTGGTAGGCTGCTTATTGCTGTGAGGGGCTTCGGGGTTGGGTTATCCCCCAGGGGGTTAGGGCACCTGAAGTTCCTTAAGATTCCCAGCCTGCTGGGCTGAGTGTGCCAGGACCATTTTGTCCAGCTGTTAAGCCCTTGTCCTTTTAAGAGTTAAAAAGTGCCCACTTTTCTTTTGTCCTAGGGGAGCCTGCTGTGGGGACCCGCTTGCAGTCTTTGTTTCGCATTTTACTTTTCCATTTCTCTAATATCCAGTACACCATGCGATGTGTCTGTGCTCCCAGTGCAGATTACTAGGGCTGGTTATTTAGTAGTCTTGTGCTTCACTCCCTCCCCACTCTGATTCTTTTCCTCCGCCTGTGAGCTGTGGTGGGGTGAGTGCCCTGGTCCTGTCAGGTCATGGCTTTGTATCTTACCCTTTTCATGAGATCCTGAGGTCTTGCAGATGTAGATGTAGCCTGGCTGTTGTACTGTATCTTCTAGTCTCTTAGGAATAGTTGTATTTGTTGTACTTTAAAAACGCATATATAGTTTTGGGAGTAGATTTCCACCGCCCTACTCGCACAGCTATTTTGAGCCCTTCCACTTGTCCTTGATCTTTGCCATTTTAAAATATTATGTCTTGGTTTTGTCTTCCTTGGGTCCCTTGTATTGGGAGATCTGTGCACCTCCATGGCCTAAGAGACTGTTTCTTTCCCCACATTGGGGAAGTTTTCAGCAATTATTTCTTCAAAAATACTTTCTAGCCATTTTTCTCTCTCTTCTTCTGGTACTCCTATAATGTGAATATTGTTCCATTTGGATTAGGCACACAGTTCTCTTAATTTGCTTTCATTCTTAGAGATCCTTTTTTGTCTCTCTGCTACAGCTTCTTTGTATTTCTGTTCTCTAATTTCTGTTCCATTTACTGTCTCCTATATGTCATCTAATCTGCTTTTAAATCCCTCCATTGTATGTTTCATTTCAGCTACTATATTTTTCAGGGTGTCTATGTCCCTCCTGAATTTGTCCTTTAGCTCTCGAATATTTTTCTGTAGCCCCAGTAGCATGGCTATGACTTTTCTTTTGAATTATTTTTCAGGAATATTAGTGATTTCAATTTCACTGAGCCCTCTCTCTGGTGTTTGAAGGATTTTTGGATTGAACAGGGTTCTTCTGCCTTTACATAATCCCTTTTCCATGAGATGTTCTGTTTTCCCCGATGTAGACTGGCTGGTGCAATCTTATTTCTGGTCACTCTTTTTGGAATAGTTGTATTTGCTGTATTTTTGTATTATGTTTGGTTTTTGGGGGAGATTTCTGCTTCACTTCTCATGCCACCATCTTTTTTCTTATGAACTCTTTGTGTTTCAAGAAAATTAGCACTGTATTGTATAAATCCCGAATTACTTTTGTTATTGACTTAGTTTATGGTGCTGTGTGTGTGTGTTTTAAAACTTTCTGTGTTTATATTTTTTATTTTTTTCTTTTATTGTTTCTGAGGCTCCCTCCGATCTTTTACTCTTTCATAAACCTTTTATAAAATTTTTTATAAAAGTACTTAAACATTCTTAAATAGTGAAAAAAGAACTTTGCCTGTTCCAACCAATTTTTTTTTCAGCATATTGAAACTCAACTAGCTTAGTGACTCTGTGATATTTACTTTAAAACTCTAAGGTTAGCTAGTTGCTTTCTAGAAGACATTCCTAATATCTTGACCAAAAGTAGAACCTATTTCCTCATGTCTTCAAAGAGGACAAAGCTGAAGGTATTGATAAAGGCTTATCAGATATGTAGGCTTCCTTTGATATATGGATGGCATCATGGTTTTAAAACATGCACTCATGGTATATATATACATGGAGGATGTGTGCCTAGTTTGTAACCTTTATTGGGTTCATGGACCCTTTTGAGAATCCAGTGAAAGCCTGATTTTTCTCTATTTTAATTTACTTTCTGTTACATTGAATTATCATATTCTTCATTTTCTTATGTATTGAGTTTAATTTGCTGTTTCTTTAGTTTGTTGAAATGGAACTTAGATTATTGATTTTCAGTCTTTCATTAATATTACATTTAGAAATATAAATTTACTTGTAAGTACTGCTTTAGCTATAGCTCATGAGTTGTGAAATGTTACAGTTTTATTAGCCAATTTACAATATTTTCTGTATCACTGATGATTTCTTCTTTGGTCCATAGGTCAGTTAGCATGTGTTGCTCATATTACTTCTATTTCCAAACATCTGGGCACTTTCAGGTTGTTAATCTCATATTGATTTCTAGTTAGATTCCACGTACTCTGTGTGACTTTAGACATTTGAAATTTCGTGAGATCTTATACAGCATATATATAACTTATTTTGCTAAATGCTGTGTGTGTACTTGAAAAGAATGTTTATTCTGCAGTTGTTTAGTAGTGTTCTATGCATGTCAGGTTACGTTGGTTATTTGTGATGCTCAGAATTTCTACATCTTTATTGAATTATTTTGTCTGATTTTTCTATTAATTACTCAGAGAGGTGTGTTAAAATTGCCAGTTGTGATTTTGGATGTGTTTTTGTTATATTAGTTGTATCAACTTTTGCTTTATAGATTGAGATTGTTAATTTAGAATACATATAAATTATATATAAATTTAGAATTATTTTATTTTCATTTGGAAATGGTATTGTTTTATGTCTTGGCAGCAGATCTTTAGCTTTTACTTGTCTGAAAGCCACTTTATTTCACCTTCAGTTTTGAAAGCTATTTTTGAAATATCAAAACTCAGTTTTGAAAGTGAGTATAGAATTGTATGTTGGCCTTGTTTTTCTTTCAGCCCTTTCAAGATGTCATTCTATTATCATCTGGCCTCTATAATGTTTGTTGAAAAGTTGGCTATCAGTATTATTGTAGGTCCTTTTAAAAAGGCAGGGGTTAGTAAACTATGGCCTGCCTGTTTGTGCAAAGTTTCATTAGAACATAGCCATGCCTGTAAGTGATTTCACTGCAATAGTAGAGGTGAGTAGGTACATCAGAAATAATATGGCCTGTAGTGTCTACAATATTTACTATCTGGCCCTTTATTGAAAAGGTGTTCTGACCTATTCCTCGAGGAAATGTTTTTTTTCTCTGCATGGTGTTAAGATTTTCATTTTCTTTGACTTTCAGCAGTTTGACTATGCTATGCCTAGTGCAGTTTTCTTGATTTTTGTCCCATTTTCTTAAGATTTTTTAAATGTGGGTTCATGTGTTTCACCAGTTTGGAAGAATTCTTAGCTGTTATCTCTTGAAATATTGCTTTTGTCCCATTTTCCCTCTCTCTCCTCTGTTTTTGGCACTCTAATTAGAGGTATGTTATGTATTTTCAGTATATCCCACATATCTCTGATGCTCTATTCTGTTTTCCATTCCTTTATTTCTTGAGACTTCGAATCATGTATTTTCTCTTGAGCTGCCTTCAAGTTTAATAATCCTCTCTTCTATTTCTGGTCTTCTGTTAAACTGGTCTAGTGCGTTCTTAATTTCATATACTCATTTTTTCAGTTCTGAATGTCCATTTGATTATATTGTATAGTTTCTGCTTCTTTGTTGACATTCTCTATCCTTTCATATATTTTGTCCATCTTTTCTTGTATAAAGTCCCTATCCAGTATCTCTATTACCTGAATTACTCATGGATCTGTTTCTATTGCTTTTATTTGTTTGTTTGTTTTTGGTTATTTGTTCCTGTTTTTAGCCTGTCTCATAAGTTTTGATTAGATGATGGATTTTTAGGATTAAAAACATTGGTAAGGCTCTGAATGATACCTTCTTCCAAAGAGGGTTGTATTTTGTTCAGACAGGCGGATAGAATACTAGTAGATCACTTTGGTCCTGGTTAAGCTCAGTTTAGGCTTTTTAAGGTCTTGTCTATTTCATTTTTTCTAATATTCCCAGGGACACCGTTACTCTCCCAGTGTGGCCATTCTGTGATCTTAACTGAAAGGTCAGGGTATTTACCAGAGTGTCTCTACTTTGAAGACATCCAAATTCCAGCTTGTCTTGCCGTCAAAGTGTAGGTGCTGAAATCCTTACTCAGGTATTTAACCTCCCAGCTGCAGTTTCCTTGTGGATTTCCTGGGATCTTGCCTTGTGAAAGTGTAGCCTGCTACTTGAAGGGAGTTTGTACACAGATTTTTGTGTACCTTTTTATTGGTTCCTTCCTCTCTAATTTTGCCCTTCAACTTCCAGTTCCTGAACTCGACTTGTCTCCTCAGTCTGTTAAAACTGTCATTTCTGCATGGGTTCTATTCCCCCAAATGGCAACTTGGAAAATTCACTCAGGGAAAAAAGTTAGTGTGAATAGGAGCTCACTTTGTGTGCTTTTCTTTCCAGGATCTGGGCTGTTTAAATTTTGCCTGCTTTAGTTAATCTCCAGTACCTTCAGAAAGTTACTTTTTCCAGGTTTACAGTTATTTTTTGTGGCAGTTTTTAGTCTCATAAATTACAGCACCATAGGCAGATCTGGAAGTCCCTGCAGTGTATTCTAAAAGTAGCCAGAATAATTCTGTTATATGTATTAGGTCTCAACTCTCCTCAATTTGGAACCTGCCAATGGTTCTTTATTACATTCGGAGTAACCACCAAAACCTTTAGAATTACATAACCTCCTTTCATTGTCTCTTTTGCGTAGAGTACTCTTCCTGCCTGCACCCATCCTTCGCCCCAGTAAATGTATGGCTAACTCCCTCACTTGCAGATCTGTTCAGATGTCTCTGTTCACCCTATTTAAAATTGCTTCTTTTTTTCCTTTCTTCATTCTGCCTCCCTCAGCTCTGTTTTCCCCTCATATCATCTTATGACTTATAATTTACTGTGTTTGTTGTTTGTTGTCTCTTTTGCTTATTAGAATGAAAACTCCACAGGGTCAATGATTTTCCTTATTTTTGTTTACTGATGGGTTACATGTAAATGGGGACCAGATGAAAATAGAGTTCCAGAATTTAAGGGACAGGGCTACAGAAAGGGAGAGGTTTTTAAAGGCAGGACAAGAAATTCATAAATGGAAAAAAATATTATTTTAGGTGAGGTCACCTTCATTTGGGGACAAAATAGTCTTTATTAGGTGGGTTATGTCATCTTTTTTGGAGGTTGGAGAGGGCACATATATGACAGATTATCTTATTGATGCTGACCAAAAGATTTCTGACTGACTACATTTCTTGGGGGGAGGTTGAAACTATAGTTAAGTTTTTAGCCCATTTGACTTCCCCTAGTAGAAGTGTTTGGGCTTGTGTCTCTTTAAATTTTTAGTTTTAAGTGTTGCTTTCTATGGTACACCAATTTTGGTGAATGTTTTGAGGAAAAGGTAATTGTGTAGGGCAGTGCTTACAAATGGAGGAAGAACCTTTTTTTCCCTTTTAAATTTCTAGTCCATCATGGATGGATACTGTTGTATAATAGAATAAAAAATAAGCTGCTAGGAAAAAGAAATGAAAAAAAATCATGCAAAATGCAAGCCCCAGTTTTTAAAATTATATTCAGAAGATATAAAATTACACTGTTGAACTGCTGTCAAGTTTCTAACCGCTTGCTCTCAGTTTCTGTACATATCTCATCATAGATTTGTAAAAAAACTTTGTGAATTGATAATTGTTCTTAGACCAGACTTTCTTGAATCATACCTTGAGCAGCACTAAATAGTGTACAGTGCTACATAGTCTTCATTTTTCCCTTAATTAACATTGTCTTTAGAAGGAGTGGAGGGTTTTAATCAGTTATGGACCATAGATTTTATTTTTAGAAAGGGTAATTAATACTGTATTTTATACTACCTAATAATATATACTATGTAGTATTTATACTATATAAAAGCCCTGTTACCTCCTAAGTTATTATATTTGTTCAAAACCAAAACTCAGTCCAATAAACGTGAAGACTATTTGACTTTATTAAATGATTCATGAATGGACAGCATCCCATCTAGCAAGCAGAGAAATGCTCTGAGGAATTATTCAGAATGGAAGGCTTTCATACACAGGACAGTAGGGCAAAAAGTTCTTAGCAAAAGAAAAGAAGGGATTGTTTTAGGCAAGGTTGCCCTCCCTTAGGAAGAAGTGGGAAGGTCTTATCATGAAGGTTACTTCGTCTTTTGGGGGGATGGAGAGGGCTCATATGACGTATTACCTCATTGGTGCTGGCCAGGAAATTTCTGGTTGACCAAGACTACATTTCTAGGGGAGGTTGAAAATGCAATTAGGCTAGGCATTAAGCCCGATTTGGTGACCTGGCTCTGCACTCCGTCTTAGGCCAGCAGCTTTCCTTTTTGACATACATAGCTGGAAAAATTTTGCTTTTGGATTATAATTGCTGCCTTATACTGGTGCTGAAATAAGAGGGACTTATTGGTAATAGTAAGATTTTCTTTAACCTTCCAGTTACATATTTTTCTCTGTTCTTTGAAACTAACAACTCCTATCTTGAACATGAAAGGAAAAGTTATACCACTTAGCACCACAAGATGTCACTTATGTAAAAATAAAGTTGCTATTCTAATACTGGATAGCTGCAAGTAAATAGCTAAAATGAAGAACTAGGTAAATTTTAAAAAAGCATATTTGAAACAAGTATTGATTTTCAGCAAAGAGTCAATGAAAATATTGCCAATTCACCATTATTTTGAATCACTCTTTTGATGTTTAGCAAAAAATTTATGTTGTACATTTCTAATGTAGATAATACATGTTAATAGGCCATGTTTGAATCCAGTAATTATGGAGGTAGACCTAAAATGACTCAATAGAAGTGAATATATTTTGAAGGTAAACTAGGTATCAGGGTGTTAACTTTCCCAAATATTCAACCTTATGGTGATCAGCAAAGAGGAATTAGGGAAGAAATATGTAATTTATATCAGAATTTTCAGTACGTCTTTGACAGATCTGTGAGAAGTTGAATATTACATCAGGTTGGAACAGTGCCTTTGTTATTTCTTGTCTCTTTTCTCTGAACCTCAAAGTTATCAATTCTCTTATACCACTGATCTGCTTTTTGTCACTACAGATTAGTTTGCATTTTCTAGAATTTGAAATGAATTAAATCATGCTAGTTTGTGTTTGGTTTCTGTCACTCAGCATAATGATTTTGAGAATTCATCCATCTTGTTGCATGTATTAGTAATTCTTTTTCATTGCTGGGTAGTATTCTGACTAAAATCACATCTTACTGATGGACATTTATATTCCAGCTTTTTACTGTTATGAATATTCTGCTAAGCTGCTAAGAATATTCATGTAAATCATTATGTGGAAGTGTATTTTTATTTCTCTGGGGAATTGTATGACTGGGTTGCATGGTAGGTTTATGTTTAAATTTGCAAGAATCTTCAGTTTTCCCTTCCCTTTTTTAACAACCCTCAGCAACTACTAATCTTTCTTCATTTCTGTAATTCTTTTATTTCAGAGGTGTTATATGAATGGAATAATCCAGTGTGTAAACTTTTACAATTTCCTTTTCTCATTAGGCATACTTCTTTGGAGATTAGTCATAGTTGTCATATGTATCAGTAGTTTGTTTCTTTTTACTGCTTAGTGGCATCCCTCCTATGGATATACTACAGTTTGTTGAATCATTCATCCATTGGTGGACATCTGGATTCTTTCCATTTTGGCTAATAGGAGTAAAACTGCTATGAATACTTGTGTACAGATTTTTGTGTGAGAAAACATTTCCATTTTGTAGGGATAAACACTCAAGAGTATAATTGTTGGGTTGTATAGTTGTTGCAAGTTTAGTTCTATAAGAAACTGCCAAACTGTCAAAGAGGCTGAAGCCATTTATGTTGCCGCCAGCGGTATGAGTGATCCACTTCCTCTGTGCCCTCACTATCATTTCATGTAGTCACTATTTTTTATTTTATTTGAGAGCTATTCTGATCTTGAGTAGTGATATTTTGCTGTGGTTTTAATTTGCATTTCCCTAATAATTAGGTTGATTATCTGTTCATGTGCTTTTTTGACATTTATGTATCTCCTTTGGTGAATTATTTGTTGATGTCTGTATTAGTTTGCTGGTCTGCCGTAAAAGAATACCACAGACTGGGTGGCTTTATCACTACACATTATTTCTCACTGCTCTAGAGGCTCAAGTTCCAGATCGAGGTGTTGGCAGGTTTGGTTTCTCATGAGGCCTCTTCTCCTCGGCTGTTTTCTCTTTGTATCCTCACATTGTCCTGTCCTGTAGAATCCCAGAAGCCTGACAGCCTCCCTTCATTTCTGTCCCCTCTTTCTGTTTTAGTCCAAGCTGGCAGTGTCTATTCTGATACATTGCCATCTCTACTCCTCATTTCTGCTGACATGTCTGATTATATCCATGTGTGGTACCCATGATCTCTTTATCAAATGATTTTCTGGCCACACCCTTGAAAAGGGTCGGAAGACGATTTCTTGTATTTTGCAGTATGTATAGGCTAATTTTTTTATTAAGGTATTATTGATATATACTCTTATGAAGGTTTCACATGAAAAAACAATGTGGTTACTACATCCACCTTGATGTCATGTCCCCCACACACCCAGTTGCAGTCACTGCCCATCAGTGTAGTAAGATGCCACAGTCACTATTTGCCTTCTCTGTGCTACACTGTCTTCCCCCTGATCCCCCCCACCCCTCCCCTTTGGTAACTGCTAGTCCCTACTTAGAGTTGGTGAGTCTGTTGCTGTTTTGTTCCTTCTGTTTTGCTTTGTTGTTATTCTCCACAAATGAGGGAAATCATTTGGCACTTGTCTTTCTCCACCTGGCTTATTTCACTGAGCATAATATCCTCCAGCTCCATCCATGTTGTTGAAAATGGTAGGATTTGTTTCTTTCTTATGGCTGAATAGTATTCCATTGTTCACATGTATCACATCTTCTTTATCCATTCATCTACTGATGGACATGTAGGTTGCTTCCATATCTTAGCTATTGTAAATAGTGCTGCAGTAAACACAGGGGTACATATGTCTTTTTGAAGCTGAGAAATTATATTCTTTGGATAAATTCCTAGGAGTGGAACTCCTGGGTCAAATGGTATTTCTATTTTTAGTTTTTGAGGAACCTCCATATTGCTTTCTGGAATGGTTGAACTAGCTTACATTCCCCCCAGCAGTGTAGGAGGGTTCCCCTTTCTCCGCATCATCGCCAGCATTTGTTGTTCTTAGCCTTTTCGATACTGGCCATCCTAACTGGTGTGAGGTGATATCTCATTGTGGTTTTAATTTGCATTTCCCTGATAATTAGTGATGTGGAGCATCTTTTCATGTGCCTGTTGGCCATCTGAATTTCTTCTTTGGAGAATTGTCTGTTCACATCCTCTGCCCATTTTTTAATTGGATTATTTGCTTTTTGGGTGTTCAGGCATGTGAATTCTTTATATATTTTGGACGTTAACCCTTTGTCAGATATGTCGTTAACAAATATTATTCTCCTATACTGTAGGATGCCCTTTTGTTCTGCTGATGGTGTCCTTTGCTATACAGAAGTTTTTTAGTTTGATGTAGTCCCGTATGTTCATTTTTGCTTTTGTTACCGTTGCTTGAGGAGATGCATTCAGAAAAGAGTTGCTCATGTTTATATTCAGGAGATTTTTGCCTATGTTATCTTATAAGAGTTTTGTAGCTTCATGACTTACATTCAGGTCTTTGATCCATTTCGAGTTTACTTTTGTGTATGGGGTTAGACAATAATCCAGTTTCATTCTCTTACATATAGCTGCCCAGTTTTGCCAACACCAGTTGTTGAAGAGGCTATCATTTCCCTATTGTATGTCCATGGCTCCTTTATCGTATATTAATTGACCATATATACTTAGGTTTATATCTGGGTTCTCTAGTCTGTTCCATTGGTCTACAGGTATGTTCTTGGGCCAGTAACAAATTGTCTTGATTACTGTGGCTTTGTAGTAGAGCTTGAAGTCAGGGAGAATAATTCCCCCCGCTTTATTCTTCCTTCTCAGGATTGCTTTGGCTATTCAGGGTCTTTTGTGGTTCCATATGAATTTTAGAACTATTTTCTCTAGTTCATTGGAGAATGCTGTAGGTATTTTGATAGGGATTGCATTGAATCTGTAGATTGCTTTAGGCAGGATGGCCATATTGACAATATTAATTCTCCTATCCATGAGCATGGGATGTGTTTCCATTTATTGGTATCTTCTTTAATTTCTCTCATGAGTGTCTTGTAGTTTTCAGAGTATAAGTCTTTCACTTCCTTGGTTAGTTTTATTCCTAGGTATTTTATTCCTTTTGATGCAATTGTGAACGAAATTGTTGTTCTAATTTTCTCTTTCTGCTGGTTCACCGTTAGTATATAGGAATGCAACAAATTTCTGCGTATTAATTTTGTATCCTGCAACGTTGCTGAATTCAGATATTAGATCTAGTAGTTTTGGAGTGGATTCTTTAGGGTTTTTTATGTACAATATCACATCATCTGCAAACAGGGACAGTTTAACTTCTTCTTTACCAATCTGGATGCCTTTTAATTCTGTGTTGTCTGATTGCCATTGGAGGACCTCCAGAACTATGTTGAAAAAAAGTGGAGAGAGTGGGCATCCTTGTCTTGTTCCCAATCTTAAAGGAAAGGCTTTCAGCTTCTCACTGTTAAGTATAATGTTGGCTTTGGGTTTGTCATATATGGCCTTTATTATGTTCAGGTACTTTCCCTCTTTACCCATTTTTATTGAGAGTTTTTATCATGAATGGATGTTGAATTTTGTCGAATGCTTTTTCAGCATCTATGGAGATGATCACGTGGTTTTCTCCTTCTTTTTGTTGATGTGGTGGATGATGTTGATGGATTTTCTCATATTTTACCATCCTTGCATCCCTGGAATAAATCCTACTTGATCATGATGGATGATCTTTTGGATGTATTTTGAATTTGGTTTGCTAATGTTTTGTTGAGTATTTTTGCATCTATAATCATCAGGGATATTGGTCTGTAATTTTCTTTTTTCATGGTGTCTTTGCCTGGTTTTGGTATGAAGGTGATGCTGACCTCATAGAATGAGATTGGAAGTATTCCTTCCTCTTATACTTTCTGGAAAACTTAAGGAGGATGGACATTAGATCTTCACTAAATGTTTGATCAAATTCAGCAGTGAAGTCATCTGGTTTAGGTATTTTGTTCTTAGGTTGTTTTTTGATTACCAATTCAATTTTGTTGCTAGTAATTGGTCTATTCAGATTTTCTCTTTCTTTCTGGGTCAGTCTTGGAAGGTAGTATTTTTCTAGAAAGTTGTCCATTTTTTCTAGGTTATCTAGTTTGTTAGCATGTAATTTTTCATAGTATTCTCTAATATTTCTTTGTATTTCTGTGGTGTCCATAGTGTGTTTTCCTTTCTCATTTCTGATTCTGTTTATGTGTGTAGACTCTCTCTTTTTCTTGATAAATCTGGCTAGGGGTTATCTGGTTTATTTTCTCTAAGAACCACCTCCTGCTTTCATTGATTCTTTCTATTGTTTTATTCTTTTTGATTTTATTTATTTTTGCTCTAATCTTTATTATGTCCCTGCTTCTACTGACTTTGGGCCTCATTTGTTCTTCTTTTTCTAGTTTCATTAGTTGTGAGTTTAGACTGTACACACAGGATTGTTCTTTCCTGAGGTAGGCCTGTATTGCAATATACTTCCCTCTTACCATGGCCTTCGCTGCATCCCACGGATTTTACATTTTGAATTATTGTTGTCATTTGTCTCCATATATTGCTTGATCTGTGTTTTTATTTGGTCATTGATCCATAGGTTATTTAGGAGCATGTTGTGAAGCCTCAGTGTGTTTGTAGGCTTTTTCATTTTCTCTGCGTAATTTATTTCTAGTTTTGTACCTTTGTGGACTGAGAAGCTGGTTGGTACAATTTCAATCTTTTCAAATTTACTGAGGCTCTTTTTGTGGCCAAGTATATGATCTATTCTTGAAAATGTTCCATGTGCACTTGAGAAGAATGTGTATCTTGCTGCTTTTGGGTGTAGAGTTCTGTAGATGTCTGTTAGGTCCATCTGTTCTAAGGTGTTGTTCAATGCCTCTGTCTCCTTACTTATTTTCTGTCTGGTTGATCTGTCCTTTGGAGTGAGTGGAGTGTTGAAGTCTCCTAGAATGAATGCATTGCATTCTATTTCCCCTTTTAATTCTGTTAGTATTTGCTTCACATATGTAGGTGCTCCTGTGTTGGGTGCATAGATCTTTATAGTGATTATATTCTCTTGTTGGATTAACCCCTTTATCATTATGTAATCTCCGTCTTTGCCTCTTGTGACTTTCTTTGTTTTAATGTCTATTTTGTCTGATACAAGTAGTGCAACACCTGCTTTTTTCTAGCTGTTGGTTGCAGGAAATATCTTTTTACATCCCTTCACTTTTAGTCTGGGTATGTCTTTGGGTTTGAAGTGAGTGTCTTGAAGGTAGCATATAGTTGGGTCTTGTTGTTTTATCCATTCAGTGACTCAGTGTCTTTTGATTGTTGCATTCAGACCATTTACATTTAGGATGATTATTGATAGGTATGTACTTATTGCCATTGCAGGCTTCAGGTTCATAGTTACCAAAGGTTCAAGGGTAACCTCCTTACTGTCTAAAGTCTAACTTAACTCACTTAGTATGCTATTACAAACACACTCTAATGTTTTTTCCCTCTCCTTTTTTTCCTTTTCCATTCTTTTTTTTTATTTCATTTTGCTATTATTAGTATACAATCACATGAGCAACATTGTGGTTACCAGACTCCCCGTATTATCTAGTCCCCCCACATACCCCATTGCAGTCACTGTCCATCAGCATAGTAGGATGTTATAGAATCACTAGTTGTCTTCTCTGTGTTATACTGCCATCCCTGTATCCCCCCACCACACCCCCACCCCAGCTACATTATGTGTGCTAATTGTAATAGCCCTTTTTCCCCTTTATCCCTCCCTTCCCACCCCTCTTCCCCAGTCCCTTTCCCTTTGCTAACTGTTAGTCCATTCTTGTGTTCTGTGAGTCTGCTGCTGTTTTGTTCCTTCAGTTTTTTCTTTGTTCTTATACTCCACAGATGAATGAAATCCTTTGATATTTCTCTTTCTCTGCCTGGTTTATTTAACTGAGCATAATACCCTCTAGCTCCATCCATGTTGTTGCAAATGGAAGGATTTGTTTTCTTCTTATGGGTGAATAATATTCTATTGTGTATATATACCTCATATTCTTTATATCCATTCATCTACCGATGGACACTTAGGTTGCTTCCATTTCTTGGCTATGGTAAATAGTTCTGCGATAAACAAAGGGGTGCATATGTCTTTTTCAAACTGGGCCGCTGCATTTTTAGGGTAAATTCCTAGGAGTGGAATTCCTGAGTCAAATGGTATTTTTATTTTGAGTTTTCTGGGGAACCTCCATACTGCTTTCCACATGGTTCTACTAATTTACATTCCCACCAGCAGTGTAGGAGGGTTCCCCTTTACCACATCCTCGCCAACATTTGTTGTTTGTCTTTTGGATGGAGGCCCTCCTAACTGGTGTGAGGTGATATCTCATTGTGGTTTTAATTTGCATTTCTCTGATGACTAGTTATGTGGAGCATCTTTTCATGTGCCTGTTGGCCATCGAATTTCTTCTTTGGAGAAGTGTCTGTTCAGCTCCTCTGCCCATTTATTAAATTGCTTATATGCCTTTTGTTTGTTGAGGTGCATGAGCTCTTTATATAATTTGGATGTCAACCCCTTATTGGATATGTCCTTTATGAATATATTGTCCCATGCTGTAGGATGTCTTTTTATTCTACTGATGGTGTCCTTTGCTGTACAGAAGCTTTTTAGTTTGATATGGTTCCATTCGTTCATTTTTGCTTTTGTTTCCCTTGCCCTGGGAGATATGTTCATGAAGATGGTGCTCATGTTTATGTCCAAGGATTTTTGCCTATATTTTTTTTCTAAAATTTTTATGGTTTCATTCCTTACATTCATGTGTTTAATCCATTTTGAGTTAACTTTTGTGTATGGGGTAGACACTAATCCAGTTTCATCCTCTTACATGTAGCTGTCCAGTTTTGCCAACACCAGCTGTTGAAGAGGCTGTCATTTCCTCATTGTGTATCCACGGCTCCTTTATCGTATATTAATTGACCATATATGCTTGGGTTTAGATCTGGGCTTTCTATTCTGTTCCACTGGTCTATTGGTCTGTTCTTGTGCAGTACCAAATTGTCCTGATTACAGTACCTTTGTAGTAGAACATGAAGACTGGGAGCATAATTCCCCCTGCTTTATTCTTCCTTCTCACGATTGCTTTGGCTATTTGGTGTCTTTTGTGGTCCATATGAATTTTAGAACTCTTTTCTCTAGTTCATTGGAGTAGGCTGTTGGTGTTTTGATAGGCATTGCATTGAATCTGCAGATTGCTTTAGGCAGGATGGCCTTTTTGACGATATTACTTCTTCCTAGCCAAGAGCATGGGATGAGTTTCCATTTATTAGTGTCCTCTTTAATTTCTCTTAAGAGTGTCTCGTAGTTTTCAGGGTATAAGTCTTTCACTTCCTTGGTTAGGTTTATCCCTAGGTATTTTGTTCATTTGGATGTGATCGTGAATGGAATTGTTTTTCTGATTTCTCTTTCTGCTATTTCATCGTTAGTGTATAGGGATGCAACAGATTTCTGTGTATTAATTTTGTATCCCGCAACGTTGCTGACTTCATATATTAGATCTAGTAGTTTTGGAGTGGATTCTTTAGGGTTTGTTATGTGCAATGTCATGTCATCTGCAAACTGGGCAGTTTGAGTTCTTCCTTGCTAATCTTGATGCCTTTTATTTTTTTGTATTGTCTGATTACTGTGGCTAGGACCTCCAGAACTATGTTGAATAAAAGTGGGTAGAGTGGGCATCCTTATCTTGTTCCTGATCTTAAAGGAAAAGCTTCCAGCTTCTCACTGTTAAGTATAATGTTGGCTGTGGGTTTGTCATATATGGCCTTTATTATGTTGAGGTACTTGCCCTCTATACACCTTTTGTTGAGAGTTTTTATCATGAATGAATGTTGAATTTTGACGAATGTTTTTTCAGCATCTATGGAAATGATCATGTGGTTTTTGTCCTTTTTGTTGATGTGGTAGATGATGTTGATAGATTTTTGAGTGTTGTACCATCGTTGCATCCCTGGGATGAATCCCACTTGATCATGATGGATGATCTTTTTGATGTATTTTTGAATTCGGTTTGCTAATATTTTGTTGAGTGTTTTTTCATCTATGTTCATCAGGGATATTGGTCTGTAATTTTTTTTTTTTGTGGTGTCTTTGCCTGGTTTTGGTATTAGACTGATGTTGGCTTCATAGAATGAGTTTTGGAGTATTCCCTCCTCTTCTACTTTTGGAAAACTTTAATGAGGATGGGTATTAGGTCTTCACTAAGTATTTGATAAAATTCAGCGGGGAAACCATCTGGTCCAGGTGTTTTGTTTTTAGGTAGTTTTTTGATTACCTGTTCAATTTCTTTGCTATTAATTAGTCTATTCAGATTTTCTGTTTCTTCCTGGGTCAGCCTTGGAAGGATGTATTTTGGTAGAAAGTTGTCCATTTCTTCTAGGTTATCCAGTTTGTTACCATATAATTTTTCATACTATTCCCTCGTAAATCTTTGTATTTGTATGGTGTCTGTAGTGATTTTACCTTTCTCATTTCTGACTCTGTTTATGTGTGTAGACTCTCTTTTTTTCTTGGTAAGTCTGGCTAAGGAGTTATCTATTTTGTGTATTTTCTCAGTGAACCAACTCCTGCTTTCATTGATTCTTTCTATTGTTTTATTCTTCTCAATTTTATTTATTTCTGCTCTAATCTTTATTATGTCCCTGCTTTTACTGTCTCTGTGCCTCATGTGTTCTTCCTTTTCTAGTGTCATTAAGTGTGAGTTTAGACTTCATTTGGCATTGTTTTTCTTTCCTGATGTTGGCCTGTATTACAATATATTTCCCTCTTAGCACGGCCTTCACTGCATCACACAGATTTTGTGGTGTTGAATTATTGTTATAATTTGTCTCCATATTTTGCATGATCTCTGTTTTTATTTGGTCGTTGATATATTGATTATTTAGGAGCATGTTATTAAGCCTCCATGTGTTTGTGGGCCTTTTCATTTTCTTTGTGTAATTTATTTCTGTTTTCATAACTTTGTGATCTGAAAAGCTGGTTTGTACAATTTTAATGTTTTCTAATTTACTGGAGGTTCTTTTTGTGGCCTAATATATGATCTATTCTTGAAAATGTTCCATGTGCACTTGAGAAGAATGTGTATCCTCTTGCTTTTGGTTGGAGTGTTCTGTAGATGTCTGTTAGGTCCATCTGTTCTAATATGTTGTTCAGTGCCCCTGTCTCTTTACTTATTTTCTGCCTGGTTGATCTGTCCTTTGGAGTGAGTGCTGTGTTGAAGTCTCCTTAAATTTGTGCATTGCATTCTGTTTTCCCTTTAATACTGTTAGTATTTGTTTCACATATGTAGGTGATCCTGTGTTGGGTGCATAGATATTTATAATAGTTAAGTCCTCTTATTGGACTGACCTTTTTATCATTATGTAATTGTCTTCTTTGTCTCTTGTGACTTTCTTTGTTTTGAAGTCTATTTTGTCTGATACAAGTACTCCAACTCTTGCTTTTTTCTCACTATTAGGTGCATGAAATATCTTTTTCCATCCCTTTACTTTCAGTCTGTGTTTATCTTTGGGTTTCAAGTGAGTCTCTTGTAGGCAGCATATTGATGGGTCTTGTTTTTTTATCAATTCAGTAACTCTATGTCTTTTGATTGGTGCATTCAGAGCATTTATATTTAGGGTGATTATCGATAGGTATGTACTTAACTGTCATTGCAGGCTTTAGATTCGTGGCTACCAATGGTTCAAGGGCAATTCCCTTACCAGCTAACAGTCTAATTTAAGTTACTTCGTATACTATTACAGACACAACCTAAAGATTCTTTTTTTTCCTCCTCCATTCTTTGTATGTTATGAATCATATTCTCTTCTCTTTGTCTTCCCTTGGGTGACATCTGTTTAGCCTTTTGAATATTTCCATCTATAGGAGTCCCTCCAAAATGCACTGTAGAGGTGGTTTGTGGGAGGTACATTCTCTCAGCTTTTGCTTATCTGAAAATTGTTTAATGCTTCCTTCAAATTTAAATGATAACCTTGTCGGGTAATGTATTCTTGTTTCAAGGGCCTTCTGCTTCATTGCATTAACTATATCATGCCATTCCTTTCTAGCCTGTAAGGTTTCTGTTGAGAAGTCTGATGATAGCCAGATGGGTTTTCCTGTGTATGTGATGTTTTTCTCTCTCTAGCTGCTTTTAAAAGTCTGTCTTTATCCTTGATCTTTGCCATTTTAATTGCTTTATGTCTTCATGTTGTGTTTGTTGGGTCCCTTTTGTTAGGAGATCTGTGCATGTCCATGGCTTGAGAGACTATCTCCTGCTGCAGACTGGGGAAGTTTTCAGCAATTACCTCCTCAATGACACTTTCTATCCCTTTTGCTGTCTCTTTTCATTCTGGTACCCCTTAAATGGAATATTGTTGAGTTTATATTGGTCACACAATTCTCTCAGTATTCTTTCATTCTTAAAGATCCTTTTTTCTTTCTGTGCCTCAGCTTCTTTGTATTCCTCTTCTCTAATTTCTATTCCATTTATTGTCTCTTCTACTACATCTAATCTCCTTTTAAATCCCCCCAGTGTATGTTGCATTCCAGATATGGAATTTCTTATTGATTGGGTCTCCAATTTAAATTCGTTCCTGAGTTCTTGAATATTTTTCTGTACCTCCATAAGCATGGTTATAATTTTTATTTTGAACTCTCTTTTAGGAAGATTGGTGTGTTCCGTTTCATTTGGCCCTCTTTCTGGGGTTTGTGAGATTTTGGTCTGAACCATGTTCTTTTGTCATTTCATATTTCTGTGTGGTGCCCACTAGTGCCCAGAAACTCCAGTCTCTGGAGCTGCTCAGCCCCTAGAGTGAGGTTGGGGGTTGTAGGGGAGCAGAGCTGGTTCCTGGGTGGAGGAAAGATCTCTTTTCTGATTCTCGTCTGCGGTGCCTGTCTACAGGGTCAGAGCCAGTGGGCCAGGAACACAAGTGTAAACCTCTGTGCTTTGCGTCTCTAGCTGTTTTAGGCAGCGCCTCCCTCTGGCTGGCCTGACGCCTCCGCAGTGACTGCGGGTTTGTGAGCAGGTTCCTGCATGCCAGTAGGAAGGTTTGGCAGCTGTGTGTCACAGTGGGGGCCCTTGGAGCAGAGTAGGCGGCCAGGTGGATGGAGCACCTGAAGCTCCCCGAAGTTCCCAACCAGCTAGGCAGAGTGCGCCTAGACAACCTTGTCCATTTCTCCGTTCTCCTGCACCGCAAGCTCCATTCAAACCCCACCAGTTCAGCAGCCCTCTTGCTGCCAGAAAGCCTCTCAGACTGCCTGCCTTTCCTCTGACCCGGAGCGGCCAGGTGTGGATCCCCTCCTCCACCAACCGCTGGAATGCCAATTTCTCAAGCACTCCGCCTGTCTGAGCTCCCCAATGTCCAGAGCACCACACACTATAGGTTTCTGCTCATAAAGGAGATCTCCAAGTCTTGGTGTTCAGCAGTCCTGGTCTTCCACCCATCTCCTGCTCCATTTCTCTTCCTCCTGCCGGTGAGCTGTGGTGGGGAAGGGCTTGGGTTTTGCCAGATTAAGGCTTTCCTACCTTACCCTGTTTCATGAGGTGTGCTCTGTTGTGAGGTCTGTTTGCAGTCTGGTTCAGCCTTCTTTCTTGTTGCTGTTTTAAGGTTAGTTGTATTTATTAACTATATTTTTGTACTGTTTGTGCTTTGGGAGGAGCTCTCTGTTTCACCTTGCGTTGTCATCTTCAATTCCTTTGTCTTTGTTTTTTATATTACTATAAGCGTACATGGAGAAAGCAGGCTTTGCCAGCAACACTTTGTTTAGAAATTTCCTCAGCTAAATTTCCAAGTTCCTCAGTTTTAACTTCTGCTTTCTACACAGCACTAGAATGAGTGAGCCAAATTCTTGCCGTTTCTTAGCAAAAAAGGTCTTTCCTCCAGTTTCCAATAACATGTTCCTCATTTCCATCTGAGACCTCATCATAATCATCTTTAAATCCATATTTGTACCAACAGTCATTTAAGGCAGTCTAGGTTGTTTTTTGTTTTTGTTTTTTAACGTGCACCTCAGAACTGTTCTAGCCTCTACTCATTACTCAGTTTGAAAGCCACTTTACATTTTTATATATTTGTTATAGCGGCACCCCACCTCTGTGTATCAAAAAGTGTAACAGTTTGTTAGGGTGGCCATAACAAAATACTACAGAGTGGATGGCTTAAACAACAGAAGATTATTTCTCATAGTTCTTCCAGGAGCCTGGAAGCCCACATTTGTTTTTTCCTGAGGCCTTTCCTTTTGCTTGCACTTGAGTGTCTTTTCACACCTGGCTTTTCTCTGTGCCTGTGCACCACTCATGTTTCTCTCTTCTTAGAAAGACATCAGTCTTACTTGGTTAGAGTCTATTCTTATGACATTATTTTACCTTAATTATCTCTTTAAAGGCCCTATTTCCACACAAAGTTATATCAGGTGTTGGGACTTTACTATATGAATTTGATGAGGGACACAATTCATTCCATAATGTCTTTTGCTCCTTTTTTCACTGCATTTTTTTTTATTGTTGAGTTTGGCTTCTTTTTATATTCTGGTTACTAGTCCTTTGTCATATATATGCTTGCAAATATTTTCTACTGGTCTGCAATTTTTTTCTTCCTCTTTAGAGGGTTTGTAGTAAGAAGCCAAGCCAAAAAAAAGAGACAGTGTTTCTTTAAGAATCCAGAAAAATACCAGGGTGCTTGAGTTTAAAGCAATGTAACAGTGAACTCCCCCCCCCCCCCCCCCCCCCCACCGAGACCCAGTGATATAGAACAGCTTGTTGATCATAGTCTTGTAAGCCCATTAGTTTACAATAGAAAATCCTGGTACCCTGAATTGAGATGAATTAAAACATAACTAGGATTCTGGCTGAACCTATAGTACACTAACAGCTCCCACTGCAACATTCTTGTGGGGTGGTGAGGATGACTCTTTTTTACCCTTACAGTGAATTTATAAAAGGCATCGCCCCGATACTCTCGGGGCTCAGCCTTTGGATATGAATCCGCTGAACCAGTGCTAGCACTAATAAACAACTGCTTCTCGCCAAACGTCTCGGTGTCTCAACTCCTTGTTCGAAGTTCCCATGGTTCTTGCAACATGTTTTCCGTGGAGCAAGAGTTAAATTTTGATGAGATCCAATTTATTAATGTTTCCCTAACATTATAGACCATACTTTTGGTGCTGAAGGAAAAATGATTAGAGATTGCAAATTATACATTTTCTTTTGTTAGGGGAAATTTGTGGATTTGATGGGGAGAAGGTTCACTTAGAGGAATAGAGGCAGATCAGTTGTGAGCAAAAAGAACCTATTGGCAGACAGTTCTTCATAGGTTTTTCTCATTTTTGCAACTTTTCTATGTAAAAGCATTGATAGTTTTAAAAGATTTTGTTTACATAGCAAGCAGTTATCTTAGTATTGGGAGTATTGTCATCTCGTCGGTCATCCAGGCTGCGAATGGGGGCATCCTTATCGAATGACCCTATCTTACCCTTCACATTCAGTCACTGTATCCCATTGATTTCAACTTTTAAGTAGTTCTTGAATCTATCCTTCATTTTCATTCTTTCTAATTGCTCTGGTTCATTGTCTCATTCTCTCATTTAGATGTTAAAATTATCTTAATATTTAATTCTTAATTCTGAATTAGGTAGTATCAGTGGGGGTATACTTTTATATTTATGTTCTTGTTTTGGGGGAAGGTAGGGAGAAGTAAAGGTTGGTGTGAACGACAGCCCTTAATTAGTGCTCTTTTATGAAATATTCTGAAGAAAATTCTTACTTTTTGGTTTATGAGACAGTTTAGTGATGATTCAAGGATTTTTCTTATTTCTTGTTTCTGATGATTAAGAAAAAAGTTTGGGATGAAAGAAGAGTTTGTATGCTTGTATTCACATTAGGATTTTGCCCAGAACTGAGGTAATTTTATATTTTTGTTTCCTTGGTGGGCTTCATGACAACATAGCACTTTGACATTATTTTGTAGGGTTAGATGAGAAATATATATTTATTTATAAATAAGAATGCAGGGATGTAACATTGCCCATCATTCTAATTCTTATGAAAATGATGTAATTTAATAGGTGTGTGATAAAAATCTAAATATGGAATTTTTCTCTTCTCTTTATAGGAATGAAGATCTCAAGCAAATGTTGGAGAGCAACAAAGATTCTGCTAAGTTGGATGCTATGAAACGGATTGTTGGGGTAGGTAAAATATATCATTTCAGTTTTTTGAAAATGGACACAGTGATAATATTAAATTTGTGTATTAAATAATATGTTAAATACCAAATTGAACATCCCATTTACCCTTTCATATTAGCTTAGAATTTCCCATCTAAAATGTTTTAAAAGTGTTGAAGTATCAAAATTCAGAAACTTGAGTTCTATCTTCTTTGTTTTAATTTCCCTGTTAAGGTATTTCTCCTGTGAGATAGAGCTAATCATTTTGAAGATAAAATAAGATTATGTATAAGACTATTTTATCTTCCTACAAAAAGGGATACTAATAGTCAAAGGATGTTTTCTTGTCATTTTATGACCTAAAAATTGTGAATATGCTTTCCTCTGTATTTCAAATTCCATTACTATCAATAGAAATGCTTTTAATGAGTATTAATAAATACAATCACTTGCCAGTTTTCAGTTGTAATGCAAAATTAAAAGTGATTAATACATTATTAGAGGGGTTCCATTGTCAGAGAGCTAAAAATATAGTACAATTCCTAATTATATATAAAATCTTTAATAAAATATTTGGAGTTTTTGTTGCACTTGCTCTGTTTTTTTCATTTGATTTTTTTACATTCACAGTGAAAAAGCTAGCTTAATTCAGTGATTATCAAATCCTAAAGAGTTTTGCTTTTGTGCTAAGTGGAGTTAAATTCACAAAACCTGTCTTTCTTATTATTGTTGCTGTGCAAATGCATCTGGGGAGGTCTCTCCCTATACAGTAGGTGAAACCTCAGCCTGGACAGGGGAGGCTTTGACCCTGAATGAGAAAGAATTCACCAGTAGGTTGGATGAGTGTAGGTAAGGAAGGAATTCATTAAAGTTAGAGTAGCAGTGAATAGCAGCTGCTTTGCAGGCAACAGAGAGCAAGGAAGAGAGCATGGGGAGGAGAGGGAAGTTCATTGAATTGCTCAGCATAGGGCAGATCCCTTGCCAACCCCTGAAGCCAGTGTCACCTTGTGTCCATTATCTGCTTGAATCTGCATGACATGGGAACTAAGCCCCTACCACACCAGGATTTGGCAGAGGCGCAGAGCACAGGATGGAGTGAGTTTATGTTCTGAGAACTTTGCAAAATCAAAGAAGGGAGATTAAAGAGCACGATCATACAGCTGCAGTCCTGTCTGGGTCACCCAGGCAACAGAAACTTGCAGTCCCAAATCAGAGACCTCAGTAGCTCTTCCCTGCTTTTCTGAAGTAGGACATAGAAAGTGAAGACAAGACTTGTGCTGAAGTCTGGAAAATAGAATAAAATAGCAAAGTAACAAAGATGCTTACCACTGGAAGAGTGCAGAGACAAAACTCAGTACATTGAGCAATGAGAAGTCTTGATTTAAGGCAAAAAGTACACACTTAAAGAACAGGGAGTGCAGACAACCTCAGAGATGAGGTGCACTTAAGGGCTTAGGATTTGCCTTTTAAGTCTTTCAAGAATGGGGCAAAGGGCTATGGGGGATGGTGTGTATGCATAGGCTTGACATGCAGTCTCAGAGACATTATGTCACCATCTACAGTCATCCACTAGATAATTCTGTAAGATAAACTTAAACTCAAGGAATTTCTTGATCCTGTTTTTCTCCAAGATAGTGGTTACCCTCAAGCACTGGGAACATAGCAGTTAGGACTACTTGGCCTGCCTTAAGATAGGTTGTTGGTTGATTACCATATAAAATATTAGGAATCATCACAGGCAGGAAAAGTTAATCATGATGCTTGCCCCATGTCCCTGCCTTACCTCATAACTACTATGTTTTTTTTATCACCACTACTGCTGACTTGATTTCCCACACATTTTTATATAATAAGGTCAAAATGTAATAAATTTGCATAATTGCACAAATAAACTCTATTGTAATAAGGTGACAACACAACTGAAACAGTATGGTTTTCTAGCCTACAGTGCCAACATATGAAAGTTTGAAATCTCTTTTCTTGATATATTAAAGTCCAAATCCCATTTAGGAAAGATGATTATGGGTATCAATATGTCTTGTTAAGAGGTTAATTGTTAAAAAAATCCAACATATGAAAGTTAAGGACTCATTATTTCTGTAGAACACCTCTAAATTACTTGATTCTTGCATTCAGATTTAGGTGACTTTGTATTGCAGGGGAAATGTTGAAGATTCTTCTGTAAATTTTTCATTTCCTAATGTTACGCTGTATTAGCATTTCTGGACAGGTAGCTCTTTGCATGGCTTTCATACACACACATTTAATTTAATATGGTTTAGTTAAATAACGCCACTTCTCCAACACTATGGTTTAAATTGCAGTTGCTGTTGTGTATTAACATAGTAACTGAATGATATACAAACTTCACCTCTCTTAGTCCACAGCTCACTGTGTAGATAACAAATGTGCATGATGATTAGTGACCAGTCATACCACTTCTTTCAAACTCTTAGTGGTTGGTCACTGTGTATGTTATTCAGTTCATGCAGACAGCAAAGCATGTGTTTCTGCTCCTCCTTGTTTCTCAGTGAGAATTCCACTTGACATTTTATAAAAATGGATAATGGAAAGAGGAATTTGGTCAACAAAGATGAAAATGCAGCAAAGAAATGAAAAGTGGTAACACAGAAAATGAAAAGCAGAATGTAAATGGCATTAGAGAGAAATAGCTGACTGGGGAATAGTGACGCTGCTACTTTTCAAGAGACTCTAAGTATATATATAGCTGAAGGTGAGCTTTTTGGTATAAATGAGGAAAATGGTTGTGATGAAAATATTCGAGGAAGTGATACTGCCCCAAAACTTCACATTAAAGGAACCCTCGGAGATAAATCACAACACTGAAAATGCAAAGAGTAACAAGTTGGAAGAAGACCCAGACCTGAAAAGAAGTTTAGTAATTTACCAAGGTGTAGAAAAGACAGTTGCTCAGTATCTTAAGTTAAATGGTGAGAATAAGGCAAGCTTGTTCAAACCAATCTTGATAATTCTCAATGTTTCTAATATTCTAAATTATAGCGTACTTAATATATATTAGTTTTACTGTTTTTTTGTTTCCCTATGCATTTATAACTGACAGTTTTAATGTTCTTACAGAATTTTAAAAATAATAGATCATTTATAAGTTGATTATCAAGATTGCTCTGCAATACATGTAACACACAAAATGTGTTAATCGACTTGTTTATGTTATCAGTAAGGCTTCCATTCAACAGAAGGCTCTCAGTAGTTAAGTTTTTGGGGAGTCAAAAGTTAATGCAGATTTTCAAGTGCACAGGAGGTTGGCATTCTTAACCTTCACATTATTCAAGGATCACCTGTAGTTTCAAGGTCTTTGTTTTATAGTTAACAACCTTTAAGATTTCTAAATTTTAATCAAACTTTAAATGTTATGTAATTGTTCTACTACATTACTTTTTAAAATATATCAAAATGCTGGCAGTGCACATCTGACCATCTTTCACAGTCAGTAGTCCTGTGATTCAACAGAGAATCTTGTCAGTAATATCTCCCAGTGAGAAACCATAATGATAGTCACAGTTGATTTTATTATGTTTCTTTGGTAATATCTGAGACTTTTTTAGAATCATGGGGTAATGTTTCCAATGTTTCATATGTTAAATAAAGTCTCATACGCCGGAGCATCCTTAGGGGAGAAAAGCTACCTGTTTCAAAATCTTATGGTCACTCATTACACAGCAGGACTCAAGTTGAAACACACATACATTACTCTTGATATTTCCTAAAAGTTTGTGTCTAATGTTTATAACACATGTCCATGTTTTTATCTTGGCTTGGTGAAATGTGTTGAACTAAGGATAATTTGAAATGTATTATTTCATGTAGTGAACTTGTAATATGTTTTTTAGCTAGAATACTGATCAATTAATTAATCAGAGTCCTTGGTGGAATAGAATACTTTGGTATATTGAAATCTTTGATGTATTTTCTTTTAGTGTTAGGTTGAAGGTCTTTTTCACATTAGTTCACTTCTCTGTAGTTGTGGGATAATGAGCAAATCTGAACCTTTCTGTGGTAACATTCTTAAAATTCCTAGTTATATATTTTTTCTGGTATGTATTATTTCCACAAATTCCTGATAGGTATTATTTCATAGTCCTGCATGTTATGGGGTATTTGGTTGGATATTATTGACCCTAAGAAGATTGAGTAATTTCAAAGTTTTGGATATTTTGGTTAAATATTTTTTTAAAGATATATTAAACCAATTATAAATGGTACATTATTGTGGTAGAAAAAATTGGAAAAGTCCATGTAAGAAGAAGAAACTAATTACATGTATAATTCTTACTCACTTCAGTTGAACATTATAAACAACATCTTGGTCTAAATCTTTCTAAACATTGACTGTCCTTCACTCTCTTTCTCCCTTCAACAAATGCTTTAGTTGTGTGTATACCTTAAAGGATTCAATGTTTGGCTGATGTTGGCATCTTTTCTTTTTTGTTCATGGGTTGGAAATTGTTTAAAAGGCCAAGACTTTTCTGCCATGTTGATATACATCAGGACCAGTTCCTGGTAAGCAAGCCTGAGTTTTTACTAGTGATACAATGGCTCTAGAACCCTGATGGGTTTTTTGTCAGTTTTGTTCCAGTGTACTTTCTGGGATATAAATCAAGGATTGGTTCATTTTCTGTTTCTTCATTTACTCTTGGTGCTAGTCATTAAAAGAGTTATAGTTGGATTTGAAACTCTGTAGGACCTTATTTGTTAAACTTAAAAAAAAATTGTTGTTACCTATAAATTAACCAGAATTTATAAATTTAAAATTTTGGACTTTTTGAAATAAATCATCTTTATTGCTGTGAAAAATGAAGCCATTTATAATTTTAAGAAATTAGGCACAATTTCTCCTCTTTTACTTCTTGAGTTTAAACAATTAAATGTGGATTTTTCTATCTAGGTTATCATCCGATACTTAAAAAAGAACAGGAACAACATATGAAAATCATTCATTGTATTATATCACATTAACAGAATGAAGGGGGAAGAAAACACATGATTTTCTCAATGCAGAAAAAGTGACAAAATTCAACACTTTCATGATAAAATACTCAGCAGAGTAAGACTAGAAGGAAACTACCTCAGCATATTAAAGCTAACTACCATCACATTCAGTGGTGAAAGACTGGAAGCTTTCCTTTACAATCAGGAACAAGACGAAGATGCCTGCTTTGCTCTTGCTATTCAACATAATACTGGAAGTTTTATCCAGAGTAATTAGGCAAGAAAAAGAAATAAAAGGCATCCAGATTAAAAAGGAAGAAGTAAAATTACCTTCAAAATCAACACATTAAAAATTAGTTGCATCTATGTGCTAACAATGAACAATATAAAAAGGAAATTAAGAAAATAGTCCCATTTACATTAGCATCAAAAAAATAGAATACCTGGGAATAAATCTAACCAAGGAGGCAAAAGACTTATACCTTGAAAACGGTAAAATGTTGCTGAAAGAAGTTAAAGAAGACATAAATGAAAAGACATCCTGTGTTTGTAGATTGGAAGATTTGATATTGTTATGATATCAGTATTCCCAAATTGGTCTACATATTCAGTCTAATTCCTATAAAAATTCCAGTGATATTTTTGCAAAAAATAGAAAAGTCTATCTTAATGTTCATATGGACCCTGAATAGCCAAAACAGTCTTTAAAGAGAAGAACAGAGTTGAAATTCTCACACTTTGTGATTTGAAAACTTACTATAAAGCTACAATAATTAAAGCAGTATGGCACTGGCATAAAATAAGACATATATATGCAGGAGCCCAGAAATAAACCCTCACATATATGGCCAGCTGATTTTCAACAAGGGTGCAAGACCATTCAATGGAAAAGGCTTGTCTTTTCAACAAATGGTACTGGAAAGCTGGATATCCACATGCTAGAGAATGAATTTAGACCCCCTACCTGATACCGGATATATAAAATAAGTCAAAATAGATCAAAAACTTAAATGTAAGTGCTAAAAGTATAAAACTAGTAGAAGAAAACATAGGTAAAAGCTTCTTGACATTGGATTTGTCAAAGGATTCTTAGATACAATGCGAAAAGGTGAGCAACAGAAGAGCAAATAGGTAATTTAGACTGCATCAAATTTAAAAACTGTGCATCAAATGACACCATCAATAGTGTGAAGAGGTAACCCACACAATAGGAGAAAATATTTTCAAGTCATATGTCTGATAAGGAGTTAGTATCTAGAATATATAAAGACTTCATACAACTTGATAACTAAAAAACAACAATGGATAAAGGATTGAATAGATATTTCTCACCTTACATACTTGAGTAGTAGGCAATATTAGGCTACTTATGATTAGATGGTAAGTTATGCCGGGCAAGGGGGTATCCTATACCCATTATGCCCCAGGTGGTCATGAATGGGTAGATAATGTTTCCCAAAATATCTTGAGAAGATCATACAGATCATCATGTAGAAATTTGTTGAAATTCATGTCATATATGAAATATCTGATTTTTAAAATTATTTTTGAAATAACATGCTAGATTAACTCAATAGGAGGATGGATATATCAGCAGAAATAGTCAGAAGGTAAAGACAGATCCTTGGAAATTAGTTTGCAGAATAGGGATTAAAAAGAAAAGAGTTAATAGAGGTTTTCAGTGGGTGGAGATATAAAATACATGATAGTTACAACATACAGGCTAGCAGGAAGGTGGGATTTAAAAGGGCCTATTAAGTTGTAAGATTTCTATGTTTTATTTGACCAGGTCCAATATTAACTCTGGTCTTGTTGGCTAATATCAAAATATTTAACGAATATGTGCAGAAGGAGAAAGAGAAGGAAATTGGGGCAGAAAAATATTTGAAGAAATAATAGCTGGAAACTTCTCGCACTGACTAATGACATAAATTTTACCAACTCACTAATAAATTTGTGGATGAAAGAAACTCTGTGAACCCCAATCAGGATAAGCTCAAAGAAAACCATTCCTAAACACATAGCAGTTAAACTGTGGAAAATCAAAAATAAAGAAAAAAGTCTTAAAAGTACCTGGGAAAAAAAGGATATATACAAGGGAACAATGATTTGAATAAGTCCATATTTCTTATCAGAAACCATGGCATACTTTTAAAAAGACTGTGGAATACCTTTAAAGTACTAGAAGAAAATAACTGCCAACACCAGAATTCTCTCTGTAGTGGAAATACCCTTCAAGCATGAGGATGAAATAAAGGCATTCTAAGGTGAAGAAAAACTGAGTATTTCTATCTGATCTGCTTTAATGAATTGCTAGTGGAAGTTCTTCAGGCTCAAAGAAAATGATGTCAGATGTATAGTGAGTGAGACCATTTGAAATGGTAAATATCTGGTAAGCATAAAGGATGAATTTTATTCTTCCTAAGTTATTCCACTCTCAGAGGTTTTTAGTGGATGTAGATATAAAGCTATAATATACAGACTAGCAGGAAGGGGGGATTAAAAGGTCCTATTTGGTTATAAGATTCTATATTTTATTTGACCAGGTACAATATTAACTCTATAAACTATGAAAGATTGGATATCTATCAATCTGTCAATGGATCTATCTATAATCTCTAGAAGGAAGGACCACTCAAAGTTACACAAAAAGATAGAGCCAAAAAGTCAAAATAAATGTTAACATACTAATAGTAAAAAAAATCCCAAATACTGGGTATAAGAGCAATCAGAGAAATAAAAAGCACAGAGAATAAACAACATAATAAAATGATAGACCACATCAATAATTATGTTAAATACAAGTGATATAAAGTCACTAACTTTAAAAGAAATTATTGGATTGGATGAAAATATCAAGATGCCACTCTATGTTCTCTGAGAAAAACCCACTTTTAATAGAAAGGCATAAAAAATTAAAAATATAAGGATGGAAAAAATACATACCATGCAAAATTAACCAAAACATAAAAGCACTCCCACCCTACCACCACTTGCCATTTCTGTTACAGTCCTTTGTTTTTCTTCATAGTACTTACTCTCTTCCACCTCACATACTGTATTTGTTTATTGTCCCTTGCCCCCATTAGAAAGTAAGCTCCAATGGGTAAGGACTTTGTATTGTTCATTGTTGTGTTCTCAAGGCCTAGAATATTCCCTGGCATAGTGTTCTTTCTGCAAGTATTTACTGACTGAATTGACTATAGGACTTTTTTCTCCTTCATGTATATTAACATTTTGGATAGCATTCTGTGGAATAAAGTTGAAAAAGCCTTGGAATATGATGTAATAGGGCAAGATCTCTGACTTCAGGCTGTCATTGAATAACTGAAGGAGGGGGCCCTGAGAACATTTAATCCTTCCCCTTATTTTATAAATAAGGAAATTGAGAGAGGTGGAAAAATCATATAAAGATGTTTTAACTGCAGTTATTTGGTGAACCTTTTGTAATACTAGCAGGTTTCAAAAAATATTCAAATAATATCAAGGTAGGAAGATAGAATATGAAAAGACTAGCTTGTATTAGAGTATTTTAAAGCTGTCATGTAGAAACGTCTTCTGAGAAATCTCTAACTGGGATTTTAATGCTTAAAATATCACATAGTATTTATTAAAACATTTCTCATAAATTCATAAAACTATTATATTTTGTTTAGGTAGTTTCTTCTATATGGTGTGTAATTCATAAAGAATCCTTTTCCAAAAATCATTCTGTAGTTAAAACTTTATTTTGTAGCTACCAAAGTCTGGTCGACTAAAAGAGATAAAGGTATATTCTGGGAATGAGAGTGAAGACAGTTAGGATATGGGTAGACATAAAACTGAAATAAATAGAAATAAAATTTAGCACATAGGAATTTCCAAATGAAAAGTGTGTTAAAAAATTTAAAAATTCTGGAGGAAATTAGGATTGGACACCATAGTGGGTAGGTGTTTAGGAGATGGCACTAGCAAGGGAGAATAATTAGAATTTGATTATACTCTATATAGAAGGGTAGAACTTGGGAAAGTAAAGAGATTGGGTTGAGGGAATGGTATGAGGACAAGCTTAGAGGAGCCAGAAAATGTTCTGGTAGTGAGACCGGTTTACTTTGATAGTACTGGTGTAGAGCAGTAACAGGTGATGAGCTTAAAGGGATGTTAGTGCAAATTGTGAGGGCATTTGGTTAAGGGAAGTGGTTTGGATTTTTAGGCGGAGGCTTTTGAAATCTTTGAGAAAGATTTCCTGTACAAAGTACATGTACAAAGTAGTGTTTTATGCAAACTAAACTGTTGGTGATGTGTGTTTGTGGAAAGGAGGAAAAGAGGGAAGTGACTGCTGTGAAGTGATATTGACCTATGCTAGAATAGTAGCAGTGAGAAGGGATTAACATGAGTGTACTAAGAAATCACAGTAGGCTCTAGTTACTGTGTAGATGTGAGAAGATACCAAGATAAGTCTATGATTTCTGATAATCTGGGAAAATTGGTGGAAATAGGAAATTCTAGCGTGAATGCTGTCTTAATGAAAAATGAGTTTGGTTTTAGACATAGTAAGTTTCGGATGAGAAATATCTGATGATGCCCCCTTAGAGATGTGGAATGAGGGCTAGAGTTTGGGAAATTGATCCCCGTAGAGGTGAGAGTTAAGTCATGAAGGTGAATGAAATCTTAGGAGTTTCAGAAATTGTAGTATAGTGTAGCCTGAAAAGATGGTGGTACACAGAGCTTTAGTGGGCAGAGGAAGAGGACTTGATGAAGGGCACTTTTGTGAAAACTAATGGCTGAAGGAGTAGGGGAACCTATGAAAATAAAGCCAAGGGAGAAAACAAAGCCAAAATTAGCTTGTTCAAAATAACATTTACCCCCTACCCCCAACTTGCAAATGCAGTACATCTTTAATAAACCTTGGAAGATAGAGAACAGTACAACTATTTAAAATGTATTTATGACTCCCACTAGAGAAAACTGTTGTTAATGTTATATCTGAAATTACTATATATATATTTCTTCCTTAAAATATCTATGTATTTATGTATTTATATTGATACACGAGATTGGTCTTTGCTGAAGATAATTGGGGTAAGTCAGGTGACTCAAAGAGTTCAACTTGTTAATTCCATAGCTTATTTGCTGATTCAGTCTTTTAAGAACTGAATATATATGGAATTTTATGTTTTGTTATGTTTTAAATGACTAATTTAAAAGCTTTAACCCTCATATTCCACTTTTAATCTTCAGATGATTGCAAAAGGGAAAAATGCATCTGAATTGTTTCCTGCAGTTGTGAAGAATGTGGCCAGTAAAAATATTGAGGTACTGTTTTGATTCATAATTTTCATGATTGCTTCTGTTGTGAAAGGATCTCAGTTACTTTGAAACAGAACATAAGATATTTAAGTGTCACTGAACTGTTGTTATAATTAAAATGTCCATAATATTAAATAGGTAAAAGAGGATAAATAATAGACATCATATCTTTGGATTTTTGGTGGAGAATGTGAAAAGTAAAACTGAGAATATTTCACCTGGTGAATGATGGTAACTTGTTGAGTATTCCTAGAGGCTAGTTTAGTTGAAATTCTGCTCTGGGGACTTAATTTTAAGGTGGCATATGTCCACTGAAACAGACCTGCAGATCAGGGCAGGGCTTGAAACCAAGTAGTAGGGTGCCAGCAAATCTAGTGCTCTTTCTGAATCATAGCTCTGGCATACCCTGCCTTGGTGCAGCAGGAGGTGAGCAGAAGGCAGTATGTAGCGGGAGCCTTCAATTGCTGGTCCTTGTATAGGCTCATACATGGAGTTTGAAACAAAGGAATTCAAAAAACCTTGAGGCCAAGGTAATGTTGAGGCAGCTGAACTAATGAGTTCTAATAGAGTGGAAAAGGAAAATATGAACCAGTTTAGAAACCATTGAGTAAGATGAGCAGGATGAAAATTTCAATGAGGGAATGAGAGACTGACCTGAGCAAATGGCTTGTATTTCAAAAGAACGGAAGGTAGTAATGAAGAGGATTGAATGGCCACATCTATCATGAGTGTCAACCTCAATCGATGAGGATAGCGATTGTGTCTGGAGGACATGTTCAGAGGGCTCTTATTCAGTAGGAAGTCATGATATCTGTGTGAGAGTGAAAACACCACTATACATGCTTCCTGTTTGCCCAGTACCACCTATGAGATTTAAGGAATATGCCTAGTCTTCTTTTTCATTCTGGGAACTTTGGCAGAAGGAGCAGTTTCTCCACTGGAGAATATTTTCAATGACCTGGTGACATTAGGTGTTTTAGGTGGAGGTAAATGGAATATAAGAGGTAGAAATTAAGGATGTAAGGAACTTTTTTGTTTTACTTACCAAGTATTGTTAAAGTTATTCTTAAAGTTGTATCTCTTTGTTTTGTTTATATAGTAGGTACTTATTCTAGGGTGTGCAATGGATATCTTTAATTTACTGTCTACCACTGGGATTATCACAATCTACTTTCAAATAACATACCACTTCACAAATACTTTGGAAACATGACAATAGTAAATTTCCATTTGTCACCCCCACCTTTTCTGATGTTTCATACATTTTAAATATGCTAAAACACCCTAAATATATGGTTATTATTTTTGCTCTAAAGAATCAATCTTTAAAAAATATTATTGAAATATTTAACATGCCATACACTTCTTACTTTTAAAGTGTATGATTCAGTTATTTGTATTGTATTCACAGAAGTGTGCAACCATCACCACTATCTGTTCCACAACAGTTTTACACCTCAAAAAGTAGCCCTAGATTAGATTCAAGATGGTGGTGTGAGAGGTGAGACAGAGAACTCCTCCCAAAACCACAAATAGTACAAAAATATAGTTAATTAATACAACTAACCCTGAAACAGCAACAAGAAGGCTGAACCAGACTGCATATAGACTTCACAAACAGAGCAGACCTCACGAAACAGGGTAACGTATGAAGGCCTTAATCCAGCAGGACCCAAGCCCTTCACCCACCCCAGCTCAACGGCAGGAGGAAGAGAAATGGAATGGGGAGGGGGTGGAAGTTTGGGACTGCTGAACACCTAGCCCTGGAGATATGCTTTGTGAGCAGAAACCTATATTGTGTGGTGCTCTGGACTTTGGGAGCTCAGACAGGTGGAGTGCTTGAGAGACAGACATTCCGGCTGTTTGTGGAGGAGGAGATCCATATCCGGCCACTCTGTGTCAGCGGAAAGGTAGGCAGTCTGAGAGGCTTTGTAGCAGCCAGAGTCCTGCTGAAGGCGTGGGATTTGCACGGAGCTTGCTGCACAGGAGAAGGGACGCTGGACTAGGATGTCTGGGCATGCTCTGTCCAGCTGGTAAGGAACTTTGAGGAGCTTCAGGTGCTACATCCCCCTGGCTGCCTACTCAGCTGCCCACTGTGACATGCAGCCTGCGGCACCTTCCTCCTAGCCTGTCGGCACCCGTTCGAAATTGGCAGTCATTATGCTGGTGTGAAGCCAGCTGGAGGGAGGCCCCACCTACAACAGCTAGAGATGCAAAGCACAGAGGCTTACACCTGTGTGCCTAGCCAACTGGCTCTGACACTGGAGACAGATAGCAGAGACGGGAATCAGGAAACAGATTTTCCTCCCCCCAGGCACCAGTTCCACTCCCCACCGACCCCCAACCTCACTCTAGGGGCTGAGCACTCCAGAGACTGGAGCTTCTGCACACTAGTGGGCACTACACAGAAATATGAAATGTCAAAAGAACATGGTTCAGACCAAAGTCTCACAAACCCCAGAAAAAGGGCCAAATGAAACCAAACTCACCAATCTTCCTGAAAGAGAGTTCAAAATAAAAATTATAAACATGCTTATGGAGGTACAGAAAAATATTCAAGAATTCAGAAATGAATTTAAATCAGAGATTCAATCAAGAAGAAATTCCATATCTGAAATGAAACATACAATGGAGGGATTTAAAAGGAGATTAGATGTAGTAGAAGAGATGGTAAATGGAACAGAAATTAGAGAAGAGGAATACAAAGAAGCTGAGGCACAGAAAGAAAAAGAATCTCTAAGAGTAAAAGAATATTGAGACAACTGTGTGACCAATATAAACTCAACAATATTCCATTAAAGGGCTACCAGAAGAAGAAGAGACAAAAAAAAGGATGGAAAGTGTCATTGAGGAGGTAATTGCTGAAAACTTCCCGAACCTGGGGAAGGAGATAGTCTCTCAGGCCATGGAGGTGCACAGATCTCCCAACACAAGGGACCCAACGAACACAACATTAAGACATATAATAATTAAAGTGGCAAAGATCAAGGCTAAACACAGACTTGTAAAAGCAGCTAGAAAGAGAAAAAAGATCACATACAAAGGAAAACCCATCAGGCTATCATCAGACTTCACAACAGAAACATTACAGGCCAGAAGGCAGTGGCATGATACATTTAATGCAATGAAGTAGAAGGGCCTTGAACCAGGAATACGTTACCCGGCAAGGTTATCATTTAAATTTGAAGGAGGAATTAAACAATTTCAGATAAGCAAAAGCTGAGAAAATTCCACACACCACCTCTACAGTGCATTTTGGAGGGACTCCTATAGATGGAAATATTCCTAAGGCTAAATAGATGTCACCCAAGGGATAGACAAAGAGTACAGAATATGATTCATAATATACAAAGAATGGAGGAGGAAGAAAAAGGAGGAAAATAAAAGAAGCTTTAGGTCGTGTTTGTAATAGCATATGAAGTGAGTTAAATTAGACTGTTAGATAGTAAGGGAATTACCCTTGAACCTTTGGTAAGCACAAATCTAAAGCCTGCAATGGCAATAAGTACATACCTATCGATAATCACCCGAAATGTAAACAGTCTGAATGCACCAATCAAAAGACACAGAGTTACTGATTGGATAAAAAAAAAAAGACCCATCTATATGCTGCCTTCAAGAGACTCACTTTAAACCCAAAGACATACACAGACTGAAAGTGAAGTGATGGAAAAAGATATTTCACGCAACTAAAAGTGAGAAAAAAAGCAGGAGTTGCAGTACTTGTATCAGACAAAAAAGAAAAATAAAGGGGTGGAAAACGTTATTTCATGCAACTAATAGTAAGAAAAAAGCAGGACTGGCAGTACTTGTATCAGACAAAAAAGAAAAATATGAACCAGTTTAGAAACCATTGAATAAGATATTTCATGCAACTAATAGTGAGAAAAAAGCAGGAGTTGCTGTACTTGTATCAGACAAAATAGATTTCAAAACAAAGGAAGTCACAAGAGATAAGGACATTACATAAAGATAAAAGGGTCAGTCCAACAAAGGGATGTAACTATTATAAATAACTATGCACCCAACATGGGATCACCTACATATGTGAAACAAATACTGACAGAATTAAAGGGGGAAATAGAATGCAATGCCTTACTTTTAGGAGACTTCAACACAGCACTCACTCCAAAGTACAGGTCAACCAGACAAAATAAGTCAAGAGACAGAGGCACTCAACAATGTATTAGAACATATGGACCTAATGGACTTCTACAGAACACTCCATCCAAAAGCAACAGGATGCACATTCTTCTCAAGTCCACATGGAACATTTTCAAGAATAGATCACATACTAGCCCACAAAAGGAATGACAGTAAATTTAAAAAGATTGAAATTGTACCAACCAGCTTCTCAGATCACAAAGGTACGAAATCAGAAATAAATTACACAAAGAAAATGAAAAAGCCCACAAACACATGGAGGCTTAATAACATGCTCCTAAATAATCAATGGATCAATGACTAAATAAAAACAGAGATCAAGCAATATATGGAGACAAATGACAATAATTCAACACCACAAAATCTGTGGGATGCAACGAAGGCCGTGCCAGGAGGGAAATATATTGCAATACAGGCCTAAATCAGGAAAGAAGAACAATCACAAATGAATAGTCTAAACTCACAATTAATGAAAGTAGAAAAGGAAAAACAAATGAGTCCCAAAGTAAGTAGAAGGAGAGACATAATAAAGATTAAAGCAGAAATAAATAAAATTGAGAAGAATAAAACACTAGAAAGAATCAATGAAAACAGGAGCTGGTTTTTCATGAAAATAAACAAAATAGATAAACCCCTAGCCAGACTTATCAAGAAAAAAAGAGAGTCTACCCACATAAACAGAATCAGAAATGAGAAAGGAAAAATCACTACAGACACCACAGAAATACAAAGAATTATGAGAGAATACTGTGAAAAATTATAACAAACTTGATCACCTAGAAGAAATGGACCACTTTCAACAAAAATACAGCCTTCCAAGGCCAGCCCAGGAAGAAACAGAAAATCTGAATAGACTAATTACCAGCAAAGAAATTGAATTGGTAATCAAAAAACTACCTAAGAACAAAATGTCTGGACCAGATGGTTTAACTGCTAAATTTTATCAAACATTTAGTGAAGACCTAATACCCATCCTCCTTAAAGTTTTCCAAAAAGTAGAAGCGGAGAGAATACTCCCAAACTCATTCTACCAGGCCAAGATCACTCTAATACCAAAACCAGGCAAAGACACCACAAAAAAAGAAAATTACAGACCAGTATCCCTGATGAATGCAGATGCAAAAATACTCAACAAAATATTAGCAAACCGAATTCAAAATTACATCAAAAAGATCATCCATCATGATCAAATGGGATTCATCCCAGGGATGCAAGGGTGGTACAACATTTGAAAATCCATCATCATCCACTACATCAACAAAAAGAAGCACAAAAACCACATGATCATTTCCATAGATGCTGAAAATACATTCGAGAAAATTCAACATCCATTCATGATAAAAACTCTCAACAAAATGGGCATAGAGGGTAAGTACCTCAACATAATAAAGGACATATATGACAAACCCCCAGCCAACATTATACTTATCAGTGAGAAGCTGAAAGCTTTTCCTTTAAGATCAGGAACAAGATAAGGATGCCCACTCTCCCCACTTTTACTCAACATAGTTCTGGAGGTTCTAGCCATGGCAATCAGACAACACAAAGAAATAAAAGGCATCCAGATTGGTAAGGAAGAAGTCAAACGGTCCCTGTTTGCAGATGACATGATATTGTACATAACAAACCCTAAAGAATCCACTCCAAAACTACTACATCTAATATGTGAGTTCAGCAACATTGTAGGGACACAAAATTATTACACAGAAATCTGTTGCATTCCTATACACTAATGGTGAACTAGCAGAAAGAGAAATCAGGAAACAGTTCTATTCATAATTGCATCACAAAGAATAAAATACCTTGGAATAAACCTAACCAAGGAAGTGAAAGACCTATACCCTGAAACTAGAAGACACTCTTAAGAGAAATTAAATAGGACACTAATAAATGGAAACTCATCCCATGCTCTTGGCTAGGAAGAATTAATATTATCAAAATGGCCATCCTGCCTAAAGCAATCTACAGATTCAATGCTATCCTTATCAAAATACCAACAGCATTCTTCAATGAACTAGAGCAAATTGTTCTAAAATTCATGTGGAAGGACAAAAGACCACGAATAGCCAAAGCAATCCTGAGAAGGAAGAATAAAGCAGGGGGAATTATGCTCCCTGACTTCAAACTCTACTACAAAGTCACAGTAATCAAGAGAATTTGGTATTGGCACAAGAACAGACCCATAGGCCAGTGGAACAGAATAGAGAGCCCAGATATAAAGCCATGCATATATGGTCAATTATTATACGATAAAGGAGCCATGGATATACAATGGGGAAATGACAGCCTCTTCAACAGCTGGCATTGGCAAAACTGGACAGCTATATGTAAGAGAGTGAAACTGGATTACTGTCCAACCCCATACACAAAAGTAAAATCAAAATAGATCAAAGACCTGAATGTATGTCATGAAACCATAAAACTCTTAGAAAAAAATATAGGCAAAAATCTCTTGGACATAAACATGAGCAACTTCTTCATGAACGTATCTCCCCGGGCAAGGGAAACAAAGCAAAAATGAACAGGTGGGACTCTTATCAAACTAAAAAGCCTCTGTACTGCAAACGATATCATCAGTAGAACAAAAAGACTTCCTACAGTATGGGAGAATATATTCATAAATGACATATCCGATAAGGGGTTGACATCCAAATTATATAAAGACCTCACACACCTCAACAAACAGAAAGCAAATAAGCCAATTAAAAAATGGGCAGAGCATCTGAACAGACACTTCTCCAAAGAAGAAATTCAGATGCCCAAGAGGCACGTGAAAAGATGCTCCACATTGCTAATCATCAGAGAAATGCAAATTAAAACCACAATGAGATATCACCTCCCACCAGTGAGGATGACCAACATCCAAAAGTCAAACAACAGCAAATATTGGCGAGGATGTGGAGAAAGGGGAACCCTCCTACACTGCTGATGGGAATGTAAACTAGTTCAACTATTGTGGAAAGCAGTATGGAGGTTCCTCAAAAAACTCAAAATAGGAATACCATTTGACCCAGGAATTCCACTCCTAGGAATTTACCCTAAGAATGCAGCAGCCCAGTTTGAAAAAGACATATGCACCCCTGTGTTTATCGCAGCACTATTTACAATAGCCAAGAAATGGAAGCAACCTAAGTGTCCATCAGTAGATGAATGGAAAAAGAAGAGGTGGTACATATACACAATGGAATATTATTCAGCCATAAGAAGAAAACAAATCCTACCATTTGCAACAACATGGATGGAGCTAGAGGGTATTATGCTCAGTGAAATAAGTCAGGCAGAGAAAGAGAAGTATCAGATGATTTCACTTATCTATGGAGTATAAGAACAACGAAAAACCTAAAGGAACAAAACAGCAGCAGACTCACAGAACCCAATTATGGACTAACAGTTACCAAAGGGAAAGGACTGGGGAGGATGGGTGGGAAGGGAGTGATAAGGGGGAAGAAGGGGCATTATGATTAGCACACATAATGTAGCGCAGGTGGGGACACAGAAAAGGCAGTATTTTCAGAGAAGTAATGATTTTGTAGCATCTTACCATGCTGATGGACAGAGACTGTAATGGGTTATGTTGGGGGGACTTGATAATAGCGGTCTAGTAACCATAATGTTGTTCAAGTAATTTGTACATTAACGATATCAAAAAAAGAAAAGCAGCCCTGTATTCATTAGCAGTCACTTCCCATTCCCCTAGCCCTGGCAACCACTAATCTACTTCCTGTCTGTAAGGTTTTGTCTATTGTGGGCATTTCATATACGTGAAGGCATATAATATGTGGCTTCTGTGTTTGACTTGTTTTACTTAGTGTAATATTTTCAAGGTTCACCCATGTTGTAGCATTTCATCTGTCTTTTTTGCTAAGTAATAACGCCATTGTAAGGATACATTTCATTTTGTTTTTCATGCATAGGTTGCTTGATACTTGGCTTTTTCCAATTCTTGGCTCCCATGACTAATGCTGTTGTATACATTCTGCAGCTTTTGTGTGAACCATTGTGTTCTTTTCTCTTAGATATATATATACCTTGGAGTGATTTTACTAGGTCATACGGTAACTGTAGGTTTAACTTTTTGAGGAACTGCCAAACTCTTTTCCATAACAGCTGCACCACTGCACATTTCCATTAGCAATATATGTGGGTTCTAATTTCTATACATCCTCACCAACACTTGTCGTTTTCCTTTTTTTATTAAAAAAATTAAATTAACATGTTTTAGATTGTACCCATCTTAGAGGGTGTGAGGTGGTATCTCATTACTTCAGAAATTTTGATTTTCATTTCCCTCATAAAAATTTGTTGAGCATCTGTTTGCCTGTTTACATTTACTTTGAAAAAAATGTCTATTCAGATCCTTTTTCCATTTTATAATTTGGTTGTTTGTCTTTTATTATTGTTTGTAAGAGTTCCTTATATTTTCTCAGTACTCGACCCTTCTCTGTATAATTTGCAAGTATTTCTTCCCATTCTGTGGATTATCTTCTCATTTTTTTGATTGTGTCCTTTGAAGCTCAGGCATCTTTAATTTTGGTGCATTCCAGCTATCTATTTTTTCTTTGCTTATGCTTTTAATGTCCTATCTAAGAAACTGATGCTCAATCCAAGGCCACAAAGGTTTATATTAATCTTTTTCCTAAGAGTTTTATGGTTTCATCTTTTATATTTAGGGCTATGATTCATTTTGAGTTGATTTGTGTGTATGGTGTCTCCATTTAACTACTGATAATGTGTTGTTTTGTGTATTTACATTTTGTTTCTTTTTGTACTATAATCTGGATATTTAAAAAAATTTTTTGATTTACTGGTTGAAATATACTTAGATTGAATAAAATGTTATGTGTGGGCATGTATTTTAATTTTTAGATTAGTAGATTTGTTGCATTGTCTGATAATATATGTTTAATGTTAAGGAAGTAGTGTCATATAGTTTTCCAAAGTGACTGTACCATTTGCATTCCTACCAGCAATGCAAAAGAGTTCCAGTTGGTTCACATCTCTAACATTGATCTTGTTAAGACTGTTTAACTCTTCCATTTTGGTGGGTATGTAATGATATTTCATTTTGCCTTTAATTGCATTTTCCTGATGTTCAGTGATGTTGAGCCTATTTTAATGATCTTATTGGTTAGTCATGTATTTTCTTTTCCAAAATGTCTGTCAAATCTGTAGCCTGTTTAAAATTTTTCTTGTCTTATTATTAAAGGGTAAAGATTCTTTATATATTCTGATAGAAGTCTTTTGTCAGATAGATGGTTACTTACTATTATATTTTCCTCTTCTGTGTCTTGCCATTTTGTTTTCTTAATGTTTTTAAGAAAACATTTTGATTTTGATGTAAACCATTTTATCAAAAAAATTTTTTGGTTATATTTCAGGCTTTTTTGTAGTCTGTTTAAGAAATCTGCCTAACCTAGTGTCACAAAGATTTCTTTTGGTTTGTTTTAAAAGTTTAATAGTTTAAGCTATTACATTTAGGTCTATTGATTCCAAAACCACCCACAGGTTCAGTGATTCACTGGGAGAATTCATAAGACTCAGGATATATCATTCTTAGAGCTGTGATTGTTACAGTCAAAGATATACAGCAAGATCATTCACAGAAAGAGGTGCATGGTGTGAAATCCAAAGGAAAGTATATACAAGCTTCCGAGAATCCTTTCCTAGTGATTTGTCCAGTGACAGTTGATTCCTCTAGCATCAATTGTGACAAAAGTGTGAGGTGTTGTCTAGTAGGAAAGCTCATTCGAAACTCTAGGCCCAAGTCTTATACTCATGTAGGTCATTAACTGCCTAGCATGTACCAAAATTCCAGACTCCTAGAAGGAAAGCAGATGTTCAGCATAAACCATAGTGTTTGTATGTAAACCACCCTTTTCAGTTAGGGAATGTGGGAATACCCCTAAAATTCAAGTTCTCAGATGCACTCACTGTCAGATTTTCTAAGGATAGTAATCTCTGGCCTGCTATGTTAATGCTTTACTGCACAGTACATTTCAAATTAGGTTTTGTATGTGGTGTGAGGTCAGGTGTGAGATGAAATTTTTTTCCAGATAGTTGTTCTGGTACCATTTATTAAGAAGGCTGTATCTTTTTTCCATTGTATTACCTTGCCACATTTATGAGAAGTCCTTGACCATGTAAGTGTGAGCTCTATTTCTGGACTCTATTCTGTTCCATTGATCTGTATGTGGCATCCTTAAGCCTATACCACATTGCCTTATTTACTATAGCTGCATATTAAGTCCTGAAGTCAATGGTATTATAAGCCCACCAGTCCTGTTCTGTTTTCAACTTTGTTTTGACTAATCTGTGTTCTTTGTCTTTCTAATAAAACTAATTGATATTATTCTATAAGTCACTGATAACTGTTTTCACTTTTTCCCAGTCTTTTCTCTCTCTGCTTCATTTTGATAGTTCTATTGCTATATACTTAAATGATCTTTCCTTTTATGGTATCTAACCATTGTTAATCCCATCCAGTGTATTTATCTTACTAGATGTTAAATTTTGCATCTCTAGATGTTTTATTAGGTCATTTTTGTGTCTTCCAATTCACTCCCCAATGTGATATTTTGTTTACCTTCTTGGACATATGGAGTGTATTTATACTAGTTGTTATAACATCCTTCTGCTAATTTTATCATTTCTGTCATTTTGAGTCTTTTTCTATAGATTGGTTTTTCTCATGGTTATGATTTCTATTCTCCTGATTTTTTTATATCCCTATTAAATTTTAATTAAATGCAGTACATAATAAAATATATGTTGTTGGTTGCTAGATTTTGTCATATTCCTTTAAATTGTGCTTTTTTTTTCTGGTACTTAAGTTACATGAAATTGCTTGATTCTTTCAAAGTATACTTTTAAGCTATACTAGAAGGTACAGAAACACTTTTAGTTGAGACTAATTTGCCCTTCTTAGGAGTCTAAGATCCTAAGAAGGATCTTAGAACTACGAAATCCACATATTTACAAGATATTTTCCTTCCAGCTGATGGGAACATGCACTATTCTTAGCTTTTTGTGATATTTGAGATCTGTCCTGACTATGTCTTTCCAGTGTTGTTTTTTTGTCAGGCCTCATGTAGTTTCATCTCACCATGTGCGTGCTAGTGCTTAGACTAAGACTTGATGGTATCCATCTGTAGTGTTCACACACTTTCTCTGTCTCTGAAGTTCCCACTTTTTAAATTCTGCTCTTCAAATTCTAGCAACCTTAGACTCTGTGAACTTTGATCTCTGTTTCCTCAGCATAATGAGTCTTCTGGATTCTGAGTTGCCCCCCAACCCTTGTTCTGGTAGACTGACCCTCAATTGTGAGGGGCATTTTGATTTTTCTTACCCACTCTCGGGGTTCACAATACTGTGCTTCTTGTTGTCCACTGTATGAAATCTACTGTTTCATTTTTCTGTAGTGTTTTACATTTGGTTAAGGTAAGAGGGTAAATCAGATCTTTCAATGATTATTTTTTAAGTTGTAACTTTATTTCAAAATGTGTTTTTAAAGCCTTAAAATATGTGGAATGTTACTGATCAAATGAAAACCTTAGTCTCAGTTTTCCCTACTTTCCATGCAGAACTGTCCATTTATAACTGGTGACATTCTGGAAAGTTCAATTTGACTAATAACTTGAATGAATTAAAATGAAAACACTTGTATACTTGTTGCCAATTTGAGAACTAGATTAAATTAATTTAATATCAGACTTAAATAATTTGATAAGCCATTCTTTCTAGGATTCTAATTAATGGGAGAAATCTATACTGAACACTTAATCTTATAGTACTTGCAAATTTGACTTGTGATTAATTTAGTAGGTTCTTATTAAGCACTATTTATGTGCTTATTACCACATAGAATTCTCAATTGATAATTTTGAGAATTTTAATAAATTTGATAAATTTGAGACTTTCTCTTTGATGTTATTTATGGTCATGACATCTGAGCTTCTAATTTGATGTGTACATTAGTTTTACAGCCTCTGGCATAAGCAAGTGCAAATATCTGTTTAAAAAAAATCAAATTTGAGTTAGAAAAATGGTGAGATGTAGGTAAAACTTGTCTGTTACCAGGACTAAAGTCTCTCGGCAGCAATAGTGATTGCTAATATTTTTTAAATGCTGTTTGCATTAGGTTTAGTGCCTTACATATATCAACTCATTTTATCTTCGCAAATAACCCTGTGAGGTTGATTCTGTCATATTCCATATTTTATATATGAGGACAAAGTAGTAGAGAGTTTAAATTATCTGACCAAGGTCATATACAGCTAGTGTGTTTCAGAGTCAGAATCCAAAGCCAGGTAGCTTGACTTCAAAACCCATCTTAGACCAGTCCCCTCTTAGAGCCATCCTTCCTGTTTGATTTTTTCCCGCTTCTTTCTACTTTAGTGTCTTTGACCCCTTATCAACATCTGGTATTAGCTATCCTTTGGGAGGTATCTGTCAGTAGTATAAGTTTTTAATATCTTAAATACAGGTAGAAATGACCAAGTCCTTAGAAACTGATTGTAAATTAACTAGCTCCCCCTGGACTTCTAGTCTTCTTGTTGTAAACAGAAAATTCTGTCCTGTTTATTGTTCATTCAAAGCTGTTTGTACTGTTCAGATAGGTATAATAGTAGAACTTATCTATTCACCTTTTCCCTTTACAATCAGATTCTGGTATGCTGCCTAATGTTCTGCAACAAAAATGTCACTATAAATATAATTATTGGTTTAATTGTTTGAATTTCTTTTGTTCTTGAAGTACCTTGTTAGTTTTTGAAACATGCTTAATCTTCTACTGTTTTGAGAAAACTGACTAAACTTCTTAAAATTTAATTTGATGTCTCATTGTTATCAAGTGCAAAATTTCATTTTTACAAATACATGCTGCCTTAGACACACAGTTGAGCTGTATGTCATCTTCTATTTGATGTCAAATGATACCAAAAGTGACCTAGTAAGCAATCATTGTGGTTATAGTACAAAAATAATCAAAAGTTTAGTCAATAACTCATGAAGTTTGATGTACTAGTATTGATAAACTAATTAAACAGATCTGCCCATGTTCTTCCCTCTTACTGGGGCTCTGGTATGATTAGCTTTACAGCAAGGAGTGTTGTAACATTGAATGAAAGTAACTGATTAGAGAATGGTGTAGTCACGGAGCTTTAAGTACTCCCATTTCTGGTCACAGAATGGTTTCAGGGAAAGCAGGCTTTCTCTGCACACCTGCAGCCAGTCAGTGCATAGGCCTCTTGTGGTCAATATTGATTGATTCTTATCACAGAACTAGAACAAATTTAGTGTTTTGCAACCTTCTGTGATTTAATATTGTTATACTTTTTGCTATAACAGTCACAAAGATCCTTCTCCAATAGTGAGTAATTATAGCAATGCCTGCTAGTGCAGCTGTGGTTCTGAATGTTTCAGTGTGGCCAATATATACCCCTGGATATATTCTAGAGTTCATAATCCAGCTTTAAAAGTTGGCTGTACATTTACTTGGTAAATATAGTTGTTGCTGAGAAATAAATCACAAGAGGATGAGGGGATAAGTGGACTCTAACCCATTCTTTCAAAACTTTTCAGAGAACTGTAGACTGAGATCTGAATATAATTCATAGGGAGAAAGAATATTATAAATGATTAACCCCCCACCCCCAATTTAAAGACTCTTCTTAATGCCTATTATTTCCTCACAGTATGTTGGTGTCCTTATAAACATCTATTCTGTGAATTATAGCCTTTGGTGGTAAGTTAGATCCTAGAGGTAGCAATCTAATGGGAAATGTCTTAATTTTTTCCCATCTACCATTGGATTATAGTGTTCCATTCAGCTGATAATTATTTAGCTCTTGCTATGTGCCAGACAGTGTGATGGGTCCTGGGACTACACAGATGAATAAGGAATGATTTCTCTATTAAATAACCTCATGTTTATTCCAAGGTGGATTTGAGAAATATCTTACTTAAATACATCTTGTGTGTTGATTCTATACATTGAAATTTTTATAAATCAGTCGACCAGTCAGTGTTAATTGCTTTTTGTCACTGTTGTAATCTCAGGAACTTGTTGAAGAGAAGGTCATCTGTACTTCAATTAGATAAGTGCTTCTAAAACTGTAATTTAAGAATTTTTAACATTTATATTTCCATTTAAATATAATTGAAATATTGGCTATATTTTGGATAATTTGGTTGCCATCTTATATACGAATATCATAAAATTTTGGAACCCGTTTGTATTCTTGTGTAAGATCACTTCGTTCCAAGTGATCACTTAAAGGGTTCATGGATTTTCAGGGGCCTTAGTGGGTTGGTATCATCTGCAGATGTATGGTCATTTGGGTTGAGACTGCTATGGATTTATGAGCACTCAGAGACATGTTTTTTTTTAGTGAGTTTGTTCCTAATTGGCTAATGTTCAGAAGCAAGGGGCTGTTACAGATTGGTTGACTTACAAAAGCTTGTTCATTTAGGTGAGTTTTTGTTGCTTTAATGAATAGGCTTAAAACAGTTCTAGTGTCTATCTTTTGCCAGTACTACAGAAAAAGTTGTCTTCCTAGGAGTGTGGGAACTGAAAAATATGTTCAGTTGGAGACTTTTTATAATGACCAGGTTTAAAATGTTTTATAATCCAAGGCAGTACAATTGTTTTGTGTTGGACGATGTCTAGAAAGAAGAGATTCACTCCTAAAGTGAAATAGTCTGTATTGTTCTATCTGAAACAAACTTAATATTCACTGTAAAAGAAAAAAGTAAATAATGTAAAAGGATGTAAACAGTGAAGCTTACTGGTGAATACTATCACCCAGAAATAGTCACTGTTAACATTTTACTGTATAGATTTCTCAACTTCTATGCTTACCTGGTTTGAATCCTGGTTCTTCATTTAATAGATGTGCTATCTTGAAGTTACCTAACCTTTCTGTGCTTCAGTTTCTTTACCTGTAGAATGGGAATAATAATACCTGTGTATTGAATTGTGAATGTAAAATGAGTTAATCCAAGTAAAACATTTAGAACAGCACCTGGCATATAGTTAGTGCTATATATAAATATTTGCTATTATTACCGTATTATGTGTATTCTAAGACATTTGTTTTCTATTTTAAAGTTTCTGCAGTTGGGCCTAACAGTTGATGGTGACTTATAATTGGCAGGGTTTTTGTTCCTTTCTTCATTTAATGGTATATCTTACAGTTGATGGTGTATCTTAGAGATTAAATATTATGTGTGTATCTTTTATTAATACATAACTGAGATCACTGAGATCATACAATTAATACTACTTTATACCTTTAAACAATTTTACATGGGAACATTTCAGTGTCAAGTATAGATTTACTTAATTCTATATAGAGGCTGCATAATATAGTGTTATATGGCTGTGCTTTAACTTATTAATTTATTCATTTTTTGCTGTAATTTATTTTACTATTCATCTGTTAATGGATATTTTATTGTTTCATTTTTTGCTTTTGTGGAAGATTTTGATAAGTAGAATTTGGGGGCAAGAAAGGTGATAACCTGAGTGGAGACTGAGATAAGAAGTACAAGTTAGATTTGACTAGAAGGGAAGTTGGAGAGGATTATGGTCTGTATTGATTAGTGACTTAAGAATTTTAGATTTTGTTTGTAAGATTTTGTGGATCCATTTGACATTGAAGAGTAATTGAAAATAAATCTTTTGTTACTTTCACTATAACCCTGTCCATGTATAAAAGAATGGATTGGTATCAACTTAAAATGGTGTGTTTAATTAGCATTTTTATTAATAATGATGAAAATTTAGAAATGCTCATTAAGTTTTCCTTGTGCTCATGAAACTGTAAAGAATAGCAAAATAGTTTGGTTTACAAACTAAGGTCTGAAATTATCTTAAGAGAGTGCACAATTAGTTGAATTTAAATTGTTGAAATCCATCTATTGGTAAATGTAAGATCTTGCCTTTTTTTAAAAGAAAAAAAACCCTCATGAGGACAATTACTCAAGGATGGCTTGATTGGTCAGTAGTACATTTGGAAAAGATGTATTGTTATAATTAAGAATTATTGTATTAGTGGAACATTTAGAGCAAGGTCTTACTTAACTAGTTTGTTCTGCTTAGACTTCATTTGTAGTTCGGAGTCTACACTGAAAGAAATATAGACAAATTGGAGTGAGTCCAGAAGGGAGCAAGCAAGATAGTGAAGGAACCCAAAACTGTGCTGTGTCAAGGGAAATTAGATTGTGAGGGAAGGAAGATCATGCAGTTATCTTTAAAGAAGTCCAGGTTGGGTGTATGATAGTAAATGGCCCAGTATAGCCCTATTTTTCCTTTCCAACACCAATTTCAGCTACTTACCCTCATTTCCTATGCTTTTTGACTATTCCATAAACTTTTAGGTATGTATTCTGACAGTTGATACATATGAAAATCAGACAGTGGCATGTGAAGATATTAGAGAAGGGAGATTATAGGCTGTGAGGGAAGGAAGTATATGGAAATATGCAGAAGGAAGCAGTTGAGTTTCAACTCAGTTCTAATTTTCATTTAATTTTTCTCTTCATCATAATTTTGTTCTAAAAGTGATAAATTACCTTTAAAAACAATTTTCAGAAGACACTTTCAATCTTTTGGAATTTTTATTACAATAAATTGGTATTATGTCATACATTATTCTTAACTGAGCTGAAAATACCATGTAATGTATATTGAAATGCGATTGTTACCATAGAATCAGAACTGGGGCTCCAGCACCTTTTGACAGATGAGGGAACATAAGCTCCCATACCAATATAGTTAGTACACAGAGCCAAATTTCTTTATATTATATGTATGCCTCATTTTGAAAATAATTTTGCAATTCAGTTAATATTTTAATATTTTTATGTAAGTTTTGCTCAAGGATTTTTGATTCCCTTCGAGAGGAGCACCTTGATAGGATATTGCTATTATAGATTGGATTATTAAAATGCTTACTTCATAAGCTTTTTCTGTTGCCATTCATTTTCCTACAATATATTATCTTTATTCTACAATCTAAGCTATGACCAGGTTGAGCTATTTACTTCAGGAAAATTGAAAATAGATTTTGGTATAGAAAATACTGAATTTTTAATTTTGACTCTGGCTTGGATTAAATAATTTTTTTTTAACAGATAAAGAAGTTAGTATATGTTTACTTGGTCCGGTATGCTGAAGAACAGCAGGATCTCGCACTCTTGTCCATAAGCACTTTTCAGCGAGCTCTGAAGGTAACTAACAGTGAACAGACACATAGCTACAAGTTTTCTGTAAAATTGAAGCTGTGTCATTTAAAGAAGTGGAGAAATAATCTACTAAATGGCACAGTAGTGCTTGAAAGAGTTAATAAGCCTCTCACAGTGCCTATTCAGTACCCTTAGAAAACAAATTACATAACCAATTGGACCTTGCCCTGTATGTTTCAGTTTCTATATGTTCTTTTATGTTCAATATAATCATTATCATGCATCAAGGAATTCTTTAACAACTAGTTGTTGAAAGTGTGCAAGAAGGTAAATGATTTTTTTGAAGATATAATTTATGACCTGAAGCATATTATTATGAAACTCAGAAAACCCAGCATGTTTAGTAAATGATCCACTAGAATTATAATCATTACTTTTCTTGTTAAGACATTATTCAGAGAAATAAACATTTAATTATCTCTTTCCTTACTTATTTCCATATATTGGTTGTTTATTTTAAATTACATGGCTTTTTTGTTGTTGTTGTTATAGTGCACCCTATTAGCTCCTATTACTTGTGTCATAAAGATGTCTTTGAAATATTATGAATTTGAAATCTTGATGGTTATTTCTGCACTATTTTTAGGACCCAAATCAACTAATCCGTGCAAGCGCTTTGAGAGTTCTGTCAAGTATTAGAGTGCCAATTATTGTACCTATTATGATGCTTGCTATTAAGGAAGCTTCTGCTGATTTATCACCATATGTTAGGAAGAATGCAGCCCATGCTATACAAAAATTGTACAGGTAGGTGCTTTGTTAATAATACCAAAGATTTCTGTGTTATGTGGAATGTTATCACCCGTGAAGGCTTATTTCCTCATAATAACTAGTCTGTCCTTACCCTAAGTAAACCCAGTGACTATGTTTCCTCCCCTGTCTCCCACATTTCTTTAGACATCTTTAATTTTGTTTTGGTTATAGAGTCCATATGCAGATTTTTACTTACGAGCCTGTTAGGGCCTATGAAAGTTTATAGATTTTATAATTTAAAAATAATCAGATATTGAATTCTCATTTATGTAGTCTATCTTTAATGAACATGTATACATATATTATTAGAAAATTAAGGTTTTTTTCTGTTTATTGTAGGGTAGAATCTTAAATATGTTATCTTCATAACTCACTGTTTTGTTTTCTTCCATCTTTGGCCCTGCTGTTCCCTTCTTTGTCTTACACTTTTCCAGAGCTATTTTATCAAATACTTTTAAAAATACTGATAATTTTAAATATGCACTGTACCATATTACAATATCATACAATGCTTTGATCTCTGTGGAGAACATATTGCCTAAATAAAATAATTATTATCTGTAATAATTTATTATTTTCTGTTACTATTTATTTCACCAGCTTTTACCAAGTTCATTCTGTGTTTGTGGTGGTGTGATATGGGCTTAAGATGTATGAAAACATTAGAGGATATATAATAATTTATTTGAGGAAAAAAATCAAATGTATGCTAAATAATTAAAGGCAACCTATAATTGTATAATATAGTAGCATATTATACACACATACATACATACAAGACACACTAAAATACTTTTGGTAGGATAGGTTTCAGATTATCATACTGAATTTCATAATGAAATGGGATTAGGAAAGACTGCTTGGAGAGGGAAGGTAGGGGGAGCTAGAATTTGAAAGAATTAAAGTATTTGAATATTTAGGTAATTGCAGTGGTTAATAACAAATTTATATAATGCTCATAAAAAGTAAAAACTCATTTCTTAGGATAACTTTCAGACAAAGTTATATCATTCTTCTCACTCATTTTCTTTCTTTGTTATTAACTTACACAATAAGATCCAAGCTCACTATGGTGGATCGAAAGTCTGTCCCTTGTCACCTTTCCAGTGTCATCTCTTACTCTCCTTGCCTTGAACTGACAGTCTAGTAGCTCAGAACTACCTATTAGTCCTCTACATGAATTGATTTTATCTCATTACTGTTTCTTATTCCTCCTTTAGTCTCTACCTAGAAAATTTCCTCTTTTCTACAGCTCTAAAGTCAAGTTGTTTTAAGATTCATCTGAGATGCAACTTTCTATAAGAAACTCTCCACAGCCCTCCTGCCTCCATGGGTGCTCTTCCTTTTTATCCCCATAATCCCTTATGCATATACATGTAATATACACGTAATAATAATACTAATAAATACACATATATGTATATGCACATATATATTACATGGTGTGATTATGTTTGGGACTGTCCTTATTAGACTCTGTCTTACTTATCTTTGTATACGTATAGTTTTGCTTCTCAATAAATGAACAGTTGAATTCCATGCTAGGGAGAAATTATATTGTTAACAATATTTCCGTGCTTAGAGCTGCTATTAAGATGTGTTTCTTAATTCTGTAAATAAATAAGCTTTTGCTTATATTTCTTGGTTTTAGATGGCAGGTTTTATAATGCATGTCTCCATAAGTGAACTAGAACAATATAAAATTCTTATTTAGAAATTCTGTATATTTGTTTTTGACAATTATGTGCTCATAATAAAAAATGATTGCTATTGTTATTTTTTCCCCCAGTTGAAGGAAGAATTTGTGGTTTATCAACTTGCAATTACTTTATTAAGCTTTTCCAATATTTAAAGAACTGAACTGGTTCTTTAAATATTTTCTTAATGTTTTTGGAATCTGGGTTTTATTTATATGAACAACTTTGGAGGGAAAGATTAGCACACATTTGGGAGAAAAACCATCTATTTTACTTTAAATTTGTTTTCTATTTGTTTCTATCTTACATAATTCTTGCATTCCTTCCTTTTAAAGGTTATTAATATTCTTGAAATGATTAGCTTCATTTAAAGTTAGAATTAAAGGAAAAAATCATGTAAGTGTTTTTCTATTTTAGCTTAGATCCAGAGCAGAAGGAAATGTTAATTGAAGTAATTGATAAACTTCTGAAGGATAAAAGCACAGTAAGTAATATTTTTTCATGTCAAAGTAAAATTGTGCTTTATTTGCATAGTATCATTTTGCCATTTTATGTTTGGTATAATTCTTATTGATTTTAAAATGATATAAATATTAATGAAGGTTATTAAAATCCTTGAGGAGTAAAAATGTTCATGTATAGAGAAGGATTGCATTTAGAATTTTAGTTTGTTACACATTTTTTCATCAGAATCTAAAGAGGAACAAGTTGGAGAAAAAAATCCTTTCTCTAATCTAAATTGACTAAATTCTTGAGTGCTTTTAGTGCCAGAGTTTTTATTTCAAACAGTGATTTATTAGGATTTCTAAAGGCTGAATCACCTGGGAACAAATAATTGTTTAAAAATTAAGTATTAAAAAATATTAAACAAATATTGAACAACTAGAGGAATGTGCTGTGTATTATAAATGTGTTTAAAAAAACCATTTTCGTATGTGTAAAACTTTTATTGGCTATTAAGAATGAACTTACTGGCTAATAGGAGTCATCTTTTGAGAATGTACATATCTTTTCCTCCCCTCTTCCCCACTCCCATTCTTTGGGTGTAGTGATAATGAGATCTAGAAATAGAGACCCATGGGCTTTATGAAATCTCTGGAGGACCTGGTGTATTGGTGTCTTTGGTGGAGGCTTTTGCACTTACATATGTGGCTCAAATCTATTGAGGAAAAGGATCCAGCTCATCTTATGATGATATCATGAAAGAGCATGTATGTCTGTATATAGCAGCTGTCTAATAGAGTAGCCACTAGCCTTATATGGCTGTTTTTGTATGGCTTAGCATATAGTTTGTCCTAGAAAATGTTCAGTGTGTACTTGAGAGAAATGAGTATTCTGTTTGGTAGATTGTTCTATGAATGTATGTTAGATTTAGTTAGTTGATAGTATTGTTAGAGTAATATTTCTTTATTGATCTTATCCCTATATTTATGTTCTATATTTTTTTGAAAATGGAGTATTGAAGTTGCGTACTATTGTTGTATAGATGTCTGTTTCTCCTTTCATTTCTGTCACTATTTACTTCATATGTTTAGGTGCTCTGATGTTTGGTGCATATATGTTTATAATTGTTTTTATGTCCCTTTTGTCATTATAAAATGTCCCTCATCTCTAATAAGACCTTTTGTTTTAAAGTCTATTTTGTCGAATATATGTACAGCCAGTCCAGCTTTCTTATGGTTTACATAATACAAGCTTTTTAAAAAATATAATTCATTTTGGTATCATTAATCTACAATTACATGTGCAATATTATGGTTATTAAACGACCCCTTCATCAGGTCCCTCCCACCCACCCCATTACAGTCACTGTCCATCAGCGTAGTGAGATGCTATAGAATCACTACTTGTCTTCTCTGAGTTGTACAGCCCTCCCCATGCCCCCCCAACATTACGTCAGCTAATCGTAATGCCCCTTTTCCCCTCTTATCCCTCCCTTCCCACCCATCTTCCCCAGTCCCTTTCCCTTTGGTAACTATTAGTCCGTTCTTGGGTTCTGTGAGTCTGCTGCTGTTTTGTTCCTTCAGTTTTTTTTCTTTGTTCTTATACTCCACATATGAGTGAAATCATTTGATACTTTTCTTTTTCGGCTTGGCTTATTTCACTGAGCATAAGACCCTCTAGCTCCATCCATGTTGTTGCAAATGGTAGGATTTGTTTTCTTCTTATGGCTGAATAATATTCCATTGTGTATATGTACCACATCTTCTTTATCCATTCATCTACTGATGGACACTTAGGTTGCTTCCATTTCTTGGCTATTGTAAATAGTGCTGTGATAAACATAGGGGTGCATATGTCTTTTTCAAACTGGGCTGCTGCATTCTTAGGGTAAATTCCTAGGAGTGGAATTCCTGGGTCAAATGGTATTTCTATTTTGAGTTTTTTGAGGAACCTCCATACTGCTTTCCACAATGGTTGAACTAATTTGCAGTCCCACCAGCAGTGTAGGAGGGTTCCCTTTTCTCCACATCCTCGCCAACATTGTTGTTGTTTGTGTTTTGGATGTTGGCCATCCTCACTGGTGTGAGGTGATATCTCATTGTGGTTTTAATCTGCATTTCTCTGATGATTAGCGATGTGGAGCATCTTTTCATGTGCCTGTTGGCCATCTGAATTTCTTCTTTAGAGAAGTGTCTATTCATGTGTTCTGCCCATTTCTTAATTGGATTATTTGCTTTTTGTTTGTTAAGGTGCATGAGTTCTTTATATATTTTGGATGTCAACCCCTTATCAGATACGTCATTTATGAATATATTCTCCCATACTGTAGGATGTCTTTCTGCCTATGTTTTTTTCTAAGAGTTTTATGGTTTCATGACTTATATTCAGGTCTTTGATCCACCTTGAGTTTACCTTTGTGTATGGGGCTAGACAGTAGTCCAGTTTCATTCTCTTACATGTAGCTGTCCAGTTTTTCCAACACCAGCTGCTGAAGAGGCTGTCATCTCCCCATTGTATATCCAAGGCTCCTTTATCAAATATTAATTGACTGTATATGTTTGGGTTAATGTTTGGATTTTCTATTCTGTTCCACTGGTCTGTGGGTCTATTTTTGTGCCAATACAATACAAGCTTTTTCTTGCTTTTGCTCTCAACCTGTTGGTATTTTTTAATCTGATATGTTTCCTGTAGACAGCATATTGTTGGATCTTGTTTTTTTAATCCACATTGACAGTGTGTACCTGTTGATTAGATTGTTTAATCCATTCATATATATTTTTTTGTCATTATTGATATAGTGGAAAATACAGCTGCCATTTACTAGATTTTTTTGTCCCATGTCTTTTTTTGTGCCTCATTCCTCTTTTACTGCTGTCTTTTTGCATTAAATGAATATGTTCTATTGAACATTTTAATTTCTTTAATGAGTTTTTCACTACCTATTTTTGAAAATATTGTATTATACAGGAAATTATACTTGGAGATTTCATTCCCAGGCCACCCAACACATTTCTTTTAGTCTATAATGTGTCAGAGATCTTCACTGCATTTCTTCTATAGTGTTTGGCATTAATGTAGGAGATAAGCAAGTACAGGTTTGCTTAATAAATGAAGACAGAGAAAAGAAAGTTGATTCCTTTTTTCTTCTGTGTGGCACCATTATTATCTGCTTCTATGACCCAGATATGAAGTGAATGTTCTGATATTGTGGTTAACTTGATTTTAGTAATAATGAAGAAAAATCTAATTTCATTTATGTGCAAGACATTTGCTAAGTACTGTGAAGAATATAGTAAAATCTACAAGACACAGATCCTTTATTTTAATGTAGTTTACTATGATTTCTCCTGCTTTTTAGGCTAAAGGAAATTTGTTACATGGCCTAGGAATGAAATTTCCATATGGAATATGTGCATGTCTTTCCAAACAAGATACATCTTCACAGTTGGAAAATACACTCTTTAGAATTAGACAGGATTGGATTTGTGTCTGTACTTCTGCCACTTAGTAGCTGTGTATTAAGCCTTCATAAATTTCAGTTTGCAAATTTGTGTGACTTATAATTTATAATGTATAAATTTTGTCTGTGTTGAAAAAGCTTTTATATATAAACTCTCAACACAGTGCTATACACCATAGAAGGGAATTAATAAATATTCCCATAGGAAATAGATTAAAAAAGGAATAGAAAGGATGATTTCTTTATAAATTTGGAATGTCTCTTCTTGATTAATGACCATTTATTTCCAAAATACAGTAGAAAAAAACATACAGAGTATTTGTTCACAGTAGATATTTAATACCTGTTAAATGATTGTGGAATTAATTTGTTATATTCCTGGTGATAGTAGTTAGGTGCTGACTTTTTTTTTAACATTTTGCTTCCCAAGTGGTGTGTGTCATGCTCAGTGTTCATAGGTAGATATTTTTTATTTTGATGGTCTGTCATTTATGAGGCACACCTTTTCCCTAACATGTCATGTAATATATGTTAATTTTTAAAAAAATAAACACACATCTGTATCTACTTTTTTATCTATATTTAACAGCAGTAGTTTACATTGATAACCTGTAATGCTAGTGCAACAGCACTGGGTTCTTTTCACTTCCTCCTTTTGCAAAACTTCCTTCTTCAGTATTAAGAAATATGGCTCCCTTTATCCACATACAAACTCATTTGCTTAGTCCCAGAACGTAAAAGTGTTGTTTCAGAATTGCTAGCATGTACCTCTGTGAGGAGTAGGAAGAAGAACTTGAGTTAAATATTGGTTTAGAGTTAAATTTATCTTTCGTCTTACTTTTTGATGCTATTATAAATTGAAATTGCTTTATCATTATTGAATTTGTTATATTGGTATAAAGGAAAGCTGTTGATTTTCTGTATAGTAATTTTATATCCTGCTTAAAAAGGGAATTCTTTCATTGTTTGATTCAGTTTTGTCATTTATTGTCCATTGTATACTCTAGAAAATGGATCTGTCATCTGCACCATAGAGGTGGGTTTACTTCCTCTTTTCCAGTTCTTATAATTCTAATTAATTTATCTTATCTAATTATATGGCTTATACCTTTTAATGAAGTGTTCAACAGTAATGGAGATAGTGGGCATCCTTGCCTTGTTTGAAAAATGCCTGTAATGTGTCTGCATTAGGTAAGATCCTGATCCTGAGGATTTTCTCTATATCTTTGAAATATAATAGTTTTTCACAGTGTCTCAGTGTTACTCGATGTGGGTCAATTTTTTCCTGGTAACCAGTGAGCCTTTTCAAAATACAGATTCAGAATGTATATTATATTTTGTTTGTTTTAAGATTACAGTTTTAAGTATTAATCCTGTTCAATTGTTACTTTTTTTTTCTTAAGGGATTTCAATTTTATGTAAGTTAGATCTTCTTTGCCTGTCTTACTTTTCAACCACTGTCTCTCTAAACGTTTTTTCTTCTGTCTTTACCTCATTTCCATTCTATTTGTTCCTTTTCTAGTTTAATGCCCTTTATTAAATTTTCATTTAACTGTTTTCTTCCTGGTACACCTTACAATTTAATCATCATATATGATTATTTTTTTCCCCTCTCAATTTCTTTTTTGGTTTCAGTCAACTCTTGTTTCATTTCTTCCTGATGTCTTTTGTTCACTGCCTTAATCTGTTTTTGAATTTCTGACTAGGTTCATTTTTCTAATTTTCAAATGCATCTTTGAGGGTACTTAATTCATTTTGGAGTGTTGTGTTAGTTTTGTTTTGCTTCATCTTTTTGTGGGTAATTTACATCAGGTGAATTGTTTTAATTTTCATTTTTTGTTTTCAATACTTATATAGATTACTTGCATCTTTACATTTCTTTAAATAGAGTTAGTGGTTTGAGTTTGAGATAGTTTGCAAGATTCCTAGTACAAGAGCACCCTCTTGGTCAGAATAGAAAAGTGTGTTTTTTCATTAGATGGGTTTTTTTTTGAGGGGAGGAAATGCATAAGAAAAGTTGCATGTTCTAAGATTATTTTGAATTTTTTTTTCTTTTAGGATCCTAAATTTACTCCTCTTACTTCTCTTTTTACTGTCATCTTATAGTTTCTAAGGGGCTTTTTCCTCTGCCTCTTTGTTTAACCATTTGTCCTTGAAACTTTCTGTTTCCAAGGGATCTTCTTGAATATCCCTGCAGTTTCACCTCCAACCCCACCCACCATGAAGTCCCTTCCTTGTAGTTTGTTCTGATTTACCAGGAATCTTTTGTAATATTTTTACCTTAGAGTATTTTTTCTCTTTCTGCTGTTGATGCCCACCACCAACTTCTATCTGTTTTATCTGGGCAGTTTTTTCAGACTGTCATAGGTCTTTGTGATATAAGCATAAAAGATGACTCTGTGGGATTTAGGACTTTTATACTTAAACATAATTTGAAGTTTGGGGATTCTGGTTTTAGTTATGTTTAGAATACATGTTTTTGTCTTTCGTTTTTCTAGGTTTGGATTGGGAGATTAAGATTTATCCAGGTACACTAATTTGTCTACACAGTATTTAAATTATGTTTTGAGAATGTTTTCTGATTTTTTCCTTTGTTTGATTATAAGCTGTTGTAGAAAGATCAAAAATATTTTGATGTCTATACAGATATTTATTGTTATCTTTATTAGTTTTTTTGAATGTAATACATTATGGAAGAAGCCAGCTGTGTTTTCTCCCCCAGATTAATGTCAGCATTGAAATTTAAAATCAGTGATAATCCCAAATCATTTTTGTTTAGAAACTTCCCAATTATAAATGAATCAAGTCTAATTATTTCCACATTTACAAAAGGAATTAATCTGTTATCAGCAGAAGCTTCTTGGGATCAATGTCCTGATGATGATGTTGCTTATTGCTGCTGATAAATATAAATTTTAAAGGTGATAAATGTATTTAAAAACTTCATTTAACATCTGTTCATTTTGAGGTGTACTTTCTGTTGCTTCTTTTAGTCTAAAGGAAGATTTTCTTACAATTGAGATCTCAAAATTACTTCTAGAATTTTTATTTTAAGGAAAGATGGAAATATAAATGTATTAAAATAGAATAGTCTTTTCCTTTCACTAAGAAATACTGGTGTTTGTCATATGATATTTTTTTTCCTGAAAATAAATCAGTTTGGGTTTAGAAATCTAGTTATGGTAAAATGAACTGGAAGAATATTTTAGTGTTACTTAGTAACTGTTGTTGGAAGATAACCGTAAATTTAAAAATATATAATAGAAAACTCACAACTGTAAAAGCAGAGAAATGAAACTGTGTTTAGTTTCATTTCTTAGTTAATGAAACTAAAAGGGAATATTTTATCTATGTTCTATGCTTTCTAATTAACTGTTGTAAGTTTTCATTATGTAATGTCTTCATTTTATATTCCTAGATTTACCATTTTTAATACCTCTTTTCTCTTTTTAACATATCTTAACACTTTTGTTTTTTACTACAAACCTTTCCTAATGTTCAGTTATAAATTCAATTATAAAGGTTTTCAATTTATAATACTTTCTCTTGTTTTTCCTTATAATGTAGAAATCCGTACTTGTTGAGAAATTTGAGCATAGGAGTTAACAGTCTCTTTTATTTAGAACTCCTCAAAAGCAGGCTGATATTTATTTCCTTTTCCTTTCAAGTTAATTTTAAAGAAATGCTTTTGATAGCATTTAACTTTCTAAAAGAAAACAGAGTTTCTTAGAGAAACAAATTAGGTCAATGCCTACTGAAAAACTGAGTTGTTTGTTTATATTTTCTTGATACCAAACTTTCTTCTCCTTAATTTAGTTACAAAATAATGTTTAATAAATATATTGGGAGTTCACAACTAAAATGTGGGGAAAGACACCATTTTATAAGTTATTGATTTAATGTTGGTAAAAGCTTTGCTGTTGTGGGCACAAAGACACACCTCTGAGTTTGTGCAGATGTTTTATTGTGATAGATCTATTATCCAGCTATTAGAAGATAAATGACTGATCTTTCCTATTTTCCATGCCTCAAGAAAATTGAAATAAGAAGGGGAATATCATTTGGGCTGTATGATTAGGGCAGGTTGGATGGCCATTAATTTAAGAGAAGAAAATCTTGGCAGCATTGGCCAACCTACCCCATATTATCAATCAAACCTTGATGCACTTCTTGTGATGACCCAGCACTCTCAGGTTTTTGCAACCTTAATTAGAATTCATGACAAAATAGATGCAAGGAAACGTTTTGTACCCTTCATAATTTTATAGAAAATTTATTGTTATTAGAGGAACCATTTGCTTAGTGTGATTTTTTTCATTACCAGCTTGTCAACTAGCATAGATAATCTGGAGAAAATATGAACTCCATAGATAGGGTGTCACTTTTGTTGATGGTTCATGTAGTTTACCTTGGAGCACAGCTAATGGCTGAAGTTCATAGCAACAGCACAGAAAAACGTGGCAACCAAGGGAAGATAAATGAACCATGTTTACAGCTTTAATATAAAAAATACATAAAAGGAAAACTGCATTTGAATTTGATGAGCTCATTGCTGGTTTTGTTGAAGTGATTTATTTTGCTCCCTTATATAAAAAGCTACTATTGACACAGTGAGATGGAAATTAACTGTCTGTTTTTGGGAAACCAATATTTTTGGTTTTAAAATCTGAGTAGATCATTTTATTTTAATTCTGGAAGTTTTATAGAATATTGAACATTTGATAGACCAGAATTATTAATTCTTCTGGTAGGGGTTAGCCTAGGTCAGTTCGTTAAATCCATACCATGAAATATCTAAAATGGCCAGCTTTATTTTGTGGAAGTATTTTTCTTTACATTCTTCCTAATTAGTTTTGTGTTTCCTTAAACTTTACTTGTAATTAATTACTTTCTTTTTTCATATTGTTAGTACTTTAGAATTGTACCTATAGCTCTTGGTTTAGTAAATTTAATAACGAGATAAGCTGATTTTCTTTTAAATTATGTGGTGTCTACTAAACACTGAAAAAAGAATTTCTAGGCTTAGGTAAAATAACTTGATTTTATGTAATATTTCTTAAATTGAAACTTTGTTGAATTATTATTTTAATTTTGTGGATTATTTTATTCTAGGTGGTATTTTATTTTTATTTGATTAGCCAAATGATACGTATTTCTTACATTACTATAAGGTTGACATATATGTGAAATAAATATAAATACATTTCACAAATACTAAAATATAGTTTGATATTATTAACTTAGCTGTTTTGAGAGATTTTTAAATGATACAAATTCTAACCTTTTAGAAACATGATTATCCCAATATAATTTTTGAAGAGTGATTTATGCAGAAGATACCAAAATACGGAGTTGAAAACATGAACTTAACTTCTTTTCCGTATCAATAGCAAATAGAAAATTATATGTATAATACATTTTTATTTAGTTCATACAAATAATCAATTCTTTGCTTTTTTGATTGAGGTGCATACATGCTGGGACCAGCAGGCACCAGTATATGGGCAGGGCTGGAGTCAATAAATGCGGCTTCACGTTTGTACTGATTGGTAATTCATAAAATCCCTACAGGACTAGAAACTTGTTTAGCATAATAGCAAGTCTATATTCTGAGCTGTTTTCTTTCAATTGTATTGTTGCTTGCATATTAATAAACTAAATGTCAGCCAAGAAGAGGGACAAACACTAAAAGTGTGAATATCATTGTATCATAATATTTTTCAAAGAGTACCATTTCAGTAAGTTATATTTCTATTTAATTGCTTATTTTAAGTCATTGGGGAAATTTTAGACACTCAAATGAAGATCCCTAGTGTTCAGAACGAATATGATATTAGTTTATTTTTTCAAAACCATATTTTATTGTTGGCTAGCTGCACGTGTATCAATGGTACATATATAAAAGTATTTGTACATTATATATTCTGCTTAGGTTGTATCTTTATACTAAAGAAATCTTAATTTGCCACTTTGCAAAAGCATGACAGTTCCAAAAACAGCATTTATGTTTCATTTCGCTCTTGGAGAAAGCTGACTTTTATTTATAACATGTTATTTCAACCTATACATAGTGTTACAAAAGTGATCGTAATGTACTGAAAGTTTAGTCTGTGTGTTTTCTTTGTAAATAAACTATATGGGTAAAAATTAACAGGCAGATTAAAATGTGTAAGGTTTGAAAGTGTTTTTGTACCAAAAACATTTACAAGTTCCTCACACATATTTTAAGATAAATTCATTGTGGAATTATTGCCATTCTTATCTTGACTGACACCATGTGTTCCTTGTTATTGTCTTGATTCTTTTTCTGAATTTGCTATGTACTAAATAATGAATCTTTGGATTCATTTTTAATGAATGTATGTACATTATGTTTAATCCATGTATGTATAATTTATTGAAATTTAACCTGATGAAACAAAAATTATCAGAATTTCTAATACTAATACTTCTGACACTTCAGGAAAGTACATGATATGTTACAACTATTATTCTTTGAGGAAGTGACACTTTAAAATTTGTTATTGAAACATGAACAATCATTTTATTAATTAAATGACTTAATGCTTTAAGTATTGATTGTCATAATATTGATTGTACCTCTGAAATGCCTAAGTAGAATCTTTGATGGAGGAAAATATTTTTTAATGAGTTATTGTTTCTTTCTTTTCTAGCTGGTAGCTGGCAGTGTTGTGATGGCTTTTGAAGAAGTATGCCCGGATAGAATAGATCTGATTCACAAGAATTACCGCAAATTGTGTAATTTACTAATTGATGTAGAAGAGTGGGGGCAGGTTGTCATAATCCACATGCTAACTCGATATGCTCGTACACAGTTTGTCAGTCCTTGGAAAGAGGTAAGTGTTAAACAGTCTTCATCTTGTAAAGTATACTAAGAAAATGGAAAAGCTTTTAAAAATGTGTACAAAAATTAAGAGTAGTAAAATACAGAAATCTGCATATTTAAGGAGGAATCATTTTTTTCATATTCTTTTGGAAAGCAGGAAACCAATATAAATACAAGGATAATTGTTCATTGTTTTGGCATTGATTGATACATTCTTAATGACATAATGTAAGAGCTTTTAGTGTGCTACCTTGCAAGAGGCTCTTGTGAGGAGCAGTAGGTGATGTAGTGTATACAGTGACATTGCCAAATCATGGATTTTTTTGTAATTAGTTAATTTCACACCTTTGAGTTCCAACTACTCCAAGGACTCACTTGTAAATGTAGGTAATGTGAGTAAACACATGAGTTTATACCAAAGATAATTTCTTGTCTTTATAGATAAATATTGTTGAACTTAAAAACAACTTTTTCCTAGTTTTATATTTCTAAAATGCTTGTTTTTCTTTTTTTCACTTAAACTGATAGAGTTTTTGGTGAAATTCATAAATATACCTTAAAGCGAATATGTTTTCTTTGTGCAGAATAACATTAGAGGAATACCTTATTCTTTTTAGTATATTGACAATTTAGAAAATTTTATTACATAGTTTATAAGAGATCTCTCTGTGTATATATTTAAGATTTATGTCTAGGTTTTAAACTTATTCGAATAAATCATTAAATATTAAAAGAATAGCACACTTGTTTTAATCTTGTAATACTGCTTTTTTGTCTTTTTTGAAAAACGGTATTGTAGATTTTTATTGTAGAAAATCAGATGTACTTCTGGATAAACAGTATTAAGTCACTGTAGAAAATATTGATAAACATTTTAAACATTTAAACTCCTTTAACTTCTGAAAGTTTGAAATGTAATCTAAACATGTATTATGAACATTTTTTCCATTTTACATACATCTTTCTCTCATTTTAATATTTCTAATAAAAGTGAGTCATACTGAACATTCAAGGCCTATTCATGTTTGTGTACAAATGATTGTGACATAATTGGAATACAGACTTAATATATCTTTATCTAGAAGACTGTTTATAATATTGACTCCATTGTAATATTAATGTCTAAAGTGTTCAGGTTATTCTACTTGAAAATCAAAGTATGTTTTAATATTCATATGTAAAAAGTCTTATACCACAGAGGGCTCTTCAACTAATGAAATTTTACTATCCACCTGTGCTTTTATTATAAAGTTAATTATATTTATCATTGAGCAAAGTAAGCTTTCGATGGCACTCTGTTGGATTAAGCAACATGTCCATGCTGCAAATGTCTTGGCCCTTTCAAGTAAATGATAATTTTGGTAAGAGATTTTTGTTGCTAATAGCTAGTTGTTTGATTCAGCCAGTTCATATCCGGACTACTTTGCAGATACATCTTTTTCCTTTTGTTTAAGGTTATAGATAATTATGGCTTATCTAACCACTGTCACTATTTAACAACACTTTTTAATTTTACTTTCCTGTTACCATCAAATAATTTTTAGTAGCTGTATGCAAATGATACTTTGCTTTGTCATTATGTAGAAATTGGACTTAAAGTTTTTACTTCTCTTACCATATCTTCTAAGAATATGTAATGGACTTTAAAATCTCAGTTTTTGTAATTGGCCTATTTGTATTTCTCTTCCTTGAATTTTATTTCATCTCATTTTAGATAAAACCCATATTTAAAGTGATCTGCAAAGCAAAGAAGTTAAATACCACATACACTTTTCTTTTGACAGATAATTTGAAAAATTGGAACTCAATGCATACTTTGTGTTTTCACATGTTAACTCCATGAATGTTAATTATTACAAACATGAGATGAAGTCTGGTCATTGTCCTGGATACACTGGAATTGGGCTGAACAATTTCTTATCTTTGCCACTTATTTGCAAGCTGACCTTGGCATTATTCTAAATTATGTGGCTAATAGACTAAATCAGTAATTTTCAAATGTGCACCTCTGCCCTCAGGATGCTGTAGCACTGTCCCAGAAACAGCCAAGGGGGGCAGTGGTGCACTAGACTATGCAGTTCTCTGGGCTCCTGCCCTCCCTCAAACAGAGCAGGCTTCACTTTGCCTGCCTTTCATATGTAACTTTGCATATGATTTCCTTGGCTTAAAGAAAAAAAGAAACGAAAAACAACTAAAATAGGAGATTTTTAAAGGTTTAGCTAACTATAATCATATACATATTTTTTAAATTATAGAAGCAATTCAAGTACATGGTGAAATTAAAAAGTAAGTCTTCTCATAATCTCTTAGTTAACCCTTAAGAGACAATTATTGGCAGCCATTTAATTCCAGTTGTTCTAGTGGTTACAAATTTTACTTTGGATAACACATTCCACTTTATTTACTAATTTAAAATATTAGTTGACTTCAAAATGACCAAGATAACAGGCTTTTTAATCTCTCTTTGTATACATACATGTTCTGTTCAGTCTCAAGCAGGAGAGATTGGCAGGGGTCATCCTTTGTTGTAGTATTAGAAGTAAGGGATTGTCAAAGATGTTAGACCTTTAGCATAGACTAAGTTTCAAATGCATTACTGTTATTTACACCGTCTGCGCTTACTTCTTCATTAAATATGTTAAGCACATTTCTGACTTATTCTTTGTCTAGTTATTCTTCTGTTTTACTGAGAAACCTTTGAGTGAGCAGTGTACCTACTTGTAGTCTTGGAGACTATAGCCTAGACTTGAAGTTGTGTCCACATGGTAATTTTAATTTGAGAAGTTGCTAAACTGAATGATAAAGTCAAGTTTGACCAGACCTGGAAGAAACTGAGAAATATTTGGCATTTATATCTGCTTTCATTTTTCACTTCTTCTGTTGTAAAAAGCATACTATGTAGTGAATTTTAAGAGTATTACAGAATGGGTGGGAAGGGAGGGATAAGGGGGGAAAGGGGGCATTACGATTAGCACACGTAATGCAGCAGCGGGGGACATGGGAATGGCAGTATTTATAGAGTAGACAAATAATGATTCTATAGCATCTTACTATGCTGGACAGTGACTGTAATGGGGTATGTTGGGGGGACTTGATAATAGGGGGTCTAGTAACCATATGTTGTTCAAGTGATTGTACATTAATGATACCAAAATTAAAAAAAAAAGAATAAAAGTAATCTAGCTACAAGGATAAAAAAAAGTATTACAGAATGGAAAGACAAAGTGGAACATACTGGAGCAGTGTCAGTGCTGAGTTGTTACCATCCTTTTGATCCTTTTACCATCAACACTTGAATGTGTTTTCTTCATGGAATCAGTGGAGTAGAAAGGTGTTCATTCTTGCACCTAGTCCCCTTTTACACACAGGCAGAAGTCAGTTACATGAATGTTATTTGAACACTATTATGATATATACAGGTCCATTTATCTTGAAGTGAATGTATTTGCAAGTGAGAAAACAGCATTACTAAAATAGTATATTGACTTAAAATTTATTTAAAATAAAAAACTGCCCATAAATACCAAATTCCTTAAAATACAAGAAATTTCTTTCTCAAGTACTAAGAGAAAATGTGAAAAATAATACTGTGATGCTCTGTTTAGAAATTTTTCATTTTGCTTTTTTTCTTATATAGTGTTTTATTTGAGATTGTGTAGTGGGCATTATTATATGCATTTTATAGATGAAGAAACTGAGGCATACAGCATTCAACACGTCACCTAAGATAATATTACTTATAAAAGGTAGATCTGGAAATAAAACAGAGCAGTGACTAGGTCAGCATTGTTTCCTTTGAATTCTATTATATCATGGCTTTTAAACTAAGATATCTTTTTGCTTATTTTTAATAAGTTTCTGTGTGTTTGCTTATTGGCTTATTATGTCCCATTCAAAGCTAACTTTGAAGGTCCCTCCCCCCTAAATTCATAGTGATCAGATATTGCAATTAGCTAACAACCATAATTAAATTTTTTTTTCAAAGAAAAAGTCATGTTTCTCTTTGAATTCATTAAAACATTTGTTTGTGTTTATATGCTTGAAGGGTAGCAAAATTGTTTTTTTGAGGAATTGAAAGTAAGTAGAAGTATTTTTTTGAGATGAGCTAATGTACATGCTTTTGTCAATAAGTTCTCAAATGAACACATCATATACAAATAAGCTTCCTCAGGGACAGAAGAGATTTTTAATTTAGTTTATTTGCATCATTATAGATCAGTGTTCAGGCTGTTTATATGTAAATGTATGATTTGAGGAACAATTAAGTGTTGACAAAGTAGATTGCGGTGATATCAATTGCAGTGCATTTTCCATAATTTTTCTAACTGACATCTTTGATGATAAATAGTGGATGCCAAGTCAAAGCCGATTATACAGTGCACTAGGAATTCGTGGGGCTGTCAGGGAGAAGACTGATTGACTTTAAATTTACATATTAATGAGAAGATTTGTTAAGAGGGTGCTTGACTATAGAAAATAACAGCATATTTATAGGGCGCGACATTTTATAAATAAAGCTGATGCAGGAAAATGGAAATTAAACCTTTTAGGTTAATAAATTCAAGAGACTGCTAAAATGCATATTTGCATTTTTATTTTCTTAAATTCACCTTTCTCTTTGCGGTCCATGTTGTTTTTTATTCTAGGTCAAGTTTGTATAATTTTCAAAGATATAAGATTACTTAAATATTTTCTTTGTGTCATTCAAACCTATTATGGGAGAATACTTGAAGCATAAATGTAAATCTCTAAGGCTAAAGTTGTTTTGGTAGAAGTAATGGATTTTTAAGAGTAAATGTTTTTTAAAAACCAGGTAAATTTTAACAGTAATTTTAAAAAAACGTTTGGTGGCATTAATTATAAACTAAAATAAAACCGGTACTGCGACCTGACAGGAATGTTTTTAATTTTATTAATCTCGCTCTTTAAAGTTGAATTTTCTCTAGGAGATGACAGTTTTGCAAGAATTATCAAAGTATTTTACTTTAGTAATTTAGAACTTAAAGCTGTACATATTCAGTTACTTTTTTTGCATATGAGTCCAGGTAATGTACATCTGGTAGCAGTATGTATGTCATTTGAAATTTGGAATGATGTATTTGCTTTTCTCTCTCTCAATATATCTGTACTTAAATTATTAAAGTTTAAATAGGTGTAAGAAAGTTCTAAGTTTAGAACTTTATTTCAAGTATTTTTTAGATAAGTTCCTTAAATTTTTTAGGAGTAGCTATAAAATAAGAACTCACCAGAACACAAATTAGTATACATGGTTCTTTGTGGTTTTCTGAAAGTAAAAATGTACTTAGGGAAAGGGTTCAAAATTCCACATCCAGGTCCTATCTTACAGGACTTAAGTATTAGAGATGATTTTTTTATTGAGTTTTACTTTCCTTTACAGGTTAATTTTCTTTTGTAAAATAAATTTTGTATTGTGTTTTACTAGTGAACTATTTTCGAATCTTATTCACTATTCTTTGGAGTTCTTAAAAAGCAAAAAGTGAAGAGTTGTGGTAAAATCCATGCTTTACAATGTGAATAAAAAAGTTTTTGCGCACTCCTTCAGGCACCTACTGATGAACGGATCAATATGTAGTTTAATGGGAAACTGTGGACCATGTGCTGAACTGAAAATAGGTCTCCCCTCCCTCCATAGGTTATGAAGTACTTATCGTAATGATTCTTTATTCTTTTTGTTGTTCATTATTTAATTTTCATTGGAGATTTTTTAACTCATGAAGTTTCTTTAAACATTAAAAAAAAAATTTAAACCCAAGTAACATGTACATGGTTAAAAGAAATACGTTGATACTATAAGGCTTATAAGAAGCAACGTCTTCCTGCTGACACTTCCCCATGCCCAAATTAACTACTTCAAATTCTGTTTAGGTAGGCTTTTGTGTGTGTGTGTATGTGTGCATGCGTGTACCTTTCTTCATTTCCAAGTAATATACACGTATTGCTGTCTCTCAATTTATCAATTTTAGATATTATATATTGACTTCGATTTTTTAGAAGTAGAGAATTTGGCATTTTTGTAATATATTACCTCATGCTTCCATCTTTGTAATGTAATTATGTTATAAATTTTCAACAAGTATGTTAATTTAATTAAGATTTTATGAGTATTATTAATGCTGTATAGTAACATTTTCATCTCCTTTCTTGTGGAAACTTTGGTTCTTTTTGGAATCAAAATTTTCCTCATTTTTAACTTGCTTAGTTTATCATGTCACTATTAGAAAGCATTCCAAATCTTCTTCATAGTATTAGATCTCCAAAGGTTTTATATGCTGCTCTTGAGATGCTTTTAGTTGCCTACCTAATATTAAACCTCCAACCCCCCTTTTAAAAATAACAGAGTCCTGATTTTGTTCAGAGTAGTGATGTATCCAATTAAAAATAACTTCTCCAGATTCTCTTGGAGTCAGACTGGCTCTGTGATTCAGTTGGAAATTGAGATATTTATGGAAATATCTGGCTGGGATTCTAGGAAAACTGTTGCTTTTCTGATAGACTTACTTGACATACATCTCTTACCATGTGCTTTACCTTTTCTTGCTATTCCTTCCTGGAATGTATATGTGATAATTAGAGGTAGAACAGTCATTTTACATGAGTATTAAGCCACACTCTGGAGGTGGAGAGAACTGAAAAAAGCAGAAAGGTTCCCTTTATGGACTGTCTAACCTGATATTTCTGTTATATATAGCTGAACATAGTCCTTACTAGTACAGTTGTCAAATAAATCAAAATATTCTAACAGCTTCACATTCTTCTAGGAGACATATTCCTGGAGACATATTCCTGTTCTAAGCTGGTTGCTTCCTAGTCTTGTTACACAACTGTTGTTTGGAACTTAATTTCTTCTCTCTTCTGTGTTAAATTCCCTATTTATTAGGGAAGTCTTCTTTTCCCTAGTGTCTTCCTCATTTCTGGTTTTCCTGGTTTTGATGGAGCACATCCTCCAGCATCATCGTAAGAATGGGTAGATGACAGATAAAATTCTAAGACTTTTGGTATCATTCTCACACTTGATTGATATTTTGCCTGGACACTTGGATCAGTATTCTCTTAGATCTTCTGTATTTGAAATGTCTTATAACTTTATTTTTTATTTTTTATTTTGGTATCATTAATATACAATTACATGAGCAACATTGTAGTTACTAGATTCCCCCCATTATCAAGACCCCACCACATACCCCATTACAGTCACTGTCTTATCAGCGTAGTAAGATGCTATAGAATCACTACTTGTCTTCTCTGTGCTATACTGCCTTCCCCATGCCCCCCCCACCACATTATGTGTGCTAATTGTAATGCCTCTTTTTCCCCCTTCTCCCTCCCTTCCCACCCATCCTCCCCAGTCCCTTTCCCTTTGGTAACTGTTAGTCCATTCTTGGGTGCTATGAGTCTGCTGCTGTTTTGTTCCTTCTGTTTTTGCTTTGTTCTTCTATTCCAGAGATGAGTGAAATCATTTGATACTTGTCTTTCTCCCCTTGGCTTGTTTCACAGAGCATAATCCCCTCTAGCTCCATCCATGTTGTTGCAAATGGTGATTTGTTTTTTTCTTATGGCTGAATAATAGTCCATTGTGTATCTTATTACTTTCATACTGGACATCTTGGCTGGATATACTGCTGTTGGTTGATGCCTTTTTTTTTCTTTTTCCTTTTTCAGAGCTCTGTAGCCATACAGTTTTTTCTCTTTTGCAGGTAACTTAATTTTTTGGTTTGTGTCCTCAAAAATCTATCTTTAAAAAGAATTTTGAAGATTAGTGATGTTACATCTCAGTGTGGATCATTCCATATACGCTGCATCTTTACTTCCTCCTGTGTTTTAGGAAATTTCTATTTTTGAATTTTTTTCTTGTTCTTTTTTTTTTCTTGGTCCATTTGTCAGTTCTATGCTTTAGGAATACCAGATTCTATTTTACAATTTTTGTCTACTGTCTCTCACCTTTAAAAAAAGTTGCTCTAATGTTTGTCTTTCTATTTGCATTCATATTATCTCAAGTCTTTTCTCTGTCAGTAATTTGATTTTCAATGACCTGTTCTTTACAGGCTTTATTTAATTTGGCAAAAATAGTGCTTAGTCTTTAGTATACTTACTCAAGTTTCGGTAATATATTTCATTTATTCTGTACTTTTTTTTAGTAATTTATTTTGGTATCATTAATCTACAATTACATGTGCAATACTGTGGTTATTAAACTACCCCCTTCATTAGGTCCCCCCCCCACCAACCCCATTACAATCACTGTCCATCAGCGTAGTGAGATGCTATAGAATCACTACTTGTCTTCTCTGAGTTGTACATCCCTCCCCATGCCCCCCCAATACTATATCTGCTAATCATAATGCCCCTTTTTCCCTCTTATCCCTCCCTTCCCACCTATCTTCCCCAGTCCCTTTCCCTTCGGTAACTTTTAGTCCGTTCTTGGGTTCTGTGAGTCTGCTGCTGTTTTGTTCCTTCAGTTTTTTTCTTTGTTCTTATACTCCACATATGAGTGAAATCATTTGATACTTGTCTTTTTTGGCTTGGCTTATTTCACTGAGCACAATACCCTCTAGATCCATCCATGTTGTTGCAAATGGTAGGATTTGTTTTCTTCTTATGGCTGAATAATATTCCATGTGTATATGTACCACATCTTCTTTACCCATTCATCCACTGATGGACACTTACGTTGCTTCCATTTCTTGGCTATTGTAAATAGTGCTGCAATAAACATAGGGGTGCATATGTCTTTTTCAAACTGTGCTGGTGCATTCTTAGGGTAAATTCCAAGGAGTGGAATTCCTGGGTCAAATGGTATTTCTATTTTGAGTTTTTTGAGGAACCTCCATACTGCTTTCCACAATGACTGAACTGATTTGTATTCCCACCAGCAGTGTAGGAGGGTTCCCTTTTCTCCACATCCTCGCCAACATTTGTTGTTGTTTGTGTTTTGGATGTTGGCCATCCTCACTGGTGTGAGGTGATATCTCATTGTGGTTTTAATCTGCATTTCTCTGATGATTAGCGATGTGGAGCATCTTTTCATGTGCCTGTTGGCCATCTGAATTTCTTCTTTGGAGAAGTGTCTACTCATGTCCTCTGCCCATTTCTTAACTGGATTATTTGCTTTTTGTTGGTTGAGGCACGTGAGTTCTTTATATATTTTGGATGTCAACTCCTTATCGGATATGTCATTTACAAATATATTCTCCCATACTGTAGGATGTCTTTTTGTTCTACTAATGGTGTCCTTTGCTGTACAGAAGCTTTTCAGCTTGATATAGTCCCACTTGTTCATTTTTGCTTTTGTTTGCCTTGTCCGGGGAGATATGTTCATGAAGAAGTCGCTCATGTTTATGTCCAAGAGATTTTTGCCTATGTTTTTTTCTAAGAGTTTTATGGTTTCATGACTTACATTCAGGTCTTTGATCCACCTTGAGTTTACCTTTGTGTATGGGACTAGACAGTAGTCCAGTTTCATTCTCTTACATGTAGCTGTCCAGTTTTTCCGACACCAGCTGCTGAAGAGGCTGTCGTCTCCCCATTGTATATCCAAGGTTCCTTTATCAAATATTAATTGACTGTACATGTTTGGGTTAATGTTTGGATTTTCTATTCTGTTCCATTGGTCTGTGAGTTTGTTTTTGTGCCATTATCAAATTGTCTTGATTACTGTGGCTTTGTAGTAGAGCTTGAAGTCAGGGAGTGTAATTCCCCCTGTTTTATTCTTCCTTCTCAGGATTGCTCTGGCTACTTGAGGTCTTTTGTGGTTCCATATGAATTTTAGAATTATTTGTTCCAGTTCATTGAAGAAAGCTGTTGGTAGTTTGAAAGGGATTGCATTGAATCTGTAGATTGCTTTAGGTAGTATAGCCATTTTGACAATATTTATTCTACCTAGCCAAGAGCATGGGATGAATTTCAATTTGTTAGTTTCCTCTTTAATTTCTCTTAGGAGTGTTTTGTAGTTTTCAGGGTATAGGTCTTTCACTTCCTTCGTTAGGTTTATTCCTAGGTATTTTATTCTTTTTGATGGAACTGTGAATGGAATTGTTTTTCTGATTTCTCTTTCTGTTAGTTCACCATTAGTGTATAGGAAAGCAACAGATTTCTGTGTGTTAATTTTGTATCCTGCAACTTTGCTGAATTCAGGTATTAGTTCTAGAGTTTTGGAATAGAATGTTTAGGGTTTTTTATGTAGAGTATCATGTCATCTGCAAATAGTGACAATTTAACTTCTTTACCAATCTGGATGCCTTGTATGTCTTTGTTTTGTCTGATTGCCGTGGCTAGGACCTCCAGTACTATATTGAATAACAGCGGAGAGAGTGGGCATCCCTGTCTTGTTCCCAATCTTAGATGAAAAGCTTTCAGCTTCTCGCTGTTAAGTATGATGTTAGCTGTGGGTTTGTCATATATAGCCTTTATGATGTTGAGGTACTTGCCGTCTATACCCATTTTATTGAGTTTTAATCATGAATGGATGCTGAATTTTGTCAAATGTTTCTTCTGCATCTATGCAGATGATCATGTGGTTTTTGTTCTTCTTTTTATTGATGTGGTGGATGATGTTGATGGATTTTTTAATGTTGTACCATCCTTGCATCCCTGGGATGAATCCCACTTGATCATGGTGTATGATCCTCTTGATGTATTTTTGAATTTGGTTTGCTAATATTTTCTTGAGTATTTTTGCATCTACGTTCATCAGGGATATTGGTCTGTAATTTTCTTTTTTGGTGAGGTCTTTGCCCGGTTTTGGTATTAGAGTGATGCTGGCTTCATAGAATGAGTTTGGAAGTATTCCCTCGTCTTCTATTTTTTGGAAAACTTTAGGGGAACAGGTGTTGTTTCTTCTCTATATGTCTGGTAGAATTCAGAGGTGAATCCATCAGGTCCGGGGGTTTTGGTTGTTCTTGGGTAGTTTTTTGATTACTGATTCAATTTCATTGCTGTTGATTGGTCTGTTTAGTTATTGTGTTTGTTGCTTGGTCAGTCTTGGAAGGTCGTATTTTTCTAAGAAGTTCTCATTTCTTCTATGTTTTCCAGCTTGTTGGCATGTAGATTCTCATAATATTCTCTTATAATTCTTTGTATTTCTATGGGGTCTGTCATGATTTTCCTTTCTCATTTCTGATTGTGTTTATATGTGTAGATTCTCTTTTTCTCTTAATGAGTCTGGCTAGGGGTTTATCTATTTTGTTTATTTTTTCCAAGAACCAGCTCTTGGTTTCATTTATTTTTTCTGTTGTTTTATTCTTCTCAATTTTATTTATTTCTTCTCTGATCTTTATTATGTCCCTCCTTCTGGTGACTTTGGGCCTCACTTGTTCTTTTTCCAATTTCAGTAATTGTGTCTTTAGACTATTCATTTGGGAATGTTCTTCCTTCTTTAAATAGGTCTGGATTGCAATATGCTTTCCTCTTAGAACTGCCTTTGCTGCGTCCCACAGAAGTTGTGGCTTTGTGTTGTTGTTGTCATTAGTCTCCATATATTCTTTGATTTCTGTTTTGATTTGGTCATTAACCCATTGATTAATTAGGAGAATGTTGTTAAGTCTCCATGTATTTGTGAGCCTTTTTGATTTCTTTCTAAAATTTATTTCTAGTTTTATACTTTTGTGATCTGAGAAGTTGGTTGGTAGGATTTCAATATTTTTGAATTTACTGAGGTTCTTTTTGTGGCCTAGTATGTGGTCTATTCTGGACAATGTTCCATGTGCACTTGAGAAGAATGTGTATCCTGCTGCTTTTGGGTGCAGAGTTCTGTAGATGTTTGTTAGGTCCATCTGTTCTAGTGTGTTGTTCAGTGCCTCTGTGTCTTTACTTATTCTCTGTCTGGTTGATCTGTCTTTTGGAGTGAGTGGTGTGTTGAAATCTCCTAAAATGAATGCATTGCTCTCTTGTTTCCTCCTTTAATTCTGTTAGTATTTGCTTCACATATGCTGAGGCTCCTGTGTTGGGTGCATATATATTTATAATGGTAATATCTTCTTGTTGGACTGACCCCTTTATCATTATGTAATGTCCTTCTTTATCTCTTGCTACTTTCTTCGTTTTGAAGTCTATTTTGTCTAATCAAGTACTGCAACATCTGCTTTTTTCTCCTTGTTGTTTGCCTGAAATATCTTTTTCCATCCCTTCACTTTTAGTCTGCGTATATCCTTGGGTTTGAGGTGAGTCTCTTGTAAGGAGCATATAGATGGGTGTTGCTTTTTTATCCATTCTATTCCTCTGTGTCTTTTGATTGGTGCATTCAGTCCATTTACATTTAGGGTGATTATCGATAGATATGTACTTATTGCCATTGCTGGCTTTAGATTCGTGGTTACCAAAGGTTCAAGGGTTGCTTCTTTACTATCTAACAATCTAACTGAACTTTCTTGTTAAGTTATTGTAAACACAGTCTGATGTTTCTTTATTTCTCTCCCTTCTTCTTCTTCCTCCTCCATTCTTTATATACTAGGTGTTTTATTCTTTGCCTTTAGTTAGTATTTGGATGGTCTGCCTTATTTACTATGATTTTGTTTTCTCTGGTGACATCTTTTTAGCCTTAGGGGTGCTTCCCTCTAGAGCAGTCCATTTAAGATATCCTGTAGTGGTCGTTTATGAGAGGCAAACTCTCTCAACTTTCGTTTGTCTGGGAATTGTGTAATCCCTCTGTCCTATTTAAAAGATAATCATGCTGGATACAATATTCTTGGTTCGAGGCCCTTCTGTTTCATTACATTAAATATATCATGCCATTCTCTTCTGGCCTGTAAGGTTTCTATTGAGAAGTATGATAATAGTCAGATGGGTTTTCCTTTGTGGGTGATATTTTTTCTCTCTCTGGCTGCCTTTAATACTCTGTGCTTGTGTTTGATCTTTGGCAGTTTCATTATTATGTGTCTTTGTGTTGTCTTTCTTGGGTCCGTTGGTTTGAAAGTTCTCTGGGCTTCCGTGGACTGCGAGACTATTTCCTTCCCCTGCATGCAGAAGTTTTCAGCAATTATTTCTTCAAAGACAGTTTCTATCCGTTTTTCTCTCTCTTCTTCCGCTGGTACTCCTATAATGTGAATATTGTTCCGTTTGGATTGGTCACACAGTTCTCTTAATATTCTTTCATTCCTAGAGATCCTTTTATTTCTCTCTGCCTCAGCTTCTCTGTATTCCTGTTCTCTGATTTCTATTCCATTAACAGTCTCTGCATCTCATCCAGTCTGCTGTTAAGCCTGTCGATTGCTTGTCTGATTTCTGCATTGTCTTTCCTCACTTCCCTCACTTCCTCCCTTATCTCTTGCACATTTCTCTGTAGATTCATCAGCATGGTTATGACTTTTATTCTGAATTCTTTTTCAGGAAGACTGTGCATTTCCATCCCTTCATGCTCCCTCTCTGGGGTTGTCTGGTTGATCTTAGTCTGGACCATATTCTTCTGTCTTTTCATGGCTATAGAAGTGGTCGCTGGTAGTTGCCACCTATGTCAGCTGGGGTCTTTAAGACTTTAAAAAGAAAAAAAAGAGAAAGAAAGAAAGAATAAAAGAAAGAAAGAAAAGAAAAGAAAAAAGAAGGAGAAGAAAAACAAAAAACAAAAAATGCCACCGGGAATAGATTCTGCGGGGATGCTGTAGGTGGCGCTGTTGGTGCACTATTCTGCAGCCGTGGCCACACTGCTCCGCTGGGCCCTTTATAGCTCTGGCCGGGGTGGGAATGAATGGGAGGCTGTTGATCTCTGCGGGAAGTCTGAGGGTGGCCACCCTTTCCCAGTCCCCAGCTAAGGGGTCCGAAATTCCCCAGGACTGCCAGCCTGCCTGGCTGAGTGTGCCGGGGCAATCCGGCTCCTCCGCTGGGCTCCTGTCTCTTTAAGATCGCTGAAAAAAGTGTGCAGTTTTTTTTTTTCCTTCCCGGGAGCTGGCTGCAAGCACCCTGGTGCGTTCCCCGCTCAGATCCTGCACCCTCTGTCTCTCCAATCTCCGCTACACCGGGCGATGTGTGTCAGCACTCCCCGCGCAGATCACCGGGGCTGGTTATTTCGCGGGGTGTACTTCCACTCCCTCCCGGCTCTGAATCCTCTCCTCCCGCCAGTGCGCTGGGGTGAGTGAGTGCTTGGGTCCCGCTGGGTTGCGGCTCCGTATCTTACCAGCCTCAAAGGGTTCCGAGTCCTCTCAGGTGTAGCTGCACACTGTGCACTTTTCTGTGTATTCTGGTCTCTGTTTTAGGAGTACTTGTATTTGCTGTATTTTCATAGATATATGTAGTTTTGGGAGGAGGTTTCTTCTGCCCTGGTTATGCTGCCATCTTCCGGACGTCAATTCTGTAGTTTTATCATCACATCTTTGAGCTTTTGTTTTCTTCAGTTTATGTTCTTAGTATCTTGGAGAATTTATTTTTAACGGGATTTTTTTTCAGAATTATTTGTGTTTTGCATGTTTTTTTTTCCATTTTCCATGAAATACTGCATAGGTAACTATGCTTTTCATATTGCAAATACCTGGGAGCTCTAGTACAGACATTTTATTTGTTCTATTGTGTGACTTCTTCATTCTGTCCTGCCACACCTAAAGAATATTCTTCCTCTCAGTTTCAATTTCAGATGTGACTACTCAAGCCTATTCTTTTTTGTTTGTGCATTTGGGGAAAGGAGTAATTTGTGGGATAGTAAATTCAGTCTCAGCAGAGATTTAAGTTTTATTTAGAAAACTTGATCACTTTTTCTGGGATTTTTTTAAGTGTCCTACTAGCATTCATATCTCCTGTAAAGTCCTACCAAGAAAAATTCTTGACTCTTAAGTTGTTTTTCTTTATTCTTTGTTTAATCCAAGAACTGTGCTGTCCAGTATAGCAACCACTAACCACATGTGGCTATTTAAATTTAAATTAACTAAAATTGAAAATCACTTCCTCAGTTGCCTTAGCCACATTTCAAGTGTGCAGTAGTCATATGTAGTGAGTGCCTGCTGTATTGGATAGTGCTTATAGGAAATGTTTCCATTATCACAAAAGTTTCTTTGGACAGTGTTGCCCCAGATTCTTCACTTCTTTGAGAGAGCCAGATTGTTGTTTCCTTTCCCACCTGCTTCTCTTCACCAACTATTTCCACTAAGAATCTCCCTCTCCTCCCTGCCCCCAAGTGGAGTAAAAAAGATAAGAATAACTTCTTGGTTTTCTTCTTTCTAGATATTGGGAGAAGGTTATTAATGAACATTCTCAAGAAGTGAAGAATATGTTTTTCTAGAATCTTCTGTTTTTTAAAAAACTTATAGTAAATTTAGATGTTAGATTGTGGCCTTCTTCTCATTTCATATTGACTTATATTTTGCTAGTTTAAATTTTTTTATTTTCCTCTGTCTTGCCAATGGGTTTCAGCCCCAGGCAAGTTCGCTATGGATTCAGTGTGACCAAAGAAATTGACAGTAAAATGTTCTTGGGGTGAAAGGGTTATACCCAACTTTATTTCCACAGCAGGCCAGCCACTAAAATCCCGTTCACTCAGAGCGAGTCTGCATGCAGCAAGCCAGTCTCTGCCTCTGGGCCTCTGTCTGCACAGCTATCCTCTGGGCCTCTCTGCCTGCACAGCCGTCCCACACAGCCATCCTCTGGGCCTCTGCACAGTTCCCCCACACAGCTGTCCTCTGGGCCTCTGTCCTTGGCACTGCCACCACTCCAGCCTCTGCTCTGCTCTCCTGCAGCCTTGCAGCTGTGGCCACCATGTCGGGCCCAGAGCACTGGGTGGAGCTCTTTATATAGAGTCAGCAGCCATGTATTGCCCACTGGTGTTCAGTGATCCAGTCAACCAGGGCTAGGTGAGAAACCTGGTCACAGGAACTCTCATTGTATCCACACCTCACATATTTTATTTTGGAGAAAGAGATTCTGTTCTTTATATTTCACCATCTTTACAGAGAAACACCAAAATGTTCATGTATTAAAACTATTTTATGACTTTCAACATATGCTAAATTAATTTTAGGAGGAGAATTTTAGAGCTTAAGAAGTTAAAAAATATGATCCATTCTTTTTCCATTCTCTGATGTCCTCAAAGTTTCCTTTTTCCTGCTATCTCCTATGATACTTATATCATTTTACTTTCTCTTGACCATATTTGGGGAAAATGGAAGTTCCTGTGTCCAGGATCCTCACCTGACCCTACACTACTTGATTATGTAGTTGGCCTACTGCTAGGCTAATGCTTCCACACTTGTAAGCAATTATTGGCTGAGTCACTATATAAAGAGCTCTGTCCAGTACTCTGGGCAGAGACAGAGATGGAGGTGGATTACGGATCTGCAGACCTGTTGGATGCACACTTGATTGTAGTGCTTGACCTACCACTGGGAGAATAAAGCCGGATATAAACCTTTTTACTCTGAGAACTTCCATTGTCATTTCTTGGTCTCACTAATCCATAGTGAATTTGCCCAAGGATGAAACCCTCAGGCAAGACACCATATAATCCAATATTTTCCTTATTTTTTTTTCTGTATTGGTCTTATTACTGTAGCATAAAGGAGTGAATATGATTAATGGTGAATTTTAGTCTTCCAACAAGTTAATTTTTTACATTAATTTTTAATTTTGTGATTTTGCTGCTTAGTAGTTTTCTATATTCACCTCAGAAAAGATTATACTTTTATTTAGTCTAATAATGTAACTTGAAGCATTCAATTTTATTCTCTATCCATTTAGTTGTATCTGTCCACACTTATGTTTCTGATACATATCTTGAAATCACTGCAGTCCTCCTGGAAGTTGCAAGCCTTCAGTAGACTCCAGAGTTCTAAAATAGTTATATCAGATAGGTTCTGCCAGTGCAGTGTTGTCTAGGTGGTGTAGAGAATGTGTCAGACGCTGTTGATCACCTCCAGTAGCCAATCCCCATTGAAAACCAGAAAAAGGTTTTCTGCAGGGATTGAGCACACACTTGTTTTTGAAGAAGCCATGTTGCTTCTCAGTCCAAACTAATCTAGTTAAGATTAATTATTTTTCCCTTGTATGTGTTGGATTTAGGAATGGTTATATAGTGTAAATCTGAGGAATAAAAAATGTGAGGAGAGCAGGGTACAAGAAAGGTTTACTTTCACATAAAAAGCCAGAAGATACTTGATCTGTAGCTGAGATATAATTCATAGACTCAACAGTTTTGGCTTCCACTGATGAAATATCTTGATTGGATTAACTCTCTGGAAGATTATTTAAAAAACCAGTGATCTAAAGGTACTTTAGGACAATCAAAAGTAGGTAAAAACTGGAGAGGACACTACACATGAAAGGCTGAAATTTCAAGGTGTGGTACTTTAGAACAATCAAAAGTAGGAGAAAACTAGAGAGGACACTACTAGTACCCTCTAGAGAGGACATGAAAGACTGAAATTTCAAGGTATGAGATTTGCAAGTTTGTAGGTTTTCATTTGCGGGTACTCCCCAATCCCATATAATAATGGAAGAAGTCTCAGCCTTATCTAGGTGTCAGAGAATAGACTTCAAGGCTAGCAGAATACCTAAAATGTTTTGGAGAAATTCCAGAAGGGTAGGGGAACCATAGAAGGAAACTCCTTAGAAATTCATGTAAACACTATCTAAATCTGTGGTTGAACAATAAACTCTGCATGTGTAGGGAAAACTTCAGTGCGTCTAGCAAAACAGTGACTGGAAGATAGGAGAACTAAATGGAGATTTCAGTTTCTAGCCACATTAGGAGAGACAGAGTTTGGAGTTTGAAACCAGGCAAATAACTGTTATAAAAAAAAATCAGTGTATTTCAGAGTATGCAATATTAGGAAGAATTTCATATTTTGTGGTTGATAATATCCAGAATATAATTATAAAAAAAAATCGGTGGACAGTAGAAACAAAAAAATAATCAGTGGTCAAGAGAAAAGTAGGCAGTAGAAAGTAACCTCAAGATAATCAAGAAGAGGCAGTTATATAAAGCAGCTGTTTTTTATATATATATATATATGGCCAAAATAATTTTAAAAAATTGTATGCATGAAGAATGATAACAGGAAAAAAGACAACACTTTAGGAAAGAACCAAATGGAAATTCTAAAGCATAAAAATAACAGTGGTTAAATGAAAAATATCTTAGATGGGCTTAACAGCCAAGAGGAGGCTGCAAAGAGTCAAGGAGCCTCAAGGTAGATCAATTATCAAGCTGAAGAACAGACAGGAAAACAAGTGAAAAAAAGTGGACAGTTTCAGAGCCATATAGAATAATATCAAACAGAATGAAATATTTGTAATTGAAGTCCCAAAATGAGAGGGAAGAGTGAATGGAACAGAAATAATAATGAAGAAAAGTCTGAAAAAATTTCAAGTTCAGTTTTAAGAGAGGGAAAAAAAGTTCACAGATCCAAGAAACTCATTAAACTCAAGAAAAATAAGTAGTTACACCTATGCACATCATTGTCAAACTTAAGAACTCAAAAGGGCAAAGAAAACCTATGAAGACATTGACAGTGCATTATGAGGAACAGTGATGTGACTGACTGCTAATCAGAAACAATGGAATCTAGTAAATGATGGAATATCATCTTTAAATTGTGAAAAGAAAAAACTGTCAACAAAGAATTCTATATTGAAAACAATCTTCAAAAGTAAAGGTAGAATGAAGGTATTTTCAGATGAACAAAATTGTAAAATTCATACATAAGACAACTGTATTGCAAAAAATATAAGTAATGTTTATGTTGAAGAGAAATGATAATGGTAATAACTACAGAAAGGAATAAATGAAATAAATGGTACATGTAGGTAAAACACTATAAATTATAGTTTTTATTTTTTCTCTTGATGAGAACATACAGTTTCTTTAACACACAAAATGCATGCCTTCATACATACATATATATATCTCTGACACATAGATTGCACTTGCTTATGCTAATTATACTCTGAACTTTTTTCTGTACACACAGTGAAGCTGTAACTTTTGTCTCCAGTGCCACCAGTCTTTCTTTTCTCTAAAAGTGTAATGCTGGATTGTGTAGTAAATATGTGTTCTTAGTACTCTCCAAACACACCCAGTTCTCACTCTTTTAGCTTTATCTTCTACTAGTTATCCTCATTTTTAAAAGAACTTATTTATATAACTTTTTCTAGTGACTTAAAGGGTGTAATTTTTCTTAGAAATATGAATATTTTGGCAATGAATAAATGGTCATATTTAAAATTTTTATTTTTTATATAATGAGTTTTTCATAACATAGGTTTTGCTTTAGATTTTTTTTAATTGTTGTTTCTTGGAGTCTCACTTTATCTAGAGTACATATATGGGTTTTTTTTAAAGTATTAGAGTTCCCTATAAAATTAAAAGTAAAAAACTTTGCTGATGCTGATTTATCCCTCCTCCATTAATGTCCACAAATATTTCAAAACCTCTGCTGTAACCCTATAATTTTTTTTTAGTGTCCTTAAGGAGAATTAAATTTATCAATCTCAATTTAATAAACATTTACCTTCTCTGATATATTCTTTTTATCTCAGGGTAAAAGGTAAGGGAGGAATGAATACATGAGGAATCATGATTAGTTCAACTTAGGTTGATTTTAATTTTATTTCATAATTTATGATTAAATGAGAACTACTCTAAAATGCATTCTGCTTAACAAAAAGCAATTCTTATTCCCTATCATTAGGTCAAGATTAGTTAGTTTTCAAATAATTGGAACCTTATTTCTCATGTCTTGGAACCCTTAGACCTCAGTTCAACATGAATCATGAGTTTATTTTATTTCATAAAAATTTGGAAAAATACCTTATGTAGAGCTTCCAGATTTCTCAGTAACCAAGTTTGGAAACTGGCATTCAGAAAGCTTGTTTCTTATATACTGGAGTTGAACACATAGTCATAACAAATGAGGAGTGCTGTGGGTAATTGAACACTGAATTTTCATAGTGGCTCAACAGAAAGTTACTGGGCACAGGTGTTTCTGTAATTGTGATGTATTGGGGGAGATTCAGTGTTCAATTGTCCTCAAACTCACATTTCCACCTGTGTGGTATAGTGGTCACTGGGCTGTGGTAACATGTAAAGTGAAGAGCATAGCAGTTACCTCACAGAAGGGAAAAAAAGTCTCAAACCAGTATGCCTATCTTGGGTTGTTTTATATAGACTTGATTTGGGGGAGGGTGAAGACTTTTTTTTTTCTTTGAGAAAAACTTAAAATTTTATTAAACATGACATTTTTTTTCTAATGAATTTATTTCTCTGATGAGGTGTGCTGTCCATACAGAATAGGTAACTTAACTATTATGATATTGCTAGTCACCTTCCCACTTTGGTCTTGTCGGGGGCATCTAACCTAGTATCAGAGAGATGTACTGTAAGTGTACTGCTTTGATATCTGTGGACTGAATATTTGTGTCCCCTGAAATTCACATGTTGAAGCTCTAAACCCTCCAATATGATGGTATTTGGAGCTGTGGACTTTGGGAAGTAATTCATTTGAAATGAAGTGATGAGGGTGGGTTCCTCATCATGGGAACAGTGTCCTTACAAGAAAAGACACCAGAGAGCTTCCTTTCTCTCTTTTTTCAGCCCTGTGAGGACATAGTGAGAAGGCAGCCATCTGCAAGCCAGGAAGTCGGTTCTCATCAGGTGCTGACACTTTAATCTTGGACTTCCCAGCCTCCAAAACTCTGAGAAATAAATGTGTTTTTTGGGCCACCCAGTCTATGGTATTTTGTCAGAGTAGCCTGAGCTGACTAATGCAGTGTCTCAGATAGCATGAGAATGTGATACCGTACTCCCCCTCAGGATTATTTAATGGTCTGTATCCACAGCAGTCTGCAGAGATTGTTTTGTCCTGGTGCAAATCTTAAGAAGGTGCTAGTGCCCTCCAGGCTGTCAGGGAATTCAGAAGGTAAATGGGTACATTAAATGTCTTTTTCTTGAGTACTATAAATGCCAAGGTAAAAAAAGAGAGAAATGACAGGATGGAGAATAATGATTTCTGAGGTAAAATTTTGGCTCATTCTCTTTTAATCTCTGAGATTATTGATAAATTCATGTAAACTGTGTGCACCTCAGTTTTCTCATCTGTGAGAGATAGTAAATACCCACTCTGCATACCTTATGGGGTTGTTCGAAGGATTCCATTAGGTATTTGTGAAAATGCTTTGGTAATATTAGAGATTACTTCAGCTGAAGTTGCCTTTCATTTCTGTAATTTCAGTATTACTGTTCATGTGTTGCAAAAGTAGATGTTTCTCAGGAATATTTGATTCCTTTATCAATTTTTATATAATGTATAAGCAAATTTTGCTGTGTGCAGTTTAACTGTTATCAATTTTATTTTTTCTTTACTTTTTGTTCCTCCTCATGAACTGACATGAAGAATCCATTCAGATAAAAATGAGCAAGTCTCCAAGTACTTAGTTTTCTCTAAAAAACAAAGATTATATGCTTTTTAGACTCCACAATTGTGGGTTTAAACACTGACTTACTACAATTTTTGTAAACTTTTTGTTTGGAGCTTCAGGTACAAAAATCTATATAAACTATTACTACTTAAGTATAATTTCATACTTTTCTTTATTCCATGACTCTAAATATTCCATGAGTACTATTACATAATAGTACTTTGAAGATGTATAAACTGTACCTTTCCAAATTATGCTTTATGGAGTAAAAGGTAATTATTTTCTGTTTCATAAAGCTTATATTTAATGTAACAACATTTCTCTTTACTGGAAGTGAATGTTTTAGAGCAGAGTGAAAGCTAATTTTATTTTGATGTTTTTATACTAGCATTTGAGGTAGTCGTTACTCATGAGGGAAACCTGTTTTCATATATCAGTTCAGATGTATTAAACTCACTGGTTCTTATTTTAAAATACTTTACTTTTTAGAGCAGTTTTAGATTCACAACAAAATAGAGCAGAAAATGCAGGGAGTTACCATGTATTCTCTGCCCCCTCACACCACAGCCTACCCCACTATCAACATCTTGTATTACAGTGGTACATTTGTTAAGTCAGTGGACATAATGCTATATCATTATCACCTAAGTCCACAGTTTACATTAGGGTTCACTGTTGGTAGTGTACATTTAATGGGTTTTTGACATGACTGCATCATAACATCATAGAGAATAGTTTCACTGCCCTAAAAATCCTCTGTGCTCTGCCTTTTCATCCCCACCCCCAGTCCTGGCTATTACTAATCTTTTTACTATCTCTATTGTTCTGCTTTTCCAGAATGTTATATAGTTGGAATCATACAGTATCTAACCTTTTCGTATTGGGTTTTTACTTGATAATATACATTTAAGGTTCCTCTGTGTCTTTTTGTGGCTTGATGACTCATTCTTTTTAGCACTAAATAAGATTCCATTGTCTGGATGTACCACAGTTTGTTTATCCATTCACATACTGAAGGACATCTTTCTTGTTTGCTTATAAGAATTGGCAATTATGAATAAAGCTGCAATAAACCCTGGGCAGGTTTTTGTGTCGATTCATTTGGGTACACCTAAAGACCACGATTGCTAGATCATTTGGTAAAGAGTATATTTATTTTTGTAAGAAGCTGCCAAACTGTCTTCCATAGTGGCTGTGGCATTTTGCATCCCCACTAGCAGTGAATGAGAGTTCCTGTTGTTCCACATCCTCTTCAACATTTGGTGTTGTCAGTGTTCTGGATTTTGGCCATTCTAATGGGGTGTAGTGGTATCTCATTGTTGTTTCAATTTGCATTTTCCTAATTACATATTGAACATCTTTTCATATGCTTATTTGGCATCTCTATATATATCTTCCTTTGTGAGCTGTCTCTTCAGGTTTTTTAAATCAAGTTTTCTTTCGTTCTTGAGTTTTAAAAGTTCTGTGTGTATTTTGGGTAACAGCCCTTTAACAGATGTATCTTTTCCAGTGTTTCTCCAAGTCTGTGGCTTTTCTTTGTCTTGACATTGTCTTTTACAGATTTTATTGCAAAATCTTTTGATTTTGTATTAAATCCCCCCAAAATCAAATATTCACTTACAAATATGATTTTATATGGTTTAATGAGATAAATTCAGCTTATCAGTTACTTCTTCGTGGATCTTGCCTTTGATGTTGTGTCTAAAAATCATCACTTACCCAAGGTTACTTAGGTTTTCTCATCTGTTATCTTCTGGAATTGATAGTTTTGTATTTTATATTTGTATATAAACCTTTCTGAGAATTTTTTTGATGGGTGTAAGGCCTATGCATTGATTAATTTTTTTGCATGTAGATGTCCAGTTGTTCAGTACCACTTAATGAAAAGACTGTCTTTTCTCCATTGTATTGCCTTTTATCCTTTGTCAAAAATCAGTTGACTATATTCATTTGGGTCTATTTTGGGGTTCTCTATTCTATTCCATAAATCTGTTTATTTCATCAATATCACCCTGTCTTGATTACTGATCTTGAAGTCAAACTCAGTGATTAAATTCTTAATTATGGGAAGCTTTAAGCATATGCAACACTAGAACTAAAAGTCTATTATTTCCCCAAATACACATTACCCAGCTACCCATGGTTGCTATCATTTTAACTCTACCCCTTCTTCCTTCTACTCCCAGATTTTATGTAAAATTCTTGATATTATCACTTAATTCAGAATGTATTTATTTCTAAAACACTGTCTTCACTTTAAGGGAACTACAAACCTTTCTCAAATATAAGTTTGTCCCTGTTTTCCAAATGATATAATTAAAGATCTTTTCTGGATTCAGCTGGCATGTATACTTTTTCAGAAAGATGGAGAAAGTAGCCTATTGTAATATGTAATTTCATTTTATACATGTACTTATATTTTATATCACAGAAAAATCAGATATTCAATTACAAATACAATTTTTTATACTCCTCTTATGAGCTTTATCACATACATTTTATTTATTTGTGTCCTCAAGGCTAGGGCTCCTTTTTGAATCATTTAATAGTTTTCTGTAGAGAAGCATCTTTATTTCTATATTGGTTGTTTGAGATACACATCATCTTGGAATGTGGAGATGATGCTGTCATGGAAATACACTTCAAGCCTCCAGTGCACATTCACATAATAGTACCATAGTTATTATCTGGAATTCTTCTGTAAGGTAGGCTTGACTTTTCTTTTCCATTTGTTTATTTTTTAGTCATTTTTTTAAATGTATGTATGGATTCATAGATATTTTATTCATTGGGTTATAAAATAATTCTATCAGTATTTATTTGAGGTTGCTCAAAATTTTCAGCTTTGAAAAAACAAAACTTTGTTTAAATACTTTATGATTAAATTTATTTTAATGGACCTGGCGCTAGAACCAGCCATTTTTCCAAAAGAACAGATTTTATGGGTTCCTTGTTTTTTACATCAGTCAGATTTCTGTCAAATGGGTTTCATCTTTTTGTAATAGTCATATCAATAATGTATTAGAGTAAAAATGGCATTACTTGATGACCATGGGGCTTGGAAAAATTGCCAACATAATTACAATGTAAAATGTTTTAATTAATATCCATTAAAAACCCCATGTCTGACAATGCCTCATTTCTCCAGGCTCAGTAGAAACAGTACATTTAACAACTGACTTTTTTTTTTACCTTTATGATGCAGAAACTTCTAAAACACATTTCTGTTTCCCTCCCCCTTGATAGAGAATGAAAGATATATTTAATATTTTCTTTTTTCTTTGTAAGTTATAACTTTTATTATCTGTGTATCAGGAAACCAGACTATTTAACCAAATAGTTAAAATTATGTGCATATTATACTCTGAATAAGGACTTTATATTTAGAATGATGCCTAAAGACTTCATAACAGCTATTGCAGTATTTTAAAGCAGCTATGTAGGAGAGGTCTTTCTACTTGGTTTCAGATTTACAGATGTGTTGCATAAATGGAGACCACTAATACCAATTTCTAGATAAATATATTGAAAGGTACAAAATAAGTTTAAAAATTAAGCAGTTTAGCTAAAAATAAAGTATTTCTAAAATATTTCTTTCAAATGCACATGGTAGTATATTAAAATTGGTTCATCTTCCTCTTGTATCTGATAATACAATTAGTGAAATGAGCTGAGCAAATAGAAACTTCTTACTTTAAATGGATTTCAGTATGTTTCAACATCTTTGAAACCCATTTATCTATTTTTACACTTAAATAGACTAAACATCTTTCTCAGAATATCTTGTTTAGCTTATTTAACCAAGTTTTCCATTTCTGGGCAAAGTGAAAATAAAATTCATTCCATCATTCATTTAAATGTTAATTAAGAATGATTATTTTAAGACTGTTCAAAGTTATCTAAGACACAAAGCCTGAGTCCTCACTTAACTTATTTAATTATCTGGACTATTATCTCTAAGAGGGCACAAATCTTGTATTCTGTCCAAATTTTCACAAATACAAAATTAGTCAGAGTCAAATTTAAAGAATGCCTGTGAACTATACAAGTGGTTGCTGAAATTATAGTGCTTTGTATCAAAATGATACTAAAAAGTGAGTCTGGCTTTTCTATAAAAGTCATACATTGTTGAGTTCCCTGTCAAAAGCTCAGTCTTATCATTTAATTCCTAGAACATATTATCCATAGTTATTTTACAGTCCATTTTAAATTCTTGTCTTTATCCTCACAGTTTAGCTTTGCCATCTGTTTTTACTTTTTCTTAATTTACATTCACATCATTGTCTTTTATATGCTTAGTTTTAAAAATTAGAAATACATGATGTACATGTGCCAGAAGCAAATGGCTTCATGAATGTTCACAAACTGAATACACCCATGTAACAAGTGCATAGATTAAGAAACAGAAATTGTAAGTTTACTTCAGAAGCCCTCCTCTTGACACCTTCCACTTAATACCCTGTTTTCATTCCCAAATGGAAACAGTATCCTGACCCTTAATGATACTGCCTTTTCTTCCTTCCCTTCTTTTCTTCCTTTATAAAAGGAAGTTACATTAGTTTGAAGCTTGAGATGATAGATTTGGATTTGCGTGTTGACTAATAACTATGTAAGGGTGTCAATAATCTTGAGTTCACTTAATCACCTCAATTATGGATTGAGGTGATTAAAAGCTGGGTTTTAATTATTTTATAATGTTTGTTCCCTGGGGTATAGACTCTGAGGCTTATTTTTTTTTATTAAGGTATCATTGATACACAATCTTATGAAGGTTTCACATGAGCAACATTGTGGTTTCAACATTCACCCATATTATCAAGTCCTCCCCCACCCCATTGCAATCACTGTCCATCAGTGTGGTGAGATGCTATAGAGTCATTACTTGTCTTCTCTGTGCTATACTGCCTTCTCTGTAACCTACCTATATTGTGAGTGCTAATTATAATGCCCCTTAATCCCCTTCTCCCTCTCTCCCCAACCCCTTCCCTTTGGTAACTGCTAGTCCCTTCTTGGAGTCTGTGAGACTGCTTTTGTTTTACTCTGTTGTTATACTCCACAAATGAGTGAAATCATTTGGTACTTGTCTTTCTCTGCCTGACTTATTTCACTGAGCATAATACCCTCTAGCTCCATCCATGTTGTTGCAAATGGTAGAATTTGTCTTCTTCTTATGGCTGAATAGTATTCCATTGTGTATGTGTACTACATCTTCTTTATCCATTCATCTACTGATGGATACTTAGGTTGCTTCCATTTCTTGGCTATTATAAATAACACAGCAGTAAACATATGTCTTTTTGAATCAGGATCTTGTTTTCTTCAGGTATATTCCTAAGGGTAGAATTCTTGGGTCAAATGGTATTTTTATGTTTAGTTTTTTGAGGAACCTCCATACTGCTTTCCACAATAGTTGAACTAACTTACATTCCCACAAGCAGTGTAGGAGGGTTCCCCTTTCTCCACATCCTCACCATCATTTGTTGTTCCTAGTTCCTATGCTGGCCATCCTAACTGGTGTGAGGTGATATCTCATTGTGGTTTAATTTGCATTTCCCTGATAATTAGTGATATGGAGCATCTTTTCATGTGCCTGTTGGTCATCTGAATTTCTTCTTTGGAGAAGTGTCTGTTCAGATCCTCTGCCATTTTTTAATCAGGTTATTTGCTTTTTGGGTATTGAGGCGTGTGAGCTCTTATATATTCTGGATGTTAACCTTAGTTGGTAAGTCATTTACAAATATATTCTCCCTAACTGTAGGATGCCTACAGCAGAAGCTGATTGGTCCTTTGCTGTACAGAAGCTTTTTAGCTTGATGTAGTCCTATTTGTTCATTTTTGCTTTTGTTTCCCTTGCCCGAGGAGATGTGTTCAGGAAAAAGTTGCTCATGTTTATATTCAAGATTCTTTTGCCTATGTTTTCTTCTATGAGTTTTATGGTTTCATGACTTACATTCAGGTCTTTGATCCATTTGACTCTCAGGCTTTTAAACCAAAGACTAGGAGAAGCAGAATTTTGCTTTTTGGTGGATCCTAACTTCTAATTTTTGTTTCTATATTTTTGTGAATCTGCTGATAGCTCAGCTCAACTTTTAAGCTTCTCAGTCTCCTGTTAAGTAATAGCACATGTTTTTTGGGGGGAAAGCAATGGCAAATGTCAGTCAGATTTCTAGGTTTATATTTTTTCTGTGTCTTGCCTACGTAATTCATCACTGTTCTTTTAGCTTCTTAGTGCCTTCAGAGATGTGTTTCATATTTTTTCCCTGGATGTTCTAGTTCTTACTGGAACTAGTTCCAAATTGCCTATGTAGCCATTACTGTAGGCAAACTCTATAATCCTGTATTACCTGTATTAAGAAAGTGATCTTTAAAGGCTTACTTAAAATAACATTTTGTCACTGGGGTTTGGGACTTATTTTAAGCACCTGTAACTACCACTGATTAAAGTTGTTTCTGTGTAATGATTTCCCCAAGCAATACATTATGGTTCGAAATGAAGTGATTTTGTAAGAGCCTCATGATATATTTGTAAATTCTCAGAGGCAGTTACTTTCCTGCGGGATAATTTTAGGAGGAAATTTTCCTTTATATTTGACATCTAGGGATATTTGATTTGAGGTAAAGTAACCGGTTCTATTACATGGTTTCTAGAAAGAATTTTTTTTTAATAAAAACAGTGGTAATAGCTATTTGACTGTTCAATGTACAGTCGGCACTAAGTGCTTGTATAACCATTAAACTAATAAATGTTGATACTGATTTTTCTCCTTTTTACAGATAAGTTAAGACAAGGAGAAGTCCAGTAATTTGCCATGGTCATACAGCCAGCAGTGATACTGAACTGGCGTCACCTAGTATACCCATTTGGGTTGTGTGTATACAGATTCCATTATGTTTGGCTAATGTCTGTTCTCATAGATTGAAAACATAGCCAGCAGTAACACAGATTCAGATATAAAGTTATTGGAGATTGTTTCCCATCCTATGTGGAAGTCTCATCTCATTCATTTCATTAACCTCATGAATATATTATCCCTCCATTTATCAATTAATTTTTTTCCTTTTAGTTCAAACTTAAGGAATTATGTAGTTGGTACCTACGTATGTCTAGTAAATAGCAGAACCAGTTCTAAAATGTTATATCATGATATTCTTAAAGCAGTAGGACCAAATTGAAATTTCATAAAAAGTATGAGAAAATTACTTTTGAGGGGAATATACTTTGAATTAATAATTTATATCAAAAAATATTTTCAGTATTACATAACATGTCCTTCATGTTTGTTATCCCATAATCCTGTTAAAACTTTATGCTATTTCAAATAATTCCTTTCAAGAAATTATACTAATTTATTTAATATTAAATACTAAGAATTAATTTGTGGTCTTTAAGTTAACATGTAGTATCACAGTTTGTTGAAGTTTTTGCTAATAGCTCCATAAGGTCTTTGAAATTGTGTGGAAAAGATACTAATGAAAGCCAAAACTACTTCACAGTCTTTTTACTGAGTACCACCATAATTCTAAATACCTGTACAGTAAGCAATACAAATATGTCCTTTATTAAAATAATATAATTGAACTTTAGTAAAGTGTATTAATTAATAACAAAGGAGAAATGGAATGAATAAGTGCTTATTGAAAGCAGCATTTTTAAGTGCATTTGAGGATTTATTTGCTAGTTATAGTGCTTTCTTAATACATCACTTTTGTCATATGTCAATTTTAGGTAGAGTTTGTACATTTGCTTGATTAAAGTTGAATAAAGATTATAGGTGAGTGCTTATGCTTGGATAATATGATTATCTGCATATCATTTTATTAGTTTACTAATGCATTTAATAGAACCAGGGGCCTGGAGCTGCATAAAGATCACTCATTGAACTCTGGCCTTGATATATAAAAGTGTATCTCAATTACAGTCCTTTTTATTTTTTGTAAGCACTGAGAGGTAAGTTGTTCATTTTGAATTGTATCTTCAGAGGAAGATGATTATGTCATCATTTCTAGTTTACTTTTGAAGAGGGGTATTACTTTTAAAACTTGCCTTTGTTTTCAAATGATATGATGTTGATGTTTCTTCTTTTGGGAGAATTTAAGATTTTTTGTGGATTTAAAAAGCCCTGAGATGACATTATTCTTCCAAGAAATTTAATGGTAATATTTTTGATGAAAAGTGTTTTCAGTGAGGAGTCTGCTGGACTGTGTCTGCCCCTGGCTGCCCTGCCAAATGGCCTAGCCTAGTGCCCACCTGGGAGCTCCACAGACTGTGCCTTCCAGCCCAGGACTCACCCAGGAGCCCTCCAGACTGCACCTTCCAACCTCCAGCCTGGTACCCATATGAGAGTAACTCCAGACTATAACCCAGGAACCCTAGCAGCAGCACACCCTTAGCCCATGTTCACCCAGCCTCTGGCCAGCCAGCCAAAACCAGGCACACGGTCTATCCCGGACACTCCTACATGAGGCCACCCCTTAGAGACTGGGAGAGTGCTGCTGTATAAGGAAACTGTTGTCTTTGAATAACACATGAAACCAAATAGATTTAACAGATATATACAGAACATTACATCCCAAAACACCCTTTTCAAATGCACACCAAGTGTTCTCTGGAATAGATCACATGTTATACCACAAACACATCTCAACAAATTGAAAAACTCATATCAAGTATCTTTTCCAGCCACCATGGTGAAACTGGGTATCAGTTATCAAAAAACTGCCCACAAATGCATGAAGGTTAAAACAGCATAGTAATATTTCAAATAAACAATCTAACCCTACAACTAAATGAACTAGCAAAAGAGCAAAGTCCAAAACTAGTAGAAAGAAAGAAATAATAAAGACCAGAGTAGGAATAAATAACAGAGAGTACAAAAAATCTAAATTATAAATGGTCAATGAAAGTAAGAGCTGGTTCTTTGTAAACATAAACAAAATTGAGAAACCTTTAGCTAGACTCATCAAGAAAAAAAAGAGGACTCAAATAAATAAAATCAGAAATGAAAGCGAAGGTACAACCAACAGAAATACAAATGATTATAAGAGACTACTATGGAAAATTACATACCAACAATTTGGAAAACTTGTAAGAAATGGATAAATTCCTAGAAACATGCAATCTCTCAAGACTGAACCAGGAAGAAATAGAAAATCTGAACAGACTAAGTGCTACTAACAAAATTAAATCAGTAATCAAAATACTCCCAACAAACAAAATTCCGGGGTCAGATGGCTTCATAAGAGAAGTCTACTAAACATTTAAAGAAGAGTTAATAGCTGTCCTTAAACTATTCTAAAAAATACAAGAGGAAGCACTGCTAATTCATTCTGAGGCCAGCATCATTCTAATACCAAAACAAAATATACTTCAAAGAAAACAGTTACAGACCAGTATCCCTGATGAACATACATGCAAAATCCTCAACAAAATAATAGCCAACCAAATTCAAAAATACATTAAAAGGATCATTTACCACGACCAAGTAGGATTTATTCCAGGGATGTAAGGATGGTTCAGTATCCATAAAGTAATCAGTGTGGCACAGCACATCAACAAATGAAAGAATAAAAACCATATGGTTAACTCAATAGATGATGAAAAAGCATTTGACATAATTGAATATCCATTCATGATAAAAACTCTTAACAAAGTATGTTTATTCTCAACATAATATAGACCATATACGCCACACCCACAGCTAACATCTTACCAGTGGTGAAAAGCTGAAAGCTTTTCCTCTGGAATTGGGAATAAGACAAGGATTTCCACTCTCATTTATTTATTTATTTAACCTGCTTATGACTGTAACCTCTCATGTTTATCACCAGTATATGAGTGATCCATTTCCTATATATCCTCACTATCATTTGGTGTTATCAGTATTTTTTGTAGATGAGAGCCATTCTGATCTATGTTGTGTAGTGAGTGGTATCTTGCTGTGGTTTTCATTGCATTTCCCAATTAGCTAATGAAGTTGATTATATTTTCATGTGCTTTTTTGCCATTTGTGTAGCTCCTTTGGTGAATCATTTCTTGGTTTTAGTTTGCTAGGGCTGCCATATCAAAATACTACAGACTGGTTGGCTTGATCAACATTTATATTCCCACAGTTTCTCACAGTTCTTCTAGGAGGCTGAGAGTCCCTGAACGAGGTGTCAGCAGATTTCGTTTTTCCTGAGGCCTATTTCCTTGGCTTGCAGATGGCTGCCTTCTCCCAAGCCCTCATATGCCTTTTCTCTGTGCCATCATTGGCATCTCTCTTCTTGTAAGGACAGTAAGCCTATTGGATTAGAGCTTAGAGCTGCACCCTCATCACTTAATTTAATCTTAATTACCTCTTTAAAGGTCCTGTTTTTACAAAAGTACAGTGTTGGTGGAGGATTTGGGCCTCAACATGTGAATGGGGTTGGGGGGGTGGTAGAATTCAGTCTGTAACAGTGTCTTCTGCCCTTTTTTAAATTGATTGTGAGATTCTGGATCTTACAAATCTTATGGTTTTGCTAGGTTTGTTTGGCCCTGCTCCACCCCGGAAAGGTAGGGTGCATGGTGCCTCATTACTGCCAGGTCGTGGTAGAAGTCTAGATTCCCTACTCAGACTCCATTAACACCTCAGGGACGTTATGCTCATTGTTACTGTGGGTGAATGTGGGGTTTTTGGCTCCCCACTAATATTCCCTTGATAGCTGTCTGGCTGGGAGGGGTAGAAGTGTCTCCTGACTGTTCCATATGTGTCCTTCACATCACAGAGTGATGTGTCTTTGTTACCAATGGATGTCAGTTCTGCAGGTCCTTGGAGTGTCCAATAAGCATCCTCTTAACACTAGAATAGTGGGAAGGGAAAAGGTCCCTAGTTATTGATGGGTGGGCATGGCTATCCGAGCTTCCCACTTGGCCTCCACTGACACTATGGTAGTGCCTTGTTACCTCTTGGTGAGGATTAAAGTATTGGTCCCATCTTGGTCTTTTCTGACACTGTCCTAGTGGGATGGTTGGGGCATATCTGGAAGTCCAGACCTGGAAGTCTAGGTTCTCCAGGTCAGCCTTTGCTGGTGGGGATGCGGGTGGGGATGGGGCTATAATTTTTTCCTCTAGTGGAGAATTAACTGCACTGGAGCAGTTAATTTCTAAAAAAAAATTTGTCTTGCTGGTTTTTTCCTCTCTTAGTCCTTTGGCTACAGAGAGCAGACTTTGGAAGCTTTGTTTTCTCTTCACTTGTTGGTGTTTCTGGGTTACCAGCTTCTGTAGCACCCAGTCTTTTTTATATGAAATAGAATGAAAACCTAAGGAACTCACTCTTGTGTCATTCTTTGGGTCCTGGTCTTCTATCCAGTCTTTCTTCTTTTCTCTGCCTTTCTTTTTTTAGCTTTATTTTATATAATGTTTTGGATTTCTAGTTGTATTTACTAAGAGGAACAAGGAAAATTACATCTGCTTCTTCTTCCGAGAAGGGGAAAGTTATGTTTCATTTACTTGGTAAGGGAACTTACTTCTAAACAGTAGTTAAATTGTATCCATGTGGATATTACTGTCTTCACCTGCTTTTTGTTTGTTTATTTTTAGGACTAAATGCCTATAGGCTAATTTACTGACAGAGATAATGAAGAGTTCAAATGAAAAGTACAAAACAAAACAGAATCAGCTCTTGTGGATATACATAAATCTTAAACTGAATCTTTCATCACAGCACAGGGACAACTTAATCACTAGTTTCAAACTTGCCAAACTTTATTATGATCCCTTTTATTTGTATTACAATTCAAACAGTTCTCTTCTTCAGACCCTTTGATCCAGTTACAGAGGGACTAATAATTTATGGGAATAGTTTTCAGAATTTAAGTAGTCTCATATTATAGGCTTTGTTAGAATCTAATGGTCAAGTTTTCCCTTTGGGTAGCTAAAGGTATTTCTGTGGGGATTTAATATTTTCAAAGGTTTTTACTATGTAATATAATTATTATCTGTAGCACTAAGGGACAGTTACTGTATTATAAAATATGAGAAAAGGCAAGGCTTTCTTCCACGTAGGTAGTATAATATTTTCAAATTGCCCTAACAGTAGTATTCACCAGTAAAACATCACCATTATTGTAGATGTTAAAAAAAAAAGGTATCTTTGTATAACATTTGGACTGATCAAGGTCTGAACTAATCTTGGATTTCTTTCCCATAGGATGTTGATCTAGAAGACAATGAAAAGACTTTCTATGAATCTGATGATGAACAGAAGGAAAAGACTGACAAAAAGAAGAAGCCATATACTATGGATCCAGACCATAGACTTTTAATTCGGAATACGAAGCCTTTGCTTCAGAGCAGAAATGCAGCGGTATGTTAAAACCCTTATAAAAAATAACAGAATTTTTTCAAACAGTGGTTTAAAGTATGTAAGTTCAGTAAACAAGTCTTATTTTTGAGTGTGCTAATGGAGCATTTATTTGTTTGTACTCCAAAAAATCAGGTTTTGATGAGATGATTTGGTTTGTTAGCTGTATTCCTACTGGACTTCATTTACTTTTTTGAAGTGGCTTGGTTTATTGGCATTCCCTAAGATAGGAGCTCAAGATGTTTCTACAGTTGATGGAAGACTGTGTATTTCTCTGTTATGTGAATGTGGTTGGGAGTGTTTAATTTGTTAACAGTCCATAATATGTGTATCATCCCAAATGCTGCTGTTTTAGAGGAATTGTTTTAATAGAATTTCCTTAATTATATATTAAATACAGTGATTTTTTAAATAGTTTGGCTTTGCGGATACTCTTGTTCTGAAGTATTTGGCTCAACTGAAAAGACATGTTTGCAATTTTAAAAAATTCCCAATTTCAGAACAGCAGGAGCAATACTAAGAGTATGGGATTTGGAGTGTTGTGTCAAGCTTTATCATATACTGGCTGTCATACCTTGGGCATTTCATTTAACATGTATTCTCTTTTCTGAAGATGTCTTAGTTTCTAGGGCTGTCAGAACACATTACCACCCACTGGGTGGTTTAAAACAATAGAAATTTGTTCTTTCATATTTTAGGAGGCCAGAAGTCAAAAATCAAGGTGTCAACATGGTTGATTCTTTCTGGAGGCTCTGAGGGAGAAACTGCCTTTTGCTAGTTTCTGATAGGTGGCAACAATCCAGCATTCCTTGGGTTATAGACACACCAACCAGTATCTGCCTCCATCTTCACGTTGCCTTCTTCTCTGTGTCTCTGTGTCCTTTTCTGTTGCTTATAGGGACATTCATTGGACTTAGGGCCCTCTCTAACCCAGTGTGATCTCATCTAATCATTATCTTAATAACATCTGCAAAGACTTTATCTCCAAATAAGGTCACATTCTGAGGATACAAATGAATTATTGGGGGGACACTTCAGTCTGCTACAAAGGGTCACTACATATTCTTCTTCACAGGAATCCTGTAGGAATTATGGAAATAATATATAAGAATGTACTTTGAAACTGTAGGGTGCTCAGTGTTCATAGTTCTTACTATTTTCATGCTTTATCTTTTAGGTGGTTATGGCAGTTGCTCAGCTGTTTTGGCACATATCACCAAAATCTGAAGCTGGCATTATTTCTAAATCACTAGTGCGTTTACTTCGTAGCAATAGGTAGGACATAATTTTATGAATTTTTTCTCTGCTGTATTCATTCAAAAATAATGTTTAAACAAATATAATCTGTCTTCAGACATCTAATACATTGCTCTTGCTGTATTTTACCAATAAGGTTTTGTGCTTAAGGGGATCATCATAAAAGCCCATATACAGTTTATCTCAAAGTTAATGAGAAGTACTGGATGGTTTTAGCACAAGCCCAAAGAGATTGAAAATATTTTTTGTCTACTAAAGCGTTTAATATTTGTACATGTGAGAATGACAATGTTTAGGAGTTCAAATAAATCTGAAAACACTGAAAAACTATACATTTCACATTTCAGTATTATCAGATTGGCTTAGTATAATTATATGTGATTTTATATAAAGCAATACATATGCTAAATATGTAGTTTATTGCTGCTTTCTTTAAAGTTGCCGTGTTTAATTACTGTAGTTTGCTCTATTAAAGGAAAGAACTATGTTCTTAATAGCTACTTCTTTTAAGGAGGTGCGTAATCTTTCCATTTCCTACAGATAGCATAGATAGATAGATAGATAGATAGATAGATAGATAGATAGATAGATAGACAGATAGATAGACAGATAGATAGGTAGCAAGAATACCTTTCTCTTTAATTTTACCTTGCTATAATTCAGCAGTTCAGGTCAACAATTCAGAAAACTTATAGAGTTCCTGTGACATGTACTTTGAAAATTTAAGATCAGATTTTTGTTGTTTTGTTTTCTGTGTTTAAGAATTTAAACATTTAGCTTACCCTCGATATTTTGTAATTAGTAGTTTTTAAAAAATATTTTATATTGAGGTATATTTTATATTGAGGTATATATAATAAAATGCACAAATCTTAATGTATAGGCTGATGAATTTTGACATGTGTATATACTCATGTAACCATTGCCCATATCAAGATACCAAACATTCTCACTGAAATTTTTCCCCTTTCACCTATTTCACCTAATCCCCCACCTTCTCCTCTATGGCAACCATCATTCTGTTCTCCCTGTTTATGAGTCTATTTCAGTTAATAATTAATTATTTTAAATTAATTTGTTTCTTTAAGTGCTTACTTCTACTAACAGAACTGGGGTGGGGAGGGGAATACATATTTATTTTTGTCCTTAATTCAAACTTAGTGCTATAACTTGAGCCCTATATTAGCTTCTGACATTCCTTAGTGAAATACTGTTTCCTTTATGTTCCTGTTCTCTCCTCTGTCTTTATACATAGTCATTCTTTTCCCTTTTATCAGTTCAACAATTTTTCTTTCTTGAACTATTTAGCTAGTTCAAAAATTATCCGAAGGATCTGGAATGCAACTTTCACATGAAGCCTTATACCAGATACAATTCTACCTTCATTTCTTAGATGTTTGGGCATAAAGTAAAATGACTGTTTTTTTAACTTGTCTTTCACTCTGGGCAGAACTGAGTGACACAATGAACCGACCAAGAGTTTATATTAATGCTGTAGTCATATTTATTCCAGTAGCCCTAAGAATACCTTCCTTGCACGCATTCAGAGCAGCTACAGTATTGGCTTTACATCTTAGGAATACGGTATTATAAAACTGGTTTTAACTCTTCTTTATGATGAATCAAATCTAATTTATTAATAAAATATATTTCTTAAAATGTATTTTAAAAGAAGGCATAAATATCCAAGATTTACTAAAAACTTTTCACTGTTATGTTTAAAAGTTCCATTCAATATGAAACTTGCTTCTGATTCTTTTTCTTTGATGTATTGATTAAAGATAATTTCATTGGAAAATATACCTAGTGAAAAATACTCTTTTAATTTCTAGAGAGGTGCAGTATATTGTCCTACAGAATATAGCAACTATGTCAATTCAAAGAAAGGTATGTATACTGAATACGTAATTCAGGAGAGAAATGAATACATTAGTACCATAAATATATTTATATATTTATTTTTGTAATCTAGGGTATGTTTGAACCTTATCTGAAGAGTTTCTTTGTTAGGTCAACTGATCCAACTATGATCAAGACACTGAAGGTATGCATGCTCTTATTTTTCAGATACTCTAATACATGTTTACTTTGAAGATATTGCCATAGCTTCTCATATCTGCAATATGGGGACCTGCTTTAAAAAAATATAGGTGAATTTAGGAATTTTCTTTATACTTTCTAAACTATATTATTACATACTTGTTTCTATGCTCATTCTAATAATACAAAGTAAGACATACTACCTATACCTTGAATAACTCATGGTACTCTGAAGAAGACAAATATAAATAGATAATTTCAGCATTATGTGTTTTAAGTGTTTCAGAGACTTGAATTGAGTGCTGTGTAAAACACAGAGGTGGGATTAATTCTGTGGGAGATTTAGAAGAGACTTGTGGAAAAGATGATGTTTGAGTATATCTTGAAAGAATAACATGTTTGTGAATTTTTTGTTGTTTGATAGGTTGATTGGGAGGTTATAGGGTTGGGAGTAGGGGAAAGGCAGTTTGTACTAATGTAAGGGATTACAAAAGAGTGTTGTGTTCAGGGAATAACTACAGTATAGATGTAGTTAGGGATTTAAATCTGTAGTGACTAAAACAATGTGGTGCTTAGCAAAATAAGCAGAATAGACTGGAAAGCCTGGAAACAGATCCATGCATATGAAAATGTAAAATATAATAGAGGTGACATTACAAACCAATGGGGAAAGGATGGACTACTCAGTAAATATTGGAATGATTGGTTATTCATATAGAAACTGGGTTTAATCATAAAATATAAAATATACCCAAATTCCCAAATTGAAGGATATTTTACACAATATTTGGTTTGCAATCATTAAGTGTCAATATTGTGAAGGTCAGAAGAAAGATGAGAAACCGATGGAAACTAAACAGACAATTGAGTGCAGCACATATTATTGTGCTAGATCCTTTCTTTATACATGATCGAGATAATTAGCAAAATGTAAATGAGGAGTGACAATTGCTAGATGTGATATATCAGTGTTAACTTCCTGATTTTCTTGGTTGTATTGTAGTCTGTGGGATAATGTCTGTGTTTCTAGGAAACATATACACAGGTATTTGAAAATGATGTGGTATCAGATTGGCAACTCTGGTCTCAAATCAAAACTCTAGTCACAAATCAGATCAAAAATAGTTTGTTTTTTTCTTACCTCTTCTGTATGTTTGAGATTGTTTTTAAAAATTGTAGAGAAAATTACAATGTTCTTATCAAAGTAAAAAGTCAAGGCATAATCTGGGAGAAAATATTCCTAGTACATATATCTGAAAAATGACTAGTATATAGAACATAAAAAAAAGTCCTATAATCTGTGCCTTTTAATTGGAGTGTTTGTATCATTTACTTTTTTTTTGCTATTATTAATATACAATTACATGTGCAACATTATGGTTACTAGACTCCCCTTATTATCAAGTCCCCACCACATACCCCCATTGCAGTCACTGTCCATCAGCGTAGAAGGATGTTATAGAATCACTACTTGTCTTCTCTGTGTTATACTGCCTTTCCCGTATCCCCCTACCCCACCCCCACCCCCGCTACATTATGTGTGCCAATTGTAATAGCCTTTTTTCCCCCTTCTCCCTCCCTTCCCACCCATCTTCCCCAGTCCCTTTCCCTTTGGTAACTGTTAGTTCATTCTTGGGTTCTGTGAATCTGCTGCTGTTTTCTTCCTTCAGTTTTTCTTTGTTCTTATAGTCCACATATGAGTGAAATCATTTGGTACTTGTCTTTCTATGCCTGGCTTATTTCACTGAGCATAATACCCTCTAGCTCCATCCATGTTGTTGCAAATGGCAGGATTTGTTTTCTTCTTATAGCTGAATAATATTCCATTGTGTATATATACCACATCTTCTTTATCCATTCATCTAGTGGTGGACACGTAGGTTGCTTCCATTTCTTGGCTATTGTAAATAGTGCTGCGATAAACATAGGGGTGCATATATCTTTTTCAAACTGGGCTGCTGCATTCTTAGTGTAAATTCCTAGGAGTGGAATTCCTGGGTCAAATGGCATTTCTATTTTGAAGTATCATTTACTTTTAATGTAATTGTTTATAGCTACATCTTGTGTTTTCTTTTCTGTTTCTCTCATTCTCTGTTCCTTTTTTCCTTTTCATGCTTTTCCTGAGATAGTTTTTTTAGTGAGCCTATTGGAGATGGACTTTTAATTGCATATTTCTTAAAACTGTAAAGACAAATGGGAATTAAAATGTCTTAAGTATTTAGGATGGCAGGATGAATGAACAGATCAAGAGGTTTAATTGGTGTCTGAAAATAGGTATTACATGAAGAGTAACTTATTTTCTAACTTTATTAAAAAAAGAATAAAATCTATATTAAACTGCTTAGGATAATTAGACATAAGTTGTAAAGTTGAAAATTAGGGAACATGTAGGATTCTCTTCTTCCTAACTATTTTTTAAGCACTACATAATTATCTATTCTCTACTTACAGATGTAAGGAAACAAAGTTCACCTGAAGGGAATAATGTCTTACAACATCTGTAACAATGTGACTTTTTAAAAAACAGAAATTACCTTTCTAATACATGCCTAGCCTTTATTAAATTCATCCTTTATTTTTTGTGTTTTAAAATGTTTACCCTCTCTTTTTTTCTACCATAGCTTGAAATTTTGACAAACTTGGCAAATGAAGCTAACATATCAACTCTTCTTCGAGAATTTCAGGTTTGCATACAGTGCTAATTATAAAATAACTTCTAAAACATTTGTTCAGTGTAACATTAAGTGTATATCTTTCTCAATTTAGAAATACATAAAATAACAGTGATTTGGGACTAGATTGACAATTAAAAAATTTATAAATTTTCAAGAATAAACAGTAATTACAAATTTAAAATTTAAGGTAAATAGAATAGTAGTCCCTATCATGTTTTCATGGAATTTGAAAACCTTTGGTTTGTGACTCTATCTTTATTCAAAATTACATTACTGGTAAGGATTCTGTCTCTTTGTGCTGTCATCATCAGTAGTCCATTCTGTACTCTGCATTCATGAAAATGTCTTCATTTGGTTGTCCCTATTTGATTGACCTATCACTGTTTCAGACATCATCCTCTTAGCTTTATGTATAGCTAAAAAAATATGGTTTAAAATTGCCTGTCATTATTTTTTTTATTGTTTTATGTATATTTTAACCACATATGGTGATAGATGAGATGCCTCCCAGCAGCATACCCCTCAAAAATATTTTTCAAAAATTACCTCATGCATATTATGGCCTTTGTGTGGAAGGTCGGCTCTGAACACTTAGAGGTAGAGTACAGCAATAGAAAACCTATTATCAATATTATGAGCTTTATATTTCATCAGCAGTTTTCTCAGCAAAAGCATACCACGTGCTACCTACTAATCATAGAGTTTTTGTCAACTCCCAATTTTTATAGATTTAATTAATTTTGTTACTGTAATCCTTCTGCATGCCCACATTAAATTTCTTTTTAGTTATATGGACATCGTGGGTTTTTAGCTATGTGATCTTTATACTTCTAACAGTAGTAATAGAATAGTATATAGCATGTCCATGATTGGTAATTTCATAACTGGATTACTGTACTTTCATGCTGTATATTTTTCTAGAAAAATTCCTTGTAAAAATAGCATATTTTAGATACCCACTCATATTTATATGCCAGAAAATAGAGTGTCTCAATTTCTTATCTAGTAATCTATAGCTATAGAACATTGCTTGAATTTGATTTTTACTTCATTTTTATGTTTTATCTATTTATTTTTAGCTTTTTGAGGTTTTTTCTTTGTATTTGCATTTGTCCTTTTTCCTGTTGTGTATAATCTGTTTGGATATCCTTTTGATATCCACTTTCTTTGTATCAAGTTTGCTGGGGTTGTAGGGAGTGAGTCTTGGGTAATTTTATGTAATTCTTTAGTCATACAGAAGTGACGCATTGGACCAACCATTTCATTTAATATCAATATGTTTAATAAGTCCGTTGTTTAGTCAGAGTTTTAAATACAGTCTATTTTCATGTATGCATTTTTATCACTGCCTGTATTTGTGACTTATTTCTGTTGTTTATGGGTTGTATTCATAGGTATTACAGTTTACTTTTAAGAATAACTTTTTAGTAAGAGAATTTTTTAAAAGACTCATTTTTTTTAATTGAAGAAATTAGGTAATCAACTGGGAAAACAGTTTTAAATACAGTTGATCTTTCCTACATGGTACTAAGAGAGTTTAATTTGCTTAATTTAATTCTTTAACATTTAATCATGTTCTTGGTACCATTTTCACAAAATTTGTATGTCTTTTAAATGTTCTTAGATTTTCTTCTCCATTTGCTATTAAGGCACCATATAAATGTATATATTTTTTTGCATGTTAGATAACTATAGTGTCAATTCTGCATTATGTATGTCTCATTTGAGATTGGGAATCTTTTTTAAAAATGTCAGTTGATAATGGGATTTTAAATTCTATTTATATATAATGTTACATAATATATAAATATAAATATTAAAAGTACATTCACTTCTGTATCAAAGCTTAATTTTTAAATTAGGAAAATTATAACCAAAGTCAAATTCTTTAGGGCTATAATAAATTTTGTAAATATCTTTTACCTCCTGTTGTTAGTTCAATGAGTTATTTCTTTTTAAGTTTGTAAAAATACATGGTTTACAGTATATTTTAAAGGCATTCTTTTATAGAAAATCTATTTCAAAAGTGTTTTTTTTATTGTTGTAAACTGAATATAAAGTCTTTACTGAAATGCTGCTCACTGTTGTAGTTTTGTTACTATTCAGATACCATTTTGAAAGTAAAATGTTTGTTAGTAGCATATTTGCCCTTCTCTTCTCCCAATTTTTAGATTTAGTAGTTCTGAAAAAACAACCCTTTTTTCATAGATTCACAGATGCTGCTGGTTAAATGAACTGAAACCTCCAAAGAGAGAGTTATCATCTCTTTCAACCTTGCACTTAAACTAATTGCTGTCCCTGGGTGACTGCTCCCCACTATCTGTTTTGAAGTCAGAAGCTTTTGTGGCCACAGGTGAATGAACCTGGCTTGAAAATGTGCCTCTATCATAGGCACATTCTTTAAATAAAAAACAAAATTAAATTAAGTCATCAGTAGGACCTCCTGTTATAAATGAGAATATTATGTATCTAGAATTCTTATATATTGACATTGTTTAATATAATGGGGTTTTTTGTTGTTGTTCACTTGATAGTACCAATGTATAAACTAATTGAAATAATGTTTTTTTAGACCTATGTGAAAAGCCAGGATAAACAATTTGCTGCAGCCACTATTCAAACTATAGGCAGATGTGCAACCAACATCTCAGAAGTCACTGACACATGCCTCAATGGCTTGGTATATCTGCTGTCCAACAGAGATGGTAAGTTGACAGTTTCATTTTATTTTCAAGTAATTTATAATTTGAATATTCTTGGTATAATCTTTAAAATGTAACAGTTTTTAATATTACATTTTAATTTTTCTGTTATGTCAGTAGCATGGTCATGATGAATAACATTTTATTTTTGAAATATACATACACACATATTTTTTTTGTTTTAGTAAATTAGATAATTAACTTGTAAACAGTATCTTGCATAAACAGAACGAATTTGTTTATTTTTTGACAATTTAAGCATCTTCATTATACCCTTTCCACACTGTTCTATTTTACTGTTTTTTAATGGCATATAAGTCATGTATAATGTTGGTTCACCTGCAGAGGGTGCTAAAAGCAGGCAAATGACTATAACATGCAGAGTGGCTGTATCAAGAAAGTATGTAAAATGCATACCTTCAAAGTTTTTTTCCTAGAAATTCACCTAATAATTTTATATTCAAGATTAAGTAGATTTATAAGTCATCAGTTTGTAACAGCTATGTAATATCTAAACATTTTGTAAAACTGGATAGATAATATCTGGTAAAATACATAGATTTCATACTGGTTTATGGTAAAAATGTCAGTTATTTCTATGGTATGGTTTTAGAATAAATGAGGCCATTTGAAGAAAGAAAATGAGTCAGCTTTCCCCTATAATAATTTATTTAGAGAACTTTTATTATAATTGTATATTTCATTAAAAGGAAGTTCTTTTTAGGTAAAGCATAATTTTCTTGGTAAAATCATTTAAATTATTTGTGGAATTCTAACTATAATTATGTCATTTAAACACAGACATTTATGCTATAGCAACCATAAGGTTAAACATAACAAAATGGATTATTTTTTATATTTTATTTGAAAAACAGCTTTTCACAATAACTCTATTTTCCCTAATTATCTTCTCCCACATTCAGAAAACTGTAACATTGTAATTACTTATGTTGAAAAAACTGAAACAAAATTTATTCCCAAATAAGAGTGATTTTTAAAAACACAGTATTGTAAACTTTAGCTTGTAAACTCAAGATAATATGATGATGGATAGGACATTTTTGTCCACCTGCAGTATTAAAACTCCAAGTAAATGGTAAAAGAAATGATCAAGGAAATAGGTTTTTAAAAAAAATTTGATTGTAGAGGGTAACTAGAGAGTATAAGATGTTAATGTCATCCATTTTGTCTATTTCTATTTTTACCTTCTTTTTGTCTCTAATGCTGTGTCACACTTTAAAATGAGTTAAAAAGCATGTGTTTATTTTCTTATATTGTTAATAATGACTTTCTATTTGATAAGACATACTCCTTTGGAAAATATTTCCAGAGTTAAAGGTTATGAACCAAGGCTTACCAGGGCAATTGCTCTTTTAAAATTTAGTTGTGTACAAGAAGCAGAACAAATAATTAGAACACTGATTAGTTTTTTCAGAGCAAAATATATACAAGTTTTCCCAATTTTATCTTTTGATCCTTTTTCTCATGTGAAATTTTCAGGCTACAGATTTTAAAGCAATTATTTATACTCAGCTTTGATAACACATTAATTTAATTAGTCAGAAAATATTTTTCATTCACTTTGATTTAAAAGATGAATATTCTACTGCTTTAGCACTTTCCAGGTTCTGTTTGCAGTAATCATCATTACCCTATCTCGCCTAATTCTTTAACTCTTCATCACGTATGCTACACTTCTGTAGCTTGGAAATCTGGCTCAATAAAAGTGAGCAGTAAAACAAATAAGGAGAATATTTATATTTAAATTTGTAACATTAAGGAAAGTTATAATGTTTTTTAACTTTAAATACTGACAACAGAGCCCCTCCCTCTTTCTATCACAAGATCTGATTTTAGAAATAAATGCTATGAATGAGGCCTCAGTTTCTTTAAATATCTGTAAAATCATTTGAGGTTCTAAGGATTTGTGATACTTTGATTTTATGTTAATATCAATAGGTCATTATCTTTTCAGATACTGTACCTTAAAATCTCAGGAACAGCATTTTAAAAAGACCTCATTGTTTTTACATATATTTAATATATTCTTAGACCTGTAGTTTTGTTGTTTTTTGATGTTATTGACTTCTCCCTTCTTGACGTGGAAAGGACTTTTCTAGGCAGACATGAAGCTTGCCTTAAAATAGTCCAGTATCACTGTCTAAGATCAATTTGATAAACAGATTTCATAAGGACATTTGGGAGAAATCTGCATTTTGGTTTGTTTAGGATAATTTAATTCTCTAAGGTAATTTGCTGTAGCTAACATATTAGCAAAATTTGCTTGTCTGAATAACAATCTTACCATCTCCTGTAAACTCTAAAGATTGGAGCAGAGATCTATTTTTTGTTTTGATTAGGTTTATATAATTCAGTAAACATTTATTGAGGACTTGAATCAGTTAAGGTATTTTGTAAATGCTGAATAGATTAATAAGATGCTCATTCGGTCTATAAAAGGTTTCTGCCTTTAGGGAGCTCACAATCTAATGGAGGGAGACAGTAATATAAAACTAGTGTATTACAGTCTTCCATATATTGACCACTACCTCTGTTGCCAGCTGTTTGAATGTTAATGTTACACAATCTCTCTGTGCTTCAGATTCCTCATTTGCAAAATGAGGATAGTAGTTGACTGTACTAACCTTAAGAACATTATGTTAAGTGAAGTAAGCCAGTCACAGAAAAACAAACACTGAATGATTCCACTTCTAGGTGGTATCTACAATATCGTCAATTCACAGAATCAGAACATGGAATGGCCATTGCCAGGGACTAGGGGAAATGAGAATTGGGGGGTTGCTAATCAGTGGGAGTAAAGTTTAGTTACGTAAGACGAATAAGCCCTAGAGATCTGCTGTGATCAACAGTAATGTACATTTAAAGTTTTTTAAGACGGTAGATCTCATGTTAAGTGTTCTTACCAAAATTAAAATAAAAATAGTAGGCTGTACTTGTTTTCTTTTTCATTTAATTTTTTATTTTGCTATCATTAATATACAATCACATGAGCAACATTATGGTTACTAGATTCCCCCCATTATCAAGTCCCCACCACATACCCCATTACAGTCACTGTCCATCAGCCTACTAAGATGCTATAGAGTCACTACTTGTCTTCTCTATGCTATACTGCCTTCCCCGTGTCCCCCTCTCTACTTTATGCATGCTAATTGTAATGCCCCTTATTCCTTCTCCCTCCCTTCCCACCCACCCTCCCCAGTCTCTTTCCTTTTGGCAAATGTTAGTTCATTCTTGGGTTTTGTGAGTCTGCTGCTGTTTTGTTCCTTCAGTTTTTGCTTTGTTCTTATGCTCCACAGACTAGTGAAATCATGTGGTACTTGTCTTTCTCTGCCTGGCTTATTTCACTGGGCATTATTCCCTGTAGCTCCATCCATGTTGTTGCAAATGGTAGAATTTTTTTTCTTCTTATGGCTGAATAGTATTCCGTTGTGTATATGTACCACCTCTTCTTTATTCATTCATCTACTGATGGACACTTAGGTTGCTTCCATTTCTTGGCTATTGTAAATAGTGCTGTGATAAACATAGGGGTGCATATGTCTTTTTCAAACTGGGCTCCTGCATTCCTAGGGTAAATTCCTAGGAGTGGAATTTCTGGGTCAAATGATATTTCTATTTTTAGTTTTTTGAGGAACCTTCATACTACTTTCCACAATCGTTGAACTAGTTTACATTCCCACCTGCAGTGTAGGAGGGTTCCCCTTTCTCCTATCCTTGCCAGCATTTGTTGTTCTTTGTCTTTTCTATGTTGGCCATCCTAACTGGTGTGAGGTGATATCTCATTGTGGTTTTAGTTTGCATTTACCTGATAATTAGTGATGTGGAGCATCTTTTCATGTGCCTGTTGGCCATCTGAATTTCTTCTTTGGAGAAATGTCTGTTCATAGCCTCTGCCCAGTTTTTAGTAGGGTTATTTGCTTTTTGGGTGTTCAGGCATGTGAGTTCTTTATATATTTGGGATATTAACCCCTTGTCTGATATGTCATTTAAAAATGTATTCTCCCATACTGTAGGATGCCTTTTTGTTCTGCTGATGGTGTCCTTTGCTGTACAGAAGCTTTTTAGCATGATATAGTCCCATTTGTTCATTTTTTATTTTCTTTGCCTTGCCTGAGGAGATGCATTCAGGAAAAAGTTGCTCATGTTTGTATTTAAGAGATTTTTGCCTATGTTTTCTTCTAAGAGTTTTATGGTTTCATGACTTACATTCAGGTCTTTGATCCATTTTGAGTTTACTTTTGTATATGCAGTTAGACAGTAATCCAGTTTCATTCTCTTGCATATAGCTGTCCAGTTTTGCCAACACCAGTTGTTAATGAGGCTGTCATTTCCCCATTTTATATCCATGGCTCCTTTATTGTATATTAATTGACCATATATGCTTGGGTTTATATCTGGGATCTCTAGTCTGTTCCATTGGTCTATGGGTCTGTTCTTGTGCCAGTACCAAATTGTCTTGATTACTATGGCTTTGTAGCGTGCATGAAGTCGGGGAGCATAATCCCCCCAGCTTTATTCTTCCTTCTCAGGATTGCTTTGGCTATTTGGGGTCTTTTGTGGTTCCATATGAATTTTAGAACTATTTGTTCCAGTTCATTGAAGAATGCTGTTGGTATTTTGTTATGGATTGCATTGAATCTGTAGATTGCTTTAGGCAGGATGGCCATTTTGACAATATTAATTCTTCTTATCCATGAGCATGGGATGTGTTTCCATTTATTGGTATCTTCTTTAATTTCTCTCTTGAGTGTCTTGTAGTTTTCAGAGTATAGATAGGTCTTTCACTTCCTTGGTTAGGTTTATTCCTAGGTATTTTATTCTTTTGGATGTAATTGTGAATGGAATTGTTTTCCTGATTTATCTTTCTGCTAGTTCATTGTTACTGTATAGGAATGCAACAGATTTCTGTGTATTAATTTTGTACCTTGCCACTTTTCTGAATTCAGATATTAGATCTAGTAGTTTTGGAGTAGATTCTTTAGGTTTTTTTATGTACAATATCATGTCATCTAAAAACAGGGACAGTTTAACTTGTACCTTGCCAATCTGGATGCCTTTTATTTCTTTGTGTTGTCTGAGTGCCATGGCTAGGACCTCCAGTACTATGTTGAATTGAAGTAGGCTGTGTGCACATCCTTGTCTTGTTCCAGTCTTGTTCAAGATCTTAGAGGGAAAGCTTTCAGCTTCTCGCTGTTAAGTATGATGTTGGCTGTGGGTTTGTCATATATGGCCTTTATTATGTTGAGGTACTTGCCTTCTATACCCCTTTCGTTGAGATTTTTTATTATGAATGGATGTTGAATTTTGTCGAATGCTTTTTCAGCATCTATGGAGATGATCATGTGGTTTTTGTCCCTTCTTTTTGTTGATGTGGTGGATGATGTTGTTGGATTTTTTAATGTTGTACCATCCTTGCATCCTTGGAATAATTTCTACTTGATCATGATGGATGATCTTTTTGATGTATTTTTTAATGTGGTTTGCTAATATTTTGTTGAGTATTTTTGCATCTATGTTCATCAGGGATATTGGTCTGTAATTTTCTTTTTTTCTGGTGTCTTTGCCTGGTTTTGGTGTTAGAGTGATGCTGGCCTCAGAATGAGTTTGCCAGTATTCTCTCCTCTTCTACTTTTTGGAAAACTTTAAAGAGGATGAGTATTAGGTCTTCACTAAATGTTTGATAAAATTTGATAGTGTATAGGCTGTACTTCTTATGAGTGAGGATCATTAAGTTTTGTTGAGGACAAGGAGGAAGCTAGGAAAGGTCAACAACATAGGATCATTTTGTGCATTTTGGGCTTCTGGTGGAGTAGCACCAGGTACTGTGGCCTTTGAGCAGCAGGAGGTACCATAAAGGAAAAGCAGGGTAGAATTACTTAAAGGAATGAGAACGTACCTGGGGGAGGCAAAATAATGGCCCCCTCAAAGATGTCCAGATCCTAAAGCCTAGAACTTGTGACTGTGTTAGCTTACATAGCAAAAGAGATATGATTGTTATTGTGATGCTTGAGATGGGAAGATTATTTGGGGGGACCCAATGTTATTAAAAGGGTGCTTATTAAAGAACAAGGGAGGCCAACAAAGTCAGATGTCAGAAGCAGAGGTCAAATGCCAGTGCTACAAGGGGGCCTTGGGCAAAGGAATGCAGGCAGCCTCTAGAAGTTGGAAAAGGCAAAATAATTATTTTTCCCCAGAACCTACACAGAGAGTTTTGTCCTCTTGACATCTTGGTTTTAGCCCCATAATACTGATGTTAACTTCTGGATCCAAAACTATAAAATGATAAATTGGTGTTGTTTAAACCACTATGCTTGTGATAATCCATGATAACAATAAGAAACTAATACAGCATCAAGGGATGAATAATGCCAAATATATATTTCCATTACAGCCAATCCTGCCTCTGTATAATATTAAAATAAACCTTTGTAGTTTATGCCAGGAAAATCTCTAATATCCATGAAACCCTATTAATAAAAAAATGCCAAAATAATAAGTAAAGGCAATGTTGATTTATTTCTTTGCATCAGTGGCGTTTATTATTGTTAATATAAGATTCATTCCATAAGGTCAGGTGCTCTGGTTAGTTATATTACATATCCCTATTTGTGCCACCAAAAATGTAACTCTGGACCAGTGATTAGCCACTTCAGTGTATTAACTGAATCTCAGAATCCCAATTTCAAGGATCTGCTCCCTGGAGCCACTCCCAGTACCAATTACTGTATTTGTTAAAGCTCTGGCAAGAAACAGATGACACACTTAAAAGGAACAATTGAAGAGAATTTAATAAAGGAACTATTTGTAAGATGTGGTCAGGTTTGAGGGACACCAAGAAAGTATGATGTCACATCAGCAAAGTATGATGTAACCCCTGGGGGGCTAACAGTTCAGCAACAGTAGGAAGTCTTTATCATATCTACAAGTAAAAGGAAGGGCTGTGAGGTGTGGGAGAAGTTACCAGACCCCGAATGAGAGAGCCACTCTCAGGAAGTGAAACCTTCAGTGGAGGAGCAAGCACTGCCAGGAAGGCCGGGCAGGGGAGGGGTCCAGTAAGTATCCCCTCCCCACCAACTAGGGAGTTTGGTAGATGGATGCAATCCATAGAGGTTAGCCTCTAAGGTCACAGAGTTGAGCCAGAGTGTGGATTCATGGAACATATGGAGAAAATCGAGCTCACAGTCCCACTCTTTCTGGCTCTGAAGTCCATGCTGTTTCTATAGAAACACCTTTCCTACTACAAAGAATGCTTACTACTCACTTTTCTGGACATACCATATAAGGAATTTTTTTTTCTAGTTTGCTGTTTTCTTTAGAATTAGAAAAATTTTATTTAGACTGTAGGTATTTGACTACTACTATATAATTGGTGGGAATCAAAGAACAATATTTGAGAGCTATGGATAAAAGCCAAAGACACTTAAATATTATAGTGAACAACATAACCTTACTTTGTTTTTCTGATGTCAAGAAGCAGAGATTGGAAAGGGATATCAGAAGCTAGGAGATAGCAACAAAGGTTAGAAATTAAAGTATACTGTTGTACTTAAGATGAATGTTCTCCCAAAAGCTTTGGAAGCACACTCTTGATTATAGTTTTCACCTGTCATTTAAGACATTTAGAATGTTCTGCTAATTTAAATTTACATTTTACCAAGGATATTGCACTTGAATTGAGTTATACATATTTAATAGAAATAATCTCTGTCTTTTTCAGAAATAGTTGTTGCTGAAAGTGTGGTTGTTATTAAGAAGTTACTGCAAATGCAACCTGCACAACATGGTGAAATTATTAAACATATGGCTAAACTCTTGGATAGTATCACTGTGAGTACCAATTAAGAGATCTTTGCTGAATTCAGCTTAATTTTAGTCAGTAAATTATAGTTTTGTTCAAAGAAATGGACATTCTAAAGTATAGTGGTTAAGAGAGCTAAACTATGTGGATTCAAATCTTGGTTCTAAGATTTCACACTGCTGTGGAAGGGAATTACACATCTGAGAAAGAGGAAGAGTACAAGAAACACTGCAGTGCTAGATTGGAATTGGAGGTATCAGTGTGAACTTCATGGCTTTTTATATGGATATCTAGGTGTGTGAGTGTATATATGCATGTGTGTATGTCTATACATTTATCTGTGCACACTTGAATGCATATATGATGTGTTCAAACATCTATTTCCCAAGATTGTCATTTGAGAGGGCCTATATGCAATAATACCCCCGTACTAATAAGCAGACCAAGTACCCAGATCTTGTCTCGTTTTTTTTAGAGATAAAGTTTTACACCATAAATTCACTTTATTTAGTACTGTTTGATATATTCATAAGTTTGTGCAATAATCACGACTGTGTAATTTCAGAACATTTCGTCTTCTCTGAAAGAGTTCCATGCCTCAAACTCCTAATCCTTCCTTTACTCCAGCACTTGACAACCACTAATATACTTTCTGTTTCCACAGGTTTGCCTATTCTGGACATTTCATATAAATGGAACCATGCAATAAGTGGCCTTTTGTGTTTGGCTTCTTTCATATAGCATGTGTTCAAGGTTCATGCATATTGTAGAATGTAGTACTGCATTTTATGGTAGACACTGATTTCTAAATTCCATTTACCTCTCTCCATTTCTCTAAAGAACCAGGACTCCTTAGAGAAAATGGCTGATTTCAGGCATAGGACAAAGAAAGGACAAAGAAAGAACAAGATGATCTTAGAATATCTTATTGTGCCAAAAAAACAAGGTCATATTCTAGAATGGTAGAGACATATCAAAAAGACCCAAGAGCAGTCTTGAAAGGGCTCCCACTGGCCAATTTGAGCAACAAAATAAATGATAGTAAAAGGATTATAACCTGTTAAATAGAGTAAGAATTTCTAAATTCACACTGGAATGAATGAATGAATGAATGAATGAATGAATGAATAAGAAAAAAGGGAGGCTCTTCCTTACAATTAAAAAACAATTACTGTGAATTGAATAATGCAATTAGAATATCACCATTTGCCAGCCATAACAATGATAATTAATTCAGGCAAGAATCATTAATAAATGCTAAAAAAAAAAGGGGTGAAAATTTGAGTAATAGAATATTTACAGTGTTCAAGTCTATCTTCATAATATACTTCTTAATTACAAAGAGTAATTAATGACTTTTGACTTTACAATGGGGAAACCTGGCAGACACTACCTGAACTAAAGGAATATAGCTAACATTGCCAGCAGTGGGATCATGTGCGTTCTGATAAGATAGAGTGAATAGAACTCAGCATCAAGTCTCTTGAATTCCTGCCAAAAATAAATGACTTGAATGTAATCAAGAGGAAACATGAGACAAACGAGACAAACCCAGATGAGGGTATTCTACAAAATAACTGGTTTGTACTTGTTAAAAATGTCAGTGTCATCAAATGTAAAGAAAAACTCAGAAACTTTTTCAGAATAAAAGATATAAAGAATATGACAACTCTATGCAACATAATTTTGGACTTTCTTTTGCTATAAAGGATTATGTAGGAATAATAGGCAAAATCTCAATAAAATCTATAGATTAGATAATAGTATTGTTCACTGTTTAATTTCCTGATTGTTAAATAATTTTACAGTGGATATGTAAAAGCATTTTATTAGGAAGTTTACATTGAAGTGTTTTTTTGTGTGTATAAGGGCATGTCTACAACTTTCATTGATTCAGAAAACAAAATTATATATAGAAAGCTAAAGCATTTGCATGTAACTTGGGGAATCTGGGTGAAGGGTGTTCAGAAATTGTTACTTACTATAAACTCTTACTATTCTTGCAGCCTTTCTATAAATCTGAAATTGTGTTTAAAAATTATATTAAAAATAAATATTAATCTTGGCTCCACCACTTACCAGCCCTGTGTTTTTACATTAAATTCTCTATACTTCACTTTTCCCATCTGTACAATGATGACAGCAAAAGAATCTATATTGTAAGTATTGCCTCAGTTCATATATGTAAAATTCTTACAACATTCCCTGGCATATAGTAGCACTGCATAAGTGCTTCTGTTATTATCATGTCTTATTTCATTCTCTTCTTCCCTTTAAAACTAAAGTTTTTTAACTAATTATCCTAAAAGAATTTAATTTCCTTACCTTAAACTCACTCCTCAACCCAACACAGTCTGATTTGACTCCCCACCAGTCTACTAATTCTGCCTTTTCCAAGGTTACTATCTGTTTTTTATTAAATCTGGTAGATAATTCGCTGTCCATGTCTTTCTTGATCTTTCAAGAGTTAGCATTTGTCTTCACTGATCACTTCTTCCCTTTTGAAACATTCTCTCTCCATGGCATTTGTCTGCTTTTTCTTCAACTCTTCTCCATTGTGTTTGTCTTTTACTATGCCTTTCTCTTGACAGGGTTATAGTTTATGGGGAGTATATTATTTCCTTTGAAGATGAGATAATCTATATTCTGAATCTCTTCAGAGAATAATATTTGTATAGTTGAAGGTGATAGATGGCAAGATTTGGTGCCTACCAGTCAGGACCAATTTTTAATATCTCTAGTAGCAAAAATTTTTTTGCCTCTGGGTGTTAGTAAAGCTTGCAGGGCAGTTATATGTTTATCTTACAACTAATAGTAAGATTCATAGGAATCACTTAGCATCTGAGCTTCCACTCACAGCTCTTACCAGAGAGTTCCTTGGTCTTCCTATCTACTGTTACTGTTGAGTCTAATAATCAAAGCAAGGACTTCTCATAAAACTTTTGTAGGAGAGGTATGAAGGTTAAGAGGGCAGATTTGATTTTAGCAAATTTAAGATTGAAATCATACCAATTGTCTTCTCTGACCACATGACATGAAACTAGAAATCAGTAAGAGGAAAGTAAGACAAGTGTGTAGAAATGACACACCACACTTTTAAACAATCATTGAGACAGAGAAGAAATAAAAAGGGAAATAATCTCAAATGAAAATGCAGCATGTCAAATATTATGGGGTGCAGCAAAAGCAGTTCTGAAAGGAAAGTTGATAGCAGCAAGTGCATATGTTAAAAAATTAGAAAGATCTCAAATAAACAACCTGACTTTACACCCCCGAGGAACTACAAAAAGAACAAAGTAAACCCAAGTTTAGCAGAAGGAAGGAAATAGTAAGCATCAAAGTAGAAATAGACAAAATAGCAACCAGAAAAAAACAGAACAAAGGGTCACTGAAACTAAGAACTGGTTCTTTGATAAGATAAACAGAATTGGCAAACCAAGAATAAAAGAGAGAAGACTCAAGTAAAATTAGAAATAATTGCCACTGATACTCAGAAATACATACACTCATAAGAGACCTGCACTGAGAGGCAGGCTCCTGGGGGAAGCTGCAGGAGGCCATAAAGGAGCCATTGCACACTGTGGCAGAAGAACAGCACAAAGGATTAATCCTCCATTTGATTAATGAGTTAATGAGGTGAAGTTATTAGTCTCCATGGTATATATGGTCAATCTGGGACCAGAGCTAGTCGTCTTGTCTTGCTAGCTGATATATTTCTTAGTAGAGCACACTCATTTTGTCTACCCATGTCCCCAGTGAACTCTGGATTCAGACTTGAAGTTCCATCTTAGTTCCACCACTGACAAGCTGGGAGATATTGGGCAAGTTTCTTAACCCCTTTGTGCCCCTGTTTTCCCATGTATCAATTGGAGATAATGGTACAGCCACTTCCTAGGGTTTTTGTGATAGTTGATTGAGAAAACAGGTAAAGTCTTAAAAGTAGTGCTGGGCACATGGTAAGAGTTCAATAGTTGTTGGCTATGTAAGTTTTTAAAAGGGAACTGAGATATAATGAGTCATAAGAAGTACTTATTTGGTCTTTCAGATGATCATGTATGTGTTTTCCAGGTGTATTTGGTCTTCTTCCACAGTTACTGAAAACACAACAGAGCCTTAAAGGTGAAATGGGTGCCTTGTCATGTTAATGAGAGACTTTTGCACCCCCACCCAAGGGCAAGGTCTGGAGGTTGAATCAGCCAATGGCCGATAATTTAGTCAATTTTGATTGCAGTGAAGACCTCACAAAAACCTTTGACAAGAGCTTATTGCTATCTTGGACGCCACTTCTTTGTCAGAGAGAGTTTCTAAGCTTGGGGAACCAGAACTCTCCCACCTGCCACACAGCCAGTGCTCCACAAGGATAGAAGCTCCTTTATTTGGGACCTTGCCCCTGTTTCTCTTCATCTGGCTGTTAACTTGTATCTTTTACAGTATCCTTTATTAATCTAGTAAATGTGTTTTCCTGAGTTCTGTGAGCCACTCTAGCAAATTAATGAAACCTAAGGGGGAAGTCATTGGAAACTCCAATCTGTAGGCAGTAGGTCAGAAGTACAGTGTAACTGCCTGGGGCTTACGATCTACCAGTGTCTGGAATTGGGGGTGGAGGGCAAGTCTTGTAGGACAGATCCCTTAAACCTGGGGAATGTACTACTGTCTCCAAGCAAATAGCATCAGAACTGAGTTCTCGGACACCCCTCTTGGTGTTCAAGAATTATTTGGTCTTATGTGTGGGAAGACCCCTTCCCACATACACACATTGGAATCATGTCCAGGAACCTGGAGTTATACTACTGTTATGGCTTTGTATAATACTGTCATTGTTGTATATGAAAAAACACATCACAGAAACATAGATTTTATTGTAATCAGGACTTTGAATCTAAGTGGCATAGGTGAAAATATGAAAACAAAAATTTAAATCTGCTTTTTAAGTTCATTCAAATTGAATAGATTTATGTCAGCAGTGCAGTCAGAACTTACATAATCAGAACTGTATGTTCTAATTGTGAATATTTTATCCTTTGCAGTATCCTTCACTTGTAGTAAATACAACTTTTGGAGAAAAATTCTTCTAGAATAAAATGCATGTTACCTGAGGATTGTTCTAACAGGGTTTCACATAATGTTGAATGGGACAAATGAGGATTTCATATCATAAAAGAACAGTTGATAGATGTTACTCTGTAAAGACTACTGAGTAATATTGAAATAGCACTTTATATACTTGTCTAGGGGTCTCGCTGAATACCTGCATTTCACAAGTTAACTACACTTGCCCTGCCACCCCAATTTAATTCAGACTTAAGCTTTAATGCATTTTGAGTCCAGATTCAGAATATTGGATCTGATTTGCTACTTGTATGTAATTTGTTTAGATGTCTACTGATTCGCCTTTGACAAATTTAAATAAATAAAAGTGATGTTTTTGCAGAACTTACTTTACACTGTTGTATTGTGTAGTGAGCTTGTGTTGAAACACAATAGCTTTTAAATTGAACTGCTTACAGAGTGATCTTTAAAATCTTTCTAGATGTCTTTCTATAACTGCTGTGGTCAGCTAGGAGTCATTATTTGTTTTTGCAGGCAAGTTAATGTGTTGAAATGGCAGTGGAAACTGCCTTCTGGTAGAAGTTTAAAAAGTGCACTTAACCGCTTGCTCAGGGCATTTAGAATAAAGAGTCAGGCAAAGTCAGGCCAGTTTGTCTCTGAAAATATTGAAAACCAGAGGTCCATAATGAAAGTATTCTGTCATATGCGTATATGTGTTGTTAGTTTCGCTTTAGTTCAGCAGTCCTATTTATCCCTCATGGAGAACAGAAAGTGACTAATTTTCCTACTGGCTCTTTTATTAATAGCTGCAAAGTCTTTGAAAATAGTCTCCATTGTATCAGTGGTGTACAAGTGGAAGGAAGTTAATTGGGAGAGAAAGGGAGGGCTGGAATATGAAAATCTTGTGATTCTGACTGATTCCAGTGAAATACATGAAAATATGGGTCTTTCATTTTCCTAAGCCTTTTAATAAAATGCCATCACCAGAAGTTTGGTATAAATATGTTTTTATTGATATTTCTTGTGAGGTTTTCTGAGTTTTTATTTAGAGGTACCTTTCATTATGGGAGGCAATGTGAATTGTTTCATACTGGAAAATTTAATATACCACTCAATTACTATTTTTTAGCCCAATTTAAAGTAATAGATTGGGAGTAAGGTCTTAATGCAATGTAACCTATGGAACATTAGAAATAACCTCTTTTTTTCCAGAAATCAGTATACATTAAGGATATCAGTTCTGTCATATGTGAATAAATTTGTAATAACATTTAGCATTATATTTAGTACTTATACTTAGTACTTACACTTACTACATAATATACTGATTTCTCTCTTGCTAACCTTATTCTAATATTAATTTATAGATGATGCTGTTATCATAATATTTGAAAATATATGCTTTAATTTTTTTTGATGACCTCGTTCTGATGTTGGTGAAAGACCTTACTTAGGTGTACTTTGCTAATTTTACATTATTTCATATAATGAGTATTTTGAAAGAACATGAGATGGTAGATATTGTGATAAAATTTTAGCTGTACAAAGGTCCTTATTCTTATTTTCTTCTTCATCAATCATATTATGTACAGCTATAAAAGTATAGTGAAAATAGGACATTATTTGAGATTTGGAAAAGGACTTGGTCAAGAGTTATTTCTTGTGATGCTGCCTCTTAATGATAGGCATTGGCTTTTCATTTATTATAAACAGCAAATTTTCTATACTAGGTGAAAATATTTATGAAAACTAATTTACATACCCCTTCAAATTACTTTTGGAATAGGAGAGGATACAAATAAACAAATAGTAATAAAGCTAATTTGCATACTCTAAAATGTTGGTCTTAATGGTGCTGATGGAACATTTCCAATTTATAGCAAAGCAGTTATTTTAAAAAAAGCAAATTATATTGAAATGTACTTTATTAAAAAAATAATACCAAAATGCAATATTGGACAAATGTATCCTTATTTCTTTGGTTGATTAACAAATAATAGACCAGGATTCATGATTTATAAGCAGACCTTGATGATCTCATCAGCTTTGTGTATTTCCAGTGCTGTAGATACAGATACATAGAAGACAATAACAATTTTGATTTAAATCATAGTCTTTAATGAATCTATTCCTTTTTCTTTATTATCTGTGGATTCTCAAAACGTGGGCTGTAGACCATCTGTTGGAGAAATCATCCCTGATGCTCCATAAAATGTGGATTACAGGGTTCCACCACAGAACCTTTTATCCTGGAGCTGATACCAAAACTCTGCAGTTTTAGTAAGAACCCTAGAGGATGATTATGAGCATTGAGGTTTGTGAGCCAGTGCCCTAGAGCAGAGGGCAACAGACTTTTCTGTAAATTGCTAGATAGTAAATATCTTCAGCCTTATTGTCTTGGTTGCAACTATTCACCTCTACTATTACAGCACAAAAGGAGCAATAGTAATACATATGTAAATGGGTGTGGGCTGCCAGATTTGGCCCAAGAATTTGCAGATATCTGACAGACTCAAGATTTTATAGCAATGGTTTTCCTCTATGACTCTTTTCTAAGGCATTAGCTCTGAAGTCAGTTTTAAGAAGGTTAACTGTGTGCTTATTTTTTGATAACTGAAGAATGTCCATATACATTAAATAGATTAATAGGTGTAAAATCTTTATAATATTTAAAGCTTTTTCTATGTTTACATTGAGAGTATGATTATTTATTTATAAACTATATAATCTGCTTCTCATATTAGGTTCCTGTGGCAAGAGCAAGTATTCTTTGGCTCATCGGTGAAAACTGTGAACGAGTTCCTAAAATTGCCCCTGATGTTTTGAGGAAGATGGCTAAAAGTTTCACTAGTGAAGATGATCTAGTTAAACTACAGATTTTAAATCTGGGAGCAAAATTGTATTTAACAAACTCCAAACAGGTAAGAGTCTTATCCTTAGTTCGCCTATGTGATACCTGCTTTCCTCTGTGCTCTGATGAAGCAGCTAAGGTCTGTTCATGCATTGGTCTGCCCATCAGTTACTAGGTGCTGCTGCTTTAAGGTTCTACGTTAGATGGTAGTGGGCAAAGAGAGGACATTCTAGTCTAGTAGGGGAGAAAAACAGATAAAAAATGAAATAGTATGTAGTAATTGCTATAATATGGAAGTATTGAGATACAGTGGAACTCCAGAGGAGAAAGTTACTAAAAGTCTGAAGTATGAAAGAGGTGAGAGATCAGAGAAACTTTCATGAAGGGTAAGACTCTTGACTAAGGGCTTGTAAAGAGTGGTTCACTATACAGAATAAGGAAAGAGGAGAGCAGAGGGTCAGCCATGATGATACTGCTTGATGTTTTCAGGAAACTTAAGGCTGAGTCTGGAAAGATAGGCAAGGCCAGAATTTGGAGCGGCAAGTGCCATGGACCTTGTCCTACAGGTGGAGGAGAAACCATTAAATATTTTTAAACAGTGGTATAATTTACCAGATTTGCAGTTTAGAATATTTATTTTTTATATCAGTTGATTCTTTGAGGAATTCTTGGTAAGAAGAGGAATCACTTTCATGTATTAAATAGGGACTTTCCCATCCTTCTTTCTTTATCTAAATTGTTATTCTTCACAGGTGGAGGACTTAACCTGATCAGTGAGGCTGGAAAAGGATTCTTGCTCATTTGCAACTAGACGTCTTAGCAGGCTTTGTGCTCCATATCTTGTCTCTATTTCTCTCTTATTTTTCCTTTCTCTCTGATACTTTGCCTCTGTGGATTCTTTTCTCTGTTTCCCTGTTTCTCTGTTTTCCTGCCCTCTTTCTCCAAAACTCTGCCTGTGTATCTTTCTAACATCCTTCATACCTTCATGCATACGCCCCACCAGCACAGTCTAATTTCCATGTCTGTCACTCTGTTCTCTTCCCATTAGTGTGCATCTCTCCTGTTTTATATTTGTTGTGAGTCTCTCTATATCTACCTCCTTCTTTTCTGCCTTCTCTGCCTACCCATAGGCCACACTCGTTCTCTAATAAGCTGATGTTGGCCATTCAGAATCCTTAGGTTACCTTCTCAAATTAATTTCTGTGTATGCTTTGGGATTGTCTTCATCCCTAATTATGTTGTGAGTTGTATTAGTTTTTTTTTGTGTTGCTATTTTATAACTTTTGCTGATTGGTATACAAGATTTGTGACCAAATAATTATGAATATTTTGAGTATATTTCCATGTTAGGTTTTATCTCTACATTTTAAGTCAGTCTTTGAAAGGAATCAGTTCATTTTTTCTGAGTGTCATGTATATTGCTTCATGCAATGGGTTACTTTTCAAAAGCTGAGTAAAAGAAAGGAAATGTATGTTTACTATTGAGTTTCTTGTTTATTGATAAAAACACCATTTTAGCCTGACATTCCTTGTGTTCACTAAATCCATGCAGTATTGTGAAAGTCAATATAACATTTACAGTACTGTGATTGTTATGACTTTCTGTGTAGTTTGACTAAATATATCTAGCTTATAGATTATTATGAGAAAAGTAATACAAAATTAGTATGTTAATTTTATTAACATTCTAGTTATGTCTTATTAAACTAAATGAAGGTTCTTTCTCCCTCTTCTTTGTAGCTATAAACTACTAAATAAATGTAGTACTCTTCAGAAATTGTAGAGTGTACTCTATATCTTTTATCCAGTGACCTTGAAGACAACATAGTTCTCACTCATATATTTTTTAACTTTACTATTAATTGGAATTTTAGAGCTCAGCTTCTGAAGGATTCTATTATATATTGTTGAATGATACTTCTTTTGCCAAGCAGTTTCATCTGGGGAGGTCTCTCCTTGCACTCTAGGCAAAACCTCAACCCAGACATGAGAGAGGGCTCTTGACTCTGATCGGGAAAGAATTTGTGAACAGGTTTAAATAGTGCCGGTAAGAAAGGAATTCATTAAAGTGAAAGTAGTAGTGAGTGTCAGCATAGCATAGTGCCAGGAAAAGTGGCTCTTTTATTTGTATAGCCATACAGGTAGCAGAAAGCAAGGAAGAATGGAGGGAGAAAAAGGCAAGTTCATTGAACTCCTGCTCGGCATAGAGCAAATTCCCTTGCCAGTTCGTAAAGCCGGGATCACCTTGCATCCAGTGTCCTCTTGATCTGCACAGACATTGTGGAAGCTGTGTCCCTGCCACCCCAGAATTTGAGAGAGCCATAGAGTGCTGGATGGAGTGAATTTTATGTTCTGAGAACTTTCCAAGGCAAAGAAAGAAAACTTTCTAGCAGGCTGCTAAAGAATGTGAACAAGTGGCTGCTGTTCCATCCAGGTCACCCAAGCAATAGGAGAGTGCAAGCTCCTCCATACTCAGAGGTTTCTGCAGCTGCTTCCCTACTTATTGGAAATAAAACAGAGAGAAAGGACTTGTGCTAAAGACTAGAATATTGAATGAAATAGCAAAGTGATGGAGACAATACTGGTGGAGGATCTCTTGAACCAGAGTAAGGTCTGAGCCCTTGTCCTTGTCAAAAGATACTTCAGAGACAAAGCACAAGAGGCATCAAGCAGTTTTTTTTTATTTAAAGGGACAGCACACATTTAGGTGTTTAGGCAACCTAAGAGGAGGCATGCTTAGGGGTTTAGAGCCTGGGGTTTTATAGTACCTTTTGGGTAGGGATTGATATAAGGCATGATGTATATAGGTGGTTAATATTCCCTTTGAAGTTTTGTCTAAAGAATAGGGTTATTTAGGTGAGTGTGTTGACCCAGACTCTGAATTCTCTACCCACATTGGTTCATTTACATTCTACATTCCAGAGGTCTGTTGCTCATCCTGGTTACAGCGTTAATTAAGACAACTGGGAGAAGAGGAAGAACAGCATGTAGATTAAGTTAAAGAATAAGCTGGGCATTTTTCAAAGACTAAGTAGATCTTACAATGGCATGACCTTTGTCCCATTTACCTACTCTACCTCTCTTCTAGATAACCACAATAGACTTCAGCACCAGCTGGTGAAAACAGTGATGTTTAGAAAATATACCAAATTTTCACATATATTTTTAGATAACTCATTGGTTTTAAATGAGTAAATATATAAATAGATGAAGGTGTCCTGTAGGGTTGTGCTCTGTTCTCCAATTTCTCATTTTTTTCAAGAAAAGGAGTTTGAGAGAATTGAGAAATGAAAATTAGCATTAAAGAGTGATTTTTAACACCATCAACTTAATATCATTTTTAAGTTGTATGGTTCTTACATGTTGGATATAAAAGACTAAAATGATTGCTTTGAACGACATGTAAATAATTGTTTTCTGTACTTATTTTAGCCATCTTTAAAATGAACTAGGGAAACTGAGCCATAGTAGTCAGGGACTGGTTTGCCATGAAGTCCTGATATTTGTTTGTAGATCTGAATATTCTGTGTGTTCTGGATAACTCAGTGAGGATTTCCATAGTTTTTATTAAATTATTTAGCTATAGAGAATCTAAATTGACCCTTATTAGATTTGGGACATTGTGTTCATTGTATGTATAAGGAATAATTGCATAATAAAATTCATTAATACTTCAAAATGTTTTACCTGGTGTAAAAAAAGAATTTAAAATTTACCCAACAGTCTGCTGTCTGTATGGTTCAGTTAGTTCCTACTGGACTGACACTCCCAGAGAGAATAATTATAAACTCTGGAAAAATACAAAAGATAAATAAGTGCCTGAAGTCTCAGAAGAGTAAAGAAAATAGCAAGATTTTGGAGTAGAATTGACACTTGGAAGAAGGGAGTGTCACAGAATAAATCTCCTGGCTTTTTTATGGCCTTCATTCTGAGGAGAGGCTATAATTGGCACTGTGCACAGAGGCTAAAACTCCAAAATGAAACCTAGAGTCCTTCTGGCATGAGAAAGTAGAGGACATAGTTCAGGAAAACTACAGATACTGGAAAGTGAAGGATGAATTCTAGAAAGGAGAGAGCCAGAGTGGGGAAGCCTCAAAATATGTGAATAACTCTGCCCAAGCCTCTGGATGACCCCTGTACCACACATACCCAGGGTGGATTCAGAGCAGCATAGCTACAAATAAGGGAACCACACTGAAATTTGAGCTGCACCAAAGAGACAGTTTGCACTTTGAACTCAACCAAGTTAATTGCCTACTAAAACAAACATCAGTACTCATTCAGAGTATAACAATGTCCAGGGTCTCTACAATGTACAGGGTCTCATAATATCTAACATATAACCCAAAATTACTCTACATTAAGAACCTGAATGGGGAGTTACTGTGTAATGGGCATAGAGTTTCAATTTGTGAAGATATAAAAATGTTTGGAGATAGATGGTGGTTGCACAACACTGTGAATGTTCTTAACACTGCTGAACTGCACACTTTAAAATAGTAAATTTTATGTATATTTTACCACAATAAAAAAAATTGATCAATATTCAAGAAAAAAAACAACAGAAACCAACCCTGAGATGACCCAGATGTTGGAATTTGCAGACATACATTCTGAAACAGTTTTTATAACTGTGGCTGGTGATAAAAAGGAAAATGTACTCAAAATAAATGTAAAAGGTAAGAACTCTCAGTGGATACATAGAACCTATAATGATCGTACCTTAAGAATCAATATATTACCTATCTTTAATATTACATATTCTTTAACATTTTATTATTTTTTGTTTTGGATATAGAGATATGAATTGCCACATACAGTTTTTTTTTTAACTCTTGCATTATGATTAAGACTTTCAAGGTAAACTTCTGTAAGCTTCTTTAATTTTCTGACTCTGGGCTCTTTCAGACAGAAGTTTGTATTTGGAAAGCAGTTTAACTGAGTGTGATAACTACCATAAAACTTTTGATGTCAATTACTGGGAGGCAGGTAGTGATTAAGAGTACAGGCTCTACTATTAGACTGACTGGCTTCAAATCTGTTTTGCACTTACTAACTACATGATTTTGGAAAAATCATATAACCTTTCCAAGACTTGGTTTCCTCATTTGTAAAGTGGGAATTACAATAATATAGTCAGTTCCTTTTAATGGAACATATATGTTCTTAAAAATCATTGTGCTTTATAAAATTGCACAATAAAAACCACAAGGATTATTGGAAAAATGGAGCTAGGGCTACAACACTCAAAAACTTCCTTCATACACATTAAAAGAAAAAAAAACTAATAAAAACACAGTTTTACACATATTAAATGGTTAAGAAATATATAGATACTACAGCAAATATATCTCTTTACCTTGAAAGAGACCTGAGGTTTGCTTATGGAAGTGGGTGTTAAAAAGGTTGTATTGTGAGTTAAGTGGTGGAAGGAAGGTTAATCTAAAATTGAATGTAAAGTTGTACCACCTATAACAGGTGTGGTGATCTGAGGTGGAAGTTTGAGGTGGGTATGTTTTGTTATTCCTCCACAACCCAGTACAGCTGGGTAGAGTATTCTGCCTTCACCTACTGTTTCTTGCCATCGAAATCATACATAAGCAAACAAAAATTTCATATTATTCCCAAATTGTTTCCTAATATGTCAACTGAGTTGGAACAATGCACATTTTCCAAACTGTCTTTAGAATAGAACTGACTATACCTACCTCACAAAGTTTTTGTGAGGATTAAATGAGGCAGTCTGTGTAAAGTGCTAAGATAGTGCTTAGTTCGTGTTAACCCTAGTTGACACTGTTAACCAATGCTAAATTTTTCTTAGAGAATGCGAGTATTTACAGTAAGGGAATGAGTCCAGTTACTGAGAATCTCTATTCTCATTGCAAAAAACACTTCATTTGAGTTTATCCTACTGAGAAAAGGGTGCTGAAAATCCCTCTTTGATATTTTATAAAGAAAAAAATAGTTAGAAATAAACACTAAGAGTAGAAAAACACTGCTAGAAAACTCTGGCAATTTTCACTGTAACACATGAGAAAACTCCAAAAGACTTTGAAACCAGTTGAAGTTGCTGCAACTCTGCAGTTCTTAAGACATAGTGCAAAGATTTAGCATGACTTCTTGAAATAGCATACTGAGGTCCAAGACAGAAAGTTAGGATTTTATTAAACTAATTAATAGCAGTTAAAAATTATGGAATAAAAGGTGCATTTCTTTAATTTCCTGTGTCATCTTTTAAATATAGTGATAAGTAGCATAAGTTAATGTTTTACTGAACTAATGTTTTATTTTTAATTATGAAATGGTGCAAACTTATACAGAAGTACAAAATATGATAAATACATACATATGTGTCCACCATTAAGTTTAAGTTGATTTTTTTGCCATTTTTGTTATTATTTTCTAATTTTGCATAAGTAGGTATTCTACTTTTATGTATGACGCTTTTGCAACTTTTCTCACTTAATAGGTAGAGGTAAAACCTGAAGTTCTGGATTGCACCTTCCTTTCTTCCCCATTAGTAGCCACTGTCATTAGTGGTGTGTGTCAATTATGAACATGTTATATTTTTATTATATGAGTACATATCCATGTACATTGTATGTTATTGTTTTGTGGGTTTTGAAATTTTGCATAAGTAGGTATTCTACTTTTATGTATGATGCTTGTGCAACTTTTCTCACTTAATACCATGTTTTTAAAATACTGACATGTAGATATAATTCATTTATTTAACTCTCATTTTCTGTGAGAAAGGTTTATACTTTTCTACTATTAGAAAAGAAAATGCTTCATGGAGTATCCTTAGTACTTGTATTTTTTTTGTATTTCTCTCAGACTTTTTGATTCTTAGTGATAAATTTTATAAGTCACACTGATGTTTTGGGGACCTCTCCTGAAATTAAAAGCAAATTCTCCCTTGCCCAATGATTTGAATCTTTGAAGAAATATGTCCCTGTCCCCTGCTCTGTTAGCATGACTTAGCAAAAGGGACTCAGGCTCCGCAGTGACATCTCTGTCCTTTCTTGGATATATTTTCTTGACGCTAAATAACTCAAGTAAATAGAACATGTAAAGGGAGAACTTACAGAAAACTTTTCAAGTTGACAAAAATATGGAGACTGTTAAATTCATGAAATCAAGTCACATACAGAATCCCATTTAGTCATGAAATGATGAAATTGATTAAGTGAAAACTAATACTGCTTAGATTTGCCTTTTGTGTAAGTTAAAAATTCTATGTAGCTTTCCTTCTTTTACCAAATACAATTGCTGATATCCTTCTTTTTAAAACTAACAACTACATGGAACTCATACTAATCTTTGCTATGCTAAATGCTGAATTCTGTGTACTTTTTTATATTCCTTAAACCAGTCTTTTATCTAAGCTGATTTTAGGACTGTATTTTTAGGGACCTTTATTATTTTGTGTTGATATATTAAATATTTGAAGAAAGTTATTATTTGATGAAATAGCAGTTTATTACTTGTCAGGGTATTTAAGTACAAGTATGATATGCCCATGTTTTGAGCTTTTTTAAATAATGAATTCCTTAATTTTTTTCATTTTATTTCTTTTTAAATTTTTATTAAGGTATTATTGATATACACTCTTATGAAGGTTTCACATGAAAAAACAATGTGGTAACTACTTTTACCCATATTATCAAGTCCACAACCATACCCCAATGTAGTCACGGTCGATCAGAGTAGTAAGATGCCACAGATTCACTGTTTGCCTTCTCTGTGCTACACTCTTCCCCGTGACCCCCCACACCATGTATACTAAACATAATACTCCTCAATCCCATCTCCCTTCATCCCCACCCAGCTTCCCACACCCCTCCTCTTTGGTAACCACTAGTTCCTTCTTGGAGTCTCTGAGTCTGCTGCTATATTGTTCCTTCAATTTTGCTGTGTTGTTATACTCCACAAATGAGGGAAACATTTGGCACTTGTCTTTCTCTGCCTGGCTTATTTCACTGAGCATAATATCCTCCAGCTCCATCCATGTTGTTGCAAATGGCAGGATTTGTTTCTTTCTTATGGCTGAATAGTATTCCATTGAGTATATGTACCACTTCTTCTTTATCCATTCATCTGCTGATGGACACTTAGGTTGGTTCCATTTCTTGGCTATTGTAAATAGTGCTGTGATAAACATAGGGGTGCATATGTCTTTTTGAATCTGAGAAGTTGTATTCTTTGGATAAATTCCAAGGAGTGGGATTCCCAGGTTTTTGAGGAACCTCCATATTGCTTTCCACAATAGTTGAACTAGCCTACATTCCCACCAGCAGTGTAGGAGGGTTCCCCTTTCTCCACATCCTCACCAGCATTTGTTGTTCTTAGTCTTTTGGATGGTGGCCATCCTTACTGGTGTGAAGTGGTATCTCATTGTGGTTTTAATTTGCATTTCTCTGATGATTAGTGATGTAGAGCATCTTTTCATGTGTCTGTTGGCCATCTGAATTTCTTCTTTGGAGAAGTGTCTATTCATATCCTCTGCCCATTTTTTAATTGGGTTATTTGCTTTTTGGGTGTTGAGGTGTGTGAGTTCTTTATATATTTTGGATGTTAAACCCTTGTCAGACATGTCAGTCACAAATATATTCTCCCATACTGTGGATGCCTTTTTGTTCTGTTGATGGTGTCCTTTGCCATACAGAAGCTTTTTAGTTTGATGTAGTCCCATGTGTTCATTTTTGTTTTGTTTCCCTGGCTCAAGAAGATGTGTTCAGGAAGAAGTTGCCCATGTATATATTCAGGAGATTTTTGCCTATGTTGTCTTCTAAAAGTTTCATGGTTTCATGACTTACATTCAAGTCCTTGATCCATTTCGAGTTTACTTTTGTGTACAGGGTGAAACAATAATCCAGTTTCATTCTCTTGCATATAGCTATGCAGTTTTGCCAACACCAGTTGTTGAAGAGGCTGTCACTTCCCCATTGTATGTCCATGGCTCCTTTATCATATATTAATTGACCATACATGGTTGGTTTTATATCAGGGCTCTCTATAGTCTGCTCCACTGATCTATGGGTCTGTTCTTGTGCCAGTACCAAATTGTCTTGATTACTGTGGCTTTGTAGTAGAGCTTGAAGTTGGGGAGCCTAATCCCCCCAGCTTTTTTCTTCCTTTTCAGGATTGTTTGGCAATTTGGGGTCTTTTGTGGTTCGATATGAATTTTAAAACAATTTGTTCTAGTTCATTGAAGAATGCTGTTGGTATTTTGATAGTAATTGCATTAAATCTATAGATTGCTTTAGGCAGGATGGCCATTTTGACAATATTAATTCTTCCTATCCATGAGCACAGGATGTGTTTCCATATATTGGTATCTTCTTTAATTTCTCTCATGAGTGTCTTGTAGTTTTCAGAGTATAGATAGGTCTTTCACTTCCTTCGTTAGGTTTATTCCTAGGTATTTTATTCTTTTGGAAGCAATTGTGAATGGAATTGTTTTCCTGATTTGTCTTTCTGTTAGTTCATTGTTAGTATACAGGAATGCCACAGATTTCTGCATACTAATTTTGTATCCTGCAATTTTGCTGAATTCAGATATTAGATCTAGCAGTTTTGGAGTAGATTCTTTACGGTTTTTTATGTGCGATATCATGTCATCTGCAAACAGGGACAGTTTAACTTCTTCCATGCCAATCTGGTTGCCTTTTATTTCTCTGTGTTGTCTGATTGCTGTGGCTAGGACCTCCAGTACTATGTTGAATAGAAGTGGGGAGAGTGGGCATCCTTGTCTTGTTCCCGATCTTAAAGGAAAAGCTTTCAACTTCTCACTGTTAAGTATAATGTTGGCTGTGGGTTTCTCATATATGACCTTTATTATGTTGAGTTACTTGCCCTCTATACCCATTTTGTTGAGAGTTTTTATCATGAATGGATGTTGAATTTTGTCGAATACTTTTTCAGCATCTATGGAGATGATCATGTGGTTTTTGTCCTTCTTTTTGTTGATGTGGTGGATGATGTTGATGGATTTTCGAATGTTGAACCATCCTTGCATCCCTGGAATAAATCCTACTTGATCATGATGGATGATCCTTTTGATGTATTTTTGAATTCGGTTTGCTAATATTTTGTTGAGTATTTTTGCGTCTATGTTCATAAGGGATATTGGTCTGTAGTTTTCTTTTCTTGTGGTGTCTTTGCCTGGTTTTGGTATTAAAGTGATGCTGGCCTCATAGAATGAGTTTGGAAGTATTCCCTCTTCTTCTACTCCTTTGAAAACTTTAAGGAGGATGGGTATTAGGTCTTCACTAAATGGTTTGATAAAATTCAGCAGTGAAGCCATCTGGTCCAGGCATTTTGTTCTTAGGTAGGTTTTTGATTACCAGTTCAGTTCGTTGCTGGTAATTCATCTGTTCATATTTTCTGTTTCTTTCTGGGTCAACCTTGGAAGGTTTTATTTTCCTTGAAAGCTGTCCATTTTTTCTAGGTTATCCAGTTTGTTAGCATATAATTTTTCATAGTATTCTGTAATAATTCTTTGTATTTTTCTGTGGTGTCCGTAGTGATTTTTCCTTTCTCATTTCTGATTCTGTTTATGTGAGTAGACTCCCTTTTTTTTTTCTTGACAAGTCTGGCTAGGGTTTTATCTATTTTGTTTGTTTTCTCAAAGAACCACCTCCTGCTTTCATTGATTCTTTCTAGTGTTTTATTCTTCTCAATTTTATTTATTTCTGCTCTAATCTTTATTAGGTCCCTCCTTCTACTGACTTTGGGCCTCAGTTGTTCTTCTTTTTCTAGTTTCGTTGTGAGTTTAGACTGTTCTATGGGATTGTTCTTCTTTCCTGAGGTGGGCCTGTATTGCAATATACTATCCTCTTAGCCAGGCCTTGGCTGCATCCCACAGATTTTGCGTTGTTGAATTATTGTTGTCATTTGTCTCCATATATTGCTTGATCTCTGTTTTCATTTGGTCATTGATCCATTGTTTATTTAGAGCATGTTGTGAAGCCTCCATGTGTTTGTGATATTTTTCATTTTCTTTGCATAATTTATTTCTATTTTCATACCTTTGTGATCTGACAAGCTGGTTCGTACAATTTCAATCTTTTTGAATTTACTGAGGCTGTTTTTGTGGCTAGTATATAATCTATTCTTGAAAATGTTCTATGTGCACTTGAGAACAATTTGTATTCTGCTTTTGGGTGTAGAGTTCTGTAGGTGTCTGTTATGTCCATCTGTTTAATGTGTTGTTCAGTGCCTCTGTCTCCTTACTTATTTTCTGTCTGGTTGATCTGTCCTTTGGAGTGAGTGGAGTGTTGAGGTCTCGTAGAATGAATGCATTGCATTCTATTTCTCCTTTTAATTCTGTTAATATTTGTTTCACATATGTTGGTGCTCCTGTGTTGGGGCATAGATATTTATAATGGTTATATCTTCTTGTTGGATTGACCCCTTTATCATTATGTAATGTCCTTTTTTGTCTCTTGTGACTTTCTTTGTTTTGAAGTGTTTTTGTCTGATACAAGTACTGCAACTTCTGCTTTTTTCTCCCTATTAGTTCCATGAAATATCTTTTTCCATTCCTTCACTTTTAGTCTCTGTATGTCTTTGCATTTAAAGTGAGTCTCTTGTAGGCCACATATAGATGGGTCTTGTTTTTTATCCATTCAGCAACTGTATGTCTTTTGACTGGTGGATTCAGACCATTACATTTAGGGTTATTATTGATAGGTATGTACTTATTGCCATTGCAGGCTTTAGATTCATGGTTAACAAAGGTTCAAGGTTACCTTCCTTACTATCTAAGAGTCTAACTTAACTTACTTAGTATGCTATTACAAACACAGTCTAAAGGTTCTTTTTTTCTCCTCCATTTTCTTCCTCCTCCATTCTTTATATATTAGGTATCATATTCTGTACTCTTTGTCTATCCCTTGATTGACTTTGGGGATAGTTGATTTAATTTTGCATTTGCTTAGTAGTTAACTGTTCTACCTTCTTTACTGGGGTTTTATCTTCTCTGGTGACTGCTATTAAACCTTAGGAACACTTCCATCCGTAGTAGTCCCTCCAAAATACACTGTAGTGATGGTTTGTGGGAGGTAAATTCTCTCAGCTTTTGCTTATCTGGGAATTGTTTAATTGCTCCTTCAAATTTAAATGATAACCTTGCCAGATAAAGTATTCTTGGTTCGAGGACCTTCTGCTTCATTGCATTAAATACATCATGCCACTCCCTTCCAACCTGTGAGGTTTCTGCTGAGACGTCTTATGATAACCTGATGGGCTTTCCTTTTAAGTGATCTTATTTCTCCCCCCACCCTGCTCACGCTGCCATCTTCCCGGACATCTCCACTCTCTGGCTGCTTTTAATTGTCTGTCCTTATCCTTGATCTTTGCCATTTTTAATACTATATGTCTTCATGTTGTGTTCCTTGGGTCCCTTGTGTTGGGAGATCTCCACACCATCATGGCCTGAGAGACTATCTCTTCCTGCAGATTAGGGATGTTTTCTGCAGTTACCTCCTCGTAGACACTTTCTATTCCTTTTTCTGTCTCTTCTTCTTCTGGTACCCATATAATGTGAATATTGTTCCGTTTGGATTCGTCACACAGTTCTCTCAATATTCTTTCATTCTTAGAGATACTTTTTTCTCTCTGTGCTTCAGCTTCTTTGTCTTGCTCTTCTCTAATTTCTATTTCATTTATCTTCACCTCCACCATATCTAATCTGCTTTTACAACTTTCCATTTTATGTTTCATTTCTGTTACTGTGTTCTGTAATGATTGGATCTCCAACCGGAATTCCTCCCTGAGTTCTTGAATATTTTTCTGTTTGTCTATGAGCATATTAAAGATTTTTATTTTGAAATCCCTTTCAGGCAGATTCATGAGGTCGATTTCATTTGAATCTTTCTCATGGGTTTTTTTCATATTCATAATTTTACTTTGAACTAGGTTCCTTTGGCATTTCATATTTGTATATGGCTCCCTCTAGTGCCCAGAAGCTCTACTCTCTGGAGCTGCTCAGCCCCTGTAGCAATGTCAGATGTTGCAGTGGAGAGGTATTGGTGCCTGGGGGAAGGAATGAGCTGTTTCCTGCTTCCCTGCTGCTATGCCTGTCTCCATTTCCAGAACTAGTGGGCTGAGCATACAGGTATAAGCCTCTGTGCCTTGCGTTTGTAGTTGCTGTAGACGGGGCTTCCCTCTGGCTGGCCTAACACCAGGGTAGGGTTTGCCGGTTTACGAGCCAGGTCGGGCTGCTGGGAGAAAAGCTCAGTAGGCTGCATATCAAGGAGGGTGTCTTTGGAGCTGTGTAGCCAGCCAGGGAGCTGACACTCCTGATGATTGTGAAAGTTCCCAACCTGCTGGGAAGAGTGCTCCCGGGCAATTCTGTCTACCTGTTCTTTCTCCTGAGCAGTAAACTCTGTGCAATCCTTGCCTCTTTAGCAGCCCTCTTGCTGTTAGGAAGTCTCTCAGACTGCCCACCTTTCTTTTGTCCCAGAGCAGCTGGATATGAATCCTTGCTTTCCACAAGTGGCTGGAATCTCAGTCTCTCCAGGCTTTCTGCCTGTCTTAGCTTTCCAACCCCCTAATCATGAGAGTACCATGAAAACACCATGAAATGTAGGTTTGTGCTCCCAGATCAGATCTCCGGAGTTAGGTATTCAGCAGTCCTAGGCCTCCACTCCCTCCCCACTCTATTTTTCTTCCTCCTGCTGGTGAGCTGGTGTGGGGGATGGGCTTGGGTTTCGCCAGGTCACAGCTTTGGTTCGTTATCCTGTTCCATGAGGTTTATTCTTTTCTCCAGGTGTATGCTGTTTGGCGTAGCCCTCTTTCCTGTTTCTCTTTCAGGATTGGTTGTATTAGTTATATTTTTGTATTATATGTGGTTTTAGGATGAAGCCACTCTTTCATATCTCACGCTGCCAACTTTAATCTGAGTCCCTGAATTCCTTAATTTTATACAGCATTCCCCCAAATTGATTTTTCCTATGTCACGCTAGAGTCAATCTAAAGAGGTATTAATAGTGTTCAGATAGCATAGCAATTAATTGGTAACAGTAGTGATCACTTTAGTGTGAGCAGGAAAATTAATCTGAAATCAAAATTTAATAAATAGTTATATATAAGATACTGAATATTTATGTTATGGAGCATACAGCATATTACTCTCCTTGCTTGTCTTGTATAATTTTATGAATAAAACCTATTTAAAAGTGCTGTTTAATGTCCCTTCTGGTTTTGTGTTGAGCCTTTGGTCATATTAAAATGCCTTGATTGTTTACTTGACTAGTCTTCTACTTTCTTTGGACCTGTTACCCAGGGCAGATGTAATTTATGTCTGTTGTCTCACTGTTTCATGCAGTTTAGAATTTGTCCCAATTTTTCATTTTTAATAAAATAGTATCATTAACAGTTGCATTAAAATAAGACAGAGTAAGTTTGTACACCTCTATGTTGCCCTCTAACCTTTGCCATGTTTTGTCTAGTGCCATGGAAGACACAAATGGAATTAACAGATATTTTATTTTTATGTGAAACATTTAAATCAGAAAGACTTTGGATTTATTCATCCAGCCTTATTGAGACGTAACATAACTAACTTCTCCCTTTTAGAGCAGCATTTAAGATGTGTACTGATAAAATCAAGTGTGCCCTCACAAGGCAGGTAGGAAAAGCTAAGTCCTTCTCTTTTCCAGTGGTGGCGAGATAAGTGTTTTAAGTGTATCATCTGTGGCATCTTGATATACCCAGCAAGTTGTGCCATGCCTGTGTGAAGCATGAGGCTCCCAGCTGTCAGTGGATGGTGGGTGTCAGAGGAAAACATGGGGAGTTAGAGGTTTGTTGTAGGTGAAATATGTTCAGGAGATAGAGACAGAACTATCCTGCTATAGATCATTAAAGAGAATGTCAGAGCACTCTCACTATAGTAGTTTTGTCATTTATTGTGTAGTGTAAATCTAGAATCTATTTTATTATTTAACAGTTTTTTTATTTTGTTATAAACCTAGCAGCAATCAATTCTTAAAAATGGAAGTTATATTTAATGAAGAATGAAGTACTGAATTTATTTTTCAGTACGTAACATGCTCAAAATGTTTATCAGCATTTACCGTCCACCATGAGAGTTGTAGTGACAAGACCGACCACACAACCAGAATATATGACATATCTGCTAACAAAGCATCAGCATTTGTTTTAAAAGTTAGAAGTTACTTTAAGAAGATTGTGCCTGAAGATGACAATCAGATTTATACAGTTGCAGAAGATGTTTACATATCTGTCTGTGATAGGTGATCTCATTTGGATCAAATAACTTTTTTCAAATTAATTTTGTTCACTTTTTATTCCAAATGTTCTTTTGCACACACAAAAAATAAAATGATAACTGTTAATGAATTGGCTCCATTAGCAGAGAGAGGACCTAGCTAGTGCTGGTTTTCAAATAGAAAATCAGTTAATTCCAATAATAGTTTGACTTTTTTCTCTCAAAGCTTTATTGTATGTTTGTTCTATCAGTGCTGTAAATGAAATCAAAGCTTTTGGAAGTTTATTCTGCCAAAAATGCTATAAATGCCATTGTAAATTTAAAAGTCCAATATGGAAGATAAAATTACTCTTTTTTGCCAAAAGGATGTTGTCACATTCTTATTAAATTAAGAAAATTGTGAAACAGAAATATTTTAGGACTTGCCTGTGGTGCAGGCAAACAAACTGCTGTTCTACCAATTGAAATAAAACTGTAATGGTTACTTTTACTGATAGTTGATATGTATAGTTTAACTGAACTACAGATTCTTGTAATTGAAGAAACATACTTCAGCATGACAGCGTGCACTCTTGTACACAGCTCTGCATTTTACCAGTGGATTTTAGAGATGTGATATTGTGAAGAACTTCTTTATAAAATAACTGAAGTGTCCTATATTAGCTTTTTTTTTTTTTGTCTGGGAGTAGAGAGAAGGTTGGAAATGATTAAATGAAACATATATATTTGTTATGTCTGTTTCAAAATTATTTGGAAATCTCTAAGTAGTCACCACATAGAGTGCCAAAACCTTGTGTTTTTGAAAATTTTCAGAAGTAGCAATTCTTGGAAACAGGAAGACAAGATTTCAAGATTTATTTCATATATTCTGGCATTTGCAGTATCTCAACCATTTTTTTGTGAAGACTTTTTTGATGGAGCTCCTGTTTTTAATTGGATAAGTTTATATTGTGTATTAGAATGAAATGAAATTGAGAAGGCAATTAATTTTTAATTTTGCAGTAACTAAATTCAGTGAAACATTTAAAAATAGCATAGAAAATTATTTTAAAGTTTTGTCTCATAAAGATGAGTATCAAAAGTTGCATAGAATGGAAGGGGAAAAATCAAGTATCTAGGCTTGAAATGTTTAAAATTTCAGCATAAAAGAAAGCATTGAGACTGTCCTTCATTCAACAGAATTTTTTCTGTGCTTACCAGATTGTTAAATACCATGAGGAAAGTTTTTCTCCATTAAAATATTATGGTCTATAGAAAAGAGTAAGTTGAAAATGTCAACAATTTCATAATTACTGATAATGAAATTCAGTTTTGAAGAAGATTTCTGGCAATCTTATTTAAAAAACAAAAAAACCTTCAAAATAACATGACCATACGAAAATACATTTGTCAGAGAAATACCGATGACTTGGTCTTGGAGGAAAATGCAGCTAAGAAGCTGATTCAAGTATATGAATATGTAGTGAATAGTTATTTTGCTTCTGTTTTTAATGCATCATTATACATGGGTATGTTTTCATCTTGTAGAGCAAATTTTTTTGAAGATATATTTTAATAGAACTGCTTTACAAGCCCACCAGTATAATAACAGTATAATAAGTTTTATAGTCAATAAATACAATTTTTAAAATCACATAAAATTACTTAAATTTCCCTCTTATTCATTCTCAATTGTGACTGTTAACATATTGAAATAGTTTTATTTCCTAAAAGTTAATTTGGGGCATTGAAAGTGTAAGCAAAATGTTATCCCTCTACTAGCTAAAAAAAAATCATTTCAGTGAACAGACTTATTTTCTTTCCCTGATTTTAGTTGCATATTCTAAATTTAAACACTCAGATGGACATTTGAGTTAACTTAGTTGTAAATCCTTACCCTGCATTGAAGAAAACTAATGGTTAGGTATATTTCCTAAGTTATCACAGCAAGTTAATTACACAGTCCAGTATACCACACTTCTTTTGAGCTGTATTCCTCACTTGGTGAATATTTTGTTAATTGTCTTTAAAAATGAATCATAGAATTATTATTATTGGTAGTTGAACCAACATAGTCTAGCAGTTAGTGAATAGCAGTTGTTGGTAACCAAATTCAGAAGAGCTATTAACATTTTCACATGCATTTTTTTTTTTATTGTTCTCCTTTATTAAAACTAGGCCAATGCATTTAAATACATTCTCACTGAAGGAAGATTGCTTCTATCCAATCAATTATCTTAAACAATTATTATTGTAAAAGAATATACCACACCATTCCTGTACTTTGACTTATTGTTCTAGAATTGTCTTTAGCTGTGCCTGACTTGATCGATTTTATTTTTTTATCCATTTCTAATATCTATAAAATGGCCTAATGTATTTATTTTTTCCCATGTGTTGTGACTCCCATTTAATTTATAGTTACAATTGTATGTGTGTAACCTTGTAAACTAAAACTGTGCTTTTTCGATGAACTAACTAGAATTTAAAATACAAACCTATTTGTTAACATTTCAATTTGGGTTTAATTATTAAAATTATCTCAATATATGTTAATGTAGTACATTCAAAAATTGACTTAGGAAATCTTATTATAGTGTAAAAGCTACTATAATAAGTTGTTCCCTTACATAAGTAAATAAATGACCAATATTGCTAGAGGCTATAAGCAGCATGGGGAAAAAAAATGGAAGGAGTCTTTTATCCTAGTTTTTAGAGGGCATCAGCAGCTTGCTTTTATGAAAAAGTAACAGCTAAATGCACTGCAAATAATTTGCAGTAATCCAGTTCAGTGATTCATGTGTCTGCTTTAATGGCTCATAATTCAGGGTAAAGTAACTGAGTGCAGTCAGAGTGCAGACACTGCTTATGCCAGGGACAGTATCTCTTCATAAAACACACCTCAGGAGAAGTGGTTTGCCAGCCCCCTAATACTCTCTGATGTTTTGATGTCCTGCATATTTTTCCGATTAAGTTTTGAGTGCCATGTTTTTAGTTGTATTTCCACATTCATTATTCTCACGTAGAACCTTCAGCAGATTTGCCATATATGATTATTTTTTTAATGATGCCTTTCTTTCCACTTCAGCAGTTTAATAATCTAGCACATGGCTGCTTCTCAGTACTCAGCATTCACCTCCCCAATACTGAAGAGGACATGTGCTTTGGCTTCAAAATTCCATTTGCAGCGTTAGAAATGCATATTCCCTGTGGAACAACGTTTGTTTGACATAACCATTCATTTTTATTACCTCTTTAAATATGTTTATCCAGAGTTATCAATAATCATAAATAACTGTATTCTCATCTTGTTCTGTTTTTTTTCCAACAGACAAAATTGCTTACCCAGTACATATTAAATCTCGGCAAGTATGATCAAAACTACGACATCAGAGACCGTACAAGATTTATTAGGCAGCTTATTGTTCCGAATGAGAAGAGTGGAGCTTTAAGTAAATATGCCAAAAAAATATTCCTAGCACAAAAACCTGCACCACTGCTTGAGTCTCCTTTTAAAGGTATTATTATCTGAATATAACTGCAAAGTGTATGTTGTGTCAACAGTTATGACAATATGTCCCATTTCTAATGTGTTTAAAATTTATCTCTTAGAAAAAATAAATGGTTTGTATGTATAAATATAAAAGAAGAGTGGAGCATGTGCTTCCTACTCATTCATCTCTTCTCCAGAGCAGCCTTTATATTAAGGTTTATGTTTTTATAGACCTTCTTTACCTAAATAATTTCAATCTTCTGATTTTAGTTTTATTTTTATTAAACAGTTTAGGTGAACAAAAGATAAAGGCTTGTTCTTGACATTGGCTTCATTTCTATTTTAAATAGCTTTATTTAATAAGAAATATAATTTGTATTAATAGTGAGTTGTTAATTAAATATTTTTTATAAACAAACTTTTTTAGGAAGAATTATTTCATAAAAATATCCCTTTATATTTGAGTTTGTTTTTCAAAGATGGAAGTTAACTTGTTTTCCCAGCTATTTAAAGAGTAATTATCTTACTAGTTTAAAAGTAGTCATTGCAGTTGGAATCAAATGATTATATACCTTGGTTTTTGTATTGTTTCTTAATTGTTGCAAAGTGATAAAAATCAGCTCAGTTTTGTAGAAAAACTATTAAAATTCTGGCTGTGTTTGTGCTAGGACATGTATATGGATTGTTTAACTGTGCTGTCATTCTTAATATTCACAGTAAAGTAATTTTTAGAGAAGCTACGTTTCAGAGAAACACCTCTAAACACACTGACTGATTAGCTTTTTTATTGACCATTATGGGGGAGATTATTGTAATCTATGGACTGAAATCAGTTTTTTGACCTATGAAGAGCTTCCTAGTTTATATTTATTCCTTGACATTTGCGGTAATATGCCAATTACCTTGAGCTCTGATTAGAATTGTTCTCTGTTATATATAGCTCATATTGTTTATTTCATATTTTCCCCTATTTTAATAGATAGGGATCATTTCCAGCTTGGCACTTTATCTCATACTCTCAACACTAAAGCTACTGGGTACCTGGAATTATCTAATTGGCCAGAGGTGGCGCCGGACCCATCAGTTCGAAATGTAGAAGTAATAGAGTTGGTAAGTTGACCTTTCTGAAATTAATTTTGTCAAGCAGTGGGAGATTCTAGAATAACTGTTGCTTTATATGAAAGCTTTTTGGGGGGGTTGAAAATTGAAAAATTGAAAATTGTTCTGGTGTTTCTAAATGTAATGTGTTATAGGAATGAAATATTGTACTATTCCTATGTCATTGTATGTGTACTGTTCCTTTTCTTCAAGGAAATACAGAATTGAATTCTCTGTATCAGTGCCACCCACATTTGTGGTATTGCATTTGTAGCTGTGTCGATTCAATTTCTAAGGTATTTAGTTTCATTGGATTGAGCTTTTTCTCCTTTGTTTGGAGATTCGTAAGCTTCCTATCAACATTTTTCTAAATAATTTTTGCTATTCTCTTCCAGAAAAATCATACAAAGTGTTCTGTATTTTCTGGTGAACCTGTTTTAAGTGAAGCCCAACCTAAATAAGGGAACATTATGTACCAAAAATGTCCTTAGACGAGGTCACAATTAAAATGAACAGTATGTCGCTTTCACACTAAAAACCTCTCAATATAAATATTCTTTTCCTAGATCTTTAAAAAATGCTGGCTGCTAAAATAAACGAATTAATCTTATAGAAACAAAAAAAAATTAAGAGACGGCTCTTCTGATTGTCTTTAGAGATTGATTATGCGAAATATATCCAATCCTAGAATTAATAAAAAAAAGAACAATTAAGTATTACATTCTGGATGCTTTTCTGGCAGAAAAGATATATTGAATTAGGGTTTAGATAACCAGAGTTCTTTACCATTAATTCCTATGGGAAAGTCATTTAACCTCCTTGCCTATTAACTTTTCCATATACAATGGAAGAAAATCTTTATTACTTTAAAATGGAGGCATTTCTGTAATGGTCTTAACCATGTAATTTGATCTTTTTGAAATATGTTTCTCTTAACTACTCAAGCTTATCCTGGCTTTGGAGTACGGCCAGAAGCAATAATAACTAATAACGGCTCTATTTAGCAAACCTTGGTAGTGTACTTTGATAATAATGTTTCACAAACATTATTTTGCTTAAACCTCATAATCATTATAAGTTATGGTTATTGTTATTCCCATTTTCAGATGAGGAAACTGAGGTTCAGTAAACCTAAGTAATTGCCCAAGTTCATGTAACTAACAATAGGGTTCTAACCCAGATCTGAGTTCTTGTAACCAAGCTTATTGATTTTTCATTCAAATCTTCATACTCTTAAGTAGTCTTCAAAAAGATTGGTTTATGTGTGCAACTTTTGGTCAGATGCTAGAGCACAAAGAGAATGTTCTTTGTTATGATTCCTTCCACAAATATACTCTCTCTCCTAACTTATTATTATTCCTATTTGTTTTTACATTCCTGTCCTTTTTTATTATTGGGTATACAATATGTTGGCACAAGTAGAACCTTTTGTCCTCCTCCAGTTCTACCTTGCCCCTCCTCCTTGCCACCACACTCCACCAAAGAAAAATAAAATAAAAATAGTTTCTCTTCTCAGAAATTGATAGCAATGCTATGCAATTTAATTTTATCTCAGTGGTATCCTTATATTGGCTGATAGATTGGTTGGTTGGCTGGCTTCCATTTTCATGTGCTCTTTTAAGCATTAACTACCTTATAGGGACAGTACTTAAATAGTCTTATTTTCTTATGTTAATTTCACCTGTCCAGTTCAACAGAGACAAATTGATTTATTTTTCATTTTGCTAGCTACATTCTTGAAATTAATAATTGGTAACAGTATGGAGAGTAATTATAAATGATGGAACCTGGTTGAAGATAACTGTCACTATTTGTTGTTGTCATGAAGAAAACAGTTTCAATCTTGGTCTCAGGACATATTGGCTTAAAATTATACTATAAGACACAGTTTAATATACAAATAGTGTACATAGTCTTACTTTCTAATGCAGCTGCAACAATGCAGAAAATGGTGTTCATTCAGCCTTTCTTGCCTGTTACTCTCTCCTCACCCCCTCTGCAGTCACATCAGTGTATTTCATGCACATAATACACTGTGTTATCCTAGTTTCACTGTATAGTGATCTTATAGAGTCACATCTCATTTCTGTGAAATATAACTTAGTAAAAAAAATGGCCTAGGTTTAGGTAATATGATATTTTAAATAAAATAATAGGGAACCTAGTCATATTGACCCTAGAAGTCACTTGGACTTACACATTACCATTTCTAGGATATCAGATGTAATGTATATTTCTATTATGATACCAGTAAGTTTTGAAGATGTTTTAGAATTTTTTTTGTTCAGTTCTGGAAAATCCTTTTCTCCTCAGTTACAGAAAGCTTGTCTTCAGCATATCAAGGGGATGTGCTTTATAAGAACATCTACTTTCAGTATTTTATCCCTCAGAGGAACTTTGAAATTAGTGTCTCACTACTCTTTTCCTATTCTCTTTTCCCTGTTATTTCTTTTGCTTGGAATGATATAATTATCATAGTCATAAAAAGACATAACAAAAATAATAATATTTTTATTGTTCAAAACCCCAAAACTCTATGAATGGAGAGTCCATGGCCATGTCAACATAATTGACCCCTTTGGACATAAAAACATAATTTTCCTTATTTTTGATTTAGTCTATTTAAGTAAGCCATAATTAAGTAATTTTTTCCCATAAATTGATCCAATACACTTTTTACCAGACTTCACAAAAATATGGTTTTTTGGATTTAAGAAAAATATGAACTTCAGTGTTTACCAAATGTAAGAGAACTTTGTTTACAGGATAATATCTTTATTCATATTTGAAGGATAGAACGTATAAAATATATGTGTGTATAGATATGTACATATATATATATGACAGTTGTGCTGATATTATGTAAGTATTCTATTCAAATATACTCAAGTAATTTTTACTCATTTTTCTATTATTGTCCATATAGTAATTTTCCAAGTTACTGAAGCTTATCTTTTTAGGCAACGTAACTTAAGCCCTAAAGCCTTCTAGATCAGTGGTTTTCAACCCTAAATGCACATTTTAATCACATGGAGATGTTTAAACAAAACAAATCTATGTCAGACCTGCCCCAGACCAATCAAATCAGAATTTTAGGAGGTGAATCCCAGGCATTAGTTTTTTTAGTATTAGTATTTTTATTGTTTCTCTTAGTATTTTTAAATATATTCTCAGTTGATTCTAACATGCATCCTGTGTTGAGAACCATTCTTGAATAACAACCTCTGTCATGCTGTAAATTCTTTTACAACAAAATGTGTATTCTAGCAGACTGGCGCATAGTAGAAACTCAATTAAAAATGTGATAAATAATCGAGTTTTAACCATTTTTGACCTTTTAAAGAATACGCATTTCCTTGCCCTTTAAGAGAGTACATGAAACATAATGTAATTTTTGATGAATGAAGGTCACAGTTGTGAAAGTAATTTACATTACCACACTGTATTAAGTCTTTAAGGGGCTATTCACACAACTGACAATTACTGTGCCAGACATATGTGAGATACATGAGTGTACAAAACATTCAAAAATCCTTGCTTTGCAGAAACTGACATTCTAGCAGGTATGGACTGATGACAAAAATAAATATTTAAATTGGATGTTAGAAAATGGTAAGTGCTATGATTAACAAAAAAGATGAGAGGAAAGTAAGACCAGGAGTGTCAGGCACGGGAGTTTGGAATATTGGTTCTCCCTGAGGTGACATTTGTGCAGAGACTTGGAGGAAGTGAGCTCTGCAGTTATGGGGGAGAGTGTTGGAAGTGGGAACAGCTGAAGGAGAGGCTCTGGTGGTTGGCAGGACAGTGAGGAGTGGCTGGGGCAGAGCGGACAGTAGGAAGAGTAGAAGCAGGAGGCCATGCAGACTGGTGGGAGGACTTGGGCCTTTTCTCTGAGTAAGATGGAGAGCTGTTGCAGGGCTTCACACCAAAGAGGGGTTTCATCAGAGTTAGGTTCAAATGGACTCATTCTAGCTGCTGTGTTGAGCAAGTTTGGAGTGAGAGTTGGAGGACAGGAGTAGAAGCAAATAACCGGTTAGGAGACTGTGACAGTGATGCAGGAGAGAGAGATGGCTTTGACCGAAGTGGGGAAGGGCCAAGGTGGCTAAAGTCTTTCTGGATGGATTTGGTGTTTAGAGAGAAAGAGAGAAGTCAAGGATTACCCCCAGGTTTTAGGCTGTTGAGATGATAAGGGCTATTTATTGCCTATATGATTTTCATTTTTTTCTTTTACTTAGGAATGAACTTGCCTTTCTTATTACTGTTGTTTACCTTTAAATGCCCTCTCTTTTCTAGACTACGTTGAGTTTAAATCTTCTGTAGACTAACAAATACAAAAGAGTTTAAAGCTACATGTAAAATAAAGTTGTTTTATTTAACATAATCAGTGATAATTTGTGTTCCTCTATTTAGGAGTAAAAAGGAATCAGCCCCAATGCCAGAACTTCTAATGTTTACCTTCTCTGCTGAGGCCTTAAACTTTGTTCTGGGTTCACAGTGCATTCTGAGTGATTAAGTCTGCCAGAAGACTGAATCCCTTAATGAGAATTCATTTCTATTAACACTTTTTTTAAAACAGGCAAAAGAATGGATTCCAGCAGAAAAAGCAAAGAAAGAGAATCCTGCTGAGAAATTTTACTCTGAATCTGAGGAAGAAGAAGACTCTTCTGATAGCAGCAGTGATAGTGGTAGGGTCTATAATTTATTGAAAAACTTTGTTCACTGTAGCTTACGTGCTGTGCCTCCAGCAAAACAGTAAGGCCTAGTACGTAACATTTGACAAGTGGGTTTAGATAACATGTGTACTGTTATCATAGTTTCTTTCAATTACAAAGGACCGTGTAGTTTGGAAAGTAATTTCCAATCCCTTCTCATTTGACACTGTCTCTTGGACACATAGCTAATAAATGATAGTGCTGAATCAGAAACTCATGCTCTTCTGAATTCTAACCCACGCTGCTTGTTATATTCATTAGCATATTGAAAGCATGATTTTACATTTGATCAGCCTTTAGTGGGGCCTTTAAAAGTAACTTACTTTTGTAAAAATGCAGGTTTATTTTAAACATGAGCAATCTCTTCCTCATCCATTTTTTATACTCTTCTGTTTCTACATGAACTTGTATAGAGATAAAACTAAAGGTAATAAATATTTTGTGTATTATAAAGAAACAAAGAGCTAAAGAGATGGGGACAACCATATACAATGAAAAGGACACTAAGGAGGAAGGATTTTGAAGTCCTGGGTTTTAGCTATGCAATTTCAGTACGGCACTTACCTTTGTACCTGATCAATGAAGAGGTAGAGTTAAGTGCTTTTTAAGTCCCCTTAAAATTATAATACTATAATTCTGTGATTTGCATAATGAAAAATACATTGTAGTTACTTTCTAAGACTTTTATTAACAATTAACCTAATAGACATATCTGACCCAGGATCAAAAAACAACTCCTGCTAAAACCTTTATTCCTTAGGGAACCAGGTACTATTACTTAGTAACCCATTACCTTTGTCTCAGGTAATTCATTCATTATTTCCTCTGTTTCTTTGTCAAAGCCTTTGTTTTCAGTTGTGATAAATTCATCTGTGATACATTACCTTCTGAAATAATAAGCTGAAAAATGGAGAAAATACTTCAATCTATAGAGTTAATGCTAAAAAATAGGGAATTGCAGGGATGATGTAGACCACTGGGAAAGATCTATTTGTATGGTTAAGAGTGTACCATATGGGTATTTGAAAAAATATCCCATTTCTTCACAAGCTCATGCCTGTTCATAGGCTAACCTTTTTCAATACGTATTTGAAATATTCCATTAACATTAAGACTTTTCATGAGTGTATCTGAATACATATAGTGGCAAGTCATGTGCAGCGGGTCCACTCTAGCAACCAGAGGGAAAAAAACTTCTGTTAGAGGTTGTGAGATTATTTTCCCAGTGATCAAGTCTTTTTGAGAGTAAACAAATTTCCTCAAGGATTTTATTAACTTAAACATTTAGATAATGGTGCTTGAAGTGAACTGGACCCAGATGCATGTTGAGCTTCCATGTAATTAATGTGAGAGAGTAACTTAGATGCTGTAATTTCTTTTCATTATTTATACTGCGAGCCAGTAATCTGAGTTAATATATATGTTCACAACTTCAGTGTTATAACAAATTCAAAATATCCTTATTCAGTAGTTTTGTGTTATCTTTGTAAAGTTAGGGTAAAATAAATTTTTCTCTTTGTAAAGATGATACTGAGTGCCTACCATGTGGCAGGCACTCTTGTGTCCTAATCGTCTTTACATATTTCGGATCATTTAGTCTTCACCACAGCTCTGTAAAGTAACTGTTAACCTCATTCCCTGAAAAGGGAACAGAGCCAGAGAGGCTTGCTCAGTCTTAAGACTGGTAAGTGGCAGAGCCAGGACTTGAACCGAGACATTCCAACCTCAGAATCCCTGCTTTTAACCACTACACACTATTCAAAAGAATATATGCACTCCTAGTTTTCAGTGTGTGTTATCAATCAAATCAGTCCTCAAAAAGCAGATATTATTACCTGTTGGGATATTCTAATTATTACCTATTGAGATATTCTAATGTTCCTGCATAAGGGTACTTCATCAGATCATGGACAGGGACAACAGTTTGGCCTCTTACGTAGCATACAACTTGGCACCTATAATCACTTCAAATAGTAAAATATTATACCTCATGCTTAAAATACATATAAATATGCTGTATGTATCACTTCTGCCAAGAGTCCTAGAATACCATAATTTATAATAAAACATTTAAATATATAGCTCCTCAACTAACTTTTTCATCTCTTTGACCTATGGAAAACTTTTCTACTAGCTAAAATAAGTAAGAATAGAAATTTTGCTTATTGCCTTTGAATTTAGAAATTTTTGGAGATGGTTTGAATACCTCCTTTCCCTCTCAAAATTTGTTCCTGAAAAGATTCACCTGTTGCCTTCTCTAAATAAAATTTCTCATGAACAGTAGAGGAATTAAAAATTATTTCTTTATCCATACAGCATCCTCATGTCATTCTTTTTTTAAAAAGGTTCTTGCCATAGCCTAGATACTTACGGGTTTGAAAAATGAGATTCTCCCAGATTTGGTTTACTTGCTTTATCTTTCCTTTGCTTTTTCCTACTCATTGTCAGAGTACCTCCTCTGTCTTTTGGGGTCATGCTGCAGGATTCCAGAGGTCTGAATGGTTGGAGTACAGAAATAGAAAGTGTTGAACCAGTGGGGTCTGGTAAACTAAAATTCAGCATGTAGCTTCATTTATGATGAATATTAACAGTTACTTGTGTCTGTATAATTAAATTGGCTGTAAATCTGGCAATATTTTTTCAGAGAGTGAGTCTGGAAGTCAGAGTGGAGAACGAGATGAGGAAGGAGAGAATAGTGATGCTGGCAGTGAGGACTCTTCCAGTGATCCTGAGAGTGAGAGTGAGAGTGGGAGTGAGTCAGGAGGAGAAAACAGACAAACAGCCAAGAGCAACTCCAGAACCAAAGGAAAAAGGTAAATTATTTTACCAGAATTTCCTTCAAAAAATATTCTGTGTTATTTTGCCCTAGGCTAACATTTCTCTTTAATTCATTGAGTGAGAAAATAATTGTGTGTATTTTTCCTAGAACAGACATTAAATTTTGTAAAATTAATTTAAGACACTAGTTCATATCATTCTACCCCTTATAATGCTTAGTTTTCATTTTGAACTTGAACATATCTTAGGGTTACATTTTGAAAATTGGTATAACCTTGGCGGGCTAGTTAAATGATCAAGCAGTAGGTATGAAACACTTAATTACCTTTTGTGGCAGTTTTGCTGAGGGCTGAAATTAAATCCTTCAACACTTTGCCATTATGTAACTAAGACAATTGATTTTTCTAAATAATGTTATATTAAAAAGATTATGATCCAAATATTAGAATCAGGGGCTGTGAAGGAAGACGGTCGTAAGATATTTAAGTGTTAGCTCTTTTTAAGATCCCCCATTATCAACATTATCATGTATTAAGTGTCATTAAAATTTTGAATAATTGGGGCTAATATCTTGGATTGTATAAGTCTGTTTTCCCCGCTGCTGTCAGCGAGTGGCCTCTGCAGACATGATGGCCCTTTCCCTGGGAGTCTGCTGCCCGCTCACTTGATGAGCTTGCAGCCCAGCTCAGCCGTGGCTGACAGCACTGATTGGGGCGCAGTACGCTCTCTGCTCCTTTTATTACAGACAGTAATTAAAGCAGCTCACCCTGCCACTTCCATAACAAACACAGCATAATGCCCTAATTATGACTTTATTAATTTAAGTCAGGATTTAATGATTTTAAAAGTGATTTATATTGTTTTTCCTGTTCAGAACAAATGAAATCTGTAGGTTAAATTAATACAGGCTTTTCATCATTGCAAAGTTAAAAAGCTAGTTACCAGTAAATTCTTTTCATTAGATTAACATCTGAAACTCTAAGCAGTAAGGTAAACAATAATTACCCATCAAAATTGAGTGCTGCATAACAAAATAACACTTTTACCTTTAAATTTTTATTTTAAAAGCTAGAAGTTAAATATATTCACAGTCATTCACTTGTTGCAGCAAAAGAGTTACTTGGTTTATAATAGCTTTTTCTTTGAGAGAAATTCTATACTTGAGGTTTAATATCATATTTACATAGTTTATAAAAAGTATCTTATTTCCAAGAAGGGAAAGTTATGTTCAGTGCACTAAATATCTTTTCAGATAGCAATACATTTGTAATCATGTATTTTATTAGTTTCATAATTTTTTTTTCTTCAGAAATGGACTATTCTCTTTACCCATGTTTGAATTTTTTAAAATTGTTTGTTATACCAGACGGAATCTCAGACAGATTCTAAACCTTATGTTTTTTAGTACATGTTTAAGCCAATGAATTGAGGATAATAAATTGCCATTCTTTGCTAGGGGGAAAAAAACATTTTTTAGTCATCAAATACAATTACATGTGCTCTGAGATGTTACTATGACTCCACTTTTAATAAACAATCATATTTCCTCCACGAAAATCAATTCTAGGAAATATCGATTCTTCCCTTGCCTAATAACCATTCTCCTTCCCCCCGTGTTTTTCTGCCTGTCTCTTAGAATTTTTTAAGACTTTGCCAGTATAACTGAATGATAAATTTTTAAAGCATAAGAGCTTTATCTTCAGAACCACCCTTTAGCAATCATAACTATTTATGACTAAATTTGAGTTTCACATTCCAGAGTATTCTCATTTGAAGGGAGATAGTATGGTATAGCAGGAAAAATACTATCTTTAGAGTAAGTCAGACTTGGGTTCAAATTCCAGTTGTGCCCCTTCTCACTATATGTCCTTGAGCAAGCTACTTAACTTTTCTGAATTTTATAAAATAGTAATGCACCAGTCAAGAATATGTTGGAACATCTAAATTAGGTAATTGGTATGGGGTCCTCTTCCTCTAAGAGAAGACCTTTTAGCTATCTCACTTGTTATTCTTTCTCCTTGGAGAAACTACGGCCTTACCCATCTGCCTGCTATAAGCCTATTTTCTCAACTTCTACGTCTCTTCCTCTAGGAAACATTCCCTATCTTGGTTATGTTTGTTTAGATGCTCTTCCAGATGTTCTCATGACACACTAGACTTTATTACTTATTACTTGCCATACTTTAATACTTTTACTTGCCATACTTTATTGTCACTGGCACCTTTCTTTTCTGTGTCCTCCAGTGGAACATAGACTCTCTGAGGAAGACACATGGAGATCATCTGTATCTTATTAGCCATTATTATCCATAGCACCTAGCATAGTACCAACACATGGTGGGCAATCAAAAAACAGTGGTTAAAAGAGTGAGTGAGTGAACAAATGAATAAGCAGCATCAATACTTAGGTTTGATCATTTAGTATTTTCTAAGTTTATATTTGATTACTTACATTTTTTAATAAAACTTAGTACATTAGAAGAATTCTCTTGAATTGGTTAACATTCTCTCATCTGCTTAAGGATCACATTTGGGAACAAATATAAGTAATTTTCTTGGAATAAAAAAATCTATGAAATGCAAGTCTATTGTAGCAAAGAAAGATGTACAAATATTTAAATTTATTAATGTATAGTTAGTATTTTAAGATAGCTTTTTAAATCAGCCTAAGTTATCTTTGAAGTTGTTACTGTTAACACCTAGTATATATTCCTGGTAAATCAAATATTTAATTATTAATTATCTTCTACTTACAATATCCTTTAGTGTTATTTTATGACCTTTTGCATTTGAGTGTGTGTGGGATGGTATAATTGGTTTTAAATAGGTTCCTACTTATTTGATTATAGATACTGCTACTTTTATTATTTCATTAATATGCTCCGGAATTTTGAAGCCTTTTTAAAAATACATATGCTAAAGAGAAATAGTTCTCAGTAAAGTATACTTGTCTGGTAAAGGTTCTGATTTATAGGTACAGTGAACAAATTGGAATATTTGCCATTTGATTTTTTTAACTTATTAAACTTGTTTATGTAAAGGATATAAAGTTGATATTTCAAAACTTATATTATGCATAGAGATTCTGAAGATGGGAGGAAAGAAAATGAAAAGCCTAAAACTTCAGATTCTTCCAATGATGAATCTAGTTCAGTAGAAGAAAGTTCTTCAGATTCTGAATCAGAATCAGAATCTGAAAGCGAATCTGAATCCAGAGAAGTCACTAAGGTAAGAGATTACATATTTGTTAACATTAAAAGTAGATATTCTTGTAACCTCTTCTGAATTAAGAATAAGTATTTCTGAAAATTAGCATTTTGTTGAAAATGAAGAAACTGAGAAAGGAATTTAACATTGTCACGGATAATTAAACACCATCTTCATTCACCTGCATCTGTGATTTTTTATTTTTTCCTGGGTAATCATTTCCCTTATAACTTAACCCTATCAAAAAATTAGAAACTTTTTTTAACCTCATCTTTTGCCACTGAAATTAGCTCGTTATTATGACTATGGTCTTTTTTATTCTTGGCTAGGATGTGACAAGGGAGGCTTTTGCTAAAGGGGAAATGAAAGGAAGTCGCAGAAATAGTATGGAACAAAGCAGTGTAAATGTACATGCATCATAAGAAATTGAGACTTACATGCTTTTTAAAAATATTAAGCATTTTGGATACTAAAATATTTTTTAAAAAAGGGTGCACATTCCTTAACTAGTTAATAAAAATGCAATAGACATATATTCAAAGACAAAGGCAAGAACCACTTGTATAATAGAATGATAAAGCTTTTTGATACAATATTTGTAACACTGAGAAAATATAAAAGCCTACAAGTCTGTTTAGCAACACAAAGTTAAAGTATTAATTTTAAAAATTTAGTTATTAATATGAAATTCAGACCTAATACATATCTTCCTGCTCATTAATTATTACTCCCTTCCTGTGAATGGCTCATGTTGATGCCAGGCTTCAAATGCAGTAGTTTTTATAAACAAACTATTTTATTCCACATGTTGAAAATATGGTCAAACCTTGCCTTTTATTGAATTCAATTTCATTTTAACCTAATATTTTTCTCTTTTATTTGTTCTATTAACCTGAATTTCTTTAATAAGTCATCTGAGTAGCCAAGGGTGAAAATAAATTCACTCAAGTAGATAATTGCCCTGCCCCATCCAGAGATTTATGTTAAAGAATGTTAAAAAAGAAAAGAATAAGCATGTTTAAAAAACTTGGCTAGCATTTGTCTCATTTTAAATACTTGTGCATATATAGTAAAACCTATTTTAGACTTGAATTTATATTTAAAATATACGTCTCCAGGTTGTATAGAATATGATTTCCATTTTTTCAAAAACTCACATAAAGTCTTAGAAATTTTTAGGTTTATTACTCTAGCCTCATAAAAACTTACCACACAGCAAGTTTGATATCCTCTCATTTCCTACTTATATTAAATTACACAATTCCTACTTACATATTTTAAAAGTTTAAGATGTTATTTAAAATAAAGAAATTAGAAATAAATTTAAAATAAAGAAATTAGAAATTGATATCTTAATTTCTAAAAACTCAGAATGAGAAATCAGTGTTTAAAAAAATGACCTAACAAGAAATCAGTGGGTGTCAAATGGGTGGAATTAAAGTTACGAAGTTTTGTAAAAGTTGAAAAATTGTAGACCTTAGTGCCCTGTGTAGTTTAGAAGCAAGGCCTTAGGACCACATTAAAAAGCCACAAAGGTACCTACCCCAGGTCAGCAATTCAGTTTGTTCCTTCTTTGTCAAAGGCTTTCAGTGATCAAATTAAATCTCTTAATAACTGAAAATATTTTACCGTGGGACATCAGAATAAAATTTCTAAGTGTTGCAATAAGCCAAAAAAAACTGAGAAATTCAGGTTTTACTCAACAGTGTTGATAGTTTTATGTCTATGTGTTTTGCTTACATGGCTATTTTTTTCTATATTAAAATGCCTTTTCTTGTCTACAAAAGGCAGATATGAATGTTTGTTTTATCAGTTGGAGTATTCTCTACGGAGGCACCGTAACTGTTTTTTCTTTATATTTCTGAGTGATTTGGAGTATGCCATGCAATTACAAGTGTATCAGTTCTTTAATAATGAACAATTCTACAATTGTTGGAAAGTCTTCTTTGCACCAAGTATTATAGCTTCTGCTATAAATTATGAGTAATGAAGGCAGATGGTGAGTGCTTTACTTTGATTTAGCATGACAGTATGTGTGAAAATTCATATGCCTTAAATCTACAGCCCAACTTAATCCATACTTTTACTCTTTCTCTTCCTTTTCTTTTGTTTGGACAATGTGTTTTTGGAGATACTGAGCATGAAAATGAGACCTTGGAAGTACCTTGCATATATGGCTTTGAAAACAGTTCATTTTATGGTGGCCCTTTGAGATAGATAGTGTTCTACTTGTTGAAAGATAACATATTTATGCTTCAGTTTCCTCATCTAAAAGGTAGAAATGCTAGTACCTACTTCTTTCAAGTGCTATTATAAAATCAAATGTGAAAGATATAAAAGTACTGTGTAACTATAAAACAGCAACATTAACATTTTTAATTCCCTGAGAGACCAGCAATACTTAGAGTTATAGAATACCAGTACTAAAAGGAACAGAATTTTTTCTTTGTAGTTCATGTTTTCTGAATTTTCTGACTCTATACCATTCAAGTTAAAAATTAACACTCGAGTATCACGCCTTACCTGTAGTCTGTGATCTCACCCACTTTCTGCAGAAGACTGAAACCATCCACTGTGAGCCTTTCTTGTCTCTGCTCTTTAACACATGATATCTGTTTATCCCCCTTTTACTTTGAGTGTAGCCGTGAGTAAGCGATCACTATCCACTTAGCCAAGAATAAGTCTTACTTCCTTTTGGCCTTGTGTTGTTGCTAATCATCTGCTTCCTTTGCACTTTTAGTCTCTCTCTGCTAATGCTTCCCCTGCCAACCAAAGCCCTTGCGCTTCCCCAGCATTTAAAGTAGAGGCGAAGGGAGAGACAGAGACAAGCTGTGTGAGAGTGGGAGTTTAACAAAATAATCTAGATTTTTCCATCTGCTAGCTCTTAACTCATTTATTCTTAGCCCCTTTTAAAAAGGTTTTCACTCCTATCACTTCCTATAGGTTCCCTAAAAAACAATAGTTCCCTAAAAAGTCAGTCATGACCTTTCCCTAAATCTAGTAGCCTTCTCTTAGTTATTATCCTCCTCAGTCTTTTCATGTGACTATTCCCCTATTACTTGAAACTCTGTATCCTTTTTCTACTAACTTCTTTAACCTTTCAGTCTTTTGATTGCTTCGCTTTTTACCCCCAAGTGTGAACATTGCCTCCAAGTTAATGCTTAGTACACATTATTTTTTCAATATTTTGTATTGATGTGAATTAATTTCTTTTTAGTCTTTTCTTTCTCTACTCCTGTTGTGAAACCCATTCAGTCCTATAGCTTCAGCTAAAACATTTATGTGAACTACTTCCATAATAACATCTCTAAGCCCTATAACATCTCTAACTTTCCTTCCCAAATTCAAACCAAAGTTTTAGACCCTTCAGGAGCTACTGGTTTCCAAAACCTAACAGAGCCAGAAGACATGCTCTGTCGTTTGGCACTAGCATTCTTTCTGTTCTCCCAGATCTATATAGTTCTGAATTATTTTTGACGTCTCCCTGATCCTGTATGCTTACACAGTTGCCAAGACTTAGATCCTGTGTATTATTTCTCATATCTGTTTCTTGTTTTCCCACCACCACCATCATACTAAATCAGCTCCTCATAACCTCACTCAGACCACTGCCATTGCTCATCCTCAGATGCTTTCCCAACTCCAGTCTTTCTGTACAGCTGCCAGATTAATGTTAATATTAGCTCTAATGATGCCCCATTGTCACTGAGTTCAGTAAACTCATCAGACTAGCATGCCCAAACCTGCTTTTCTAGTCTTAATCCCCTTCATGGTCTCTGTGTTCTAATCCCAATGGGCTTTTTGTGGCTCTCTTAATTTGCTATATTCTCTCCCATTTCTGTGTCTTTGTTCTTCCTTTTGCACCATTATTCTTACTACAGAAAATACAAGCTGAGAAGAAAGTGGCCTTATATTGGGGGTGGTCCCTCTACTTCCCCTAGTTGAGAATGACTTGCTGGAATAAAAAATGTTCCTGATGAGAGGGTATTACTCATGTGACTGGTGTAGGTAGGCATAGTCAAAAGGGTGAGAACCACTGTTGAATTATGTTCTTGAAGTGTTTGTCATTCAGCACCATGCTCCAGCATACCATGAGATGCAAAAGTATACTCATGCATTTTGGTGTCATTGTTTGTTTGTGATACTGACTGGTAGATGTCCTCATTTGAAATCAGATATTCTCAGGAATGACCAAAGATAATTATCTTAAGTTCTTCAATTACAGTTATTTTTGATAGGCAAGCATATTTTTATTTGTACATATTCTTTTCTGAAATATATCTAAGAAAGGAATATTTTAATTTGACTCTAATACTTTTTATGAAATGATTCTTTTGCCCCAAATAATACCTATAACAAAATTTTAATAGCTCCATATTGTATGTGCTGTCACATACTTTACACAGTATAAAGGGAAGAGAGAGTTTTTGTTTGTTTTTTTAACACAGAAGAATGGGAAGAAAAATCAGTAATGTAGACCACATTGTATCAGGAAGAGATTCACATTTATATCACTTTATCATATTTTTTTACTGATATAATTGAGTCATATTATGCTTGTAGTTAAAATTATGTGTTGAACTTATGAGGACAATCTTATTTAAAATGTTTTTTAAAAAACTACCAGGATTGTTTCTTAATTGAACCTAGGCTTCAATGTTTTTATAACTAGCCAGTATATTAGACTGTTCCTACATACTATGGTTATTTCCACTATCACCTTGTTTATCCATTATTCATACCTTCACTATGTTATACTAGTTCTAACTACATATTCAGTGTCTATGTACCAAAACTGCTGAAGATTTAGGTAATCTGTGATTTAAGTGATAAAAATTTTAAATCATGGTTGTAATTTATTGTGAATAACTTTTATGTATTTTCCTTGTAAATATTAACATCTTAATAACATGAACTGTGTATAAAGCAGAATTCTGCCAGTGGAAAATAAATACATTTAGTGTATTTGCACTTAATAACATTTCATATTAAAAGCATTTCCATATTTGAATTAAGATTAATATATATACTGGCTGTGAAAAATAGGATCATCTGTATATACATGGAAGTGTGAGATGCTCTTGTCAGTTATCTTTATTATAGGTTATGTGGATCTCATAAAACTTTGCTAATCCCCTTTTGAGAAGTACAGAAGGCTAATTAAATCTCTTAAGTGCTCTATGGACCAGTCAGTGGTATTGTCACTAGTATCTAGGCATCAGTAAATGTTAAGATTTTCCTTAGTAAAAGATGTACCATGTGAAAAACTCTTGGGAATAAATTAAATTTGGCATGTGATATGAAACCAATCGTGGATAAGAGTGAAAGCAAGTTTTCTAATTGGTGTTCTGCCCTATTTGAGAAATAAGAAATACATTTCACTTGTGTTTTTACAAGTATGTATGAATGTTGCAGTTACATGACTTCTGTGAATATTGTAGAATATTGATTTTTTTACTCTAACAATTCAAAACCTTACCTCTTTCAATTTATGTCTTAACTAATTTATTCATATTAAGTTCTCTAGAACAAAAATACCATTTTGCTCCAATTGAGATCTTAAAATCAAAGTGAATGCCTTTAAGCAAGCTTTCTTATTGAAGTGGATACAGTCTAATAGGAAAGATTTGTTTAACAGTTTAGACTTCCTTTTAACTTACAAAGAAGTCTCAATTTACTGGCAAGGTACTTTTGTTTTAAAGCACAGTCTAACTGCGAGCCTCAGATTTTTTTAAATCAAATTTGTTAGATGACTTGCAGGCAAGAGAGTCATTAAATTATCCTTGGCTGGCAATTCTAATTGAAAATATTTCATGCAAATATCTTGCCCTGTGAGGTTTAGAAATCAGCCTTGAGTTTTTGTTGATTTCAAAGCACAGTATGAGTTTGACAAACTTAACATACCATTTGTCCTGTTTTATAGTTTTAAATTGAAGATCTTTCTACAACTGTTCCACCTCTTAGGAAGTATATTTGACGTTTGTCATGCCAGGTTTTTTTTCTACTTCTTTTTTTTTAAATCAGCATGAAAATGAACATGCATAATACATTAAAAATCTTTACAGATATATTATTACATACTTTTATTTATATTATTTGGAGCTTAGTAAGTACTTCCAGGATCTTTTATTTATTATTTGAAATATATTAAGTAGAAATCAGTTTCTTAACCCTGTGACTTTATATTTCATTCTGTAAATGTTAATATGTTGAGGTGTATAACTGAATACCATTGGAACAAAATGGAGATTTGAGGATGATGAATTGATAAGTAGGTATTTTTGTAGTGAGATTTTTTAAGATCAGTTTCTGTTGTCCTTATAAAAGTCTAATACAGTCACTCAGCTGTTAAAAACCTAATCCTCTATTTAAAAAAATATACAAAAACAAATTGTCTTTCTGCCTGATCTCTTCTCAAGTACTAACACAATGGAAACAGTGGGTGATCTGTCAGTGTGTTTGGTTTGTCAATGATGGTTTTGTATAAATATTGGGAGGGTAAGAAATAAAATTCACACGGTAAAATATGATTTCATCTGCCTTTTCTCTGCAGCTCCATGGCTCATGCTGCAGTGTGAAATTCTCATTTTACACACTTTGCAGGCGGAGCACATGAATTATGCATTGAGCAAGAAAAATCTCCTGCCTCAAGTCCTATATGCATTTACCCAGGTTCTGTCTCTATTACCAGGATGAATTGCAAATGGAGAAATGTTTGATGGAATAGGGCTCTTCTTTGTTTAGAATTCAGATTTTTATTTTTATAGTAGATCCTTTAAGTATGAAAATGTTTTGAACTTACTATGGATTTTTTTAAATGAAAAATGAAATATAATATAAGAGAGGAATGTGAAACACATCACGAAGCTTTTTATAGCCTTGATTTGGAATGCAAGGCTTTTTCAGTTCGGTAGAAATGACCATTATCTATTGCTAATGTTGTATTTCAGTCACTGGTTATTTGCTCTTCTCAGAAAGTCAATGAAATTCTGTCCTTTTGAGAGCCTTTTTTTCCTCTCCGTTTTAGGCTTCTGGTAGAGACTATGCCAATTTCACATGCAGCTCTGTCGTTTGGTGTATGTGACCTGATGTGTATTTAATAGATATTGTTACACACTCTTAGCTGTGAAGTTGAAAATAAGGTATAGACTTGCCTCCAGCTTTAACTTTATCTTGATTTGGTAGGTTTCTAATTTTTCAGGTGGGGAGGTTACAGTTCCATAAAGACAGTCACGCACCATTGTAGCTTATAGCAAGCTACTCCCATTGTGCTCAGTATAGTATTTTGATAAGTCACATGGTGATAAGCTCTTTTTGTTACATGTTCTTTCTTCACAGGAATGATATTCTAGTTGAAATGGTATTTTCATTCTGAACCTATTTTTGTTACTTGGAACTTTTAAATTTCAGGTTCAAAACTAACATTTCTTCTGGGTTTTTTCCCCCAGTCCTAGAAATTGTTATTCTTTTGCGCTGTGGAGAGAGGGGCAAATACTGTTTGTTTTGTTTTTAAATAATAAATTAAAATTAAAACCCATCTAGATGATTTGCAGTTTTCAGTGGCAGAAATAATTATTTTGAAGAAGAAAATCAATGCCGATGTTTTCAGTTACTGTTTTTTGTATTATTGAATGATCCTTCCTTGAAAATAATGTTTCAGATTATTGGCATAAGGGGAAAAAAATGAGCAAAACTTAAAATTATTTTAAAATGTTACCTAATGTATAATTTGACTATTGCTCTTATTCATGTATGTTCATGTGTATGTTGTAAGAGCTCTAACATGCTATAGACTTTATGGTGATGTAACTTTTGCTTTAGTAATACCTTTCTGTGATTAAACTAATACTTCAAAAACATTTCAATAATTCACCTTAACAATAAGCTATAAACACCTTTAATAGATTATAAGTTATCTGAAGGCAAGGACTACATGTGTTTTGGCTGTGGTATTTTGATTGCTTAGCACAGAATCTGATACATGTTAAAAATTCTGAACATATCTATTGAATGAATGAACAAAAACCTTAAGTTTTTGCATTTAATATGAGAATATTTAATGTTAAAAATATATAGATTATGAAGGTAAGTAACCTTGACCCAAATACATCTATTTGGCACCCTAATCTTGGTTGATTTCTACTTTATAATGCTATTTAGTGTTGCACTTAATTTATACGCCCCTCCTTTTTAAAGATTACACATCTTTTCTGAATCTGTAACCAACCTGTGAACACCTTAGGCTTAGGCCTATTGCTTTCTAGTGCTTGGTTACCCACATTTCAAAAATAAGGTAGACTGAATAAGCAAATCTGAGATGGCAGGAGCCCTTATTATGTACAGGTATGTTTTAAAATACACTTATTCTCCTCAAAGGAAAACAGTAAAGAAAGTAAATGAACCTTCTCAACTCTAAAAATCAAGAGTCTGAAAATGTCATTTATAGATTTTAATAAATACCTTTGGCAAAAAAGTCTGACACAACCCATTGTTGAAATACAAAGTGCCCAGTAGAATGCCTGTCACAAACTACATCTCAGAAGGGCTGATCACAAGCTTGTTGACAATTTCAGAGCTAAGCATGTGTTTGAATGATTATTCTTCTTAAATCAACTTTTTAAAAATTTATTTTCAAGAATGTTTGCACACTGTCTACCAAAGAGCCACATTACATTATGACAACAGAAAGTTTGCAGATTTATAAATAAAATAACTACTTACCTTTAAATTTTTTCTAATGGCCTTTATAATGCTTAAACAAAATATTTTAAAATAATTAACTGTTCTGTTGGTGGAGATGAAATACTGTATGTTAACTGAAATAAAAACTTTGAATCAAAAAAACCATACAGAAGCTGCGTTTGATATTTTTTTTCATGAAAGGCTAAGCAAAGGGAAAAAATGTGTTTTAAAATATTAAGGACTACATCTAGATTTTGAAGTAGAACATGTAATAAATGAAATATTTCTTATTTTATAGGAGAAAGAAAAGAAAACAAAGCAAGATAGTAATGCTCTTACCAAAGACATTTCACTTCTAGATCTAGATGATTGTAAGTATTGAAATATAATTTTAGCAGTAATATTTTTTATTTTTATAGTAGCTTTTATTTTCATGTCTCAAAATATATCAGCATCTGTTATGAAATATTTATAAATGAATAAATCAATAACGTTTTAGAAATTAGTACTGTTAGAATCTTTTTCTTTCATCTATTCAGCATATCAGTTTTCTATCACTTGAATAAATATAATTGGTCAAGTAAAAGTCCACCACCAAATTCATTTTAACATCTTTTGCTTTACTAATTTATACTTGTTTTAGTAAAAAATGATACATATTTCACAACTTCTTCATTGTTAAGTGTTCACTATGGGTATTGAGACATCTAACTTAAGGAGGTGGGGAATTAGGAAAGTAATTGGAACTGTGAAGGACACCATCATCTTCCACTTGCCACTTTTTGTTGGAACAGAAATGGGCACAAAGATTTTGGAGGCCAGTGTGGCTATCTGCCAAAAAATCTTTGTTTCAGCAAATTGCTTCTGTGAATTTAAATCCTACACATATACTCACCCAAGCATGCAAATGTTCATATTCATCATCTCCCCTTAAAACCTCCTGCATTGTGTGAGAGAAAGATATTGGAACTAATTTTATTGGTAGTTAGATTTTGCACCAGAAGAAAAGTAACAAGTCAGATTTAATGAATATTAAAATGTCATTTTTCAATATGATTTTTCCATGCTAGAGGTGAGTCATTTTTATGTTGTCTCATTCTGTTGTGGGTTTGTTCTATTAATAGTGTGTACCTTGCTTATCTCCAGTAGTCATGGGAACTTCTGAATATAGAGAAACTAAAATGTATAGTACAGAGAAATACTTACTATAAGGAAATTAAAAATAAAGTTGGAGCATACACCAGCAAGTTGATAAACCTAGAAGAAATGGATAAATTCCTAGAAACACACAACCTTCCAAGACTGAATCATGAAGAAATAGAAAATCTGAATATACCAATTATAAGTAATGCAATTTAATTGGTAATTTTCAAACTTCCCAAAGACAAAAATCTACACCAGGCAACTTCACAGGTGAATGATACTAAACATTTAAAGAAGAGTTAGTACCTATCCTCCTCAAATTATTCCAAAAAAATCAAAGATAAAGGAATGCCACCAAACTTATTATATAAGCCCAGCTTTCACCAGATGCCAAAAACAGGCAGAAACAACAGAAAAAGAGAAAATTACAGGCCAGTATCCCTGAAGAACATAGTTGCAAAAATCCTCAACAAAGTATTAGCAAGTAAATTAAACAATACTTTGAAAGGAACATAGACCATGATCAGGTAAATTTTATTCCAGGGATGCAAAGATGACTTGCCACCCACAAATAGTTCCAGATGATGCACCATATCAAAAAAACAAGGGATACAAATCATATCATCATCTCAGTAAATGCAGAAAAAGAATTTGACAAAATTCAACATGTATTCATGATAAAAACTCTCAACAAGGTGGATATAAAAGGAATGAACCTCAACATAGTAAAGGCCATATATGACAAACCCACAGCTAACATTATAGTCTATGGTGAAAAGCAGAAAGCTTTTCCTCTTAACATCAGTATCAAGACAAGGATACCTACTATCACCACTTTTATTCAACATAGTATTGGAAGTACTAGCCACAGCCATTGGGCAAGAAAAAGAAATAAAAGGTATCCACATTGGCAAGGAAGAAGTAAAACTGCACCATTTGCAGATGACATGATGATATATATAAAAACCCTAACTACTCTGCCAAAACACCGTTAGAATTAATGAATGCAGTAAAATCACAAGATACAAAAATCTGTTGCATTTCTATATGCTATAATGAGCAATCAGAAATAAAAATTATGAAAACAATCTCATTTATAGTTGCATCAAAAAGAATAAAATTCCTAGGAAATGTAATGAAAGAGGTGGAAAGACCTGTACTCTGAGTAAGACACTGATGAAAGAAATTGAAGACAACACAAATAAATGGAAATGTATACCATGCTTATGGATTGGAAGAATTAATATTTGTTAAATATCCATATTACTCTAAGCCATCTTCACAGTCAATGCAATCCCCATAAAAATACCAATGGCATTTTTCACAGTATTATAACAGAGAATCCTAAAATTTTTATGGACCCACAAAAAACCCCAAATAGCCAAAGCAATCTTAAGAAAGAATAAAGATGGAGGTGTCACATGCCCTGGTTTCAAACTATACTACAAAGCTATAAAAATTAAAACAGTATGGTACTGCCATGCCTATGCATATCTGCTCAATTAATTTATAACAAAGGAGGCATTTGTATAGAGGATATAAACTGGTAATGGGAAAAGTGGACAGCTACATGAAAAGGAATGAAACTAGACCATTAGCTATCCTATAAAATAAATTCAAAATGGATTAAAGGCTTGAATATAACACCTAAAGCCATAAAACTTCTAGAAGAAAACATAGGTAGTAAGTCTTTGACATTGGTCTTAGTGGTATTTTTTTGGACTGGTCTCTGCATGCAATGTCAACAAAAGCTAAAATAAGCTAATAGGATTACATCAAACTAAAAAGCTTTTGCACTGTGAAGGAAACTATCAAAAAATGAAAGCAGCCTATTGAATGGGAGAAGATATTTGCAACTCATATATCCATTAAGGGATTAATATACAAAATACACAAAGAATTTACCCAATTTAATGTAAAGAAAGCAAATAACCTGATTAAAAATTGGATAGAGGACCTGAATAGATATTTTCCCAAATAAGCCATACAGATACATGAGAAGATCCTCAATATCACTAATCATCAGGGAAATGCAAATAAAAACCACAATGAGATACCACCTTATACTTGTCAGACTAGATATTATCAGAAAGATAAAAATAACAAGTTTTGGGTAGGGTATGGAGAAAAGGGAACCCTTGTGCACTGTTGGTGGGAATGTAAATTGGTACAGCCACTGTAGAAAACAGGGAGGTTCCTCAAAAAATATATCAAATACAAAAATTTCATACAATCCAACAATTCCACTTCTAGATATTTATCCAAGGAAAACAAAAACACTAATCCAAAGAAATATATGCACCCCTATGTTTATTGCAGCATTGTTTACAATAGCCAAGATACAGAAGCAACCTAGGTGTCCACTGATAGATGAAAGTGGTGTGCACACAGAGTGGAATATTACTCAGCCATAAAAAAGAATGAACTCTTCCCAGTTGCAACAATATGGCTGGGCCTAGACAGTATTATGGTAAATGAAAGTCAGAGAAAGAAAAATAACATATTTCATTTATATGTGGATCTAAAAAATAAAACAAACAAAGCAGAAGCAGACTCAGATATATGAAACAAACTATTGGTTACCAGAGGGCAGCTGTTGGGTGGCAGGTGAATAGTGGAAGGGGACTAAAACATACAGACTTCTAGTTATAACATAAAAAGTCATCATGATGTAATGTACAGCATAGGAAATATAGTAATTGTAATAACGTATGGTGACAGATGGTAACTAGATTTATCATAGGGATCATTGGTAATATATAAAAATATCAAATCACTATGATGTAGACCTGAAAAAATTATAGCCAAATTGAATCATTTTTCACCTGTTGGCAAAGATTTTAAAGTAACATACCCAGTATTGCTAAGGTTTGGAGAAACAGGCACCCTGCATATGTTTTTGATAGCAACAGAAGTAGGTGCATCCTTTTGGAATCATTTTAGCAATATCTATCAAACTTAAATTGGATACACATACAGATAAACTGAAAACTCAAATCATACTCCTTTCCTATTTTAGAACCTTTAACTTAATGGCTTAATTTTACAATTGAAGTCCATACTCCTAGGTTTCTAAGACCTTAGATGATCCGACTTCAGCCTACTTCTTATCCACTCTGCTCCTTTGCATGTATGACATGTACCAGGCTCATCCTGCCAAGGGCCTTTGTACTCCTCTTCCTCCTGCAAAGAACACCTCCAGATCTTCTCATGGCAAGCTGAACTTCTAATCTTTCATGTCCCAGCTGAGAAGTGACCTTTTCTTACACATCTTCACAAATCACTCTTAATTGTCTTCATGGCATTTTTCACTATCTGCAATTATCATTGATATTTGTACTACTTTGTTATTATCTGTCTTGCTCAACTAGGATATAAGTTCCATGAGTATAGATTCCTTTTGTGTCTTGCTCACTGCTATTCTAAGTACCCAGAATGGCACTGGTAGATAGAGGGCACCCAGTAAATATTTGTTAAATTTTAAAAAATGGACAAAGGTATATATAAAAATTTAATTTCACTATTTTGTGTCACAGAAAAATCCTGAAAATAAATACAACATGTACCAGTGGGGTAATACAACTATTAATAAAAATGAAGCAAATCTCTATGTGCTAATAATGCAATTATATAACTGAAATATTTTAAGTAAAAAATACATATATATGTCAAGCATGAGTCCACTTGTGTAAAAAAGAAATAAAGAGAAACATTGTACAGTATATATTTCTAGAAGGCTACAGAAAAAACAATTAAGATTTGACTCTGACCCCTTTGGGATGAAGGACTAAACTAGTAACAGGAGAGAAAGACAGACTTGGTTTTATGCTTTATATCTTTTGGTCACAGAATTTTTTTTTTGCTATCATTAACATACAACTACATGAACAACACTATGGTTACTAGACACCCCCTATTTACAAGTCCCCACCACATACCCCATTACCGTCACTATTCATCAGCATGGTAAGATGCTATAGAGTTACTACTTGTCTTCTCTCTGTTATACTGCCTTCCCCGTGTCATTGTCCCCCACATTATACATGATAATCGTGATGCTCCTTTGTCCCCCTTATCTCTCCCGTCCCACCCATCCTCCCCAGTCCCTTTCCCTTTGATAACTGTTAGTCCACTCTTGGGTTCTGTGAGTCTGCTACTGTTTTGTTCTTTCAGTTTTTGCTTTGTTCTTCTACTCCACAGATGAGTGAAATCATTTGATACTTGTCTTTCTCCGCCAGACTTATTTCATTGAGCATAATACCCTCTAGTTCTATCCATGTTGTTGCAAATGGTAGGATTTGTTTTCTTATAGCTGAATAGTAGTCCATTGTATATATGTACCACATCTTCTTTATCCATTCATCTACTGATGGACACTTAGGCTGTTTGCATTTCTTGGCTATTGTGAATAGTGCTGCGATAAACATAGGGGTGCATATGTCTTTCAAACTGGGCTGCTGAATTCTTAGGGTAAATTCCTAGGAGTGGAATTCCTGGGTGAAATGGTATTTCTATTTTGAGTTTTTTGAGGAACCTCCATACTGCTTTCCACAACGGTTGAACTAGTTTACATTCCCCCCAGCAGTGTAGGAGGGCTCCCCTTTCTCCACATCCTCACCAACATTTGTTGTTGTTTGTCTTTTGGAAGGTGGCCATCCCAGCTAGGGTGAGGTGATATATCATTGTGGCTTTAATTTGCATTTCTCTGATGATTAGCATGTGGAGCATCTTTTCATGTGCCTGTTGGCCATCTGAATTTCTTCTCTGGAGAAGTGTCTCTTCATATCCTCTGCCCATTTCTTAATTGGATTATTTGCTTTTTGTTTGTTGAGGTGTGTGAGCTCTTTATATAATTTGGATGTCAACCCCTTATCAGATATGTAATTTATGAATATATCCTCCCATACTGTACGATGTTTTTTTGTTCTACTGATGGTGTCCTTTGCTGTACAGAAGCTTTTTAGTTTGATATGGTCCCATTAGTTCATTTTTGCTTTTATTTGCCTTGCCCAGGGAGATATGTTCATGAAGAGGTTGCTCATGTTTATGTCCAAGAGATTTTTGCCTATGTTTTTCTATAAGAGTTTTATGGTTTCATGACTTACATTCAGGTCTTTGATCCATTTTGAGATTACTTTTGTGTGTGGGGTTAGACAATAATCCAGTTTCATTCTCTTACATGGACCTGTCCATTTTGCCAACACCAGCTGTTGAAGAGGCTGTCATTTCCCCATTGTTTATCCTTGGCTCCTTTATCATATATTAATTGACCATATATGCCTGGGTTTATATCAGGTCTCTCTGGTCTGTTCCATTGCTCCATGGGTCTGTTCTTGTGCCAGTACCAAATTGTCTTGATTACTATGGCTTTGTAGTAGAGCTTGAAGTCAGGGAGCGTAATTCCCCCTGCTTTATTCTTCTAAGACTTGCTTTGGCTATTTGGGGTCTTTTGTGGTTCCATATGAATTATAGAACTATTTGCTCTAGTTCATTGAAGAATGCTGTGGGTATTTTGATAGGGATTGCATTAATCTGTAGATTGCTTTAGGCAGGATGGCCATTTTGACAATATTAATTCTTCCTATCCATGAGCACGGATGTGTTTCCATTTATTGGTATCTTCTTTAATTTCACTCATGAGTGTCTTGTAGTTTTCAGAGTATAAGTTTTCACTTCCTTGGTTAGGTTTATTCCTAGATATTTTATTCTTTTTGATGCAGTTGAGAGTGGAATTGTTTTCCTGATTTCCCTTGCTGCTAGTTCATCGTTAGTGCATAGGAATGCAACAAATTTCTGTGTATTGATTTTGTATCCTGCAACTTTCCTGAATTCAGATGTTAGATCTAGTCGTTTTGGAGTGGATTCTTTAGGGTTTTTTATGTACAATATCATGTCATCTGCAAACAGGGACAGTTTGACCTCTTCCTTACCAATCTGGATGCCTTTTATTTCTTTGTATTGTCTGATTGCTGTTGCCAGGACCTCCAGAACTGTGTTGGATAGAAGTGAAGAGAGTGGGCATCCTTGTGTTGTTCCCGATTTTAAAGGAAAAGCTTTCACCTTGCTATTAAGTGTAATGTTGGCTGTGGGTTTCTCATATATGGACTTTATCATGTTGAGGTACTTTCCCTCTATACCCATTTTGTTGAGAGTTTCTATCATGAATGGAAGCTGAATTTTGTTGAATGCTTTTTCAGCATCTATGGAGATGATCATGTGATTTTGGTCCTTTTTTTTTGTTGATGTGGTGGATGATGTTGCTGGATTTTCGAATGTTGGACCATCCTTGCATCCCTGGGATGAATCCCACTTGATCATGATGGATGATCTTTTTGATGTATTTTTGGATTCAGTTTGCTAATATTTTGTTGAGTTTTTTTGCATCTATGCTTATCAGAGATACGGGTCTCTGATTTTCTTTTTTTGTGGTGTCTTTGCCTAGTTTGGTATTAGAGTGATTATGGCCTTGTATAATGAGTTTGGGAGTATTCCCTCCTCTTCTACTTTTTGGAAAAGTTTAAGGAAGATGGGTATTAGGTCTTCACTAACTGTTTGATAAAATTCAGCAGTGAAACCATCTGGTTCAGGTGTTTTGTTCTTAGGTAGTTTTTTGATTACCAATTCAACATCTTTGCTCATAATTGGTCTATTCAGATTTTCTGTTTCTTCCAGGGTCAGCACTGGAAGGTTGTATTTTTCTAGAAAGTTGTCCATTACTTCTAGGTTATCCAATTTCTTACCATATAATTTTTCATAGTATTCTCTAGTAGTTCTTTGTATTTCTGTGGTGTCCATAATGATGATTTTCCCTTTCATTTCTAATTCTGTTTATGTGGGTAGACTCTCTTTTTTTCTTGATAAGTGTGGCAAAGGTTTTATCTATTTTGTTTATTTTCTCAAAGAACCAGCTCCTGCTTTCATTGATTCTTTCTATTGTCTTATTCTTCTCAATTTTATTTATGTCTGCTCTAATCTTTATTATGTCCCTGCTTCTACTGACTTTGGTCCTCATTTGTTCTTCCTTTTCTAGTTTCATTAATTGTGAGTTTAGACTGTTCATTTAGGATTGGTTTTCTTTCCTGAGGTAGGCCTGTATTGCAATATATTTCCCTCTTAGCACGGCCTCCGCTGAGTCCCACAGATTTGTTGGTGTTGAATTATTCTTGTCATTTGTATCCATATATTGCTTGACCTCTGTTTTTATTTGGTCATTGATCCATTGATTACTTAGGAGCATGTTATTAAGCCTCCATATGTCTGTGGGATTTTTCATTTTCTTTGTGTAATTTATTTCTAGTTTCATACCTTTGTGATCTGAGAAGCTGGTTGGTACAATTTCATTGTTTTTGAATTTGCTGAGGTTCTTTTTGTGGCCTAGTATATGATCTATTCTTGAAAATGTTCCATGTGCACTTGAGAAGAATGTGTATCCTGTTGCTTTTGGATGGAGTGTTCTGTAGATGTCCGTTAGGTCCATCTTTTCTAATACGTTGTTGAGTGCCTCTGTCTGTTTGCTTATTTTCTGTCTGGTTGATCTGTTTCTGGCATGAGTGGTGTGTTGAAGTCTCCTAAAATGAATGCATTGCATTCTGTTTCCCACTTTAATTCTGTTAGTATTTGTTTCACTTATGTAGGTGATCTTGTATTGGGTGCATAGATATTTATAATAGTTATATCCTCTTGTTGGACTGACCCTTTTATTTTTATGTAATGTCCTTCTTGTCTCTTGTTACTTTCTTTGTTTTGAAGTCTGTTTGGTCTGATACAAGTACTGCAACTCCTGTTTTTTTCTCCCTATTAATTGCATGAAATATCTTTTTCCATCCCTTTACTTTCAGTCTGTGTATGTCTATGGGTTTGAAGTTAGTCTCTTGTAGGCAGCATGTAGATGGGTCTTGTTTTTCATCCATTCAGTGACTGTGTCTTTTGATTGGTGCATTCAGACCGTTTACATTTAGGGTGATTATCGATAGGTGTGTACTTATTGCCATTGCAGGCTTTAGAATCGTGGTTAGTAACAGTTCAAGGGTAATTCCCTTACTGTCTAACAGTCAAATTTAACTCACTTCCTATGCTATTACAAACACAACTGAAAGGCTCTTGTTTGTTTGTTTTTCCTCCTTTTTCTTTTTCTTCCTCCTCCATTCTTTGTATGTTATGAATCATTTTCTGTAGTCTTTGTCTATCCCTTGGGTCACATCTGTTTAGCCTTAGGAATACTTGCATCTATAGGAGTTCTTCCAGAATGCACTGTAGAGGTGGTTTGTGGGAGGTGAATTTTCTCAGCTTTTGCTTATCTGAAAATTGTTTAAGCCCTCCTTCAAATTTAAATTATAACCTTGTCCAGTAGAGTATTCGTGGTTCAAGGTCCTTCTGCTTCATTGCATTAAATATATCATGCCACTCCCTTCAGGTTTGTAAGGTTTCTTTTGAGAAATCTAATGATAGCCTTATGGATTTTCCTTTGTATGTGATCTTTTTTCTCTCTCTAGCTGCTTTTAAAAATCTGTCTTTATCCTTGATCTTTGTCATTTTAATTATTATATATCTTGATGTTGTCTTCCTTGGGTCCCTTGTGTTAGGAGATCTGTGCACCTCCATGGCTTGAGAGACTATCTCCTTCCCCAGATTGGGGAAGTTTCCAGCAATTACCTCCTCAATGACACTTTCTATCCCTTTTTCTCTCTCTTCTTCTGGTACTCCTATGATGCAGATATTGTTCCGTTTGGACTGGTCACACAGTTCTCCCAATATTCTTTCATTATTAGAGATCCTTTTTTCTCTCTGTGCCTCAGCTTCTTTGTATTCCTCTTTTCTAATTTTTATTCCATTTACCTTCTCTTCTACTACATCTAATCTGCTTTTAAATCCCTCCATTGTATGTTTCATTTCAGATATGGAATTTCTTAGTGATTGAATCTCTGACCTAAATTTGTTCCTGAATTCTTGAATATTTTTCTTTACTTCCATATGCAATTTTATGATTTTTATTTTGCACTCCCGTTCAGGAAGATTGGTGTATTCAGTTTCATTTGGTCCTTTTTCTGGGATCTGTGAGATTTTGGTCTGAACCAGGTTCTTTTGACTTTTCATATTTGTATGTGATGCCCTGTACTGCAGAGAAGCTCCAATCTCTGGAGGTGCTCAGCCCCTAAAGTGAGGTTTGGGGTTGTTGGGGAGTGGAGCTGGTCCCTGGGGAGAGGAAAGATCTGTTTCCTGATTCCCGTCTGCCATGCCTGTCTCCAGGATCATAGCCAGTGGGCCGAGTGCACAGGCGTAAGCCTCTGTGCTCAGCATCTCCAGCTGATGTAGGCGGGGCCTCCCTCTGTCCGGCTTGACACCAGAGCAGCGACTGCTGGTTTGCAAGCCAGTGCTGTCAGGCCAGGAGGAAGGCTTGGCAGGCTGCATGTCACAGTGGGGGGCCTTGGAGCTGAGCAGCCAGCCAGGGGAATGGAGTGCCTGAAGCTCCTCAGAGTTCCCTGTTTCTTTTTATTTTAAGTAAATTTCATCTCAACTTACATTTACTTTTACCCAACATAGGATATGTTTGTTTGTTTTTAATAGCCAAGAACTATTTCTTTGAGCACCTTTTACAGTCCTGTATGTGTCAAAAATGACTCTTGAAACTCTTTTTAACAAGTCAGTTCAGATATTTATGGATAGTCTATTAAGTGAAGGTACTTTGCTAGGTGAAAGAACAGATAAATAAAATTTAGTCATTCTCTCTGGAAACTAAAATGTAGTCAGGGACAGAGATACCTTAACAAGTAACTATCATAGAACAGATATAATAGAGGTGCAAAGTATAGTGAAAAAACAGGGAGACTGACAAATAACCAATTAAAAAGGTTCAAAGGCCTTGTAAGTATATTTACAAAGAAGTATGATGTGAGTTTAGAGATCAAGACAGAGATAAAGCTTAGAGATAAAGTGGAATTTTATGGGGAAAAGGCATTATTCATAATGGTTCTTAAAATACTGACTTCATTGTATGCTGCTTATTAGCCTACAGTAATTCTCCATTGTCAACAAGCTGCTTGCTATGTTGATCAAAAACTAAAAAGTCTCTCTCCAGTGGCCTGAGTTCTTAGCTGTGAGAAGTAGATTAATTTTGAAGGAGGGGCAGAAACATTCCTTGTCTTATATAAGAGGCACATCATAATCCACAGAGGTTGCTTTGTTCAGTACACACTGAAGACCAAGAAAACTGCCTGTACAGTTAACCCTTGAACAGCACAGCTTTGAAATGCATGGGTCCACTTACATGTGGATTTTTTTCAGTAGATAATACTGGAAAAGTTTTGGAGATTTGTGATAATTTGAAAAAACACTTTTTTACTAGCTTTATTGTAAGAATACAGTATACACTACATGTAACATACAAAATATGTGTTAATTGACTGTTTATGTCACTGGTAAGACTTCTGGTCAACAGTAGGCTATTAGTAGTTAAGTTTTGGGGATGTCAAAAGTTATTCACAGATTTTCAAAAGCACAGGATCAGCACCTCTAACTCCCAAGTTGTTCAGGGTCAACTGTACTGAATTTATCTTTGTCTTCATTCAGGAAACATGTATTAAATACTTGCTATGATCTAGGTAATCTGCTATATGCTGGCAATTCTAAATGGATACAACATTGTCCCTACCCAAGAAACTCTCAAAGTATAATGGGAGAAACAGAAAAGCTGGCATTTAGATTGCCACATTGTAAATGGAATGAGAGAAAGATAACGTAGACTGCTTCTTGGAGTACCTAACCCACCTAGCAGTATCAGGATTAACACCTGAACCTAGTATGAGTAAGAATTAGTCAAGCATTTGGAGGCAAGAGGAGAGAGTGAGGAAATAAAGGCATGGAGGACAGAAAGAGCATGCAGCTCCCTGAAATAATCATTGTCTGTCTCTAAGGAAGCAATATAGTTAGCAACCCTGCAATAGACTGGCTGTACTAAATACATTTCTGTGATTTTGAGTAAGTAACCTGGTTTTTCCTATTGTATCTGTTGAGGGGATGTTATCAGAATTACAGGTGTTCATCCTGCTATGTCCTTCAATCAGTTAAATGAGTTAATTTCTTTATGCCTCTTTTTATTCATTTGTGAAACAATAAAAGAATGGCTGAAAAGTTTCTATAATACCTTTAGATTATGCATTATTATGACTTTATTTCATGGGGTCAGTTAATAATATACTAGAAAATATTTATGCTAGGATAATATATGGCCTAATAATAGATTAGGCTTAGAAGTAGCAATATACTTTCTTTCTTCCAGGCATATTTGTATTTCTAGAAATTAAAATATGTCTTTGTACCCATACCATGTGATCTCAATAGGATGATCATAAAATAGCAATCATACTCTGGTGTTCTTTGATAGAAAATATAAGCCTGTGTAATTACACTATTAGCACAACTATTAAATTTTTAAAAAATTTTATCAGCGAACGATAGTCATGCTTCAGATTCGCCTTAGGATCTGTGATATCATGTTGTTGAATAAGTCGTAGTAAAGGGAGTAGAGAGGCTAAGACAATGAAGCGGGACTGATTTTGAGTCCCAGTTCTTTTCTTAGTAGCTATGTAACCTTGGGCAAGTTACTTAATCTCTCTGTGCTTCAGTTGTTTTATATGTAAAATTGGGATAATAGTAATACTTTTTAGGAGTATTAAGAGGATTAAATGAGTTGACAAATGTAAAACCACCTAAAACTGTGCTTGGCACATGATAAGCATTATGTAAGGGTTAGTTAGCTATGATAGAAATGATGACAGTGATGCAGCGGCATGTAACATTTAACAAGTTAAATAACTTCATTTAAACCATTATATATTAAAAGTTTTAACTTTTAAATTTTAAATCAAAACTTTGATAAGAAAAATAATTGTATAATTATTAAATTATTAAATATATTAAAAGTGTATCATTATTTTATTAAATATTCCTTAGTGAAAAAAAGTTTGTAAAAGTTGAAAAAGAAGGAAATAAAATGGATTTGTAATCCAAAAACCCTTGGTTTACATTCTGACATATCAGTTCAGATTCTTTTCATATGCAGATTCCCTACCCCAGAAACTGGATCATACTAAGATAGTATTTTATCATTTGCTTATTTTTCTGTTTATCATACACATTCCTTTCTATCCATAAATATTCTTTAAGAGCTTCATTTTTAATGACTCTATGGCTATCCTTTATAATGTTATAATAAATTCTGTTTAACAGGTTTACTATCTTTGGAAATGTAACTTGTTTCCGTTTTTTTTGCTGTCATAATCAGTGAAGCAATATACATCATCATAAGTATATTATTGCATTATCTCCGTGACTATTTCCTTAAGATAAATTCCCCAGAGTAGAATTGCCAGGACAAAAGCTTTGAAGAATTCTGTTGCCTAAAATTGCCTCCCACAAAACTTATGCTAACTTACCCAGTATTAATGTGACTGCCAGATTACTTATACCCTTACCGATGCTGTATTTTGTATTTAAAAATTGCCTTTGTCAATTGGGTGGAAATGGTATCTCTCCTTTATTTGTATTCCATGTTGTTGGTTTTTTAAAAAACTACAAATAATCATTTTGTTTCTAACCCATTAATTAAATACTTCAACATAGTCAGCTAGCCTCAGGATCTAATTTAGGATAAACTTTCAGGGCTAACTTTCATCTTGCCAGACTTGTAAACAGACATGTAATCATTTCTTTAATACCAGTGCCTCTGTCTTCTGAAATGTTAAAAGACTATCCTTTTTCTTAAGAGTCAAACTTACCTGAGGTGTGAATTTTCCACTCTTGTCTTTTTCCTCTGTTTTTTCCCAATCCATAGTAGAAATCAGGCTATTTTGTACTCAATTTTTATTTCTTACATGGGCATCTAATATTTTGAGTGGATGGTTGGACAAACAAATGAACAAACACACATTTAGAAACCACCAGAAAAGTTACTTGTTGCATGGAAAAGCAACATATTTTGATCTAAGTCAGAAGAGCCAGTTTCTAGCCTTACATTGGCTCTACCTTTCAGTTGTTTTATGACCTTGGCAAGCCTTACTCTCCCTATGCCTCTGTTTACAATGTCTGTAATATAAAGGCTCTTCTGCCTTCTCACTGCCATTATCTTATTTCAGTCCTTTTCATGTCATGCCTAAACTATTGTAAATTCTTCCTATCATCCTGGCTGCCCCTTCTTCGGTCTGTTATACTACCATCTAATCAGTCATCCTGCAATGCCATGTATCACATCTTTCTTTTTGGCAGACTTTCCGTAGTTCCCTTTGGTGTGTAAGATAAATCCAACCGCTTAGCTTTCCAGTTTCCCTCCTCTCAGCCTTTGTTTACAACATTTTCTCATCCAGTAATTAACAGGCTTCTTCCTTTCCTCTTACTCAGATCTGACCTTTATCAAACGTTGGGCTTCATTCCTTTCTGTACATAAAGCCACCACCTTATTTTCATTGATTCTTTTTTTTTTCAACTCTCCATGGCACTTGCTAAGGAGGACATGGGATTTGTAGCAATCCTTTAAATTAGGCATACTGAAGAGTGCAACGGAGATACTGAGGGCTCCATTTCATCCTCCACCCAATCTCTCTCCTCTAATTTTTTTGTTGTATATGTTAAGATTTTATTTAAGATTTCCTCTGAATTTTCTTCTTTGGGCAATATCATATATGGACTGTATTGTTACCTATTTTCTCTTAAAGCTTGTGTATCTTTTTTTTTTCCTCAATGAGGTTTTAGGTTACTTGAAGACAGAGACTGTCTTGAATTTTGTCTCTGCCTTGCTCTCTTGTTGTTCAAGAAATGTTTATTGCTAAATTTATGAATGAATATTTGTTTTGCCTAATTTAAAGAATACTGTGAAAATAAAATGAGAAAAAATGTTTTGAAAAGTGATGTCAAATTAAGTAAATGCTACTTTTATAGCATTATTTTGGAGTGAGAATTTGTCGAAAGCTAACACTTTTCCACATTTTAATTTATTTCATTGAAAAAACAGTTGAATTACTAAGGACTAACAATTAATACATTATACATTAAAGTCACACACTAGTAGAAATAAAAATTTGTATAAACAACACAGATTGACATTACAAGAGAAGTATGGTTATAGAAGTGTGTCCAAGTGCATCTGGAACAAAGAGGGCACACCACACATAAGCTGTGTTTAGGTGAGTCAGGTTGTGCTTTCCCCCTGAATGGTATCCTAATGGATAGAAGTTGCAAAGTGAGCAAGGCAGAGAGGTAAGTACCTTCTAGGTAAAGGGAATAGAATATACAAGGCTCAAAAACATGAAACAAGATCTTAGGAACTATTATTCGGTAGAGCTGGAACACAGGAGTGGCTGGTGAAATTGGAGATAGACCTGTCCTGCCCAATACGGTGGCCGCTAGCCACATGTAGCTACTTAAATTTAAATTTAAATTTAACTCAATTAAAATTAAAAATGCAATTCTTTAGTCATACTAGCCGAGCACATTAGGATATGTGCTAGTGGTCACTATATTGGATAGCACAGCTGTAGAATTATTTCCATCATCACAAAAAGTTCTATTGGATAATGCTGAGCTAGCTCGTAGAGGACCTTGCACACTTGATTAAGAAGTTGGAATTTTATCTTGAGGGCTACTGTGAACCTTTGAAGAGTCTTAAGCAGGGCAATGACATAGTCAGATTTGCATTTTTAAAAGGTTATCATATTTTCAGGTATCTGATCTCAAGTACATAGAAGTTTTGGGATCAAACATTTCTATCTACCATAGCTTTTGCTGACTTAAAGCATTTATAATTGGAAGGGAATTAGGTAGACTGGGCTCCTGTGATGATTACAGTGGAGAATAAAATAGAGAGAGGATTTAAACACCCTTTTAAGACTTCTAACTCAACTAGAGAACTCTTGAAAGCTCTTCTTATTTTTATATTAATCTGAAAAAACACTTCTTTACCTTTTTCTTTTAGTGAAGTTACTAGGTGATAAATGTTAGTGATAATGTTATATGATAAAAATTTTCAAAAATTATTATTCAAAATATTTATATCTGTATTTTGTTATAGGATTTGCTGTTATGTTTTGAAAGCTAAGACTAATAACTGCCATGACTTGATAATAACTTGACTAAATCAAGATGTTAAATAGAATTGTCATAGATTTATTAATCAAATTAATTTAATTAAATTTCCTAACAAACTAAAAATGTTGCTTTTAATAATATGAATTAAATTTTCATGCATATTTGCTAATTTGGGCCTTTTCTTACAGTTAACACAGTATCCATTCCAGTTGCACTTCCCACACCAGCTCTTTCTCCAAGCTTGATAGCTGATCTTGAAGGTTTAAACTTGTCAACTTCTTCATCAGTCATCAGTGTAAGTAATTTTCAAAAAACATTAGCTCAGTTTTCAAATGATGCCATTGTATTTTTTATTAAAATGCCAATAATTGAAGTAGATTCTTAGTCCTGAACAGTTCCTCCTCTAACAAGTCTAATTCAGATCTTTTTAATTTTGTAAATTTTTTTTTAATTTGCTCTACCCAAACCATTATACTTTCAATTTACTTCTGTTTGTTATTCACATCATGTGGACATGATACAGGTTGGTTACTGGTATGTATCTGTAACATACAAGGGTTCTTTGCCACATCGAATTAGTTTATATACGTAAATTCTGCCATAAGGAATTGTCTGTGATAACAGATTTTCATTCCCGTAATCATTCTATTCCTACCATCCTGTTATTTTACCGTAGGCTGTTAAAATACCTGTTTTTATTTAAAAATCTGAGATTGTATTTCTCCTTGTGTTATAGTCATACATTTATTTACATGCCTTGATATCTCTAAAGAAATTCTTTAATGTTATTTATGGTGTGTGACTTGCAGTGAGACCAGAGGCCTGCATATCTCCAAATAATGCCAAAACCATCAGCCTGTCAGTATCTGAAAGGGCAATAATTTCTGTGTTAGCATAACATATTCACTAACCTTTCACTCTAAATCAAGCATGCTGTCTAGGATATATATAATCTGTTGATATGCTTGACCTCCTGTTAATCTGTTGTCAGAAATCTGGCAAACTAAGCGATAGAACAGTAAGTTTTGATGGGAACACAGGTCACTTGACTAGATCTGGTGTATGAATGGGTCCCAAGACTGGCAGGGCCTTGAAGGGCACATGATTGGTGACCTGAGTTGCTGGAGAGCATAGAGCTGCTTCTGCCAGAAGTGGAAAAGAGGAGTACCTAATTCTTGTATGTATTACAAAAAATTTCCCCTTCAAAACAAATGTGTTACCAGGGCCATGCAGTGAAATACTCAAAAGAGTTACATGCATTTCTGTTCAGCTTTGGTCAGTTCACATAGAAAATAGAGGTGAAAACAATTAAGCTTATAATGTTGTTTAAATTTATAAAATGCAATTATCTTTTAACCACTCAACAATGAGTAAGAATGGTATTTGGAATTTTAGTTTGCCCTTACTGTTGACAAATGGAAAAGGAACATTAAAAGAGATGGGGGGAAAACAGTGAAAGTAAGCAGTTAAGCCTTTCATTTATTTAAGCAAGAAGTATTTATTGAACATTTGTGCATTTGTCGTAGGCTATAAAGAGAAAGAGGTAATCAAAAAGTCTACTGTGAAGCAGTTAGTCCTTGAGGGGAAAAGAGACCCCTAAAAACTTGGGAGGTGGTAAGGTAGTGGATAAAAAACTTGGATTCTGGTATCAGATGACGAGGGTACAAATCCCTGCTTTGCCACTTTCTAGCCATGTAACCTTGAGCAATTGCTAAGTAACTTTTCTGCTCTTCAGTTTCCTGTGAAGATAATATCTACCTCCCAGGATTGTTGTGAGATTAATGAGATAATAAATGTAAAGCTCTTAGAACAGTGACTGGCACATTGTCATCACTCGATAAATATTAACTAGTATTTCCAGAAGTGATATGATATGTGATAATGGACCCTGAGTAGACTCTCATACTTTATTAGCTGTAAGAAGAATGCCGTTGAGATTAGAAAAGCTTGTAGTACTTGATAATAGGGGGTCTAGTAACCATAATGTTGTTCAAGTGATTGTACATTAACGATACCAAAATTTAAAAAAGAAAAAGCTTGTAGTAAATTTTCATTCAAACATTGAACAGTAACTGAAGGACTCACCCTTTCACACTGAGGAATATGTTTACTGGGATGATTTCGTCAAAGGAAAAGAAAAGCACTCCATCCAAAGAGTGTGCTGAAAACGGACTGCTGAGTGATGCAGTCGAATGAAGCAGGATTTCAGCACTCCTCCCCCCAAAAACTTACAAAATGATCAGACAGTAAGCAGTAATAAGAATGGCAACCAAAAATTCACTGGAAACAAGCAAACAAGGAAAGGAATAGAACTTAAAGAAAAAAGCAGAACTTTGAAAAGTGGAACTTTCAGAAATACAATGAGTATTCTGGTGCAGAATGACATGTCTCCTAATCTAACCTCCAGCCCTCAAAGCAGTATTTAAAAAAGAAGATGCAGCCAAATTACAAGTTTTCTCATTATGTGTACAGATTTAGAAACAAGTAGACTAAAGACATTCAAGGAGAAAATCAAAGAAAACCCTAAAAAATTACAACCCCCATATAATGGTATGGAGCCTCAACAAATATAGGAGCCTTTGGGTCCTAAAATGAAATTCACAAGAGTATATTCATAATTTTAAAATCAGCATGCTGCCCTAATAGAAGAAATAAAAGTAATTTATAATAAAGTAGTTGTTACATTGATGCATAAATGCTTGACCATGACTACTCTAGAAATGTAATGAAGTAGTTAAGTGATGCTGGCACTCATATACAACGTGGCAGCTATAAACACAGACTGATGTAGTCTGATTTTTTGGGGACACCCAGCAAATGCTTTATTTTCAAATTAACATTAAAACATAAAGCATGGACATTAGAACAAGAACAGAAATCCCACTGCCCTGTTTTCAAAGCCAGGTATAGGGATATATACAATGACAAGACATTTTGAGTCTGCTTAACACCAGACCCTCAAATGGAAGAACAAGATTTGATACAGAAGTGAGGGAACATGGTGGCACAGAGCCTGGGTTTACAGATGCATCTCCTGCCAGGCTGAAGGGGGCAGGAGAGATGGGGCCATGGGGGCAAAGTTTTTAGATGATAAGGTGTGTTGTATTTGCAACTTAAATACTATGGGTTGTGATATTGCCATCAGTTACAAAATTTTCCAAAACATTGAACAGTTTTTCTGGTTGTTGCATTCCTAAAACACTGAAAACATTAAAACCTTGCAAAAAACTGTTTTGTACTTACATGTAGTATTCTAGGATCAGGTAATTTTAAACAAGTTTTCATTTCATGAATGTCCAACAAGACATTTGAAAGTTCTAAGGAACATGGTATAATCTTTGCTATGTGAATCTGCCCTGTTTATTACAGGGCATTTAGCATTCCTGTCCTTCACCCCTTAAAGCTAGTAGCATCTTTTACTGCTCCTTCCCCCAATCATCTGCCAACTGCACACATTCAGAGCAGTGGTTAAAATTTAAAAGCACAGGCTTTTGAGCCAGACTGTGTGAGTTCAAATCAGAGCTCTGTCGCTTTACAAAATGACCAGCCAGTTTACCTCTTGATGTCTCAGATTTTCTCATCTGTAAAATAAAGATACTAACACTGCCTGTCTCATAGGGTTGTTGTTAGCATTAAATGAGTTAACATACATGGAATGCTTATCGCAGTACCTTCTACATATTAAGCACTAAGTATTTCCTGTTACTATTTTTTGTTATTACATTATTAGGACAACTTTGTAAAGAAAGGAGTGACCCAAGAAAATTGTGTTGTCTTTCTTTATAAAGGCTACACATAGATATTCCTAAACATGAAAATAACTGTCAGTCTTTAAAGAAAAAAAGGGGGTGGGAACACTGCTCGTTGTCAAAACCAATTAAAGAATGACTCAAAATTAATAGAATCAATATCAAAGCAGGTACAAGGGTATATACAATGACAAAATTATTTTGAGTCTGCTTAATCCCAAACCCTCAAATGGGAAAACAAGCTTCAATGCAGGGATGAGGGAACATGGTGACACAGAACCTGGTGCTGCCCAGAAAACCAGAGTATCAATGGGAATTATGGTCACAGAATTGAGTGTAAATGATAAAAATAATATAAGAAACTAAAACTAGTAGGTGGAAAACGAAAGATGAGGGGATGCATATTCATTTACATTTCATTTTTTTATAGTAGAAAATGCTTTGGTTTTGTTGTTTAATGAGACTCAAACCTCTTAATGGTTTGTATAAGCTCAAAGAACATTTTATCTGAAGATTTGGAGGTTTATTTTTTGTTTTAGTTTTTAGTTTCCTTTTCTTCAATTCAGTTAAAGATTATAATCCTATTGCATAGGATAATTTATCTCTTTCTCTGTATATCTGTCTACCCATGCTTGCAGAGGTAACCGTGGTTAACAGTAGTTAATTTAGGTGAGATGATTTTGGGTGATTTCCAGCCTTTTTTTTTGGTACTTTTCCATAAAGTTTAAGTGTTTTATAATAAATAATTAACTTTTTTAAACAACAAAACTATTACTATGAAAATGAGCAAAAGTACAAAAAAGGAAAAATTTATTTATAGTATTAGATGTCAGAATTGTGATTATCCTTAGGAGAATTAGTGATTGAAAGGGAACACATGAGGAGCTTCTGGGGTGCCAATAATGTTCCATTTTTTGATCTAGCTACTGTTACATGGTGTATTCAGTTTATGAAAAAATCATTGAGCTTCACACTTAAGCTTTTCTGTGTGCATATTGTACTACAATAAAATACTTTTTAAAAAGTAGACAAGAGATACAGACACTAACCACTGTCCACTGTTGGTGAGGGATGCAATGAAACAGGCATTATACTCTGCTCCACTGGGGCCACCTACAGAAAGTCATAGAAATACACATAGTCTTTGACCTAGTAATCTCATGTCTAGGTTTTTCTTCTAAGGAAATAATTAGAAATACAAAGATTTATGTGCATGGTTGTTTGTAACCTCAATATCTAGTGATAGGAGAATGATGGTTACATAAAGTATGACAGTCAAATCTCAAACGTTGTACAATCTTTATATGTTTTTATTAAATTTAATGAGATGAGGAAATATGGCATAATGTGATAAATGGCATACAAAATAAGTATAGTATATCAATTTTGTAAAATTGTACATTCACTGTTTTTCAATACAGGAAAAATTGAAAGAGTAAAGAAAATGCATTATAATATTAACAGGCTTTCTGAATGATGAGTTTGTGGATGATTTATATTTACCTTCTTTATAATTTTAGTATTTTCCAGAGTTCCTCTAACCAAGGTATAATATATCTATTATCCAAAAAGCAATCATTTTTTAATAGAAAGGGAAAGCATGTATATGAATGGCTAGGATTCCTTTTATTGACATTTAATATCTAATATTTGTCTTTCTCAATCACCACTACTAATTGTGGTACTGAGCAAGTCATTTGGTTTTCTCATTCTCAAATAATGGCAAGGTAGATCTCCATGTTTCCTTTTAACTCTACTATTCTTTGAATCTAGGAACCTAAGTTGGAATTTCAAGGCAATGAAAATAATTATGCTGGGATGATTTGAATGTTTGTGAAAATAAATAGATGAAACATTTTTTAGCTTTTGTGATGACTTCTAGTCCATAGTATAGGTAGATTTCATATTTTGAAATTACCAATACAGTGAAACTCAGAAAACAGTTCCTTTTTCACAATACTTTTCAAGTGAAAAATTTCACTTATTGATTCTAGCTCTTTGAAATATATATTCAGAACACAGATTTTCTTAAATATAATTCCTAATAAATACTATTATCATTATAAAAAATGGTTTTTTTCAGACTGTATGATAAAAATGATGTATAAACACAGTTTTGGTTTCAGTCTTCCATGCGAGTAATTGTCAACAGTAAAGGCCAACAGAGAGCTAAAAATGAAGAAGCATTTTAGTTCAGTATTTCAGTGAACAGACTGACTTTTTTTAGTGAATTTTTTGGACTAGAGTATTGTTAGCCCAAGAGTTTCTAAATTATGTTACACATAAAGCTCCAACAGCTCAAAAACAAGAATGTTCAGAGTGCTGGGCTGGAAGGGTGAGAAAAGAGTAAGAGGGGAAAGATATTTTGCATGTGAGAATAAGTGTGAAATGAGAATAAATTGTTCACCCCTTGTGTTAGAATGATTGGAGTCAAACTCGAGTCTTCTCTCCTTTAGACGACTTTTTGTATATTTGAGGCACAAAAGTATTAAAAGTGACTTCACTTAAAGTTTCCTCTTGAACAAACTCAGTCTATTAATGTGCTGATAAACATCAGCATGAAGTCTTGTCTCATTCTTCTCATTTTTTATGTTCCTTCTCAAGTTATATAAAAAAGTTTATTAAGTTGTTCGCTTCATATTTAAGATTTGTGTTTCTGTGTAAAAATGACTTCTGAGTTCTGACCTTACTACATTATAAGGTTCCCAAGGCAATCCGCCAAATGCAATAAACCCATAATGGCGGTATAGTACCTGTGGTTCTTTAGCCCCTAACCACAAGTCAGAAGGTTTCTGTGGGAAGAGTTAGAACTTGTAATACCAAGAATTCACTTAGACAGGGTGACATTAAGAAAATGCATTCAACTTGGAGCCCAAACACCTAATTTCTATCCTTTGATAAGCTAGTTATCATTGCTGAATATGGGAAATTCTTTGACTCCAATTTTTGAATTAATAAGATGGAGATAATACTTTCCCTAAACATTTAATTGTGTTTGCATGAAAAACAAATGAAACAATGGATCTGAAAATGTTTGAATTGTGTTCTATAGCTAGCTTATGGAGTGGGAAGATACAAATGAAGAAGGAATTTTAAGAAACCATGCTTTAAGAGGCAGCAATGGTAAAGACCAAGTAAAATAAATCAAAGGAGGTGAATGGCAAAGCATGATAACAGAAAACTCAGTTTAGGGAGGGACATAGGCATTGTAGTAAGTGCTATACGGGAGGTGTACATCTGCTGGGCTTTAGCAGGCGATAAAGATCTCTTAGAAAAGAATATGCATATATGACCCTGGAACTGATTCTTGAAGAATAGGAAGAGTTTGTGTAGGTAGCTGGAGTAGAATGGGAATGACGACCCTGGCAGAGGAAATAGTGTATGTGAAGGCTTGAGGTGTGAACGAACTTGGACTATCAGAGAAACAGTAGTTCATAGTGGCTAATGTGTAGCACACACAGGTTGGAATAACCAAGTCTGGTGTTGGGGAAGTATGTTGGTGATATACTATCATGAGAAAACTGTAGTAATAATTCCTTAACTCTTTGCTGTCTAATCTTTTCATGTCACAGTACATATAGAAAAATGATAATATTTGTAGTGTGCTCTGGGGTTAACAGAGAATGCTGCAGGAGGTGGGAGGCACCCAACCTGGGAGCTCCAGCCGCCACAGGCTCCACCTGGTCTTCCTGAGGGCCAGTGGTGTGGGCAACAGCATAGTGCACCTCTAACCCATTTGTGGCACATTAGTGAGGAAGCACTGACTTAGCTGCCAAGATATACCAGACCTGATCATCATGAGTCACAATCCCTGGAGGAATTTAACATAGGAGGATGCAGGAAGGTTCATTAGATCATCATTGTAGACTACACAGGTGATAGAGTGAGAATAGCAAATCATTCCAAGAATAGTTCAAGAAAAAGAAACCAGATTTGCAAAAGCGTATGCTCCGCTGAGTGAGCCAAACTCCATGTTAAGGGCATATAGCCTTCCAGACTGCCCTCCCAGTACTACTGAGACCAACTAAATTTTGGGGTTTCCTGAAACCACCCTCAAGTTTGATAATTCACTGTAACAATTCACAAAACTTGGGAAAGCACTACATTTAGTATTATATATTTCAGTAGGATACAAATTAAAACCAGTCAAGAAAAGAAATGCGTAGAGGAGATTCTGGGTGGATTCCAAATTCAGAGCTTCTGGGTTACCCTACTGACCTCAAAGTGTGACAATATACATGGAGTATTGCCAACCAGGGAAGCTCACCAAGTTTAAGTGCCCACGTTTTTTGGAGTGTTTATTAGATAGGCACAGTTGATTGAATTATTACCACACGGCTGAACTCTATCTTCAAGTTAGGCTAACGTCAATGGCCAGAGCCCCAACCCTTTAACCATATGGTTGGTCTTTCTGGTGTGGCCACCCTCCATCCTGAGTTATGTGCTTGGCACAAGCTATATAGGGCATACTATGAATCACTTCATTGGCATAAACTATCAGGTATGTTCTGCTAGGGGCCTACCACGAATAATAAAGATACTCTAATCACTCAGGAAATTCCAAGAGTTTAGAGGTTACCTCTCCAGAGCTACGATAAAGTACAGATCTCTCTTTAAATGAGACCAAATACCTTATTATATGTGTGCCTTGTAAGTGTCTTATTCATTCAACAAATATTTCTTCAGGCCATAATATGAGGCAGGGGCCAAACATAACGATGAACAAAATGGCTAGGTTCCTGCCCTCAGAAAGTTTACAGTTGATTAGGAACATAAAGAAAAATTGCCTCAAAGGTATGTAATTGAAGTATACTAATTGCTTTGATTTTGTAACATAGTTTTGCCCATTTAGGAATTTCTGTAGATGCAAGTTGTTATTTCTCTGATTATATAAATAATACTATTATTTTATATTGGCTAAACTCCATAGCCCCACCTATTTCCCTCTATACTGTTGTAGCATAAAATCTAATGAGATACTTTTAACATTTAACTTTAAAATCGAGTTTTTCTCTCTGCCAAGTAGAAGGATAATTTTTACAGTCAATGCTATTCACCAGCTGCTTTCCTTGCATTGGCACTGTGGGGCATCACTTCCTCTTGCCATGGTGAAGACCATGATAACAGCAGCGTTGAACTAAGTAAGGTCTGTGCGTGTTAAGATAACCAGCGTGGGATTTCCTGTGACTAGCAGAAAGATGGCCTGTTTGTCAATATGACCAAGAAGCCATGTGATGAAGGTCTCCACCCTCTCAAAAGATTTACAGGCTGAAGGGTAGGAAGAAGAAAATGCATGGGTAATATGCTTGAATTGGGGCAGGCAAAGTGAGGCAAAGAAAAGGCACATTTTTTATGCACAAACCAAATTCAGCATCTCAAGCTAGTGTGTATCACTACTTCTGTCAAGTTCCTTGTCCAAGGAATTAGAAAAATGTCTAGTAACTAGGCTTATGGTTTCTGCTGTTGATAACTAAGGTTGGCAACTAATAAAGTTGCAACTGTCCAAGTTTAGGGATGAGGTATTGACTCTATGTTATAGAAACTTAATTGGAAAATAAAGATAAGTCCCTGTTAGAGCTGCTTTTGGGATGGACGTTACTCTGCCAGTTATAAAACAATATGGAGAAAAAACAAACCATATTCATGAACCAAAATTTGAGTCACCAAATTTGAAATTTACTAAACAGTATTTGGAATTATTAGGATAATTGTGCATTATAATGATGACAGTTGTACTAGAAGTTGATTTCTGGCTCTTGTAAGTAGACTTTCATGATAAGTAGATCTATCCCTTTTTTTTTCAAATTGATACTAGGATGGGGCATTTTAGTTTTGTTTTCCAGTCTGTTTGTCTTATACTGCCATAGTACCAGCTTTGTTCTAATTTAGTCTGCAAGGACAGACCACTTTGACAAAGTCTTTATTTAATGCAGCATTTACTAAGTCATGTGCCAAATGTTTCATGAATATATGGTTTCGTTCCTAAAACAGATGATGACACACACATCTGTGATAAAGTTTGTTTTCTAATATGGTAGAGCTATTTTTTTTAATTACATTTTTATACTTTTCTTTTAAAAGCGTAAGGTATATTTAAGCTCCAGGCTGAGTGATAAGCCCAACTTAGATCAGATTCCTGTGAGTTTAGAGGAGGAAGAAATTATGAGTCAAAATTAAAAATAATTTTGTCATTTTAAATTTAGGGAAAATCCTTTATTTGTTCTGAAGAAAATGTCAGTAGTCATAGAACTGTGTTAAAAATAATGAAAAATCACTGGCCTGGGTCTGCTTAAATTGAAAACAGTTTTTAATTAAAGTTTGATAGTATTTTGTGCTTCCATTGCCTGGCCATGTCCCATCTTATTCTTTCATTCAATTCTTTTATGGGTATGAGTTGCTTTAATTTTTAAATTAAACTTTAAGGTATACCATACTACTGCTTCATCTTTTTATTTCTGCACTGCTTTAGAGGTCTCATAGTTCATAACCGACCATTATCATCTTTCCCTTTGCTACATTATTGAAAGGAGCTACTTTTTTAAAAGAAATTACCATTAGTTCTTAGTTGCAGGGTTTTTATTGCAAAATATCTTTTATTTGGCTTAGATAAACATATGCCAATCTAAATCATCACCAGTGGATGCTATTCATAGTGCTTTGTTGATATTATAATAAAATTCTCCACAATGAAAAAATCTGTATCAGATGCTAATTATAATTATTAATGAACTAGTAGTTACTATGGCAAAAAAAATCACCTGTAAAGAAAATATGAATTTGCAAGAAGTTGAAAGATTAAAGAGGTGATGGTAAAAAAAGCCTGGACCCTTTCTTTTTCTCTTCCTTCTACTTTGTGATAAGTCATTCCTTTTGCTTGCTTTGGGTTCACTCTTTTCAGAGCCAAGACAGTTTACTGAACATCTACTGACTTCTTTCCTAAGAATATGGTCTTTAGCTTTTATTTATTGTAATTAAATGTACTATAATAGGAAATAAGAGGTTTTTAAAATTCTGGCACTTTGATTTTACACAGCCAAAGCTGACTGAACTTTGTGTTATGATCAACTGCTATATAGTTGACCCTTGAACAGCACCAGTTTCAACTGCTTGGATCCACTTATACATGTGTTTTTTTTTTTCAGTAAATGTATTGGAAAATTTTTTGGAGATTTGCAACAATTTGGAAAAACCTTTTCTGTAGCTTGCTCTAAGAATAGAGTATATAATACATATAATATACAAAGTATGCATTAATAGACTGTTTATGTTACCAGTAAAGCTTCTAGTCAACAGTAAGCTATTAGTAGTTCAGCTTTTGGGGAGTCAAAAGTTATACATAGATTTCTGACTGCACAGGAGTTGGTACCCCTAACCGCTATGTAGTTCAAGAGTCACATATATTTCAGATTTTGCTGCTTGTGTTGAATTGTGATGTTTGCAGTGAAAAATACAGCTTTTAAGCTTTAAAATATGTCAGATTATTATGCTTAGGCCTATCATGTATTATTATTTAATCATATATTAGCCAAGCTAACTTCTGTTACCTTTGCTCCTCTTAAAAAAGCTTACCAAAAATTTTCCGAACATAGGGCAGGGGATTGAACAGAAAATTGATAAGTGTTATTTTAATAGCATTTAATCTTTCCACATGAGAAACCTTATAAAAACATGGAAAATATTATTGTAATACTTAGAAAAACTTTGTTTCTCTTCAAAGGAAAAGAAAATGAATTTAACTATAGGGCAAAGGCCCAACTTACACTAAAAAATTGATTTATCACCAGAGAGAGGAAAGCATGGAGTAAAAATAGATAAGTACATATATGAGCCTAATATCAAAGAAAATTAAAAGCCACTTCTCTTAGAATATATCAGACACACTATTATTCAAATCATTCAGGAATGTAATTACAGACAGCTTTTATAGACCTATCAATAAGGATTACTTCTTTAAATTTGCAGCTGTTCCACATTACTGAGTATATAAATATCTCCCCCAAATGCTAAATTAATACTAAAAATCTGTTTTACACTTCAGTTCCAAAAAAAAACCCAAAAAGAAACAAAATTTCAGTAAATTCTGCTTTAAAATGCATACTTTAAATTGAGAGGTATCAACCAAATGTAATGTGTATATCTTGTTTGAATCCTGATTCAAGCAAACCAACCCTGAAAAAATGTGGATGGTTAAGGAAATGTGAACACTGACTATATTTTCCATGAAATTAAAGGGAATTTTTTTATTTTAGATGTAATAATAGTACTGTAAGTAAAATGTCTATCTCTTGATACATAAACCATATACATACCATGAAATTAAATCATATCTGGAATTTGCTTTTAAATAATTCAGAAGTAAAATAAAAGACTGGATTAAACAAGATTGGACAAATGTTGATAATTTTCAAAAACTTAGGAGTAGTTCATTGTATGTCTCTGTTTTTGTGTACATTTGAAAGTTTTTATAATTAAATGTTTATGTAATTTCAGAAACCTGTGTATTTCATATTTTCACTGAAGCTTAGACATCCATGCTTCATAGAATATGCGACCTGACAATATTATCTTGTAAACTTAAACTAATATCATCAGAATTTGAGTTCAGTTCAGATTGTCATCTGTAAAATTAGAAAACTGTAGTAGGTGGTTCCTAAGGTCCCTTGCAATTCTAAATCTTTAGAAATATATGGGAAATTAAGTGGAGAGATAGATACAAAGTGACTTTAGTAAATATCAACATCAGCATAGGGGATAGGTACCTTATATTTCGTATTAGAAATATATTGCAGATCAAATAAGACTTGTACTCTTGAATCCCTGAAAAATAGGACAGGGCCTTTTTATTGGCCTATTTCCAGCGCTTGATGTGTAATAGGTGCTCATCAAAAGTGTGTTAAATGAATGAAATTAATATTTCCCTGTTTTCCAGCTTCAACATGATAGAATCCATTCCCACTGATGTCTAATTAAAGGACTGCATTGTTAATATGTTAAGAATAATCTTCAGTGATGTAATAAACTATCAAGCACATATCTAAAAATATTTGTGCCTCTTATGTGTTCTTTTCATTACTGAACATCTGATATTTAAGACAGTAAAATGGAGAATAACTTATTGCTTTAAATTGTTTGACTAAATGTATCTTAGTAACACATCCTTTATTTTTCTTAAATGCTATGTTAATTTGACTAAAAATACAGCATGATAAACTGAGAAACTAGAAATTATTTTTATTTTATTTCCTGTCAATAGAGCAGATCTCCTAAAAATTTAAAGCACATTTAAGGTAACATTTACCTCCTCACATATTTAGCAGCTATCAGACATGACATGGGACATATTCATTGACCCTAAAAATTTTCATCAGAATCATGCACTGAAAGGGGGCAGCCCCAGCCAGACAAGAGGCTCATTTCAATTTTAACGGCTGTAATTAAAGGTTAATTCACTGAGTCAGGATTAACGAGGAAAGTACAAATGATAGGCAAGCAGCTGCCTTTATAATACAAGATTAGAACAATGTAATTACAATAGGAATTAGAAAAAATCAACTTCCAGAAAGAAAGGATCCTTTAACGAGTGAATTAAATTGTGATCTCTAAACATGAATATAAAAGGTTATACTTTTTAAGGAATCATATAAATTGATAATTGTATAAGAATATTATGTCAAATGTCGAAACAGTGGTTAACATTACAAACTTTTTTATTATTAATAAGTTGCCAGAAAATACATGTATATACCTACATATGATGTTTTAAATGGCAAAAAATTTTCCCTACTTCAGGCTCATTTTTTGATGTCCAGTTATCTGTACTCAAATCAGAATTGATCTTTCCCCTCTCTCTGCCCCACTCCTGCCAAATACTTTTTATGTTTATACACTAAATCTATTTTTTTATAGTGCCTATTTCTAAAACTCTAATGGCAGTAAGAAAGTTGACACATCATTTTCAGGTATATTGTGTTTACGTATTTTATAATTTTTCTTGTGATTTAAGCTCAGTGCTATTTGTTTTTTATGCAGATCATATCACTTTATTTTTAGTGTGATGTACCCTTTAACTTGAGGACATTGATCCAAGCTTCTTATGTGTTGTATGTTGATAGAAAACACCAGACTTACTGTGTTAAACGTCCTTATATGAAAGTCCTTTGCATAGTGGTTGGCACATAATAGAGCTTCAGCAAATGTTACATAATTTTCATCTGCTTTCGTATTACTGTGATTGAAGCCAATACATTTTTTTAATTAGTTGAACACTAAATTCTATCAAATATTTATCATCTGTCACAGGATTCAAAGAGAACTTGTATGCTCTTAGGCATATAGATGTAAAGAAAATAATTGTCCATCATAATGGAGGCTGTGGAAGATTGTCCCTCAAAAACTGAGGTTCCATAAAAAGAGTTTATATTTTGTCAATCATTCTTGTGCTGATTTAATATAATAAGTTTGTATGCTGGGGTAAATCTGAGTATTGATGCTAGAAGCTAAGAATCCAACATCATTCCTGGAAAAATGTATAGTGCTATTTGAAGATTATAATATGCAAAACTGTAAACGCTGTACTGCTATTACTGTGGAAATGAGTTGTAAGTATAATATAGATATACTTGGTAAAATGATCTCTTTTTTTTTTTTTTGGTTAAGCTGTGACAAGTCCTGAAGAATTTACTTTATGTATACATTGTGGAAAACCTGGAGAAAATTGATAATATTTCACTGGTATTTAGATTAACCCACACATTGTATTTGGAGTGGGACAGTATGCTGTTTTGAACAATATTTTGACATTAAGAACTCCACAAAATAGTATTTAAGCCCCCTTTGGTGTGGGCAGTTGATAACTTTTCATTCATAATTAGCTCATAGAGAACCGAGAGACATTTCAGGGAAATTGAACTGTCAGTGGGTAGAAACAAGCATTTGACCTCATCACATTGAGTGGGGCCCATCATAATTTGTTCATTTGGTGCCCATCAGCCCAGCCTCATCTCTCATACGGCACCTCGCTGACCTTCCCTCTCCAATTCCGCTCAGTTCAGCTTTAATTATGACTCTGCAGACCTGAAGAAATATTGCTGCTTGCTCTCAAAAACCCTGAACTGCCACTCACCAAAAGATTGGTTTTTAACAGGTAATAAATGCCCAAAGGAAATGGTGCCATATCCACACAGAGAACTGTGGCTTCTTTTGAGATTTTGCTGGCTCTCAAGTGTGTCACTGTTCCCTAGTAAAGTTTTTATTTGTGACACAGTAAGTTTATGACTGAATTCACTGCTATAAGGAAACAGCATGAGTTCCTTAATTGAGGAAATCTTTTATCCATCCACAGAAGAAATTCTTGGTTATCCAGTGAATTCACTAAGCCTATCACCTATTAAAAGTTCAGAACAACTTTAGCTTGTTTAGGTAAAATATTACTGTTTTTTGAATGTGCATTTCTACTTTTTATTTTAATTAATAATTACTTTTTGAGCTGTGGACAGCCCCATACAGAAAAATGAGAAATCATGAAGTCCTCTTTTAGCATTACAGTTACTTGTGACTCATGAAATAATTTGACAAAAAGAATACTGCTGAATTAAAATTTTGTCTCTGCCAACAAAACAAACAAAAAGATAAAGTTTAAAATGAGCACGCATGTTGCTTATCATTACACACCACCTACCCACTCCATCTCCCCCCATGACAATATTCTTTGCAAAGCAAGCTGATAGCAGTCAGAGACTAAGGAGGGGAACAATTAAAAGCTTCAAAGATTATAAAATTTAACTTTTGTTTTCAGATTATATCCCTCAAGGTTTCATTGCCAATAGGAATATTGAAAACTGTAGTCCTATACTGTATATCCTTTTACTGAATGTTAAACTGTCAGCAGGATTTTCAGGTCATTTGACAAAAAGGATACAGGTGCAGTAGCTAGCAGTGAAGGTGACTGCTAGTTTCATCAATCACTTTGCCTTTCTTTAAGTTGATACATAATGGACCCCTTCAATCAGCTTCCTTGTTCTTTGTCACTTGTTTAGAAAGAAGAAAAAAAAGGGTGGAAGGGCTGGACTCTAAAGTCAAGGTTAGGAAATGAATTGTTAGTTATTTACTCAGGGTACAGAGGATGTCAGTGTGGAGAGGGGGCTGGCTCTTCGTAAAATGTCGAGTGTGTCAATAGGTGATAATACACGGTCTGAAGCTTCGTGTGGGCCTTGTGCAGTGGCAGTGCTGCTCAAAGTGGTGATTCTAAATAAGAATTTGAAATTAAGACATTGCTTTTTGACAGAGACGTGTTTTGTGCCAAAAAATTTCCAAGTACATGTTTGTTTCACTTCTGGGGATTACATCAGATGGCTTAGTCACAAGAGCATAATGTTAGGTAAATTGTGAATACATGTCAGCTACTGACAGTTTAGTCTTACTTACACCTTCTAGCATACTTGATTTGAATCAGAAATGTTCTCATATTCATTGAAAAAAAAGTTTGAAATTTTACATAGCTTCATTTGACAAAACCTATAGATGTACCACCCAACTTTGAATGCCTTGCTGATTTTAAACATGTGGAGTAGAGCAGTTTAAAGAAAATCCTCAGAAATTAGTATCTGGCTTATTTTAATTGTTTCTTCCTTAGAAAACAATACCTTTTGACTAATTTTTGAAGGAATGATACACACCTGAAGGTTATCAGTTCCACCAGCCTTTCGATAAATGGGCACAGGGAATAATAACATATGTGTTTTTTTTATACTTGACAAGATTGTGTATTTTGAAACTCACCATTGTGCTTTTCAAAAATATATTTGTATAGATATGTATCTCAATACTTATTTCAAAGCTGTCAACCAAAAAGTGCTATTGTATATCAAGAGGCAGTGAAATCATCTGAGCAGGTGTCAGATTAAACATTAAAATTACCTTTCTTGGTTGTTTGAAATTTCTCAATTTCAGATCTCCAAGAACTGTTTGGGTAGAATAGTGAATATAGGTTAATGTCCTTTACATTCTTCCCAGACTTGGTGTCCATGGGTGGAGCTAGTTCTCTTTTGCTTTTAGTAAAAGCTTTGAAGTTACGGTTTTCTTGGTGAGCTGTTTTTTTTTTTAAGTCAAATATTCATATTAATGAACATGAATGGAGTATTATCTACATTCTGAACATTTTGGTATGAGCTACAGCAAATTTAAGAGGTAAGACATGGTCAGAGAAAGACAAATACCATATGATTTTACTTATTTGTGGAATACAAAAACAAAACCAAGTAAAATGAATACAACAGCAGTAGACTCACAGACACTGAGAAAGGACTGGTGGTTCCCATGGGGGACGGGTTGGGTGGGTGGGGGAGAGGGTGAGGAGGATAAAGAGGCACAAAAATTCTCAACCATAGTATAACTTGGTCACAGGGATGGTAGTACAGCATGGAGAATATGGCCAATGAACATCTTTCTAGGATGACAGACAGTAACCGCACTAGTAGGGGTGAGGATTTATAATATGGGTAACTGTTGAACCACTGTGCTGTATACTTGAAACCAGTATAAGATTGTATATCAACAATACTTCAATAAAAATAATAATCCCCTTTTGCTTGTGTAGGACTCATACAGATGTTTTTATATACATATTTTATTAGAAAGATGAATACACACTAACGAAGGAGAGTTGAGAGGTAGTCTTATATAATATGCAGTGCGTTAAATCATAGCCTTTGGAAGACAGTTCATTTTTTATTTTTTTCATTGGTTCTCAATACCTGTCTGTTAACCAGATGGATCAAAATCAACTAAAAGTGCTCATTAAAAAAAATACAAGGAGTGTTAGGGGAGGGGAATTTTTAAAAACCAGTCCTCTAAGTGATCCTGACCATAATTATCTAGGTTTGAGAGCCACTCAAATTTATTAGTGTCAATGCTAGTTGAAGCTTAAGTCCACTAAGATAATACTATAGGGAAAGCAGGATTTTTGATGTCTCTCAGGTCACAGATCAGCCATTGAAAGACATGCAAACATTTATACCATTGACTCCACAGATAGATTTTACCATATAAATTCAAACAGTAGTTTTCAGCTAGACATCACAGTTATTACCTTTATTAGTTTCTTATTACTGTTATAATACATTACCACAACTTACTGGCTTATAACAATGCAAATTTACTATTATCTTACAGTTCTGGAGGGGGTCACAGTCCAAAATGGGTCTCACTAAGCTAAAAATCAAGAGGTCAGCACAGGTGTGTTCCTTCTGGAGACTATCGGAGAGAATCCTTTATGTGCCTTTTCCAGCTTTTAGAGACTGCCTGTGTTCCTTAACTCATGGTCCTTTCATCTTCAAAGCCAGCAGTGACTGATTGAGTTCTCACTCTGACACAGACCCTCTTGCCTCCCTCTTTCACTTATAAGATCAGTATGATTATATTGGCAACCTAGATAATCCAGGAAATCTCCCCATCTCAAATGACATGAATTTTTACATAATGGTTTTAAAATATTTTTTAAAAATTACATAATTACCACCAAATATAATTATAGGCACAAATAACTAACTCACTTGTGCTATTAAGGCAATAGAATTCAAAAATTATTTATATATTTTTAAATCATGCAAAAATATGCAAAGAGATTATTGTTGTCCAGGCATAGCACTTTATTATTTACATGGCGCATAAGAATAAAGTTAAATAATTATTGAAATACATGAAGTTAAATAATAATATGAAATTAAATTATAGGAAGTGTCAAAATGGAATGTGACTAACATCATTATGGGCTTGAGTAGGGTCAGGAAGAATTGAGTGGATAAATTGGGTCTTGAGCTAAGCAATGATTAGGAGTCGTATTTGATATTTAAGTCATATGATTTATTACCATAAATCATAAGTAAATAATGACTACTATCTTTTAAGTAAATCATAGAACTAACAAGTGAGTTCGGTGTGTAAGATTATCAAAAAGTAAAAGTAAGGGCACACTAAAGTTTAGAATTAAAATACAGTGTGTTTGGAGAGCTATGCTTTTAGATTTTTAAAAGGCTTATTTTTTTCATTAAAGTATTGTAGATGTTCCCGAAATGACACTTTTCTGAAAACACCCAACGCAAGAAGAGATGGAAAATTGTTTCATATCCTATAATTATATATCCCCGTGGTTAATTCTTTTTGGGGGGTATGTTAATGTGAAAGATAACTAAAGCTAAATTGGCTGTGTGGCTTAATTCTTTAAACCAAATGGTTAACTGTTCCTCTCCTTGGGAGATAAATATGGAGGGGAACTCTTAAGTGTCCACTGCTGTCTGTTGGTAAAGTCTAACATTAGAGGCATACTGGGTAGAAATAGTATAATAAAGACAGCAGAATAGGAGCTAAAGTGAGGTTTTGCCATAAATTGGATGAAGTTAACTCAAGTAGCAGTGCATGGTAGGACTACATTTGTGCCACAGGAAATCTTGGAATGACCTGGCTATGACTCCTTCCCTTTGTGTGTGGTACCTTCAGTGCACTCTTAGAGAAAACTAGCAGAAGATACCACAACTCAAAAATAAGGTGGGTCGGCAAGATCCTGTATAGAAATAGTACTGTGCTCTTGAGGAGTTGGATTTATTTCTGGATACCGACCATTTTAAAAGCAATGCATCATTTTCCATCCAACAAATGCCTCATACCCAATAATATGTTGGCATGTCCATTTTCAACTTGTAGTACAAAATAAATGAAAGCCAAGGACATTACAATTGGGAGGGAAGGAGAACTATTATTTAAAAGGCTTTTAAATGATGTCACTATATATTGTTTTAACAACATCCTCTAAAAGCCTTTGAAAAAATAGTCCCTTCCTCCTTCAGTTGTTAACAAAGACCATACTAGGGACTGCTCTTTAAAAGGCTGTTAAATGGTGATACTATATTTTTTAACATCAACATCATTTAGAAACCTTTTAGAGAACAGTCCTCTTCACCCACAACTAACACAAAAGAAAAAAAGGACAGGGAGGAAGGGATTACTTTTATAAAGGCCTTTGGATGGTACTATCAATAAATACAGCAATATTGTTTTAAAAGCCCTTCTCCAATGGTGATTCAGCTTTTTGATATGTACTTTTAACCTGATGACCCTGTGTTATCTGACAGATTGGTGTTTCAATGTTGACTGAAAACTCAATTTACTAATAATCCCAATAATGCCTTTTATTGAACAGTTTAAAAATCAATTTCACGTAAACAATATTATTTTGTCCTCACAATTCAGTGAAACAAACAAGATATGTATAATTAACCCCATTTTACTGAAGAAAAAACAAGCTAAGTGAGGTTGTGATTGAGCTAAGATCTCACCACTAACGTATGGCTCACTGGAATCATAACCAGGACTCTTGACATCTGGTCCTGCACCCCATCCAACTGCCCCGGGTTAACCTCATTACTGTTTTTGGTGCTAGTCTTCATTGATCATTTCAATGTGTCCAAATGCTATGAGTTAATTCCTTATAATTAAAATAAAATTGGGATTCTGTATTTTCAGTACTGAAGATAGAAATGTAGAGGGTAGCAATTAATTTTATTAATGCTTTAAAAGTATAAAATATCACAAAATATGATAGTCTTCCTTTGGTGTTATGGAATTCAAACTTGAGATTTCTTTGCTTTCTGATGTATGCTTATGAAATCATCATTTGAAATCCACTTTCAGGTATCTAATTTATTATATAACTGATATTTTAAAGACAATTCTAATCTCAGAAATTGATTTGCTTTTAAGTTAGGGATATAGATTCATAAATAAGATCACATTCAAAAAGGTTTCCTCAGTTGTTATTAATCTTTAGAAAGAAATAATAAATATCTGTTCTTCCCATTTCTTGTAGTTCTTTGAAGGAAGGGGGAAAAAAATCTCCCCACTAGCTTACATGACTAACCTTTATTTTCCTGTATCATAAAGAGTATTTTGTATTTACTGAAAAAGGAATTGTAGCTTATTGCTTGACAGAAATGGCTTAAAAATAATAAATTCTAATCTCAGTTCTGTCACTACTTTTTCCCTTGTGCTAATAACATTGTCTTTAAAAATAATTAACAGAGAGTACTTTCATCTGCAAACCACTTTCATATGCAATATCTCACTGAAGCCTTATAAAATCCTTTGGATCAGGTAGGATTTTACAAATTTAAGGTCAGGGAAGTTAAACAGTTTTTATCTCATCAAATAATTTGCAGGTCTTCTAACTTAAAATCTAGTGTTTTCTTTTTTACCCCTGCCAACCCTAACCTTGTCTGACAAGAAGGAAGCTATAGCCTTTCTTGCTTCTAAAGAAAAATGCTTCCTGTGTCAGAAATAGGTATAGTCTAGAAATACATGGGCCAGTGCCAGAGTCAAGCACCTAGGCCCCAATTCCAGGACTTGATCCAGAAAAATTCATAGTTAGGTGACTTTAATGAAAACAAACCTGGGTCATCAGAAGGCTTTGCTACTGCAGCATAGACTCCAAAGACTCCAAGGTTCCATCCCTACTTCCTCACTGAACAGTTTGAAATGTTCATGTACAAATCAGAAAAATATATATTTATTTTTATGTATATACACACATATATATAATACATATAAGTAATGTATTTATATTTTTATGTATATATAATATATAATATATACATATATATATTTAATGTGTGTAGGTGTTCTTATGGTCTGAAGGACCTATTTCATCATTGCCACCCTACATCAGGAATTCCTCAGCAGCTTATGGTGTGTTTGGCATCTATGGTGTAAAAGGATCATTTCTTCCTCTATCAGATTCAAAGAGAGCATCCCTAGAAGAATCTGTTATTTAAAATTAAAGTAGCCGTAATAAAACTGCCTTTCCAATTTGTATGTGAACAAAGCATGCGTACTTCTTTTCCTTCCTCTAGGTCTTAATCTAATGAGATCCATATCCCTCTGTCCCCTAAGCTACAGTTCATTTAAGTCCAAGAAGCACAGCCACTTTTTAAATACAATGTTCCTATCTATGAAATATATGAACAGCTACCAATTTCCCTCACATACTGTTGTAAAGTACTATTATTACATAACCTAGCTTTTCTCTGAGAATCTCCATTTGGATCTTGCTGTCCTACAGGAAATATTCTCAGCATAATCTTACTCAGAATGCTCTATAATTCTGCCTTTGACAAAGTCATTACTACCAACAAGATAGTTTGTGTGAAGCTCCCAACTGTTGCTTCTAGGTCATTCCCTTTTCATCTTTATAATCTTTCCTCTTATGAGGCCCATTCACTCTTACTCTACCCTCTTCCCTTCTTTGCTATTCTCATCTCGGGATCTCTTAATCACTTACCCACATTAACAGCCTGTGCAATATGTAACCTCACACAGCCTCTTCACCTGTTCAGTTCTTATAACTTCCACCTGTGCTGAATTTCGGCCACACACTCTTGTCTCTGAAATCTTATCTTAGATCTCATACTTGAGCCCACCGTGTTCCTCAGACCCTTCAATTCCTCCAGATTTTCTTTTGTGTTTACCCTAGATTTTCAACAACCCTGAGAGATAGGCAGTAGTTTCCCCCATTTCACAGATGTGAAAATTGAGGTCCATAGAGTGTGACTTTTCTAGTGCCATAGGGTTTAGTAAACTTACTAACAAAGCCAGAGTTTCAGCTTAGGTCTATCTGGCTTCCGAACTTGGTGCTTTCCACTACACCTCACTGAGCATATAAGGGAGGTACACTTTAAAAGAATGGTTTTTGCAGGAGCCCGTGGTATGAATTAGAGTGTAAGGAATCTGAAGAGACCAGTTAGAATAAACAAGCAGAAGTGAAGGAGCAAAAGACTGGGAAGGACACCAAATGATTAATTACAGTTAAACCTGAGAGGCATTGTATGTTTCCATAATGTTTGGAATTCTTTTCAATAAACATGCAGTACTGCTATTTTAAATTTAAAATAAATTTTAAGTGTTTTAAGTTTGAGTGATGACCTAAGCTAAGGTGGTGGTAAATGAATACAAGAGATATCAAACCTGTCACCTAATTGTTGAAGGGAAATAAGGAAGATGTCAAAGATAATGCCAAGACTCTGAGCTTGGTTACAATGGAAGAGGACACTAACATTTTCTTTTTTAAAATATGTCATTGCCATTGTCAGTGAGAAAACAATAGAACTACTAAAATGATTATTACATCTATCAAATAACAATATGTAATTATTTTGTGCTTATGTAAAATGTTCTAATTCTAGTGAAATCTGTTGTAACCAATTATTGGAACCTTTCTGCTAAACATTTTAAAAACCAGGTTAAGTTTTATTTTATTAGCACCCTTAAACCAAAAACCAGGAAAGAAACATAAAAAGAATAATAGAACATATCTAAAAATAGTATAACATATCTGTATCCATGGCTCTGGAACTATTTTTCCATGAGAGTACTAAATAAAGGTACCATCTGCCATCATTCTGGATTTCAGACTTATAAAAAACATTAAATGTATTGACAGTGAAGCTTTAGATTTACCTTTTGGGAGGGGGAAGAATAGGATATTATTATGAAGTACTTTCCTCCTCATCACACCAATGTAAACTGAATACATCGTATACCAGGGTTTCAGCAAACTTTATCTGTAAAAGACCATATAATAGATACATTCAGCTTTGCGGGCCATAGCCCCTTAACTCTGCTATTGTAGTACAAAGCAGCTACAGACAACATGTAAATGAATGAATGTGACTGTGTTCCAATAAAACTTTATTTATGGGCATTGAAATTTGAATTTCATAAAATTTTAATGTCACAAAAATGTTATTTTTCTTTTGATTTCTTCTCCAAGCATTTAGATATGTTAAAACTATTCTTAGCTCACTGGAGTGGACTGGATTTAGTCCACAGGTGGAGTTTGCTGGCACCTGTTTAACACCATTCATGAAGTAAGATAGTCATTAAATGTTTGTTGATAATGTATTCAGATCTTTCTGCAAATGTATTTTTCAAAATATGTATTATTACCAAAAAATGAAACAGAAGTCTCATGTTTCATAATTATACAGATTACTAAAATAAAATATGAGGAATTATCACAATTACTTTCTAGAGTACCTAAGTTTACATATATAAGGAGGAAGTTCTTTAGAATTATAAACCATTTACTTAAGGTAGTATTTGATGGAATATTGAAATATATTTCTTTGAGTCTGTGTTTATAGTTACAGCTGAGAGTTAAATTTACCCTTTCCTTTTTTAATCCTATATAGGCTCAGTACTATAGATTAAAGGCGAAATAGACTCACTTTCTACAGTTCACTGGGTAAATAAGACAATACTGTAACTTTCTGCATTACAACTTATGAGTTGAGAAATACATTGCTTAAAAAACTAATTTTAAAGATGAAATTGTATCTTTATAAATATTTTCTCATTTTTATAAGTCATATATCTAAATAGATACTGCTATGAAATAAGCATATTAATTTACATATAATAAATATTTACATATAGTAAATAATCCTGATCAGTAGTTGGATGGGAGACTTAAATGATAGAAACCCAATTTGAACTAGCTTAGGCAAAAAAACGGAAGGTACTAGAAAGAATGCTAAAGTGTTTCATATAAAAACCAAGCTTTAGAAAGGGTAATATGTCATGTTAATTTATATATAATATGTATATTAATGTATGCTAATTTACATAATAAAACATTAAAACAAGTATTAAATTACAAATAACAGACAAATTATATATAAACAGAACTAGATATAAAGAGAACATTTTATGTACTGACAATTTTTATATTTTTGAAGTCCAAAAACAGAACAGACTGATAATACTTAAAAATGATTAAGTAACTAAATAAGGATTCAAGCATAAAAGGCTGGAAAACATTGTTTTCATAAAGCTTTACATGGAAGCATCATCTTTGAAATAGTAATGCAGATGTTGCAAGGTTTATTCTTAGGCACTTACTTGATATTCCATGTTTTATTTTTCAATTCTCATTTAAATTTTATAATTCAATCATTTTGAACAGCTATTTTCAAAAGAAGTTTTACAACTTTAATCTTAATAATCTCAAAAAAAAGCAGACATGCTATGTCATAAAATAACTATTAGTGACTAGTTTGTATCCTATAAATCTAACTTGAGTTGATAATATGGTCCATTACCAGCTAACTGCACAGAGTATTTTTCATTTTACACTCTTCAGTTACTTTTTAGTGAAGTGTTAAAAAATATGAAGCTTTTCTCCTCTCTAAAATTGCACGCTGTCTGTCTGTTATTAGGGAGATAACAGCTCTTATAAATGTTTCAGTAAGCACTAAGTAGACAGTTATGTGCACTCTCATTCCACGCTTATTTGCTTACTGTAATAAACTGATAAAATATGTGTGGTTTGTCTCTGTGTATCTACAGGCATCGTGAGTCACATAGATTTCCTTTAGAAATAATGTTGTGTCTGCAGAATTGATTGGTTATTTTCATAAACCATCTAAAAGTACACAGACGACTTTTATTATTTAACATATGCTGTGTAAAGATTTGTAGAGGATTATGTCATTGTTATTTGATGTTTTTTATTCTGTTAACTCTAGAAGGAGGCTTTTTGTTTTAGAGTTATTACAGTTACTGAAATAATTACTTCCTCAGGAGTCATAGTGAGGATAACATATTTGCTTATAATGCAGCTAGATTTTTAATTCTTTGAACATCAGTAGTTAAATAATTAAATCAAAGCTAGTGTCTTCAAATACTGTCTTTCATACTGTCCTGTTTATACATGTTTTAATATTTATTGGGATATAATACTTTTGCCTAAAACTCAATATTTTGATAGTGTTTGTATCATAAAAGTCCTTCTAGTTAATTGTTCTTTTTATGTGCCTTTAAGAAATATGATACTTTCATTTGTTTACAATTACATATAATAGAAAGTTTCTAGTCAAGTCATACACTAATACCAACAAATAATAATATTGACCATCTCCACATATCACTACAGTGTACTCCTGTAAGACTAATATTTTTAGGAACAGTGTTATAGTTGAGTACTCAGCATCAAATATAGTTATGACCAACACTGGACGTATGTTATCTGAAAATCTCTATAATCATTTAAAATTGTAAAATTATGCTTTGAGTTCTGAAAATGGGTAAATTTATGTTTTCTGCATTGAACATAAAAGTGGGGAATAAAGGAGGAGACAGATAATAAACATAATAAATAAGTAAATCATATATATTGTGTTAGAGAAGATATTAAGTGGCTATGGAAAAAAAGTTGGGGGGAATCAGAAAGAAGAGATACAGATGGGTTAAGCCTCATTAAGAAGGTAACATTTGAGCAAAGAGAAGTCAGAACTGAGCCTGTGAGTATTTGGTGAAAGTACATTCCAGGAAGAGGGAACCAGTGCTAAGGGTCTAAGGTGGGAGCATTACTGGTCTGTGCAAGGAATAGCAAGGAAGTCAAGGTGGCTGAGTGGAGTGATTTGTGGGTTCAAGAATAATAGGAAATAAGGACAAAGACACATTATAGGGGACAAGGCCATATGGGGCCTTGAAGACCTTTATAAGGGCTTTCAGCTTTTACTCTCAGTGAAATTGGCAGCCGTTGGAGGGTTTTGAACAGAGGGGTCACATGGAATAACTTTATTTTAACTGATTTATCCTGGCTACTATGTTCAGATTGTACTCAGGAGGGTACAGATTAGAAGCAGGAACAGAAGACTGTTGGAATAATCTAGATGTGAGATGGTGGTGGCTCAGAGCAGGAGGGGAATAGTAGAGCTAATGAGAAGTGGTCGGATTTTACTTAGTTCATTCAAATAACTGAATTCCCTCCCTGATCTCTCCCTCAGGTGCCAGCTATGGCTTTTGTGTTCTTTTAGCCTGCTATACGTATTTCTGTCATGCATTTGTCACACTGGTTGATTTGCTTAATTCTCCCCATCTAAACAATAAACTCCTTGAGAACTGAGATACTGTCTTTGTCTCTATATCATAGTCCTTATCATAGTGATTAGTACAATTACCTCAAATGTTAGTTGAAAGACTGAATAATGATTAGTAGTTACTTTGTGTTGGGAATAGGGTGATCTTATTGGGCAGGGAGCCCTGGTATGCCTAATTCTTGGACAAGGCCACCTTTCTCCCCAAGATGCACCTGGGAGACAGAGTCAGAGAACAAAGAAAGGCCAAGTGGTACCTGATTATTAGCAGGGCTTGGCTCTCTAACCCCAACTAGTTAGGATTAGGATGGCCATGTCAAGGACTCCTCTTTCCTATAGAAGGGAAAACTGAGTAGCCCTGAACCAGCCGACCTCTTAGGTTGAACCGAATGAGTTGCTAATTCAACTGTTTTGACCTACAGAATTGATAGATTCATATGGTTTAACCTAATCGGAGGCCATGCCCAAGTCATTGATCTCACCATTCCATATCTATTGGGCTTTAGGAAAAGGAAAGAGAGCACATTCTCCTATCTTAAGTTTACGTACTTCTCCCCCAGTTAGTGTCCTAAGATCTGACTAATCCTGATCAGTAGTTGGGTAGGAGAGTTAAATGATAGAAACCCAATTTGAACCAGCTTAAGCAAAAAAAAAAGGGGGGGGGATTATAGGAAGGAATGCTAGAGTATTTCACAGAGAACCAAGCTTTAGAAACAGTAGGAATATGTCAGCCTCAAGAACCATCCAAACCAAAGATATACCAGCAGGGCACTGGCTCTCATCTGTGCTTTTCTTTGAAATTTGCTTTGCTTCTTGCTGAACAGTATGGCAGGAATGTGGTCACAGACATTAGAGTTGTAAATCTCAGAATTTTAGCCACTTTAAAGAGACGGGCTCAACTTCTCAGGTCCCAAATCCAAAAATCCTAGGAAAGGGACTCATTGGGCCTCGTGTTCATTCCTGAACCAGTTAACTGTGACCAGGTCAGGAGGTGGCACAGGAACATGCCAGCTTCGTCAAGAACTGAATGTGGCAAAGTTCCTAGAAGATGGGAGGAGGGTATGTTGAGCAGAGAATCCCATATACAAATGCTACAGGGTAGAACACTGGGGAGAAAGCTCCCTCAAAAGACCCGTACTTAATCTTGAACCAGAGAAAAGCAACTCTGAATTGCTGAATTCTTATGCTTGAGTGTCATAGATCTTACTTAGCACTTTGTTGCCAGCTATCAGAGCACATCATGATACTTCAGAAACCCATAGAAACAATTAACGGAGTCATAACACAGGCTTTCACAAAGAGAAGTCCAAAGAAAAAAGTAGTTTCTACAATAGTAAAGTGGTATTCTCATTGTAAAGCCGCTAACCCATATGGTGCCTTTCTGCAGTTTCCAGAAGGGACCCTTGAATATAAGCTGGATTTTCAGTTCATATCTACCCTCAGTCAGTTGCCACTACACAACTATATACTATAATCCTACTAAGTACTAATTTAGCTATTCGGAGTATAAGTGGATCTGGAAATTGTTGAGTGACAAATACATACCTATATCAAGAGCTGTGAAGGATATGTTACCCTACTTGCAAGCTAACAGTTTAGCCTGGGACAATTTCATAGATACTGGTTTTCAAGCACAAAGGACAGTTGATTACTCACAGCAATAGCAGTAGCCATAGTAACATCATTTGCACCGCTTCTCCAAGCTCGTTTCCACAGGATAACTCAGTGAAGGCTAGGTGATGACTGTCCATGCAGTGTACTGCTGTCCAGGAGAGGAACATGAGTATACAAGATCCCAGTCTTTTTTTTTTTAATTTTTTTATTAAGGTATTATTGATATACACTCTTATGAAGGTTTCACATGAAAAAACACTGTGGTTACTACATTTACCCATATTATCAAGTCCCCACCCATACCCCAATGCAGTCACTGTCCATCAGTGTAGTAACATGCCACAGATTCACTATTTGCCTTCTCTGTGCTACACTAGTTTCCCCATGATCCCCTACACAATGTGTACTAAACATAATACCCATAAATCCCCTTCTCCCTCTGGCCTCACCCGGCCCCCCCACCCCCTCCCATTTGGTAAACACTAGTTCCTTCTTGGAGTCTCCGAGTCTGCTGCTATTTTGTTCCTTCAGTTTTGCTTTGTCGTTATACTCCACAAATGAGGGAAATGATTTGTCACTTGTCATTCTCCACATGACTTATTTCACTGAGCATAATATCCTCCAGCTCCATCCATGTTGTTGCAAATGGTAGGATTTGTTTCTTTCTTATGGCTGAATAGTATTCCATTGTGTTTATGTACCACCTCTTCTTTATCCATTCATCTACTGATGGACACTTAGGTTGCTTCCATATCATGGCTATTGTAAATAGTGCTGCAATAAACATAGGGGTGCATATGTCTTTTTGAATCTGAGAAGTTGTATTCTTTGGGTAAATTCCAAGGAGTGGGATTCCCAGGTAAAACAGTATTTCTATTTTTAGTTTTTTGAGGAACCTCCATATTGCTTTCCACAGTGGTTGAACTAGCTTACATTCCCACCAGCAGTGTAGGAGGGTTCCCCTTTCTCCGCATCCTCGCCAGCATTTATTGTTCTTAGTCTTTTGGATGGTGGCCATCCTTACTGGTGTGAGGTGATAACTCATTGTGGTTTTAATTTGCATTTCCCTGATGTTTAGGGATGTGGAGCATCTTTTCATGTGTCTGTTGGCCATCTGGATTCTTCTTTGGAGAACTATCTCTTCATATCCTCTGCCCATTTTTTAATCGGATTATTTATTTTTTGGGTGTTGGGGCGTGTAAGTTCTTTATATATTTTGGATGTTAACCCCTTGTCAGATATGTCATTTACAAATATATTCTCCCATACTGTAGGATGACTTTTTGTTCTACTGATGGTGTCCTTTGCCATAGAGAAACTTTTTAGTTTGATGTAGTCCCATGAGTTCATTTTTGCTTTTGTTTCCCTTGCTCAAGGAGATGCGTTCAGGAAGTTGCTCATGCTTATATTCAGGACATTTTTGCCTATGTTGTCTTCTAAGAGTGTTATGGTTTCATGACTTACATTCAGGTCTTTGATCCATTTCGAGTTTACTTTTGTGTATGGGATTAGACAATAATCCAGTTTCATTCCCTTACATGTAGCTGTCCAGTTTTGCCAACACCAGCTGTGGAAGAGGCTGTCATTTCCCCATTGTAGGTCCATGGCTCCTTTATCATACATTAGTTGACCATATATGGTTGGGTTTATATCTGGGCTCTCTAGGCTGTTCCATTGGTCTTTGGATCTGTTCTTGTGCCAGCACCAAATTGTCTTGAGCACTGTCACTTTGTAGTAGAGCTTGAAGTTGGGGAGCATAATCCCCCCAGCTTTATTTTTCCTTCTCAGAATTGCTTTAGCTATTTGGGGTCTTTGGTGGTTCCATATGAATTTTAGAACGATTTTCTCTAGTTTTTTGAAGAATGCTGTTGGTATTTTTGATAGGAATTGCATTGAATCTGTAGATTGCTTTAGGCAGAATGGCCATTTTGACAATATTAATTCTTCCTATCCATGAGCATTGGCTCTGTTTCCATTTATTGGTCTCTTCTTTAATTTCTCTCATGAGTGTCTTGTGGTTTTCAGAGTATAGGTCTTTCACTTCCTTGGTTAAGTTTATTCCTAGGTATTTTATTCTTTTTGATGCAACTGTGAGTGGAATTGTTTTCCTGATTTCTCTCTCTGCTAGTTCATTGTTAGTGTATAGGAATGCCACAGATTTCTATATACTAATTTTGTATCCTACAACTTTGCTGAGTTCAGATATTAGATCTGGTAGTTTTGGAAGGGATGCTTTAGGGTTTTTTACGTACAATATCATGTCCTCTGCAAAGAGGGACAGTTTAACTTCTTCCTTGCCAATCTGGATGCCATGTATTTCTTTGTGTGGTCTGATTGCCATGGCTAGGACCTCCAGTACTACGTTGAATAGAAGTGGGGAGAGTGGGCATTCTTGTCTTGTTCCCAATCTTAAAGGAAAAGCTTTCAGCTTCTCACTGTTAAGTACAATATTGGCTGTGGGTTTGTCATATATGGCCTTTATTATGTTGAGTTACTTGCCCTCTATACCCATTTTGTTGAGAGTTTCTATCATGAATGGATGTTGAATTTTGTCGAATACTTTTTCAGCATCTATGGAGATAATCATGTGGTTTTTGTTCTTCTTTTTGTTGATGTAGTGGATGATGTTGATGGGTTTTCGAATGTTGTACCGTCCTTGCATCCCTGGAATAAATCCTACTTGATCATGATTGTTGATCTTTTTGATGTATTTTTGAATTTGGTTTGCTAATATTTGTTCAGTATTTTTGCATCTATGTTCATCAGGGATACTGGTCTGTAATTTTCTTTTTTTGTGGTGTCCTTGCCCACTTTTGGTATTAGAGTGATGCTGGCCTCATAGAATGAGTTTGGAAGTATTCCCTCTTCTCTACTACTTGGGAAACTTTAAGGAGGATGGGTATTAGCTCTTCACTAAATCTTTGATAAAATTCAGCGGTGAAGCCATCTGGGTCAGGAGTTTTGTTCTTAGGTAGGTTTTGGTGTACCAGTTCAATTTCGTTGCTGGTAAGTGGTCTGTTGAGATTTTCTGTTTCTTTCTGGGTCAGCCTTGGAAGGTTGTATTTTTCTAGAAAGTTGTCCATTTCTTCTAGGTTATCTAGTTTGTTAGCGTATAATTTTTCATACTATTCTCTAATAGTTCTTTGTATTTCTGTGGTGTCCTGAGTGATTTTTCCTTTTTTCGTTTCTGATTCTGTTGATGTAAGTAGACTTTCTTTTTTTCTTAATAAGTCTGGTGAGGGGTTTATGTGTTTTGTTTATTTTCTCGAAGTACCCGCTCTTGCTTTCATTGATCCTTTCTGTTTTATTCTTCTCATTCTATTTACCTCTGCTCTAATCTTTATTCTGTTCCTCCTTCTACTGACTTTGGGCCTCATTTGTTCTTCTTTTTCTAGTTTCATTGTGAGTTTAGACTGTTCATATGGGATTGTTCTTCTTTACTTAGGTGGGCCTGTATTGCAATATACTTTCCTTTTAGCACAGCCTTCGCTGCATCCCATAGATTTTGCAGTGTTGAATTATTGTTGTCATTTGTCTCCATATACTCCCTGATCTCTGTTTTTATTTGGTCATTGATCCATTGGTTATTTTAGTAGCATGTTGTGAAGCCTCCATGTGTTTATGGGATTTTTCATTTTCTTTGCATAATTTATTTCTAGTTTCATACCTTTGTGATCTGAGAAACTGGTTGGTACAATTTCAATCTTTTAAAATTTACCAAGGCTCTTTTTGTGGCCTAGGATATGATCTATTCTTGAAAATGTTCCATGTGCACTTGAGAAGAACATGTATTCTGCTGCTTTTGGGTGTAGAGTTCTGTAGATGTCTGTTAGGTCCATCTGTTCTAGTGTGTTGTTCAGTGCCTCTGTCTTCTTACTTATTTTCTGTCTGGTTGATCTGTCCTTCAGAGTGAGTGGAGTGTTGAAGTCTCCTAGAATGAATGCATTGCATTCTATTTCCCCTTTTAATTCTATTAGTATTTGTTTCACATATGTTGGTGCTCCTGTTTTAGGCGCATAGGTATTTATAACGGTTATATCTTCTTGTTGGATTGACCCTTTTATCATTATGTAATGTCCTTCTTTGTCTCTTGTGACTTTCTTTGTTTTGAAGTCTATTTTGTCTGATACAAGTACTGCAACTCCTACTTTTTTCTCCCCATTACTTGCATGAAATATCTTTTTCCATCCCTTCACTTTTAGTCTGTGTATGTGTTTGGGTTTAAAGTGAGTCTCTTGTAGGCAGCATATAGATGGGTCTTGTTTTTTTATCCATTCAGTGACTCTGTGTCTTTTGATTGGTGCATTCAGTCCATTTACATTTATGGTGATTATGGATAGGTATGTACTCATTGCCATTGCAGGCTATAGATTCATGGTTATCAAAGGTTCAATGTTAACTTCCTCACTATCTAAGAGTCTAACTTAACTCACTTAATGTGCTATTACAAACACAATCTAAAAGTTTTTTTCTTCTCCTTTTTCTTCGTCCTCCATTCTTTATATGTATAAAGTATCATATTCTTTACTCTTTGTCTGTCCCTTGATTGACTTTGGGGATAATTTAATTTTGCATTCGCTTAGTAATTAGCTGTTTTACTTTCTTTACTGTGGGTTTATTTCCTCTGGTGACAGCTATTAAACCGTAGGAACACTTCCATCTATAGCAGCCCCTCCAAAATACACTGTAGAGATGGTTTGTGAGAGGTAAATTCTCTCAGCTTTTCTTATCTGGGAATTGTTTAATCTTTCCTTCAAATTTAAATGATAATCTTGCCAGATAATGTAATCTTGGTTCAAGGCCCTTCTGCTTCATTGCATTAAATACATCATGCTACTCTGGCCCGTAAAGTTTCTGTTGAGAAGTCTGATGATAGCCTGACGGGCCTTCCTTTGTATGTGATCTTATTTCTCTCTCTGGCTGCTTTTAATAGTCTGTCCTTATGCTTGATCTTTGCCATTTTAATTACTATGTGTCTTGGTGTTGTCTTCCTTGGGTCCCTTGTGTTGGGAGATCTGTGCATGTCCATGGCCTGAGAGACTATCTTCTTCCCCATATTGGGGAAGTTTTCAGCAGTTATCTTCTCATATACAATTTCTATCCCTTTTTCTGTCTCTTCTTCTTCTGGTACCCCTATAATGCAAATATTGTTCTGTTTGGATTGCTCACACATTTCTCTCAATATTCTTTCATTCTTAGAGATCCTTTTTTCTCTCTGTGCCTCAGCTTCTTTGTATTCCTGTTCTCTAGTTTCTATTTCATTTATCGTCTCCTCCACCATATCCAATCTGCTTTTAATACTGTCTGTTGTGTTCTTCAATGATTGGATCTCCGACCGGAGTTCATTCCTGAGTTCTTGAATATCTTTCTGTACCTCCATGAGTGTGTTAATGATTTTTATTTTGAACTGCCTTTCAGGGAGAGTCATGAGGTAGATACCATTTAAATCTTTCTCAGTTGTGTTAATAATTTTACTCTGAACCAGGTTCCTTTGGCATTTCATATTTGCATATGGCGCCCTCTAGTGCTCAAAGGCTCTACTCTCTGGAGCTGCTCAGCCCCTGAAGCAATGCCGGGGGTCGCAGGGGAGTGGTGTTGGTGCTTGGTGGGAAGAAAGAGCTGTTTCCTGCTTTCCAGCTGCTATACCTGTCTCCACTGCCTGAACCAATGGGCCAAGCACACAAGTATAAGCCTCCATGCTTTGCGTTTGTAGTTGCTGTAGACAGATCTTCCCTCTGGCTGGGTAGGGTTTGCCAGTTTGCGAGCCAGATGGGGCTGGCCAGGAGAAAGGCACAGTAGTCTGCCTATCACGGAGGGGGTTCTTGGAGCTGTGTAGGCAGCCAGGGAGCTGGAGCACCTGAAGATTGTGAAAGCCCCCAACCTGCTGGGCAGAGTGCACCTGGACAATTTTTTCTACCTGTCCTCCTTAGCAGTAAGCTCTGTGCAATCCTTGCCCCTTTAGCAGCCCTCTTGCTAAGGGCTTCCTTTTTAGGAAGTTTCTCAGACTGCCCGCCTTTCTTTTGTCCCAGAGCAGCCAGATATGTATCCCTGCTTTACACAAGCGGCTGGAACCTCAATCTGTCCAGGAATTCTGCCTGTCTTAGCTTTCCAACCCCTAATTACGAGAGTATCATGCAATCACCATGAAATGTAGGTTTGTGCTCCCAGAGCAGATCTCTGGGGTTAGGTATTCAGCAGTCCCAGGTCACCACTCCCTCCCTGCTCCATTTCTCTTCCTCCCACTGGTGAGCTGGTGTGGGGAAAGTGCTTGGGTCCTGCCGGGTCACCGCTTTAGTACATTACCCTGTTCTGTGTGGTCGGCTCTTGTCTCCAGGTGTATGCGGTTTAACACAGTCCTCTTTCCTGTTGCTCTTTCACGAGTAGTTGTGTCAGTTATATTTTCGTATTATATTCAGTTTTATGAGGAAGTCTCTGTCTCACCTCTCACGCCACCATGTTTAATCCTCTCCCCTCTGTATTCTCTCTCGATCCCCATCTTTTATAAGGGGCTGTTGGCAAACCTGTCCATCCTTTGCCCCAGAGGGAAGCATTTACCTGTTTCCAAAGGCTGCCTTGAAAAGATTTTCAATAGCATAGTTATAATGCTTTTGTTCAGAAGATGTACAGAAACGTGAGCAACCTGTAGAGAATTGTTCCCCAACAACAGGCTAAGGGGAGGGTAAGAGGAAGGAGGTAACATTTGTGTCCCTAGAACGTGGGTCAACAGACTTTTTTTTGTAAAGGACCCAGATAGTAACTATGTTAGGCATGGCAACTACTCAGCTCTACCATGGTAAAGCAAAAAAGCAATCATTGCGTGAATGAATGAGTATGGCTGTGTTCCAATAAAACTATAAAACAGTCAGCAGGCCAACTTTGGCTTACAAGCTGCAGTTTACAGGCCCCGGTCCACAATGATCTGCTTTGCTTAAACTTGTTAAGTATCTACCTTTCTCCTTAAAAACTTGAGGCCTTGTTTTCACAGCCCAAACTAGATAATTATATAATTATTTTATTGCCTTTTACCTTTTTTTTTTTTTTACATTTAATAAAATTAAAGATAGGTATAAAATGTGAAGTCCAAAGAGCCATTCACACTGTTTAGCATCTTGGAATATAAACAGCCACAGATCATATCTATGTTTCTGGAATATACATACCTAATCTGATGTACAAAATGTTGAACTGAAAGCTTGCCTCCCTGTCAGGATTAATTGTATTACACATGGAAATTGAAGGATTTATGGAACCTACTGATTTTTATTGAACAAAGTATTACCTATGTAGTTCATCTAGATTTTTGAGGAGGTTGGCTTAATATGATTTGTATGAACATAAAAAACAGGTTTAAAAAAAGGAAAACATTTTCAACTAACCCCTTTTGGTAGTTAAAAATATATATTATTACCACAAAGTGCCACTTATGATGTTATTTATTGTGGAAGAGAACATAGGCCTCTGTGTGTCATCACAGACAACCTTTGAGGATTGTTTGGGAGGACTTTTTTAGATGTTGAATTCATTAGCGAGTGCTTCTTGAATTTGGTTGAGTGTAGAAAGGTGTAGAGAGCATTATACTGTTTTTCTTCCTTTGCACATCCCTTTACATCTTTTATCTACTGTAATAAAGGTGCAGAATTAAACTTGATTACCATCCCCTCGTTCATCCTGAGTCTCATGGAGATTAAGGTTTAGATACCAATACAAGAGACATCTTAGATGCCAGTTAAAATTTTTAAAAAAAGAAAGAAAAAATAATAAAGGTGCAGAATTTTGAGACAAGGTTGGAAAAAAAACAAATATTTGGACCATCTGTCACTGAATTAGATTGACAGAAAGAATCAATAAACCAACCAAGACATGTTGATAGCTCTTAAATGACTTCAGGTGTACCTTTTAAGTACTTCATGTGACATTTAGAGTGCTAATTCCTGGCTGCTTGTAAACCAACACCTGCTTCTGTTCTGATTTTCTCATACTACTCTAACTTGCCCCTCTCCAACTTTGAACTTTACTTCCCCATTTTATACTTAGCCCAAAGTATGAGTTTTTATAGAGGTAAAACTGGGTACATGAACATTTAATGATTTAATGAAAATTGTGTCACTGGAACAATGAAAAAAAATGTAAGAATTGGTTACTGCCTCCAATATGCTTATCATTTAATTAAGGAGATAAGTATAAGACAGCAAAAAACATAATCATCCAATTAAGGGCTTGTGTTTAAGTGGACTGTCATAGCCTCTGTGACTTGGGATTTATGGGGAAAAAGTATTTTTTCTGAGTGTAAATTACTAAATATAATACACATACATACTTTCACAGGCACACACATACACACATACATATGCATATTCTGTGTCTTTGCTTTTTAAAATGCTTACTGTATCTTTGGATGAATGTTCACCATTAATAATTGGTTGGGTTATGCTAATAAACCCTCCAGAATTTCTAAAGGAAAGAGAACTTAGTGTGAGCATTGAAACAAAAGAGTTTTGAAAATAATTTTCCTACAAGAAAAAGAACCTAATCCTCAAAGTGAAAGTGCTTTGAATATTTTAAATGTTAGACTGTTGTTAACCATTATCAAAGGTCAAAGTAGAATGTATAGGCCAGTTGCTCCATTATTCTGTATAGCCAGTTTTTTTAATTTACCCAATTATTCATTATATTTTACAAATAAACTCTGCTGTGTATTTTAAAGAATATTTTAAATTGCCCACCCTTATAAGTTGAACTTTCAGAGCATGAATACTATATTTTAATGATGCTTACAAGGCACTTCATCATTTTGTATATGTGACATATATATCTTCTTGTATATTTATTTAACACTTACATTTTTGTTGATGAACTTATATTATTAATATTGTTATTAAGTGTTTAATGTCATCAGGTATCAGTGCATAGTGAACATGTTGAAAAGTTTAATATACACTCGCACGATTACAATAGACAGCCTAGTTTGTGAGAGCACACTTGTTAGGAAAAATCTTGATTAGGCCTGTTTAATTACAAATTGATTTTTTTAAAAAAGCTTGTACATGTCTGGTCAAGCCACATGCAATGCTTTGATTTGAATGGAAAGATAGTTACCACGTGGTTTTAGAATGGATTGTGTTTCTTCATTTAATATGCTGCCTGTGATTCCACTCAAGATTGAGAGGAGAATTTAACTAAAAGACTGAAGTTCAATGGAAGGAAAAACAGACAATTATCCAAGGAAATATTGGTGGGGAATGGGGAGGGGAGGAATGAGGGACACTGTTTTGCCAAATAATTGAGTCATATTGTAGGGCTATGTAAGAAATAAAACAATCTGGTACTGGTTTAACAGCTCAGTCAAGGCCCAAAAATGTCTCCAAGTACACAAATAATTGACAGATCGTTAAGGAAGGGCTAATCATCAAATCTTGTACAGACAAGTGGTTAATTATTTGGAGAAAAAATAATTAAACATAGGGTCAGTATACCTAAATCAGTTCCACATAAATTCAAACCATGAAAGCACTGGAAGAAAATGTGAGTAGATACCTGATATCAAAGTAGGGAAGATCTTTTTAATCATTAAATCAAAGAAACCACCTTAAAGGAGGGCATAATCTCTAGTGTACAATGAAAGAAATTGAAGGAGAAAAGCTTCAGGGAGTCCAGACTGGAAATGAAAGTACAAAATGTTCCTTATTGGCAATTGGTACTATCTTACAGTTCAAATCCCTGAGAAAATCAACTGACAAAATTATTAAAACTAATAAGAAAATGAGCAAGATGTCCCAATACAGTGTACTTAGGGGAAAAAAACTAGCAGAAAATTTATAAACCCTAAAAAAAAATTGAATATAGTTATATAACTGAAATTCTTCTTATTAGACATATGTTATCAGAATATTTTAATATATGCCTGCAGAGTACAGAAAAATTTTGGTACTGTTTTGAACACATTTACATTTTTATATAATTTCTGACAATACTTATGTGTATGATGTCCTACTAATGTTTGTTACTATATAATTTATATTTATAATTTATATAATACTTCAGGGAAAACATGAGCTAAATATCATAAAGTTTTACGTATTTTCTAAGAATTAATAACTGTATTCACCAGTTGATCTTTTTTTCTTTTTCCAATGTGCCATAGGTCAGTACTCCTGTCTTTGTACCAGTGAAAACTCATGTGCTGCTTCACCGAATGAGTGGAAAAGGACTAGCTGCCCACTATTTCTTTCCAAGACAGCCTTGCATTTTTGGTGATAAGATGGTCTCTGTACAAGTAACACTGAATAATACAACTGATCGAAATATAGAAAATATCCACATAGGGGGAAAAAAACTTCCCATAGGCATGCAAATGCATGTTTTTAATCTAATTGGTAAATATTAATTCTCTTAAAACTTTATATTTAATAAGTAAGGGTATTCATTTTAAAAGTAAAGTAGATGTATATCATTTTATTGACTATTAGCATAATCAGTTTATATTTGTTTTCCTTTTTACTCTGAATTTGTCATACGAGATGAAAACATGTCTTTGCCCTTAGTGCTATCAATGGAGAAAAGGACCAGTACTGATGAAAGGATGGGTGTGAAGAATCAAAACCACCTCCCATTCTCCCTATCTGCATCACCTTCCCCCTACCTGTCTTCCTGCTCAACTTCATTCCCTGCATGATTTTAGTCTGCCTTTTTGAATACAGTACCTAATACCCTTTCTTTTATAATTTGGTAATTAAAACACCATTTAAAGAATATAGAATATCCAATTTGTGTTCTTTTTTTTAATATAATTTATTTTATTATCATTAATCTACAATTACACGTGCAATATTACGGTTATTAAACTACCCCTTCATCAGGTCCCCCCCATGTGTTCTTTTTTTATTGCCTGAAATCCAACATTTTTTACTTGGTTAGAAAATTAGGTTAGTTTAATAAGTGTCAAGCTCCTGATATATGAATTATCTGAAGGTTGAAAATGTTATCCAAAGGTTAAAACAGTAGAACAGTATTAACATTTCTTTGAACTGGCATAATGAGTTGATGAGTTGACCTTTTGTTGGCTTATGTAGAATAGAAGAAATAAATAGAATAAATTTCAGAGTATGGCCTTAACACAGAAACAAAATAGAAATGTGTACCTTTGCCTCAATACTAGTAATAGGCTTTTCTTTCCTTAGGCAAATTTTATGACTGTGATGTTTCATTCATTTTGTTATCATTTATTGAATATCCTCAAGATACAAAGTTCTTTCTCATGCAGTATGTATTTGCATGTAAACCTACCTCCTCTCTTTTATTAATAGATTACAGCAGTTACAGACTATGATACATCTTAATTAGTCCTTCAGAAACATCGTAAGAATGCAACAAAGAACAAATGCTGTATTTTCATGTTCTTGTGAAAGAGAAGTAAAAGATTAGTTTTATTTAATAAGCATATATGTGTATGTTAAGGAGTCCAGCAGCTTTCTTATTTGTCACCAATCTATTTTCTTTTTGTCTATAATATGTGATGACTTTTGTTGGATTTTGCCCTACCTTTAGCATGAGACTGGATTCCTTTTAAGAATATTAGGAATAGTGTGCCATTTTTTCCAGAGAGACCAAGTACATAAGAGATTTTTAAAAACACAAAGAATAGCTCTAGACTCTCTGTACTATATTCAGTGACTTTATGTTAACTATTGACAAGTTTGAGTTCAGCTAAGATTTTACTAGTTACTATACAACTGTCACATCAAAGTAGATGGCATCCTGTATAATTTCATTTTTCATTATTAATGATGTAGTGTAAAAGAACTAGTGTTTTTCAACCATTTTATAGAACCCTCATATATAGCAGTGAACCAGAAGCAGTTTCAAATACAGATACCCGATTGAGTAAACTTCCCCGATGTAGTAGGTTTCAAATGCTGTAAAAATCCATTGTATGAATAATTTTATGCTGATCACTTTGCTCTTGAAGCATTCATATAATAAAACATGCCATCGATCATGAGCTGTCCTCCTGAATTAGCATGTCACTAAGCTCACAGTTAATTTTCTTAAGACTGAAAATGGTAACCAAACTGTGTCAGTGAGTACTATCAACAAGGCATCTTGAGATCTGTCACTTTGTCAAGTGAAATACAAGGATACATGATGCAGAGAGATCTAAATCATGAATGCCATCATGTTTTGGAGATGACAGCATTTACTACCAATGTGTTGTCGCCTGCAAGCAAGACCAAACCCAGTATATCTGTGGCACAGAAGGAAACATTAAGGATTCACTAAAAAATAGCTTTGAGCAATGTGACTGACAAGAGCTGTGAACTGATAAGGTGTAGCTTTAGGAGAAATGCAAGAAAAGCATCATTAGAGTTATTTATGATAAACCATTTTTGAAGAAGATTTAGGCAGCAAATCTTTTCGTACTTGGATAGCATCCTGATAAATGTTAGGTTTATAAACAATGAAGTTCAAACTGGAATCAGCAAACCAACATACATACTACTAAGCAAACCAAAACATTTTAAAATCAGCATCAAAAAAGTACCCTCTTATAATACCTCATTCATGGAGCCTATGAGACATAAACATCCTTCTTAATATGTTAATTAAGCTTTTTGAATTACTCTTTTGTCTCAGCTGTACCATCATCTCTGTCATGGTTAGCATTAGTGGCAAATCATACTTAACCAACAAGCCCTAGAATAGGCACAGTCTAGTGGATTCGAGTATGCTTGCTAAAATACAACTACATCTAATAAGATACACCAGAATTGATAAAGCTAAATATAAACCTGCTGTACAGTATGACTGCATTTATCCTGAAGACTGCACGAAGTGAAATCAAAAGTGGATGGGTTCTCTTTAAATATATAATGTACACTTAAATATTTATACTACATAGGAATATATTTAAGATCCCCTATTATTCTCAAGTTGAGCCAAACGTTGGAATCATAAGCAGAATAAAGTTTTGTTGTTTGTCTTAAATTTTATCATTGTCAACTGAAAAACACCAGTATTGTATATTGATACAATTACTTCCCGTATTTGGTTAGTTGACAGAGGAAGCTTCAGAATTGCCAAATCTATGTAAAGTGTCATTTTATTACTTGTTTTTTCAAGATAATCTAATCTGTCACTCAAGCTTCTTTTAGTAATTCTCTGAATGATACAGTAAGACTCATAACTGGCTCCTCTTATGCCAGTAGTCTTGGTTAATTTCTGAGTACAACAAATCAATTTTTTTCTTCCAACTTTGCTTTAATTTGAATTTTAAATTTTGGATTTTTTTCCAGGGGAAATTTGAAGCATTATTTAAAATGTACTTTTTATATAGTTTTAAGTACAGAGTTCTCTACATTTGTTCCCAACAGGAATACATTTATTCCTTCTCACTTTCAATGCTTATAAAGATAATATTATAAAATATGAAATTTCTCAGCATGAGATAGGTTTCTGAAACAGAGATAAAATGTGTTCATTGAAACATATGCAGAATTAAGGTAGCCTTCAAGCAGAATAGTGAAATTACTTTTATAATTTTCTTTAATATATTTAGTTTGAAAATAGTCTTACAAGCCTCATTAGATTTGACTGGTTTAGCCAAACTGCAAACATCACATAAATTTTCACTGTTTAGTTTGCCTCTTTTTCACATCCTCCATGTATTCATGTCTAAATTACCTTATTTCCTAGAATCTCTTGAGCCTGAGGGATCCATTACTGTTTCAATGGGTATTGACTTTTGTGATTCTACTCAGACTGCCAGTTTCCAGTTGTGGTAAGTTCAATTGTTCTTCTATATTTTATAGTGCCTGTAAGGGATAGCAGATCAAAAACAAGGCTTTCAACAGCTTTTTTCTTTGAGAGACAAAACATTTAAGCAAATGTGCTTTTCTTGGGCCATGTTTAGACAGATAGAATAGTTGTGCAAATTGTGTGTAATATGTATATTTTAATATCTGTGAAACAACTAGCCAGCACAGTCTTTGTGATTGAAATTCATACTTTATTGGTTAAAGTGAGAAGCTACTGCTAAATAGTTTTTTTAATTAATCTTTACAGTCTTGGAAAATTCATGAGAAAAATTCAGGAGACAATAAAAACTATAATATTGAGTAGCCCAGAGAAGAGTTATTTTGAAACATTTTATGTTACCTTGAGACTTTTAAGTGGGGAATTATTGTTTCTGTCAGTACCTAAAACCCAAACGTTCTTCCCTTTTGAACTTTAATTTACAAACTGCTTTTGATAAAACTCAAAAGAAAACATTTATGCAGTTGGCAGAGGTTTCATAGGCCAATACTATTCAGGAGTTTTTTTCTAGGATTGGATTTTGTCATTTTTATTGTTTTTATAAAATGTTTTGTACACTTCTGATGAAGGCCAGAACTATTAGAAATTAATACAAAGCTATGATCATACATCTTTAAGAATAATCTTCCAACTCTTATATTTTCCTGATCAAGGATATGACTTATTTTGATTTTGAAATTGCTTTGCTTTCATTCTAAAAAGAATTGAGACATTTTACTTGTCTAAATTTTAGCTGGCTTTGAACAGAAGTTGTTATGATAAAAATCTCCAAGTTTAGGAAACAGACATTTTTAAATAAGTTTATAGGTTAAATATAGTGAACCTATATTGGTATGGGTGGGTAAAATAGGTAGAGGGGATAAAGAGAAGAAATATAGTGAACCTTCCTTTCTTTTTCATATACCTTTGCAGTTTACCAGTAATTCAGACCTAGTATTGTACCATTTATTGCTGAGAACCTGCAATGATGAATATAAGCAATGTAGCATAACACATTGATTTTATGCAGATCATCACCTTTATGTTTTGGGAGGTCTGGTATATTAGTGATATATAAAAACTGATTACTTTTCCCAACATTGCCTAGTAATTGTTTATTATTTTTCTATTAGACAAACAACACAGATCAATATTACTGAGCACAAGACTATGAACATCACTCTAAATAGATTTGCCTCCAACACCAGAGGTGTATTCCTTCTAATGATTTCGACAATGTGAGCCCAATGACAAAGCTCATGCAGCCCGAAGTTAGGGCAAAATTAAGAACTAAAACATTTTGGTTTTCTTGTCAGTTTATACAAAGAATCTTTTATGTTTCTATGTAATGAGGTGGGGTTTTTTAAAACATATTTTCATTACAGAGATTTCCTCGGTAGTCCATTGGACAAGTTTGCATTTTGTCGTTCACAATAAATATGTGGGTAGTGTTTGATTTGTATCCTACTTTGAGGAGCATACATAAACAATTTATTCTCAGTTTCTCTTAAGCTAATTTTAGGAAAATGATTATTTTACATGGAAAATAGCCTTAACTGCTATTAGCATTTATAATAATATGTTTTTGTGTTGTAAAAGTATAAATTATTCATTTTAGATTCTATTAAGCATGTAAACGTACTAGAACAAAAAAATTTTTTTTGCATGTTCCAAAAAGAACACTTTGTCTTGCATCAAATGTAATCGATCCTGAAGCAGTGTAATCACAATTACTCACTTTCTTAATTGGCCTGCCCAAAATCAGAAAATGGAAACCGATCGACAGTGTTTAAATCAATAGTTTCATAGTAGTGCTAGTGGGAGTAGGGAGATAGTGGTAATGGGTAGATCAATTGGTCTTAGATGCCAATCACTGACTGTGCCTTTTGCATAGTAAATAGCATTTTTTGCTTAGTGATGTGCTATATTAGTCTTGGTAGTTCAATAAAAAGAGAGGAAAAAAGCAAGAATGGCTGATATTGAATTTTTTCCTTGAAATACATTATACAAATCAATACCTAAAATTATGGGTAATAAGAGCATATTTGATAAGCCTTCAGAAATGCCAAGAATATGTACTTATAAGCCTTTCACATATACTCGTATTTATTAAAAGATAAGAAACAAGAGTAAAATGATCCTACCTGAGCCTCTAGATTAATTCTATATTGTTATTTGATATGTATATAGAGATAGATAGAACTATTATATATATATATATATAAACTATATAGTTATATGGATACTTGATAAGTGTTAACATCTCTTTTTTGCTTTGCATTTTAAATGGTCATCAAATTAAGTCCTTGTTTAACTTACTGAGATGGAAAATATGTATAATATACATAAATGTATCTCTCTAAAAGTAGATGCAGTGTATAAACAGGTTTCATCTTTGTAATCAGAGATGTTAATATACTAACCAGTATGAAAAGTAATATGGCTTGGCTCAAGTTAGAGGTCTGAGCACTAGTGTCCACCTCTCTTTTTTGCCCAAAATTCCTTAAAAAGAGAGAAAATACATTCTTTAAAAGAGAATGAGTACTAAAAAAAGAATGCCATTAGCTGACCAGAAATTGTGAAGATTATTGGCAGTTAGAAAGCAAATGAAAAAGGATAACAATAACAGAAAATAAAAACTACAGAGCAAAACACTCATGGGAGAAAACTACTTTGTAGTAGTAAGAACAAATTGTGGTAAGAACAAATTTGGTAAAATATCAAACACAAAGTGAGTAAGTGAAAAGAAAAGTTGGGGTGAGACAGTCATTGGGGAATTAACTATTTCCAACCTCTAGATCCCCAACCTCACCCCTAGCAGCAGGCAGCATACATGTTTAATCAGTGACCTAAGAATTACACTGTAAGGAAAGTGCACTATTTACCTGGAAGGGACTTTGTTGTGGATGTGCGGGCCTAAGAGAACAGCAAGGTTTGAGTTTGTGCAAAGGAGGCAGGAATGGTCAGAAGTGAGATGAAATGCAGATCTATCTCCAAGAGTAATATTCTCAAGTTCTCTACCACTAGGGTAAAGCCAGTCATAACACATGTTGGTGGAGACATAGGCTGTTACCTACCTGCCTCCCATCTTTATGTTCATAACCAGTCATATCTCAGCCACTTAAGAAAACTCCATTCAACACACCAGGGGAAAGGAGAACCATAGTAATCATACTCACTAACATGTATCAAACAGTTGCCATGTGGTAGGTACTGTTATAAATACTTACATTTTATGCTTTAATTTATTTAATTCTGAAAACAATATTATAAGAATTATTATTACTATCACTTTATTAGAGGGAAGTAAACTGAAGCACAGGAAGAGTAAGAAACTTGTCTAAAATCTCCTAGCTAATAAGTAGTAGGTCTTGCTGTGTGCATTAGTTAAGCCTAGTTCTTCATTATAAATATCAATAGACAGCTTAGGATGAGCAGACTTATGAGGGAAAACACCAATTTGAAAGGGAAAGCTCAAAGACTCAGTGACCAAGAAGGGAACAGACAATGTGAGAAAGAGAAGAGATATCTTTAATATCTGATTCAAGAAAACATTACATCTGTAAAGCAGGAACATATTGCGTGCTGTGAAAAAAACACCAGTTATAAAAATTGTAATATATTCGTGGAGATTTTAAAATGTAGTGCCAAAAGAAATTCAGTAGATGCATAATAGAGTAGATACAGCCAAATACTGATTTAGTGTTCAAGAAGAGGAAGTCAGTGGAATCAACTGGAATTGAAAATGAAAAGACAGAGATGGCAAATATAAAAAAAAAGGTTAAAAGAACTAATTCATCTAATTAGAGATCTAGAAGGAAGGAAAAGAGACAATGGAGGGATGAAATAATTAAAGGAATAAATTATAGAAGAAAAGTTTTCCACAGCAAAGTAAATGCACAAACTTTTGGATTGAAAGGACCAATCAAAGGCCAAACATGAATGTGAACAATTATTGAAAAGACCAAATTCTAGTGAAATGTTTGATAAAGAGAAAACTACTCTAGTATCTTACAGAGTGGAGAATAAAGCAGCTTACCTAAAAATGAACAAGATGTGAATAAAATCAGATTTTCATCAATATCAGCATCAATTTTCCAGAAGGCAAAGGACATGACCTTTAAAATTTTGAGGAAACCAAGTAGACACTTTTCAGACAACCAAAGATTCCATCACTTTTCCACCCTCAGACACTTCCTTGAAAGGATTATTACTCAAAGATATCCTAGAGTAGAATTCTTTTCTAAATCAGAGACAGAAAAACATTGAATCAAATAAAAGTAGTAGATAAAGAATTCTACTTGTAAAACCTATCAATGTGTAAAAATAAGTGTTCATACATAATGGAAAAAATAAACGTTAATAATAAACTGGAACCAAAATCTCAACATGAGAAGGAATGGTGATGTTGTCTTGCTTGGCAAGAGGTTTGTTTAATGGCAAAAACAAGTTAAATATGGTTTAAAATGTTAAGGCTGACCACTAAAATAATGGAAGCATGATGTAATATAACCTCCAAGTGACTAGAAAGAAGAAAAAAAGGAGTGATTAAAGCTTCATCAGTTTAACAAAGGGAGGGAAAAAAAGCATGATAAATAGAAAACAAAGGTAGAAAGGTCACACAGACCATGCATACTAGTTATCACCATTTATCAATAGTAACTTAAATTCCACTTATATTAAATGTGTAAAAACAAAATTCAGTATGTGGAACAGAAAGATAAAATGCATATATGTGTATGTGTGTATGTTTATTATCAGAAAGACAGTAAAAAGAAAACAGGGCAATACTAACAGTAGAAAATTTAAAAAGCACTCAGATTTTAAAAAATTTTCCTATTCATTGCAATCCTCCACGAAAATGTAACAGTTAACAAACTTTTTCAACAACACAACGTTTTAATACGTAAACCAGAAACTAATAAGATACTAGGAGAAATTGACAAAGCCGTGATCATAGTATATTTTAACACACATCAGAAGCTGACAAATCAAAGACAATAGATATTTAGATAGATATGTAGGTAGATATAAATATACATACACAAATTTTCAAAAATTAAATTATCAAGCTTAATCTAAGGTGTGTGTTTGCAAAGAATTTCTTGTTTCCTATGTACAGAAAACACACATTTTTTTATGAGACTGACGTGCTGCCTACTGTGCTAAGGAGGCAACTTCTTTAGAAAACACACATTTTTTAAAAGACACATAGGATGTACAAAAAAAAAACCTAGAAAAACTGAGCTAATATGAGTAAAGAAAAAAGCACATAAGAAAAAGATCAGAAAAGAGAAAGTGATACAACAGTACAATTCTATACCAATAAATTGGAATATATAGATGAAATGCATAGTTTCCTAGAAAATATAAATTAGGAATAAAAAAAGGTTAAATTATATCAGAACTTCAAAAAAGAGATCATCTCTGTATTATTGAAAATTTTCTAGAACAAGGAAAAAGAGAAAAATCGTCCATGTCATTCTACAAGGCCAGTATCACTCTGATTTTAAAACCCAAAAAAATAGCACCTGAATGTGCACAGCACTTGGGGGTTGTAAATTCAAATGACCTCTAGGCCACGCAGGTTACCTATTACTGCATGAACTATCAAAAACATTCTCTTTTAAGTCAGAAAAGCAAATTAAGGTCAACCTATCAGTATTTTTTCACATTATAATGGTAATTGTAGCCTATACAGAAAGACAAGTAACAACAGCTAGAGGTATAAACCCTAGAAAGGAAGACACAAAAATGTCATTTTTATTAAATATAATTATAAACCGAGAAAGTCTTAGAATCAACAGAAAATCTGTTATTTAGAAAGGTGTTTCAAATCATACAGAAATCACCACTTCTATATTTCCAACCAATTGTAAAACATTTTGAATAAAATTCTATTTTAAGAACAATAAAAAGAATAAATTAACAAGAAATATATAATACCTACATGAGAACTTTAAAAACCAGAAACTTTCCTGAAGGCCACAAAAAAGAAGATATAAATTAAAAAGTGAGAGTACATATTAAAGATGGCAGCATGAGAGGTGAGATACAGGCTTCCTCCTAAAACTGCATATAATACAAAAATATAATTAATACAACTAATCCTGAAAGAGCAACAGGAAAGAGGACTGCGCCAGACGGCATACACCTGGGGAAAAGAGCAGACCTCACAGAAAAGAGTAACGTACCAAAGCTGTAGCCCTGCGGGACCCAAGCCCTTCCCCTACCCCATCTCACCAGCGGGAGGAAGAGAAACAGAGCAGGGAGGGAATGGACACCTGGGACTGCTGAATACCTAACTCCAGAGATCTGCTCTGGGAGCACAAACCTACATTTCATGGTGCTTGCATGATACTCTCATGATTACAGGGTTAAAAAGCTAAGACAGGCAGAATTCCTGGAGAGCCTGAGATTCCAGCCGCTTGTGGTAAGCAGGGATACATATCCGGCTGCTCTAGAACAAAAGAAAGGTGGGCAGTCTGAGAGACTTCCTAACAAGGAAGTCCTTAGCAAGAGGGCTGCTAAAGGGGCAAGGATTGAACAGAGCTTACTGCTCAGGAGAGAGGACAGGTAGACAAAATTATCCGGGTGCACTCTGCCCAGCAGACTGGGAGAGAGCTTTGCCATATAGCTCTCGTATTTAAGGAGGAAAAAGAAATCTTCCTCCTTAGACAATCTTCAGATGCTCCAGCTCCCTGGCTGGCTGCACAGCTCCAAGGACCCCCCTGTGATACACAGCCTACTGTGCCTTTCTCCTGGTCAGCCCACCTGGCTCGCAAACCGGCAAAACCTTCCCTGGAGTTAGGTCAGCCAGAGGGAAGATCTGTCTACAGCAACTACCAATGCAAAGAATAGAAGCTTAAACCTGTGTGCTCAGCCCACTGGTTCAGGCAGTGGAGACAGGCATAGCAGCCGGGTGGCACGAAATGGCTCTTTCCACCACCCAGGCAACAATACCACTCCCTATGACCCCCGACATTGCTTCAGGAGCTGAGCTCCAGGGAGTAGAGCTTCTGGGCACTAGAGGGGGCCATATACAAATATGAAACGCCAAAGGAATCTGGTTCAGAGTAAAATTATTAATATCACCACTCCTGAGAAAGATTTAAATGACATTTACCTCAAGATTCTTCCTGAAAGGGAGTTCAAAATAAAAATCATTAACATGCTCACGGAGGTACGGAAAGATATTCAAGAACTCAGGAATGAGTTCCGGTCAGAGATCCAATCATTGACAAGCATAATGGATGGTTTTTAAAAGCAGATTGTATACAGTGGAGGAGACGATAAATGAAATAGAAACTAGAGAAAGGGAATACAAAGAAGCTGAGGCACAGAGAGAAAAAAGGATCTCTAAGAATGAAAGAATATTGAGAGAACTGTGTGACCAATCCAAACGGAACAATATTCACATTATAGGGGTACCAGAAGAAGAAGAGAGAAAAAGGAATAGAAACTGTCTTTGAGGATGTAATTGGTGAATACTTCCCCAATCTGGGAAGGAGATAGTCTCTCAGGCCATGGAGATGCACAGATCTCCCAACACAAGGAACCCAAGGAAGACAACACCAAGGCATATAGTAATTAAAACGGCAAAGATCAAAGACAAGGACAGACTATTAAAAGCAGCCAGAGAGAGAAATAAGATCACATACAAAGGAAAGCCCATCAGGCTATCATCAGACTTCTCAACAGAAACCTTATGGGCCAGAAGGGAGTGGCATGATGTATTTAATGGAATGAAGCAGAAGAGCCTTGAAACAGGAATACTTTATCCGGCAAGATTATCATTTAAATTTGAAGGAAGGATTAAATAATTCCCAGATAAGCAAAAGCTGAGAGAATTTACTTCCCACAAACCATCTCTACAATGTATTTTGGAGGGACTGCTATAGATGGAAGTGTTCCTAAAGTTTAATAGCTGTCACCAGAGGAAATAAAACCACAGTAAAGAAAGTAGAACAGCTAATTAGTAAGCAAATGCAAAAATTAAAATAACTGTCTCCAAAGTCAATCAAGGAATAGACAAACAGTACAGAATATGAAACCTAACCTAATATATAAAGAATGGAGGAGGAGAAAAAAAAAGGACCTTTAGATTGTGTTTGTAATAGCATATTAAGTGAGTTAAGTTAGACTCTTAGATAGTAAGGAAGTTAACCTTGAACCTTTGGTAACCACGAATCTAAAGCCTGCAACGGCAATAACTGCATACCTATTGATAATCACCCAAAATGTAAATGGACTGAATGCACAAATCAAAAGACATAGAGTCACTGAATGGATAAAAAAACAAGACCCATCTATATGTGGCCTACAAGAGACTCACTTTACACTGAAAGACATACACAGACTAAAAGTGAAGGGATGGAAAAAGATATTTCATGCAACTAATATGGAGAAAAAAGCAGGAGTTGCAGTACTTGTATCAGACAAAATAGACACTTCAAAACAAAGAGTCACAAGAGACAAAGAAGGACATTACATAATAATAAAAGGATCAATCCAACAAGAAGATGTAATCATTATAAATATCTATGCGCCTAACACAGGAGCACCTACATATGTGAAACAAATACTAACACAATTAAAAGGAGAAATTGAATGCAATGCATTCATTCTAGGAGACCTCAACACTCCACTCATTCTAAAGGACAGATCAACCAGACAGAAAATAACGAGACAGAGGCACTGAACAATGCATTAGAACACATGGACCTAACAGACATCTACAGAACTCTACACCCAAAAGCAGCAGAATACACATTCTTCTCAAGTGCACATGGAACATTTTCAAGAATAGATCATATACAAGGCCACAAAAAGAGGCTCGGTAAATTCAAAAAGATTGAAATTGTACCAACCACTTTCTCAGACCACAAAGGTATGAAACTAGAAATAAATTACGCAAAGAAAATGAAAAATCCCACAAACACATCGAGGCTTCACAACATGTTCCTAAATAACCAATGGATCAATGACCAAATAAAAACAGAGATCAAGCAATATATGGAGACAAATGACAACAATAATTCAACACCGCAAAATCTGTGGGACGCAGCAAAGGCCATGCTAAGAGGAAAGGATATTGCAATACAAGCCTAAGAACAATCCCATATGAACTGTCTAAACTCACAATTAATGAAAATAGAGAAAGAACAAATGAGGCCCAAAGTCAGTAGAAGGAGGGACATAATAAAGATTACAACAGAAATAAATAAAATCAAGAAGAAAGAAACAATACAAAAATAAATGAAAGCAAGAGCTGGTTCTTTGAGAAAATAAACAAATAGATAAACCCCTAGCCAAGCTTATCAAGAAAAAAAAGTCTACACACATAATCAGAATCAGATATGAGAAAGGAAAAATCACTACAGACACCACAGAAATACAAAGAATTATGAGAGAACACTATGAAAAATTATATGCTAACAAACTAGATAACCTAGAAGAAATGGACAACTTTCTAGAAAAATACAACCTTCCAAGGCTGACCCAGAAAGAAACAGAAAATCTGAACAGAACAATCACCAGCAACGAAATTGAACTAGTAATCAAAACCTACCTAAGAACAAAATTCCTGAACCAGAGGGCTTGACCACTGAATTTTATCAAACGTTTAGTGAAGAGCCAATACCCATCCTCCTTAAAGTTTTCCAAAGAGTAGAAGAGGGAATACTTCCAAACTCATTCTATGAGACCAGCATCATTCTAATACCAAAACCAGGCAAAGACAACACACACACAAAAAATTACAGACCAATATCCCTGATGAACATAGATGCAAAAATACTCAACAAAATATTAGCAAACCAAATTCAAAAATACATCAAAAAGATCAACCATTATGATCAAGTCGGATTTATTCCAGGGATGCAAGAATGGTACATTTGAAAATCCATCAACATCATCCACCACATCAACAAAAAGAATGACAAAAACTACATGATCATCTCCATAGATGCTGAAAAAGCATTTGACAAAATTCAACATCCATTCATGATAAAAACTCTCAACAAAATGGGTATAGAGGGCAAGTACCTCAACATAATAAAGGCCATATATGACAAACCCACAGCCAACATTATACTTAACAGCAAGAAGCTGAAAGCTTCTCCTTTATGATCGGGAAAGGACATGGATACCCACTCTCCCCACTTCTATTCAATATAGTACTGGAGGTCCTAGCCATGGCAATCAGACAACACAAAGAAATAAAAGGCATCCAGATTGGCAAGGAAGAAGTTAAACTGTCCCTGTTTGAAGATGACATGATATTGTACATAAAAAACCCTAAAGAATCCACTCCGAAACTACTAGATCTAATATCTGAACTCAGCAAAGCTGCAGGATACAAAATTAATACGCAGAAATCAGGCATTCCTATACATAAACAATGACCTAGCCAAGAGAGAAATCAGGAAAACAATTCCATTCACAGTTGCATCAAAAAGAATAAAATACCTAGGAATAAACCTAACCAAGGAAGTGAAAGACCTATACTCTGAAAACCACAAGACACTCATGAGAGAAATTAAAGAAGATACCAATAAATGGAAACACAACCCATGCTCATGGATAGGAAGAATTAATATTGTCAAATGGCCATCCTGCCTAAAGCAATCTACAGATTCAATGCAATTCCTATCAAAATAGCAACAGCATTCTTCAACAAACTAGACAAAATTGTTCTAAAATTCATATGGAACCACAAAAGACCCCGAATAGCCAAAGCAATCCTGAGAAGGAAGAATAATGCTGGGGGGATTATGCTCCCCAACTTCAAGCTCTACTACAAAGCCACAGTAATCAAGACAATTTGGTACTGGCACAAGAACAGACCCATAGACCAATGGAACAGACTGGAGAGCCCTGATATAAAGCCAACCATATATGGTCAATTAATATATGATAAAGGAGCCAAGGACATACAATGGGGAAATGAAAGCCTCTTCAACAGCTGGTGTTGACAAAACTGGACAGCTACATGCAAGAGAATGAACCTGGATAATTGTTTAACCCCCTACACAAAAGTAATCTCAAAATGGGATCTGAATGTAAGTCATGAAACCATAAAACTCTTAGAAGACAACATAGGCAAAAATTTCCTGAATGTTAGCATGAGCAACTTTTTTTTGAACACATCTCCTCGAGCATGGGAAACAAAAACAAAAATGAACTCATGGGACTACATCAAACTAAAAGGTTTCTGTACAGCAAAGGACACCATCAACAGAACAAAAAGGCATCCTACAGTATGGGAGAATATATTTGTTAATAATGTATCCAACAAGTGGTTAACATCTAAAATATGTAAAGAACTTATATGCCTTAACACCCAAAAGCAAATAACCCACTTAAAAAATGGGCAGAGGATATGAGGAGACAGTTCTCCAAAGAAAAAATTCAGATGGCCAGCAGGCACATGAAAAGATGCTCCACATCCCTAATCATCAGGGAAATGCAAATTAAAACCACAGTGAGATATCACTTCACACCAGTAAGGATTGCCAGCATCCAAAAGACTAAGAACAACAAATGCTGGTGAGGATGTGGAGAAAGGGGAACCCTCCTACGCTGCTGGTGGGAATGTAAGCTAGTTCAACCATTGTGGAAAGCAATATGGAGGTTCCTCAAAAAACTAAAAATACAAATACCATTTGACCCGGGAACCCCACTCCTTGGAATTTACCCAAAGAATACAACTTCTCAGATTCAAAAAGACATATGCACCCCTATGTTTATTGCAGCACTATTTACAATAGTCAGGATATGGAAGCAACCTAAGTGTCCATCAGTAGATGAATGGATAAAGAAGAAGTAGTACATATACACAATGGAATACTTTCAGCCATAGAAGGAAACAAATGGTGCCATTTGCAGCAACATGGATGGGGCTGGAGGATATTATGCTCAGTGAAATAAGCCAGGTGGAGAATGACAAGTGCCAAATGATTTCCATCATTTGTGGTGTATAACAACGAAGCAAAACTGAAGGAACAAAACAACATAGGCCAAAATCAGACTCCAAGAAGAAACTAGTGTTTACCAAAGAGGGGGGTGTGGGAGAGCGGGTGAGGAAGGTGAGAGAAGGCGATTAAGGGGTATTTTGTTTAGTACACTAGGTGTGGGGGATCATGGGGAAAACAGTACAGCACAGAGAAGGCAAATAGGGAATCTGTGGCATCTTACTACCCCAAGGACAGTGACTGCATTGGGGTATGGGTGTGGACTTGATAATATGGGTAAATGTAGTAACCACATTGTTTTTTCATGTGAAACCTTCATAAGAGTGTATATCAATAATATCTTAATAAAAAGAACATAGTAAAGCAAAAAAAAATTTTTTTTATATTAAAAAGTGAGTATTGTTTGCTCCTAAATGGGAGACAGTACTCCCTCAAATTAGTCTTCAAACTCAGTGTGACTCTAAGCTAAATTCCAGTAGACCTTTTCAGGGAACTTGACAAATTCCTAAAATACAACTGGAAAAGTAAATGTCCAAGAAAAGTCAAAACAGAAATTTAAGGAAAAAACATCTTTCTCTGTAATTTCAAAGTATTCTTTAAAGCCACAAGAATATTTTTACTCAATGAAATCAGTTATTGGCACAGGAATCACTAAAATGAAATAAAGATTTTAGAAATTTAGAGATTTTTGTATATTGCACAGTTGGCATTTCACATTAGTGGGGACAATTTGGTAAGTGGTTGTAAGCTCCGTTATCTGGAAAAAAGAAATGTAGCTTCTTCCCACAAGATTCCTCCAAAATAAGTTCCATATAGAATTATGATTAACGGGTTTCCTACCTTTGTGGAACTATAAAAGTATATATGATAGAGACACGTATGTTCATACTCTTTGAGGGCAAAAGTCTTAAGCAACATACAATACCCAGAAAGAAAATTATTATTGTCAGACAATTGAATATTAAAATTTTTAAGTTCTCTACAAACAAGGGAAAATGGAGGTGGTCGGAAAGTATTGCAGCGTGCTTAGCAGACAAAGATTTAATAACCAGAATATATAAGGAATACAATCAGTAAAAAGGAATCCAATAGAAAAGGGCAGAAAGGCTAAGTACAAGAAAGGAATGTAGCCAATAAGCATAAAATGTTCAACAGCCCTGGTGGGGAAATAAATATTAAAACATTTCACCCATCAGACTGGCAGAATTTTTTTTTAATTTTAGTATCTGACATTGACAAAGATGGCAGAAAAAAACATGAATTCTTGTGTACAATGGGACTTTAAATTGGCACCACCTTTTTTTAAGGTAGTTTGCCAGTATCTATCAAAATACTAAATATTTTCATATCTACTCTTCAACTTAGCAATTTCATTTTTAGGGTCTCAAGCCTAGGGAAATATTGGTGCTTGTGCAGAAGAAATAGATCTATCCAAAGGTATTAAGTCAGCATTGTTTATAAGAGAGAAGAGTTGGAAATGAGAATCCATAGGGGAAGGCATAAAAAAGTTAAAAATATAGCCCTATTATGTATGTAGGCTTTGAATATCCACTTTGCATTAAACACTACACTAGATATGTCATTTCATGTAACCATTAAAACTATCCTGAATGTAACTGCCATTTTTGTCACTTCATGGAAAAGGAAACTTGACTCTCCCAATGGTTAGACTACTTGTCCATTTCTCATACCTAGAAAATCAACCAATTTGGATCCTAGGGATCTGTGAACAACCAAGACTCTATGTATTATAAGTAGATGCATTACAATTCACTGTATAAGAGGTGGAATCTTACCTTAAGTTAAACTATTACACCATCTGATCCCATGTAACTAGGCTATTTAATAGCCTAGTAATAGTACTTTGTTGATCTGCTAAACTGTTAATTCCAATAAATTTACATCTATCATTGCTCACGTTCACCATTCTCTATTGAAGTCAAGGTATCTGTGTTTAGCCCCATGTTCAACCAAGGGAAATGAGAAGAAAAAGAGGTGGGAGAAAAGGAAAAGAAAAGCTCTACGGAGAAAGAAGCAAACAAAGAAGAGCAAAATAGTAGAAAAGGAGGCGCATAGAGAACTGTACAGGACATCTTAGAATACTGATACAAATGAACGTTTCCCCAAAATAAAGAGGAAAGAGTTCATCTTATTCCATTCTAAGCCAAATCTTACTTAGAAGCTCAAACTGGCTTATGAAGTATGTTATGTACTAGTTGTATTAGTTAGATTTTGTGTTCAGTTGTGTATAACAGAAATGCAACTGTAGTGGCTTAACCGAATAGCTTTTTATTATTCTCCTAGTACAAGAGTGGTCAACAGTTAAGAGCTGCTGCAGTAGCTCCACAATGTCTTTAAGGTATAAAGTCTTCTAATATTTTGTTTCATGTGCTTATTTTATTAGCATGTGCCAGTCATCCTCCTAGTCATAGGATGGCTGCTCTATTTCCAGGCTTCTGTCTGTATTGAACAAAAATTTTTTAAAGAGAGAAGTGACCTGAAAGGAGAAGCCTTGTCTGTCAGAAAAGTAAAGTTTTTCCAGAAATCTCCAGTGGACCTCCGTTTATGTTTCATTGGTCATAACTGGGTCACTTGGTCACTAGCTACAAGAGAAACTGAGAGATACAGTGTTTCAGTTGGGCATACTGTCTATGTGAACAAATATCAGGATTATGTCAGGAGAGAAGAAAAAGGAAAATAGAGACTGAGTAAGCAACCACAGGAGCATCCCTGTGTGGCCGATTTACATTTGCCTCCTAAAACCCATTTTGGATGAGCTTATATCCTTAGTTTTGCATACATAATTACATGTTAAGCATTTTACCAGCTTCAGAAAATAAGAAGGGAATTACCAAAGGCTGAATAATACCAAATATTTATGCATTAGCCAAAAACAACAAAAAGCTTAAAACATCCAGTCAAGTTGAGTCATATGTATCAGTCTCTAACCAGTGCTTATTGCTAGTGGAGACATTTCAGGATCACCTTTCCCCACCCCAAACTTAAATCTGCTGTTTACCCACCTAGATTTTCATATATACCTGAGAAGGCACATCTCTTTTCCCTTCTCTCTCTTCTCTACTCCCTTCTCCCTGGGCAGCAGTGCTGCACAGCTACCTTTAATCAAGAAAGTAAATGGTATCCTTCAGGATTGTTGGGAAGAAGATCAGTCATTACATCTGTAATTAAGAAGAAAACAAGGGTGAAAGTAGTGTAATACATATAATTTAACCCAATAGTCCCCTTTTTGAATTGTGTGTGCACCTCTATTAGTGAAATATTTCTACCATGTGCTCCCTATGTGTATAAATTTATTTTTAATTATGTGTGTGTATGTATGTCTCATTTTGCTAACATATGAATATACTAAAATATCATATACAGACAAAAATAGAACTTCAAAAAACATGAGAAGAAAATAAATGTAATTGGTAGGTTTTTTCCTTGATGGATTTTCTACCTCTGTGGAGTGCCATATGCTTTCCACTTTAGGGAACACTGATTTATCCAGTTATTTGAAGCTGAAATTTTATTTTTAATACTAAATTAGGTCATTATATTTATATAGTTCATGTATACATGTATATACACTTACTCCCTCCTTGGCCATTGCACATTTCTCTCAGGTGACTCGGCCTTCCACCCCAACAGGCATGGACTCGTCCTTCCAGGGCCCTGCCTCAGCACTTCCCCCCATCCTAACCCCTCCTCTGCAGTTTCCAGAAGAAGTATACTACTGCCTTTCTGGGCTGCTTCATCACGTTCTTGTGCTCCTAATCCCATCCTCCTCATTTACCTCTGCTAAAACCTCATTCTACCATTTATTCCCTAGTTTGTTCCTCTTCACTGGCACTTTCCCCTCAGCCTTGAAGTATGCACGGGTTTCTTTAAGCATCCTTCCTTTGCCCCAACGCCCTCATGACACTTGGGCTTTCTGTCAGGTCTTTGATTGCCAGTCTTCCATTCACCCTTCAACTCACTGCATTCTGCATTCTTCCTCCAGTCCAAACTGCCTCACTAAGGTCAGCAGTTACACTTGCTTCTTTTTATTCCTCCCTGCACTGTTTGACACCCACCTTTTCTTGCTGACCACTCACCCAATCTCTTCTGCAAGTTGCATCTCTTCCACTTATATACAGGTTTTCCCCAGGTTTCCATCTCAACCTTTTTCCAGTATATCCTCTTTTCCTATGTGAATTTACCTATTTGTAAGGCTTCAGCTCTTCCCTTCACCATTCTGATTACTTCCAAACTCATATAGACTGCCCTGACTTCTCTTCTGATTCTTGATTTGTATTTCCAATTATATGCTAAATATCTCTTCCTGGGTAATTCCATGGTACTCAAAACATAGCATGATTAAAGCCAAATAATTTTGTTTAATCCCTAAAACTCCTTGTCATCTGTAGTTGTTCACACTAATAGGTTCAAAGTCTTTTCTTCCCATCTTTCACCAGATCTGTCTCTTTTCACTCTAAGTGCTCCATCTTCCCCATTCTCAGGGCTGTCTAGCCTAGGGAAGCAGCCTTATACGGTGGGTACATATCAGCATCATGGATATGTATTGACATAGGGTAATCCTGAGGTTAAAACCCAGCATTGCCACCTGCTACTGCATGACCTTGGGCATGTTGTTTAATTTCTCTATCAATAAATTGGGGTAACAGAGGCTACCTCTTAGGATCACTGTTAAGTTTTACTAAAATAAAATACGCAGTCAATGCTAAAAACACCTGCCTAGACTATTAAATTAGGTTCCTGACTGATCTGCGTGCCTTGGGTTTCTCCACTACTCCACCTACACACTGCCACCAGAATTTCTGAAATATAAACAGGATCATTTATTTTTCTTTTTCTATGTCAGAAGTCTCTGGTAGTTACTGTTGCTTCAGAAAACATTAAAACACCTTTGTCTTAGTTATATGAATAAGATAACCATATACTTTATCACACAAATTGGGACACTTTAGAGAGTGAAAGGAGATATTAACTTAATGGGATTATGTTAACTAGTTAACCAGTCTGTTATAAAGGTAATTGGACCCTCTCCCTCACTAGACTGTGAGCTTCAAAGACCAGTCTCACTTGTCTTTTTTTTTTTTTTTGGTGTCATTAATCTACAATTACATGAGCAACATTATGGTTACTAGACTTCCCCCATCATCAAGTCCCCACCCATACCCCATTACAGTCACTGTCCATCAGCGTAGTAAGATGCTATAGAATCACTACTTGTCTTTTCTGTGTTTCACTTGTCTTTAAATCCCAGATACTCCCACAGTACATGGGATCAAGTTTGTATTCAGTAAATATTTATTGAATTAATAAATAAACTGAATTCATTGGTTTGCATTGGACAACCCACATGTGAATAATTCAAAACATTCTCATTTGGTCTAGTCCTTACCTTGTTCCGTAAAAAATATAAGGCAGCTTACACAAATACAGTGTATAATAGCATAAAGTAAAAGTGGATTTTCTTTTCTTTCTTTCTTCAAATTATAATGTTTGTCCTTGGATTTAGTAAAGTGTTTCTTAACCTAATGTTTGTTATTTCGTATCCACAATCCCCTTCTTCCCCTTCCCAATGGCCAGGAGATCCAGTTCTAACACAAAACTAGAAGTCCCTCCATGGGACTTTCAGGAAAGCTTTTGCTTTCCTAATAAAAAAAAAAGAAACAGATTTGGTTGACTCATTATTCACTGTTCTTTTATCATAACTCTTCCTTCTTCGGTGGAATGTAAAAGTCGTAGCTGGCGATGCAGCAGCTGAAAGCCAGCACCATAGAGATGGTGGAGTTTAAAGCTTAGAGAAACCTGGGTCCCTAACAGCATCTTTAAGCCATTGAAACAGCCTTTGGTAATTCCAGGACTTGTACGCTAAACAGTTAACACATATTTCTCAAGAATTGTTAGCTGGATGTTCTGCTTATTTGCAGCCCAACACTTGTGTTGAGGGGCTGAGTTCTCCTCAGTTCTTGTCCCAGCCACAACAAAGAATTGAAGGGCAGACACACAGTAGTGAAGCAGAATGAAAGTTCTATTTGAATGTACTCCAAAGGAAGAGTGGGCTACACTCAGGTTAGACAAAGGCAGGTTTACTTGAATAAAGCAGAGAGAAAGGAACAACAGGGAGGAAAGGGAAGCTCATTGAACTGCTGCTCAGCATAGGGCATTTCCTCTGCCAATTCCTAAAGCCAGGGTCACCTGGCATCCAGTGTCCACTTGAATCTGCATGGCGTGGGAACTAAGCCCCTACCACCCCAGGATTCGGGGATGCCGCAGAGCACTGGATGGAGTGAGATTCTGCTCTGAGAACTTCCCGAAGTAAAGGAAAGAGATTCTCAAGCAGGCTACTAAGGATCACAGTTGTACAGCTGCAGTTCCGTCCGGGTCCCAAGTGACAGGAACTTGCAAGCCCAAATCAGAGTTCTCATAGCCCCTCCCTACTTATCTAGAATAGAACAGAGAGAGTGACACGCTCAAAGAAAGGGAAGTGCAGGCAACCTCAGAGAGGAGGAGGTACACCCAAAAGCTGGGATGCTGTCTTTTAAGGCTTTCAAGAATGGGGCAAAGGTAAAGGGTTGAGGGGTGTAAGCTTGTCAGGTAGTCTCATGATTTCTATCTCTGGTGAGAGACAGTATGTCATTGTCTATAGTCAGTCCACTAGGTAATTCTGTGGGACAAACGTTTTGTTCTTTAAGATAGTGGCTACTTCCAAGTACTGGAAACACATCAGTTAAGACTGCTTGCCTTGCCTTAAGATAAGTCACTGGCTGATTACCCAAGAATATGTCAGGAATCTAACCCCCCAGCTCTCTGCTCTTAGCCTCAGGATGAGTCCTTCTGGTTCCCACTATGCTATTCACATCTCAGCATTTTTAGGAAAGTTAATCATGATGCTTGTCTCATGTCTGTGCCCTATCTCACGTGCATTAGCTAGAGCAAGTCTCAAGGTCAGCCCAGATTCAGGGCATGTGGAAGGAACACGTTGCAAAGGGCATGAGTCCTTTCTGGCTCTCTGGCTTACTCTGATTAACTCCCTGAGTTCTTGGTGGGCCCTTCGCTCTTTTCATCCCGCTTATATCATCTTTCTGCCTAGCACTTAACTTTCTTAACTGATATGCCTGCTGATAAACCTAACTTCAAACATGTAACTTCAAAAGCATTTGTAAGCAGTTTTTAGTGATCTTTTTTAGAGACACTAGTGTCATAAGATATAAAGGAAATAGATGTACTCAGTATTGTTTTCCTATCTAGTATAAATACAAAGTTGCCTTTCCTGAGTTCTTCATATCCTGTCATTTGAAATAATAGCTTTCACCACGTTGATCATTAATGCCAGTGAACAACACTGCTAAAAAATAAAGGTTTTGTTTTAAAAAAACAAGTTTACAAATGATGTATTCTTTTATTAGCACATATATGAGCACAGTGTGGTCACTGCTCTATTTTTCATTAAAAACTACTCTGTATTTAAAAAGATCTTTATTTAAGACTGAAACACTCGTCTTCTATCCTTTCAGCATGCAAAGTAAAGGTAAAATATTACTTCTCTAAAAACTATATGAAATGTTCCTGTGGCAGTGGATATTGCTTACCTGTTTTTAAAAGTTCTATGTCAATTGGTGTATTTATTATAACTGCATGTTTTTGTTAAAAGAGAATGTTTTTCAATTGAGATGACATGCATTTCTGTGCAAATAGTTGAGAAAGTTTTCAAGCCTTCCTAGCTGTGATAGTTGAGCCAAGAAGATCTTACACTTTACATGCTGGTGGCATATGCTTTTAATTGCTATTTAATAATACTATTTAACTGCATAGTGTTAAGAAGAATGTTTATTTTTTAAGCATTTAGTCAGCTTTCATGTATTTTTTCCATAGTACCAAGGATGATTGCTTCGATGTTAATATTCAGCCACCTGTTGGAGAACTGCTTTTACCTGTGGCTATGTCAGAGAAGGATTTTAAGAAAGAACAAGGTGAGAAATCACTACAGTTTATGAGAAATTGACATCCAAATAGTATTTGCTCATTCTTCTGGGTGGTCTCTAAAATAAATTACCGTATATACATAGCCATTAGCAATATCAGTGTACAGTCTTCCAATTTTTGCTACTGCTTTGCTTTTGTAAAAATGACCTTTAAAGTATGTTTGTCTACATTTCTGGCATTCTTGAAAATTGATTAATATGTCTTTAAACTAATAAACTGATTCTTAATTAACTTTTCAGTTCTTGAAGTTGTGGTTTGTCAACCTAATGTACTTATGTGTTTTGTATTAATGAAAATGTCAGGAATTTGGAGCTTACCAAACTCCTCCCAATATAAATGTTATATTTCTGTATTTTCTTTCACTACAGAACTGTTTTTCATGTCCTCCTAATATATTTTTCCCTGCACATGTTAGAGTGCCTTATTCTTTAAAATAAAGTCCTAATAACAGCATTCAAACATCGCCATTTTCTTTTGACCTAATTCTGTATTATGGAAATGCTGTTGTCAGACTATATCAGAGCTGAAATATTTTTTTAAATGTACCTAAAAAGAAAATATGTTCAGCAGAATAAAAGTATTAATATGTTGTGCTTGCCCCAGAATCAAGCATACCTTCTAATAAAAAAAAATTTCTTATATGAATAAAGGGAAATAACTCCATCTGACTTTGTGTATTTAGATAAGGATAACATTTATAAAACTAGCACATATTTAGGCAGAGAAAGACAAATGCCAAATGATTCCACTCATTTGTGGAGTATAAAAACAAAGCAAAACTGAAAGAACACAATAACAGTGGACTCACAGACACTGAGAAGGGACTAGTGGTTACCAAAGGGAGGGGCTGTGGATGGTGGGGGGAGGGAGAAGGGGATAAAGGGACACAATAATTCCTAATCACAATATAAGTAGGCCACAGGGAAGGCAGTACAGCACGGAGAAGACAAGTACTAATATAACACCTTACTATGCTGATAGACAGTGACTGCAATAGTGGGGGTGAGGACTTGACAGTGTGGGTGAATGTTGAAACTACTGTGTCGTTTATATGAAACCATCATAAGATTGTGTATCAATGATACTTTAACAAAAAAATTTTTAAAACTAGCACATACTTAAATGGTATAGTTAGCAATTTTTAAAAGTATATGTGAATCTAGGCTCCTTTTTTCTCTGGAGGAATTTATAAAAAAAGTCATTTCAAAGTCATTAAGTCATACTTGTCAAGCTTCCAGAAAGTACTAGGCAAACACAAATATCTACATCTAAGGAAAAGGGCATGCTTCCTGACACTCACTCCATCATTGTAGTACCAAAGGCTTTTTTTTACTGTAAGCCTTTGCAATACACAGTGTCAAAAAGACCTGTTGTAGAAGAATCTGACAAAGAAAATCTCATACAGGCTATAAATTAATAGTAAATTAATAATAATCTTTTATTCTTCTGCCTTATTTTTAAGTGATAAAAAAGAGTGACTAAATCCATCTTTGCATTTGCTTTTCTTGGAAGTTGATTATTGCTGTAGAAGAAAATCATCTCTGTGATTTAATTTTTGTATTAACAAATTGAACTGATTCTTGCATTTGCTATTCTTACCCTTTGCTGGCTAAAGCCTGCCTCTCTGCTTTATACCTGCTCAGCAAACCAAGGTGAGTGACACATAAGTGACTGACTGAATAAGGCTTGGGCACACTTATTGTTAAGAGGATATTCCATCTTTGAAAGATGCAGCAAAGCAGCAGATTATCATATACCCTTTCTGTCCCTGAGCTTTGGTTTAAAATACTTGATGTTTTGATTAAGTTTTTTGGGCTCTGTTATGACTGAGGGATTTTTCCCTGATTAGCCATACAGAACCGTAAGTGCATGAGAGAGGTGCGCTTGGAGAACAGCTGTGGTCCTCTGTGGAGTTGTTGCCAAAATTCCTTTTTCTTCTGCCATTTTACTTCTATGGTTGTTGATTATTTGTCTGAATAAATCTGGCAGCTGTTTGCTATGTTTAATAGAGCAGAAAGGCCACTCTGAATAAAGCTATTTGAAAATTTGTTTATATGAAGTATTTGTAAATCCTTGCAAGTCTCTTGGCATTTCTATATCATTCTTTCTGTCTTCCTGAATTCATTTTTTGATATGGGACTTGATGCTGGCAAGTTTACCACAGGTTTAAAGATCTTTTCAATAGCATCTTTTTAGTTACAGATTTCAACTGGTTTGGTAATAGGAGGTCTCAATTCTCAACTTTACACGAGTATTTGTTTGTTATACTATTCTAGCAAGAGCTTAGCTTATTTCACAAATGATACCTAGAAATGCCTCACTAACTGAAAATCCTAAATCAGAGTGAAAATCAGTTTCCTCAGATTTTATCAATGCAGACTTCTGGAAGGTAAAATGCCATAAATTTGTGTCATTACATGCTAGCTTTAAACTGTTCTACTTTAAATATAATGAATTTATATACTTAATATCTCATTTCACAGGGTATAAATTTGAGACTAAAATGATTAAATGTATTAATTGTGATTTAACTGAAAAAATTATAAATAAAAAACATGAGGAATGTGGTTCTGTTTTTATACTAAAGGTGTACATAATTTGTGTATACAATATTAATAACCTCTAACACATCATACATATTAGATTAATGTTTTTTAAAAAATAAGTTTTATTTCTAATATGCAGTCTGATCTATCACTTTTTCTCAGTTGTTGCATTTAGAGTTCCATAGGCTAAACATGCATGTTTACAAAGTGCTAAATGAAAGATTGGTTTATCCTATATATTGAAGTTAATCTGTAGTATTCATTTTATGAGCCTTAACCAGAAGCATGATTTTTTTATTGCTATGAGTTTTGAACCTTGCAAAGTTAGTTAATGATCTAGTTCTGGAATGATTTCATTACTGTAAATAACATGCGATCTCTCTTTACTTAAAAAAATACAATTTGGTTTCTTGAAGCAATTTTAATTGTAAGAGACCTATACTGACTGCTTATTCCAAATTGCTTCCTCTTAGTCATTTTCTTCTTCTCAATTAAATTGGAAATTTGAAACATAGGAAAAAATTTTTATAATTATATTCTTATATTATTTTACAGTTAATTACAGCTGATTAACCTAAGTTAAATGCTGTCCACTGCCGCACCAAAATTTAGATAAATTCCAGTGAAGCAACAAATTCTGTAGTCTGACAATTTTAAAATATTTTCCCAGTAACTTTCCCTTTATTATGTACAAGTAGGCTACATATTGTTTAAAATCTGTTTTTATAAGAGAAACTTTTAATGAAACCTTGGCATGTTTTTCTTTCTCGTTAATTTGAGAATACCTGATATATTTTCATTTAGAAAAATCTCTGGTTTAAGAAATCTAGAATGTTTACTTAATTTTATTATGATTTATGCATCCATCTTATGGGTTCCTAGCTAGCAAGATGCTAATTCTTTAAATGGTCAGACATTTACTATTTTCTGGCCCTTAACTACCACAAGCAATCATATTTGATGCCCCTTAATTAGCGCACCTTTTTTTCCTTCCAGGTTCTTTTTCCACCTCAGCAATCGAGACAATACATTTGCTTACCATGCTGCTCTCCTAAGTGTTCTTTTGCATGTAAATTAATCTTGATTCAGTTTACACTGTCATGCTGAGTGGTACAAATTGCCTATAACAATAAAACAGCATGAGTTAAAAATAAAGGGGGGTGGGAAGGCAGATTGAATGTGTGCCTCACTTGATAGGATGTTACTTTGCTTTATGCCAATACATTAGCTGACAATAATGAATCTTCTGTTCTGAAAAGCATGGTTTAGTTGATTTTTTAAATTTTACTTCAATGGAGCAGTACCTTGTCTTTTATAGACCAACTTAGACAAACCATTAATGACAAGAGTGTTAAGGTTAAATATGAAGCAATGCATTCACTTCTCTGAGTGCTATCCATCTTTCCATTTACAGGAGCTTGACAAAAGTACTGGCTTTGTACAACATTTCCTTTAATTACATGCTGCGGGAAACAGGCTTTTAACATAAACATAGTTGCATTCATTTATTCAGCAGTTGCTCTTCAATAGAGCCTAATGGAGAAGGTTTAAATCCTAAATTAGTACGCACATCTCTCAGCAGTGTTATGTCAGCAGCCACTGTGCTTTACTTAAAAGCAATGTTTGACTGCTTGTGTAGTTTTTAAAGCTTTTGACTAATACTGAAGTTAAACAGTCTAAGACAGAACATAATGTCCCCGAGTTTGAAAATGGTTAGTAAAAACTACTCTTTGTTAAAGGCTAGATAAGTGTTTTTAGTGTTAGACTTTAGTGTCTTCATACTGCTAATCATAGAGGGTTTTTTTTAATTTTGGGTTGCATTTGCAACAAATAAATATATATGCCTGAAATGCAGGGCCTTTTGAAAACATACAATCAAATTTCACCATTTTCATGAATTGTGTAAGCCATTGTGCATATATCAAATGTCTCAAAAGATTATCATTTTTAGTAGATACCATTAGGTGTCAATGACTTGTATCACAGATCCATATAGATGGCATTTATTTAAATTATTTTGTATTTTTTAAACTCGGAGACTAAATTTCAATATTTGATCCAAGTGTTTTGTATGTTACTGAATTTGTTCACTAAACATTTTTACATGAGATTCTGATATTAATGGCATGTCTTGTGTTAACTCTGTACAGTTTTTGTTCATGGTGTTGTTTAACTTAGTTTCTTTCTTCAATATTACTTGAAATGTCTCTGGGATTTAAGGTTTTCCATTCCCATTTTTTCTTTGTTTTCAGGTGTTTAGCTTAAGAAATTTTAGTTGGTGTTTTTTATTAACTACATGTTTTTCACAACTATAGATCACTAAGTATAGCTTAGATACTTGCACATTTTTTAGAACCACATAACTGTTTTCAGTGACTTCCAGTCATTGTTAAGATAATTCTGATCCATCATATTGAGGCCCTTCAGCAGGTAATGCTGCTAGTTATTCCAGAACCACTTTGATTTGTTCTCAGACAGCATTTGGCAAGAGAGATCAATGAATTAAAGGAGAGGAAAAAAAATTCTTGATATAACCCAGACTAATTGAATATGTAGTCAGGGGACTGAAATTGAAATTTCATCTTTGTGATTCTGTTTTTAACCTATAGTATTTAAAATCAGATTTAGTAAGAATGATACTGGATCACATTTTTACACATTTTCTTACACAATGAGTATTTAAAAATTTTTTTGAAACAGTGGCAGTTCATTTTATGGTAATTGTAAATTATATTCAGGAGTTGTTTTTCTTAAAAAATATTTTTTAATTTTGGCTATGACCTTAAAATTATTTTAATGTAATTTTCAGAAAGAAGTTAGTAAAAGGGAACCTTCTTTTGCTCTTACAGGAATGCTAACTGGGATGAATGAAACTTCTACTACAATCATTGCTGCACCACAGAATTTCACTCCCTCTGTGATCCTTCAGAAGGTTGTCAGTGTTGCCAACGTAGGTGTAGTTCCTTCTGGCCAAGATAATATACGCAGGTAGGTTCACCACATGTGACATGGAGATAAATTGTATACGTGTATAATACATTTGTGAAAATATGTAATTTTCAATTCATAGTTTTCCTTGAAAAAAAATGACCCCTAAACATATATATATGTGTATATATATGGTCCCCCTTTTTTTCTGATGATGTATTTGGTGGTTTGGGTTAAGGCCCTCTTCTCTATTTTATACAACGATTTAAACAATCCTTACTACACTGGTCTGGACTGTCGTGAAAGATACAGATAGTGTATCTGCATTTTATAGCTTGGTGATTTCTAAAAATACCTTTTGTGAGATATTGTTGAGAATTTATCTTATTTCACTGGATTCAGTGGATTTCCAGGAAGAACTGTTTTATGAAGAAGTGGAGTTGGACTTTTTCACTTTAAAGGTGGGGAAGTTTGGGTACTATTTACAGATTTCCTTTTGACAGCAGTCCCCTAAGGCTGCTTCCAGTAATGATGATGCTAGAAAAACCAACCTAGGGTCAAATGTAGCTTCTGTCTCTTAGACCAGGAATATCTGTACCCCAGCCATCTAAAGCATGAGATCCAAGTCATTCATCCTGTGATTAATATGTTTGCCCTCTTTTTGTTCTTATGAATGCCAGTGGCTTGAAATGAAAGTAAAGATAAAAAATATTACACCTGAAACGACCATGCAGTTGTTACTGAGTCCTTGGGGAGCTTAAGGGAATTTCATTGCTAACCATCTTTAATTCTACTGCCAGTGGAATACTTCTGCCATTTATTAATTAAAATAAATTTTAAATCAAAGGGAATGCCTTCAAACCTTAAAAAAAATGTTTTAATTAATACCAAGGCAAGAGAAGCTGCTAAGGGTGATCTGGGTTTTAGACTCAGCTCTGCCATTTTTAGGCCTGGTAGTCTTGGGCAAGTTATAACTTCTCTTTATGGGCTTTAAGTTCTTCAACTGTTTGGAAAGAAGTGGCAAAAAAAAAAGAAAGGGGATTGAAATGAAATTCTGTCTTACCTGTGGAAGAACATTGGACTTGACATTAGAAGAGCTGAGTTCCAGTCTTGATCTGCCATTATCCAGAGTTGCCTCACTTCAGATCTTCTAATCATGACAGAATGAGAACTTCATGTGCTAGTCAAAAAACAAATTGACCTTGTACTTTTGTTCTGTTTAGAGAAAGGTCATTAAGTATAAGTTGCTGAAGAGACTGATACTTCCATTTCTTAATTTATGACTAGCCTGTCTATGTCACATAGGTGATAAAATAATAAAATGGATATAAGATCACCATAATGGGACCACCATGCAAATACAACTTAGCAGTTAATGTTGTTCAGTAAGGGGAAAAATGAACAGAAGTCTTTTCAGTGAAAATATTTTGGTTCTGAGTTTTCCTGTTTTATTTTCTGCCTTTAAATAGTTTTTGCTTTCCTGGGTGTTTTTCTCTAGCAAAAGTTGTTCTCTTTTATTTATGGATCCTTCGAATTCTTGAAATTGCTAAAACGCCAGAAGATGTACATCAACTATAACTTTTGGCTTATGTGTATGAATTTGTGCCTGATATATCTGCTAATCCAGCAATACTTAAATCCCATTTTAACATGTTCTTTTGTAATGTACAAAAAGACATAAGGTAATCCTTGTTTATATTAGAACTTCTAATTTAGTTGTTGTGTTGTTTTGTAAATGGTTTTGTAACTTTTCTTCAGTCAGTGGCAGCTTTCCAAATTTTTGTTTCTTAGAAGAAAATAGCCAAATTAACTTCTCAAAGCTGAGTAATCTGAAAGCTATCTTCCTGTTGGGAAATAGACTAAGAAAGACATTTAGCACAGCTGTGTAATTCTTTTCAAAGCATAGTTTGCCTGAAACTTGTCTTTGTGGTTTGGAACATAATGCCTGTTCAAATGATTAAATCATAGCCAATTCTCAATATCCATACTAATACAGAGAAGACACACAACTAAGAACCATTTGTATTTGGCTTTAGTATGCAGAGATTGCACTCAAACTTAATGTTCCTGGTCCTCATACACATCCCCAATGTCTTGATGCTTTTCTAATCCAGCCCTAGTGTTTGACTCTATAACTTGGGGGAGGAGCCCAAGTTAGTACAGCGTCAACGTGAATAAAATGCCCATAGTATATGTAGTTAAAAGAGTGGGCTGTGTTGTCTTAACTTGCCTCACGAGACTCATCATACCTAATTGAAAATGTTTACATTTGCTTTCGTAGTTAAAGTATGGCTATAATAATGTTCTAAATTTTATAAAGCTTCTAGGTAATAAAAACCTAGAATTATTTGTATTTTTCATACAGCAATTGATAAAAACCATTATCCTGCGTATATAACATTTTTTGCCATTCTTTTATACTTGGTAACAATTAAAACAAAGTAAACAATTGTTAGTAAAATCTGTACCAGTGCCTTTATTAATTTCATTTAAACGAAATAGCAATTACTGTTCACATTGTAACAACAGACATTAGCAGTTGACCACTTTATTGAATCGCATTAACGTTTTTAACTGTAGTGTTCAGTATTATATCACCCTGTGGAATTAATGAGTTAATACCTAAGCTTATATATTATTTAATTGTTAATAATAAATGGAAATCCCTGTGAGATTTTCAAGTGACTCCTTTATTTTTCTGTGATGGTTGTTTTTTTCTTTTTTTTTTTTGAGTTGATGAAGAATAGGACCAAAGCCATTCTTGTATTTATTACTGGTAATTGGTTTAAGATTACTTTAAAAAACAAGTATGAAAAGCATTTTGACTTTTAATGTTTTAAGATATTAAAAACTTTAGTACAGTAAGCTATTCTTAGTTGACCTATGTTCTGTTTAATTTTTCAGGAGCTTTTATTTTTGAGAGGATTTATTTTTATAAACACTGTAGTATTCTTACCATTCAATGATGAAAGTTCTTATTGTCTAGTTTTGGAATAGTTTATTCCTACAGCTCTTCAAAATTTGAATTTTTTTACACTAAATACCAAGTTAAAAAATACTTAAGAATTAGTATTCTTACAAGAATTAGCTAAGAAAAAGGGAGTCTTCATTAGTGTGCAAAAGTGTGTAATAACATAAACTAGAAATTTTAATTGAATACATAATAGAAGATGGTTCCTAACATGTCAACAGAAAATTGCCTCCATTAATAAAAAAGTCAATTAAAGGAGCACGTGTTTTATGGAATATACTTCAAAACCCAGGAACATTTTCTATATAGTTAACCAATTTTAAAGATCAATTGAGAAAGCATGTCTACTGTTAGATGATATGACATTTAGTATTGGTTTTCCAAGTGAGCAATAGTATCAGAAAGGCAACCAGTATACTATCAAAAGACTTCACATTATTTTCATTTTTGTGGTACTTGCTGAATGGAAAAGCTGCTTTTTGAGAACAGAACCATCTTATTGAGACCTACAGTTATGGTCACTGTGCCAGTCTGCTATTTTCCAAATTAGTTACCACACAATAAAGGGTAATACAGAAATGAAAACCAAAAAAAAACATCAAAAAGCACTGATTGATTAAACATGCAGCTGAATATCTCCATGTTGTATGTGAGCTATTTCATGTTAAAATACAAGATACATGCATTATAAAAGTCTTATGTAAAAGTCTTGAAGCATATTATTTAAGACAATACTAATGAAGTAATACATAAATCAAGTATATACAAAGGGCAAATGAACAGAACTAAACCAGTATGTGAATGGACTGCAAAGGGAAAAGGTTAAGATTTAATGTGTTTTAGGGGAGAAGATTAGAGACTAGGGTGGGAATCCTGGGGTCATCCAGGGCGAAGTAAAATTTCTTGTGCTTCTCTAAGAAAGAAGTCAAGCAAGGGTTTAGGAAGGAGGTCTGTATTCAACAACATAGAAATTGAGGTGCATTTGTTTTTATTACATTTCTTGTCTTCTAATAAAGTTACTAATCTGCAGTGACCAAAAAGTAGAAAGCTAAAGCCCTATAGCACAAAAATCTCTAAGGTTTTTCTGTACAAAAGAATCAGATGGAAGTTTGTGTAAAACTCATATTCCTGGGACCCACACCCAAAAACTCATTACATGTCGGACAGGCCCAGGAATCTGTGGTTATAAGGCAAATGTTGCAAAGTCCACAGTTTAAGGCTGCCCTGAATTACCAAGAGTTAATGATAGCCACCTGACACATTTTTAAATGTTTTTCCTTTGTTTATATATTTCCTTTTTACACATCACTCATTAAGGATATCAATAAACAGGATATTTGATTTCCTTTTTTTCTTATATCTAGCCCAATGAGCTCCAGCAAGAGGCTGTATTGTTAATTATAGTAATACATAACAGTGGTGTCTATGAAACAGTCCCACAGACCGTAAGTAAAAGTTTTTCTTTCAAGCAGCCTCAGCCATTCACATTTAACCCAGTTTCAGGAATTCTGACATTCATATACAGTAGTGTTAAAAAGAGTTGTCATACTACCTACTCATTTTGCCCTTTTATGAACAACAAATTGACCCTATTAGGGGAAATGTGATATTTGAGAGAAAACAGCCTTGTCTCTGCCATGATTCTGTTTTATTTCTTAGCTTTATTCAATAAGACACTAGAACAGCTTTCATTATTGACTCGTATTCAATACTTAAATTCCTTTCTCTCCCCTGTATCTTAATCTGTGGTTTGGATTTTGTTTACTTTTGTCACTTTTTAAATTTGCAAGTTTGGAACATACACAACTTGTGAATAATTACAATCTTCATAGAATAAATGTTGTTCTGTTGTTACTTAGGTCCCAACTATTAGGAAAGTCTGGTGCTATGAATGGAACAGTGTATCCATGGTAACCTGGCAGTCAACTTTTTAATTTATCAACACATTTAAAAAAGACAGTTTATTTGTTTCAGATTTAAAATAAAATTTTTTTTATTAAAGTGCATGTGAAGAGCAGCTTCTTTGATTTCTAGGCCTTCACCTCATCCAGTGAATCACTGTTATTGTATACATGTCTAATGGTTATTAATAGGGGAAATACTATTTCCATCCTAAAATATCTATATTGTGTAATTTCGTCATTCTGTATTTTTTAGAAGACCTTTTGACAGATTTTATTACTGGGGTTACAGACATGAATGGCATAGTCACTTCTTGGCAGGGTCTTTGATATTTCTCTTTGTTCTTAGGTTGGTCAACCTTTGGGCTATTTTTTGTTAGTTTTACTTCTCTTCCCATAGTAACTAAGGAATACTTAAATACTGGGCAATTTTGAAGGAACATAATAGAAAACAATAACATTTGATGTCTTGGTGTCCTAATTTTATAAGCCCTGATACTGTGGTCACCGTGCATCATTCATCTCATGCTTCATCTGTCTTAAAACAAATATTGTATATCCAGTTGTTACAATATAAAGATAGCAGGCTTCGGTCTTTTCAACAATATGACAAATGTGTAATCTCAAACAGGACTAAAGATTCTTGCTCAGCTCGGTGGTTGCCCACTAGAGGACAGCACTGCTTTTTTATCTGACGGCTTTGATCTCTGCAGGCTCTCTGAGCAGCATTTCATTGAGAAACAAATGTGGACCTTAGTTTAATTTTTACACGGAAATCATATTGGGATATTCCAGAAATAACCAAACTGCACAGCTGATTTTTGCTTTAAAAGATTCTTTACGTTGTATTTAATTCCACCACCTGTGTGGTAGTAGTCTGCAGTGCAAGCATTGCAGTAATAGGAATATGTAACTGTTTTCTTGTAAAGATGAAAGCAAGGTATTCTTAATAACTTTAATTCTGGGTTGATGATTTTATAAGGAATCAAAGAGCATGGGGTAAGAATTTACTTGCTTTACCATTTGGTTTTTCTGTTGTTAAGCCCCATCCCACCCACCGCCACCAAACAAGCAAACCAAAAATACTCTAGAATAAGTGGAATGTTGCATGTCTTCTTTGAGAAAGGGCACTTGGACTTTTTTAGCTTTCCTATGAAGAAAGAGGACATATCATTGACATGGTAGTATGGGGAACATTTTTTGTACTATCTCTGAAAATTAGAACAGAATCTGTAGAGTCCCAAATTAAGATGAGAGTTTATTGTTTGTTTTAACTCTTCTCGCCAGAATGTTAAAAGAAAATACTACAATATTGCTGGCTGATTTTTATTTTTTTTAAATACATTGTTTGGGATAAAGTCTCACAACTTGGATCACATGTAGATTTTTTTACTCAACATTAATTCAATAATTAATGGGCTTAACTTTAGAATACAATTTTATAGTCAACAAAATGGAATTTTTTACAACTTACAAATTCTTTGCCTGTTTAAAATGTTCTACTATATTAACTCAAAGTAATAAAGATTTATCATTTTAAATCCTTTGGAAAATAATGCTCCAAATCACCATGCTTTGGTATTTGATGTTAGGAGGCTTATTCAAACCAGTATTTCTTACATATAATCATTGTGTGACTTCATTACACATTTGTCAACTTTGGACTAATTATTTTTATACAGCTAGGGCAGGGCACTACCTCTTGTGATCGTCTTTCTTACTAATAGGATTCTGTCTGCTTCAGCAGGCAGTAATTGAAGGCTTCATGTACAGAGTAGGAAAAAAGAAGTTTTAGCCTGAGTGGGCCATTGTCACAGCTTCTGGTAACCAGTAGAACAGAAAACATGAGAAAATTGAACTCAGAATAGAAAAATCAGAAACCAGGAAGACTATCTAAGAGAAGAAAAAGCATGTCTTAGAGCTGTTGGATTAAGTGTAGCAAATATGATTCTGCTTTAAAAAATGTATGATTGTGAATACCCTGGAGATTGATGCCTCTCAAATAAATATTTTTTAATTCATACTGTTCTATTAGCATATCAGTTGCTAACACAATTGAGTTGTAGAATTTTCTTTCTAACAAAGAGCATTTATGGTCCATAGCCAGTTTCTCACAAATCTAAAAAAAGGTATGGTTAAGGGCATGAGGGAGTAAGCCCATCTAGTGTAGATAATATATTTGTTCAAATTTGTTGTTATTATTTGACATAATTCTTTCACTTTGACATAATGTTTTCATAATTCTATCACTAGTTAAGAAAAATTAACTTTTACAGAAGAGTGAAACATACTTTCATTTAGGTATGGCAATCCTCATATTTTGTCTTTTTCTTTAATCTTAAGAATTTTTAAAGGCTTCAAAGATTAAATGTCAGTTACTAGAAATAATAAACAAGAAGACGTTTAATAAGATGAAACACAGATATATCCAAACAGTTTTATCTTCTCAGTTGGTGATTACAAACAGCAAGTGCTTGGTGGTAGAATGAAAACGAAAAATTATGAAAAATACCTAGATGGTGTCCTTTTAATAACCTGGAGCCCGTCGTACATGGGCAATGCATCTTTAACTGTCATCCTCATATTTGTCCTCATTTGAGGTGTTACTGGTGTTTGAGGTTGGCCAGTCTCCCAGTGGTCCCTCCAGTGTTACAGCTCCATTCAAGAAGGTTTTGTATTTTTCATTCCTGGTGTCTCTTTTGAGGGATTGGGGGGTGGGGAGCATTTAAATTTTTTTAATATCTTTAAAGGCAGAAATTAAAAATATGTTACAACAAAGCATCAAGTCAAGATGCTTTGAATTACAGAACACTACAAAGTCAAGTACATCATTTTTGAAGGGAAAAATATTCCTTAAAGTTTTTGGAACAATAATAAATTATAACAATTAGGTAAATAAAAACATTAATTTATCTGTTGACTGATAAAAAACAAATATTAAGAGTGCATTTTGCACACATTAAGAGAATGTGTATGATCTCGAATTAGAATGTTTGGCATTCACTCACTAGCTGTGTGTCTCTGAGCAAGTTTCTTAAATTCTGTGGGCCTCAGTTCCCTCACCTGTAAAGTGATCTGCCTCATAGAATCAAAATTTAAAATAATAATGAAGTGAAGTACTTGGAACCCACTTCACAAAGCTCTTAATAAATGGTAGCTGCTCTTACAGTGATCAAAAACGTCACATGCCTTCTGAAAAAAATTAGTCACAGCATGATCTTCATCTGCAGCCAAGTACAGAGGTTCTGATGTCAGCCATTAAATTTAGTATACCATGCTGTCTTTGTAATCAATGTTTCTTATATCCAAAAGCTAGCTAATTGTTATTTATTAGCTAGTACTCTTTGCATAACTATCTTTTAAATGTATGTTAAAGCATAGCCTGTTTGGGAGTTAAATGATTAATAAATTTGAGGGAGAGACTTTTGCTTTACATGGACCAAAAGAAACCAATTGCAATCATGCTGTGTTCCAATTAAACACATACTTTTTGAACTGTGAAATGAGAATGTCAGAACATCTGATCTTCTAGTCTTCTGCTTTAAAACATTGCTTCCACCATTTGGGCCAACTAGAAAAGAGAGACCTAGTTAAAAGGCAGTAGGTTTTACACCAGCTAACATTTTATTGCTAGGATGATTTGCTTAGGCTGTTTCCACTGCAGTGTAAGCAAATGCCTCTTCTTTCATGCCCCTGTTCTTTACAGTATTGAGAATTTTGTGGTAATAGGATTTCAAAAGCATGTACAAGACGCTAATTGTAATCTCTGTAAATGTTTTGACATCGAAATTGACATTTGTCTCTGCTGAGTCTGTGTATTACTGTTAACGTAGACTCTAAATTTTTAATAGAAAAGAAATAAAATGTACCTTGGGGCTACGCAACCCTGAAATTCAAGTGCTTTTGTGTTTCTATTCAGACATAGTTTCCTTCTCTACAGTGCCAAGGCACAAGTGTTAAGTAAATAAAGGGACATAAGACTATTGCTTACATAATGATAACTCTGTCAGAAATAGAGACCTCTGTTGAGATATTTGGTGAATGAACATTTGGTGATGATCAAATCTGTGGGGAAAGTTGCACAAATGAGTGTGGGACAAGAGAGCCACCTCGTATCATGTGGGGACAAGGCTTAACAGAAATACAGAAGCAGGATTCTTCAATGAAGCAGAAGAACCTTGAAAATTTGGACAAAAGAGATGCGTAAACTTTCTAAGGGGGTGACAGAAAAGAGATCATGTGGGGACTGGTGATCTCTGTTCTCTCAAAAGATAAAATTGAGGTACCCAGTTCCTAATCCCCTGTGTGGATGTCTGAAGAGCAGATACATATGTATGTTAAGAACTTCATAATACCTCTTTGAAAGCCTTGGTATGGTTTCTGTTCCTGAACTGGCTACTTATAATTGCTTCTCTCGGTAGAAAAACTGCTCTATCAGATTCCTCACAAGTGTTCAGCATGTTTGGAGAGAGTAGCTTTGCATGTTTGGAGAGAAAATACAAACAACTGGGAAGCTTTCGTACATACTTTATCAACAACCCATTAGCTGTCATTTTAGAACACGATTTAAAAGTGTTAATATTTTCAATTTAGTAAAATTAGCATATTTGTTTGCTTTTGATGCCTTATTCTAATTATTGGAAAACTGATTTTAATGATTCTATTTAGGCCAAAAATGGCTTGTTAGGTTTCAGAAAAAGGAATCTAATGTGTTACGAGATCTTGATGTCATTTTAAAAAAAAACTCAAAAAAGAAATTACTTTTCATTTAAAGAGAATCTGCTTCCTGCTTAAGTGGCTAATATTTTAATTAAGTCAGGAGTGAAGTTTTTCTGAGTGTCTCCTGATAAACTCCCTCTTTTATGTTGATGGTAATTAAACAGATCCCTGTGGACACCGTGGGCTCTGTGCAAGGCCCATGCTAATTGTCAGACATGAGACACTGACCAGTTGGTTTGCTCTTGAATAGTCCGCAGCGTGCTGTCAGCGCAGCAGTTTTATTTTCATGTATTGTGAGCTGTTGTCAGGGCTAACTGGGTGCCATTGTGGCTGAAGATGTTGCGCAAATTGAGGCAGATGGCTCAGATTCAGACACGTGTCATACAGAAAGGGGAAAGGGGATTGGCCCTGCAAAGTGGGGTCACAGCAGGTCACAGACCTGCTCTACACTTGTTAGTGTTTTCAGAAGCTCATGTGCAGCAACTTTGTTTTTCTCCAGTCATCCCTGCAATCCAACCCCCTGCTCCCAAAAATGTGTGGAACATGCTCCATGTGGAAAATAGAGGCCTAGGAGGTTACAGTCCTCTTCCTTCACGTCTCTGGGGCTCAACTGTGCATGCAGAATGAATTAACAGGATTGACAGAAGTTCACTGTGCCTCCAACGGCTTTTCAGTCAATAGCAGTGCTTAAAAGGCTAGTTTTGCTTTTAATTCCTTGTAATTAGTAGGTTCTTTGTGTCTTGGAATTTAGTAATGGAGCCTTAGACCTCAAGTTTCCTCTGTTACATTCTATAGCAAAAAGAAGAATCTAATGTTCTGAACATAAAAAAATTAAAGAGGGAGTGTGGTGTTGCACTTGGCTGTCATGTGATTTTGTTATATGTCATCATCCACATTAGAGAGTGACTGTGACTCTTAATATTTTAACATGCATGAATTCATTGAAGCTTAATAAGAGTTTAATACTGTATGTAAAATTAACTTCTTGCATAATCATTTTCAGATATGAGGAATTGAAATTTCAAGCTCTTTAAGAATAATACCTTTTCTTAATATATTTTAAAAATGAAGATAGAGTGGTTTATTTTAAAAGGCTCTATACATGGTAAAATGTTAAATATCAAATGAATCACTGGTTCCCAAATACATGATAATGGAGATTATTCACATGTAGCTGTTGTTCAAACTAATGATAAATAGACTTCCTTTTCTTCTTCTTTCCAAAGGATGCGCTAAAATTACCTGCTTGTGGTAAGCATGGTGCTGGACAATTTATTGATTTTTCAGAATAGTTGGTTTGGGGTTTGAGCAGTAGGAGCCTATAATAAATTATGGAGGGTAAAGAGTTATTTTAAACCTTTTTGAATGTATGCTGTCTCCTTTTTTCCCCCCTCATGATAAAAGTTCTCTCTTTTTTTTTACCCCCAGGTTTGCAGCTAAAACTGTGCACAGTGGGTCATTGATGCTGGTCACAGTGGAACTGAAGGAAGGCTCTACAGCACAGCTTATCATAAACACTGAGAAAACTGTGATTGGCTCTGTTCTGCTGCGGGAGCTGAAGCCTGTCCTGTCCCAGGGGTAACCTGCTTACATCTGGACTTCAGAATCTGGCACACAACAAAAGTGCCTGGCATCCACTACTGCTGCCTTTCATTTATAATAATAGCCCTTCCATCTGGCAGTGGGGGAGAATACACGCTTGACATTCTTGTCTACTGCTTTAGAATGCTAGTGTGTATCTATCATGTATACAATACTTTCCCCCTTTTCGCTTTGCTAACCAAAGAACATATATTTTACTGTCAGTTATCTCAAGTCTTGAATCCATGTGGCAAATTCTCTCCTGCTACTTCTTCTGGCCTTCTCATCTCCCTTCACTTTTTCAATAATGTTAGACACAGATTGGATACTTAAAGTTCATTGGAAATTCTCTTCCCTCCCACAGTAAGCAAAAATTAGCCTGGAAATAGTCTAAATGGCCTCTCAGCTTGGTATATGAAAATGGGGTACAGTACTTTTTAGAGCAAAATACAAAAACAACAAGATCTCTGCAAAATTTTGTTCTCTGAGTTTCCTGGTATTGCAATTGGTTACTGACAGCTGCCATGATGAAATTATCTCGAATAAGATAAATAAACTAGCATACAAATAACATTTGTTTTGTTTTTATAGTTTATTTTGGTATCATTAATCTAAAATTACATGTGCAATGTTTTGGTGATTAAACTACCCCTTTCATCAGGTCCCCCCCACCAATCCCATTACAGTCACTGTCTATCGCTGTAGTGAGATGCTATAGAGTCACTACTTGTATTTTTAATGAGAAACTGCTTATAATCCTGAAGTTCATGTGCTGAGGTTTCTTTATTCTAAAGTATATATTTTGAGAGTTATATTCTGCAGGGAACCAGTCGGGTTTCATTAGTAAAAGAAAAAGCACTTTAAAACCAGACAGATAAATCTTCTAATTGTATTATAGAGTAGTTAACTTAAAGAGGGGAAAACAGTATAGTTAACAAAAGAAATCTTAATGTTGCAAAATAAAACATCACTTCCTGTGCAATAATGATCTGTTAGTGGAGATCTGATTACAAGGCCTGTTAACCCTGCTGAAAAATTATTTCAATCTTATTCTTTTGCAAATCTTGATGTCCAACTTTGATGGACTGAAACTCCTTCAGAAACCAAATAGTATAAGTTTAACTGTAGAAATTTTTAAAACCAGTTACATGATCAACATATTAGCACTTTTCCCTGGAATGTTTATCTTACTTGCTAACTTAGGCAAGTTACTGCTTTTATTAAGATTGTTCTGTCATCAGAAAACTTCTTTTCTTTTCTAAGACTTTCCTAAACCTTTCTAAAGCCAGTTGAAATTTTATTTACCTTCCTGATACAGAGTAACAGGCTTTAAGACAGTATATGCTAGTCAGTTCCCTATGCATGGAGCCACATCATGGTCTTTAAAAAGTAAAAAGAGAATATGCATTGATTAAAACATTCTAGAACACATATAAAGGGTTAAAAATATATACAAAATATTCCTGGAACGTATTGAGAACAGACTACAAAAAAATTACTTCACTTTTCAAGCTTGTGAGCTGGAGATAACAAGACTTAACTTTTCCTGCTCCTGAAATACAGCAGTTAATCTGGGTGAAGAAAAGTACGGCTATGGAAGTCACAGTTCTTTCTCGCTCTGGAGTCTTGTACACTGTGATAATGCTGACACCCAGAAGCACCTCCATGATTGCAGCCCATTGGCATTTCATTGTTAACCCTATTTCTCAGGGCTTCATAACTTTGGATTTTCAAGTCAACAACTTTTGAAATGTGTAAAAAAATTGATAGGCCAAATATCTGTTTTCTGAAAAAAAAAACATACTGTCATCAAAGGGGTAAAAATGGTATGATGTGATGAGCAGTTTTCGTTTTCCTTAAATTAGGGCACTCACCCTTGAAAACAGGTCATGCATGTGTATGTTTTCTTAAAACTAAGGAAATTTCATTAATACAATGTAGTATGCTAACAGTTGAAACCATTTTAACATCTGTACTTTACTACCATTAAAATATTTTTCACATAAGTGAAATTAGAAAAATGACCAAAGTCCCAAGTTTAAAATTTGAGGGGGTTTTTTCTTCTTTTTTTTGGTGCAGTGATTCGGAGTTCCTTGCCTCATATTTCCTTTAACTTTATCATAATCCATGATTACCTTTAAATTGTTCCATTGAGTCGAGTTAGTCAATGTTGGATTCTTAATTCTAGCTATATTTTTTCATTTTAATGTCCACTTAATGGGTCATTTTATGTACACCAATCTTGAAGAATAGCTCTCATAGTATATTACAGACTGAGCCTCATTTTTGATATCACAATACATTTGCTTTATTTATTATAAGAAAAAGAATGTTTTTATTCTGAAGAGACTATAACAATGAACTTATCAAATTAAAATACTGGATACTTGCCCTTCCCAGTAACTATTTATAAACATTTGAATAACCTTGTAATAGCTTATGAAGAGTTTGCCCTTACAATCTGTCCTTCTGTTGTTAAGAATTTAGATGTTAAATTAGAGAAGACAAGAATCCACCACGATGAATAACATAAAGGGAAGTTTTTTTAAAAATTGCACCAGCTAAAGAAAATGTAAGCTCCTTCACCTTCTTTGTTCCCTCTCTGCAATCTCTCTGACCTTACTAGGAACCTTTGTTTAAAGGGGAAAAAAATCTTTTCACATAATGGGAGGGGGGAAATCCCTGTTATAGTGCAAAATTAACAGAACCTTACTATATCCTTTCTACTTGAAGATTACATCCACTGTGGAATGTGCAGAACAGGCATAACCATTGTCGGGTTAGACAATAGGAGATACACTCTCTATACCCTCAAGAAACCTTCAGTCCAATTGGCAGTAAAAGAAGAAATGGCAGTGTGGACTCGCTGGTAAGTGAGCCTGGTTTGCAAACACATTTTGCTCACATACTAATACAGGCTCACCCCCTTCCCCAGCCCACTCACTTCCAGTGCTGAGTCAAACCCCAGAAACTTACTGACCCACCAGGACCCCACCTCCTTGCCCCCGTTTCCTCTCTCCTTACACAAGTGACCTTGCCAGAGTAGCCAGCCCCTCAAGGCTCACTTCTTTTGTTCTTCCATCAATTGGAAGATGGTTAATTTCAAAAGAGAGTTATTTTCTGGCCATTTTTTTTTTTTTTTACTTTTCTCCTTCCCTTCTGCCTTCCAACTTGACCAGTTACCTGAGAAAGAGTTGTCATGATCGCTTTCACTCTCTTCTTAGATTTTAGAGGAAGAAAAAAAATCAAGTTTATGACAGTGTTACTTAGATAAATGGAAATTGTGTTTAATGGGAAAATATGGCCTTAGGTGGGCCAGAAGATTCTTTCCTGAATTTTCAGTCTCCATCTCCTTTCTTTACGTGACTTCCCAACAAGTACCATCCAATACAACTAAATGAATGCTTTATTCTCTTCCTATTTTGATAACATTACTTTTTTTTTCAACTCTGTCATGGAGGAAGCAGAATTCTAACATCTGACCTGGTAAATTAACCACCATGTGTAATTGTTTCTTGAGTAAAAACATTTTAGATTCCATATAATCATGTGACCAACAAACTTGGAACACAGCTGTTTGAAAGCTGAGATGGTTTCTGGGAAACATTGTGAAGCAGTTGTATGTTTAATTGTCAAATCATATCAGTAAGAGCTATTGGGTTTAGGGGAAGAAGTGATCACTGGGCTAGGAATGTCTGAGAAGGTTTACTGAAGGCCATGAAGTTTGGTCTTCAAAGTTAGGTGGCATTTCAAAGAGAGGAGTTTCCGGGACTGGGAGAAGAAGAGTGTATTGTTCTCAACTGAGGCTATATCTTAAAATGTTTCTAAAATACCTTCGTACAGAAAGCACCGTTGCCCACACCAAAAAGCAGCATCCCCTCCCTCTCCTTGCCCTCATGTCTCCTCTTCCCCTGTCGCAGTCTTTCCTTCTTGTGTTGCCATCCCCATCCTTCAATTGCCTGTGGTGGTTTAGAGGAGAAACACGTGGTTAAGGTATTACATGTGGGGCCATGCCATACTCGGGAACCGTGTAGAGGCAAGAGAAAGGCTGGGAATCATTGGACTGCAGAGGAGGAGACAGGCTTTGCTGGTTTTACCCTCCTGCTTATAAGTCTATTTTAGATATTTCCTTAGGTGTTTTCGTTATTTCCTCATAGGTCTAGGTTCTAAAATGAGTCTTTTCTGACTTACAGTAAAAGTAGCTAAAGAATAATGCAATTCCATTGGTGGTGTCTATTTACTGGTTAAGTGATTGTGAATTGAAGTGATGCTAAAATTTCTAATCTTTTCCCCTCGTTTTGTTTTTCTCCAGAGCCAGTTTTATGTGCATAGTAGTCACTTGTACATGTAATTCCTAGCTGGTTTAGCAAATAATGTACCTGAAGACCCCAACCCTCAGAATTCAAATATGGCATTACTACAACAGATTCAACCTGTCTTTAATGACATTCTAAGACACTGGTTTCTCATCTACAACCTTGAGGGCCAGAGACACCAAAGACCAGGCTTAAATGTAGAGGAGTATCCTAGATGTAGAGATACTTAGAAAACCTAGCCAGTAAATAGTTCTGCCAGTGGGGCATCCATGTCAGTCTCAAAAACTGCAGGTTTACATGCGGGCTTGGAGAGAACAGGGAAGCCTCACCTGTCCACTGTTCTCATAACTGGCCCATGAGGGGAAAGAGGGAGGAGTTGTCAAGGGAAAAGTGTCAGGATATGGAATGGAGGGAGGGAAGAGAGACAAGCTCTCAAACTTAGAATCCCTAACTAAGATTCTGATTTTTCTTCCCCTAAAAGAGCATTTTCTTCTCACCCCATGTAAAAACCAGTCTTTTTTTTTTTTTTTAAACAGTGTGTTGAATGAAGACTTGTTTTATGGTAGGGTCAACCGTCTCCATGGATAACAGTAAGGAATTGGTAAGACCATGGCTTACAAAAAGAAAAACATTAAATTCTGCCTTTGCACAGTAGTTAAGAAAGGTTTTATGAAAGTGGGCCCCTCAGCCTAAATTTAAACCCCCCAGTTCTAAAGAGTATGTTGTTAATGTTTATTCTCTTTGGTTATTAAACCATGTATAGTTAGGAGTGACAAAGGGGAAGGTGTGACCTCACATTAGCCAAGGGGAGGCTGATGCACAACTTGGGGGAAACCAAGTGTCCTCCCAACTTAAGGTGTGATTTTTGAGCCTTAAAAAATGAAGCCACCGTGAAAGGGCCTCTTACTGGCATCACGCTGAAATCGCCATCACCCAAAGGCACGCTTTCCCTGACCCCAGAGCCTCGGTTTTGCTCCAGCCTCCTCAGAACCATAGAACCCAAATATAAATATTTTGTAAACAAAGTTATGGGCAGCTCAGTTTTCTAATTGAAAGTAATTATGATTTCTGTGCTGTGGTAAATTACCTAAAAAAATGTTATTTGATGATTAAGATTCTGGAGTGAATTGTGTTCTTCAGGCTCTTGCGCCATTCCTCCATCAGGGACCTGGTTTCAGCGGCGTGCAGCTGCTGGAGTTGATTTACAGTGCTGCGGCTGCGGCTGGTCATAAATAAATCCTCTTATATAGTTGTTATGAACACCTGTTAGATCATCTGTCAGCAAAGCGCTGTTCACATTTATCATGGTGCGGTAGTTATTTTACCTCAATCCATTTCCAACTGACTCAGCCTCCATCACTGGATTACTATTACCACACCATAATCGCTCGTTCCCACTCCATGTTACAACTTGCAGATAAAAGATTTCACTACTTGGCCAAATTTCATAAATAAAGGAGCAGTTCAGTGCAGTAAAAGTTTATTTTTGTCGTCATTTGTCACCCCATTATTCTATAAATCAAATGGAATAGCACTATTGCCAGCTCAGGCGTTGCTGTCAGCCTTAGGCATGGAAATGGTCCGTTTCTTCCTTTTAGATGAGATGACATGTCTCTCAGACTTAACTGGCTTATGGCTTTGTTTCACCCATTTTATTTTATTACCCCTCCAGAAAAATCCTTGGGGAACAGAAAGGCTTGAGGAATGAGATGGAAACAGAGAACACAGCCTGGCATGCTGCTCAGCTCAGTGAGCTGCATTTCCCCCCATCCAGTCATTAGGAACTTGACCGGCACCCCCACCTGCACACTGCATCCTTGGCTGCAGACGCTTTTCATAAACTTCTGAGGGGTTATAGTTTCTATTTTGGAAAGACCATTACAATGCGGAGTTAGAAATATTGAAGTACTTGATGTATATTCCCAGAGATCCTCTCAATTTGACAGGGTTTATGCAAAGAAAAGACGAACTGGTTTCTTTTCTAAAATGCATTTTAATAGCTCTGAGGCTTTGAAAGGGAATGGTCACCCCAGAGAGTGTCTTACCCCTGGAGGTTTGTCAGCTTTGGCGCTTCGGAGGAAGAGTCAAGATTTATTAAAAAGTTGTGAACTCTGTCTCAGCCATACGTCTGACGAAGGCAATGTCCCTTGGTTAGAAGGAAGAGGACAGAAAAGCTGAAGGGATGGGGTAATAGAAAAGGGTTTATAGTTGATATACTTCTGAGTTGGTTCTAATTCAACTTACATTCTTCATAGTCATTATGTAGCTCATAAATTCAATAAAGTGTTTTACTGTTACTATAAAAATGACAGGAGGGGGGTTTTATGTTATAAGTTTCGTTGGTTGCTCTTCCTGTTTTATGTTGAAGTTCTCAGGCCATTATGTCATTAAACTCCTTGGAGTTTGAAGGGCTCAGGCCCCTCCATTTCTTCCTTTTGCACATTTGGCCACGTCAGCCAGGCTGGGTCAGGCCACTAGACACTCAGAGCCGCTGGCAGTGAAGCCAGGAGGGCAGGGCTCTCTGTATCTATCATTTCATGTGAAGTAGCTTCAATCTATGGAGGTGTGTGGTGAGGAATGGAACTGTCGGGGGTGGTGGGAGCTTTCCGCAGACCCCCCCAGGGGTTCTAAAAATTCGGGAGAAAGGGTCCTTTATCAAGAGGAGGACTTGCTGGATGGGGTGTGAGTGGCTCTAGGTTCTGTAAGTGGACCCAGGGACTGTTTGCGTCAAGATGGGTCTTGGCACCAGACTCTGCCGACTTGTTAACCTTTACCTAGCTCTAAGTCCTTGATAAAGTTCTAAGCAAATTTAGAGACGGAATCTTACTGGGGTTGTTTGAAAGGAAACATCACTCTCTCTTGGCTGTTTTCTTTGATTCCAGAAGCAGAGGGCATTTCTGCTCTGGGAAACTTTGGTTCCTCCAGATGTTTGTTTAGAACAGAATATCTGCATGAAAACAGCAACTACTAATTCTCTGGCCAGAGTGCATCAAGGCCTTAATGTAAAGCCTCGCATCCATCCAGCTGTCTGGCATTTGCTATTATAGGGCACCAACAGAGAAATGAGGCTGTGGCTTTATCACTGCACCCTGGGTGACAACTTGATTTTCTGCTTTCACCGCAGGCCACAGCAGCCCAACATGATGGGGCTGTTAATTTGTTCATTTCATGGTGTCTGTCAGGGGGGCTGGGAGAGGAGGGTTTCAGGGGGAAGGGAATGGAGCATGTCCCAGCCGCGGAAGCACCTGTCTGCATTGACGGCACAGAGCACTTCTTATTAGCGTGCAGGTCTCTAAATGCAGCCCAGGGATGACAGCCTGGCATCCCAGCACCCACACCCTGTGACAGGCGCCGGCAGCCGGTCCCATTGTTTGCCCTTGATGAGCATGTCATTAATGGAAATGGAAGAAAGTGAGGGCCACATCAGTATTCAAACAGACTCTATTCTCTCTGCCGTTCACCCGGTCTGCTCAGCCTGCTGCAGACTGCCTTCTGCAAGCTCCTCTTAGACTTTTTTTTAACAGATTTATTCCCACTGCATACAAATCCTTTCCATGTGGTTCCTCATTTCTTCCAATCCTGTGTTTACACCCACCTCTCTAGGCTGGAATTAGCTAGATCAAAGGATATTGGGTACTTGTGCACTGCAAAGGTCTAATTAGCAAGTGTATGCTGTTTGCAGCCAAGAAAGTGTATGTCGCCACTCCTGGAACCTATTTCCTGTGCCTCCTGAATCCTGCATCTTCTCTGGTAGGTGGTGGCTGCTCTGGCTGCCACTCTCAGAAACACCTGCTAGAGCTGGGTGTCACCGAGTGTAGAAGATCTGACTTCTCCAAGAATGGCTGGCATGGACAACAATACTTCCCTTTCTCAAGCTTAGTAAATTAAAGAGAAGTTAAGGCAAGTGCCCAATAGTGCACTTTGGTTGAAAAGAACAAATGTATGCACAGGATTATTTACAGACAAGTGGAGAATGACTGGATCCTAAATACATGTTTCCGTCCCTCAGACCCTGTGTTGGTCTGTTTGCTTAATAATGTAATTAGTGCTCAGAGGGAGAATATCGATGCTGCTGCCAGCAGCCATTGCTCTTCCGTGCGTTTCTAACCCATTCCTGTTGCCCACTTGGCTCTCGCATTTCCTCGTCTGGTAGCTTCAGCTGTGCACACACACCCGTACAGCTCCCCACACTCTCCTCTCCCCCTATAAGCCCAATTCCACATTCCCGGCACGCACGCCGTCTAGTCCTAGGCTTGCGAGGTTCCCATCTTACACATTGAAGTGGAATGTTCCTAGATGGAGGCAGCAAGGAGAGACCACCTTTAATTTCTCTCTGACCTTTTAGTAAGGAAAGGTCAGAAAAACTGCTGGCTGTGCATTTCCCTAGCAGTGTCCCTTATCTGGTATTAATCTGTCAGTGACTAGGGCCCTGACTCCCTAAAACACCACCCATCTACTCTAGCAAATGCCGTCTTGCTAGAGTCTGATCATACTACACACGCCACTGCTGGATGCGTGCAAGTGGAACTCAGGGCTGGCACCTCAGCAACGCAGCGTCTCCTACCCATCGGAGGGGAATGAAGCAACTCTTACTTTACCAAGCTGATTTCTCCCAGAAACACAGAAACTCTTTAAGAGAAGGAGCCACATCTTTGGATTCCAATAACGCCATCTTCTGCCGAGGTGTCATGGCCGGCTCAGAGTGGACTTCCGTGGAATTGTTCCTATCCATGGAATCCTGGCCCCTCTATGGATCTGGGCATCCCAGAGCAGGTTTTCTCAGGTGTTTATCTGACAACCTACAAAATCCCCGACTGATCTCCAGTAGAAGCTTGTGGGGGTGATTATGGTCTAAAAAGCTGAGTCACAAATTGGGCTCACTCAATTTTTTAATTGCCCTCCCTGGATTCACTTGCTTTGTAGCTGAGAGAATCCAGGGAGGGTAATTTTAAAAAAGGAAAGAAACAGGCTGAGGGGAAAAAACAAATCCCAGTGCTTTAGCCTTAGTGGCAGAGTAATGGAAAATAATCTTCACATTTGATTAATTATTAAGAGATCTGTTTAATAAAATATAGAGAGAGCATTTTGTCTCTCCACAATCGTTAGTATGACCCTGGACCCCTATTTTGGAAGTGAACAAAAAGCTATTGAGATATAACAATAAATTTTGTCCCCAAGGGTTTTTGCAGAAACGGCCACAGGGCCATCCTGACAGATTTAAGGCAGAAATCCCACAGCTGACACTGAAATGTGTCAAATCCGGTGCCTTCAGTTGGCAGGTCACACTCCAGCCTCACCCAGACGTGTGAATGAAGCAGAATCAGTGACCTAGGGAGACGCTGTGCGCTGGCGGGGTTCTCGTTCTTGTGACATTTTTTTCAGAAAACCGTCTTCCTAAAACAGAGGTTCAAGTGCTTAGTATTCTTAGTAGCTTACTTACTTCAAATACAGAAGGTCATTGAGGAATTCTCTTCTCCTTTTTTGAATAAACTATTTTCTAAAAAACCACAATTTTTTTGTCCATGACTATTTTATTGAAATTTAAATAGGAATACCTAAGTCTTATGAGGAAATATCCTGTTAGAAGGGATTATATTCTTTCTTCCCCAGAAAAATCATGTACTTTTTATCTGTAAGATTAGTACCTAGAGCCTATTTTATTCAACCCCATGTATTTAAACTAATTTAAAGGTAGCCCCATTTAATTAGTTACATAAATGTACATATTAATTTAAAAGTACTTGAATAAACATGTCAAAGTTTGGATTATTTTTTATGCCCTTTGATTTGCCAGTTATTTTCAACTGTTTGTTATCTTTATAGTCATGGCAGCAAGAGGCAAAGTCGAGCGTGGAGATGTTCACACTGATGTCACCCCACATTCCTTCCATGTACTCCACCTACTTGCACCTTTGCAAGGCTCACGCCTCTCATTTCTTTGTGACCGTCCAGTGAGAGTGGACACGTGCTCCCCTGTGTGGGGGCCCCGGCAGCCTGCAGTTCTAGGCCCGAGTGTAGTTGCCAGTGTCCGCCTCGGGAGAGGGCCTGTGCCAGCGCTTCCTCAGCCTGCAGCTGTGTCTGGACACACCGCCCACTGTTGCACACCTGTTTTCAGGAGCGATGTATCAAACATTTTGGAAGGAATGTCAGAGCTATCTGTCTGCAAATATTTTCAGTCTCTGAGCAGCAGCCACTCCCGTGAATGGAAAACAGCATGAAAACATGTTGCAGGGATGGGGTGACTTGGGGGGGGGAACAATTTGATATTTCAGTTACTAATCCCCCCCTTTACCTCAGAAATTGGTGGGAAGCACCGTGTGATGGAAGAGGTTACGTGGTCCCAACCCCCAGCACTGTCACATAAAGCCAGGTGGTGATCAACTTGGGACCCGAACAAAGGGGTCATATTCTTCCGTCTCTGGACCCCCCGGAAGCAGAGATACCAGAAGATCCTGAAGTGAACAGGGAGAAAATATCAAATCTATATTCATCTTTATTATTTATCTCATGCTCTTCTATTGTATTTGTTTCATAATGCACTTAATATATTGGGGTAGTACAGATGTATATGTACAGTAATGTAGATTAATGTTCCATGTATGTAATTAGTAATACATTTTAAGTTGTAATACATGTGTGTATTATGATTGATGTATATAATACAGAGTCAGCCATACATGTACACGATTCCCACATAAATGTACACACTGGAGCCCTCCGTCCAGGCAGCGTGCGGCCGCAGACCACAGCGTGGCTCCGTCTACTCCCCTCTGGGCTGCCGAAACAGAGCCCCACGAGGGGTTCTGAGCCCCAGTGGTTTTCTCCATGGCTGTGGTTTGGGAAGTGTAGGCAGAAAGGCCGCTCCAGGGGCCCGGGAGTTCTGTCTACTTCCCAGGCAGTAATTATCCTGGCCTCTGCCGCCCCTCACCCTTTTTGCCTCAGGGCCGTTTAGAGAAGACCTTTCAATGTGCAGCCACGTTAAAGAAGGAGCCCAAGGAGCAGCGAGAGACCCTCCTGAGCAGATCCACAGAGGTGCGGGGACTAATTACAGCCCACCTCGGAGAAGTTGGGAGGCAGGGCGCGGAGAGGCACAGCCCCTGTTGGATGGAGGAAGGAGGGGGCCCTGCAGAAGTGGGTGGCATCGGCTCCATATCATTAGGAGCGAGGAATGACTCATGATTCACAAAAGGTCATTCCTACTGAGGTAGATAAATTACCTATAAGCCTTCAGCAGAGCTGGAGGACCTCTTTGGTAGGGAAGTTTTCATTAAATCAAAGATTTTATGGCTTCTATTTTGTTGCATAGGAAAAGGGAAATAATTAGTAATTGACGAAATAAGTGCGGGGAATAAAGAAGTGTAATGTTATTCTAATAGGCCTTGTCTTGGTCTTTAACTTTTCACTTGCAAGCAGCATTATTTTTTAACTCAGATGTATAAAAATCATCCACACTGAGAAAGTGAAACCAATTGCAGTTAAACAATTGAGGAGAGCACTAACCAATAATAAGATAGGCTTTAAAATGCCATAAATATTGTTCCTTTTTATTGTGGTTGATTTTTGATGATTCCCATAACCCACTGGTTAAGATTAAATAGACATGTTCTTAGGTATTATTCAAATACATTTTAGTGCTAAACTATATAAAGCAGAATATATACATTGGCCCCCAAATTGCCTGTTAGATGAGTTGCCCAGGTGGACCCCTATTTTTCTACTGACATTTCCATCTTGGGGGACCCCCACCCAGATTAGAACAATAGTAACACTGAAATTAAAATTTCTCTGACGGTGAATTGAACCTAACCTATTGGGGTATTGCTGTAGCTTATAAATTAGGCTGATTTTCATGGAATAACAAACATTAGAGCCTTTCTGTCAGTAAAATGTTTACCCCTCACATTTACATGGCTACAGGGATTTCTTTTTCATAGGATTCCTGCCTTTTTACCCCCAATTAAATCTGCCTGGGAGAAGATTTGTACTCCTGTGAGATTCACAGGCTATCAGCAGTAAATGATAAACAAAGAGACATGGAAAACAGCTAAGTGAGAAAGGAAAACAGTAGACCCACACTGGTTATACCTTTTTTTCCCACAGACGATGGGCTTTCTATGCTTGGTCTTAAGCTAATCGTTTTTTAACCTGCATTTTCTCCTTTTATCTTCACAGCAGCCACATGTGCAAGGGGTGTCTTTAACTTCATTTCTCAGATGAGGGGACTTGACTCAGAACAGCTAGTCCTGTGCTCGGCCCTGCAGTGAGAGTGGGCAGCCAGGCCCAGACCGGGATCTGCCGGGCTCCCAAGCATGTACAAGAAAGTCCTCTGCAAGGACAGTATGGGATGAGAAGGGAACCTCAGAGTCACTAACAGGGGTGAAGTGCCCAACACGGTGCCTGGAGCTCATTTACCACTAAATTATTGACATTATATAAAAAGATCCAAGTTGTGGGTATTCTCATGATGGACTTGGAAAGGAGCAGTTACATAAGTGCACATGAAACATGCAATTACTTTCATAATGAGTACATGATGGACAGCTCCCATTTGTCTGTTTGTCCAAGAGTCTCCCCTTCCCCCATTTCCCTGAGTTCTTTATGTATATAACTTTAATAGTATTAAATCATGATGTTCTGAGCCATTCCCTAGAGAGACTATTCCACTCACCAATAGATGTCAATGTCAGGGAATTTTTATGAATAATTATTTAGCAACTTTTTCCTAAATTTCTTCCTGCTGGAATACTATGAATCCTGAAAATGAGCAAATGAGGAAGTGCCCATGTCTGCTTGTGTCGCTCAAGATGTCAGGTGGGTGCCAGTGATATCCATGGGACGTGTGTCATGTACTTGCTGTACCCTGGAGAGTGACATCCATAAGCTTCCTGACTGCCTAGGGCCTGTTTCTTCAGAGATGCTGAGAAGGAGTCAGGGAAGTGGCTGTTCCCTGGGTGTCCCTCTTCCTGGGCTGGACCGAGCACTACTCAGCAGGATGCTGTGCTCCACCCAGGAAACACCATGCAGCCTCTGGACCTCAGCCATCCAAGGCCAGGAAGTGCCCGTGCAAAGTTCCTCTTGCTCTCTCACATGTAAGCCCTGCTCAGTACTTGAGATTTCTTCAATCACATAAATAACCCAATTTCTTTTCCTCTTGGCATCAAGGGTCTCTGCCTGCCCTCCCTGATGTCTACCACACAACAACGTTGGCCCCTGGGGACTCCATCCGGATTTACTAAGGTAGGGTGGAGATTGCTGAAACACTGAAGGTGCAGGAATCCTAAAAGGCCTTTTATAGAAATGTAATGACTTGGGAAATCTCCAAGCTTAACTATTTTGTCCCAGGAAAATAACATTGCATTAATTAACCGATGTCCTCTTATACCCTATTTTGAAAAAATAGTAGATAGTTCATTTTAAAATGTAACAAACATCCTATTTGTATTTACTTTTTATACCCCAAACAATGCACTGGATATTGAGTTGAATAGAGCTCCAAGAGAAAATACAATTAATGAATAGTCACAAAGCTGCTAATCTGATCAATGCTGGGTGATAGGACATGTAATCTGATTGTCTGTAACCAGGGTTGCACAGAACTTGTGGCAGCAAAGAGGACCACATTGGCTAGCGGGAGCGTTTACAGACTGTTAATTACTTAGGGTGGGGGCTTCGCTATGAACAGATGTGGGGAGGAGGCAAGGGGTCTAGTGGGAGGAAAGGAGCCGGCTGGAGGCATCTGACGCAGGGAGGTCACCCCACAGAAAGCGTGGCACTGTTTATGCCAGGTACACAGCCTGATAATCAAGAAAATGAAAACCAAAAGCAATCTTTGCCAACCCCACATCTCGGTCAGGTAGGCGTGTGGCCCACAGCACAAGAAGCCACGGATGGGGGCAGAGTCACAGGCTTAGCTAAGGAGACCAGGGCTGCGGCAGCGGGGGCAGGGAGGGCCCTGCTCCCTGTCAGAGGCGCTGCTCTGGCTGAGAGGGCAGGGCGCACACCTCCACCTAAAAACATAGAGACCCAGCTGCTTTCCAGGAATTAAAATATGCCAAATGCCTAACCACTGCTCAGATCAGCCCTGCAAGGCCTGGAGGGCCCATGGTAGAGGGAGAAGGCCAAGGAACCTTCCTCAGCACCTTGCACCTCCCCTGGAGGCCATCTGCAGGGCCAGGAACAAACTGAGGGCAAGCAAGCCAGACTGGACCTGGCTCCACACTCCTGCCCTGCCCTGCCCTGCGCTCTCCCAGACCCAGAGGACCCTCTTCTGTCCTTCGCCTGGGTCAACAGGGCAGAGCTTCATGTGTGACCCCGGTGTCCTTTTCAGGAGAACTGCAGGTGGCTCAGTGTTCTCTCAAAGCTATGTTTCCACCAGCAGCAGCACCGTGAGCAGAGCAAGGACTCCCAGCATCTCCTCCCTTTCCACCACCTCCCTCTCTCCCTTGCAACACGCACCGAGCACCTCCTTGAGGCAGGAGTGTTCTGGCCCGGATAACAGTGATGAGGGCCCCGTGGTTCCTGACCCATGTGGGGAAGACACAAAAACAGGCACTAATTCAAGACCCCCGAAGGTGGCCGGCCATGTGTTGGCTTGTTTGCTGCCATCCGCACCAAGGCCTGCATGACGTGGCCCCACGTGTCCTTTTCCTAAAGCATCCCAGGGTCTTTTTCATGCCCACCCACCATGGGTGGCTCCCTGCCCGTGTACCTTGGCACACCATATACTTGAACCCTTCAGAGTAGGTCAGTCACATTTTGATCAATATTGCAGCTAAGTGAGCAAGCCGTCATGCCAGGATCTGCCAGATCAGTGCTGGCTCCTGAACACCAGGCTGACTGTGAGGTCTGCGAGACACCCCCGACGGTGTTTGCTCGGCGCCGGCTTGGGGCTCCAGCCCTCTCCATCCTCTCCCCCAGATGCCCCATGCTGGCTGCTGTCCCTGCAGACTGCAGGCCTCATCCTCCATTTCAATGGGTGCCCAAGCAGGGGAATGAAGGGGACTCCCAGGAAGGCCCGGGACTCCAGGACTACCACTTTCTGGGAAAAGAACTGTTCTCCCAGAAGCCCAGTGGCTGCTTTGTTGGCTCGTTGCTCTGCCAGGATGTCGCCTTCTCAGCTAATGAACAGCTTAAGTGTGCCGATGAGGAGAAAGGCAGAGCATGTAAGCCCAATGCGGAAACAATGTCGGCTGCACAGGAGACCCCCTGAATGGAAAAGCAGCTCAACCTGAAGAGTCCTTTCAAATGCCTAGTTTTGTTCTGAAGTTGCCTGACTGCTTGTCTCCTTTCTCCCCACCCCACCCACCCTTTTAAAACCCTTACAATCAAGCATTTATCAAAATATTGAGGCCAGGGCAAGTACTTCTATGACCTATTCAAGCCCAAAAGCCTTGAAGAAGCAAGATGGGATTCTGGCGGTCTAATTGATTTTCTTCTAGAATAAAATTAAAAGCAAGGCAGAGAGTAGCCAGTAGCACTCACCTTGCTTGCAGCCCCTGGAGCTCGGTAAATAGAGGGCAACATTTCTGTGTTTGGTTTAGGGTAAGGGAGGAGGCTTATTATGAGAAAATGAAAAACAATTAGGTCGAGATGTGAGTGTGGGCGACTGAGGGCTGGGCTGGGGCTGGGTGGGACTCAGTGCCTGGTTGCTCTAAAGAGGCCCTGTGTTTCCTGTCAGGCCTGAAGGCTGGGGGACGACCTGCTTTCCCTCTGGAAAGTGTATTGTTCCCTCCTTGACTCCTGGTCTGCCTCCAGGTCTGTGGAGCCCAGGCTCTTCCTCTTTGTAGAATGTAAACAAACCAGGGGCCTAGGACTGTGATAACTGTGAAATGAGAAGCCATTTCTTTCTTGTTAACTAGAAAAAGCCCACCCCTGTGCAAGCTTGTTCCCGATGCCTCTGCACTGCTAATGGAATTTCTAACTCGGCCTGACCGTACCTGACGGTAATCAGCTCTTTGCCAGTTGTACATCCAAAGTCCCTGTCAGGCCGACAGGGGGCAGAATCAGATGGTCTGATGGCATTCCTCTCCAGGGCACCGTCTCAGCAGTCCTGGCCGCCCGCAGCGGCTCTTGGCACCAGGGTACTCTCCCATCCTGATGGGGGGTGGGGTCCTGACCTAAGGGACCTGGGTTATAGTTTTCTCCCTGGGGAGACACGGGGTGTTGAGGTTCAGGGTGTTAAAATAAGGCTCTGCCCTATAAAAACCTCTTCAAACGGGGTGTACTTCTAGCAGGAAGCAATTTGTACATTCCAGTTTTCAGTACTCACCCCAAATTTCAAGTCACAGAGTGTTTTTAAAACAGTACCAGTCATTGCAAATGCCAGCCAGATATTTTGAAGTTGCTTTCTACTCTTAGCGTGTGACAGAATCTTCAGCCAGGGAGCTTTCAAGAAACAAGAATTTCAAGTAGAAGGCTGAGGCAATTTTAAGAAGGACACTCTCTAGTCATTTGGGTAGCTTTTTTTCTTCTCTCCTCTAATTCCATTTTAGAAGCTTGAAAATACAATTTTTTTCCCTTCACCAATTTTGTGCTTTTCTATTTGGCAAACATTGATTCTCTTCTGTGTCCCAAATGGAGGTGAAATTAACTTGTCTGTCTCTTTCTTAAGCAAAAATAAACAAACAACTTCAATATATACAGCCCCAGATCCTGCCAAATGCTTTTTGAGATATGCCAGCATCACCAAGGAATGTCATCTCAGCACCATGATCAGCGTCTTACAATTGCTACAGAGCCAAATGTTGAGAGAATAACAAATGCTGTTTTGTGCCCCATGAAAATTACAGCTGAAGAAATGGAATTTTTCATATAGCAGGAAATTAAAAAGGGAAGTCCAGGAGTCTGGGATCCAGATGACTCTCTTTCTCAGGAAACTAATTGTAAGATCAAAACTGAAGTCTAAAAATGTATGCAAGTTAATTTTGTTTCATTTTTTAAAAGCTTGGCTCTCTAAAGTTTTGTACTGAGTCCACTTTAGGTGGACTTTTTAAACCCCAATTCCCAAACTTAAAAAATAATTAATGACAATAAGGGAAAAGGTGAGCTACAAATGAGAGGAAATATTTGCCTAACACATTTGATAAAGGACTTGTATGTAGAATGTATAAAGAACTCAGACAATTCAATAATAAAACCAACAAACCAATTAAAAATAGGCAAAAAATTTTTTAAAAGACACTTCACCAAAGAAGGTAAACAAATTGCCAATCAGTGCATGAAAATATGTTCAACATCAAATAAAATGAGACTCCATACACACCCACTAAGATAGCTAAAATTAAAAGGAAAGACCATATCAAGTGTTGGTGAGGCTCTAGGGGAACTGGAACTTTCTCATACCCTGCTAGCAGGAATGTAAAATCATACAGCTACTTTGGGCAACAGCCCAGCAGTTTCTTAAAATGCTAGAAGTACTCTTGTCACACTATCTATCAATTCCACTCCTAGGGATTTACTCAAGAGAAGTGAAAATAGGTGCACAAGTAAATGTTTAGAGCACCTTTATTCATAGATGTCCCAAAGAGAAAACAACCTGAATGTCATTAACCAGTGAATGAATACAGATATTGTGGTGTATCCATTCCATGGAATGCCATCCAGCAAGAAAAAGGAATGAATTAACAGTACAGCAACATGGATGAATTGCAAAAACATCATGCTAAGTGAGAAAAGCCAGACACAAAAGACTACATACTGTATGATTCCATTTATATGACATTCTAGAAAAGGCAAAGTTATAGGGAGAGAAAACATATCCTTATAAAGAGGCACAAGAGAATTTGGAGCAGTAACAGAAATGTTCTATATCTTAATTGCAGTGGTAGTTACACAACGGTGCACTCTGGTCAAAACTCATCAAACTGCATACTTTAAATGGGTGAATTCTATTGTATGTAAATTATACCTCAATAGCCCTGTCTTTAAAAAAAGAAATTTCCAAGACTAGGTATGGTTAGCTGAATAGTAGCCCCCAAAAGTATCTATGTTCCAATACCTGGAACCTGTGACTATTACCTTATATGTAAAACAAACTTTGAAAATATGAATAAGTTAAGGATCTTGAGATGGGAGATTATGCTGGATTATCCCAGTGGACCCTAAATGCAATCATGAATGTCCTTATAAGAGAGAAGCAGAGGGAAATTTGACACAGAAAAGAAGAGGCCATGTGACAAGCAGAACGCAGTGGAATCAAAGAAGGCTTTGCAGATGGAGGAATGGGCCAGACGCCAAGGAATAGGAGGACTGCAGCTCTAGCAGCTGGGAAAGATAGGGAACATATTCCCCTTTCCAGTGTGGCCCTGCCATGACCTCAGCGCTAGCCCAGTGAAGCTGATGTCAGACATCTGACCTCCACAACTGTAAAAGAACAAATTTATCTTGTGTAAAGCCACTAAATTGTGGTAATTTGCTATAGCAGCCAAAGGAAACTGATACACTAAGGAAGCAGTGAAAACTAGAACAGTGATTGCAAAATATAGTCCTAATGTCATTTAGTTGGAGGCCTGATGGCTTAGATCAGCCTCCTTCGACTTTAGAGTGGCCAAGAGTCATCTAAGATGCTTTTTAAAAGTCATTGAGTTGCACGCCCCCTCCACCTCACTCTTACTGCCCCACCCCTGCCAACCCGATTTTGTTGGGAGAGCAGACAGAGCCTGGGCAACTGCATCTGAGTGTAATGCTCATGTCCCGATGCCCCAAACTTCAAGAAACCCTGATCTAAAAAGAGCATTTTCTATTTTCATAAACATAGTCCAGTACGATTATTACTTCTTTTTCTTGGGTAAATCACCTTGTTCCATGCAGCATTTAGCAGGTACTCAGCAAGCACATTTATTTATCTATTTGACAACTTAATACACTCAAACCTCTTCAATGGCTTCTGTGTGCTGGGTGAACCCCATTCTGTGATCCTTGCTATAATGTTACTCTTAATCTAATTTTACTCAAAGCCGTCAGTATGGGAGCCTATTCTGGCCAAGCATGTCAGTCACTTTATAAATCCCATGACTTCATTTACTCTTTTTGGATTTCAGAAATACCAACAGCAGATAGGCTTTCTGAATCAAGAAAGCCAGGTAAAACAATTGTCAAAATGTAAACACACACACACACACAGAAATGGTGCCTCTTTGTTTTTGTTTCTATATTCTATCCATGAAGTCCAGGGCTCATTTAGATAAGATGGTGGCATTTGGCAACCCCCGTGGACAGCCATGTACCTCCCTCTTAGGCACCTCTCTGTCCACCAGATGCTACTTCTTTCTGCCCAACAGAAACTCCATGTTGGCTGGATGGGGGCTCCTATAACCTGGCGCCAGGTTGGGGCACAGCAGAGTCAGCATTCACTGTAGAAGACGGGTGCAGACCGACCAAAGGAGGCTTCCGTATTAGCGATGAGCTTACCCACAGGACTTTCAGGCTAATATAAGGAGTGTGTCAGCGATGGGAAATCAGTCTCAGCACTGGAGAGCCCTCTCTGGTTCTTCTGGAGTTGATAGCTAAGAGGAACCTGCAAATGTCTGGGCACTAGTGTGAGACCATTTAACTTGGCTAGTGAAGCTGCATAGTTGGAGGCTGCACAGTTTGCCTAGTTTGAAACTCGTCCAGTGAAAACCCGAGACCTATCAGATAACAAGTGTAAAGAAAAAGAGGAGAGAAAGAGGTAATTTTAAGGCCAGAATTACCAAACAGTTCCATTTGTATACAGGCTAATTTATGTTTCCATGAGAATCTGCCAGGCTACCCTAGCAGTTTTAGCAATGCATTGCTCTACCCATGTTTATCAAATATTTAAACATCCCATTTTTATTGAGCCATAATGTCTCCTGAATATGTAAGCAAAAGAAGAAGGATGGATTTTCTTTTACACGGCAAGAATACAATGGCAACTTGCTGCTCATCATCTGTTCCCATCTGTACAATAAAGTCACATTTGGATTTTCATATTTGCTAGAAAAAATAAATAAATCATTCTCTGTCTTCCATAAATACATATTACCTATGTCCAGATCAACTGATTGATCTATCACAACATTAATTGATCGGTATAGCATCTGTCTGTCCATTTATTCATCTGAGAGAGAAGCAGATGACATATAATTAGTTCCATAATGGAATAACACTTTCCCTCCAATTAGCACAACCATGAATGTGATAGGAAGGTTCTACTTCTTGAAGGCAAGTAAATATTTATTATTTCATTGTACCAGCTCTAGCAAATCTGTTTAGGGACCAAACAACTCCTGTTTAAAATGAGTATCATTGGTCAGAAATACCCACTTTTTGAGTGTAGCGCCTATGATATAGTCTGTAAACCTCCACTGTAAAAGACTGCAGCCCCACTAAACTACACCAGTGCCCAAACCACCTCACTCATTATGATGGACAGTAATCAGTGAACTAATAAAACGATTGGAGCTGAAATCATTTTGCATTCACAGCAGCAAGGGAATAACAAATAAGCCTCAGAGATGAGTATACATATTCATTTTCCCTCTCTATGACACACACAAACCTCACTTTCTCACCTTCTAGTTGTGTGGGAAGCAACACAATGTTGGATGCATGGGAATACAGTGGCAAATCACGTCTGCTGAAGGGGACGGCTTCTGCTCGTAGGGCTTTCCATTCCCTAGGGATAAGCAAATCGTTTGTGAGGGTCTCTCTCTAAGAAGGCAGAATCATAATTCCAAGTCCAGGGGTCAGGAATTTATTTTCATGGTGTCAAAAGCATATTTTAAAGATATAATATGTATTCTGGTATCTCTTGGCTGACCGGGTAGTGCGCTGCTTCTTACAGAGATAACTAAGGTTTTATGATCCAGAGTTTGGGTCAAGAATGAAAAGTTTTGAAGATTTACATTTTTCTCCAGGCTTGACCTTTTGGCTTTATTCCTTAATTAAGCAAAGACATGGCAGCAAAAGGAGTATTATGGGCCTGCTGTATCCCCAGGGCGTTCTGAGATACCAGACACAGTTAAGCTATCTCAAGACAACCATGTTCTCTGGAGTTACTTTATTACTATTATAAAAAATCTTTATTATGGGAAAAAATATGTATTTTTATGCCACAAGAAGATGAAGATGACAGTTAGGCTGCTGAATGGTAGTTTCAGTTGAGCTTTGTACCCACAGAGATTGTAAAACACCCAAGACTGGGGGATGCCTCCTGATAGAATCTTAAGAAACCTAAAGGGGTTTATTAATCTTTGTGAAATTCAGAGTTGGGACAGGTTACCATTAACTGGCACTTTCAGGTTATCAAGATATTTTATGAAACTGAAAGAAGTCCTATTACACTTGCTAACAGGGCCAACTTTGAGGGTGTGGCTAATGAAATCATCGCTTTGCAGATGGGCTCCACTGTAAGAACCCTGGGGTGCTGAATCCCCAAAGATGCCTGCTGCTTTTGTTATGTGCGGCTGAGCATGGCCTCTGCAGAAGCTTCTGTGTTAGTTTGCTTTCCTTTTACCAAGGAAAAGAAAACCACCATTATCTGCTGAAAATCTGGCAACAGATTTCAGGTTGATTTTTATTGTTTTTAAAGCAAATATACTGCCCTCTCCCTTCTGAAATCCCTTTCCCTTAAACTTAAATCCCTTTCACCCCTCCTCCCGTCAATGTTTACCAAAATAAGAAGTGTTATTTGTAAGAAGTGTTATTCCTTTAATCTTCCATCACAAGGTTCCTTGCTACCAGGAAAAGCTTAGATACTTGCTTATCTTTCAGTGTTTATGTTTATTATTAACATTTCATTGCCACTGAATTCTAGAGGGAATTTGAGGTGGCTCTTGCATTAGCTTCTCCTGGCTTTTACTGATAGATCTTTGGAGCTGACCTCCTGGAGTTTACCTGTCTCTTACAAATCTGTAGCCGAGGAACAGATAATAGAATTATTTCCCTTCTATCATGGGAGGGAGAGATGAATTGGTGTCCCTCACCCACACTTTCCATTCTGAATGAGGGAATGGGTCACTGCTATCAATTCAGATAGCAGAAACAGGGAATTCCTAGTATTGGTTGGCAAAAGGGTTGCGTTCTCACCTATTATATTCCAGGTCAGAGAAAACCAAGGACCCCATGTTCAAAGATGTTCACCGAACCAGCTCTCTAGGAGGCAGGGCCTTCATTTGTCAGGCACCAGCTTCAGAGCTGGTCCTACAAGGGGTGAACTATGAAACAACACCTCCAGTTCTCCAGGATAACCATTTTGACTCCATCATGAGCAATAATTTCCATCAAAAAGCAAAAACCAAAACAAAATAACCAATGAACAAACAAATCCTGTTTCTATGTAAAGAAAGACTGAGGCTAGTTTCTTTTTTCTTAATAGTTGTTTTATCACCACACTGCTCAGCAGATCTCACATGAGGAAGCCAGCCACTCCACCTCCACTGCAGGCGGCCATCTAAGAAGTGGGCACTCTGAGTGGCCCCCAGCCGTCCTCTCTCCTGGCTGCCCCTCTGGAGCTCTACAGGTCAGCTCTCACTGATGTCAGTGTGCACTGAATATCTGCCAGTCCTAGGCTATGGCTCACTCTTTAGTTATTTTTTCAGTACCACCAAACTGCACTCCAGGCATTTAGAAGGGTCTTTTGAGTCATTAATGGGATTTCATTAGTTGATCCAACATGTTATTTGTACTGAGTCTATTTTGGGTATTGCTCTATAAAGGGACAGTGGGGGAGCTGCAAGATGACACAAGACTGAAGTCTTGCTTCTGTTAAGAATCTCATGGCATTGGCAGAAGAGGAGCATGACCCTTTTTTGCCTCTGACCCTACAAAAGGTGAGGACATCATTTGGCACTGTTTGGGAACCAGCAGGAGAAGTTGCAGCTGGACCTAGGGAAGGATGGAGCTAGAGGGGACTTGGGGAGAGAGGAGGCAAGGAACAGACGCATAGATTAGAGCAATCCTGTGGCTAATTTTATGCTCCGCAGCTTTAGATATTCACATTTCTTACTGCAGAAAACTTTCTGCTGGGTACCAGTTTCCCAGTGAGAATGTCACTTTCACTTTCTGTTTCATTATATTTTTATTTTAGACAGACTGTGTTTCCCAGTGTCAGTCTACTGGCTCCACCCTTAGGAAAGAAGTTCAAATTATGTATATGATAATCAAACCATTCAGTACAAGGCTCCCTGTTTCTTCCCAGTACCAAGCGGCAGTCTGTCTGTCCAAGAGCCACTCCAGATGTGCAGATCTCTCCTTCTGTTGTGAAAGCAGAGTAATCTCAGGAGACTGATGTCACTGAATGTCCCCAAAGCATAGCTGTCAAGTACACAGATTCAAAATTTCACCATTTCATTTTATCAATTTTCAGGGCTTATTGAGTTACTTGTGTGTTTCCTCTCCTCCCAAATGCTGCAAGCTCTTCCTGCAGTGCTCTTTTATTCAGAAGACCTCAATGCAGGCCACCCAGGAGTCAGGAGAAAAAGCCTTCCTATAATGAACCAGTGTGAGCAATGTAGGAAAATTGTGGTACAAAGCTGACAGAAAAGCAAGTTCTAGTTTTCCTATTTCTAAACGATTATATCAAACAGGTTTAAAATAATGGGAAGTATCTGGTCTCTCTGCATGTGGTAGCAGAAAGGTGACCTCCACCAATGAGACAGTGTTACATGGACAGGGTGTACTGTAAAATACTTGAAATGCAATGTACATAACAGTGTTAGAGTACTTGGCCTTTAGAAACAAAATGGATCAAAGCAACTTATAAATTGTCATCTTGACTCAAGGTTTGAGTGGAAGTAGCCAAGGAACAGTAAGGTGAACACAGAGTCCAACTGTTATTTCTTATTACTATCGCTACTTTTTATGACTTTTTTTTCATGCTGCTGAGATGTAGAAAGTAAATTTTGAGCAAGTTAGATAATGATTAGCATCTGCAAAGGACACTTCCGGATAACTGATCATCAGTAAGAAGTATCTAAAGACAGAATTGCATTATTTTTGAAATACATGATTGATGCCACACACACACACTCACCATCAAATCTACTATCCAACCTCTTGCCTGATTAATGGAAATTCCAAAGAACTTTATTCAGATCAGCTGACTTGGGCCCCCAAGTGAAACCCATTGCAGGTGATGCTATTTCACTAAGGCCTATAGGTCAGCAGCTTCAATGGAGAAGTGACTACAATTCCTTGCACTTGGCAAAAATGTTTGTTAATAAGGATTCCTGAGTCTTCCAAATTCATCTGGCCATGAGGAACTCAAGAAAGGAAACATTCTCCTTTCCACCAGCAATTACATCATCTTGTAGTTAGGTGCCAAAGGCTTTTTGTCATTTGTTTCCTTTGGGGTTGTTTGTTTCTTTTGTTTCCTAAAGTTTTATGTTTTTTGTTGTTGTTATTGTTATTATGAGTCCAGAACTTAAAAATGTTATCTACCTTGCATGAAAACTGTATCTTATAGCATGATTGGGTGACAGGATTCTAACTGGTTTCTGAGCCAGGACATTAATGTCAACTACCATATTTTGATGTTCTCTAGTTCGTTATACACACATACACATGTATGTGGGCAGGTAGTGAAATTTTGGTGAAGTTGCTGAAGAACTAACTAGGAAAAGTGTGTTTAGCTCTTGAATCCAATACTTAAAATAATAAGAATAATAATCACTAACATCAATTTTGTCTCTGACTTCATTGTCATTAGAATTCTGTTGCGATGTTTACTGCTCATTCTTCCTTAAGAAACTGGGTTACCTCTGGCTGAGCCCCACGAGGAAGTCGGAAAGCCAACGTTTGAGGTAACGTGGCAATGCATTTTAAGAAGAACCAGCTCCTAGGAAGTGGGGGGAAGTTACATTATTGGACTTTGCAGAGGCAAACATGCCCAGCAGGTTGGAGACTGCAAGGAGTGAGGTCCCGCTGGCCACCAGGCCCTGCTGGCCCGCCCCTCACGCGGGCGTCCTTTGCACAAGGCCCGGGCCCAGTCGCAGCCGCTCCCGGGGGAGCCAGGCCCTCGCGCTCCCTCCAGGATGGGACAGGATATGACAGCCCGGTTTGTGCACTAGCATCCTTAATATTTCCTTCCTTTCAGAAACAAATAGAGCGTTCCCTTATCTGAATGCTAATTTCCTAGTTAAAAACCCTCCCTTGCTGACAAGGGACTGAAAGCGTTTTAAATCACAGATGTAGAGTATCAAATGCAATAATGCTCTTGCAATAGTGCATTGAAGCCTCAATTAATTAACCCTTGGGCTAAGTAGGCAGGTACATGGCGGTGGCCGCAGGCGGTGGATGGATGAGATTTAAATGTGCATCTCATTTCCCCAGCACGGAGCATGCCGTTTGGTTCAGAAAGGAGTCATTTTGCACACTCGCCTCATTTACTCGCCGCTTTAATCCTCCTAATTCCACCTGAGATCGGGGGAGAATTGAAAAGGAAGGCGAGGACCAGGGTCTGCGCGTCGGGCTTTTGTTGCGCGCGGTCCCCCGGGGCCGCGCCGCACCGGGCCTCCCGCGGGCTCTCGCCTGCGAGCGGGCGTCGGTGGGAAACGTGCCCAGCGAGATCAAGGGGGATGGGGGCAGTTCTTACATTTTTGTGGGGTGCTGGCTGCTCGGGAGGAAGAAGCCCGGCCAAGCCCCACCTGCCCTTGTGCGGGGTCCGCGGGCCAGGCTGCAGGCTGCAGGCGGGGAGGCGACGCTCCAGCGGCCCGACGCCGGGTGGGCGTGCAGGCGGCGTGGGGGCTCGGCCCCGGCAGTGCGCAGGAGTCCCACCTCAGGTCCGGGCGCCGCGTCCCGCGCCGACTAGGTGTAACTCTCCAGCTCATTTCTCTCCACGCGATTTACCATCTGTGAACTCGTCTTTAACCTAATAAAAATCATCTAGCTTTTGACTAACAAGAAAAGGAAACAGTGCTCATTGTGGGGTTTGGGGAAAATGGCTTCACTAATGTGCAGGATGAGAACGGAGTGATTTATAGGCGGTTTTAACTGTAGGCTATGATTAGGGGGCTGGTAGTAAGTGCATTAGATGTCTAAGTGTGGCAATAGAGTAAATAGGCGTTTTATTTATCGCAGTGCCAGGGGCCTCTTAGCGGAAGAGCGCTCCTCCAAATTGAAATATAGCAGAGTTTACACTCCTGATTAGGGCTTCAAGCGCAGAGCCCAAGGCTATCAGCTAAGCAGAAACAACGCTCGCTGACACCTAATTGTCACTGGATTAATGTGCAAACAGGGACAGCGAACAGCCGCAACAAATAACCTAGAGTCAGAGCCGTGGTGGCAGTGTCCACTCGCAGGGACTTGGGGCCAAATTGGAGTTTATATGTCAAAATGGGCTTGGATCGATGTGTCAGGCTCCTCCCGCGAAGGGCCGGATGGAGCCGTGGCAGTTGTTGATCTATGTGTGCGCGGGCATCTTATGTGCTGGCGAGTGGAGGGGAGCAGGCAGACGGAGGAGGTGAAATGCCTTTCCATTAATTTTTTTTCTGCTTTATGCTCCCGAATTCACAGCTATTAAGATATATTTATGTGAATCAGGTCTTTCCCTGCAGGATCTTGTGACTTTCGCCTGTGTCTCCATATAAAATTTAATAACCCTGTTTGTGAATCAAATCATTCCCACAACAACAGATTCAATCTGGGTTGCCACCTGTCTGGCTTTGGACAGGAGCAGCCGAATTGGGCAGCTGGGCTCCAGCTTGTCATGGGGGCTGGTAGGTGGTTGCTGACGGGCATCTCAGTCGGCCCTGGATTTTCCAGGGCAAGAGCTACATGTGACTGAAGGGGAAAAGGAGGACAGGCTTCCATATTCCCTAGACCCCCCTTTTCTTTAAATGACCGAATTGGGGGCAGCCCTATTTAAAAAACACATGCACTCATAACAGTCCAAAGCAAATGGTGGAATAGGTTACCATCCAAGAAGTTCTTATGTTCACTCATTTTTCTTCTACAATTAGTCATTTAGGGAGGGAAAAAGTCACAAATACATGAATTATGTTCCTAAATGTATTTCTAAAGTTCTTAAGTTTTATTGAGCATGAAAGTTGGTCTTTCCCTGTGTTAAGGACTGAAGAAGCTATAGAACTAGCTAGTAGCTCAATGGTGCAAAGTCTTATGATTTAAACTTGACATTTGCAATTTTTTGCTGTAAAATATTACTTTCTTTATTTCAAGACTTTAGTTGAAAACCTCGTAATTCCTTTTAAGCTCCATTTGATTGTCAATTGCACAACTCTCTCTAAAGCTTAGGGCTTATGATTTTCATACACATATGATTTATGCTTTTTGTGTCACAATATAATGTACTTTGGTAGAGCTCCCACTTATTTCTCTTGCATCATGAGAGCCTTCCCTTTCAGAGGCTGGGATTTTTATAGTGAAGCTATGAAAGAGTTGCGACCTGGCTGTAGATCTCCTTGAATTGTCCGAAATTGCCTTTTTTGCTGCCATAGCCAGGCTTGTGTGCCACTCCATTTAATGCATTTTCAGAAAATGGTACTCCAGCTATGTGCATATTTGGATAGTAGAATGAAATACATTTTCACTATCGAAAATCCCAAGAGCTGGCCACAGAAAGCCCATCGTTGCCTCAACTGTGGGGAGAAAGGTGGCAGAATATGTCCTGGAAGTTGCAAATACTGAGATTTCTTTCAAAGCACTTGCTGTGAGAAAATCAGAAAACCAGATCTGCAGTGGAAAAATCCCAACTCCATTTTACTAGCAACATCCTGGATGAATTCAATATATTTTTAATCCAGGGGTAGAACTCTGAATTCATCTAAGCTGCTGACTAGAGCATACAATTTAACCATTAGGACAACAGTACTTAATCAAAATATCATAAGTAGGTACTAAGTTTTCTGAAAAGATTAATAATAAATATTATTATGATAAAGACTGAAATTCACACAGGAAACTTTTTTTTCATCCTAATTATTATACTTCATAGATTTTATTGTGTAGACTCTTAGAGCTGGAAGGAAATTTAGAGACCATCCAACCCTTTTTACAGCCCTATTTGTAGATGGGAAAACTGAGGCCCAGAAAGGTTAAATGTCTTGCTCAATGTCACACACACACGCACAACTAAATCTCCCAAATATTCCTCATATATGGTTATTCCAATCAAGCCATAAACACTGTCAGTGTATGAGAAAAATTCAAATGGTAAGGTATGAATAAGTGTTCAAATTTAAACATTAACAGTTTTCTGGCACATAAGTTTTAAAATATTGATTTCAGAAATAAGTGAAAATGGGTGTTATTTTTTGCTCACTTATCTGGAAATTGTGAAACAGAGTTAAAATTTCAAAGAGATTTTCAGTATTTGAGAATTACTATTTCTCAGTTGTTTGAGGTTCAAGTTAACATTTATTCCTCTTCTAGTTTTCTGCCCCTTGTATTACCCACCCTTTCTGCTTTTTGGCTTTTTACCTTCTCCTTCAGACTCTACAGGGAAGAAACCAGGACTCAAACAAGTTGATTTTTATCTTTACTTGAAAAAATATTTCATGGAGGAAACAGGCAGAACCCCAGATAGAATGGAATTTATTATACTTACCCATGGCTCTCCCTGACTCCTAGTGTGATAGCTAATCAGGGAATAGTCTTTTTTTATTATTATTAAGGTATCATTGATATACAATCTTATGAAGGTTTCACATGAAAAACATTGTGTTTACTACATTCACCCATATTATCAAGTCCCTCCCACACCCCATTGCAGTCACTGTCCATCAGCATAGTAAGATGCCACAGAGTCCCTATTTGTCTTCTCTGCTACACTGTCTTCCCTGTGACCCCCCCACCATGTGCGCCAGTCATGATACCCCTCACTCCCCTTCTCCCTCCCTCTCCACCCGCCCTCCCCCATCCCCTCCCCTTTGGTAACCACTAGTCCCTTCTTGGAGTCTGTGAGTCTACTGCTGTTTTGTTCCTTCAGTTTTGCTTCATTGTTATACAAGGAATAGTCTTTATTATAGAAGAAAAAGGAATATTTGGTAAGTTTTTAAATAATTCTGCTGAAGAGTTACAGATGTGTTTGTATTGAGTCACTCCTGGAATTTCAGTGATTGCCTTTGGTGTACAAACATCAGGATTTGTCCGAATTACTAAACCTCTGCCCCATTAGTGACTAGTTAAATCTAGATCTACTCTGAAATTTCTGGCAATGTGGTCAGATTCAGGGTGTTATTTAGAAGCTCTGGAAAGTGTATTCACTTTAAGGAGACTGCTGCAATCTCAGGTGGGGACCCCCAGTGTGGCTGTAAGCCTGGAGTCTGAACTGGATGTACATTACCCAATCCACACACTTCCCCACCCCCAACCGTGACCTCTTGAGAATTTCAAAACCATTCATCATCAAAATAACAGGTCCTAGGTTTATAACTGGGTGCTTTCACACAGTAACTGATTAAACTTGATTCTAACTTCCTAGACTGAAATGTTTGTACAAAACTCTATGAAAGGAAGGGATAGAAACTACTTTGGAATTATCTCTATGAAGGGAGCATCATTTGTTCTGGGCAGCATTGTTACCAAAACCATTTTAGAGAGAAGGACCAGGGGCTGGAAGGGAAAGAGCTCTGCTGTGTGACTGGTAGGAGGCATGGGTTACGAATGTCCAGGCTGTACAAGCACTTAGTGGGGTGACCTTGTGCAAATCACTGTCATCAGCCAAGTATCATTGTTTCCTAATCTGCAGCCCAGGGTCTAGGCACACAATTTTTAGGGTAAGGGCCATGAGCTCTGAAAGTCAACACCCAGCGAGCTCCCCCAGGAGTTCTCACGCTCTCTAGTGGTGAAAATGCTTGGAGTAAAGAAACTACACAATTCCTTGTAAATGTGACATTGTTAAATCACTTATGCTTTAGCAATCTGGACTCTAATATTACAGTTTGAGGAAAAGACTTGAAAAGACAGTGATGGCTGATTTAAAATACTCCTTCAGACCACAGGAGTAATTCACTGGGCAAACCCTTCAAGGGCTTTCTTCTTAGACACTTTTACACAGCATCCCTCACAACTCCAGCAGTTGTCACTATCGCTTTTAAGGTTCTCTCTCTACCACAGCACTTTTCTGTAGTTAGCAAAAAAAAAAAAAGTTTGTGGATTAAAAATACTGGAAGATATCCTCTCCCTGGTTTTTTCACCTATTTAATTACTATGTAATATCTTTAAGAAATCATGTGAGTTTGTGTATAGAGTAACATGATTTTATTTGCTTTTTTCACCTTCTGAAATGAAAGGAAAATCCAAAATACCCCATATCAATATTCTTCCAGGACTGTGCCAGGAGCCCAATTCTTAAACATTATAAAATGTTGCCTCTATATATCTTCCTTATACTTAAGCATAACTAAAAGCAGATGAGATATGCTGTATTCCAAATGTACATGTTCTTTGGCAAGAAATTTTTAGAAATCATTTTTTTTTTCTATCCTGGTGCCAGGCAGCTAATTCCCTTTTCATGTGAAAACTGGATTTTAAAATCCAATAGGCATGGCCGGTATCAGGCCTACAAGCCTTCTCAGGCTCAGTGTGTCTCAGTGTCTGTTCCTGCATGGTTGAAATAAAAGCAAAAGGATGTGGTAAGTGGTGAGCAACCCTGCGTGGTGTTCGCCGCTGCTCCTGGAGGAACAGTGGATTGTGTGCTTTCTGTAGGCTCTTTGCAAGGTAGGATATTTTTTTTCTTACTTGAGGGTAGTTTTTCTGAGATCACATCTTTTTAATGGTATTCTTTCCCCTTCTCAGGAGGAACTATTGATTGAGTGGACACCCCTTATTGTAGCTGTTCTGAGCTGCCAGCAGCAGGGTTTCCTGTGACGGATTGTATATGGCACCTTTTACACTGTGAAACCCCGAAGCACTCCCAGGGCTGAGTGCACTGGATGCTGACAGCGGTGGAGCAGGCAACGCCGCTGATGGCCCGACACTGGGGCAGCACACATTGCTTCATGGAACTCTCCCGGCGGCCAGTTGTCCGGGTTACCACCATTCTCTCTGGTCTGTCTACAGTATCCAGCCTGGAAGGGACATCTAGCCAACTTCCAGAACATCCCTGGGACTTCACTCTGACCAGCCATATAAGACAGTGAGATAGGCCACTGTGGGTAGCTTCAGACAAGCCACTCACCCTCTAGGCCTCTGTGTCCTCATTGGTCAGTACAGGTTGGACTCAGTGGACCTGTCCAGCCAGAAGTTCTAAAACTCTGATTTCATGAGTGTTTGTTGGGCCTTAAGTGGGTGCCCAGTGTTACGTCAGGCCTCTGCTCTGGAGAGGCAAGACTCTGGCTGACTTTAATACAAGATAAGTACAAAAACGAACAAGAGGACATTTGCAGAAGTGCGTAGAGGGTTTCTCCTCAGAAACACAACATGTTATTGCTCACTTCTTCAGCTCCTAGCCCAGTGCTTAGCACATAATAATTGTTCAAGGAATGTTTGTGGAGTGAATGCGCGAAAATGCTAAGGGTCTTTTCAGTGTCAGAGAAAGGCACATTTCGGTCCAGAAAAACAGGTGTTCGCAGCCCAGCACTTCCTGTCTTAGCATTGAGCTTACAAAGTAAGCCAGACTTGTCCTCACAGAAAGAGCAGAAGTGGGAAATACTATGTATATATATATCATAACATCATAAATGTTGTGATGGCTGTGATATATATAATTTATTTCCTACAAAAATAATGCCCTTTTCTTTTTCTACCTGGGTTCCTGATACAAAAAGCTGAAGGTTCTTGTTTTATGTGCAGGTTGGGGACGAAAGAAGGAGAATACTGCCATGTAAGAATGGACATTAAGCTCAGGGGGAGAACTGTGGTCTTTAACTTCCAGAAAAATGAATCAAAGGAAGAGGAGCTGTGGAGAGACTCTGAGAAGAGTCCTTGCATAAGTATGGAAGTGATAGAGGTCTTCCTTGAAAAAAGTGTGGAAGTGACAAGGAGACTGTCATTAAAGGAGCAGAAAGGAAATCATAATAGTCTTTTTAGGAATCCCAGCTCTTCTTGCCTTCATTTTCAAACACTTGAGATTCCTTAGTGTCCCTGGCAGGGAGGGGAGAGAAAGAAAAAGCCAGGCTGAGTTCTGTCATCCCACAGCCTGTGGGGGAGAAGCAGTGGCAGCTGCAAGGTGACAGTGTGGAAAGGGTTGGTGAGGTGTTCCCTGTGGCTCCAGCTGGATTTACACCCAAGTGTCTTTCATTACATCCCTGCTCACATAGTCAGATAGTTCAAAAGAGACAGGGAATGTCTAAGTTAAAATAGGCCTATGGGTTCTGTAAAATAAATAAATAAATAAATAAATCCAGCCAAAACTGCTTACACTTATAAAAAAAAAAAAGGCCTATGCATTGCTCTTTGCCTCTATTTTCTTTTCTTTATGTGCATGGCCATAGCTTTGAAATTCATTTTCCAGCAAACAACTACCTTACTTTTACTTTACACAGTCCACTGACATCTGTTGTTTCTTTTGCTCTTCAAATGGCCCAGGGAGGTATTATTATGCCCATTTTACAGATGAGGAAACTGAGGCCCAGAAAAACACTAAATTCTCACCCAAGGTCACACAGCTAGCAAATGATGGAGGCGGCATTCAAACCCAAGTTACTAGATGCCACATCTCACTCACTGTCCACTGTGCCTTGCTGTCTCCATCTCAAACTGAAAAAAACAAATCCTGCTGGACAAAAAGAAACCATTGCTATGACATGCCAGTACTTTGAAGGATTAAGTTGTGAATGTTTATAGTTTATTTTTGAGCTCAAACCACAGAGCTGGCTGCTTATTACTTAAGTTATCAGCTAAAACATGCTTGTTTAAAAAAATGGTTTCTTGAATCATGGGCCTTTGTAGGAACAGGAATACACAGCTAGGATTTTCACCATAAGGTTCATGGCTGTGTGTATTGCTAACACTTGAGGCACCCCTTCCCTCAAGACCTTAGTACCTATGCACCAGTGTGCAGGAGCCTGAGATTCTGGGCTGGTGGGGGGCCAGTGACCCCCAGCTAAGGAACAAGGGCAGGCCCGGGGCTGTGTAATTGACATCTCAGCTCAGATCCACACTGGCTTCCTGGGAGCTGATGAAGGCAGGCACTGGGCTTGACGCTGAGCACTGGGACACACGCAGGACAGGATTCCTGCTCTCGGGGACTATGGGTCTAGTGAAGCCCCACAAAAGGGCCTGGAATAGTGCGGTTGTTATGCATGTGTTTACCTTTTATTGGAGAATTTTAAGATGTGTTTCTTGCACACATATATGTAAAGGATAGCTACACCTGACTAATCCTTTTAAAGGATTAAGTTCATTTTATACAGTTGGACACTGGAGGAGTCATGAAAAACCATCATGTCGCATTCTTGGGAGGCCACAGAGAAAAGCTACTCCAGAGACTTAAACACTTAGGGCATATGCCTTGGAAGTCCAACACGAGTATGGGTAGAGCCTCTGGTATTTCTGACTGGCATGAGTGAGCTAAGGAGGAACTTGATTAAGAGAACCAGGGCCCACTTCACGGGGGGCTCGGGGTGTGGATTGCAAGGCAGTTTTGTTTGGAAGAAAAGCTGGTCAAAGCCACAGGGAATCCCCACAAGGCCAAAGGAGAGAAAGTTGTTCCCTTGGAGAACATAGCATTTTGGAAAACTGAAAATGGTTTCAGTAATATTGCATATGAGAATCTTTGTATCCAAAAAGAAATGCAATAAACTCTCAGTTTGAAGGTTTCTTCAATATTTTACAAATCACGCAATCATCTCCAGCTTTTGGTACAAAGAAAAATCCACATGACAAACCTTAGGAACATTAGAGATATCAAGATAAGCTACATTTGCTGAATACCAATGAAATTATCCCTACCTGCTGCTGGTGTTTTCAACAATGTGAGGCAGAGGGTCCATTTTTTTTCCTGTTAAAAATGGAAATTGGTGTTTGAGTATTCCATGAAGTTCTTCAGGTTCATTAACAAGGTCAAAATCAATGTTATTTTACTGTTTGGAATCATTTTTGGCGGAACAATGAAAAGAAACCATAGTAGAAGTAGTCTTAATATAATCATTTTCTTTTCATTGTTCTTTATGGGAAAATAATTTGGCCCGAAATTTAGTGGTCCCATCAGGGAGGTGATATCTTTAAAAAGGTGGTCTGAAGGACAGGTTTTACTGTACTTTAATAGGCTTATAGATTAATATAAATCTTAATATTCATAATCTTTACCATTTCTTTTCTCAATATCTGCTCCATCTATACATCTATTTATAATGTATGTTTCAAACACAAGATATACTTGATTTTTATTGAATATACTGATGGTGCTACAGGGACAGGCACTTGACCCAATTAAAAAAAAAAGAGCCAAAGGGGTCAAATTCATGGACAGTCTGCTGCTGAAAACAGATTTTGCAGATAATGCAATGTCCTGAAAGCTGGGCTGTCCTTGCAAATTTGCCATGTGCTATTACTTGTGCAAAATATAAATATGTGTACTCTAGGTGCCAAGTGTGAGCTACAGATGATCCTGATGAAATGTGGACTTGTCACCGGAAAGCCTGATTTTTCTAACCAAAACATGGAACATTTTTCTACCCATATATGTCCACAAGAGGAAACCACAATGATGACTAAATATGAAATGTACTTATTGGGTAAAGAAGAAAACATGTAGATACACATTGCTTGACATGAATGAAGAAATACATATTACTTTGTTTTTATGTGGTTATTTAAGGGAAAAATATCTAATTAGCTGATTTCAGTTTTATTTTAGCTCTGAGGTTTCTGATTTGTCTGTCAGCTTATTATGTTATAAACACTGAAGGAACTAATGAATTTTGTATGTGTGTGTCTAAAATTGGTATGTTATATAACAAGATGTATATTTTAAAAGTAATACATCTTCATTGTAGAAAACTTGAAAAACATGAGAGGAAAAAAACACATATTCCCATCATGTAGAGATAATCATGTTAACATTTTCTCTCCTCTGTACTGTTTTACACAGTTCAGAGCATCCTTTATGTATAACACTGAATATGGATTTATTAAATTCCATTGTATGATGTTATAATTTTCTTCACAATTTCCTATTATTGGATCTTTGAGGGATTTCTAGTTTTTTCCTATTATAAACATACAAGATAAACATCTTTTAACGTATATCTTTGCATTTTAGATGATCTCCCCAGGAACTAGTCCTAGATCTAGAATTGCTGGGTTAAATGAAGTGAACATTTTTAAGGCTTTTGATACATATTGCCAAATTATTTTCCACAAAATTTGGTCCAATTTATGCTATAGCTTTATGTTCATGGAATTTGGTGTATGTCACCCATATTATTGAAATAAAGTGGTTTCAGATCTCCAGATTGGTGACCTCCTGTGATTTGCAAAGAACTTGCTGTCAGTGGTTACTCTGACTGAGGAGCAGGCGAGGACTGCAGAGGCTGTTTGCTGTCTGCAAGTGTTTCTGGTTCATTCCCATGAAGGTTTTTTTTTCTTTTTAAAAATTATGTGACTCTCAGAACTTAGTATTTTCAATATTCATGGTTTTTAAATAAAGGGACAACTTGAATAATTGGCCATGCATTTTCTTCACCTTTTCTCTTTTTTGTAATGAGAAAAGAAACCCTAGAATTACTATTAGAAAAATGGGACTTTAAAAGTATTTCTATTCCCTTGCCCACCCAACTCCCAGGCTGGTTAGTTGCAAATATGTTGTCCCCTGTGCCTCCATCCTCTAAGTTATTTGGTCATGTGGCTGTTATATTCCTGTCCCCTTGGTTGGCAAGGATGCAATTTTGCATCTGCTGATGCCTCTATGTGGAGGCAGGGCTCCCAGAAAGCCGAGAACAGTCCCCGCATTTGTAGCTGACCCGTCTCCCCAAGCCCTGTGATCCCTGCACTTCACACGGTAGGTTCCCCAAACAGATTGTCTGATGGCAATGTGTTCACTGGGCTTGAGACTGTTTGAATTTGTGATCTCATTTAAACAGTCAGTTATGCCAAGACTTAGCAGTTCGGGTATGTGTGCATACCCATTTTGAGGAGCTTCTTTGCTTTCTGGCATTCTAATTGGCAATTAAATCTTATGTCTGAAAAGCAAAAATAGATTTTGCACACAGATTTCTGTTGGGGGATTCCCTTGCTCAGGCTTAGAATGACTTTACCTAAGTGGAAGGTAAGAATGAAAATTCTTAAACGCTGGAGGCACCACTTTCCCCAAACTTGGCCTAGTGCTGACCATGGCCATCAGTGGTGCTGGCTGCTTTTCCCCGAAAGGGAGGCTGGGAGAAAAGTCAGCAGTCTAAGCACTGGCAAGAAGCTCTAAAAGGAGCTAACCAGCCTTAAATGATACTTATCTTTGTCCAGAGACTGACTATATAGTACATTAGTGACCTTTATTTTATTTGAAAGAGGTATTTCAAAGTAGTTTACAATTCTGTATAAAATATAACATCTTTACTAGGAGATGGTGGAATATAAACAGAAGGAACACAAATATTCATACTACCCTCACCATGCATGCCTTACAAAAGACATTTGCTAAGTTTTTGTTATATATAAAAATATATTTAGCTACCAACTTTACTGTCATTGTGGAAAATTGCACAAACCAGTATGTGTAAGTGAATAATTTTACATATAGTTAGTGTCTTTTTTGATTAAGAAAGTCTTTTAAAGAACGTATTAATTATGCATCTTATGTATCCTATGTGGCTAAAGCAGCTTTGTGAATAGAGACCTGCCAGTTGTTTTGTTAAAATAACAGAATGCAGCTGTGATTTAAAAAAAAATGGATGCAGCATATCTGGAAGAGCTATTTTTATTTTTTAAAAATCAAAGTTAGTGTTTTGTTTTGCAAATATAAGGTTTTTAGAGTGAGGGTTATATATTTGCTGAAACATTTCCTGGCTGAGACTCCAGTTTAGTAGCAGGCACGCATGGGAAAGTGACCGCTACAACCAAATAGGAAACACACACCCAAAGAGAAAGTTTTCTTTCTTTATAGTTGTAACTGGAACCGCTTCCATTTCCACATTTAAACTTCTTGGGTTTATAAAACCCCCAAGCAACCCCCACCCCCATATGCCCCCACTTCCAAGAGATAAAAATCTACATCTGAAGGAAGCAGTTTTACAATCAAACTAGAGTTTGTCTTTGCTTCTTGGAAACAAAATGGAGTATCTTCTGTCCAGGAAGACACTCTTTGCAAGTAGTTTCCTGCAGCGCGTTTGACTTTCAGGGTGTCTGTTGGCAAGTCCCATCTGTGTCCCCTGCTTTGGGGTCCATCCAGGCTGCTGCTGGTGGCTTTGAATGGGCCAGCTTCACAAAATCTGCTTGAAAATTGGGAATTGTCAAAGTAATTTGCCATTTACGAACTCACTCTCTAACCCTTTTGTGTTTTGATCAATAAAAACTTAAATCCTTTACCCAGTTTAGTAACAACCTATTCTAAAGCATTATATTCCCCCTAATCTTTCCGAGTTCTGGTTGCACAGTTATCCATTTTCAATGATACTCATTTTAAAAGGTTAACAAACGAGAAACTAAACCAACCATACAAATAACAGCCCAAAGAACACTTTCCAAAATGTGTTGCTGTAGTGCCATTTCAAATTTAATATTCATGCGGAGGAAAGCTAAAGGCCACCAAAGCAGGTGGATAAAATAGTACTGCATTTTATGACTCATTCTTAAATGAAATCTCTTAAATATTGCTAATGAAGCCAGCTCTCCCGCACAGCCTTGTCGGGCGCCCTTTCTAGGCTGGTTCAGTTCCATTTCCCTGTCTAGCAATTTGCCCCAGGCCCCTATTAAATGAATTATCACGGCCCCTAAATCATCTCTGCGGGGGTTTCCTCTAATCCCATCAAGACACTTACACTCCTTTTCTTCCCTCCCGGTGACACAATGAATTATTATTTCATAGGGAGCAGTTAAAGAGGCCCCTTTGGAGGAGAGGAATGTGCGCCGGGTGGGGATCTGGGCCGCGAGAAAGCCGGCTGGGTTCCAGCGCCCCGGGCTGCTGCCTGGGGCCTGACGGGGACAAAGCCACACGGCCAACTGCCCCCCACCCCCGCCCTACGCTCGAGGGGGCGCTGCGCGGGCGGCGGGCGGAGAGCCACCCGCTCCCGAGTCAGCCCCAGGCGCCGCCCTGGGAAGCGACTCTGGGAGCCTAAGAACGCGCAGCAAAGAGAATATAGATGTTTTCCTTAACTGGAGGAAACGCTGCGCTCACAAACCACTTGCGGAATAGATTAAGTTAATTTATTAAACACAGTTTGCCTCGTGACTGAGTTGAGCAATGATTTACATTTTTTTCTTAAAAAAACAAAAAACAAAAACAGGGAGTCGGGGGCCCCAGCGGCCCCAGTCACGGGTCGAGGCTGGGGAGGGCGTCTGGCAGCTGATTTGGGGCCCGGACGGCCTGCGCCGGGCACCGCGGGGCACTGAGCGGCCTCGGGGCTCCGCTGAGGGCCCTGTGCCCCACGAGGACGCCCGGTGCTCTGGTTTTTACATCTTGTTCGGGGCCAGTTCAGACCACTCCACGCATACCAGGGCTGGACCATTTTTTGGGAGCGCATAACATTAAACACTTTCTAGGAGATTTTGGAAACGTTGTATTGGAGGACACGTCTGCTCGGTGCCAGCAACACTTTCTGCGTGATAAGTATTTGTAATACCTTTCACTATCCCGGAATGAAAATCTTGGATAATGTAACCTACTCAAGCATATCAGTAAAACAAAACAAAACAATGCCCAAGTAGACGGAAGGAAGAGAGGAAGGAAAAACACAATGACCTAGCTGTAAAGGAAAAAAACAACAAACTTAAAATACGTATTTCTCCATCGTGACAGCTATAGAATGAAGCAATCAAATACTTGTACCACTTTGTAACATAAATTTCGATTTAAGACAAAATTGTTCAATTGTTGTTGACCCTTTTTCTTTATAATTGGGCTTCTGAGAGTGAAGCTAAATAAATGTATTTGCTCATATATGTAGAATCATCCCATGTGACAGCTGTGTATGCGGACTCCTGGAGGTGGTGGTGGGCGAACTCCAAACACAATTTTCCAAACTGGTGAACCACTGAACCACTCTTGATAAAGTTTCAGGCAAAGCAGCGTTCATAGTAGCTATGTAAGTGAAAAATTCCATGTATGTTAAAATTATGTTAAACAGAACTTTGTGTTTATATGTAGAATGGAATTGGCGGTAACAATCAAACTCTTTTTCACCTACACGAGTGTCTAATGGAACGTTTAAAATCAGGACCTCGGACAATTCTTTGGGCCGCAACACATTGCCTTCTGGGGGTTGACACTATCCCCTTTGAGTTTTTAAATTCCTTGAAGTATTATTTCATGGGGAGCAGAATATTTTGTGCATTTGCAGGTCTCTTGAAACCCATTCACAAACCCTGTATAGACTCCATGTATTCTGGATTATGAACCCTTGGTCTACTATAGGAATTGAAGGGTTAGAATCACAGAGTTAAAAAGCACTTTGCCTGGACCCTCTGGGGGAATCTTAGCGACAGCTCATCCAAGTTACTGAATACTGTATTCCAGCTTTGGTTTCATTTGGGTGCTTCACAAGAGAAGAGTTGCCTGCCTTGTTCTGAAAGTGGACCTCAAATCACTTTAGTCTTTAGGCAGCTCTGGCACGGTGTTTACATCTACTGAAGTTGTGTGCAATACAAGCCCTAAATCTAGTTTCCTTGTTCTTGGTAAGATGCTTCATCTCTGTACTTTGACAGTTACTCTTTGAATCTCAGTGTAGGGCTTTACAGTAACACCTGTTAAGTACTTCTTTGTTGGAGCTGATTCTTTTTGCCAGCTTGTCTAGAGTTTTTTGGATACCAATTTTGTCTTTGAACCTATAAGCTTTCCCTTCTATTTTTGTGTCATCTTCATGTCAAAATATTATAATTATTATGAAGGAAAAAAACTGAGAGACCTCTTTTGCCAGTGCTGCCTCATTGGTACTAGCACCATATAAATAGTTAGCTTTTTCCAGTGTGTGCATTAACAGCTCCATTATCTGTGTGTGTATTGCCACGTATTTAGAGCTAAAGAAATAAGGCAGTGGACATCTTAAAGTGCTGTGTGTCTTCATTTGTATTCTTTTTTGTTAGAAGAGTTTCACACTAATTTTAAGAATCTTTTAGAAGATTGTTGTTCCCCACTCTCAGTGCTTGGATTTTATTATTTCTAAAAATAATATTATACCAAATTTAAATTATTTTTAAGAGAAAGAAATTTCCCACATTCATACCATTCTAACATAATTGTTTTCATTGTTCCATGTCCCATTCTGCCTTCTAGTTTTTGTCCAGGTGTTTACATATTGCATGCCCAATTTTCTACATCTCTTTTCTAGTTCCCTATTAGGGATGGGTGTTAACCTGATTTATTCTTAGGCAAAGTGAATTAAAACAGGCAACAGAGGGTCTTCAACACAGCTTTTCCTAAGTGGGCTGACAAGCTTAAGTCTTTTTAAGACTTTAAATGAAAATTATCACTGTAGTAGTGATGCAGGACTATCATATTAACTTAGCAGCTCACTTTGTTTTTTAATCTTTGTATATTTGCATAAGTCAGAAGTGTAAAGGGGTGACAGGTTCTTGAGCTGCTGGCTTTGAAAGTACTGAAGCTGTGATTTGGAGCACTTTGGTTTGAGAAGCCCCGGGCTGGAGTCTGTGGCTTTGGTTTTTTCAGATTGCAGGACTTGGGACGTGGAAGAGAGGCCATCTTGATATCATTTCTCCTTTTGGAGGACATTAGGCCAAGCATGCTGGGGCAATTGGGGAAATCACCTCCTCCTCTCAAGTTCTTTACCTCTGTTCCTCTTCCCATGGTATTACTACCTCTGGATTAGTTGGACCGTTTGGGAACCCAGCTGGCTGGCTAGTCTGGATGCTTGTCCACAGCTTGAGGAAGCCTCTGCTGAAGTGTGACTTAAATTGGTACCTGCTCTTCTATCCTCTTATGCTGAGTATTGTATTGAGCATCTTCACTGGGAATCATCCTTACCTGTTAGAGAATGGATGGTATAATGGTGGCTCCCAGTTACTGGGCACATAGTATATGTCAGGCAATGTATGCTTATATTATTCTGCTTCACAACAGTCCTACAAGGTAGGAATCATTATTTCCATCTTAGAGATGAACAATGCTCAGAGAAGTTAAGCATCTTATCCAAATACAGGTTGGCTTATTTTCACAGCCCAGGGTTATTTCACTATATAACACTCTCTATTTTAAAATGTATAAAGTTGAGCAATATAAAATGACACCCCAAGGTCCCTAGCTTTATCTCTTATTTAAGGAGACAAGAAAAGGTGAGCAGAGAGACCTAAGGCTTTTCCAAAGCAGGAAGGATTGCATGACTGCTCCCAGTGACTCCTCCCTGAATAAAGTACAAGGTGTTTCTAGAACAAGCAAAGGGCAGACACTTGAAAACTTAGCAATGGGGAATGATCCTAAAACAATGAAACCTAAGAGATTCTGGCATATTCTCAGAATGTAAAAATGTCAGATTCAGAATGCATATGATGTAGCACAGAATCTTGTCATTAAGCCACTGAGCAACTATAATTCAGTTACTGACATAAATTCCTCCAACATTAGGCTGAATCAGTGTTTGATGAATAAATACATGATAATTCTTTGAAGAAGCTAAGGATTCCTTGCAAGAAAGGAATAAGGAAAACCTGGTATTGTTTAGTATACACAGATGCTTTTCAACCTTTAAATGGAAACAGTCAAGCCACATATATTTTCTGACAAAAGAGTAATCCTTGCCAAGCTAAGAAATCTTCAGCTTATGGTACCTTCTTGGTAATGTCGAACAGGATATAGGGGCAACACAATTCCAAAATTGAATAAATGGTAAGTTTTTAAATGATTCCTGCTCCTGAAATAAAAATGACCAGCCAAGGTCTTCTTGAGGGTGGTCCCATCCATAAACTGGGTGCCTGCTCTCGGACAGCACTAAGTCCATGAATGCAAAACTAATATAGGCCATCCTGGTTCTGTGGCCCCTAGAAACACCAAGGATATTCCTGAGAATCAATCCCACACTTAGAGCATTACTTGGTCTTCTTAGTTCTAGCTAGCAGGGGCTGCTTTGTCCCAGCATGTGATGACATCAGAACTCAGGACAAATTGGGCCCTGATTCAGCTGATCCTCAGGAACCCTACTCAAGGGATCTGAACATCCAAAATGTTTTCCTCTAGCAAGCCAGGTCAGTGTGCTTTGTGCTACAAGCCACAGAAAAGAAAGGACTGTGGGTCTGGCCACAAAACCCAGGATGTTTCCACGTCCTGATTATTTATTACCAGGGCAAATAGAAACATTGCAGACCACAATCTCATTTATCACATAATTACGTATCTTCCTCGGAGATACTGTACTTGACTGCAGAAGCACTGTAGAGCTATCCTGTCTTTTGCTCTGGGCCTCAGTTTCTTTGCCTGTGACAGGAAAGGCTTGGACAGGATTGTGGTTGGATCTTGAAGGTCTCTTGAAGCCTCAACCCTCAGGAGCCTGTAGACATAGAGGGAGGTGCAGCTCTTACACAGCAGTGGCCTTCTTGGGCCATGGTTTTATTGGTACTATCTTCTATCTGGGCCACATGGCGACTTAACCTCTCCAAACCTCAGTTTTCTCATCTTAAAAATGAAGATGATGACAATACCAATTTCTTAGGGTATCTGCAATGATTATTAAGGTAATGTATGTAAACTTCTGAGAAGGAAATCTCAGAAAGTACTCAACCAATATTAGCTATTATAATTGTTATTAGGATATCTCATTGTAATAGCTTTTTTTTCTCACTTATCTCCTTGTTCCCTATTTCTCCTTGTTTATTCCCACCATTACTCTTACCACAAATTGTCCTCAAGAATTAAAAGTTTAAAGGAACCAGTAATGAGAGATAAAAATCTCAAGTCCAAGAATGAGTGACCCCAGGTTCTAGTCCTGGATCTGGCAAGGACTGTAGACAATTAGCTCTACTAGTTTTTGCCATTCAGTGTATGCATATCTATTGCTCTGCCAAACCGTGTATATGGATACAAATACATGTGCTGGGGTGTTAATATTGTGGAGATATTGAGGAACAGATATTTCTTTTGGGTACCTCCATTTTTCTGTGTTGTAGAACAACAAGATTTGCATTTTCTTTAAAACTGCCCTGAGAGGAGGATTGCTGTTTGGGTAATGCTTATGGAATCTTACTTTCTATGTGATGTATTAGGAAAACATAATAGGTCAAGCTTTTTGTTTTTCAAGCATGAGTGTTTTCTACTTAAGACTACCAGAGGTTGAATAAACAATCCTGTGAACAAACTCTTCAAAATATTTGTATTTTCTCCTTCACACATACCTAAGCAAACCTCAGTTAGTGTCATTGGCTTCAAAATATGCCCAGTCCATTTTCAGGCTGCCAAGGCAGAGTCAGGTTCCAGGGGCCATATGGTGACAGAGACAGGTCAACAATAGTTTTCCCAATGCAAACATCACCCTCTTTGGTCGCTGAGCATTTGATAAAGCTCACTTTCCTCTGCAAACCCACTTCGTGTGGGCCATCTCCTCTTGGAACCAGGTTTCTTTGGAACAGAAAACCAGAAAAATAGTCATGGGTGCCTGAGGGCCTGCACGTTTGTCTTTCAGATGGAAGTATCAGTATAAAATGCGTGTGTGAGCCATTCTAATGTCTCCAGACCCCATTCACAGGATGGGTTGCTAAGTATTTCTGCAAGAAACAAACCAGAGAACTAGTCCTGAAGTGTGAGAGAGTTGAGAAAGTTTGGAAGCTCTTTCCTTGCTTCCCTGCCTCCGTGACCATAATGTGACGTTTGTCACCCTTCTGCTTTTAGCCTCATTTACTGGAAATGCCTTGGACTTAGGGTCCTCTTGTGTTTTTCCACAGGAATGTTGCTTCTTTCTCCCCTTTGTTTTAGAGAGGTGCTCTAGCCACTGTTTAATAAGCATTGCTCTTTGTAGATGGGAATGAAAATAATGAGACTTGGAAACTCAGTGTGGTGGATGTGGGGGCAGCACTCAAGCCCCCCTTTAAGACTGAGGCACTCATCCCTGCAGCTCTCTGAGGAATGTTGGTTGCTGGAGACTGTCAGTCAAATCCTTCTCCAGCACTTGTCCTCTGCCAATGGGAGCTGCCTTGCCCAGAGTTACACTACTGGGGTCTGCTTGCATCTAATGTACAAAGGGGGAACAACTCTGTAGGACCATCCGCCCCAAAGCCCCCTGGGGGGTCAGCTAAGGCTTTGTGGGAGGCATAGCAGCTCATCCCCATTCCTGCTTTCTTCTCTCCACCCCAGTCAGGTGTGACTCCAGAAGCACCCTGTGGTAAGCCTCCTGCAAGAAATCTCTATCTGAGCGTATTTCCTGGGGAACCTGACTATAACATGCAGGCTAAAAATATTAGAAAGAATATGGTTTAGAGAGAAAACCTTAAGTCCCCATATTTATTTTTTCCCTAAGAATATGACATTCATTGTGTTAAACTAGTTGAAGAACTTTGGTATACCAGCTGCAAAACAAGAAAATATATTAAAGTATGTGAAAAAGATTGCAATAAATGAGAAATGCATTTTACAGCATTTTTAAAACAAAAGTATCAAAATATTTTAAAAATCAGATTTGTGAGAAATTTAAATTTTACCAAGGACAATATTATTATTAAAAGTTCTGGGCAGTGTCGGTATCTTGATGTTTTTAGTATCAGTTTGTTGGTTTTTGAACTGAACTGGTGAGTATAATAAATGCTTAAGGACTGAGGCAGTCACCTTACCACAGTTACCGAGGCCAGTGTGGGAGGCAGTGATAAAGGACAGTGGGCTCATGGTGAGCAAATTAAGGTACCAATGAAGTTGGCCCCATGTGAACATCTCATTGGGACTATAATTTGCAAAACTTTTTGTCAAAGGATTTATATTACAACAACATTCAATGATTCAACACATAGTTCAACAGTATAACTGTTGATCTTTATTCCGGCAGGATTTATGTACCAAAATAGAGAACAAGCCTCTTCTTTCCTTAAAAACAGGGCATTACTGGGATTCTTTAGAAATTAATTTATTCAAGTTATATCTTAAAACATTATCCCCATACATAAAAATCAACACAAAAGCACATGGAGTAGGAAGTTAAAATCTTCTCAGGAGAACTACCATTCTCACTATGCTTTCAGACCTTTTCTGTGGGTGATATATTTATTCTTGAGCATATTCACATATATAGAATGGCCTTCATTTTGTCTTTTCTTGTTACATTGATAAGATTATACTATAGATTGTTTTATAGCTTGCAATTTTTTATTGAATGTTTTATTAATATTCTTTTTACCTATTCAATACAAACCACACTGCAATATTCTCAACCACTACATTACAATTAAATTTGATGCTACAGTGAACCTAAGTATGTTACCTATTCTTGGGGGTCATACTGCTTATCTAAATGAAATAAACAATTTCAGTTTTCTAATACAAATTTTAATTTTTCTCAAAATGTGAAGACTTAAACATTTTTTCCTTTTTTTTCAGACTGATTCAGTGGAGTCTGACTCCCAAAATAATTCTTTAAAAAGTATTCAAGAAAAATTAAATCCAGTTCTAATACCATTTTCAAAGTGACCCCAATATTTTTTTTTGCCTTAGTATTATCCTGCCTTTGCCATGGGTGTGTGTTTTTTTTAAAAGAGGATGTGTGTGTGTGGGGGGGGCAAACAGTTTCAACCACTCAATTTTTGCTTTTGTTTGTTCCCAAATCACATGGCCTTTTTCAGTAGCAAAGGTCCTCTCTTCTGCTCCATCCATGGTCTGTAAAGTAAATTGCAAAAAGCTACCAAAGTCTGGCTACATCCTCATAGTGACTGTTTAAACCCATTATTTTCTCTTTTAATCAAATCACTGTTGTGTCAAAATATACGATTCTCGCCATGAATCTCCCAGGCTTGTTACAGGTCACCGGTTGCACCTTGAAAATATTTGCTCTCCTAAGCGTCTTCTCTCCAGCCGCCAGCTAAATTGCTCCAGACCAAGCCTGATCATTTTTCTATACACATAGAACTCTAATTAATATAAACATAATGGCAAAAAGACCTGTACTCTACAAAGAGAGGAAAGGAAAATGCCTGGCCAGTAGGTGCTTGGAACATCATTTAGACTATGGCAAAATGGACATATAGACAGATATAAGCATTCAAATTATATTAAGAAGAAAAAAAGCAAACCTTAAAAATTCCTTATCCTTGAATTACTGAGAGATTTCATCCTTTATTCTTTTTTGCTTTAAGAAATATTTTACATAAAGCCGCAAGAGAGCCAGTAAGGGAAATAGTAATTATGTTTAAACAGCCAACACTTCACTAACATAAAATATTTGTACAGGCTCTTAAACATGAAGTTAAGTGCCAGAGGCTATTTTCATTGTTTAATGTATTAAGTAAATAAAAATGTATCTAAGACATGGACACACAATTAGTTTTGAGTTATTTATCCTGGAGTTTGTATGGTTTAGAAAAACTCCATCTTCTTGGCTGCTGCTGTCCTGATGCATTTAACTTCAGCCATCAGCTATGATTAAACACCTGCTGTTGTGGGGAAACAAAGCACGCTAATCCAATATGTATTTCTGACATCTTAAATATCACCCAGTCCCCTGACATCAGGCACAGCTTTTCAGCGGGATGGAATTCCAGAGCATATTTTTCTAATTTATGGATGGACAATAAATCAAAATTAAGCCTTGGGCAATGAAATATACATCAGTGCGGAATGAACTGACTGCAAACGAGGACCCTGCACAACAGAGGGAAAGGATATATTAATGGAATCCTAAGCTGCAAACACTGAAGTGAAAATCAAGGAAGTTTATTTCACATTTTGTCCCTATAAAACCGAAAGGCAAAAACAGAAAAAGAAGTTTTGTTTTGTTTTTTCATGCATAGCACTGAGGAGCACATTTAGATTTTTTTTTAAGTCGTTGTTTTAAATGTTTATGTATGGGTGACTAAAAACCCAATCTCTATTGCTTTTTTTGTTATTTTTAATATTTAAGAAAAAGCTGAAATGTTTAATGTGGTTTCAGTTTTGCTTTTCTGGAAGAGTGAACAAAGGCCATTGTTGACTGTCTTCAGTTTCTCCTGGGAAAGGTCTGGAAAGAGGGTATCCTTCCCTCCCAGGTGAACTGGGTTGGGCTGGGAGTTGTCCAGTTCTGAATGAATCTTCCTCGACTGACCTCCAACTCAACTATCCCAACAGATGGAGACAAGGACAGCCTTAGAACTTTGTTCTCACTGGAGGCCCTCACACACCCCATGCAGAGGGCTGCCACTTGGCACTGCCCACATCATTCTGGCCACTCCCAACCCTGGAACAAGGTCATGCTGGAGCTGCTCATGGGGCTTATCCTACTCACCTTCACCGTTGCCAAGCACCATACATCTTTTACAGAGCCTGCTGGGGCAACCATCATATTTACCAGGGACAATGTCTTGTGTTTATGGACATGTCAGGGTTCTTAACTAACATTATCCCTTGAGTCCTCATAGTATCTCTGTTAATGAGATAAGTGGCAAATATTTAAATGTTACAGACAGGAACACAGAGCCATAGTGAAACTGAGAGCTTTATCTTATACTGCATGGCAAACAGTGAGGAAAGAATCTTGCTGACTGGCGTCCAGTTCTAGATCTCACTTGGACAGCAAATTTCCCCCCTCCAGAGGACAGAAGTTGCTTCATGTTTTTCTTCCTAAGGCACTCGCATATATAAAACAATTATTTTTGTAGATTCATATGTTACTGGCTTACTGACTTGTATAATACTTATTTATGAACATAGAAATATTTATTTCTTATGGACTCACATATTATTTTTTTTTCAATATAATTTATTTTATTATCATTAATCTACAATTACATGTACAATATTATGGTTATTAAACTACCCCTTCATCAGGTCCCCCCCACCAACCCCATTACAGTCACTGTCCATCAGCGTAGTGAGATGCTATAGAATCACCACTTGTCTTCTCTGAATTTTACTGCCCTCCCCGTGCCCCCCCACCATTACATCTGCTAATCGTAATGCCCCTTTTTCCCTCTTATCCCTCCCTTCCCGCCCATTTTCCCCAGTCCCTTTCCCTTTGGTAACTATTAGTCCGTTCTTGGGTTCTGTGATGGACTCACATATTATTGAGAATGTTTTAAATAATTAAAATTAATCTTAAAGGAATTATGAATTTAGGAATTAATTTTTCATGTGCCTCAGAAAGAAATCAGCATGTTCCCTGGCCCTAAACTTATATTTTGAAAATTCTAAATGGAATACGTTTGAATGGTTCTTAAAATTGATACCCCTTAGGGTCAGTAATTACCGGGGCTGAGACGCTTGGCTTCTATGAAGCTTAAAAGTGAAAGGTATGTCCCCTCTACCATTACAGTTTTCTATCTTGCACTGACTTACCTTTCTTATTCAAATCCTCAATATGATCACTACAGACAATATGCCTAAGCCTGGTAGCAAGTCCTTTGTACAGAAATATGGTAGTATTAAGCAACTGACCACTTTCTAAGGGAAATCTTTGTTTTTTGAAGAAACAGTCTTAAATGATCTTTTTCATTTTATTATTGCAATATTGGATAGTAATGTCACTGGTAGTAATAACAGCTGATATAAATTGACAGTCCTGTTCTGGAAGCTTTAGTAAGTTAACTCAAGTAGTCCTCACAAGTAGCCTATGGGGTCAGTACTGGTGTCACTCTTCTTGACAGCTAAGGACAGGAGCCTAGAGGAATCTGTCTCTCACCAGAGGTCACACAGGGATGACGGAGCAGAGAAGCCAACTTCAGCAGTTTGTCTGCAAAGCCTGCCTTTCAAGTGTGTCATTATTATATCAAGTGATCTTACATAAAGGAAAGTTTTGGCCTTTATACGTTTTAACTTTTAAACTCTTCAGGTCAGTTTAACCTATCTCCTCTAGAAGCAGTTTTGCTCTATAAATCACTGAAGGGAATGACTGGTCGCTGTTCGTAGTTCCTATCACATAAATGATTACAAGTAGAATTATAATATAAAAAAACGGCATCATCAAGACCCAGATAGTTCTCTATCCTAATTTTTAGCTCAAAGAGCTTATGTTGAAAAATTCTAGCTATTGTATCAGTAAATATGAGTGCAGACCTAGGGATGCTGACGAGGGATGGGGAGTTTCAACTGCATGAATGAACAAGTTTAAAAAAAAGTTATTTGTGTATGTTTAAGTTAACTAAAACATACAGTTTGGTTTATAAAAGTCTTTTAGACTCTCATCAAATGCTTTCCATCGCATCAGAAGAGTTCATTGAGATTTTAAGATGTGTATATTGATGAATAATAATATATAATAACAATAGCAAATTAATTATTGTAGTGGCAACATTTGTAAAAAAAATAACTGAAAGAAAATAGGATCTTTTACTACTAATCTTTACCATTAGTATATCCCATATTTTTTGTAATTCATAGACTTAACCAGTTTTATTGAGGGTCTACCAGGGCATACCAGACATTATGCTAGGCCCTAAGGATTCAGAGCAAAAAAGATAGGTATGGTCTCCCTTGTGGAGAGGTTAGTGTCTAGATGTGGAGAGCCCGAGCCTCCATCATTGGAAAAATATGTTACGAGAAAAACTGAAGAGCATTAAAAAGTGAAGAATAGTCCCTGACTTAAATAAGAGTTTCCTTTTGGTATAAAATCCACATGACATTCTGTATAAAAATAGTCTTAAATTCTTTGTTGTCTGTTTTTCAAATGACAACTTCATTTCCTGTCTGCCGACTCCTAGCTTCTGCTCATTTTTCCATAGTTTTCTGCTAAGGATGCATCCGAAGAATGGTTGGTCCATCTGTTACTCAATCTGTTCTCTCCTACTTGTTTCTTGGCTGAAATTCTCATCAAACTCAACATTTAGGTTATATATTTTTCCTTCCTTTTTCATTGAGGTGAAACTCACATAACATAAAATTAACCATTTTAAAGTGAGCAATCAGTGGCATTCAGTACATTCACAATATTGTACAATCACCACCTCTAGTTCCAAAATATTGTCATTTTCCCAGAAAGAAAACCAACATCCATTAAGCAGTCACTCCCCTTGTCCCATCCTCCCAGCCCTGGGCAACCAGCCACCAGTCTGCTTTCTGTCTCTATGGATCGACCTATTCTGGATATTTCACATAAATGAGATCACAAAATATATGACCTTTTGTGTTTGGCTTCTCTTACTTAACATAGTGTTTTCCAGGTTTGCCCATGATGTAGCACACATCAGTATTTCATTCTTCTCTACGGCTGAATAATATTCCATGGTGTATATATGGCACAGTTTGTTTAGCCATTCATGCATTGATGTAAACTTAGGTTGCTTCTAAGTTTAGCTATTATGCTATTATGAATAATGCTGTTATGAACATCCTTGGATAAGTGTTTGAGTCTCTTTTTTCAATTCTTTTGCATCATATTTTTTTAATAAACTTTTTCTGTTGGAGGAATTTAGCTTTTAGGAAAAGCTGCAAAGGTGGCACAGAGAGTTCCCATCATCCAGTTCCCTTAACTGTAACATCTAACATACCCATAGTACATTTGCCAAAAGCAGAAAGCCAACATTAGTACAATATCATTTACAAACTCCAGATTTTATTTAATTTCACTAACTCTTCCATGAAAGTCATTTTTTCCATTCCAGGATCCCATCCAGGATTCCACATTGTGTTCAGTCATTATGTGTCCCTAGTCTCCTCTGGTTTGTAATGGTTTCTCAGTCTTCCCTTGTTTTTGGACCTTGAGAGTTTTGAGGGATACTGGTAAGGTATTCTGCAGAATGTCCCTCAATTTGTGTTTGCCTGATGTTCTTCTCATCATTAAACTGGAGATTGGGGGAAGAATGCCATGAAGGAGAAGTGCCTTTCCATCACATCTCACCAGGGGGGGTGCATGCTATATCACTATGACTTATCACTGGACGTTAATCTCAATCACCTGGCTCAAGCTGTACCGGGTTTCTCCACTCTATAGTCCCTCCGACACCCTTTCCATACTCTATTCTTTGGAAACAAGTCACTAAGTCCAGCCCACACTCCTAGAGGGAGGGTGTATATAAATAATTTGGAATTCTTCTGTTAAGGAAGTTTGTTTCTCCCATTATTTATTTATTCAACTGTTTATTTATGTCAGTATGGGCTACTGGATATTTATTTTATAGTTCATATTCTTTTGAGGTCTTGTCACCAATAGACCTTGCTTACCTTAAGGAAAGTGGTCAATGCAGAATGAGTGCCGCTAGGGTGCTTGGAAGGCACAAGGACCTCGGGAGGATGCGGAATGCAGCGGCCACAGAATACAATGTGCAGGTCTCACAGCATGGGGGGTTTGAAGATGGTATTTCTTGAGTGGAGATAGAATACGTTTTGGTGTTAACTTTTCATTGAATTCTATATCTAAACTTTTTAGAGAGCTTGTTTGATTAGGGCATAGGTTTTCTGATTCCTTGTTCTGTGCTCTTGTTAGTTGCCATCAAATCTTTGCATGTGGTCATATTTGTAGCTATTAATATACTTGTAGATATATGAAGTGGTTAAATGCAAAATGTCCCCACTAAGCTTACACAGACCCTCCTGAAAAATGACTTGTGCTGTCAACAGATGTCTGTTATCCAGAATTTACAACCATGAGGCTTGGGTTTGGGAATGGCTTTGAGACCAAGTGGTCCCACTTACATCCTATTATTGAGGAAGAAATGGAGCCCTGTGGCCTTAAGGCCTTTCCCTGATTACAGTGAAGCAGTGGTAAAGCTACAAGTTAGAGACGGAGAGAGAGAGCCATGAAAAAAAGTGAAAACTTGTCTTCGGTCATAAAATAAGCTAATGGTGGAACTGAGAGAAATAACCATATTGGCTAACGGCCTCCCCCATATTAAAACTATGTAGAGTGTTTGATTAGTGTTTAGGTCTGGTTTCTTCTTCCTTGCTCCTTTCACTGAAGAATTATATTGCTGTTATTTTTTCAAATATTAAAATGTTGAATATAATGATGAAGTTATTCACTTTTACAAAATCACATGAGAGGAAAATTCATTTCAGATTTTGGTTTTCCCTTACTAGAGAACATGTGAAAATAGTGTCTGTACAAAGATATATAATTGTTTAGTTTATAGACTCAGTCTCATTATTTAACAGCCCGGCATATGACCACCTTACAGCTGCAACAAAGCATTGCCCTTTACTGGAGATAGTTTAACATTAGGATAAGCCTTCAGTTTGGGAAATACACCTTTTAATACTGGAGCATGGTTGAGTAGAGTTGAGAACCTGTAGTAAGGCAAATTAGCATATAGTTATTATAAAGTGCTACATACAGGTAACACTTCTGGTATTGTTTTTTTTTTGGTATCGTTAATGTACAATCACTTGAACAACATTATGGTTACTAGACCCCCATTTATCAAGTGCCCCCACAAACCCCATTACAGTCACTGTCCATCAGCATAGTAAGATGCTATAGAATCATTACTTGTCTTCTCTGTAAATACTGCCTTTCCCATATCCCCCTGCCCGCTACATTATGTGTATGAATCGTAATGCCCCTTTTCCCCCCTTATCCATTCCTTCCCACCCATCCTCCCCAGTCCCTCTCCCTTTGGTAACTGTAAGTCCATTTTTGGGTTCTGTGAGTCTGCTCCTGTTTTGTTCCTTCAGTTTTCCTTTGTTCTTGTACTCCACAGATGAGTGAAATCATTTGATGCTTGTCTTTCTCCGCCTGGCTTATTTCACTGAACATAATACCCTCTAGCTCCATCCATGTTGTTGCAAATGTTATTTGTTTTCTTCTCATGGCTGAATAATATTCCATTGTGTATATGTACCACATCTTCCTTATCCATTCATCTACTGATGGACACTTAGGTTGCTTCCATTTCTTGGCTATTGTAAATAGTGCTGCGATAAACATAGGGGTGCATATGTCTTTTTCAAACTGTGCTACTGCATTCTTAGGGTAGATTCCTAGGAGTGGAATTCCTGGGTCAAATGGTATTTTTATTTTGAGTTTTTTGAGGAACCTCCATACTGCTTTCCACAATGGTTGAACTAATTTACATTCCCACCAGCACTGTAGGAGGGTTCCCCTTTCTCCACATCCTTGCCAACATTTGTTGTTGTTCGTCTTTTGGATGGTGGCCATACTAACTGGTGTGAGGTAATATCTCATTGTGGTTTTAATTTGCATTTCTCTGATGATTAGTAATGTGGAGCATCTTTTCATGTGCCTGTTGGCCATCTGAATTTCTGCTTTGGAGAAGTGTCTGTTCAGCTTCTCTGCCCATTTTTTAATTGGCTTATTTGCTTTTTGTTTGTTGAGGTGTGTGAGCTCTTTATATATTTTGTATGTCAACCCCTTATCGGATATGTAATTTATGAATATATTCTCCCATACTGTAGGATGTCTTTTTGTTCTACTGATGGTATCCTTTGCTGTACAGAAGCTTTTTAGTTTGACATAGTCCCACTTGTTCATTTTTGCTTCTGTTTCCCTTGCCTGGGGAGATATGTTCATGAAGAAGTTGCTCAAGTTTATGTCCAAGAGATTGTTGCCTATGTTTTTTTCTAAGAGTTTTATGTTTCATGATTTACATTCAGGTCTTTGATCCATTTTGAGTTTACTTTTCTGTATGACGTTAAACAATAATCCAGTTTCATTCTCTTACATGTTGCTGTCCAGTTTTGCCAACACCAGCTGTTGAAGAGGCTGTTATTTCCCCATTGTATATCCATGGCTCCTTTATCATATATTAATTGACCATATATGGTTGGGTTTATATCAGGGCTCTCTATTCTGTTTCACTGGTCCATGGGTCTGTTCTTGTGCCAGTACCAAATTGTCTGATTACTGTGGCTTTGTAGTAGAGCTTGAAGTAAGGGAGCGTAATTCCCCCTGCTTTATTTTTCCTTCTCAGGGTTGCTTTGGCTATTCGGGGTCTTTTGTGGTTTCATATGAATTTTAGAACTATTCGCTCTAGTTCATTGAAAAATGCTGTAGGTATTTTGAAAGGGATTTCATTGAATCTGTAGATTGCTTTAGGCAGGATGGCCATTTTGACAATATTAATTCTTCCTAGCCAAGAGCATGGGATGAATTTCCATTTATTAGTGTCCTCTTTAGTTTCTCTGAAGAGTGTCTTGTAATTTTCAGGGTATAGGTCTTTCATGTCCTTGGTTAGGTTTATTCCTAGGTATTTTATTCTTTTTGATGCGATTGTGAATGGAATTGTTTTCCTGATTTCTTTTTCTGTTAGTTCACTGTTAGTGTATAGAAATGCAACAGATTTCTGTGTATTAATTTTGTATTCTGCAACTTTGCTGAATTCAGATATTAGATCAAGTATTTTGGGAGTGGATTCTTCAGGGTTTTTTATGTACAATATCATGTCATCTGCAAACAGGGACAGTTTGACTTTTTCCTTGCCAATCTGCATGCCTTTTATTTCTTTGTGTTGTCTGATTGCCATGGCTAGCACCTCCAGAACTATGTTGAATAAAAGAGGGGAGAGTGGGCATCCTTGTCTTTTTCCCAATCTTAAAGGAAAAGCTTTCAGCTTCTCGCTGTTAAGTATAATGTTGGCTTTAGGTTTGTCACGTATGGCCTTTATTATGTTGAGGTACTTGCCCTCTATACCCATTTTGATGAGAGTTTTTAGCATGAATGGATGTTGAATTTGGTCGAATGCTTTTTCAGCATCTAAGGAGATGATCATGTGGTTTTTGTCCTTCTTTTTGTTGATGTAGTGGATGATATTGATGGATTTTTTAATATTTTACCATCCTTGCATCCTTGGGATGAATCCCACTTGATCATGATGGATGATTTTTTTGATGTATTTTTGGATTTGGTTTGCTAATATTTTGTTGAGTATTTTTGCATTTATGTTCATCAGGGATATTGGTCTGTAATTTTCTTTTTTGTGGTGTCTTTGCCTGGTTTTGGTATTAGAGCGATGTTGCCCTCGTAGAATGAGTTTGGGTGTATGCCTCCTCTTCTACTTTTTGGAAAACTTTAAGGAGGATGGGTATCAGGTCTTCACTAAATGTTTGATAAAATTCAGCAGTGAAATCATCTTGTCCAGGTGTTTTGCTCTTAGGTAGTTTTTTGATTACCAGTTCAATTTCTTTGCTGGTAATTGATCAATTCAGATTTTCTGTTTCTTACTGGGTCAGCCTCGGAAGGTTGTATTTTTCTAGGAAGTTGTCCATTTCTTCTAGGTTATCCCGTTTGTTAGCATATAATTTTTCATAGTATTCTCTCATAATTCTTTGTATTTCTTTGTGGTGTCCATAGTGACTTTTCCTTTCTCATTTCTGATTCTGTTTATGTGTCTATACTCTCTTTTTTTCATGGTAAGTCTGGTTAAGGGTTTATTTATTTTGTTTATTTTCTTTAAGAACCAGCTCCTGCTTTCATTGATTCTTTCTATTGTTTGAACTTCTCAATTTTATTTATTTCTGCTTTAATCTTTATTACATCCCTCCTTCTACTGATTGGGCCTCATTTGTACTTCCTTTTCTAGTTTCATTAATTGTGAGTTTAGACTGTTCATTTGGGATTGTTCTTCTTTCCTGAGGTAGGCCTGTATTGCAGTATATTTCCCTCTTAGCATGACCTTCGCTGTATCCCACAGATTTTGTGGTGTTGAATTATTGTTGTCATTTGTTGCCATATAATTGCTTGATCTCTGTTTTTATTTGGTCATTGATGACTATTTAGGAACATGTTATAAAGCCTCCATGTGTTTGTGGGCTTTTTCATTTTCTTTGTGTAATTGACTTCTAGTTTTATACCTTTGTGATCTGAGAAGCTGGTTGGTACAGTTTCAATCTTTTTGAATTTACTGAGGTTCTTTCTGTAGACTAGTATATGATCTATTCTTGAAAATGTTCCATGTACACTTGAAAAGAATGTGTATCCTGTTGCTTTTGGATGGAGTGTTCTGTAGATGTCTGTTAGGTCCATCTGTTCTAATATGTTGTTCAGTGCCTCTGTCTCTTTATTTATGTTCTGTCTGGTTGATCTGTCCTTTGGAGTGAGTGGTGTGTTGATGTCTCCTAAAATGAATGCATTGCATTCTATTTCCTCCTTTAATTCTGTTAGTATTTGTTTCACATATGTCGGCACTCCTCTGTTGGCTGCATAGATATTTATAATAGCTATATGCTCTTGTTGGACTGACCCTTTTATCGTTATGTGATATCCTTCTTTGTCTCTTGTGATTTTTGTTGTTTTGAAGTCTATTTTGTCTGATACAAGTACTGCAACTACTGATTTTTCTCACTATTATTTGCATGAAATATCTTTTTTCATCTCATTACTTTCAGTCGTGTATGTCTTTGGATTTGAAGTGAGTCTCTTGTATGCAGCATATAGATGGGTCTTGTTTTTTTTTTATCCATTCAGTAACTCTATGTCTTTTGATTTGTGCATTCAGACCATTTACATTTAGGGTGATTATCAATAGGTATTTACTTATTGCCATTGCAGGCTTTATATTCGTGGCTACCAAAGGTTCAAGGGTAATTCCCTTACTGTCTAACAGTGTAATTTAACTCACTTCATATGCTATTACAAACACAACCTAAAGGTTCTTTTTTTTCCTCCTTTTACTTCCTCCTCCATTCTTTGTATGTTATGAATCATATTCTGTACTCTTTGTCTATCCCTTGGGTGACATCTATTTTGCCTTAGGAATACTTCCATCTATAGGAGTCCCTCCAAAATGTACTGTAAAGGTGGTTTGTGGGGGTAAATTCTCTCAGCTTTTGCTTATCTGAAAATTGTTTAATCCCTCCTTCAAATTTAAATTATAACTTTGCCGGGAAGAGTATTCTTGGTTCAAGGCCCTTCTGCTTCATTGCATTAAATATATCATGCCACTCCCTTCTGGACTGTAAGGTTTCTGTTGTGAAGTCTGATGATAGCCTAATGGGTTTTTCCTTTGTATGTGATCTTTTTTCTCCCTCTAGCTGCTTTTAAAAGTCTGTCTTTATCCTTGATCTTTGCCATTTTAATTATTATATTTCTTGATGTTGTCTTCCTTGGTTCCCTTGTGTTGGGAGATCTGTGCACCTCCATGGTTTGAGAGACTATCTCCTTCCCCAGATTGGGGAAGTTTTCAGCAATTACCTCCTCAATGACACTTTCTATCCCTTTTTCTCTCTCTTCTTCTTCTGGTACCCCTATAAGGCGAATATTGTTCCGTTTGGTTTGGTCACACAGTTCTCTCAATATTCTTTCATTCTTCCAGATTGTTTTTTCTCCCTGTGCCTCAGCTTCTTTGTATTCCTCTTCCCTAATTTCTATTCCATTTACCATCTCTTCTACTACATCTTATCTGCTTGTAAATACCTCCATTGTATGTTTCATTTCAGATATGGTATTTCTTAATGATTGAATCTCTGACTTAAATTTGTTCTTGTGTTCTTGAATATTTTTCTGTACCTCCATAAGCATGTTTATAATTTTTATTTTGAACTGTCTTGCAGGGAGATTGGTGAGTTCAGTTTCATTTGGTCTTTTTTCTGGGGTTTGTGAGATTTTGGTCTGAACCATGTTCTTTTGACATTTCATATATCTGTGTGGTGCCCACTAGTGTGCAGAAACTCCGTCTGTGTAGCTGCTCAGCCCCTAGAGTGAGGTTGGAGGTCATAGGGGAGCAGAGCTGGTGCCTGAGGGGAGGAAAGATCTGTTTCCTGATTCCCACCTGTGGTGCCTGTCTCCAGTGTCAGAGCCAGTGGGCCAAGCATACACGTGTAACCTCTGTGCTTTGTGTCTCTAGCTGTTGTAGGGTGGGCCTCCCTCTGGCTGGCCTGACGCCTGTGCAGTGACTGCCAGTTTGCGAACCGGTGCCAGCAGGCTAGAGGAAGGCTTGGCAGGCTGCTGGTCACAGTGGGGGTCCTTGGAGCTGAGTAGGCAGCCAGGGCGATGGAGCACCTGAAGCTCCTCAAAGTTCCCAGCCCGCTGGGCAGAGCGTGCCCAGGCAACCTTGTCCAGCTGTCCCTTCTCCTGCACAGCAAACTCCGTGCGAGCCCCGCCCCTTCAGCTGCCCTCTCGCTGCTAGGAAGCCTCTCAGACCGCCTTCCTTTCCTCTGACACAGAGTGGCCGGGTGTGGATCCCCCCCTCCACAAACAGCCGGAATGTCAGTCTCCCAAGTATTTCTCTTCTCTGAGCTCCCCAATTTCCAGAGCACCATACAATATAGGCTTCCTCTCGCAAAGCAGATCTCCAGGACTAGGTGTTCAGCAGTCCCAAGCTTCTGACCCCCTCCCCGCTCTATTTCTCTTCCTCCCGCCTGTGAGCTGGTGTTGGGGGAAGGGCCTGGGTCCTGCCAGATTAAGGCTTTCATATATTACCTTGTTTCGTGAGGTCTGCTCTGTTCGTGAGGTCTGTATGCAGTCTGGTTCAGCCTTCTTTCTTGTTGCTGTTTTAGGGTTAGTTGTATTAATCAACTATATTTTTGTACTATTTGTGGTTTGGGGAGGAGTTCTCTGTGTCATCTCTCATGCCACCATCTTGAATCTCATGTTCTGGAGTCCACTTCGGGTATTTTTATTTCCATCAAATTTTCAAAGAGAAAACAGGATGAAAGAAAAGCACGGAATAATATGGTAGAAGTAATTTCAAATGTATTAGTAATTACAATAAATGCATGTAGTTTAACTAGATTTGCCAGTTCAAAGAGATATTAGACTCAATTTTCTTTTAAAAAATGTAGCTATATATTTCTTATGAAAGACATGTAAATTGTTATACATGGAAGTTATTACAAGTGAAAAATAAAAGGATTAAAAAAAGAAAGTAGCTTCATTATTGCTGGACAAAATAGATTTCAAGGAAAAAATATTAAGGAGAAGACATAGAGGGACACAGTGCCTGGAGCCAGACATTTGAAGAGCTGTCATGTCATATGATATGGAAAAGAGACTCTACATCTGAAACACATTCATATTATTTTGTATTGTTCAAAAGGACAGAACGTTATAGGTGGAAATCATAGGCAGGCAGGTATAGGCAATGAATTGGAAGGAATTTTCTAACAGTTAGCTCTGAAATGCAATGTGTATGTGTCCCTGAAGGTATTTAGGCTAGGTGGTAGGGAAGCTGTGTGGGGGACACATGGGGTGGGCTAGACAGATGCTTTGTAAGCCTGATTGCATTGGTATCACCTGTAGAGCTGTTTAAAAATACATATTCCCTGCCCTCTTCCCAGACTGATGGAGCTGATTCTATATCCTAGGAATGTGCTTTTCTGAAGTGCAGCCCAGGTGATTCTGATGTAGCCAACTTGAACTGATCCAATGAATAATAGCATTTGGGAACCACTGGACACATGACCTCTCAAGTTTCCATTGATTGTGACATTTGATCATTTGCTAATACCTTTGTAGACATTTGCCTATGAACTGGAAAGCTAGAGAGGTGGAATTATTGTTTCCAGTATATAGAAGAATAATGGAGGCTAGGATTATCCATGAAATTAGGTATAATTTGGTGAACAGTATATGTGCTTTCTCCACTGTTCACAGCTTTTCAGTATGTGTTGATGAAGATGATGAAAATGAACATATTTACTCAGAATACATGGCCCAAAAGACCCAGCAGAGCTTGTTCTGTACATCTCCAACATTCTTTTATTTCAAATAAGTAGAGACTCTGTTACAGGTCTAGAGCCCCAGAGCAGTGTGTCTACTACACAAATAATCTGGGAATCTTGGTAAAATGCACGTTCTGATTCAATTGGCCTGATGTAGGGCCCAAGAGAATACACTTCTAATAAAGGTCTCTCTCTTTTCTACTTACTACTAGGCATTCAGGAACCTTCTTTTTCGTCAGACAAGATACTGAAAGAAACTCTTCTGGTTTCCAAAGACTCCATTCTTTAGGCCAGATTATCATTTTGACTTAGTATCTGTGAATTAACAGAGACAAGAGGTGGCTGACAATGGCACTTCATGGACTGGATTAGGCAACAGGGCATGGGAGTTGGGGCGAGAGTTGAGAATGGAGAATGGTGACAACCTACAAGTTTAAACTGCTATTTCCACCCTGAGACCAGAACAGCAGTGATGGCATACAGACCAACCTAGCTTGGCAGAAGACCAGAATTCTAGTCTCAGAGCGGATTTTTTGTTTTTATCTTGTTTTAATTTGCTTATTTTTGTTTTTCAAGTTTTTGTCCTTTCCTAAATCAGTTAATCTTCCTGAGACTGTTTTGTCTCTGGGATATACTAACTAGGCTTTTGTGTGCTTCATAATTAATTTTTTAATTTACATAACAAAATTCATGTAACAAAAAGTTAACCATTTTAAAGTGAGCAATTCAGTGGGATTTAGTACATTCACAATATTATGCAAACAACACATTTTTTATTTGAAAATGTTGTCTCTAGTTCCAAAGATTTTCATCACCCTAAAAGAAAACCCATACCCATTAAGCAGTCATTCCCTATTCCCACCACTCCTTAGCCCCTTGCAATCACAAATCTGCTCTCTGTCTCTATAGATTGGTCTATTCTGGATATTTCACATAAATGGAATTATTGCAAATGTGACCTTTTTTCTCTGGCTTCTTTCACTTAGCATGAAGTTTTCTAGATTCATCCATGATGTAGCATGTATTAGTATTTCATTCCTCTTTATGGTAGATTATTATTCTAACATATACCTAGATCTCATTTTGTTTATCCATTCACCTACTGATGGACATTAGGTTTTGGTTATGGTGAATAGTGCTGCTATGAACTTTCATGTACAAGTATTTCTTTGAGTACCTGCTTTCCTAATTTATTATTTTTAAATACACTTTTTCATTTGGTTTTCAAATTGGGTTGAAAAGCATTTTACTGACCAGAAACAAGTTCAAAGTGACTTGCCCCAGTTCAAAGGTAGTAAGGAGCCCAGGGACTCGAAACTTCTGACAGGAAGTGCAATGCTCTGTGATGTTATACCACCACAGGCTCAGCTGTCCTGAGAGTCAAAAAGGAGAATGTGGGTAAAAATGATCAGCAGGCTGTAAAGCGCCATTGTTCGTATTGGTATTCAATATGCCAGCTGATGCTGCAGGAACAGTTTCCCACTCGGGAGGTCAGCACATGCTATCTCTATTACGGCCAGAAGAGATTTGAGAATTGCAAAAGGTATAACAGAGTGGTTGGACACCAGCAAAGGAGTTTGACAAGGCTGTCACATCTGTTCAATATTTCTGCTGAAATAATCATGGATATTGCTGTTGATGGTTACCATAGTGGTATTAAGGTTGGCAGAAGGAGATGATGTAATCTCAGGTATGCTGATGACATCTTGGCTGCTGAGTCTGTGGTTTCTGCACTAAGAAAGCTGGTGCCTTAGACTATGGGTGATTTAAATGCTGATAACGGCAGCTGAAATGTAGAATATTTTAGCAGCAGCACAAACTGGAAGCGAATGAGAAAAGCAAGAGAAGGGTTATGCTGCCAATAGTTTATCATAGGTATGAGAGCCGTGGCTCTGGCCTATAAAAGAGAATGCCTGGTCAGCTTCACATTATCCCACCTCAGGTCCTTTCTTGGGTGTAACTCAGTCTGGTGTCTGATTAGTACGAAAGAGCTGTGAGCTGAGCCTCAATTCACAGACTTTTGCCAAAGAGGAGATGAAGATCAACACGGAAACGCGGCTACTGCCGAGCTGGGTCGGACCCCGAGTGATGGCGGCCCTCTCGGTGAAGGAGAAGGATGACAGCAGGCTGAAAGAAAGCGTCATCCGTTTCCAGGATCCTGGAACATTTCCTTCTGAAATAACTCATTCTGTGTGTCTTGATTTCCTGACAAGTAAATCTTGAAGAACCGAATTGGCATTTATCAGGGCAAATGCTAGCGTGTGGGTCTCCAGAAGGGTTTGTGACAGGGTTTATAAAACTGTGTTTTTGAAGAATTCATTGCTAAGTGAGGGTTCTTCAAATCTTTCAAAATCAAAATATATCTTTAAACCACATATGTTTTTATGATTATGAAAATAACATATTCATTTTAGAAAGCTTACTGAGATAATGGAGAAGGGGAAAATTCATGTTTTTACAACTCAAATAATCAGTTAATGTTTTGCTATTTTTTCTTCTAATATTTTATCTATATTTATTTTTTATATAACTGGGACCCTATTTTATGCTTAGTTGGTTTCCTTCTTTTAAAAAATTATTTATTTGTACATATATTTCTGGCTGCTTCTCTGAATCCAAGGGTCATTCTAAGGGTTAGGTTTCCTACAGAATGGCTAAATATTCCCATTTAGAGCAAAGGAAAAATCAAGCCTAGAATTATCTATCCTTTCTATACAAGACATTACTCAGATTTGAGCAAACCACTCTCTCAAATATAGTTAGAAGTTGCTGATTTTCTCTGAATAATTAGTGTGGTAGTGAACCTATGGCAACTTTCAGGTTTCTTTGGAAACGTTCATCTTAAAAGCGTTTCTACTTCACAGATTTACATACAAGGTTGCCACGGAAGACAATAACTTGGGTACCTTATAGTGTGGTGGAAACCTAGGGCCCAGAGGGGAGTAGAGTCGGGAGTAGGACAAAAACAAACGAGCCTTAGGCTACTGTAAATCTAGAAATTACTCTGGATTACCGTTTCCTTCTCTGTCTGCTTGTCCAGCCCCTCTGCATGCTTCCAAAACCAATTTGAATCCCATCTCCTCCTCTAAAGCCTTTCTCAGCTAATCTCCATTTCTCACCTCAGATTTCACCGACAATTTAGACCTCCCAGCCTGGCCTTTGGCCATGGAGAGCTCAGGATGCTTCCCAATCCTAAGCATTTGCCATGCAAGTCAGTGAGCCCTGTGGTAGTTTAGAGATGGCCACAGATTCTCCTCCCATGGAGAGCTAGGGTCCATGTCCCCGCCCATTGAATTTGGCAGGCTTTGTGACTCGATGACCAGTTTGAGAGCCCAGGCTTTAAAATACTGGCAGCCTCTATTCCTACTTCTTGGAACCCTCCCACTGGGGAAAGCCAGCCACCGTGTCAGAAGTCTGACTCCTCTGACACCACTTTTTGTGGAAATAAGAGTGATGCTTTCTAGCCCCCAGCTTCCAACCATATCAACCCGCATGCCAATCATGCAGATGAAGGCACTGTATTGAACATTGCAGCCCCAACACATGCCATGTGGAGAAGAACTGAGGCCCTAGACACACAGATCTGGTTGAGCTGTCTCACCCAACCCCAGACATTGGAGCCCCTGCAGTGAAGGTCCCAGTTATCAGGGAACAGAGCAAATCATGCAGGTGAGTCCTGATCCACAAAATCATGAAATAGAATAACAGTGTTTCTGTTAGAATGATATCATTGTTGTAACTACAGATTTTGCAATGGTTGATTATGCAGCAATAGATAACTGGAACAGTCACCTGGGGAAAGGGGCTGGGCCTTTAATCAGTGCTTCTCAAATTTTGCTATGTGTTCAACTCACCTAAGCATCTTGTTAAAATACAGGTTTTGACTCCTTTAGTTGGGGTACTGCCTAAGATTCTGCATTTCTAAGAAGCTTCCAGGTGAGGCTGTTGCGGCTGCTCCCTGGATGGTACTTGGAGTAGAGAGGTATCCTGAGGGGCGTAGTCAGGCATTGCAGGTGCATCTGTATGACTTTTCAAAAGGCTTTTGCTTCTGGATTGATTAGCTGAATAACTTAATAAACTGGAAAGCAACCTCCATAAGACACTTTGACCTACAGCAGAGTTTCTCATAGTGTGGTCTCCGGATCCATTTGCATTCAGATTACTTGAATTCGTTAGAGATGTAACTACACCTCAGTCCTGCAGACTCAGAATGGGAGGAGCAGGAGTAGCCATATCAAACAAGATCTGCGGGTAGTTTTTCAGCACTTTCAAATTTGAGAATCACAGGGAAAGTACAAAGAAGAACTGAATTAAGAGAATGGGATTTTACATCAGTAAACACGGGAAGGGACTGGTGGTTATCATGGGGGAGGGTTGGGGTGGGGTGGTGGGGAGGGTGAGGGGGATAAAGGGGCACAAAAATTCTCAATCATAATATAAGTTGGTCATGGGAATAGCAGCACAGTGTGGAGAATACAGTAAATGATTCTAAAACATCTTCTATGTTGACAGTAAGTGCACTAAAGGGGGTGAGGATTTAATAAGATGGGTAACTGTTAAACCACTGTGTTGTACATTTGAAACCAATATAAGATTGTATATCAATGATACTTTAATTTAAAAAAAAGAGAATGGGGTTTTAACTCTGATATGGACCCTAATTAATGACAAGCAAATCACCTCACCGTTCTGTTCTCAGCTTCTGCACCTATAAATGGGGGAAAGATGGCTGAACTACAGCCATTTCTATCTCTGATGTGGTGTGTACCCTACAATGCCTGCTCCAGGCCATACCCCTCTCTTGTCCTCTCTAGACCCTGGGGCATGGAAAGCGCACACTGCCCCAAAGTGGACATCGGGATTCCCCTTCTCACCATTATCTTTCTTGGCTCACAGAGAAGTATGATTAGGAAACACACAGGGCAGGAAGTGCATTTCATTTTTAAATATTTTTAAAGTAAATATTAGTGTCGAGGCCCATGTCTCCTCAGAATAACACATATCTGCATTCGACACTGTAATTAAACTTAAATCACTTCTTAAATTATATGTTTTAAATGGCAATTGCACAGCCTTTAAGGTTCCCTCTTGCCTTGAGCACCATTGGATAAACGTGTTCATGATTGAATTAGCAGACCTTTGATTTTAAAAGGACTTTTCAGTGATCTTTTATGGTAGATTAAAAAGCAATTTACTAATTTACAGTTCATAGGAATTCCGTGCCCTCCTTGAGTTTTGTAAATCAATTTAGTGCTAATAAATGTGACTATAGCTCCAAATGTTTCATATGGGGACAGCTGGTATCAGACACAACCCTAAACTCGCAATTACATAATCAGTAAAACTGTAGTTTGTATGCTGTGTCTTTGTGCTCAGCATAAGCCTCTCTTAGGAATCCCTTAATTATTACCTGTCTTTAGTTGGGGTGGAGGACATTTAACCATTAGGGGTGCTGGGCAATACACCTCAATTTTTTGCTTATCTTTTCTTTAATCTGTTCTCTTTATTATGGTGAGTATTCGCAATTGAAAGACAATTGGAAGATGGGGTCACTTAACCCAGGGTTCTTCCTCCTGGGCATGACTCTCTCAGCAACCAAGACCCCACTGCATATTCCAAAGCATTCATCACCATCATCATTATAGTCAATACAGGTGGAGCGCTTCTACGTGCCAGCTGTTAGCTTACTTACAATTTCACAACTCCATGAAATTCACAACATTAACACTTGTATTTTTCAGCAGAAGAAACTGAGTCATAGATAAACTTTCCCAGGAGCCCAGAAGTAATAACTGATGGAACTGAGATTTGAACTCAAGGAATCTGGCTTCAGACCATGTACTTAATAACCATCATACCGCACTGCCCTTATCCCTCATGGCAATGGGCTCTTTTCTCATGCACCCGCCCAGTTTCAGCTGGTGACTGGTTTTCCCAAAGGAGGTCTCTATTATTTACACTACAGGGGAGATATAAGAAGTCAGCGGAAAAAGCTTTTAAAACTCCACACACAGAGGAAATATCCAACAATTCTTTTTTTTTCTTTCCAGTTCAGCTGTAAACTATATCTTAGCCTTTCACAAGTCAACTCAAATCTGTCTCAAGTGGAACTGAAAGGTTCAAGCCACTAATGGAGAGTTGAGCATTTTCCATGGTAGGTTCGGGAATCAGTCTGGCTTGTTTGGTGAGAGGCACCTTGCTGATGACAGGTGGTGCTGGATTCTCCTTCCTAAGGCAGCTTAGCTGGGGCTTTCTTGGGCTTTTGCCAATGTGGGGGTATTTGTGTCATGACAGGGAAGTAGAAGAAGGGGCTGGCCTGTAATAGTTCAATGAAAAGGCACCAGAAGAGTGGAGGAATGAAGCCACAAATGTGGACACCAGCCTCCATATGAGAAGCCAACCCAGGTAGTATCCAACGTTGTTCATCTAGAACCTTTTGCAAAAATTACAATTCTTTGAAATTGGGAAAGAATACATAGCCAGACGTGCTTACTTGAACATGAATCAATGCTCCCTTGTTTTAAGTCTCCTCGAACCTGGTATATTTGTTGAAAGAAAAATTGTTTCAAAGGCAGTTTGTTCATAAGTGCTGAGCTGTAACAGTAGGAAAAAAACTTAGAAATTGGGGTTCAGATCTCATGGCCTGTTGCTATCCCTGAGTTTTCTAAGCCATTTTCCTCTCAACTTTTGTTTTCTCTTTTATCCCCCTCCTACCAAGGTATAGCAGATTCGGAGGCGAGTTAACCCTGCCTTTTCAGTGGCAGTTGAGCAGCCGTCTGGGTGGGGGAGGCTGGCAAGGCGTCGGGCATAGAGGCAGCACCCTTGGGTAATGGCGGGATCCCCGCAGGCACAAGACCTTTTTCCTAAAATTGTCAGGGCCCCATAGCTTGAAGGCTCCTTAAATGCTGCTTAGAGTCCCAGCACCTCCCTTGCTTAAACCATCCCTAGGTCCTGGCAAATCCAGGGAGGCCAAACCCTGTGAGGAGGTTAAAACGTAGGGTTGGGAGGTGGAGTCTGGCCTTCTCTGAATTACCCCTCCACTTAGATGTCGGCGATAACGTATCACCAGAAGCAGGATGGGGAACAGGGGTGGGGTGGTGACAGGGAGATGACTGCCTTAGAATTGATACAAATAGTGCTCTTTTAAATTTTTCAGATGCTAAAAAAGGGAGATTAGACTCAGATTTGCCTCTTCCATTAGTTTTAGGATTATTGCTACATTTCTCCTCCATCATCCTTACATCATCACCAGAAAGAGAAAATTAAAATGACTCCTCTTTTTCATGTATATACCTTCTTTTTTCCTCTTTTCGTTTAAAAGTTGCCTCTACTTCTACCTAAACTGTGTATGCTCTACCCTCTGCCTCTTCTTCCCTTCCCTCCCATTTTCTCACCCCTTCTCTCTGGTGTCCCCTCCTCCTTTGCCAGTCTAGCCCTCCCCTCCCTGCCCCAACTCTCCCTAAGCCCTTCTCTCCTTGTCCTTCCTTTTAGTCCTTATTTCCACAAATTAACATATTCTAAGCATTAACTGGCAACTGCCCTGAAAAGAGATGAGGCGGCGAAGGGAAAGGAAAAATGACTGCCAGGTTTTAACTAATTCCTGCAGCTAGCCCTGAGTTCTGTGGCATTTGCCATGGCTGTGATATTGCAATAAACAAGGGGCTGCACTTATACTTCTAACCTTTCCTCTGTTGCTGCTGAAGACACAATTGAATGTTGAACAGCCGTCCATGCTGTCTCTTTCTAAATGTATTACTACCTATCATTTTGAAAGAGAATTGAGAGAAGAAGAATTCAGATTGGGAAGGGGTGTGCAGGACTGGGAGGGGTGTTTGTAGTAATATAGCAGGAAAATAGTAATTTTATCCAGAGAAATTTATCATCCTAGTAATCCATTGATGAGCTGGCCTCAATATGAGGTACTCATTTTCTACGAATTAACTTGAGGCATATATATATATATATCCCGCAGAACTATAGAAAAAGTGTTCTTAAAAACACCCACTATTCTTCTAAGAGAGATGAAGAGTTGAGGATGGTGAAATAGGAGGGATGTCAAATGGAGATCAAAACAGCCTATGACATCATTACCTCCTGTTCTAGCAGCTGCAAGTTCTGTCTCCATTCATAGGTCCACACTATTGTTAAGTAGGTTTTCCATTCAGGGTCTGAGGGCACTCAATACTTGAAGGCAAAGACTGTGTATATTTGAATCTTCTATATCATCTAGCTCCATGACAAACAATAAATGTAGCATGTGTGGGCTCTTGCTCTGGGCCAGGCACTGTGCTAATGTTAATACACATCTTACTCCATCCTCCGGCCAGGCCTGTGTAACAAGTGAAATGATCACTCCACTTCACAGATGGAGACACAAAAACATAGAGAGGTTAAGTAAAATGCCTAAGTCACATACCCAGGATTTCAATAAATGCCTTTAAATGTTTTAACCTTTTGGTTTTCTTTAAATTTTTATAAAGGTGTTCCATGCCCAGCCCAGCAGTGAGCCATCCAGAGCCATCTTTGGGGGCTGGTGCTCAGGTTGGCTCTGCTGCCTTTCAAATGTAGCTTCCATCTCCAGGTCCAAAGTAAAGGCTAATTTTATAGCGCTCAGAAAAGGGGGAATAAAGGGTCTAAGGCAAATGTATTTTTCTTTTAGAAGCTGACCAGAAGTTGATCTTGGGACATACTTGTAATCCACTTGCCCCAACTTGGTCACATGACCCACACTTGCCTTCAGGGAGGGCCAGGAGTTATAGTGTCTAGTTGAGCAGCTATGAGCCCAGCTAAAATGGCAGTATATGTTGTGTTGAGGGTTGATGGGTGTTCTCTATTGATAAAAGAGGGAGAGTATGGGTAGAGGGAGAATGCAGGCAGTTAACAGGCAATCAGAGTATTAGCCTGAAATTTTTACTTTAAAATAAAAAAAGAATTAGCTGTTCAAATAGTGTAAGGAAAATCTTAGAAGGAGTCCTTAAGGGACTTAGTTTTCATATATAAATGTCCATGAAATGTTATTCAAGCAGGTCAAGGACCTCTACTTGGGCCTGATTCTAGCACTAACTAGTTGTGTGACCTTGGAAATGTTACTGGTAATTAGTTCCTCTCAGCCTATTTTCTCATCTGTAATTTTATCCTAATAATACCAGCCCCAACTGTTGATAAGGATAAAGATTAAATATAATATCCATAGAAGGATCTTGGCACAGACTATTTGCTCAAAATTATAGTTCTTTATTACCATTCAGTAAATAAGCTTTCAATACACTTTGATACACAGAAGGAGAAAGCAGAAGTAGGGTTTGGCAAGTGGGGAATTTGTGTACAGATGAGAGCTAGTCAAACTCCCAGAACACTTGGGAGTACAAAAAGAACAAATATGTTCGTATCCTAAATTAACAGAAACTATTAATGAGTTTAAGTGGAGTTAGCAAGTTATTGTATTTTAACTTGGTGTTCTGTTTTTATCTGAAAACATCTTTTTTTTTGTCTTCATTCTTGAGGAATATTTTTGCTGGATATAGAATTCTGGGTTGGCAGTGTTGTTTTTCTTTAAGCACTTAGATTTCTCCTGGTCTGCATCATTTCTGATAAGAAGTCAGTCTTAATTTTTATTGTTGTTTCTCTGTGTGTAATGTGTTATTTTTATTTAGCTGCTTTCAAGATTTTCTCTTCATCTTTTGTTCTCAGAAGTGTGACTATGATGTACACAGATGTGGTTTTTTTATCCATCTTATGCTTCAATGAACTTCTTGAATCTGTAGATCTATGTATTTCACCAGATTTTGGAAATTTTGGTCATTATTTCCTCAACTATTTTTTCTGCCCTGTTCCCTCTTTCCTCAACCTTTGGGACTCTAATTTCATATGTTAGCTGATGTTATCCCACAGATCCCTGAGTGTTCATGCTTTTCAATTTTTTCTCTCAGTTCTTCAGAATGAATAATTTCTGTTGAGTGGTCTTCAAGTTCACTGACTCTTTCCTTTGTCACCTCTATTCTTCTACTAAGCCCAACAGGTAAATATTTATTTAAGATATTTTTCACTTCTAAAATTTCCATTTGATTCTTTTCTTACAGTTTCTATTTCTCTGCTGAGATTTCCTATTCATTCATTAAAAGCTTTTTTCCTTTATATCCTTGAGCAAAGTTATAACAGCTATTTTAAACTCCTTGTCTGCTAATTTCAATCTGTGGGTCATCTTTGGTTTGATCTTCATTTATTTCATTTTCTCTTGAGTTTAAGTCACATGTTCTAATACACTTTTACATTTGGATTGTATCCTGAACATTGAGTCATATACTATAAAGACCGTAGGTGGTTTTTTTTGTCCTTCTGGAAATTTTGTTTTTGATAAAATAGGCATTTAACTTAGATGGACAGCAGCTGAAATCTGATTAAGCACTTTTAGTCTCACCTGGGCTGCTTGGAGTCTGCCCTATAGATGAGTAGTTATGTGGTCAGCTAGAGCCTTAGGCAGAGGCCATACACAGAATTTGGGGCACTCTCTCTGGCTCTCTCTCTTATGGGGCATCCCCCCTTCACTTTCAGGCTGCTGTGGTACCTTTGAACTCTTTCCTCTTATTCTTCAAGCCAGTAAGACTTCAGATATTAGTGTTGGTTGCCCTGCTCAGCATGGATTAAAGTCTGCCCTTAGGTAAAGAGCCATTAAAAAATGCCATTCCTTCCTCCAATATTGTCTCCCTTCCAGTGTCTGCTTTTGGTTGCTCTTCTGTGCCTTCAGGTACTTGTTTATTTAAAAAAAGTATTCGTCCAATAGAGGTTTCTCTTCCATTATCAGAAGCAGGAGTGTCTGCTACATTGTAAGACCTAGTAAGATATAATTAAATGTGGTGGATTAAAGATGGCTGGGATTTTTCAAAACCTTCCCTGTTGAGACATGGGATCTATATTCTTTCCCCTTGAATATGCATGGATCTTCTTTGACCAAAAAAAAGTATAGTGGAAGTAGCACTGTGTCAGTTTGGGCTAACGTTTTAAGAGAACTTGTATCTTCTGGCTTCTGTTCATGGGAACACTCTTTCTTAGAGCCCTCAGTTGCTGCCTAACAAGTATGACTATCCTGAGGCTTCTTTACTGTGGGTAAGCCCAGACTAGCTAGTTGGAGAGGGTATGTAGGGAAACAAATTTAGTTATGTATCTTGAAGGAGGGAAGGAGGGAGAAAAAGAGACAGAGTCCTAGCCAGCCACCATCTTTCCAGCTCCTAGTCTTCTGAGTTATCCCAGCTGAGGTCCTAGGCATCATAAAACAGAGATGAGCCATTTCATTGTCCTGCCTGAACTCACCACAAAATCATAATGTATATAATACTCCTAATAAGTTATTGTTTTGAGCCACTGTGTTTCAGGGTAGTTCCTTACACAGCAATAGTTAACCATAATATTAACAAATTCATATTATTTTAAATAATGAATAGTGTTTTCTTATGGAAAAGACCCAACTGCCTGTATTATATCTGAGACATCAGTGTTCACAAGTCAGAGTAAATCTACAAGTTGAATCTACATGACCTTAATTTTTCCCCTCTCAGCTGCTTCTGGAATTCCAGGAACAGAGTCTCAGGAGAAAATAACTGGGCATTAGGGATTATACTTTGCAAATCAATTTATTTTTGTGAGGGCAAAAGCAGCAATGCCATTATTGACAGATGAAGAAACTGAGAAGCAGTTTAACTAAGGATAAGAGTGGGGAGTGAGGTCACCATGGCAGTCCTAGGATTTGAATTGAGTGTTACCAAATTCATTGCTTAGTTCAGAGAACATATTGATTGATTATTGATTGATTTCTGACAAGTCAGATCAATGAGCATAGATGAATTAAAAATAGCTACTATTATTCAATTGTGAGTCTTAAAAAGAAAATCAAATAGAAGACTTTGAGTTTCTTTTTTTGCACTGATTCCTGTTAACATCAATTAGATTGTGTCCTGCTATGATATTCTAATTTTTAGCACAAGGAGAAAATGAATTGATTTCAGGGTTGATATCTCTTAACATTTAAAAGGAAATACTTTCACTGAAAATATGGGCACCATAGAATAAATTGCTTGACATTTGTGAGAGCAAAATAGTCAATATAAACAGAATTTTCATATTGAAAAATAAATCATTAACCTAGCTATTTCTAAGTTCAATTTGAAATTCTTGAATATATCATTAATACATTTTTCCTTCTACTTTTTCTTGATTAAGGCAGCCACTATCACAGAGGCACTGGCTGCTTTCCCTGATACCCATAACTCTTAGTTAGACTAACAGCCTCAATTCCTCCCTCCCTTGTCCGTGTGTTAGTACCAAGGTAGGAATCCACCTCCATAATGATCAGGAGCAATTTGGAGAGACAGATTCAGTCATATATTTTGATGTGTTACATGAACAGCAGAATCCCACAGAAGCATTCCATGAAAGGCTATGTTCTCCCTTTGACTTGACAATAGAAATGAAAACAGACTGGGAGTTCATTTATAGGGTCCATACCCAAAGCATGTTACCATGTCAAATTCTTCGGCACTTTTCCCATTAACAGTTAGAATCTCATTCCTTTCCCACTAAACATGGGCTGGCCTTAGTTCCTCACTTTAAATGAATAGAATGCCACAGAAATAGTGCTGTATGATTTCCAAGGCTAAATTAGAAAAGACAACACAGCTCCTTTTTGTCACTCTCTCTTGAAATGCTTACTCTAGGAACCCAGTCACTATGTTGTGAAGATGCCCAGACCATGTGGAGAGGCCACATGTACATATTTCAGCTAAGGTTCTAACTAGCAGCCAACATCAATTTTCATACATGAGTCTGGAAGCCCTAGAGATGACTCCTTCCTTAGCCACTCTGTTTGCTATCAGGTAAGTGATGCAATAACTACCTAGCTGAGACTTGTCAAACACTTGAAATGTGAAAGAAAATAATAAAATGATTGTAACTTTAAGTTACTGTTTGGGGGAAATTCATTACACAGCAGTAGGTGACTGAAACACCTTGCAAAGCAATATGGATTTTGCTTTGTTCTTCATTATATAAACAGCTTCACAGCTAGTTCTTCAAAGCTGTGGTTCCACCCAGTTATCACTCTCTGTCTTAGCTTAGATTCCTCCAAAAGCAGACCTGAGACAAGGACTTAGAAGGTGATCACATGAAGTAGAAGTGAAATAGAAGAAAGTAATAGAGTGAAGGAAGAAAGTCAATAAATGTTTGCTAGTTAGTTGGTTACTGCATTGGGCAGCTGGAGCTCAATGCCCCTGGGGATCCTCTCAGGAACCATACAGAGTATGCCTCAGAAGTGTCACTCCAGAGGATGGGGAAACTGGAGCATCTATCTATTCAACTCCTCCCTCATTGATGTGCTTGCCTTTAAGGCATCAACTTCTCTGCATTTTCAGATTGTATATGGTTACAGATAAGCACCCTTCTGTAGCTCACGAGAAAGCGGAGTAGAGACCCTGCTGTACATGGTCAATGTAGGGCACTGGCAATAGGGCATGGAACTGTCCATGTCCACCATAGCTGGGCTGAAGTCAGGTGGCTCAAGAGAATGTGGCATAGTACAACACAGTTATTTTCCATATCCTCTGATCCATTCTACATATGCCAACCTGGGGGAACTCTTCAAAACAAAAACATGCTTTTGAAAAACTCCCCTAATTCATATTCTTCGGTGGTTCCCCATTGCTCATAGGAAGAAAACAAAAGCTTTACCAGGTCTGGTGCTGCCTATTTCTAGCTCTTCTTATATCATTCTCCTCCAACCTCTGCCCTCCAGCCAAACTGGTATTGTTTCACTTTCCCAAGACGCCATAGGGCCATTGTACTCAGCCTGGAATGTTCAGATTACACTCACCTCCAAGCCAGTTAGATAACTCCTACTCATTATTCCCATATCAGCTCAAGCATCTCTTTCTTGGGGAAGGCTTTCATGATCCCCAGACTGGATCAGGTTCTTCTAAAAGCTTACTTCAATTTATAATTGTATACGCCTTTAGTTATTCATTCCATTCGGGTCTGTCTCCCACACAAGACTGTAGACCCAAGAGGGTCGAGATCATGTTTCAGATTGAAGAGCTGGGGTATAGAAGGTGAATGTGTGTGCGTGCATATGTGTATGTGTGTGGGGGCAGATTGCATGTTTGAGATTAGATGGAAAACCACTGGAAGTATCTCTATTCTTTGGGGTCTAAGGATCTTTTCAAAGACTGAATTCGCCAAATATTCTACTCAAGAATGTACATCTTTGAGTATCCTCTATTTCTCCTCCACTCCAACCTCATCTTCAGCCTTAGACCCACCTTTCCCCGAATGAGGTGTGAAGGAGGAGTAAGTGATGGGGTCTGTGCAAAACAAACCCAGTGTTAATTTCCCAAAGGACGGCTCCTGTTATAGTCATTGGCTCCTCAAAGAAAAAGTCTGTATCTCCTGCTCTCTAAAGTCAACCCGACTAGAGGACATGTATACTTTCTTTCTGCCCCAGAAGCATTGAAAGACAGTGTGTATTTAGTTATCAAATTCCAGAATTCCCTAGTGTGTTTAGAAACTAGAAATTTGGATGGATGAAAGGGGAATAGAAGGAAATTCAACATTTCAAATGTTCAGTTTAATCGCAGTAAAGACAGAGTAAGAGCCCCTGTTGGGGATGCTTAAGAAGAGGGATTGAATGTAAGTCCAGGGAATTACCCAGATTCTTTGTGATCACTGGTGAGGCCACATTTGGAATACTATGCACAGTTCCAGTCACCTTATTATAAAAGGATATTAGAGATGGAGAAGGTACAACAGAGGGCAAAGAGAAGCACACGGGGATTTAAGGATCTTAGCTAATCAGAGTGGTATTCTTTGGCAAAGGAGAGATTAAGTGGGAACTCATTAAAGCATAGACAATTCTAAAGGGAATATAGAGGATAATTGTTTCAAGGCTATTTTGAGTTAGTGTCAAATACAAGAACAAGGGGTTAGTAACTTAAGCTAAGAAAGTGAATTTAGACAGGCATTTTCTGAACTGAGTTTAAGACATACAACAAAGGACTGAGGATGATAAAAATAAGAGACATAGATTTTTCAGAGGTGAAAACATGTAATTTTTCCAATTTGGTTCGTTTGCCTTAAGTAATGAAGAGTGCTTTTTTTTCTTTTCCACTTGGAACAATTACATCTTGTCAGCAGTGTTAAAATTAAAAAGGGTTAGAGTGACTATAATTTTAAAAACTCTAAAAGGGAAGTTTCTAACCCCAGAAAAAGAACACATGGTTAAGAGCTTGGCTTCTCTGCTTCAAAATGTCACAGGTTTCTGACCTGAACCTACCGTAATACCACATTACCATTCAGAGTTTTGTATCTTGGCCTGTCCTGGAAAAATGTTACATTTGCTCAGGCTGTCACATAGCCAAAACAATTATTTCCAGTATGAAAGATACTATTTTACTTAGGTAACACTTGGGGGGAGGGGATAAATGACTATATAGTATGTTTAAAAATATTGACTGTGAGTAGTGGTTTGTTTCACCCTGATCTTAAGAACTGTGATGCAGTTCAGATGACACTTAGAAAGCACCAGCTCTGCAACAGACACTGCAGAAGATTCAATGCCTGCACATAACCTTGTTAGTGCCTGACAGTATTTGCTGAATGGACACCATCCCTACCCTCAGCGAACTTGTGTGACATAATGACATTGATACCAAAAGTAAAGGTATAAGCAGTGTAGTGGGGGATAGAGGAAGGACCATTTGAACCATAGATGAAGAGTAGTGATTAAGAGACAGGCTTTGGGGTCAGTTGAAAACCTTGCTTTGTTGCTGGCTCCGTCATCTTGGGCAGGTTACTTCTCTGAGCCTCAGTTTTTTCATCTATGAAATGGGGGAGGTAGGACCCCCTCAGAGTTTGAGTGAGGATTATAGTGAATTGATGTATGTAAATTACACATTGCTAGAATATAGTGAGCACTGAAAAATGGCAGGTGAAATTATGAGTCTGAAGAAACAGAATGGATCACAGGCCACAGCGTAGGAAGCAGATCTATCTAACATGTTTAAGTAGGTTCATGGGCGGAAAAGGAGTGTTACTTTAATCCTTTAAACTTCTGTTTCTTCATCTGTAAAATGGGGATAATAGTACCCATCTCACAGTGTTGTTGTATGCAATACAAAGTGCTTAGCACAGTGACTTCCCTTTAGGTAAGTACTCAACAAGTGTTCTCACTGTTACTGTTTCAACCTGCTTCAATGAGAAATGTCACGCTGCATGTTAAACTAGCTTTGTCCTTTTTTTCCCCTTTGTTTTGTCAACCTTAAGAAAAAGAAAAGGTAAGCAATTCAGCCAGCAAAGTCAAGTTTATTTGGGAATAGCAGAAGAATTGCAATTTGGGACAAGCAAACTGTCTTGCCAGTGGGTTTCAGCCCCGGGCAAGTTCGCTATGGATTCAATGTGACCAAAGAAATTGACAGCAAAACGTTCTTGGGGTGAAAGGGTTAAACCCAACTTTATTTCCAGGTGGCAGCTCAGTCACTAAAATCCCGTTCACTCAGAGCGAGTCTGTATGTAGCAAGCCGGTCTCTGCCTCTGGGCTCCTCTGTCTATACAGCTGTCCTACACAGCCGTCCTCTGGGCCTCTCTGCACAGTCATCCTGCACAGCCGTCCTCTGGGCCTCTCTGCACAGTCGTCCGCACAGCCATCCTCTGGGCCTCTGTCCTCAGCACTTCCACCACTCCAGCCTCTGCTCTGCTCTCCTGCAGCCTTGCAACCTTGCCACCTATCATGCCCAGAGCACTGGGCGGAGCTCTTTATATAGAGTCAACAGCCATGTATTGCCCACAGGTGTGCAGTGAGCTACTCAACCAGGGCCAGGTGAGAATCCTGGCCACAGGAACTCTCATTTTATCCACACAAACTATGGTGGCCCATAGGAAGTCTGGAGAACAAAGATGGAGAGCATTCTTTTATAGAGGAAAGAAGGAAGTTAGGATGGGTTGTTTTGAACAAAAGTTCATTGGAGAAAAATAAGAGTTTGAAGTGGTGGCTTCTCCTTGGCTGCAGGTGATCTAAATGGTAGCAGCCTCTCACTGTCTGCAGGTGAGGGCAGCTTGTTGTTCTTCCTTCTTTCTACTGGACTATGAAAGCCAGGTGGAGTGGTACCAGTCATGAGAACCTTCCCTTCATGGCTTCCCAATTCCAGTTTTGAGTCAGGTTTCCTTAACACATTTTCCCAGTTTTTACAAAACAACTAGAAAAGAAAGTAGCTTTTTTTGCCCCTACTTGCCTTATTGCCATTTTCCTTATACCCTCTAAATCAACAATGAAGTCCTCCTGGAAAGAGTCTGGGTCTCTTGGTGATAGGGTACATTAAAATTAAGTAGCACAGACTTACATGTCATCATACACCAGTAACAATTCATGGCAAGCAAGCTGTTCGTTTTACTTTTTTTATTCGTACAGTTTATAATCCTAGCACAGATATTCTGGTAGGAAAGCATAAGACTGAAAATCTTCATGAAGCTAGGGTATTTTTTTTTCATTATGGAAAATTCCAAATATACAGAGAAGTGGAGAGACTAGTATGATAAACCACCCATTATGCAGCTTCAACAGTTATCAACACCTGACCATTCCTGTTTACTAGGTACCTCTCCTGCATCCCCTCTTTATAGGTTTTTTTTTAATGGAAATAAGATGTTTGCTTTTGTAAATAATAAGTCCCTCTAAAAGATAAGGACCCTCTCTTTAAAAAAAAGACAATCACAATACCATCCTCACACCTAAAAAATTAACAATAATTTTTAATATCATCAAATATCTAATCAGCATTCAGATTTTTCCATTGTGTCAAACCTTCTTTTGCATTTGTTACAAGCAAGTTACATACCCTACATTTTGATACTAAACTTCTACAGCATTTTTAAATCTCTAGGTCCTCTCAGAGCCGCTGCCAAAGGCACCTCTCTCCCGGCATCCTCAGCGAGCCGCTCCCAGCATTCCCCAGGAGGGCGTTCGTCGCCTGGCCGGGCGCCTGCGCTCGTGGTGCCGCCGCTCTTCTCAGCGGGCCGGATGCTCAGGCTCCCTTCCTGAAGAAGAGGCCCGCCCTCCTGGCGCACACGCGCCAGCGCCTCCCCTCAGCCCTGGAACCTTTCAGTGCCTCGTGGGGACGGGCAGCAGGTAGGGTCAGCTCCCTTAAAGGCGAGCGTTCACACCGTGTTCCTGTTCTGAAGATCCCTGAGGGATTCAGCTCCGGTTGCTCCGTGGCTTAATAAGGCATCCTTTATTGCTGCCTTCCCTTTTCTTGTATTATTCCGTACTCCCCTTCCAGGATGCGCCTTGTGTCTTCAAAGAAATATTGCGGGTGAATCCTCTCAGGCTATTTCTGGGGAATCCGAACGAAGATGGCCTCCCTGGAGCACCTATTGTCTTAACCAAAGCCACTGAGCTCCTCCCTGTTTCTAGCTCCAATAGGCACTTTTAGTCCTTGTTTTACTTGATCTCTGGGAGAACTGGGCACTGATGACCACTTTCTACTTCGTGAAACACTCTGTGATGCCCTCTGCTCTTGGTTTCCCTCACATCTCTGGCCATTCCTTTCCAGTCTCTTTCATTGGCTTAAAAAAATAAGCCTATTGATATATAATTCATATACCATACAATTCACCAATTTAAAATGGACTAATCAATGGTTTTTAGTATATTCTCTGACTTGTTCAACCATCACCATAATTTTATGACCTTCTCATCACCCCAGACAGAAACTTGGTACCCATTAGCAGTCACTCATTTTCTTCTCCAAGTTCCCAGCAAATACTAATCCACTTTCTGTCTCTGTAGATTGTCCTGTTCTAAACATTTTATGTAAATGGAGTCATACACTGTGGTCTTTTGTGGTTGGCTTTTCTACTTAGCATAATGTTTTCAAGGTTTATTCATGTTGTAATACAGGTCAGTACTTCATTCTTTTTATGGCTGAATAATAATACACTGTATGGACATACCAATTTTATTTATCCATATTTATCAGTTGATGGATTTGGGCCATTTTCACTTTTTGGCTATTATGAATAATACCACTATGCACATCCATATACTAGTTTTTGTGTGGACATATGTTTTCATTTCTCTAAGGCATTTATCTCAGCACGTAATTACTGGATCACATGATAACTCTGTTTAGCATTTTGAGGAACTACCAGACTGTTTTCCATAGGGGCTGCATCATTTTACATTCCCACCAGCCATTTGTGGGAGTTAATTTCTCCATATCCTTGCCAACACTTGTTAGTATCTGTCTTTTTGATTCTAGCATCCTAGTAAGTGTGAAGTGGTATCTCATTGTGGTTTTGATTTGCACTTCTCTAATGGATAAGAATGAACATCTTTTCATGTACTTATTTGCCATTTGTATATCTTTTTTTGGAAAAATGTCCTTTGCCCATGGGTTCATTTTGTAAATGTTGGTATTACCCTGGGTTCAGTGTCAACCCTTTCCTCTTTTTCCCATATACTTACATACTAATGCCCACTCCTTATTCATACCTTCTTCAATCATGCTTTCATTCAACAAACATTTATTAAGCTCCTAAAATGTACCAGGCACTGTGTTTAGTGTTGAAGCCAAATAGCCATGAATAAACAGATGAGATCCATGCCAGTGAGAAGCTTGCATTCTTATAGTGGATGAAGATAGTAAAGAGGCAAATAAGAAAGCTACTGTAATACAGTGGAAAAACTATGACAGAGTGATGAGAAGAGTACTGGTAGTTGGGCACAGGGGGATGGGCATTACATTAGACTGGGTGATTGGGGAGGCCTCTTTTATAAGGTGATATTTGAGCTGAGATCTACATGCTTACGAAAAGTAAACCATAACAAAATTATGGACAAGCATTCCAGGCAGAGAGCAACAAGTAGAAAAATGAACTTTGTGTGTGAGGAAGAATGAGAAAACCAGTGTGGCTGGAACGTAGTGAGTGAAGAGGAGAATGGCAGGAGGTAAGGTCAGAGGGGCAGGCAGGGCCTTTCTTTCGAAGGATGGTCAGGAAAAGTTGACTAGATCTGCGATTCCTGGGATTATCCCTGATGGGATTTTTGAAGGCAACAGTCAATAAACCACCAGCATATAGGTGTCCTCTATACTAGGAATTAAAAATTCTATGTGACTCCTCCATATCCTAATTATACCTCTTGCCACATAGAAGCAGAAAGATATTATACCTGAATATAGCTAATAAATAAAAAACTGCTGTGAACCATTACTTTGTTTAAAATAGAAAAATGAAACTCAGACCAGCACTACAGGGTAACAATTTATGGTGTTGGAAATGTCTTGAGAAGTCTTTTTAGAGTTTGTGTTGAATGTTTATGGAAGGTGTAAAATTCTTATAATGCCAGCGTTTTATGAACAGTGCAGTTGGCAGCTCCTTTTAGCTTGATCCTCGCTTTCAGGAAATGTGGATTTTCTTTCATTTATTCATACTGTTTCCAGTCCATCAAAAATAGGATGTAACAGGACAGTCCATTTGTACCATTCTTTTTGGAAATAATTGCCAGGAGCACTTTACGGTTGTCAAAACCCCACCAGTGTGACTCCCAAGTGGTCCTCTGTGTCAAAAAGCACACGCTTCCCACTCATCTTTGTATTCCTCTCCCATTTCCACCACAGGGAGGATGATCAGGCTGGGAGAGACAGCCCTTTAAAATTCAGTGCCATGCAAAGGGCAAGAAGAAGGGTGAAAATGATATATACAGAACCCCCGAAAGAAAAGGGAGGCATGGATTCCCTCTGTTTAAGAATGCATTTCATGAAAGAGTTAGGAAAAGCTCAGGTTTACCAGATATGCAGAACCATATGCATGCATTAATTAAAGGAATGTGAAGGAGGAGGAGGGGATCTGAGAAAATAACAAAGCTGCAGTGTATGCATGCAGTGATTTTTCATTCTGTTTCGCTTCAGCTCTGCCCCTGCAACAGAGGATCTAATCAATCTGCCGGCTATTAAGTTTGTTAATTGATAATGCATACTAATTAGGCTGTGCGCAGTTACTTAAGAGACTTTGCTAAGGTGATTGTAGGCACAAGTCCAAATGGAGTTTAAAGTATTCTGTGTGAGGTTAAAACCCATCAACCAGAATAGATGGATTTTATATTATAACAGAAGGCACAACATACCCATAAGTATTTAATGTATTGCTCAGTTATCCATTATTACATATTTTAACTCTACAAAATAATTAAAAATGTAAAAACAGCTACTAAAAACTATAACTAAATCACATTGGTGCAGGTTTGAAGAGGTGTCAATGAGAGAGCACTATTTTCTCATCAAGGTAAATGTTTAATTTTCTCATTTATATTTGGGAACAGCCAGGGTAAGCAAGGGAGGAGGCATTGTGAGAAGCAAGACTTAGTGAACTGTGTGGACACCAGAGGCAATGAACAGCCTCAAATGTCAGGTTGTGATGCCCATGTTTCAAAGGTCACCACCCCAGAGGCTGCTCAGTTGACCCATAGAAACACATTATCTGGAGCTCAAGGTTGAAACATGTTTATCAGCCATACAATTAGCTGCTGTGGTTTGTGCCCTTCCTTTGGAGTACTGTTACTTTGGGGATGGACTGTCAGGGACCTCCAGCAAATGTCCCTTCAGAAAATGTCCACAAGGAGGATGGCTCATCCCTTTCTATGCCTTGGAGAGGCAGTTCCAGTGTACAGCCAGGAGATATGTCTAGTTGGGTCCAAAGAGATTTCTCCAGATCACAGTGACATCTCATTCTGCTCTAGTGAATTTCTTAGAGGTTCAGATGGATTATGAACTAGCTGCTGGCTCAGAAATCAAATCACAGAGCTAACTTAGAGGAGGTCAGAATTCCCCTTGAGACCCTGAAATCTTCCTGTTCTTCTGGAAGATTCAAACTAGCTTCAAGGATCTTTTATCCATTCAGCAGATATCTCTTGAGTAGATAATATGTTCCAGGCACTGTGCTCTGTACTGGGGATACCAGTGATGAACAAAAAAGGCAAAGTCTCTCCCTTCACATAGCTTAGAGTCCAATGCATCTAGCATATGCTGCCAGAGAGAGCTTTCTAAAAATGAAAATTTATTCATATCTCCCCTACTTAAAATTACAATTCTTCCAGGATGAAGTCCAAATTCCTTAGTGGCACCTGAAGTTATCAAGCCATTCTTGACATTCTTGGCACAGTTACCTTGATACTTCCTCCTTTCAGTAGAAAATTTTTTGAGAAACTGCTATGTCCCAGCTATATACCAGCTGCTATATACCAGCTGCTGCACATTCATCAGTAAGCCAAATACAGTCCCTGCCTTCACGAAGTTCAGAATTAAGCCAGACTCAAGCCATATCCAGGACAAAATCTGTCTGCAAATTTTGGACCAATAAGCTGATCCCTGGGGCTACTGAGTAGAACTATAATGTGGCAGTTGGTTGTTTCCCCCAAAATGTGTTACTAGCAAAGTATTGGTATAATGTCTTTAATTTGGGGGGCTGGGCAGTGGGGAGAAACAAGTGGCAGAGTTAATATTCATAAAAATTTTACTAGGCTAATAAACTAATGTTTAAAAAATAAGAGTGGGAGAAAAGCTTTTATGTAAGACTATTTAGCAAGAGGAGAGGGAGGTGTCTATTTTTTTCACTCCTTAGGCAAAGACAGAGTTCCCACAAAGAGAGATTTGAAGCTAGGAGGAGGCCATTGTGTAGCTAGTATACATTTAATTAACAAATGAATTATGTTCCTACAGTGTGACCATTGAACCTGGAGCTGATCTATATTGCTCTGTTTTAGCTATTTTGAGATGACTGAGTTCAATGACTCTGTGTAGGAAAAACTAATCTCTGAATCTAAGAGAAAAAATAACTGGATGCTCACTATGCTTATGCATCATTCTTAACATGGCCAAATAGCATAATACAGGACTGTAGTGAATAAAGACTTTGAGAGAATAAGCCATTTCCAAGAACAATTTATGCAAGTTGGAGTTTATCTGAATATATTGAGCATATATTAAAAATAGGATGCCATGACAGTATTGCACAAATGCAATAATTAGTGTTTAATAATTACAGAAGTATTTCTTGTGAGCATGTGCACCCAACATGGCAAAAGCATTTATTTTTATTTTATTTTTTATTAAGGTATTATTGATATACACTCATATGAAGGTTTCACATGAAAAAACAATGTGGTCACTACATTTACCCATATTATCAAGTCCCCACCCATACCCCAATGCAGTCACTGTCCATCAGTGTAGTAAGATGCCACAGATTCCCTATTTGCCTTCTCTGTGCTACATTGTTTTCCTCATGATCCCCCACACCATGTATACTAAACAAAATACCCCTCAATCCCCTTCTCCCACCCTGCCCTTTTGGTAACCACTAGTTCCTTCTTGGAGTCTCTGAGTCTGCTGCTATTTTGTTCCTTCAGTTTTGCTTCGTTGTTATACTCCACGAATGAGGGAAATCATTTGGCACTTGACTTTCTCCGCCTGGCTTATTTCACTGAGCATAATATCCTCCAGCTCCATCTATGTTGTTCCAAATGGTAGGATTTGTTTCTTTCTTATGTCTGAATAGTATTCCATTGTGTATATGTACCACCTCTTCTTTATCCGTTCATCTACTGATGGACTCGTAGATTGCTTCCATATATTGGCTATTGTAAAAAGTGCTGCAATAAACATAGGGGTGCATATGTCTTTTTGAATCTGAGAAGTTGTATTCTTTGGGTAAATTCCAGGGAGTGGGATTCCAGGGTCAAATGGTATTTCTATTTTTAGTTTTTTGAGGAACCTCCATATTGCTTTCCACAATGGTTGAACTAACTTACATTCCCACCAGCAATGTAGTAGGCTTCCCCTTTCTCCGCATCCTCACCAGCATTTGTTGTTCTTAGTCTTTTGGATAGTGGCCATCCTTACTGGTGTGAGGTGATATCTCATTGTGGTTTTAATTTGCATTTCCCTGATGATTAGTGATGTGGAGCATCTTTTCATGTGTCTGTTGGCCATCTGAATTTCTTCTTTGGAGAACTGCCTCTTCTTACCCTCTGCTATTTTTTAATCTGGTTATTTGTTTTTTTGGGTGTTGAGGCGTGTAAGTTCTTTATATATTTTGGATATTAACCCCTCGTTGGCTTTGTCATTTACAAATATATTCTCCCATACTGTAAGATGCCTTTTTGTTCTGTTGATGGTGTCCTTTGCCATACAGAAACTTTTTAGTTTGATGTAGTCCCATGAGTTCATTTTTGCTTTTGTTTCCCTTGCTCGAGGAGATGCGTTCAGGAAGAAGTTGCTCATGCTTATATTCAGGAGATTTTTGCCTATGTTATCTTCTAAGAGTTTTATGGTTTCATGACGTACATTCAGGTTGTTGCTCCATTTCGAGTTTACTTTTGTGTATGGGGTTAGACAATAATCCAGTTTCATTCTCTTGCATGTAGCTGTCCAGTTTTGTCAACACCAGCGGTTGAAGAGGCTTTCATTTCCCCATTGTATATCCATGGCACCTTTATCATATATTAATTGACCATATATGGCTGGGTTTCTATCTGGGCTCTCTAGTTTGTTCCATTGGTCTATGGGTCTGTTCTTGTGCCAGTACGAAATTGTCTTGAGTACTGTGGCTTTGTAGTAGAGCTTGAAGTTGGGGAGTGTAATCTCCCCAGCTTTATTCTTCCTTCTCAGGATTGCTTTGGCTATTTAGGGTCTTTTGTGGTTCCATATGATTTTTAGAACGATTTTCTCTAGTTCATTGAAGAATGCTGTTGGTATTTTCATAGGAATTGCATTGAATCTGTAAATTGCTTTAGGCAGGATGGCCATTTTGACATATTAATTCTTCCTATCCATGAGCATGGGATGTGTTTCCATTTATTGGTATCTTCTTTAATTTCTCTCATAAGTGTCTTGTAGTTTTTATAGTATAGGTCTTTCACTTCCTTGGTTAGGTTTATTCCTAGGTATTTTATTCTTTTTGATGCAACTGTGAGTGGACTTGTTTTCCTGATTTCTTTCTCAGCTAGTTCATTGTTAGTGTGTAGGAATGCCACAGATTTCTGCGTATTAATTTTGTATCCCGCCACTTTGCTGAATTCAGATATTAAATCTAATAGTTTTGGAGTGGATTCTTTAGAGTTTTTTATGTACAATATCATGTCATTTTCAAACAGGGACAGTTTAACTTCTTCCTTGCCAATCCAGATGCCTTTTACTTCTTTATGTGTCTGATTGCTGTGGCTAGACCTCCAGTACTATGTTGAATAGAACTGGGGAGAGTGGGCATCCTTGTCCTTTCCCAATCTTAAAGGAAAAGCTTTCAGCTTCCCGCTGTTAAGTATAATGTTGGCTGTGGGTTTGTCATATATGGCCTTTATTATGTTGAGGTACTTGCCTTCTATACCCATTTTGTTGAGAGTTTTTATCATGAATGGATGTTGAATTTTGTCAAATGCTTTTTCAGCATCTATGGAGATGATCATGTGGTTTTTTTCCTTCTTTTTGTTGATGTGGTGGATGATGTTGATGGATTTTCGAATGTTGAATCATCCTTGCATCCCTGGAATTAATCCTACTTGATCATGATGGATGATCCTTTTGATGTATTTTTGAATTCAATTTGCTAATATTTTGTTCAGTATTTTTGCATCTATATTCATCACGGATATTGGTCTGTAATTGTCTTTTCTTGTGGTGTCTTAGCCTGGTTTTGTATTAGAGTGATGCTAGCCTCATAGAATGAATTTGGAAGTATACCTTCTTCTTCTACTCTTTGGAAAACTTTAAGGAGGATGGATATTAGGTCTTCACTAAATGTTTGATAAAATTCAGCGATGAAGCCATCTGGTCCAGGAGTTTTGTTCTTAGGTAGGTTTTTGATTACCAGTTCAATTTCATTGCTGGTAGTTGGTCTGTTCAGTTTTTCTGTTTCTTTCTGAGTCAGCCTTGGAAGGTTGTATTTTTCTTGAAAGATGTGCAGTTCTTCTAGGTTATCCAGTTTGTTACCATATAATTTTTCATAGTATTCTCTCATACTCTCATAATTCTTTGTATTTCTGTGGTGTCTGTAGTTGTTTTTCCTTTCTCATTTCTGATTCTGTTTATGTGAGTAGACTCTCTTTTTTTCTTGATAAGTCTGGCTAGGGGTTTATCTATTTTGCTTATTTTCTTGAAGAACCAGCTCTTGCTTTCATTGATTCTTTCTATTGTTTTATTCTTCTCGATTTTATTTATTTCTGCTCTAATCTTTATTATGTCCCTCCTTCTACTGACTTTGGGCCTCATTTGTTCTTCTTTTTCTAGTTTCGTTAATTGTGAGTTTAGATTGCTCATATGGGATTGTTCTTCTTTCCTGAGGTAGGGCTGTATTGCTATATACTTTCCTCTTAGCACGGCCTTCGCTGTGTCCCACAGATTTTGCGGTATTGAATTATTGTTGTCATTTGTCTCCATATATTGCTTTATCTCTGTTTTTATTTGGTCATTGATCCATTGGTTATTTAGGAGCATGTTGTGAAGCCTCCATGTGTTTGTGGGATTTTTCATTTTCTTTGCATTATTTATTTCTAGTTTCATACCTTTGTGATCTGAGAAGCTGGTTGGTACAATTTCAATCTTTTTGAATTTACCGCGGCTCTTTATCTGGCCTAGTATATGACCTATTCTTGAAAATGTTCCATGTGTACTTGAGAACAATGTGTATTCTGCTGCTTTTGGGTGTAGAATTCTGTAGATGTCTGTTATGTCCATCTGTTCTATTGTGTTGTTCAGTGCCTCTGTCTCCATACTTATTTTCTGTCTGGTTGATCTGTTCTTCAGAATGAGTGGAGTGTTGAAGTCTCCTAGAATGAATGCATTGCATTCTATTTCTCCTTTTAATTCTGTTAGTATTTGTTTCACATATGTAGGTGCTCTTGTGTTAGGTGCATAGATATTTATAATGGTTGTATCTTCTTGTTGGATTGACCCTTTTATCATTATGTAATGTCCTTCTTTGTCTCTTGTGACTTTCTTTGTTTTGAAGTCTATTTTGTCTGATACAAGTACTGCAACTCCTGCTTTTTTCTCCCTATTAGCTGCACGAAATATCTTTTTCCATCCTTTACTGTTAGTCTGTGTATGTGTTTGGGTTTAAAGTAAGTCTCTTGTAGGCAGCATATAGATGGGTCTTGTTTTTTTACCCATTTAGTGACTCTATGTCTTGATTTGTGCATTCAGTCCATTACATTTAGGGTGATTATGGATAGGTATGTACTTGTTGGCATTGCAGGCTTTAGATTCGTGGTTACAAAAGGTTCAGTGTTAAATTCCTTACTGTCTAAGAGTCTAACTTAACTTACTTAATATGCTATTACAAACACAATCTAAAGGTTCTTTTTTTTTTCTTCCTCCTTTTTCTTGCTCCTCCATTCTTTATGTATTAGGTATCATATTCTGTACTCTTTGTCTATCCATTGGTTGACTTTGGGGATAGTTAATTTTGTGGTTACTTAGTAATTAGCTGTTCTACTTTTTTTACTGTAGTTTTATTTCCTCTGGTGACAGCTATTAAACCTTAGGAACACTTCTGTATATAGGAGTCCCTCCAAAATACACTGTAGGGATGGTTTGTGGGAGATAAATTCTCTCAGCTTTTGCTTATCTGGAAATTGTTTAATCCATCCTTGAAATTTAAATGATAATCCTGCCAGATAAAGTAATCTTGGTTCAAGGCCCTTCTGCTTCATTGCATTAAATACATCATGCCTCTCCCTCTGGCCTGTAAGGTTTCTGTTGAGAAGTCTGATGATAGCCTGATGGGCTTTCCTTTGTATGTGATCTTATTTCTCTCTCTGGCTGCTTTTAATAGTCTGTCCTTATCCTTGATCTTTGCCATTTTAATTACTATATGCCTTGGTGTTGTCTTCCTTGGGTCCCTTGTGTTGGGAGATCTGTACATGTCCATGACCTGAGAGACTATCTTCTTCCCCATATTGGGGAAGTTTTCAGCAATTATCTCCTCATAGACAATTTATATCCCTTTTTCTATCCCTTCTTCTTCTGGTACCCCTATAATGCGAATATTACTCTGTTTGGATTGGTCACACAGTTCTCTCAATATTCTTTCATTCTTAGAGATCCTTTTTTCTCTCTGTGCCTCAGCTTCTTTGTATTCCTCTTCTCTAGTTTCTATTTCATTTATCGCCTCCTCCACCATATCCAATCTGCTTTTAATACCCTCCATTGTGCTCTTCAATGATTGGATCTCTGACTGGAATTCATTCCTGAGTTCTTGAATATCTTTCCGTACCTCCATGAGCATGTGAATGATTTTTATTTTGAACTCCCTTTCAGGAAGATTCATTAGGTCAATGTCATTTAAATCTTTCTCAGGAGTTGTTTTAATAATTTTACTCTGAGCCAGGTTCTAGTGCCCAGAATCTCTACTCCCTGGAGCTGCTCAGCCCCTGAAGCAATGTCGGGGATTGCAGGGGAGTGGTATTGGGTGCCTGGGGGGAGAAAAGAGCTGTTTCCTGCTTCCCAGTTGCTTTGCCTGTGTCCACTGCCTGAACCAGTAGGCCAAGCACACAGGTATAGGCCTCTATGCTTTGTGTTTGTAGTTGCTGTAGACAGATCTTCCCTCTGGCTGGCCTAATGCCAGGGTAGGGTTTGCCAGGTTGCGAGCCAGGTGGCCTGGCCGCGAGAAATGCACAGTAGGCTGTGTATCATGGAGGGGGTCCTTGGAGCTGTGTAGCCAGCTAGGGAGCTGTAGCACCTGAAGATCATCTAAGGAGGAAGATTTCTTTTCATCTTAAATATGAGATTCTATATGGCAAAGCTCCCAACCTGCTGGGCAGAGTGCACCCAGACAATTTTCTTTACCTGTCCTCTCTCCTGAGCAGTAAGCTCTGTGCAGTCCTTGCCCCTTTAGCAGCCCTATTGCTAAGGGCTTCCTTGTTAGGAAGTCTCTGAGACTGCCTGCCTTTCTTTTGTCCCAGAGCAGCTGGTTATGGATCCCTGCTTCCCACAAGTGGCTGGAATCTCAGTCTCTCCAGGAATTCTGCCTTTCTTAGCTTTCCAACCCCAGAAGCATGAGAGTATCAGGCAAGCACCATGAAATGTAGGTTTGTGCTCCCAGAGCCGATCTCTGGAGTTAGGTATTCAGCAGTCCCAAGCCTCCCCTCCCTCCCTGCTCCATTTCCCTTCCTTCCGCTGGTGATCTAGCGTGAGGGAAGGGTGTGGGTCCTGCAGGGCCACAGCTTTGGTACATTACTCTGTTCTGTGAGGTCTGCTCTTTTCTCCAGGTATATGCCGTCTGGCGTTGTCCTCTTTCCTGTTGCTCTTTCAGGATTAGTTGTATTAATTATGTTTCTGTATTATATGTGGTTTTAGGAGGAAACCTGTGTCTCACCTCTCATGCCTCCATCTTTAATCCAATCAAGCGTTTGTTTTTATCGTGGTAAAAATATGACTGGATTAAAAAAATTTGAAAGAATTAAAAATTATATATGCAATTACTTTTATTCCTTGTTAAGGAGGATTTACAGAGTCTTGTCTGCTGACTTAGTGATACTATTATTTGGGTAATACTGAAAGTGAATGATTTCCTAAAAACTGATTGGTTTTTAAAATAGATTTCAGGTGAAGAAACAGGAATGAGAGCCCTCAGTGCTGTGACATTTATTTATCAAAAATGAAGTCTGATATTATCAAAACTATAGAAATATGCTCAAAGTCTGTCAAAGTCATTGAGGAATAGGTATTTTCTGGACTTTACTGGAATGATCAGTAAGTCTCATGTAACTTATTTTTATTTTTATGTATAAATTGAGAAGATAATTACAAGAGTATTCTTTTCACATATAGATCTTAGGATTTATTAGGATGGGTTAATTACTGTTACAAGTGGTCCTAAAATCTTAGTGGTGTAACATTAAATGAGTTTTATTGTTGTTTGTTTTTCCTGTTCTCATCAATCCAATAAGGGTTGGCAGGGATACTCTGTTCCACACAGTCTTTCAGGGACCCAGGCTCCTTGTAGTTAGTTATTCTGACCTTCACTGAGGCCTTAAGAGGATCCTCTGCATTTAGCTGACAAGGAAAAGAAAAAGTAGGATTGTTATGGGCCATGCCTGAAAGTGGTGTACATCACTTCAGCTCACACTGTATTGGGCAGAACCTATCAGGTGATGGCACCTAACTCCAGAGGAGACTGGGAAATTTAGTTTAGTTGGGTGCCCAGGAGGAAAAAAGAATATCTAGCCAGTCTCTACTATCTAAGATCAACCCAAACAATATGTCTAAGAGAAAAGTTGGTGACTGAACAAAGGTAATAAGCCTTTTCCATACTTGGCTACATTGAGGCAGCGACTAAAACGATATTATTTACTAGATAACCCCCAGAGATGTTTTGTGAAGTGAAATCTGGTATGTATAACAAGGGTTGTACAAAATAATGCAGTAAGAATTCCAGGGTAACTTGCATGTTGTTAAATGAGTGTGTTGAGTCAACCTAGTTTCATCATTTTTGAGCTCAAGTTGGTGTGTGCAGTCATTCCTTCTGACTGCATCTTCCTTAAATCCCCTGGCATATACAGATGCTGCCCGTGACCACTGTAAGTTCTTTCACCAAGCTCACTGACACCTCATTTTTCTGAGTATCAACACATCACAGTTTAGGGTTTGAGTATGCAGTTAAACAGGCCGCTGCTGGCTGTGAGACTGAGGGATCTAACTCACCTATCAAAGGGTATAAAATTTTTGACAGGTTTCTGACTAAGAACTCAGACTGGTCACAAATCACAGTTTAATCTAAATACAGTTTTGCCCCAATTCATGAGGCAAGTTTTATAAAACAGTTAAATTAGAATGTAATTATTTCCTTTACCATGAAATCCACCAGCTGAATTCCTTTAACTGGCAAATTTTTCTAGTATAGTTTCTTTCTCTTGTCTAGTTTCTTTTACAGTCAAAATATTAATTTTATTTATTTATTAATTAATGCGTATAACTGGGAGGGGAGGAAATGGGAAGGCGGAAGAAGAGTGAGGTAGAATGATTTATTTCCTGAGCTTTTCCCAGCTGGTTCATTAAAGGTTGGCTACTTAGGCCTCAGCCCTGTCAATTAATTGAGAGTTGGTCAAGACTAGGATTGAACTGGGCTGGCAAGCTTTGAAAAAGGGATCAACCTACAGACAGCATTGCCACAGCCACCTTTCTCTTAAACCTAAGAGGAGCTGAGGCACCTATTGCTCTGTAAAAATAAGCATCAGACTTGCTTACCAGCAGCCCAGCCTTAGGATTTCACTTTGGGTTATAGTCTGCCAGCAGTTCTGAGGGGATCAGATGTCTGCAGTACCAACCAAATCATACCTCACAGCACAGTCAGACAGCTAAAACTTGGGTTTCTCCCACTCCTTTATTATATCTGGGATATGTATTTCTCGGGTCTTCCTCTGTGTTTCATTTATTTATATTTGAGTGGGACCTCAAATGAATGGAACTATTCTATTCTATTAGTTTATAACATCTGGTCTTCATTGTCCATGTGTGATCCTATCCTTTATTTACTTATTCTTACAATGAACACCTATAAAATCACTGACAGCTTACATTCACTTTTGTGCTTCACCCACGCTGTTACCTTTCTCCCATAATATAATCACTGTCCTAAAGTGTGTTCACCTTACATATATGCAAAATGATAAATGTTTTATTATACATGTGAATATTTACATATACACACACATATGCCTAAACTATTTTGGTTGTTTTTGAACTTCATAAAACAAGTATTACATGCTGTAGGTAACTTCTGAGACTTGATTTTTTCTTTGCATAACATTGTATTACTAAGATCTATCCATGTCATTTATTCATTATTACTACTGTACAGTATTATTTATTCTCAGGTTGATGGGCACTTGAGTCTTTTCTAGTTTTTTGCTGTTACAAGTAGTGCTGCAATGAATTCACACATCTTATGCATGCATGTAGGAGTTTCTCTTGGCTATATCCCCAGGAACAGAATTAATCAGTTGTGGAGTATATAAATGTTCACTTTTACACAGTAATGCCACATTATTTTTCAAAGTGGTTATATATTCCGATTACTAATATATAAGAAACCCACTTGGTCTGTATCCTTTCAGCACTTGATATTGACAGACTTGTTGATTTTTACAGATTAAGTGAGTAAAAAACTATTTCTTTGTAGTCTTGATTTATGTTTCTCTTAATTACTAATGAGGTTAAACATCTTCTCAGATGCAATTGGATATAAATATATAAATATTTTCTAGTCAGTGTAGTCCTTAGGTCTTTTGCCCATTTAAAAAATGAGTTTTTTTTTTTCCCCTCAGATTGTGGTAAGTTAGGCAGACAGAAAATCAGTGAAGCTTTGAAGATTTGAACAATGAATAACCTTCATTTAATGGGCATATATAGAATTCTCCTACAATTGGGAATGGACATTCTTCTCAAGCACACATGGAACATTTCCAAAAACAGACCATGTGCTAGGTTGTATGTTTCAATACATTTTAAAGAACAGTCACCACAACACACAGAAGTTAATAATAAAAAGTAAGTTAAAAGAAATCTTTATATACTTGGAAACCTAAAAATACTTTTAAATGACTCATGAAAAAAATCAAGTTACCTCGCCTTTATTACCCAAACCCATATACCTACTCTTCCGTCCAACAAATGAGCCCTTCCTAGGAGCAAAATACCACTAAGGGACCTGGCCCTTTTGTCTCATCACTACCTCTCCTGTAGCATCTCATGTACCATTTCTCTCAGAATACCCCACTGGATGTGGACTCCCACCTGCCTCTTAAATTCACTTCCCACAAACTTCGAAAGAGGGAAGGATATAATGATGTTTCTATAATTTATCTTTTTTAGACCAAGTAGAAATAAACCTTCAGAAAGAACATCTAACCTAAAATTTCTGAGTGAGAATGGTAATGGTAATGTCAATCCTTGCCCATCTTAATGCTTTTCATGGCACAATAAGGTGGTTAAGACACTAACTACATGATGATCAACCTGCTCCTTCCCATACCATCTCAAAGTACACAGGGGTTTACACTGTATAGTTGATTTGAAAGAGTTTTACAGATATGAATACCAGCTATCCCCATTTTTAAGCTCGAAGAAAGCAATACAAATTCTACCCTTTTTTCATATGGCCACACAGCTCAAATTTCATCAAGACTTTGTATGGGAATTGCCCTTTTGTCAGATCTCTTTTAAATGACAGAAATCTATTTTCTCCTGCTATATAAACCTCATGGAATTTGCCCAACTTGCATTTCCTTTAAGGTGGGTACAATGGCACAACAAAAAACCTATAAGAGATAAAACAGAACATCTCAGTCCCCAAGTCTGTTGGTGCCTACCACACAGGGAAAGCCATCTGGACAGACATTAAGTCCACTGTGATGCTGCTGAAGCTTCTACTTCAGGGCTGTTCACTCACAGTGGCCCCTTTTAAGGCCCTGGTTGGGGCCCTAGCAATTTGAAATTTGAAATTTTTGTATTCTTTTTCTTAAAGAGAGACTTCTAGATTGTATAAGCTTAAGGACTCACAACACCTTGATCTGCCTCTGAACGTGGACATTATCAACATACACATAAAGTTCAAATCTGATTCATAATAGGCAGATTCCTGGTGCCAGGCCAAGCTCTGTGAGAAACCCTATATCACCCTTCATCTGGGATTGGAAGAGGCTGGGCTGACTTGGATTTGGAAATCAAAGTGATTTCAATTTGGAAAATGTCCTATTATGTTAGACTCTTCCTCCTTTCTTTCACTCTCAGAAGCCTTGAACATTCAGTACAAAAAATGTGCATTTAAATAACACGGTTGTAATAACCAATTTTTTTCTTGCAGACTTTTTGAAAAGTGCCAAAGTAACATTTCATGAAGATTAAATTTTAGTTTATCTGCAAAATGGGTTAGTGCTGGGCACATTTAGGCATTCGGTTTTGTCTTAGAAACAGAGTATGTTACAGCTCTTCTTTTTAGGTCTTTCTCAGTCTCTGCTCCAATTTAGTTCTGAACTCTGAGCCAAAGGCCCAAGAAGGACCTTAATCAGATAACACATCAGCTAGTGATTTGGACATGTGGCCACTTGGAACTGGCTGAAGGCCACCAACTCACTTGACAAAAGCTACTAGACGTCTGTTAGTATGGAAACAGTTCTCCTCGCTGACCCTGAAACAGACTTCAGTAGCCAACCTCACAGTGAAAGGGCATCTCTTCTCCTTCTATTATCCAGATAGTTTGTGCCATCCAGAAATATCCTGCTAATATCCTACCAGTGATGTTCTGCAGAATATATTTATTTGATACAATGTGTACGGTGTTAGTCGATTATCCCTTTCACCTGTATTTTTGCCTTGCTACAAGACATGTATATTAAAATATTAATATACATATTAAATATTATATTAAATATGATATTTAAAATATTGCACAATACATGTGGCTTAGGCACTGAAGCAAGGTCCTGGAGAGATTCTGTGTGGAGATTTTTGGAAGAGGGTCCCAGGGAAAGGAAGAGGGAAACCTGGTAGTGGAAGGCTCACATGAGTTTCAAGGAAACTATTTTACAAATGGTATGGTGCTATTTTATACTTTTAATAAACAGTATGGCAATATCTGTGTGCACCAGCTAAACCATCCTTGAACATAGACACACAATTCCAAAGACGATGGCCACTGCCCCAAAAACCTACCACAAATAGATAGTGGGAAGATTTGAGCTATGGTCTGGCTCAACTAGGGAAGCCTGTAGGGAACACTTGAGTCTATGAGGTAGTGTTATTGGTTGATGTGAAAGCAACATTTACTAAACTGTATTGTGTTCACGTACCACACGGTGTGCTGCAGTTAGACCCTGGCAAGAGGTGGCCTTGTCCTGGGATCTGCACTTCAGAGGCCCCTATATTCACTCACACACACACACACACACACACACACACACACACACACACAATTTATTAAGTAACACATGCACCTCTGTCACTGGGATGCAGTGCTCTTTGTTGACACAGAAAACCCAAACCCCTAAATATTAGCTTATACGCCTAACACCTTTCAGGCCCAGGAAACACTTCCATGTGGCCTGCCCTGTGACCTCAAAACTAAAGGCAACTGTGTCCAAATGCAGAGATGATTTGTGGGTTGTGCCATTGCCAACTTCAAAGACAGGCACTGTTTTTGAATGCAGAGGGATTTAAGTGGCTGGAGTGCTTAGTTAAGAGAAAAGACTAATTAATTAACTTGTCAAATCCTTCCTGTCAGCATGAATGCAATAGATTCTTATGTGTTGAAGTATTGTTTCCAGGAGTGCTAAGCATCCATTTTCTTACTTCCCACCCTTGTTCAGGTGAGTTCCAGTTCCTGGTTCACAAGTTAGAGCAGTATTTGCAGTGGTTGCACATGGTGACTTAGGAATAGTTTTCAGTATTAAATAATTCATATTGCTGTTAAATATATACATAAATCTCTGCACATACATATACAGAGAGAAATATTTGTCTAGGCAAACATGTAGAAGTTCTTTACATTGGCAACCAGATGGATATTGAGTGCTGTAATTGCAAATAGTTTTATCTTTATAAAATACTTATAATATTTAAATAAAAATTCAAAATATTAAATAAAAAATTTCAGCATTATTTAAATAAATGATTTAAAATTTGATACTTATAATTTTTATTCTGCTTTTCAAATTTAATACATAATTTTGAATATTTTAGAAGAGAAAAAATTTTGGAAAAATACTAGTTTTTTCTATTTATATGTTATGAAAATACATTAGAATTTTCATCCTGTATATAATTACACTCAATTTTTTTGTCATTAAGGTCATTACTGCTGATAGAATACAAGCTATGTAAAAATGTTGATTATAACAACATCTTTAGTAATTTTACTGAAATAAAGCAAGAAAACATATTATGGGCTGAATTTTAATTTTTTATGAATTGTGTATATTTTTACTTCTTTATTCACCCATAGCCCAGCCATCAAACAAAATGCACAGTAATCATTAGAGTTAGTTATCTTTCGATATTTTACATTTTATGTGACTTTAAGTCATATAAAAAAACAAAGCTTTTTACATATGTTTCCATGTTGGCAGAATATTTGTCAAGGAAGGAAGAAAAGATCACATTTTATATTTTATTTAGTACATTTTATATTTTATTTAATAGTTTGTTAGCTTCGTGTATAACTTTTAAATATGTAAACATAAACATATAGTATGTGAGCCTTCTTTTCACTCTCCCTTTAGTCTTTGTAAATGATAATCATGGCCCCAATTAGAAGATTTTAGAAACTGTGTTAAGATATTTTTTAAATCTCTGAAGTGTAATGGAATTTCAAAGAGTCTCTCAATAGAGAGCATTTGATGTCTGCTTCCCCATATTTTCTCAGTGCTGGGACAGATCATTTGACTTTTCTCTGTCTCATTCCCCCTTCTTGGCGTACTAGATACTACCTTAGCCATGGGGGAGCAAGATGGCAAACATCAAACAGTATGAGAGCTTCAAGCAACTGCTGCAATTCTAGTCCACGAAGGCAGTAGAAGTTTTGCACTTTTTGTAAAAAACTGATTATAACTTAGAGAATGAATTTGACATACATCATAACCAAGCTGTTTCTACAGATTAAGTTAATATTTTATGTAATATCATGTATGTTTTTGAAATCACAGTAAAGACACCCGGAATCATAATATTCTTTCAATGGCAAATGTCATATTATGTTTTTAGGGCATTATGTCAATTTAGTATTTCACGTATTATTAATAATGCCTAATTACATAAAATTATTACTAAACTGGCAATTAAGTGGTTGTGAAGGATCCATATGCTAAACTGCTCATAACATTTCAATTATGAATTTCACATCAGATGTCTTCTAGTGCACATTAACAACATTGATGAACAATCTCTTGGCCACAACTACCTAAATGAACTCTACATTGTAGCATGTAATATTGGCACAATGTCATTTTATATATTTTCCTAAATTTAAGGAAATTAACAATGGGAGAGCAGGTGAAGCAGCTACTCCTCTCTCTCAATAGTAGTAAAGCATTTGTTAATGCTGTAATTAGCTCTCTCAAACATGTAAAACCTTGGGGGTGCCATTTATGCATGTTGTTGACTAATGAGTTGTATTCTTGTTCTTTGATTTACATTTCCCTTCCCAAGAAACAAGCAAATGACAGTGATTCCATTGTTTCTAGTTAGATGTTCTTTGCTTACTTTCATCCCTGACTCTGTCTTTTGGTTGTTTATAAATCCAAGAGGTATAACAGTAAGGTGTTCCTGCTCAGGCACTGTCCTTGGACACAAAACCCAATGATGCCTTAAAGAAGGGGTTGGTGCATATCATTCCAAAGTGAGACAGTATTGACCAAGAAAAGTTTAGATGATTTTAAATGTAGCAGCACAGAAGGTCATTTGGATTTCAAAGATAGCTATTCATGGATTCAGGACCTCCCTTTGTTCTCCTGTAGTAGTGGATAGTAAAAGGTTTCCATCACAACCTGATTAGGGCCTCTTCCAAAAACGGGTTGGGGAGGGCAGGGGTGTGACTCTAGCTATTTAGCATAGTGAATAGGAATTTGCCCTCTGATTTCCTTTACACACCCTGCTGATGTACAGTTTCATAAGACAGTTACAGCTCAGGTCTCTTCCATCCTCAAACTGCACTGCATAGTAACATAATGGGTAAGGTCAGCTGGCTCTCAGACGTTTCCTCACTTGGATGTCTGGCAATCTTAATTGCGGCTCCATTATTCAAGGTTGAGACCCCTGGGACAGCTCATATGAAAATGATCAGATTCTAAGCTAAGTAAAGATATCAGTGTATTAATTTACAACTAGAGTTTCACTTGTCTTGAAAAATTGACTGTTTTCCTTTGTCAGAGTAACACCTTACTTTGTTTCTAGGCACTAGGGAAGTTTAATAGCCGGAAGATTGTATTCAGTTGACAAACACTTATGAGCCTCAATAAAGCATTGGGCACTGAAGATATAAATATCTGTCCTCAAAGAATTCATAGTCTAGTAAGAGTGGTGCAATATTTCCATATTGTGGGCTCAAGATACAGTGCAGATTAGAGGGGGTGTGGTCAGTTCTGCTGAGATGAAGGGAACTGAAAATTGGTTTCCTTGGGAAGGGATTAGTCAAGATCTGAGTGGAGGCCATGAAGAGTAAGTGTGCATTTGCCTGGTAATGACAAAGAGTAACACAAAGGCAAAGAGAAGAAACAGCAGGGACACATTCAAGGATGTGCAGATAGTTCAGAATGGCCTGAGCATAGAGAACAAAGGGTAGAGCAACAAGTAATGAGGCTGGGGAGGTGGCTTAGGATGCCCTCAATGAAGTACTCTGTGTGCCTCACTAAGAGCAGAAAATTTATCCTTAAACACTAGGGTCTATGAAAGATTGTGCTATTGGCCCTAGTTCTTCACCCTTCTGCATGTATACTCTTTACTGTATGACTTTGCAGTTCTTACCACTAAAGGTAAAAAGGATGTTTCTATACTTCTTAACTTTGGGTTTGGTCAGATAGCTGGCTTTGGCCAATACATTGCAGTTTAAGTGACAGTGTACCTCCTCCAAGCCTAGACCTTGTGTATTTCCACCTACCTACTTGCATCTCTGCTTTCGCCATGGAAAGGACATACCCAGGCTGGCAAAATGAGAACCAAGTGAACCAGAGCTACCTCATCCCAGCCAAGCCCTGCCTAGGCCAAAGGACCCCATAGCCAACCCTATATTCATAGGCTGAATGCTTACTGTTGTAGGCACCTGAGATTTTTGTGGTTGATTGTTATTCAGTATTTTTATGGTACTTTCTAATGTAGATTATTTAAAGGAACATATGCAGAGGTATAACATGTTCCAGTTTTCATTTTAGAATACTTATTTTGTCTGAATGTGATGGGTAGGTTAAAGAAGGACAAAAATAGAGGCTTAGAGATCAGTGAAAATATTGTAATAGTCTACAGAGACTTACGAGGTATTTGAAGTAGGCTCTTTGGCCATGGGCAGGAAGATGAGGAGAAGAACTCGGATTTTTTACTTAAAATGTTTTAAATTATGAGTAGTGATTCTATAGCATCTCACTACGCTGATGGACAGTGACTGTAATGGGGTTGGTGGGGGGGACCTGATGAAGGGGTAGTTTAATAACCGTAATATTGCACATGTAATTGTAGATTAATGATAATAAAATAAATTATATTAAAAAAATAAATAATGAATTATTTCAAATATACAGAAAAATTCACAGATAATATAAGTGATACCCATGTGATCACCACCCAGCTTTAACATAAATCAACATCTCCCCAATTCCTCCACCTTTCTTTCCTCCTGAGAGGTAAACATTGTCCTGAGGTTGGGCATATTTTATTTCCATGTTTGGTTTTTAGTTTTCAGATGCATGCATGTGTCTGTAAACAATGTACACTATTGTTTTATGTATTTAGAATTTTACATATACTGCACATCTTTTGCAATTTAATTTTTTTATATTATTATATTTTTGAGGTTTACCTACATTGATATATGTAGATCTAATACATGGAGGAATTTCAAGATAATGAAAAAGTAAAAATTTACAATGTGAAATGCAAGAGAAAGGAAAAAAATCTCAACCACCATATTTCTGGCTAGGGTGATCATGTGAATTATAGACAAGGACGAATATAATAAAAGGAGCAGGCTTAAAATAAGGAAGGCTGGAAGATATTGAGCTCAATTTAAGGCAGGAAGGTATGCTTATTTATTGGGGCCATACTGATGGACTATACTCTTTGAACAGTTGAACTTGAGGATTTCTCAGGAGCATGGTCTGGTCTGAAGATAGAGTCTTATCCTTTTACCATAGTGACAGCAGTTAAAACTATGAGAGGTGGTTTCCCTTGCAGGAAATGCATGCTGAGTGAGAAGAAAAGAAGACCAAAGGTAGAACTCTAGGCCACAGATGCCAACAACTGAGGGCAAACAGAGGACCAGTACATAGGGGTCTCCTTCATCTTTCTAGGGAGTATTCTTTGGAAAATATTTTTGAGCTTCATGTCCATACTCAGATTTACATATGTATAGGTGATATACTGGTAGTATAAAACTAATATACCATATGCATGGTGGAACATACTCCAATATAGAAATTTTAAATGCCTTAGATATGCAATACATAGAAATGAGTGTTTTAATATCTGTCTCCCACCCCCCCAATAGACTGTCTTAGGTACCCCCTGAGGTACTTTTGAAGTACTCCCTCTCACTTTTGAAGCCCTTTATTAAAATAGATCACTTGCCTCCTTCATGTGTGAAAACATGCTTTGCATTACCATTTATTCTTCAAGTGGCACTGGCTACTCCTCTTCAAAATATTTAGCACACAAGAAAACAAGAGTTAGAAATATTAAGAAATTTAAATTAAAAATTATTTATGCCATGTGAAGGGAAAATTAGAAAGTTTTTCTTTTTTTCACTAACCTCTCTCTCCCTAAACAACCCATACTGAAAACCACTAGTCTGTTCTTAATCTCTATAATGGTATCATTTAAAAAATGCTGTATAAATGAAATTATATGGTTTATGACCTTTTGAGATTGACTTTTTTACTCAGCAGAATGCCCTTGAGATCTATCCAAGTTGTCACACGTAACAATAGTTGGTTATTTTTTATTGCTAAGTGATATTCCACAGCATAGATGTACCACAGTTAAATTATTCATCTATTGTAGGATATTTTGGTTGCTTCTAGCTTTGGGCTGTTACAAATAAAGCTGTTATGAATAATTGTGTATAGGTTTTTATGTGGACCTAAATTATCTTTTCTTTGGGATAAATGCCCAATGTGTGATTATTGAGTCATATAGTAAGTATATAATTATTTTCCTTGCCAGACTTAGTATTCCCACCAGAAATGTAAGCAATAATTAGGAGAAACTCAGTTTTGATTGGTTACCTATTTAGGGGGAGCTAACTTATCTGCCAGAGTATACTGCCACTCTACTTGCTTTGTAACTTCTTATCAATGACTGGAATGTTTAGAAAAAACACACTGAGTATCAATGAGTTTGAGTAAAACCACATTTTATCCTTAACTAATGATTTTTATGAGCAAACAATTTTTTAGCTGTATCTTCTCTACATTGCCTGTTAACAAGTCTGATCCTTTCAAATCAAGTATAATTTTCTCTTAAAGAAAACAGACCTATCTACAGGTGGTTTTCTTAACACTGATCAAAGTGCTCAGTGTCCTATTTGTTTTATTCTTAATGCTAATTAGATCCACTAAGTCCATTCTTTTGACATCAGTAAATTGGTCATGAGAATGCTAATACGATTTTCTATTTCTTCTTCTAAAAAAGTTAATGCTTAGTATCTTCAAAAGGTAAAATATAGTAAGAAGCATTATTTTTATTTCTTTTTATCAAATTTAATTTTAAACAATTAACTGAAATTCTGGAAATTAAACTTGACACTTTTCAGGAAAAAGGACTTCAAGTGACAGGGACTCATTGCAATTAAGAGTCCACAGACCTTCATTCTCTTAAATTTGACTTAGAGTGAAAAGTTTCAATGCTTTTTCTTTTTCCTAGAAGTGAGATATAATGCTGATTTCTTTTCAGCCCCAGTTCCCACAAAATGTCAGGGCTTACTTCCCATCACCTTCAGTGGGCTGGATTCATAAGCCTGAGTTACACATGGCTCAGCTGAGCTAAGGCCAAAAAGGCCTGTACTTCTGAATAGAGAAGAACCCTCATCCCAGCCCACCTTCAGTGCCTAGAATCTGAGGGTTCACATACAGAGAGGGATGGGTGTGGATAGAGAGTTACTGGAACAGAGCACATTATCGTAAGAGAGCTTCTGAAAGATCAGAGTTAAAAGATTCATGTTGGTCTGGGGAGCCCTGAAACCACCTTGGCCTCTCATCCTTCTCTCCTGACTTGTGGCCAGAGAAGATCAGCAGTCCAAACATAGAGCCCTATAGCATGTAAAGAAGCCAGCATATTTTAAGCCTGTCTGATTAACGGTGGATAACACTGTAGTAACAAATAGACCTAAACATATAATTGCTTAGTACAATGGAAATATATTTCTCACTCACCTAACAGAACTGTAGGGTTGGAAAACTATGGTTCAAAAAGGCAAGGGGGAGATAGATGTAACTGTGCTCTGCGTAGTTATTTTGGGATCCAGACTGATGATAACACTGTCATCTTTAAAACTTGGCTTCTAGGAGAATACAAGGGAGGGAGGGTGTGTATGTATGTGTGTGTGTGTGTGTGTGTGTGTGTGTGTGTGTGTGTGCACATTTCCACCTCGGTCAGCCAGAATGGGGAAAGAGCATAGAGGGGCATAGAGGAGGATTTTACAGGCCAAACTAGAAGTGGTACACCACTTGTGCTCATGTTCTACTGGAGAGAGCCTAGCCCTGTGTCATCTTAGTTCCTCCCATCTACAAGGAAATCTCAGAGACAAGGGCCTATGAATATGTCCAAAGAAGGGGTGAAGGCTTTTGGTGGCCAGTCAGCCAGCAGTCTCTGCCACAGAGCCCTTTCCACTCAGCTGGTGTCTGTCTGGGCTGGATTCTGATCAAGTGGGAAGGAGACCTGAGGGCCTGAGCACAGCGAAGCTGTAGCAAAGGTGAGGACATGTTTGCAGAGAGTAGACAGAGTTTCCTGGAGCAAGAGAGATAAACAGTGTCCCATTGGGCTGATTCTGTGGACAGATTGCCTACTCTCCTGGGAGAAATTTCCTGTCCCTGGGAAGCTAGTCAACTTTTCCTCCAGAGCAGAATATCAGTTGGCAAAAATGAGTTCCAGGGGAATTATAGAATGTTTGTTCACTCCGTGTGACTGCAGGACTAGGTAATGGGAAGTCAATACAGTTGTACAAACAAAACAGAAAGAAACAGAGTCATGTCTGTCTTCAAAGGAGCTCAAGCATCTAACTCTTCGAAAGTATAGGATGTCCTTGAAGTAAGTTCTTGCTGACAGATCTCAGCAGCCTAGCAGGGGAAGGCTGATTGCTACAACGCCAGAACAGGAACACTTGCATAGGTGTACTCTTTTATTACAGACCCACCCCCTGTAAAGGTAAAGAGCTGATGCGGAACCAGCATGTGCAAATTCTCTTCGCCTCTGCCCTTGGCCCAAGGGCAACTGTGCAAAATGGGATTAATTGGGATTATGGGGGCCTTGGCTGCTTGGCTGCTACTCAAGGATGAATGTTTAATTTATGTCTCAGTGATCTTGACTCTTGCCTGATTAAATGGCTCACTCAGGCCATTGTTTGCCAAGGACTTGCCTTTCAAAAAAGTGGTTACAGGTGGTGCTTTTATATGACAGACTTTTAGCTTTGATACAGTACTTAGCTTTAATGGATTGCTGCAATAGTACCTTTCTCTCAGAAATAACTAAAAGCACAAATAAATTCAATAGGTTCTCCTCTCATCTTTCAGGGCTTTTCTTGTGGTATCAAAATTTCAACAGGTGGGTTTGTTAGATGTGGACAAGAGAAAAGAGGATTTGTTTGGAAATACCCACCAAGCAGAGATGTTAAGATTCAGAGTGCCTCACCTCCTCTTAGCAACTCCCTCCTGTGAATCCACTTGGCATGCCCCAGTCCTGATGGTACCCTGAAGTTGGCTGAGATGGGGCCATGATCTGGCTTCCCAGGGCGGTTTCTGGTAGGATGCCTAAGGATCAGCTCCTGTGTTAGATGAGAAGCTGATGCAGCAGAAGGTCTCTGAGGTATATTCCAGCCTGGACCAAGCTGTTACAGGGGATGGGAATGATGGGCAGCTTCTCTTCTGCTGGGATTTAAATGAAGACTGTCCACAAACCTGAAGTGGTTTGATGGTTTTAGCCTATATGACTGGTGAAGTTGGTTTACAAATATATAAAGCAATTTTTTGAGTGACTTGATGTTATCTTATTAACTTGGCCCTTGCTGTCAGTCTAAAGAGCCAAATTGGTCTGGGCAAATCTGCCCTAAGTATACTCTCAGGCTTTTTCCAGAGGCCACATAAATAGCTTCAGAAGCAAATAAACTCTTAGACTGCATATCAAAGTGAAGTTTTCTGTCCAAAGGGGTGTTGTCTTGCCAATGGGTTTCAGCCCCAGGCAAGTTCGTTATGGATTCAGTGTGACCAAAGAAAATGACAGCAAACGTTCTTTGTGATGAAAGGGTTTATTACCAGGCTTGTTCTCCGGGCAGTAGGTCCAGCACTGGTGTCTCTGCCTCTGCCCAGAGCACTGGGCCAAGCTCTCTATATAGCGCAGTAATAGCTTATTGCCTAAAGGTGTGGAAGCTGTAGCCTAGCAACAGGTGGTTTAAGTTCAGTGAGGATCCTGGCCATAGGACCCCCAACTTCCCCACAGGTGTCTCATGAGAAAGTGAAGTCTGACTTTCATTTCTAGTTAAAAATAAGGATTATAGTTTTAATATACTAAACTGACATACAGAGACCTGTACATTAGTCACATGATAATTCAATTAATTAATTAAATTCTGGAAACCCATTTTACAATATCATACATTGAGTATGAATTCTTACAGAGATTATGAGCAGCCTCACTCTCTATTCTTATGGTACTATTTGGACTATAGTTTGAAAATGTCAAAATGTATCAATATTATTTCTCCTACCTTCATATAAAGAAAGAAGCTACAAAAATTAATTTATTGAGGTGAGAAGTCGACCATATTGTATTTTGGGGAAAAAAATCTAGTGATAAGGTTTGGGTTCAAAGTCTGCTTTCAACCAGGATTCCAGGAGTTTAAAGAAATTTATGGGAAATACAATTATGAGCATATTATCATGTTAATTAAAATTACTTAAAATTTTATAATATATTATCTCCTGAAAATACTCTGATGATAAAATTTAGGATTTAATCAACTGGGGAGTAGATGATAGTAAAATTGATTGAGTAACTCAAACTGAATATGAGAGAGAAAGAGATCCTAGGGAACTAGATGAATGAGAGTATATGAGTTTAGAAAGAAAATTAGTCAACTCCATCAAACAACTTAAAAGTTAAAGATGCTGGAATTTAGAATTAGCTGAAGTGAGGGATGCCATCTGTCCTGAAGTTTGTTGAAGCCCTTCAGAGAAGATGGACCAAGGTAAGAAAGGTTGCTCTGAGCATTATGAAAATACCCCAGGAACTTAAGCTGGGATAGTCCTCATCACTTGCCTCCCTGAGGGGATAGTCAAGATACACCTTCCTCCATTGAATAGATCCTCCCAAAAGCCGGACAGTTTGCAGATCTGTTCTACTGCTATGTGTGAAGACACAGACAAACCTCAAGATGTTAGAGCTGGCAGAGACCCCCAGAATTTTGCAGGATAAAACTAACCATCTCTTAATAACCAACTGAGGCCCGGAGTGGGGAATGAGTTTGTCTGGAGCCACACAACAAATAGTCCCATTACCCTTACTTGATTTACTGGGAATGCACTCACCCTGTAGACACCCTCTCCAAATTTTTGAAGTAAAATTATATAGCTTTCTGGCTACTACACAAATATTTTGTTTAGCATAATCATTCTGAAATTACATATTATTATTCCTGTCTTTAAGCAGCTTCTCTTGATTAAAGTATTCCTCTAACCCTTCATTCCTTGACAGTTAGAACAAACCCCCTTGATTATAGGTATTGCTTGAAATCATGTAGTCATTTTATGCAGGTCTGTCTGTATTTTTCCGTCTATGGGACCAGCTGCCAAAGGCAGGGACCAGATCCTCATCTTCTGTTGAATCTCTCACCCAATAGGAACCAATATTAATAAATAAATAGGGCATGGATGGTTCTAGGTACCACAGCACATAACCATTTGCTGCCCAGAAAGTCCCTATACCTCTAGTTGTTGGAAGTCGGGGGATATAGCAGGAGGTCTTACAAAGTATTTTTAATGAGGGTTTGATAGCCATCAAAAGCCTACCTTCTACAAAATTTGGTTTTGAGCTTGCAGTAAATCCATGAATTTGCCTTACAGTGTCAATAAAAATAGGTGTATTCTTATAAAGTAATAAAAGTTATGGGATAATTAATGGATATACCATTCCAGGATACTTTGTATATAAGTAAATTTTGAAGTAAGAAGTTAAGAGATTTTCTCAGGTGAGGTGTTTTTATTTTTGGTTTATTTTGTTTTTTGACATTGTACTGGAAGTTGAATCAAAATTTCAGGCTTTACATTCAGGGCTGGCTGAATTATAACCCCTTCCAGGCTTCACACCCCAGCGAAACACCCCTTAGCACTACGTCCAACCTCTTGCTCTCCTGGCTGTCCCCTCACATCAATATCTAAATATTTGCTAAATGAAATAATGAAGGTACCCACCTCTGGCCTAAATTCCTATGGCCCGAGCAAGGGGTGAGGTGTTGGGTCACATAAAACTGTGTCAGGATCCTCAAGAACCACTTGAGGGATATGTGAGTAGAGGGTGTGTGCATAGTTTCCAGAAGAATGTAAGACATCGTGTCGGAAGAGTTGGGAAATCAGTCTGCAAATCTGGCCTCAGACCTATTTCGAATATCAATCTCTGGTCATTTAATTGATTAGTATTCTCCATGTGTCACCAGTAATTTCCCAGGCTGTTCCTCAGCTGTAGCACAGTGTTGGAATTAGTCAAGATGGTTCTGGAGACAAATTTGTGCCATAACCATGGACAATTTGCTTATCCTCTCCAAGCTTTGGTTCCCCATCTAACTATACATAGATACTATTACCAACTCACAGAGTTGTCGTGAAGATAAAACTAACCAATATATGAGAACATTTAGGACAATGCCTGGCATAATAAACCATCAACAAATATTAAGAGAATAGACACCATTATGTTGACTTTTGAGAAGTTCTGTATGAATAGCTTGAGGTATTGATTCCAGTTATTGAAAGCAAGGCAGCCTAAAAAAGATTTTATTTCCCTTATGTTATCTCTTAGACATTAATTTTGCAAGTTGAAACAGAATGGACCTTGAACATTAACCTAATACACCAGGAAATAAAAATACTTGTCAAAATGGCAGAAATAGCATAAACCATAGAGAGTATCTTTGTGTAATTAAAAAAAATTGGTTTCAAAAAAATTGCTTCTTTTTATTACATATTTATGTAACTATGCTGACTTTCACATAACTGTATCAACTTTAATGACTTTTTAGTATTTGCAAAATGCATAACCATCTTCAACATGAACTGTGACTCCTAAGTTTATATCTTAATTCAGCATGGAGAAAAAGCAATTTTTTTTTTGCCATGTTCTGACAAGACACTCAACTCCAGTCAAGTAGAGAAGGTTCTAGCTGGTGCTCCAACTCAAAAATCTAATTAGTTGATGCAGACAGAGGTGAAATCTTCACATTGTGAGGTTCTACTGACTTTTGCTCAGCCTTTCCCTTTATCTCCATCTATATTTTAGTTTTTAAGCAGCCCTCAAAAGGCAGCCTACTCATTAGTGTTTCCATAGTAGATGATTACATTCAGTTGTTATTTCATCTGTGCCACCATTGTCTAGCTTATATTATGCAGTGTGACAAGTGCTCTATACAGTAAATGAAAGACAAGGTTTCAGCACAAGAAAAGCTTACATTATAAAGAGAGAGTATTTTGAAATGGCCTTATGAGATGGTGAAAGCACTATGGCAGGTGTAGTTGAACAACAAAGAAGAAAGCTGCTGGCATAAGTACAGACCCATTTGGGAGGGAGGCAAGACGGGGGGAAAAGGGGAAGGAGGGAGCACACTCTTCAATCATGGCTGCTTATCAACAATTTAAAAGATATTATGTTGAATAAGGGCTTTAAGACTGATGGAAATTAGAAGAGGCAGTGTGAAGGTGGGCCATTGAACTTACAGAAAAAGGAAGTCAAGGGGTGGCTCCTGTTTTTTAAATTCTTGATTCCCCTCCCCCATCCAACAGTTTCAGGTATTGTCTCCAAGCGAACCACCACCTAGAAGTTAGAAAATGGCCGTAACATTGGACAATAGATTTAAAGGCTGAAAGAAGTTGGATTTCTTTTTGGTCTTCTAATAAGTATAAGAAAAGTTGAGAAAGATGTGGTAGGTAATAAACATATTAACAGTGATAGTTTGTGGTTGTTTCTTTGTTTTTTTTTAAATGTCCTTTTAAACACAATGACCCAAGGATGCCAGTCACAAAAGAGACATTTCGCATGCAGACTAACTGAAGTTTCAGGTGGGAGACTAAAGAATCATTGCTAGCTGGTTGTTTTATAAAGTAAGCAGGTTATTTCAGTGAACTGTAATATTTACTCCCAGAAAACAGGCACTTCTTTGTTCCTATGTCTTATATTTCAAGAAAGGCTTTGTAGCTATATAGGAGGCAATAGCATTAAGTGGCATGAAGTCAGCCTGTGGCGTTCACTGCCTCTATGGGTCAGAGAGCCTAACATTGTAGATGAATTTCAAAGAGGGCTAGATAATTCTGTGGCAAGTATTAACATTTGCTGTCATGCATGTTAAAAGACTGGTAATCAAATCTCATGCCTCTGAGAGTGCCAGGGGCAAGCCTTTTTTTCTAATGCTTCCCTTCTGCCTGCAGGAAAGGAGTGATGTGGTGGGAAGGGAAAACACTTGTGATCTGCTCATTGAAATCACACAGTCCTCTGTGGCCCAAGACCTAGGTGGGGAGTTGAGAGGTACAAAGAGAGGAAAGTCAGGTTTCTCAGCTCTGTGTTAGTGGCTGCCCTGGAAATTTCTCTGGATTGACAAGACTGAGATTCACAGGAAAGACAAGACATGACAACCGGCCTCCTGATTCTGGGCAAGTCTTAGGTTTTAGCTGGAGGAGATGGCCCTCTGAGGAATTGGAGCCTCCCGCAACATCTGGCGTTCAGCTTTACTGCTCTTGACCCACCACCTAAAGAGGGGGAAGACTGGCCATCTCCATTTTCTATTTCCTTCCTCTCTTTCCCTTTCTCCCATTTTTCTTTTTTCATCTTTCTCTTTCCCTCTGCTTTCCTCCGCAGTGGCAAGGAGCCTCTGTTTCTCTCTGCTGCCAGGTAAATGCCCCTTAAGAGCTCCACAGGGCCTCAGTGCCAAGAGGTCACTGGAGAAATCACCCCTTTTGCAGTCTCAGGCAGGAGACTCAGGAACCTGGGGTTGAAGACAGCAGGGGTGGTGCCTGCTGGCCTGGGGACATCATTGTTCTCTTCACTACAGCATCTTCCTTCCCTCTTATCCTCCCTAATTGATCCTTTCTGTCATCATTCAGGTGTGCTCTAACATTTCTCAATGCAAAACAAATAAGATATTCCTCTCCTCCCCATGTATTCCTCAAGCTATTCTCTCTGCTCTCCTTCAGAGCCAGGCTTTCACAGGCCATATCCAGAGTGCTGTTTCTTCTCATGTTCCCTTCTAAACTCTATGGCCCCTGCTTCATCTTCACCTGCCACTCTTATCAGTGTCACAACTTCCGTGTGGTCCCAGTTGGCATGCACTTTTGAGGCTTCATCCTACTTAACTTCTCAGAGTGCAGCAGACCATTCCCTCCTTCCCAAGAACTCAATTTTTCTTTATTTCTGACACTTCATTCTTCTGTTTTTCTCCCCAATTCCTTTATACAGTTCAGTCCTGGATCTCCTCTTGGCCTTTCCTACACTCTCTCCCTAAGCAATCCCACCTGCCTACTGTTTTAATACCACCTGTGTGCCAAGGACCCCCAAATATGTATTTAAACTCCAAACTCATATCCAATGACTTCTCCTTGGATGTCTCAAATGCAAAGAGGCCAGCCCTGAACTCTTCCTCTGCTCCCCTCCAAATCTTAATAAATCAATTCAGACACCCAGAAACATGAGTCATCTTTCTCTTCCTCATGGTAGATACCAAATTCATCACCACATCCCATCAGTTCTATCTCTAAATTATTTCACAATTTCATTCATGTCTCTCCATTTCACTGCCACCACCAAGTCCATGCCACCCTCATTCCACACCTGGACCACCACAATGCCTCCCAGTTGGTTTCCTCACTTCTACTTTTGCCCCTTTAGATTGAATCCATTCTTAAATGGAACCCATTCTTCTATTTAAAAGGAGAGAGATGCTTTAAAACATAAGTTCAGTCATATGATTTCTCTGCTTAAATTTTCCATTGCAACTTGTTATGGCCTACAAGAACTTGGTCCTGGCCCAGCCCCCATCTCCTCTTCTGCCTTTCTCTAGTTCCCTTTGCTGGGTCCCCCTATATTCATTTCCATTCCAAGCTCTTCCTCCCCTCAGGCTTCCAGAATGCTGATCTCTCCACCTGGATTTTCTAGCTCTCACTTTTTGCCTCAGTGATTTCTGCGAGGTTTTACAGGTGTCAGTGTAGTTATCACTTCTTCATGGAGGCTTTCTTTCTTCAACTTTCTAATCTAAATTACCCCCTTCCCCCACCCCCATTATGCTGTTTCTTAGTTCCTCATTATTTTCCTTCATTTCATTTATTACAACTTATAATTGTAAATATTTTGTGTATTGTTGACAGTCTTATCTCCCCATAAGCCCCTGAGGTCAGGGATTATGCCTGTTCATCATTAGAACCTGGATCGTAGGTCCATGCCTACCACCTACTAGGTGCTCAGTCTGTATCTGTTAAAGAATGCAAAGTAGTCAGGTCATAACTGACTACTAAGTACCACACAAAAGGGGAAGAGGAGGTTGTCCCCATCGATAAGAGCGCTTAATGAACATCTGAGCATTTTAGGTAGTGTTGTTATTTTCCTGCTGTACCATAAAATGAATTATTATGCCCTCAGATGACAAGCTCCTCTCTTAATTATTAAATGTGCTACTGTGTCCTAGTTAGCTGAGTGGATGTGTAAGAACTTGGAAGTCCGCTAGTAGATAAGCACTCGTTGAGTACCCACCACTAAGACAGACACTACAGGAACCCAAGGCCCTAAAGGCATGACCAGCCCAGGCAGAAAGGAAAAATAAAGTCATATAAAACAATGCATATCAGCCCTAGGTCATGTGACACACACATCCTGTACAGACATTTGCCATGCACAGCTGTTGCCTCCCAGTGGGCTGGTAAGGTGGTGTGCTAGAAAGCACGGGGCACAAAGCAGGGCTCCAGTCCTGGATTTGTGAGACTTTGGGCAAGCCACTTCATCTCTTCAGGCCTCAGTTTTCTCATCTGTAAAATGAGAATAATGACACCTCCCCTTTCTGCTTCACAAAAGAGGGAGAAAAATCACCTTTTATAAAGCATTTTCTCCATGTTAGGTCCAGTATTAGACCTGTTACCATAGAGATCTCATTATACGCTTTCATCAGTCCTGTGAAGCTGGCATCATTCTTACTTCACAGATGAGATGGGGGCTCCAAGAGGTGAAGTAACACATCCAAGCTCACCGCTACAAAGACTTAGAGCCACAATCAGAATCTAGTCTGACAGCAAAGTTTATGCCCTTTCTACTCTTGTCCAAGGTAAATGTAAGGCTTTATGATTGCAAAGTGTTACCCAAATGTAAGATATGATTACTATTTTATTAAAATGCAGGTCAACCACAGATAAACAACTAAGTTTTATCCATTCACTAACAGATATTGTTGACTGTCTTTGTACTTTGTGCACTGTGCCAGAGACTCTGGGTGTTATCAAGAAACATCTTACAGAAAAAGTAAAACCAGAAATGATTTTTTTACCCTTCCTCAAAGGACTTTTGTCATTGGATTTCTTTGATACGTTTTTCCACAAGCTCAAACAATGATTCCATGTTTTTTGAAAATATAGCTTATATAGCTTATATACCACATTTTCTTAGAAGCGCAACTGTGATATAAAATGGAAAACACCTGTATGTGGGGCACATTTTCAAGTAAATAGTGAGCTGCTGTCACAAGCAGTTAAAACTAAAATGTCTCTGTCAAAGTGAGTTAAAGCATTTTGTGACATGAAATCCTTCACACATTCATCATGCTTGTGTGGACTATCTCAAAACTCTAAGAACAGTCTGAGTGTAGCCAGCTTCCCTATTGTGTGTACAAATGAGTCCATTCCCACAACACCCTGCAGGATCTTCTCTGAGCTGTGCATTCTAGTTGGAGATGACCTCACTGACCTGCTCTCAAGCGTGTGGGCTCTGGGATCTAGCAAAGATAATAGATTTGTTCTAGGACAGAATCAGAGAGCTGACCATCTATCCCAAACCCTCACTTACAGAGGAAGACTTGGAAGGCCAGTAGGGTTAAGAGATATGGCATCAAGTCACCAAGCTTATCAAGTAACAGAGGATGAAGTGACAGAATCCCACTATTAGGATGAAGGCTCTGTGACTCAGCCCAGTGCTCTTTATGACCCAGAGTACTGTTGGAGCCATGGCTGGAGATCACTAAAATTTCTGGTTTTCTTTTTCCAGACAGTGGGAAGATTGGTCTGAAGTTAGGTTTGGCCATGTGACTTTTTTTGGCCAATGAAATGTGAATGGATTTATGTCACTTCTCAGCAATAGCATTTAAGAGTCATATTGTATTCTCCTTGCTCTCTTCCCTTGCTGTAGTGAATCCTGAAGCATTGCACTGAGATGTTGACTTAAGATGGTACATCTCTGTCAGCCTGAGTCCCTGGGTGACTATGGGACATAGAGCCTCCTAGCCAATCTGCTTCAGATATGTAGTATGAGCAAGACTTTGTTTCATAACATGACTAGCCTTTTCTGACTATTACAGGTATATGCCACCATGGGATGGTCCACAGTGCAGGATAGTTTTTATGACAGTGGCAAAGAGTGGAGCTGCATCTCCCATTTAAGAGTAAACCAGGACCTCTTTTCTGTTACATGAGGGCAGTGGCAGAGTGGACTTGGGATCAGAGAGATTTGGGTTCCCATCACAGCTCTCTCATAGCTGATGGTGTGACCCTAGGCATATCACTGATCCTCCTGGGCTCATGTTCCTTTTCTGTAAAGTAAGAGATGACAGTTTCAGCCTTGTAGGATTATTGTGAGCATTAGTTGTCTGAGGTAGATCATAGTACAGCTCGAAATGCTTGTTGGAAAAAAAATATTTGGGGGTTTATTCCACACGTAGAGCCTGTCCTTGGTCAAAAACAAACAAAAGCCCTCAAACTCCTGTCCAGCCTTCTTTGAAGGAATTATGTTGTACAGAATCTCATGGAACCTGAATATTTAGGGTTCTTTAAAACCCATGGTCTCTTAATAGATTTGAAAAGGTGTTAGAGTAGACTTTCTCCACTTTCTCAATTCCCACTGGACACACACAACTATTAAATAAAAATAAGATGGTGAATGGGGGAGGGATGATGATTGAGCAGAACTAGTAATATTAAAAAAATTTTCCTTGTTAGGAGAATGGAAATAACTAGAAGATTCTCTTTGAATCTTTTAAAAAGTGTTTCACTTGAAGTCTCAGAAGCAAGGTTGTTGATGAACTGAATTATAAAACTGAATTCTCTAACAAAAATTCCCTGATCCAGAGAGGAGTCTGTGCCCAGCCTTTTGCTTATAGTGAACACCTGAAATACAGTCACTATTTATGGGAAATATTCCCATCATATTTAGGAAATCTTATTAACCTCATTAAAAAGGCAGAAGTAAATTTTCCTGTGGTTTCTGAGTACTCACTCGTGGCAAGCTTTAGGATGGGTATTTTCTTTTTTTCAATGAGATTCTTATCCATATAGATTTATTTCATACTGTCTATAGAGTTACATAATTAAAGCTAATATGGGCTTTTTAAACATTTTAATTAATGGCTTTGAAGTAGAATTTTGAAGGCCAAAAGAGATTTGAACACCTGGAATCTAGTTGAAGACTTGATGGCATAGGTACATAATATTATATAATATTGTATAATTATGTATAAAAATTGTAATAATTATGCTTACTTATGCTTATGCTTTTAAAAAACAGGCAAGGTTTGTGCAGGAGAACAGGATTCTGAGAATGCCATTTATAGCTTCCAGTTCAATTTTAAGCAGAGGAAAATGCCACAAATTGCAAGCTTCACCTAACTTTATGGTCGGATGGATTTATGGGGGGAAAATGTTTAATTGTGAGAAGAAGTCATATGGTGGGTTTTCTAAGGAAAGCAGCTCTCCAAATGTTGTCTGGCTCTCACCTGCTTAAACCTTACTTGCTTCTCACCCCCTTACTTTCTTCTAAACAGCATGTAGCATGAGGGCAGTTTTCAAGCAAAAATTCATTTCCAGAACCTCAGGATTCAAGGTGGAAATTCCTGCACTGTTAGCTTGAGTGTTTTGGCTCCTAATTCTCTTTGTTCCCTGTTTAGGTAAAGATGTGACAGAATTACATGGCTAGGATTTCAGTAGCTTCCTGAGAAATAGGGCTGAAGTCTTTTTCTCAAGAACTTTTGAAGCCTTCATTCTGGCCCTCCATATTAGATCCTATGTCAGTTACACAAGAGAGAAAAAATGCTAATTCATACTGGGAACCAGTTAAATGGTCTCCTAATTTGGAAAGCCAGTGGCTTTTACACATGTTAAAACACTTCAAGGTGGAGAAGGCAGTAATCTGGCTGTAAGAGATCTTGAGGCTTTTTAACCTATTTTGGACCTGATTGTTGGTAGGGATTTCTTGGTACATTCCCAGCACATTACACAGCAACACTGTTGAACAAAACATCTTCATGGTTCTGTGTTGCCAGAGAGAAGAGTACACACCAGCACTGCAGAGATCCCCACCAGGCAAGTTGTGGGAATGCCGAGAGGCTAGGGCAGAGGGGCTCGTGGATGCAGAAGGCAATGTGCTGGTCCTGCTCCTAGGCAGAGCATAAGACAGTGCTCAAGGTGGGATTGCTTTGGCGAACAGCTCCAGCCGAAGCTGCTATGAGACACAGGGTAAATCTGTGGTGTGTGGCTGTCGCAATGTCAGGAGGGGTACTAAAATGTAATTCTTGTAAATGAGACAATTTTGATGCATTCACAGGAGGACCTGATCCAAACACCCAAGCTAACCCATTATGCTGCACAATACAGACAGTGAATTTTAGTTAGATAAAACTAAGCTGCCTTATTTGCCATCATAGAAACAAACCCAGGAATAGCCAAAATGTTATTTCCCCTGCGTCCCTCTAAAACAGCAACAAAACCAAGTTAATTATCTCTGTTGAAAGGTTTAGGAATACTTCCACTTTCAGATACTGTCCACTAAGTCCTTTTACAGAGCAGATGAAGTTGGACTTGGTCGATCAAGCAAAATTGCTGATCCACCTTTAGCACTCAATTAGCCAGGGGTTATAGCTCCAAGAATACGCAGACATATGGATCAGACATGGGGATTTAAACCTGAATTGGGAGCTCAAAAGGATTAAAGCCAACTATATCTTTCCCCCAAATATCTGAGGAAGGGCATGTATCCTTGAAAGGGACAGTCCCCAAAAGCATCAGGTATTTGGCCAGCCCCTTCTTGTGAAGTTGTGATTCAATTCTCTGGAAGAAGAGAAAAAAGACATGATACTTATTACTAAGGAAAACCTCCAAGAATCATGGCTGGGAGGACAGCTCTCAGAGTGTGCGACTTGGTTTCCTGACATGGATCTTCCTCAGTTAAGTTGGACTTGGTTGATCAAGCAAATTGCCGACATCCTCCTTTTCCCGTGTAAAACAGTAGTGGTAACCCTTGTGTTTGTGTAGGACTTGAATTATTTTAGAGTGCTTTTTGATAATTGTCTGTCTTGATTTCCACAACACCACCTCTATACAGGTCATAATAATCCAGGCTAAGCAGATGGTTTACACGGAGAAGAAAAGTGCATCCCTGAGACAGGCTACAGACTGGCATCCCCGCTGAGTTCTCAGACTTCAGAGCTGGTGCTCCATTCCAGGTCTGCCTGACCCTTTTAGTCTTCATCTAAGTGTCCTCATTAACCCAGAGGGTACTGTGATAGAAGCATTTCTCCATATTTTAACATTTTTCTTTATTGGCAAATACTGTTTACAGCTTTCCACCATGACTTTCTAATGTATTTCAACACAAAGAGCTTATACAAACCTCTTCTCTAGAATACAGTGTGTGGTACTGTCGATATTTTTTCAGCACCTATTTTGGCTACAAACATACTAGCTGCTGGAGCAGCCTCTAAATCATTTGTTAAGTACAGCAATCCTCTTGAATCCACTGAATCCCAATGAATGCACTGGGGTGTTAGCCGTGGAGTGTTGCTTATGGCAGAAGGTGCCTGGGGTTGCAAGGTGGTAGTTCATCCATATATGATAGAAAGGCCCACTTTAATATGTAAAGTAATGCTATGATAATTTGACGGTTTTCTCCTGGTTTGTAATTATTTTTACCTTATCCATTCATCTACTACTGGGTTTGAAAGCAATATTTGGTGCATTGTATACTTTTTGGAAGAAGAGATTAGGTAGAAGCAGTGGTGCCCTCTCCCACCGCCGTCTCTCTGGCGTTGCTCATGAGAGGAAAAGGAGAGGAGCCTTGGGTAGGCCCCACCTTTGGTCTCACGCATGGTTGCAGTATCTTTCACTCAACCTCATACCTGATGGGCAAGCATCCAGAGCTGCCTGAGGCAAATGGGGTAAAGTCAGCATCATTGTTGCCTTCTAGAAGTGGGCAAAGCTGATCCTGGGGCCAGGAGGGCTGGAGCCATTTCTCTGGGGTTTCCTGTGCTTGCTTCCTTTGTGGCCACTGTCAGCAGCAAGCCCCTTCCCTCTGTAGTTTGTCATCATCTTGTTCCCGTAAAAATCACATCTCAGTTTGGGCTGCAGGGCTCAGATAATGTACAAGCACCATGTTAAATGTCATGATGTGAAACATCATTTATTTCTTCAACAATTCATTCCAGAGCTGGGGCTGTGACTTTGTGAAATTCTTTCTCTGCCTCCTTCTCTCTGGCTCTTTTTTTTTTCTCCTAAACCCCTTTCTCTTGCTCTCTTTCTCCTATTGACCACTTGTTAAATCTTTTTGTTTGTTTCCGCCTTTCTCCTGGGAGCCTCCGACAGGCAGCCTTGCCAGATTCATTTTCTGATCAAAGCTGTTTGATTTGGTCAATTTTGCCACATTGGAGACGTTCTCTATTACAGAGATAAATAGCTTTGGGCTAACTGTCAACGAAAACTTGTAAGCTAATAAATTATTCCAATTTCTTCCCGCGGATTTCTCTGGAGACAGCCCTAGGAAATACACTTTTTGATTAGTAAATTTCTCTGTGTGTGTGTCTGGACATTCAAATGTGTCGGCTTTGATTAGCACTATTGCTTTTCAAGTCGACGTTGGCTGAGGGGCTGTCAGTTGCAGGCAGCCCTGATGCATAATGCATCAACTGGGCCCGGAAACAGGAGCCCCGTCCAAGGCTGGAAAGGTGGGAAAATTGCCCTAACAACCCCGCTGGCTTACTCTGCACCAAAGGGAGCTCAACTTGAAAGTCTTGACAAGACTTGATTCGGCTGCAGTGGACGCCACCCACACCGAGGGGGGGGTGGGGGGAGGGGTGGAGATTGGAGAGGGTTTAAAAAGACCAGGCTCACAGGCTTGCCAAGAACCAAAGCCGCTGCTCCATCTGCTCTGGCCACCACCTCCTCTTCCCACAGTTTTGCCCCTGCATCTTCACCCCCACCTTCTACTCCATCATTCTGGAGTCCCTGGGCAAAGGGCAGGTCCAGATTTCCCTTTGCCTCCCCTTGGATTCTGGTTCGCCATTTGTCTGGTTAAGGGCTCTTGGGTTGTTATAGAAACAATATTTTGGCTATAACAAATCAATCGGTGCGTGTGAACACAAACATACAGATCATTTATCAACTGCAAAATACCCTAAATTATGACCTTTCTAAAACCTATCAGAAGGGCGAGCAAATGCATAACGTAAATTAAACTTTGAAGGGTCAGCGGTTTTTACTTTCACTATTCATCTTTCTTTCACCTTATAGGTTTAAGAACAAGAGGGCTGTGTAATTACATTTCAATGGGGTGCAGCGGTTCATTATTCCCGGCTATACCAATCTGCTGCAACATTTCCAATGCAGTCAGGTACATTTTAGCAGATATTAGTTGGTGTAAGACCATACTTGCTCTTTGGGACTGATAACATCTTTTAATGCATAACAGTGCTATCATCTCAATTTAGAAAAGGCTAAAAGGGTGAGGGTTTTTCTCAGATCAATACAGTTGTTCATATTTTATAAAGGTGGTAAAGCCTGTCTGGTAATTCTTCCCAGACATTACTTGCCCTTTTCCTCCCAGTTGCTCCCTTTCTCTGATTACCATTTCCCCATCTCCACCCATCCCATGTGCTGGTAGACTGTTTTGCTCTAGAACCTGCTGCACTGATGGAAATGTGTAGCTTTCAACAGAAAAACTCATCTGCTGCAGATTATCTGGCTTTGGCAGTGATGGTGCCAGGCTGCTGAGTGCACAGGCTCCAGAGTTTTAGCTCAGCCATGAAAGTTCTGGAGGTAATAGCCTCTGTATTCACTCTACCCATGGATCCAGAAAGAACCTTCAGAAACTATTGGTGTATTCTGCTCAGGAATGCACAGGCATGAGGAGGTCAGCATAATCACGCTAAGGGGACCTCTTGTATCCTGAAGAAATCCTGTAGGATAGAACCAACCTTAAAAAGTTTCCTTCAGGCAAAAAGCCAGTCCCAGAGTGAGCCATGGGCAAAGTTGAGTCCCATTTAAACTGAATATATACATTAAAATGTATACATACATACATATGAATGTATGCATACGTATGTGTGTCTATGTATACATGAATGGGTATGTGCAAAAACCCACAGATAAAGGGCTGGGAAAACGCATATCACATGGCAAAGGAGTTATACCTTGGGAGGGGAATGAAGGAGGATTATAACTTACATATTGCTGCGATCTTTTACCCACAACATTGCATTTCTGCTTTACTTGTTGAAAGGAAGGACAGAAGGGAGGAAGGGAGGGAAAGGAAAGGAATGGAGACTTCTTGGCTTCTTTCTTTTAGTTTTTTTAAATTGTGGTAAAAAACACATAAAATTTGCCATCTTAACAGATTTTAAGTGTACAATTCAATAGTGTTAAGTATATTCACATTGTTGTATAATCTCCAAAACTTTTTATCTTGCAAAACTGAAACTCCTTAAACAACAACTCACTGCTTCCTCCTCCTGGCCTCTGGCACCCATCCTTCTG